>CM022301.1:15747381-17002166 GCA_011799875.1 Thinopyrum elongatum | reverse complement strand
ATTTCATACACAGAGTCAGGAGTGTGCCTGTTGCATTAGTAACACAGTGCCAACTCGGCTTCACTTCCACGACCTCACAGTGACTCGCCAGAGAAAACATATGTAACACACGCAAGCACAAACGTGACTCTGGCTAATAAGAAGACTTGCCTCCGCCGGATTCATGTCCATGCCTCTCCAAGAGAATGAGTGAGCGGAATCATTTGAAAATACCAAAAGCATACCCCCGTGGAAACGTGACTCTGTCTAATAGGTAAACATGCTTCTTTTGAGTTCATCTCCATGCCTCCCCAAATGAACTGGCGAGCGGAATCATTTGGAATACAAAGAACCATTAACGTGACTCTGAGTAACGCCAAACCATGCCCCCGTGGGTGTCACAACCACATTAAAATCAAAAAATGCTAGCGTGCCACCGACTCACAGTTAAGCAAGCAAGCAAAAAACAAACTCATCGAAGCACACAGAAAGTTGCACCAATCTTGATGTCCAAACGGACGGTCGAAGATTCGAGACAGTTCGCCATCTCCATGGGAGGGTGAGCGCTGGTGGGCTCACTTCCACGCGTCTCACCGTGAAACGTCAAGAAAACGTTTGTAACACGCACAGACACGAACGTGACTCTGTCTAATAGGTAAACGTGCTTCCTATGAGTTCATGTCCATGCCCCTCCAAATAAACTGGCGAGCGGAATCAATTGGAACACGAAGAAGCATGAACGTGACTCTGGGTAACGCCAAACCATGCCCCCCGTGGCTGTCACCACACTAAAATCAAAAAATGCTAGCGTCCCACCGACCGACAGTTGAGCAAGCAAGCAAAAAACAAGCCCATCGAAGCCCACAGAAAGTTGCACCCATCTTGATGTCCAAACAGACAGTCGAAGATTCGAGACGGTTCGACCATTTCCCTCTCTCGCTCTACTACCTTCTTGCTTTTCCTTTCGCACAGAAAATCTCGAACACTTCGCCAGTTCCCCTCTCTTGAACACCCTCCTCTCTCCTTCTGCCCCCATTGTCCAATCCAGCAGACCAACCAAAAAATCGAAATCGAGTTGGCCTCACCCACCAGCCGCCATCCACTTCGAGATACAGACAGTCGGTCGATGCCCGTGACAGCACCAAAAACCTCTCCCGGCGGCGGCGATTGACGGCGAGGACCTGTGCTGTCAACTCCGGCGGCGGAGATACCAACAAAGAGCAGGGACAAAAACCAGCCGATGGATGGGACGAATCCCACACAAGCAATCGAAGGTAAAAAAATATTAATCCATTACATTCCATTACCACAGGTCGATCGAAGCGATTTTCCCCCTTTTTCACGGACATGAACCCTAGCCGCCACACCAACCGTGTTGTCGAATAGTCTGTTTAAACTTGTCTAACAAAATTGAAATAGGGTAGACACGTGTGCAATAGAATGCTACCCCTACCCGCCACAGAAATTTGCTCGCAAGATATTTGCTTAAAACGTACTGTACATGCCAGAACTATCTAGGACACCGCTGTAGATTCAAACCATGAGAGCATCCTTACACATCAAACCTGGTACTTACACCAGATTCTTTATATCCGTTGATTGTATCTGTTTCAAATTATGTGCCACTCTCATATTAAAATCCGTGCTCGAAGAATAGGTCAAGCTGTAATTATAGCGTGAAACAACCTGTGCCTCTCCGACAATGCCATTTTTTTGTCCACGGGATGCATCTCCTCTTTTGCTGTGAAATTCAATTCTGCTTCTAGTGCTGCTAACACCTGGCCATTTTTATGCAGCAAGGACTGGTAACAAGGAAAACAGGATACCTGCAGAAGAGCCTGATGTGCAGCAAGATACTATAAAAGGCGCACACAGTCCATATAATAAAAACTATATAGCAACAGCAGTAAGTTAACCACTTACGTCCACACAATCCTGGAAAATTACACTTCATTGAAATTTTTCACACAATGTGTATTATTATTCATTCAAAAACATTTTATCTTATCCTCTAAACCTTACAATTATTCCTCCAATTTACAGAATATCATTTGTGGTGTATTTTGCCTATAAAAATACACTTCCCCTCACTTCATTGAACTTCACAGCAGCCATACAGCTGACACCTGACCCTAATTTCTATCACTGATTGACCAAACCAAGGGTGAGGAAGACTTGATATAACAAGAAATGAATGGATTGATCGCCTTTTTAGGTCAAGAAATGAAAGGAAAGGGATATCTTATGAGTTTATGTAGATTAAGTTTCAGATTCTTTATGTACAGTCGTGCAAGACATAGTTTTAAAACTATATGCCATTTTTTTCGATGATACTACATCCTCCTTTTCTTACATAATCATGGTGGAGGTCATGGAGGAGGAGATATTGAAACGATACTGTCTGAACTTAATATTGAATATCCACAACCACTAGGCATCTCTCCTGACCCGTCAGAAAAAAGAACGAAGCAGAACATAGACAACGAAGCACCTAAGCAAGTGCCAGCACTAGCTTTCAGCAGGAAGGGCAGCCAAAAACAAGTAACTAGCAGCAGAAAAGAGAGGCAATCAGAAACCAAGATTGTTGTTCCTCCTAGAGCAAAAAGACAAAAGAGAAAGGACAAAACTCAACTCATCAACGATGGTACTACCTTGCAGCAGCAGCCAAGTCCTCTAATGGTGCTCCCGCCAGCACCTCCACATGTCAAGAATAAACTAACTGAAGGCAAGAAGAAAAACAAACGACAATGGGTGGAAGAAGACGAGGATGATGCCAGCAAAGAGCCAGAGTGTGGTACTGCCGACGATGGTACAAAACATGATGATGATTTCATTCCTACAGAGGGCGATGATGCCGCAGAGGACAACAGTGGCGCCGCAGAGGGCAGCAACGATGATGTAAAACACATTTTCTCTACAAATTTTTGCTGCCACTTTTCACCCATGATAACCAAATGATCCTCTCTAACAAAACCCTCTTTTTCTCAACAGCGAAAATCAAACCGGAAGCGCACAAAGAGGGGAAAGACAAGCGGAAAAGAATTGGCAGCACCAACGGATGATGAACAGGAGGCAACAACAAATGAGGACAAATGCAAAATCAAGGCAGGGGCAGCATTTCTTCAGGTCAATAAAGCATGTAATATGCTTCAAGAACGTCACCAACAAGATGTTAGGACGGCCGGATTTGGAAGCATAAAGAAATGCCAAATAACGCGCTCCATCTGCAGACCGCTTGCAGCACACATCTACGATAACTTGGACACAGAAAGCATGACAATAATGTTCGGTGACGCTGGTGAACAGAAGGAAATCAAGATAACAAAGGAAGACATCCACAAGGTGTTTGGATACCCAAACGGCACGCAGAAGTCAGCACCAAGGCCACGGACTTCCACCGATACAATGAGGGAACTAGTCTCAGAACTTGGCCTCGACAAAATAGATTTCAAACATGAAGATCTGTTTAAAAAGCTACGAGAATTGGTACTACTAGATGACCCAGTATCAAACAGGAAATCAGTTAAAATATTTTTCCTTATTTTTTTCCATAATGTTGTCTGTGGGACAACCGCCTCTATCTTCAGCCAACAAGCGATAATGGTCAAGCACATGAACTATGAACAAATGCCAAACATGGATTTCTGCGAGGTAATCGTCGAAAGGATTAAGGCAGGAGCCATAGAATGGCAGAAGCACAGGACGTTATCTCAGAAAAAAAAGAACAAAAAGCACCTCAATGATTTGGCACAGGGACCAGTAATCATGTACCTCAACTCCCTGCTGCTGCCAACCGACACCAGAGAAATGCGGAAGATTGCTGAGACAATGGACAAGACCTCATTACCGCAAGCAAACCATCTAAAAGAGAGTGACCTGGTGAAAATAGCTAGAGCAGACATGAAAAGGATGGAAAAGCACGACTGGATGACTATGAATTTGGCAAGCTACAAGTATGGCTCTGTTGTATATAAATCCATTCTTCCTTATAAAAACGGTTTCCAATCTAACCAAGTCCATTCTACCGAAAAAATGCAGACATGGAAAGGAACAGCAGAGATGATCTTCTATAGTAGCACAGCAACACCTTCGTCTTCAATACAGTTGATACCAACACAACAACAGAAGCACCAGCACACGACCAAACTGCTACCACCTCCACCCAAGCGCCAGCACGAAGCACGTGTCAGCAAGAGTGGATGCAGGGAACCCGACATAGGCACCAGCACAGGATCAGATGAAATATTTGGAAGGATAAATGAAATGTTGCAAAAAGTGCTTGACGAAGCAAAACAGTTACCCGGAATAACCACCAGGGCTGAACACCAATGCACCGAACAAGAGGAGAGATTGGATCAAAAATACAAGAAGTCAGTGGTGCAACAAGCAAAATCCCTGATGGAATCTTTCGAACAACACAGAGAATTTCAGGACATGGTTTGCAGAAAGAACTTAACAGACGAGACGACGCCGCAGGTGCTAGATCGAGCAGACGCAAGAGCCACAACTACACTAGTCGATGGCAACCATGCGAAAGAAGTCGAAGCCGCAGCAGAAGCAGGGGGAGGAGAAAAAGAAAGAAGGAAGAAGAAGACCAAGAAAACGAATACCAAGGGAAGAAAAGAATAACCAAATCAAAAACACAAACCTCGAGAATTAACCGGAGGGAGACAAAAGAATAGAACAAGGTTCAAAACGGGCAGAGCAAGAAGCGCGTATCAACCAACACAGCAAGTACCAAAGGACAGCGAAAACAAGGTAAAAAGTAGCTGCAGAATCAGAGCATCAACAAGAGAAACAGGTAAATGAGAACAAATACATCATCCATCTGACTCAAAAGCCATGCTTTCAAACTTGAACTTAAAAAATCTGTCTTTCATACTGCCACCCCAGCATAAAGGCCAACAGCAGCATGATGCCAAGAACACCGAGCAAGAGGATGCAAGCAATAAAACAAGCAACCCCACAACAGATAATGCTCCCTCAACAACGTCCACAAGAGCAGTACAGGAGACGAACAGGATCAGAACCAGCAAACACGTGAGTATAAAAAATCAGTCTCTTCTTTCTAAACTAGATATGGTTTTGAGTTAACTGACAAATCTGCAATGAAATATACACTCAGCTAGACAAGCATCATATCGGCAGTCCCGCAAACAAGGCACGGGCTGATCTACCATCGACCGTTAACAGCACACAAGATAAACAAGAAGAAAACAACAAAGGAGAGGTAAAACTTCCAAACCCACTTTGCCCAATACCGTTAACTCATATTGTTTCATCTATCAGGTATTACAAGCACAGCAAAAGCAAGAGGATGCCCATGCAAAACAGAAAGTAGATGGACCAGAGCTTTTCAGCGCCACAGCATTCCAGATGACCGATACAGGGGAGAAAGCCTCAGACATTCCAGTTGATGACACACCCAAGGCTGATATACATAGCAAAGAAAAAGTGGATGCACACACGAATATCCCAACCACCGGCGCAAAGGTAAAATTCAACAAGAACCATTTTTCAAAAATTTATAAGGAATGAACTACCCAGTACAACCTGCCACAGTAATACAAGAATTACAAGGAATGAATCATGTTTTTCCTTTCATGAGACGCAGGAAACAAACGAGAACGCTCATGTCAAAGAACAGCAAGAAGTACAAACGGAGCAAGCCAAAAAACAAGGGCAAATTCAAATAATACCCAGTACCCCAACTAAAGAGCAGTCTTCAGCTGACAAACACAACTGAGAAGAGATCCCACCAGCATCAAAGACTGAAGAGGTGAAGTTACATGACCTGCTCCTACAACATCAAAAGAAAAAAGTTATGCATGCACAGATGAAGTCCCAACTTTATTTACATTTTTTTGATTGAACAGAAGAAAGAAACAAATGAAGCAGAAGATGTGTCTCAACAAGCGATAGAAAGTGCTGCTGCCGCTCGACAATGTCCAAAAACTTCAGAAGACAAAGAAGAAGTAACAGACACGGCACCGGAGACAATGAATGTAGAGGTCAAGCTACAAAACCTGTTTCTATAGCATATAAAAAAATACATCCACAGACAAAAACGCAGACACATTTTAATTACTTTTTGCATTCCGACAGATGCAAGAAACAGAGGAGAGCACCAACATTCAAGACCAACAAACACAACAAGATAAGGGAAAGGAACAAGCGGAAGATGTTCTTCCAACGACAGATAGCGTCACTACTGTAGACCAATCCAGAAAACCTTCACTGTCCGGACAAGAAATAACAGGGATGGCAGCGGCGCAAAAGATCGAAAAGGTGGAGTGAGATAAGCTGCTTTTATGAAATTAGAAATTTGAGTGAACACAGACACAAATGCAATCTCCTTTACTTACCTCTATGTCTCAATAGCCACAAGACAAAAATGACGACACCACCGATGAACAACACGACAAAGATCCAGAGGAGGTCCAAAAACCTCCACTCAGCGAAGGAAAGGTCGAACAGACAGCAGCGGCGGAAACGACTGAAAAGGTGAAGCTACAATAAAAAAGTTCAAAGACACACTAAACATTTGAGTATTTTTCTTAGGGAACAGACACTAAACTACAATGCAAATAACGAGCATATTTATTTATTTTTTAACCACGCTTTTGCATGATAACGCATAAACCTCAACAAGACATGCACACGGACACAAGCAAAGAAGCAAAGGGTCATAGTGCATTGGAAAAGCATGGAGCAGATATTCCAGAGAGAGTCAGACAACATCAAGAAAAACGTCGCACCATCAGACAAGCAAGTTTGTGCTGTAAAAGAGGTTGCCGCCACAAGCACGACAGTAACCCAGGACGGCACTCAAACAGAACGTGAACTGTTGATCATGCAAAACCTGGCCACCGAGGAAGGCACAAAAGAGGAAGGGATCAAAGACAGTGATCACATGAGCAAAGCCATCGAACACCTGTACAACAATGTCATGACAGCGACAAAGGACAAAGGGTAAGTTCATCTTACTACCAAAGAATTATTTCTTCCAATAATTTCCTCCCTTAAACATTTTATATGTATATATATATATATATATATGTTGCAGAGACGATATTTTAATAAAAACAGAGAGGTCACAAGTAAAGGTCAGCCACATGGCACAAAGCTTCGAGATTGGAAATGCAGTGGGCAGCGAAACCATCGATCCCATGCTACTGATGTTGAAAAAGCAACTCAGGGGCACAAAGAGAAAGATTCTATCAATATACCACACCGTAAGTAAAGATCACGGCAAAAGCTCAAGTTTCAACAATGAATATCAGTCTATCGATCAATCAACCTTTGTGTACAATTGAATTTACAAATTTCTTTTACGCACGTGTGACAAAACAAGTAGGAAGCAATACACAGAGCCAATTAGGAAGATCCATTGGAGTTGAAAAATAAAGGCGAAGCACACGTCAGAGATAAAACAATGCCTAAAAGGCTTAAAAGATTCCTTGATGTGGAAGGAGGAGAACAACCGCAAGATTACAACATTGTAAGCACATCTCATGTTACAGATAAGAGAAACAATCATGGCTCCACAATTCCTTTTTACGATCAACAAATCATGTCTAAATCTAAGAAGGATCCCAAAGTGTTTTCCTTATTTATTTATTTTGCATTTTGCAGTTCTTTCTACCAGTTTGCATAGGCAGGCCTGATAAAGAAGGAACTATTGGTCACTACTTCACTGTTACAATTAACATGAAAAAAGAGCGCTTTGAACTCCTTGACTCTTTAACAATTGAATATCCAGGCACAATGGATTACTTCAACACAGTAACAAGCAGAGTAAAGAAGATATGGAAGCAAATAAGCACATGGCTCCAACTGTCTCCAAGTAGTATTGACCATTTCAAAAAGGTCAAAATGTAGGTGCCACTTCAGGGAGGAACGTAAGCACTACAAACCTTTCTCCTTTTCCTTACTGTAACAATTATTATTACAATTCATAAAAAACATAGGACGTTAGGGCAACTTCATCTAAACTACCCAAACGTCTTTGGACAGCGACAATAACCAATCATCCTTCTACTTGCAGACTGGACTGTGCGTTCTATATGTTCATGAACGTGAAGCACTACACCGACGATGGAAAAATAGTGCTACTAACAGAAGAACAAGTACCAGAGTTGAGGAAGAAAATTCTCTATCAAATAATCAGCCAATGCAGAGATACGACCGCACTGTCATTAATCAACTACACCACAGGTTTCTTTTTCTAAAGACAACAAAGTAAAATTTTACTTATCTAATTTTCAGAGACACACCAATAAGTTTTTTTTTAACAGATATGCTGAACTGTGAGGTCGATATAGAAGACAGAGAAATGCAACGAATAGATTGTGACATACTAGAACAAGAGATTCCTCCAACTCCCGAGCACATTGGGACAAGCGCTCAAGAGTTAGAAGTTATTGAGATTAATGACGCAAGCAGCGATGAGGAGAAAGAAGATTATCATGTAAGCAGCAAGGATACTACCAAAGTGACTGAAGAAACACTCACAGAAGAACATGTCCAAACAGATGCTGATTTACAGAGGGAACAACATGCGGAACCAGACACTGATTTTCAAAAGGAAGAGGAAGGGAAGGATCCACCGATAGAACCAGACAGACCACCCCCAGATAAAAAGACCGAAGACATAACAGGCTCTCCTTTAGAAGTGGACAATAGGACAAAGAGCATACCAACTCGCCAACAACAACTTTCCAAACAAAACAAGAACCCTGTTGGCAAAGATCGCATATCAGCAACATCACCTGAGGCGAAACATGCACAAGAAGAAAAGAAGCGGAAAGAGAGGGATTTAGAACAAAAGATACTTCAAAAGAGGAAACACGATGTTGCAGTCTCAGTAGAATAGAGCATCAAAAACAACAACACACAAAAGGAAACACCATCATCTGAGCAGCTTAACGAGCAGGCACAGTTAGGTCACGACAAGAAAAAGGCAAAGCATCTGGCAAGAGTGCAGACAACTTCCCCAAAACCCTCAACGATTCAATCATCTGAGATCAGCTCAGCAAACATAATCTCAATTAAGAGGCCATTGAAGCGACCAAGCAAGATATTTGGGAAAGTCAATGTTGCAACACTTGTTCCATGAGATTTCATTTACAAAGAAAAGGCCATGGAACTATTTAATTATCTGATGAGCCGACAAGGACAGAGAGATTGCGGAGAGTAAGTAGATTCTCCTTCTTCCATGGAAACAATTACTAGAGAGCTGCAGATCCTCTAAAATCCAACTAACCATTCACTCACCTAGTTCTAAACCCTCCTTGCTTGCAGTCAACGGGTATATAAAAGCTCAAAATGAGAAGATTACATTACCAGAAAATCCTTGAAGGAACAGGCAGGAAAAGGACAAACACAAATGGAGGGCTCCATGCTAAACGCGTTATTGGAGGAATGGACAGAACAAAAATAATTCAACCCAGACGATACAACTGTACTCCCTGCAGATTTCGCAAATGTATGCATACCTCACCCACAAAAACACCACCGTCATTACCTATGATAGAATATTTAACTAAAACCACACACTCTCTTTCTTGCAGCTGGTGCTCGGTCTCAATTATAAAAAAGGAGAGCTGTCAGAATTCAACGAGGACGAGGCACTAAAAGAATTTGAAATCCTCGTGAGAGGTAAAAACATCCTACATAAGAAGATGGTAAGTTCAGAATTATTACTGAACACATGACTTATTCTCCTTAAGCTTCAACAATTAAATGAAATTTAATTTTTACATCAACAATGATCTTCTCTCAACGTAGATCATGATACCTCATCACACAGACAGCCACTTCATGCTCTATGTCTTGAACAAGTACAGAGGCACCATCGACATTCTTGACTCACTGAACTACGTACACTATGCCGATAGGTCTTGGAGTGAACACCATGTGCATCGAACAGAACTGGTACGTACTTTTGTACATTGATTTATTCTTTTCCTCGTGATAGTAAGATACACTTACTTTTCTCAATGCCGCACCCAAACAACAAAACCAAAATGTAATCATAGATGAGAAGGATGTGTGTACTGATGAACAAGTATCATCGACTAAAAGACAATAACGAACCAAACTGGGGAAGGATAGCAGAAAGGCCTAACAGGATCTGCACACCAAAACAAGAGGGAACACAATGCGGACACTTCATGGCCCAATTTGCAAAATACTGGAATGGGAATGAACTGGTCAAGGACAGGGAGGATTTTCATGTAAGTTAACAGTACATACACGTCGAATAACTTGATTTCTTTATTAGCGTAATTAGATTATTTACAATCGTGAACAATGTAACTATAAACCATACATTTTGACATGCCTGCAGCCTACCAAGGTGGACGGGGAATGGAAACCAGAGTATGTATTCACACTCATATTCGGTAAAACCAACCAAATAAAGCAGCATCAACTTCCTGGAAAACTCAAAGATTTCAAACCAGAGACTATAAACCTTTTTTCGCCCATGAAAGGTAATATAACTAATTTCCTTTTTACTATCATTCAACATGACAAGAGCTTCAAATATTTCTTTTAGAAACAACAGCCATAAATTTTTATCTGTTTTGATAGAGCGAGTGACAAACAACAAGCTTCAATCAGGATGCAGCAAGAAATACCCGGGACATCGACATTCGTTTCATCAGGTTGATAAGGCGATCGAGCTCTACCAGATAGTCATGAGTGACACATGGCAGAACAAATTCAAAAGGTGACTTGGTTCCTTTTGCACCTGAAATTAGTTAAAGTTAGGCGGCAATTACACAAATAAGACAGGAAACTAAAAAGAACCTTAGATTCCTGTTTATGAGCTTGTTAGTTAATGACTTTTCTCAACAAAAATTTCTTCTACTGTCCTGCCTGTAAGCAGAAAACAAGTATACTTGCGGCAACATTCAGAGAGCGACAACACATCTCTTACTGGATCAAACCTGAAGGAAGTATTTGGGCCTGCAAAGAAGAACAAACGTCAAGGTATGGAAAAGAAGGTGCTCGATGAGTTAGCAGAAATATGGGAAAGCACTCAAACTTCACACAAAAGACATAGACTATTATTAGGCCCAAGCTTTGCAGAGGTAAATTTCAAAAAACCACAATGATCATCTAAACTCATCTTTTTGCAATGACTGTTTAATTTCTTGGTACCGATATGTTTTTTCTAACTCATTTTTATCGTATTTATTTATTGCCTGCAGCACATACTGGGTTTAAAGGATACAACAAAATCTCTCACGAAGTTCAGAGATAATTTCAAACAAGAGAAGGATAACTTGGTTCCCTTGTTCCTTAAGCACTTTCAATCAAAGAAGCTCTCAACAGCAAAAATGGTAATAGCGTTTTCCATACAACAAAATAAAAATAAGCATTTCAAACAGAATACTTTATTCTAAACTCTCCTCTAACAATAAAACTTTTGTACCGCAAGTATTCATGCCACTCGAAAAGAAAGACCGGTACATACTATTCGTGCTCGACAGATATACAAGGAAACTTCAAATTATCGAACCTGAAGAAACCTCTCTTGAAGAATTAAAGAGGCAACAATACCTAAAAATTCTACGTGATCGAGGTGTGCTTGATGACCGAGTAAGTAATGCAATTGCTGAGATGGAAAGCAACGAAGAGAGAAAAAAAGGGAGCATAAAAAATACCACGACCATAAAGACAAACTGGTAAGAATTGTAAATAACATCATCTTTCAGTTTTATAAATTACACTACATGTCTCTCTAAAACAAAAACAAAATGCAATTCCCAGGTGCCCAGGTTTAGAGAAGTCTTCAAAGTATTACTCGATGAAAAATTTCAAAAAGAAAAGAGTAAATGGGACGTTCATTTTGTACAAGGCTTTCCAAAAGTAAACAAAGGTGAAACTCCGTTTGCTGTTCTAAGGTTCGCGTATCTCTTTGATGGCAATGACTTCATCCAAGACATAGATAATATCGATGTAAGTTTTCGCTGAAAACTCGCACAAAATCTGGTAGATATCATACAACGGCATGAACTAATTCTGATGTGTTTTTTCTCCTTCTTTTGCTGAATTTTTTATAGGATGACACGGAACAATAGAAAGCAGAAGAACTATATAGGCTGTTACTTAGCGAATAGAATGAAAACAAACCTAGCGATATGGGTGATGAGATTAGAAAGATCTTCGACAACAGCGCAGTCTAAAAGTTGTTGATAAGTGAACGAGCCTAGCTCCATCGAAACCTCAGAAAACGGTTTAACCGCACCTCATACTGTGATAATGAAGCAACAAACTCTTTTTATTCATGTAGTTCCTTGATGCTTCTCTAACCGAGTATTTGAACACAAGCCGGTGCCCCTAGACACTTCACAACTGTCCATCCAGAGGGTTGATAACCATGCCCCATGAAGCCCCAAGTCCGTCCCTAGACATGCGTGCCTCACGTCCACAGACATTCCCCCTCTGTGCAACCGTGTGCTGCTGAATGCCACCAACCTACAGCTCTGTGTGCATCTGGCCTGAGTACAGGCGTGACTCTCTAAATGAGTATTCGAACCAATGCCTGTGGTGCCACACACCCGTACCTCTACAGACTTCACACTTGTGCATCCACAATGGTGCCTCCCTACCTCAGTATTCGCAAGCATGCCTCTCCTACCACACCACCATGCATCCAGAGGGTTGAGACCGGTGCCTCGCGAAGCCCCACACCCCTACCGTGACTCTTACGTGCCCGTGATGCTAGACACGCGTGACTCTAGAGACTTCACAACCATGACTCACTAGCTGTGTATTCTGAAGCATGCCTCTGGTACCACACTTTTGTGCATCCAGATGGTTGATACATGTTCGCCTCGAGAAACCCCACGTCCATGCCTCTGGTGGCTTCACTTTTGTGCCTTTCGTGCCTGCACCCACGTGCCTAACGTGACAGGCACCGTGACTCTTACGTGGTCCTGGTGCCACGCCAGCGTGGCTCCTGAGACTTCACAACCGTGCCTCTATGCGTTCACCCACGTGCTTCACGTGACATGCACCGTGCCTCTACGTGCTTATGGTGCCACACGCCCGTGACTCCAGACAATTCGCAACTGTGCCTCTCTAACTAGGTATTCGCACGCATGCCACTGCTACCACACTCTTGTGTATCCAGAGGGTTGATAGTAGCAGTGCCCCGAGAACCCCACGTCCATGCTTATAGAGGATTCACTTACGTGCTTCGTGTGCATGCATTCACGTGACATGCTCTACGTGCTTGTGTTGCCACATGACCGTGACTCCACACACTTCACAACTGTGCCTCTCTAACTGGGTATTCGGACGCATGCCATAGCTACCGCACTTTTGTACTTCCAGAGGGTTGATACCCATGCCTTTGCCCCACGTCCCTTCATGTACAGGCATCACTCCCGTGCCTCTGCCCCACGTCCCTGCGTGCACAGGCTTCAATGCAGTGCCTCTTGTGCGTACACAACCATGCCTTAAACAGTGGTTATTTAAATGTCTATCCGAACACATGCCTGTGGTATCGCATGACCAAGGCTGTAGAGACTTCACACATGTGGACCCACAACCGATCCTCTCTAACTAGGTATTCGCACCCATGCCTCTACTACCACACTTTCGGACCCATGCCTCTACTACCACACTTTCGGACCCATGACTCTTACGTGCCCGTGGTGACACACGCCCGTAACTCTAAAGACTTCACAACCGTGCCTCTCTAAGTGAGTATTCGGATGCATGCCTCTGCAACCACACTTTTGTACATCCACAGGGTTGATACTAGTGCCTCAAGAATCCCGACGTTCATGCCTTTAGAGACTGGACTTCCGTGCCTCGGGCGCATGCATCCACGTGCCTCACACGACTGTTAAGATGCTATAGCGAACAAAAAAAACCACAGCCAGGTGGCACGAATCTTGATGCTCAAGCGGACCGTCGAAGATTACAGACGGTTCCACCATTTCCATCTCTCCCACCTCCACTACTCTCTTGCTTCCTCTCTCCCATAGTAAATCTCGAAACCTTCCGCACTCACACACGGTCTCCTCCTCCCTACTGCACATGAACCCAAATTCGAAGTAGAGTTCGCCTCACCGCAAAACCGCCACCGCGCTTCGCCAACCGCCCTCCACTGAGAGATACAGACCGTCAAACGGTGCCCCCAACAACGCAAAGTCCCCACCCGGTGGCGACGAAGCGAGGACTTCAACACCGGCGGCGGAGATCACAACAAAAAAAGAGCAACGACAGAATAGACCAATGGAGGCGAGAAGCGCAACACAAGCAATCGAAGGTAAATATCAATCTATCCCATTCCATTCCTCCAGGTAGATCGTAGTGATTTCTCCATTTCTAGGGACAGCAACCCTAGCCACCGCAACAGCCGAGTTTTCCACTATCCAAAATCAATTTGTCTAACAAATTAAACTACCGTACACATGAGATTTAATAGAAATGCTACTGCTCCCCGCTACGGAATTTTTGCCACACTATATGTGCTTAAACGTACTATACCTGCCATATCACTAACTAGAATACCTCAATAGATTCAAACACTGCGAGCATCCTGAGAGCTCAAACCTGGTAATTACACCAGATTTTCTCTGTGCCTTGTCCCTTGATTGTAACTGTTTTCAAATTAAGTGCCTCATGTCCATCACTGCAGTGGCTTTACTTCCGTGCCTCCCGTACCTGCATCCACGTGCCTCACGTGACACGCTCCGTGACTCTTACGTGCCCGTAGTGCCACTCACACGTGACTTCACAACCGTGGTTCTCTAACCGAGTATTTGGACCAATGACTCTACCACCACATTTTTGTGCATCCAGAGGGTCCACGTACGTGCCTGTGGTGGCTTCACTTTTGTGCCTTCCGTGCCTGCACCCACGTGCCTAACGTGACAGGCGCCATGACTCTTACGTGGTCCTGGTGCCACGCCCGCGTGGCTCCTGGGACTTCACAACCGTGCCTCTATAACCGAGTATTCTTGTAATAGCCACTGTGACACTCTGCTAAGTATGCCAAGTCATCTCAATTTGCAGTGCCTAATCACTTTGGTTAAGAATTCAATTCAAATTCTATTCTGAAAATCAACGCAAAATTCAAAAGTGAAATACGAAGTTGCTCAAAACTTGTGGGAAAAATGTTCACATTATAGCAAATAATCTAAAAATAATTGTTGTTAAGGAACACAACATCATCATCTACCATAGAAGGGCCTAAGTATTTTAATAGAGCCCAATCAGCATTTAAAATGCCCAAATTATTTTTTAATAAATTCAAATGATTTCCAAAAGTGCCCAAACTTTTTGTGGCAGTGTGGGAAATTGCCATCCACATGTGTGAGCAAGTTTCACATTTTTGCTAGCTCATCTGAATACTCAAAATAATTCTAAGCTATCTCTGTAAAAAGGAAAATTCAAAAACAGAAAATAAAATGCAAAGAGGCACTGCGCACTGGGCCTAAGTGCACAGTGCCACGAAACCGGCCCAACTGGCCCATCTCCCTCTCTCTCCATCCGCGTGTCACCACCGCCGTGGTTGCGCGCGCGCGCTCCGGTCGACCGCTGACACTGCGACGGTCACCGACGCGCGAGGGGGATAAGGACGAGCCGTGCCTTCCCCCTGGACCTCCTCGCTCACTCCTCACCTCTTCCCTCGCTCTCGCCTGCTCGGTCCCATCGGCGCCCGACGCAGTCGCCGTCGTGCCTCGCCCGTCTCCGCGGCCACAGCCACCGCATCGCTTCGCCGACGCGTCCGTCGTCTTCATCATCGTCTTCCTCGACGTCTGATGGTAGCGGCTGGAGCCCGAAGCCACCACAGCGCCGGAATCACCCCGTCCCCTTCTGCTCCAGTCGCCGGCGATCCCCGTCGACCGCGACTCCTCAGCAGCTCCTAAGCTTTCGAGGGCCTTCGGCGTGCCGCTCGGTGAGCTCCGTCACCTACTCTCTCTTTTTCCTAGACCTGCCACGCCCGTAGCTCGCTGCTCTACATGTGGCCGAACCCACCGCCGCGTGAGCTCGTCGCCGACGCGTCTCAGGCGACCAAAACGATCATGGGACCGTGCCCATTGAGCTCGTCAGCTCGCGTAGCGCGATCCTACCCCTTTAGGTCGAACTGCCGCGCGCTGCAGCGCCGTTTTTGCCGTCGCCCGAACCGCTCAGCCGCTGGCCTCGTCGCCAGCGTTAAATCCGGCCAACCCCGGAGACGCCACCACCACCAGCAGGTGCGGCCCAGCCTCCTCGTTCGAACGCACTAGGCCACGCGACGAATGGCCGCCTGAGGCCGTTTTCCGGCGAGATCCAAGCCGCGCCGCCGCGTTTCGCGTCACCGGCGACGTGCCGCCGGCCGCCGCTGACGTGGCGCACCTGGGGTCCACCCCTGGGTTGCTGCCAGTGGGCCCTGGGGGTCCCAGTTGACTGGGCTGACCCAGTCAACTGCTGACTGGGCAGCCCAGTGTCACTGACACGCGGGCCCCACCACACTTTAGTTTAAATAAATTTTTTTAATAAATAAAACTGATTAGATAAACTAATTAGCCACTGATAGCCTGGGCCCATTGGCTAATTAACTCGGATTAGTCAAATTAAACTCTGTTAATTTTCTCTGAGGCTGACAGGTGGGTCCCACCTTGGTCTGTTTGACCAGTCGGCTGGTCAGCCATCTGCTGATGTCAGCATGACCTCAGCCTGACCTCATATTCCATTTTAGGCAATTCCTGTTATTTAGATAAATTCAGAATATTGCTAAAACTTTGAAAATTCGTAGAAAATAAACCGTAGCTCGGATCGAAAAACTTAAAACATGAAAGTTGATCAGAACGACGAGACGAATCTGATCGTGTCATCTGTTTCGATGCCGGAACCCCCTACGTAGGTGAACCCGCAACTTCGAGGCCGTATCCGGTAGATGAATAGTGCTTATACACCGGTTAATAAATTCAACTCTAATCCTAAAATAACTAAAATGACTTAGGTGCATCTTTAGGCAACCCTGCACCGCATCCTAGTCGTGGCATGCTTGTGTTGCAATGATTGCTGTCTATTTACCTGTTTCTTCCCCCTCTTCTCTCTCGGTAGACCTCGATGTCGACATAGCTCCCGAGGCTGACGCCGCTCAGGAGCCCGACGATGCAGTTGACGATCTTGCCCTTGCCGCCGAGCAAACAGGCAAGCACCCCCCTTTTGAGCATTCCGATATCGCCCATTCTCTTCTCTCTTATGCTTGCATTAGAAGTTTCTGCTGCTGCTGTTATCCTATTTCTGCTGCATAGCCTGTTTAATTGTAGCCCTGCTGTTGATACCTACCTGTTATCCTAAATTGTTTAGTATAGGCTGGGTAGAGACCTATCAGAGACCCCGCTTTATCCCGACTGCACCGCTGGATCATCAGAAGACCCGATCAACGGGATCGAAGACCAGGCCCCGACACCGCACGTCACTTCCCCTTAGTTGCTCGACACTACTAGGTTACTATCGAGTGCCGAGGGTGATACCTCGTTAGCACTTTTGATGATAACCTTGTAGGTTAGTTAATCGGGCGTGGTCAACGAGGGTGATTCCTCCTACACCACCCCCGATAACGACGACGGCATGCAACCTCTCAAGTGTGGACCTCGAGGGTGATTCCTCCTTCATTCACCTTGACGGTAACATCAGAGGGAATTCCATCGAGGGTGATTCCTCAGGGTTCCCCTGGGTGTTACACACACGGTTACCATTGTTACTGTGGCTTTACATTGAAATATGTTACTAAAGACGGGTCGGCCCTGAGGGGTACCCGCGCGAGCTTAATTGCGAGTGATGTGGAATCGGGTGGACCTGGATGGTGCCCGAGAGTTGAACACGAGGCGTGGCCGGGCATTCTTAGCCCTTGCCGCAAGTCCTCGAGACGGGGCGACGGGGTCACATCTTTCGTGAGTCTCTGCTCGTTACCGCGCGCTCCTAATCCACTAACGGTTTGGATATTTGATCCGAGGGGCCTCTGGCCTGATAGCACTAACCATCACGTGGGCATAGTATGGGCGTTCTGCGTCGTACACATCAGCCGAAGCTTAATAGACGTCAGCGTGGAGCGGCGCGCGCTGGATTGGACTGGAACGCAACCGCGCTTGTATAAGGGGTTGCTAGGTCTGTTTTCGGCCGCCCAAGACCCCTGGGGCATAGGTTTAGTCCGGCGTGCTGACCTCTCTGTTAAGCCTAGGTCGGGTTGCGGCGTATCATTTGGCCGAGGCCGGGCATGACCCAGAAAAGTGTGTTCGGCCGGAGTTAATCGAGTGTGGTGGGTAAGTTGGTGCACCCCTACAGGGAAGAAACAATCTATCGATAGCCTGTCCTACAGTAACGGACACTCGAAGTTGTATACCGATCGGTACAACTAGAACTGGTGACTTGAGATGAAATGGATAGTATGGCTCTGGGATTGTTTTCTCGCAGGGAGTCAAGGAAGAATCTCTGGGCGAGGTTGATAACATTACTACTACTTTACATTATGTTAATCTGCACTCTTCTAATGCAGCAAGACCGATGAGATGATTGAAGATGCTAGTCTTCGATAGGACTAGGCTTTCCCCCTCTAATCTGGCATTTCTGCAGCCCAGTCCACATATACAGCCCCCTTTGAAAATGTTGCATATGTAGTGTAGATCCTTGCTTGCTGAGTACTTCGGATGAGTACTCACGTTTGCTTTATTTTTTTTTCTCCCCATATTCAATTGACGCCGCCAGATGACGGAGCCCCTGAGATAGCAGCCCCCGTCGACGACTACGGCTACTACTACTACCCTCCAGGCGAGTACTACTACGAGGTGCCGACAAACGACCAGGAGTAGGATTCGGAGGATCCTAGGCAGGAGGCCTACGCCTTTCGATCGTAGTATTTTATTTTGCCCCGCCTTTCTAAAGGCCTATCTTTTTTCTGTAATATATCTGTGTTCAGATATCTGATGCTTCCGCTGACGCTTGTATGCCATCGAGCTATGTATTCGAGCCCTCGTGGCCCTGGCTTGTAATATAAAGCTTGTATGACTTTATTTATGTTTTAGAGTTGTGTTGTGATATCTTCAAGTGAGTCCTTAGGCTTGATCGTGTGCATTTGCGTGTATGGTTAGTGCACGATTAAGCTAGGGTCATCACAGGTTGGTATCAGAGTCGACTGCCTCTAGGAATCCCCCTATCCAACTCCTTGGCCGAAGTTGAGTCTAGTGGTCCAAAAACTTTTTTACTAACTTGGTTGTGTGGCTTACAGGCCCACGTCGCCAACTGGGTGGTATAAGGATCTTTTATTGCTCGTCTTTACTCCGGGACTCTAATCTCTCTTCTATTCGGGTTAAATAAATTTACTAACGCCGACACTTAGGATCTCATAAATCCCGTCCACCCGGAGAGCTGGATATCTATGTGATTTCCCTATCATTGATCTGATTAGTCTGATAATCATTTTCCTTACCATTGTTTTGTTTAACATCTCTCTTCGAGATCTGTTATACTTCTCATTGACATGCTGACGTGATAGCACCTGACGTTACCGTCAAAATTAAAGGGTTGGAATTCCTTGCCTCGCCCATCGTCTTGAAGTCTTCAACCATAGACCTCATACTCGGAATGGATTGGTTGAAAGCTCACATTGCTTCAATCAATTGTGCCACTAAAGTTGTACACCTCCTACATCCATCAAATGAGTTGGTGAATTACCATGCTCATATCACTCAGAACGCCGAGGCCCAGATTTATGCCTTGAATGCGTTGAACGCTTCTCCGCTTGAGGGGATCGAGAACGTTCCAGTTGTCTGCGAATTCCAGGATGTTTTTCCAGAAGAACTTCTAGGAATACCCCCTGCTAGAGCTGTCGAGTTTGTCATTGGCTTGAAGCCTGGCACTACTCCTATTGCGAAGCGTCCTTACAAGATGCCTCCGCATCACCTTCTCGAGCTTAAGGAGGAAATCGATAAATCACTTAAGAAGGGCTTCAACCATCCCAGTTCCTCTGCCTGGGGAGCACCGTCTCTCTTTGTCAAGAAGAAAGATGGTACGAATAGGCTGGTCCAAGATTACCGTCCTATCAACCAGGCAACCATTCAGAATAAATATCCGCTTCCCCGGATCAATGATTTATATGATCAACTTGCTGGATCTTCGGTGTTCTCTAAACTCGACTTGAGGTTGGGTTATCACCAGATCCATGTCCGTGAAGACGATATTCCGAAGACCGCTTTCGTTACTCATTATGGCTCCTATGAATACACCGTCATGTCATTTGGCCTAACGAATGCTCCAGCTACGTTCTCCCGCCTGATGAATTATATATTCATGGATTACCTCGACAAGTTCGTCGTGGTATATCTGGATGATATTCTGGTATATTCGAGGAATAAGGAAGAACATGCCGAACATCTTCGCCTTGTTCTAGAGAGGCTTCGAGAACACAAGTTGTATGCCAAGTACTCCAAATGCGAGTTCTGGCTTTCTGAAGTGACCTACCTTGGACATGTGATTTCCAAGGACGGTATCGCCGTTAACCCGGAACGTGTTCAGGCTATTCTTGACTGGACTCCTACGAAGAATGCCAAGCAAGTTCGAAGTTTTCTCGGTCTAGCAAGTTATTGTCGACGATTCATCGAAAACTTTTCCAAGATTGCCAAGCCCCTGACTAATCTGCTCCACAAAGGCGTTAAGTTTGAATGGACAGACAAATGTCAGGAGAGTTTCCAGACCCTCAAGGACAAGCTTACTTCTGCTCCAGTGCTTGCTCCTCCCGATTCTCTCAAGGACTTTGTGATATATTGTGATGCCTCTCGTCAAGGATTAGGCTGTTTCCTAATGCAAGAACGAAAGGTAATTGCATATGCCTCGCGACAATTGCGTCCGCATGAAGAAAACTATCCAGTGCATGATCTTGAACTCGCTGCTGTGATCTATGCTTTGAAGCAGTGGCGACATTACCTTCTTGGTAATCGGTGTGAGATCTATACCGATCATCAGAGTCTGAAGTATTTGTTCACTCAACCGGATCTTAATCTCCATCAACTGCGATGGTTGGAAACAATCACGGACTATGACTGTGGTATTTCTTATACCCCTGGCAAAGCTAATGTAATGGCTGATGCCTTGAGCCGCAAGTCCTATTGCAATAACCTCATGGTTAAGCAAGCTCAACCCCAGCTATATGAAGAACTGCACAAGTTAAACGTCTGTATCATTCCGCAGGGTTCTCTTAATAACCTTGTGGTACAACCAGACCTTGAGAAAGCTGTTAAGGATGCACAAGCTAAAGATGCTGAAGTAGATCTAATGAAGAAAGAGCTTCACCTCGAGAAGTACCGGGATTTCTAAATTGCTGAAGATGGAACCTTATATTTCAGGGACCGCATTGTGGTACCTCGCTTCGAACTTATGACTGACAAAGTCATGAAGGAGGCTCATGATACACCGCTGTCTATCCATCCGGGTAGCACCAAGATGTATCGTGATCTTCGTCAAAGGTACTGGTGGTCTAGAATGAAGCAGGACATTGCTCGATATGTTGCTAAATGTGATATTTGCCGTCGCGTGAAAGCAGAACATCAGAAGCCTGCTGGAATTCTTCAACCACTTCCTATTCCTTTGTGGAAATGGGATAAGGTTCAAATGGATTTCATTACTAGTCCTCCCATGTCTCAGAAGGGTCACGATGCTATTCTTTTCGTCGTCGACCAACAATCCAAAGTTGCACATTTTCTGCCTGTCAAGGAGACTATCACTGCTAGCCAGTTAGCAGAATTGTATATCTCCAGAATCATTTCACTCCACGGTATTCCGAAGGAGATCAGTTCGGACCGTGGCGGTCTTTTCACCTCCAAGTTCTGGGAAAGTTTCCAACAAGCTATGGGAACTCACATTACCTGGAGTTCAGCTTATCATCCTCAATCCCAAGGACAAGTTGAGCGAGTTAATCAAGTGCTTGAAGATATGCTTCGGGCTTGTGTTATATTGTTCGGTAAGAAGTGGGAAGAATCTCTCCCGTTTGCCGAATTCTCTTATAATAACAGTTATCAAGCCAGCTTGAAAATGGCCCCCTTCAAAGTGCTTTATGGTCGTAAGTGTCGAACCCCTCTGAATTGGTCAGAAACTGGGGAATGACCACTTGTGGGACCGGACATTATTCAGCACGCCAAAGAACAAGTCAGAATTGTCTGAGGTAATCTCAAGGCGGCTCAGGACCGCCAGAAGAGCAACTATGATCGAAAACGATGGGGCTTGACCTATCAACCAGGTGATCAAGCTTATCTTCGTGTCACTCCTATGAAGGGCACTCCTCGTTTCGGAATCAAGGGTAAGCTAGCTCCTCGGTATATTGGTCCCTTTCGTATTGTTGCCAGATGTGGACAAGTGGCATATAAATTGGTGTTGCCGCCGCAATTCTCTCATATCCACGATGTCTTTCATGTGTCACAACTTCGTAAAGGCTTCAAGGAATCTCCACACCACGCAGTGGATCACGAGATGCTCGAATTGCAAGTTGATCTTTCTTATAAGGAGCATCCAATTCGCATTCTCGATGAAGCTGAATGTCAAACTCGTCAGAAGACGACCAAGTTCCTAAAAGTGCAGTGGTCGAATCACACTGAAGATGAAGCCACATGGGAACGCGAGGATCATCTTCGGGAAGAATATTCCGACCTCTTTCCTTCTACCTCCTAAATTCTCGGGACGAGAATTTCTTTTAGAGGAGGAGAATTTGTAACACCCCTATGTAATAGCCACTGTGACACACTGCTAAGTATGCCAAGTCATCTCAATTTGCAGTGCCTAATCACTTTGGTTAAGAATTCAATTCAAATTCTATTCTGAAAATCAACTCAAAATTCAAAAGTGAAATATGAAGTTGCTCAAAACTTGTGGGAAAAATGTTCACATTATAGCAAATAATCTAAAAATAATTGTGGTTAAGGAACACAACATCATCATCTACCACAAAAAGGCCTAAGTATTTTAACAGAGCCCAATCAGCATTTAAAATGCCCAAATTATTTTTTTAATAAATTCAAATGATTTCCAAAAGTGCCCAAACTTTTTGTGGCAGTGTGCGAAATTGCCATGCACATGTGTGAGCAAGTTTCACATTTTTGCTAGCTCATCTGAATACTCAAAATAATTCTAAGCTATCTCTGTAAAAGGAAAATTCAAAAACAGAAAATAAAATGCAAAGAGGCACTGTGCACTGGGCCAAAGTGCACAGTGCCCCGAAACTGGCCCAACTGGCCCATCTCCCTCTCTCTCCTTCGGGGTGTCACCACCGCCGTGGTTGCGCGCGCGCGCTTCGGTCGCTCGCTAACACGGCGACGGCCACCGACAGCCACCGACGCGCGAGGGGGATAAGGACGAGCCGTGCCTTCCCCCTGGACCTCCTCGCTCACTCCTCACCTCTTCCCTCGCTCTCCCCTGCTCGGTCCCATCGGCGCCCGACGCAGTCGCCGTCGTGCCTCGCCCGTCTCCGTGGCCACAGCCACCGCATCGCTTCGCCGACGCATCCGTCGTCTTCCTTGATGTCTGATGGTAGTGGCTGGAGCCCGAAGCCACCACAGCGCCGGAATCACCCCGTCCCCTTCCGCTCTGGTCGCCGCCGATCCCCGTCGACCGCGACTCCTCTACAGCTCCTAAGCTTTCGAGGGCCTTCGGCGTGCCGCTCGGTGAGCTTCGTCACCTACTCTCTCTTTTCCTAGACCTGTCGCGCCCGTAGCTCGCTGCTCTGCATGTAGCCAAACCCACCGCCGCGCGAGCTCGTTGCCGGCGTGTTTCAGGCGACCAAAACGGTCACGGGACCATGCCCATTGAGCTCATCAGCTCGCGTAGCGCGATCCTACCCCTTTAGGTCGAACCGCCGCACGCTACAGCGCCGTTTTCGCCGTCGCCCGAACCGCTCAGCCGCTGGCCTCGTCGCCGACATTAACTCCGGCCGACCCCGGCGACGCCACCACCAGCAGCAGGTGCGGCCCAGCCTCCTCGTTCGAACGCACTAGGCCACGCGGTGAATGGCCGCCTGAGGCCGTTTTCCGGTGAGATCCGAGCCGCGCCGCCGCGTTTGGCGTCACCGGCGACGTGCCACCGGACGCCGCTGATGTGGCGCACCTGAGGTCCACCCCTGGGTCGCTGCGAGTGGGCCCTGGGGGTCCCAGTTGACTGGGCTGACCCAGTCAACTGCTGACTGGGCAGCCCAGTGTCATTGACACGCGGGCCCCAGCACACTTTAGTTTAAATAAAATGTTTTAATAAATAAAACTGATTAGATAAACTAATTAGCCACTGACAGCCTGGGCCCACTGGCTAATTAACTCGGATTAGTTACATTAAACTCTGTTAATTTTTTCTGAGGCTGACAGGTGGGTCCACCTGGGTCTGTTTGACAAGTCGGCTGGTCAGCCGTCTGCTGACGTCAGCATGACCTCAGCCTGACCTCATATTCCATTTTAGGCAATTCCTGTTATTTAGATAATTTCAGAATATTGCTAAAACTTTGAAAATTCGTAGAAAATAAACCGTAGCTCGGATCGACAAACTTAAAACATGAAAGTTGATCAGAACGACAAGACGAATCTGATCGTGTCGTCTGTTTCGATGCCGGAACCCCCTACGTAGGTGAACCCACAACTTCGAGGCCGTATCCGGTAGATGAATAGTGCTTATACACCGGTTAATAAATCCAACTCTAATCCTAAAATAACTAAAATGACTTTGGTGCATCTTTAGGCAACCCTGCACTGCATCCTAGTCGTGGCATGCTTGTGTTGCAACGATTGCTGTCTATTTACCTGTTTCTTCCCCCTCTTCTCTCTCCGTAGACCCCGACGTCGACGTAGCTCCCGAGGCCGACGCCGCTCAGGAGCCCGACGACGCAGTTGACGATCTTGCCCTTGCCGCCGAGCAAATAGGCAAGCACCCCCCTTTTGAGCATTCCGATATCGCCCATTCTCTTCTCTCTTATGCTTGCATTAGAAGTTACTGTTGCTGTTGTTATCCTATTTCTGCTGCATAGCCTGTTTAATTGTAACCTGCTATTGATACCTACCTGTTATCCTAAATTGTTAAGTATAGGCTGGGTAGAGACCTATCAGAGACCCCGCTTTATCCCGACTGCCCCGCTGGATCATCAGAAGACTCGATCAACGGGATCGAAGACCAGGCCCCGACACCGCATGTCACTTCCCCTTAGTTGCTCGACACTACTGGGTTACTATCGAGTGCCGAGGGTGATACCTCGTCAGCACTTCTGATGATAACCTTGTAGGTTAGTTAATCGGGCGTGGTCAGCGAGGGTGATTCCTCCTACACCACCCCCGATAACGACGACGTCGTGCAACCTCTCAAGTGTGGACCTCGAGGGTGATTCCTCCTTTGTTCACCTTGACGGTAACGTCAGAGGGAATTCCATCGAGGGTGATTTCTCAGGGTTCCCCTTGGTGTTAGACACACGGTTACCATTGTTACTGTGACTTTACATTGAAATATGGTACTAAAGACGGGTCGGCCCTGAGGGGTACCCGCGCGAGCTTAATTGCGAGTGATGTGGAATCGGGTGGACCTGGATGGTGCCCGAGAGTTGAACACGAGGCGTGGCCGGGCATTCTTAGCCCTTGCCGCAAGTCCTCGAGATGGGGCGGCGGGGTCACATCTTTCGTGAGTCTCTGCTCGTTACCGCGCACTCCTAATCCACTAACGGTTTGGATATTTGATCCGAGGGGCCTCTGGCCTGATAGCACTAACCATCACGTGGGCATAGTATGGGCGTTCTGCGTCGTACACATCAGCCGAAGCTTAATAGACGTCAGCGTGGAGCGGCACGCACTGGATTGGACTGGAACGCAACCGTGCTTGTATAAGGGGTTGCTAGGTCTGTTTTTGGCCGCCCACGCAACGTGCAGGAGATCCCGGGGCGATGGCCCAAGACCCCTGGGGCATAGGTTTAGTCCGGTGTGCTGACCTCTCTGTTAAGCCTAGGTCGGGTTGCGGCGTATCGTTTGGCCGAGGCCAGGCATGACCCAGAAAAGTGTGTCCGGCCGGAGTTAATCGAGCGTGATGGGTAAGTTGGTGCACCCCTGCAGGGAAGAAACAATCTATCGATAGCCTGTCCTACAGTAACGGACACTCGGAGTTGTATCCCGATCGGTACAACTAGAACTGGGGACTTGAGATGAAATGGATAGTATGGCTCTGCGATTGCTTTCTCGCAGGGAGTCGAGGAAGAATCTCTGGGCGAGGTTGATAACATTACTACTACTTTACATTATGTTAATCTGCACTCTTCTAATGCTGCAAGACCGATGAGATGATTGAAGATGCTAGTCTTCGATAGGACTAGGCTTTCCCCCTCTAATCTGGCATTTCTGCAGCCCAGTCCACATATACAGCCCCCTTTGAAAATATTGCATATGTAGTGTAGATCCTTCCTTGCTGAGTACTTCGGATGAGTACTCACATTTGCTTTATTTTCATTTTCTTCCCATATTCAATTGACGCCGCCAGATGACGGAGCCCCTGAGATAGCAGCCCCCGTCGACGACTACGGCTACTACTACTACCCTCCAGGCGAGTACTACTACGAGGAGCCGACGGACGACCAGGAGTAGGATTCGGAGGATCCTAGGCAGGAGGCCTACGCCTTTCGATCGTAGTATTTTATTTTGCCCCGCCTTTCTAAAGGCCTATCTGTTTTTCTGTAATATATCTGTGTTCAGATATCTGATGCTTCCGCTGACGCTTGTATGCCATCGAGCTATGTATTCGAGCCCTCGAGGCCCTGTCTTGTAATACAAAGCTTTTATGACTTTATTTATGTTTTAGAGTTGTGTTGTGATATCTTCAAGTGAGTCCTTAGGCTTGATCGTGTGCATTTGCGTGTATGGTTACTGCACGATTAAGCCGGGGTCGTCACAATTCTGACACATGCCTCTGCCAACACACTCTTGTGCATCCACACGGTTGATACCCCGTGACTCTTGAAGACGCAAGTCCATGCACTTCTTGCCTTCAATGTCGTGCCTCCCATGCCTACATCCACGTGCCTCACGTGACACTTGCCGTGACTCTTACATGCCACATAGTGCCACACCCACGTGACTTCACAACCGTGGTTCTCTAATTGAGTATTAGGACCCATGCCTCTGCCACCACATTTTTGTGCATCCAGAGGGTCCACACCCGTGACTCGACAAACCCCACGTACGTGCCTGTGGTGGCTTCACTTTTGTGCCTTCCGTGCCTGCACCCACGAGCCTAACATGACAGGCGCCGTGACTCTTACGTGGTCTTGGTGCCACGCCTGTGTGGCTCCTAAGACTTCACAACGGTGCCTCTGTAACCGAGCTTTCTGACACATGCCTCTGCCACCACACTCTTGTGTATCCACACGGTTGATACCCCGTGCCTCGAGAAGCCGCAAGTCCGTGCTTGTCTTGCCTTCAATGTCGTGCCTCCCGTGCCTACATCCACGTGCCTCAAGTGACACTTGCCTTGACTCTTACATGCCCCATAGTGCCACACCCACATGACTTCACAACCGTGGTTCTCTAACTGAGTATTTGGACCCATGCCTCTGCCACCACATTTTTGTGCATCCAGAGGGTCCACACCCGTGACTCGAGAAACCCCACGTACGTACCTGTGGTGACTTAACTTTTGTGCCTTCCATGCCTGCACCCACGTGCCTAACGTGACAGGCACCGTGACTCTTACGTGGTCCTGGTGCCTCCCGTGCCTCTGTAACCGAGCATTCTAACACATGCCTCTGCCACCACACTCTTGTACATCCACATGGTTGATACCCGTGCCTCGAGAAGCCGCAAGTCTACGCCTGTGGTGCCTTCAATTCCGTGCCTCCCGTGCCTACATCCACATGCCTCACGTGACACTTGCCGTGACTCTTACATGCCCCGTGGTGCCAAACCTCCGTGGCTTTATAGACTTCACAACCGTGCCTCTCTAACCAAGTGTTCGGACCTCTACTACCACACTTTTGTACACCCAGAGGGTAGATACCAAACCAATCCTGGAGAAGCACCACGCCCAACCATGTACAAGCTTTACTTCCATGCCTTCTGTGCCTGCATCAACATGCCTGTAGAACCTGCACTTCCGTGCCTCCTGTGCCTGCATCCACATGCCTGTAGAGAGGCTTCACTTCCGCACTACCACTGTCACCACTAAAATAAAATAAAAATGCTAGCGTCCCACCGACTGACTGTTAAGATGCTAGCAAACAAAAAAAAACACAGCCAGGCAGCACGAATCTTGATGCTCAAATGGACGGTTGAAGATTAGAGACGATTCGATGGTTTCCATCTCTCCCTCCCTCTTCTACTCTCTTGCTTCCCCTCTCGCACAGTAAATCTCGAAACCTTCATCACTCCCGAACGGTCTCCTCCTTCCTTCTGCACACAAACACAAATTCGAAATCGACTTCACGTCACCAGACAACCGCCACCGCGTTCGCCAACCGCCCTCCTCTTCGACATACAGACCGTCAAACGCTGCCCACGACAACACCAAGAACCCCGCCGGTTGCGGCGATTGACGGGGAGGACTTCAACATCAGCGGCGGAGATCGCAACAAAAAAAGAGCAACGACACAATAAGCTGATGGAAGCGAGGAACACCACACAAGTAATTGAAGGTAATTATCATTCTATCCCATTCCATTCCGCCGGGTAGATCGTATTGATTTTTCCACTTCCAGGGATAGCAACCCTAGACACCGCTGCCAACGAGTTTTACAATACCCTAAATCAATTTGTCTAACAAATTGAACTAGCGTACAGATGAGATTTAATAGAAATGCTATTGCTCTCCGCCCTGGAATGTTTGGCAGACGATATGTGCTTAAACGTACTATACCTGCCACATCACTAACTAGAATACCTCAATAGATCCAAACCCCGCAAGCATCCTGAGAGGCCAAACCTGATAATTACACGAGATTTTCTACATCCCTTGTCCCCTGACTGTAACTGTTTTCAAATTAAGTGCCTCTGGTGTGAAAAACCGTGAACAAAGAATAGGTGTACCTGTGCTTCTACGGTGAAACAACCTATGCCTCTCTATCCATACAATTTTTTTTTCACACAACGCATGTCTTTTTTTCTGTGACACTCAACTCTGCTTCGAACACCTGGCCATTTTTTATGCAGCAATGAGAAAGCCTCACGAAGAACCTAACACCCAGAAAGGTACTGACGAAGACCCTGAGGAAGAGCATGCAATCCAGCAAGCTCCTGTTAAAGGTTTGAGCAAAGTGTCCACTGTCGATCTACCAAAAACTATATAGAGACATTAATAACTTAACTGCTCTCCTTGACAATAATAACTTAACTATTCTACAAATAAAACTACCTGCCCCTTTTTATATATTTCTTTATAGAAAACATAAAAATGTTCACACGCTATCTTATTTTTAATTCAAAAACAGTTTATCTTACCCAATAAATCTTCCACTCTGCTTAATGATATTGCTCCCATTATGAAATATCACCTGAAGTGTGCATTTTTGTCTCAGAAAATGCTTCACCCTAACTTCACTTCCTCAGCTGCACTTATAACCATATTTCATATTTTCTATCCCCTAATTAGCTCAATCAGTAACAGTACTAATAACCTTTTTTAACCCAAGAAAAAGAAACTAAAAATGCCCTTTGGCACTTTCACATTCCTTATGCATAATCGTGGAAGATATATATTTTAAATCTATATCAATTTTTTTTAACAAAACTATATCCTTTTTTGTTACCTGATCATTATGCAGGACACGAAGACGGTGATATTGAAATCGCAGAAACACACAGCATCTCTCCTCATTCATCAGAAAAGGGCACACAACAAAACATCAAGAACAAAGCACCTGCGGCAGAAATGGTAACATACACCAGGCTCAATAGGAGTAAACATCTAGCAACAAGCAAAAAAAGAGAAAATCAGATACCAGCACTGTTTTTACTCCTGGAGCAAAAAGGCAAAAGCAAAAGGACAATGTTGAAAACATCGTCGACACTAGTACCTTGCAGCATCAGCCAATACCTCTAATGGTACTCCCACCAACAGCACCAACCGCCACAAAGAAACAAGGTGAAAGCAAGTAGAAAAACAAACGACAAAGGGTAGAAGAAGAACAAGATGATGCCAACAGCAAAGATTCAGATACCGATGATGCTGACGATGACAAACAACATGATGCAGATTTCATTCCTACAGATGGCGATGATGCCGAAGAGCACGACAGTGATGCAGAAGAGGACGACAACGTAAAAACACACCTATGTACTAATTTTGAATACCACTATTCAGCACCCAAAATCAAACATTCCTTTCTAACAAAACCCTTTTTTTCTTCTGAAACAGCCCAAATCAAGCCAGAAGGACGTGAAGAGGAGAAAGACAAGCGGAAAAGAATTGGCAGCACCAACAGTTGACGAACACGAGGAAGCAACAAATGAAGACAAATGCCTAATCAAGGCAGGGACAGCATTTGCTCATGTCAAGAAAGCATGGAAATTACTTAAAGAACGTCACAGGCAAGATGTTAGGAAGGCAGGATTTGGCAGCATAGAGAACTGCCAAATAACGGGCTCCATCTACAGACCGCTTGCAGCACACATCTACGACAATCTGGAAACAGAAAGCATGACAATAACCTTCGGTGATGCTACCGAAGACAAAAAAATCAAGATTACCAAGGAAGCTATCCACAAGGTCTTTGGATACCCAAACGGCATGCAAAAGTCAGCACCAAGGCCACGGACTTGCCAAACTTCAATGAAAGAACTGATGTCAGACCTTGGCTTCAAACGTCCAGATTTCAAGCCAAAAGAACTGTTCGAGAAGCTAGAAAAATTGGTGGAACTAGATGACGAAGAATCAAACAGCAAATCAGTTAAAATATTTTTCCTTATTTTTTTCCACAACGTTGTTTGCAGGACAATCGCCGCTATCTTCAGCCAACAAGCGATAATGGTCAAGGACATGAAGTATGAAGAAATGGCACAGATGGATTTCTGTGAGGTAATCGTCGAAAGAATTAAGATAGGAGCCATAAAATGGCAGGAGCACAGGACGTTGGATCAAGAGAAAAAGAACAAAAAGCACGTCAATGGTTTGTCACAGGGACCAGTAATCGTGTACATCGACTCCCTGCTGCTGCCAACCAACACCAAAGAAATGCAGAAGATTGCCAAGACAATGGACAAGACCTCATTACCACGAGCAAACCATCTCAAAGAGAGTGACCTAGCGAAAATAGCTAGAGCAGACATGAAAAGGGACGGAAAAGCACGACCGGATGACTATGAATTTGGCAAGATACAGGTATAACTATATTGTACATAAATCAGTCCTTCCTTTTAAAAATAGTTTACATTCTAATCAACTCCATTCTACCGAAACAATGCAGACATGGAAAGGAACAGCAGAGAGGATCTTCTATACCAGCACAGCATCACCTTCGTCTTCAATTCAACAGATACCAGCACAACATCGTAAACAACAGCAACACCAGCACACGACCAAACTGCTACCACCTCCACCCAAGCGCCAGCACGAACCACGTGTCAGCACCAGTGGAAGCAGGGAACCCGACACAAGCACCAACACAGGATCAGAAGAAAGATTCGAAACGATAAAGGAATTGTTGCAAAAAGTGCTCGAAGAAGCAAAACAGTTACCCGGAGTAACCACCAGGGCTGAACACCAATGCATCGAACAAGAGGAGAGATTGGATCAAAATTCCAAGAAGTCAGTGGTGCAACAAACAATGTCCCTGATCGAAGCTGTCGAACAACAATGAGAATTTCAAAACATGATTTGCAGAAAGAACTTAACAGACGAGGCGACCCTGCAGATGCTAGAGCAAGCAGATGCAGCAGCCACAAGTACACTAGTCGATGGCAACCGCACGAAAGAAGTCGTAGCCAGAACAGAACCAGGAGAAAGGAGAAAAAGAAAGAAGGAAGAAAAAGACGAAGAGAGGAAGAGAAGAACAAAATCAAGGGACATGGGAATTGACAAGAAAAAGATAAAGCGGCAGAAACAGGTAAATAATAGTAATGCATGATGCCATCTGCACCTAAAGCAAAGCCCTGTTTTCATACTTGAACTGAAAAGAACTATCTGAATACTTTCAGGAACGTGCCAATAGCATGCCAGGCCAAGATGAACTCCAACAGCAGGATGATGTCAACAATGCCAAAAACAAGAATGAACGCAACAAACCAAGCAACCTCACAATAGACAATGCTACAACAACAACTACCCCAACACAAGCACAAGATACGATCGACGTCTGAACCAGTGAACAGGTCAGTATGAACATCCATTTTTCCTTTCAAAACTGGATAGAGTTATAAGTTAACTGACAAATCTCCAACAAAATACAGGCTTAGCTGGACAACCATCAAATCAGCAGTCCCGCCAACCAAACACAAGAAGCTGACCCACAATCAACCGTTAGCATCACACATGACAAAGAAGAAGAAAACAATGAAGAGGAGGTAAACTTCCACAGCCCACTACACCCCACACCGGAAACTCATAATGGCAGGAAGAAAATGCACCGCAAACTCGTATTGTTTGATCTCCAGGTATCACAAGCACTGCAAGAGCAAGAGACGACCCGTGTTGAACTTGAACCCCATGATGAACCTCAAACAGACGAAAGCGTCACCGAGCAGGAAGTTTGTGTACAAGAGATTTCCAGTGCCACAACAATGCAGATGACCATCACAAATACAGAGGAGAAAGCCCAAGACATCCCAGCCGATGAGAAACTCGAGACTTTTATACCTGACAAAGAAACAGTCGACGCAGGCACGAATAACCCAATCATCAACACAGAGGTAAAATTCAACAACAACAACCCCTTTTCAAAACATTTATGATCTCTGAACTACCTAATACACCCTGCCACCGCAATACAAGGATTATAAGGGATGACTCACCCTTTTCTCTAAACAAATGCAGGAAACAAACGAGTATGTTAATCTCTAAGATCAACAAGCAGCACAACCAAAGGAAACTCAAAAACACAGAGAACTTCAAACAACAATGGCTGAAGAGGTGAGGTTACAAAGCCTGTTTCTATGACAAAAAATATTGTTGCAACGATGAAGTTCACATGTACGATGTAGCTCAGACACAAATGAAGTTCAATCTATAATTTCAATTTTTATTAAACAGGAAAAGGAAGCAAACGAAAGCACTGGCATAGATATTCAACATGAAAAACAAGAGGACAACACAAAACAAGGAGAAGCCGTATTTCCAGCAGTAGACAGTCCTGCCACTGCAGAGAAAGAAATCTTATAAAAAAATAACTGCAACTGCACAGTCAGAAATGCACCCATTTTTTAATTACTTTTTGTGTTGGTATAGGCACAAGAAGCTCAAGAGAGCACCAACAATCAAGACCATCAAACACAACCAGAGGAGGCCAATGAACAAGGGGAACATGTTCTTCAAACGGTAGACAGCAATGCCACTGAAGACCAAGCCACGAAAAATTCACTCACCGAACAACAGTTAGCAGAGACGGCAGCAGCGTCAACGATTGAAAAGGTAAAGTTACATAACCTGCAACTATGAAATTATAAAATAGCTACGTGCACACTCAAATAAACTCCCACCTACCACCTATGTGTTCACTCAAATGCACTCCCACTTTGCCACCTCTATGTTTGAACAGCTGCAAGAAAAAAACGAGGACAGTGACGATGAACAGCAAAATGAACAACAAGAGAAGGCCCCAAAACCCCCACTCAACGAAGAACAAGTAGAACAATCAGCAGTAACAACAACAAATAAAAAGGTGAAATCACATAATACCTCTTCACGATCTTATAGTTCAAAAATACGCACTTGACATTTCACTATTTTCCTGTCATCACAGACAGAGGAGGCCAATGAGCAAGAGGAGGCCACTGAAGAAGGGCAACATGTTCTTCAAATGGTAGACATCAACGTCACAGAAGACCAAGCCCCGAAATATTCACTCACTGAACAATAGGTAGCAGAGACGGCAGCAGCGACAATGACTGAAAAGGTAAAGTTACAAAAGTTGATCCTATGAAAGTATAAAATAGCTCCGTGGAACCTCAAATGCACTCCCACTTAGTCACCTCTATGTTGAAAAGCTACAAGAAAAAAACGAGGACAGCGGCGATGAACTCCAAAAGAAAGAACAAGAAGATGCCCAAAACCCTCCACTCAACGAAGAACCGGCGGAACAGTCAGCAGCAGCAACGAGAACAGTAGCAGAGATGACAGAAGCAGGAACGACTGAGGAGGTAAAGTTACGTAAGCTGATTCTACGAAAATATAAAGTAGCTCCATGAAAACTCAAATGCACTGCCACTTAGCCACCTCTATGATTGAACAGCTGCAAGACAAAAACGAGGACAGTGACGATGAACACCAAAAGAAAGAACAAGAGGATCCCCAAAAAACACCACTCAACGAAGAACGTGTGGAACAGTCAGCAGCAGCAACGATAGCTAAACAGGTGAAGTTGCGCAAAATGTTTCTACAAAATTATAGCTTAATCTCAATAAAATAACGCCTATTCACAATCAAAATAGCTCAAAACACGCACCGAACGCTTCGCTATTTTCCTATCACAGCTGCTATAATTAAAATAAAGTAGCAAATTAAATTATTTTAACGCTTTTTCAATGATAACGCAGAAACACGAAGAAGGCAACCACACAGATACAATCAATGAAGCAAACACACAGATTGTTCTACAGAAACTTGGTTATGATATTTCAGAGAAAGAACCAGACATTATCGAAGAAAACCCTACACCGTCGTACGACGGCGATTCTCCTGGCAAAGAGGTTACTGCCAACCAGGTCGAGACTGAAAAACAAGACGGAAAAGACCACCAGCAAGACATGACGGTTGACAAGCAAAAACATGACGCTAAGAAAAGCACAGATGACTCAAACGAGGATGCAGCAGAAACTGGACAAGAGGGTACTGACGAACAGAGCTTCGAATGTACAACGTAAAAAGGAGAACATCACATGCCGCCAGAAGCAGAACGAGAACAAGAAAGGAACAACACTGGACAAAGCATATCTTCTAGCATCGAAGCAGGCAAGATAATAGAAACTTAATTGCTATCTTGCGACTTGAAATTATTTACATTAAATTCAAAATCATCCCAGGCACAAAGGAGAAAGGGGGCAAACATAGTGATGCCGTCAACAAAGCCATCGAAGACCTGTACAACGCTGTATGCAAGCCATGGACCAAGAAAGAAAGGTAAGTTCATGTAACTAACACACAACACATTCTTACATACGATGATTTTAACTATATTCTGTGTAAACTAAAATATTTTTCCAAATATACTTTGCAGGGATGAGCTTTTCATTACAACAGACAGGTTCGATGTCAATCTAGGTCATGTCGCCGAAAGCTTCAAGGTCGGTAACCCAGTAAGCAGCGAAGCAATCGAGCCCATGCTAACGATCTTGAGAAAACAACTCAATGGCACAGGGAGAAAGATTCTATCGTTAAGCAACACTGTAAGTAAAGATCATGGCAAAAGAATCACGTTTAAAATGATAAGTATCAGTTTATAAATAGATAAACTTCGCCTATAACTGAACTGACAAATTCCCTTTGTGTATGTATGACAAAACAAGCAGTACTCAATAAAGGAAGCCGACGACGAAGATACAATGTGCTACAAAAATAATGATCAAGCACATATCAGAAAAGAACTACTACCTGCCAGGCTTAGAGCATTTTTCAACATAGAACAAGAAGAAAAACTGCAAGATTATAACATGGTAAGCAGATCAGCTGTTACAAAAACAAAATCCAATTACGTATGATATGCAAAGTTCTCTTTCATGACAGACAAATCATGTCTAAATCTAAGAAGATTTCGAAATGTTTTCTTTTTATTTTGTGTTTTGCAGTTCCTTCTACCATGTTCAATGCGCGGGTTTAAGAAAGACGAAACTAACAGTCATTACTTCACCGTTACAGTTAACATGGAAAAATAGCGCTTTGAACTCCTTGACTCTTCAACTGCATATCCAGGCACAATAGAATTCTTCAATAGTGTAACCAGCAAATTAATGAAAACCTGGAAGCACGTAAGCACAGAGCTCCAGCTTTCACAAAGAAGCATCGACCATTTCAAAAAGGTCAAACTGGAGGTGCCACTTCAGGGAGAAGACACGTAAGCACTTCCAACATTTCTCTTCTTTCTTTTTTTCAATGCAAGATTCACTACTACCATTCCTCAAATAATTATGTTCTTTCATTTTTTCAATGCAACAATTACTACTACCATTGCTAAAACATTTCTCTTCTTTCCGTTTCTCGAATGCAACAATTTTACTACTACCATTCCTCTACATGCAGAATGGACTGCACATTCTATATTTACATGAACGTGAAGCACTACTCCAAAGATGGAACAACAGCGGCCTTAGAGGCAGAACAAGTACCAGAGTTGAGGAAAAAAATTCTATATCAACTAATCAGTCAACACAGAGGCAATACCACACTGTCATTAATCAAGTGTACAATAGGTTAGTCTTTTCAGAAACAAAACCTTACAATTTTGTCACACTACCAACTAGTAATAAGTTTTTTTATTATTATTATTTTTTTATTCTAATAGATATGCTGAAGTATGAAGTCGATATGGGAGACAAAGAAATGCAACAGACAGAATGTTGCATACTAGAAGAGTTTCCGCCAAATCCCGAGCCAAAGGAACATATTATGCATGCGACAACCACCCAAGAGCAAGAAGTTATTGATATATGCAGTGAACACAAAGAGCTTATGCATGACAGCAGCCACGCCGTCGTCAAAGAATCTTGCACAGACCACAAAGAAAAGGATCCACCAATAGAACCAGATCAACCACCACCAGACGACAAGATACCACACCAACCTGAAGAGGCAACGGACACCACTAACGAGCAAAATATCAACAGCAATATTCCGAGCACAGAGCAACTTGAACAAACAGGCACTGCTTTAAAAGAGGATGACAGAAGCAACGACGTACCAACTACACAAGAACAGGTTTCCAAGCAGAAGAAACAACATGTTCTTCTTCAAGAAGAAACAGGATCGACAAACAATCAGCAAGGCACCTCCAGCACCGTCTCTTTAGACTTCTTAAAACACAAAATGACGAAAAAGCAAGAAGAAGTTGATGAATTTCTTTTAAGCCTTAACCTGGAGCAACTAAAGGAATACAATATACTTATAGGGTGGGGATATAAATTCGATGAAATCAAAACAGCACTGATTGAGCACGTAGACATTGAATTAAAAAAAAAAGGCACGCCGTATCTGGCAAGCTTGCAGTAAGAATCAGGAGAACATTCAATGGCTCAATCATCTGAGAACAACTCAGCCAAGAAAATCTCGGTCAAGAAGAGGCCGGTGAAGCCTTCGAGCAGGCTCCATGGAAAAATCAAGATTCCTACATTTGTCCCAGGAGATTCCAAGGCACTTCATGAATACCTATTTAGCGAAGAAGGACAGGAAGAATGCGGACAGTAAGTACTTTCTCTTGTTAAAACAAAAAACAGAGAAGTGCTGCTCCTTTTTAAAGCGACATAACTAATGTATAAACCTTTTCTGCTTGCAGCCTAAACGTATATAATAGCTCAAAGCGACCCGATTGTATTACAAGACAAGACATAATGCAACAGCTACGAAAAGGAGATGGACAGATGGAGGGCTCCATTGCAAACGCATTGTCCGAAGAATGGACGGAGCAGCAACAATACAACACAACCGATAAAGCCATACTATCCGTAGAATTTGCAAACGTATGAAGTCCAATTGGACGAAAACAATTGCATCATTTCAGTGATTATATGTTTCAACTAAAAAGTAGACAACTTTTTTGTCGCAGCTTGTGCTCAGTGTTAATCCTGGAAAAGAAGGAGGACTACGAGAATTCAATGCGGAAGAAGCATTAAAAGAGTTTGTACACCTTGTAAGAGGGAAAGAACTTTTAAAGAAAAAGCTGGTAAGTTAATAGAAATATACAAACATAATTCATTCTTCCTAAAGATTGCACATTTACATGTCATTTACTCACTCTGTCTCCAACCATGCCTCTGCTAGTATATACCTGTGCCTATAGAGAATTCACACATTGGTATTGACAGGATTGAGTGATGCCTCTGCAGTCATCATGACCATGCGTCAAACCATGTCTTTGCTTCATGTGTATGAAAAAGTTGCTGTTTTTTCCTTACTTGAAAGGTCACATTTGATAGTGTTGGTAGCCCCCGCCCGTAACTATTCCATAAATCTTCATTTCCCAGAAATATAATGGGAACAAAAAGGAAACACAGAACCGACGCGGTTGGCCGTTATTTTTTTTGTGTTATCGCGCGGAAAGGGAAAAACGGAAAATTCTAGTAGTTGGAGGGTTAAACTATAAAACGCACGAAACCACAAACCGGGAACCAACCGCGCCGGCTGGTTTTCCCTCGCGGGAGCGCTCCTCGCGTGACACTTGTCACCCGCGGAGCGCTCCCGAACCACTCGTTCCGAGCGCTCCTTTCGGAGCGCTCGTTGACTAGTTGCTCTCGTCTCTAGAACATTTTAGTGGCAGGCCTGGATTAGAACATTTTATTGGCAGGCCTGGATATCTCATCTACCACCTGACAGGCCTGTGATGGTGTTCGCCACCGACGGAGGCGCTTCAAGAACCTGATCGACGTCGGTGACGGCGAGGTATCCGGGCGAGAACTCCGGCAAAGGCAAGTCTCCGTTGAGGTACCGCATGACGAGGCGCATTCCGGGCCTCGCCGCCGGCAAGGGATGCGAGCATAGCAGCCCCAGCTTCAGCACGAGCTCTGCCTCGTCGGCGACGAAGTCGTCCAGCCTCGGGTCGACGGCGTCGACAATCTGGCCGGAGCAGATCTCCCACGTGTCCTTCACCCACTCGACGAGCACCAGCAGCTCGCCGCGGGCGTTGAGCCCCATCGGCCGCCTCCCGCAGGCCACCTCCAGGACGAAGGCGCCGAAGGCGAACACGTCGGTGGCCTCGGTCGCCTTGCCGAACCTCATCAGCTCAGGGGCAAGGTAGCCCCTCGTGCCGGCCACGTGGGTGGTGTGCGCGTCGGCGCCGTGGTCGTGCAGCCTCGCGAGGCCGAAGTCGCCCAGCCGGCCGTTCATGTCGCCGTCGAGGAGGACGTTGCTGGCCTTGACGTCCCGGTGCACGATGACCTGCTCCCAGTCCTCGTGAAGGTACAGGAGCCCGGACGCGACGCCCTTGATGATGTGAAGCCTCTGAGTCCATGAGAGCGTGGCGGGCCTGCTCTGGGCGTGCAGGTAGCTGTCCAAGCTGCCGTTGGGCATGCGCTCGTAGACCAGGAGCAGCTCGTCCTTGTGCCGGCAATAGCCGATGAGGCGGACGAGGTTCCGGTGTCTCAGCCGGCCAAGGATGATGATCTCGGCAGTGAACTGAGCCAGCCCCTGCCTTGACTCGGATGAGATCCGCTTCACCGCCACCCGCACACCGGAGCCAGCGAGAGCCCCTCCATAGACCCGCCCAAAGCCACCTTTCCCAAGGAGTTGGTTGTCGCGGAAGCCATTGGTTGCTCGACGGAGGTCCTTGTACGCGAAGCGGCGGGGACCGAGTTCGGCCTCCCAGTCTTCGTTCCACTCTGAGTCTGAGCTCCTGTTCCTGCACCACCATCGAAGGAGAAGCCCAGCCGCTATACCTGCAAGTTTAATTTTGACCACTTTTCCCTATTAACTAGAGTATTGACCAATTCTCTTCTTCAAATGAATGGAAGGACAGAGCTCATGCCGATTGCTCGAAAAAGAAGAAAAAATACCTGCAAATATGGCAAGCGAAGATAATACTGCAGGCAGCCATTTGACGATTTTTTTCTTGTTGTCATGGGCTTCTTGTGTGGAACTATTTCGTGCTTGTTGTGACTGCAGCAGCAGCATCGATAAGTTAAGTTCTTTCACCGATTCAGACATGCTAAAGCTCCACCCAAGAACCTGATGAGTGCCAATCGCATCACCGGAAGCGGCAGAGAAGCCAACGTATGCCGTGGTGGGAACCCCTGTCTTTGACTTGGTGCCATTGTTCAGAACCTTCGCGAGGTAGATGGAGTTGTAAGTGAGAAGCGGTGAATTGGGCTTATCCATGGGAACTGGAGCAAGCCGGACCTCGAGCAGCCTCGAAGAGCCGTAGTAGTCCACCCACACCTGCATCGGGTTTCCACTAGAAAGCCTCAAAGTATTAAATTCCACGGCGTATCCGGTGTAGTAACCTGCGGTTGCAGAGGCGGCGGACGTTAGGTTGTTGAGATCAATCCCGACATGGTTGTCGTCTATATCTCCCAACTCCTTGTTGGCTACGGTGTCAAGCTCTATGGCGAAGAAAGGATTTTCACTTGGAGGTGTGTCGATGAACTGAGTGGTATATCTGCTAAGGCCCAAGTATTTCCCTGGCTCGGTAAAAGACAGCGGGGCCAAGGAGATGACGAACGCCATCCCGTTGCCTGAATAGCCCGAGTCGCTGGGTGTGATGGCGAACACGAAAGTGGACGAGAAGCTCATGGCCATCCCATCGGAACTGACAAACGGGAGGGCTTTGGGGTGGAAGCCGTGGCCCTGGACCATGTAGCTCAAGCTCGTCGTTAGAGCAAGGGCGCCATCCTGTGTGACGGAAGCCGCCCCGTCGAGGATGAGGTCGCTGCCGGCGAACCCGTTGTATATGAACTCATCCTCATCGACGGCGGCAACGCTGTCGTGGAAAGAGACGATCAAGAGGAGGCAGCACAACCGGATGAGAAGGCTTGGCATGGTGATTTGCCGGGCTCACTTTTGTTTGTCCTTTCAGTTTGTGTGTGTGGATGCTCGGATTAGCTCCGTAGCTGGCAACTATTACTACCACTCGCTGGCCATAAAATGCCAACGGGAGTCAATGTCAATCGCTACTGCTCCAGAAAATGTCCATTATTTTCTACCACCAGAAAAGTGTGGATTACATTCTGTCCGTGTTCGCCGGGCAACCGAGATAACGAGGCTTCGAACGCCCTTCTTGGATGCACGCGTACCACAAGTTAGACGCTGGCGCTCCGTAGATCACGGGCATGATACGCTAGTCAAGGCGCCAGGTCGCTTCCTGAGCAGCTTCCGAGAAGGGAAGCTGCCTGTAAGACTATGCATGGCAGGCTGGCAGCTATGGTGTTCCTTTCATCTCTCAATCTCAGGTTCAGATCTGAGGTTCGTGGGCAGGAAGAAGAAGAAGACATGAAGGAGCAGGAGAAATGCTACAACTAGGTTGCGCGGATACTTCAGAAAGCGCGTGTATACAGACAGATACTGCCCCGATAGAGCCCAATAAGCTGGGACCTCCTAATTGGCGCTGCAGGCGCCAGCTCGCTAAACTGCCGCTCATGCAGCCGTCTCTTTTTGCGGGGTGTTTATTGGGATCCGATGAATTGTGAGTTTATGATTAGATCTAGCTGGCCAATCGCTCCTCTCCATTCCTTCACTAGTCGTTCGGTCGCTCATTTCCTTCGCTCGCGCAAATGACCGTCGTGCGATCGCTTGACTGTCTAGCTTTCAAACCAGTGCCCGGTTGATTTTGAGAAACAAATATACATCTAAAAAAATTACAAATTGAAAACGGTTCATGAATTTGAAAAAAGTCCAAGGGTTTAAAAAAAGTTCACAGTTGAAAAACGTACATGGATTTGAAAAGGTTCAAGGATTTCACGAAATTGAAAAAAAAAATCACAAACTTGAAAAACTTCATTGATTTGGGAAAAAAAAGTTCATCAAAAAAAATGTTCACGAATTTGAAGAAACATTCATCAATTTTGAAAAATGTTCATCATTTTTGGAAAAAAATCAGACAATTAGGAAAAAGTTCATTGATTTTGAAAAAAACTTCGTCGAATTTCAAAAAAAGTTCATCTATTTGGAAAAAATGTTCACCAATTTAGAAAAAAGTTTATCATTTTTTCAAAAATTTAATCAATTTTGAAAAAAAGTTCAAAAACTTTCATGAATTTTGAAAAAAATAGTTCATTGATTTTGAAAAAATTCAAAAAAATTCATGAATATTGAAAAAAAAGCATCGATTTTGAAAAAAGTTCATCGATTCTAGAAAAAGGTTCATTCAATTAAGCAAAAGAAGAAATAAAAAAACAAATAAAACTGTACGCAATAAAATAAAAAAACAGAAATGAAAATAGAAATAGAAAAAGGAAATCTCTACTCCTAAGGGACGACTTGGTAGTCTCCGCTTCGTCTGGTTTTTTCCGTCTCAACCTCCCACCTCCGTCTGGTTTTTCCCTCCTCCCACCTCCCCCGTAACGGCACCTAACGATAAAAAATCGGGCAAAAAAAAACCCAGCCTGGGAGCGACGACCCCTCGCACGAAAAAAGCTGACGATCGAGGACAGCCTCGATCTATTGGCTACGACGACAGGAACCACGCCTCCGCCGCCATCGCGATTTGCTGGTACACCGCCGATCTATTCTCTACATTGATGGAAACCATGCGCTAGCCGCGGATCCCTTTGCCGGCGCCGAGGTCCTAAAGGAGGCGCTGCCGCCGCCATTGCGGTTTGCTGATACGCCGCCTATCTATTCTCTACATCGATGGAAACCAGGCGCTAACCGCTGATCCCTTTGCCGGTGCCGAGGTCCTAAAGAAGGCGCCGCCGCCATCGTTGCGGGCTGATACGTCTTCAGCGTATCTATAATTTTTTATTGTTCCATGCTATTATAGTATCAATCTTGGATTTTTTAACACAGTACAGACGCAAGCGCTCATATACACACGCATACACTCATCCCTATGAGCGCACACACCCACACCCTACCCCTATGAGCACCTCCGAAAGACTGAGTCGGCATATCATCTTGAAATTTACGAAGTCACTGTAGGCACCTCGTCGTCGACGGGAACGTCTCCTCCAACTGAATGCACATCGCTGGAAATCCTGAAATAAATCCAGGAATAAATGCGAGCACCAGGACTTGAACCCTGATGGGTTGGGGATACCACAGTCCCTGTAACCATCCAACCACAGGTTGGTTCGCCAATCTTGAATGTTTTATATACATTTACAAGCAAGCGTATATCATTTTTTGGACTAACTTATTAACTTGGTGCCAGTTACTGTTTTTTTTTCTTATTTTTGGTTTTGCACAATATCAGTATCAAACGAAATCCAAATTTCACGAAACTTTTTAGAGATTTTTTCTGGACATAAGAGAACTTGGAAGCTTCGGGAGGGGACGAGAAGATGGAGCAGTGGCCCACAAGGCACCAGGGCGCGCCCAGGGGGTAGGGTGTGCCCTGGTAGCTTGTGGGGCCCACGTGACTCCGTTTGACCTAACTCTGCCTCTATAAATTCTCTAAAATCAGGAAACCAACAGAGGAGTCCACAAAATACTTTTTTCGCCTCCGCAAGCCTCTGTTCTCGAGAGATCTCATATGGGGACCTTTTCTGGCACTCTACCGGAGGGGGATTCAATCACGGAGGGGCTCTACATCAACCTTGCTGCCCTTACGATGATTTGTGAGTAGTTTACCCCAGACCTACGGGTCCATAGTTAGTAGCTAGATGGCTTCTTCTCTCTCGATGTTCTTCAATACAATGTTCTACTTGATGTTCTTAGAGTTCTATCCGATGTAATTCTTTTTGCGGTGTGTTTATTGGGATCCGATGAATTATGAGTTTATGATCAGATCTAGCTGGCCGATCGCTCCTCTCCATTCCTTCATTAGCCGTTCGGTCGCTCCTTTCCTTCGCTCGCGCAAATGAATGTCGTGTGATCGCTTGACTGTATAGCGTTCAAACCAGTGCCCGGTTGACTTTGAGAAACAAATATAGATCTAAAAAAATTATAAATTGAAAACAGTTCATGAATTTGAAAAAAGTCCACGAGTTTAAAAAAAGTCACAGTTGAAAAACGTACATGGATTTGAAAAGGTTCAATGACTTCATGAAATTGAAAAAAAAAATCACAAACTTGAAAATTTTCATTGATTTGGAAAAATAAGTTCATCAAAAAATAAAAAAATGTTCATGAATTTGAAGAAACATTTATCGATTTTGAAAAATGTTCATCATTTTTGGGAAAAAAATCAGGCAAATAGGAAAAAGTTCATTGATTTTGAAAAATAGTTCGTTGAATTTCAAAAGGAGTTCATCTATTTGGAAAACAATGTTCACCAATTTAGGAAAAAGTTTATCATTTTTTTAAAAAGTTCATTGACTTTGAAAAAAGTTAATCAATTTTTAAAAAAAGTTCAAAAACTTTCATGAACTTTGAAAAAAAATAGTTCATCGATTTTGACAAAAAATTCAAAAAAATCATGAATGTTGAAAAAACATTCATCGATTTTGAAAAAAAAAGTTCATCGATTTTAAAAAAACATGAATTTTGAAGTTTATCGATTCTGAAAAAAGATTCATTCAATTTAGCAAAAGAAGGAATAAAAAACAAAGAAAACCGTTCCCAATAAAAATAAAAAAGAAAAAAGAAACAGAAATAGAAAAGGGAAATAGATGTAAAGGGAAAGAATATGTAACTGAGCACATACGTGAGGAAGGTGGGGTGGTTAGTGTAATGTACGATCGACCAGGAATTCTCGCGTTCGATTATCACCGAAAATTGTTCAATAAAGTCCATACTACCATGCGCCGCCCACCGCTTTCGTCCCGCGCGCTGTCCCGGGGTGGTCGGCCTCCATGACCGTCGCCGGGGGCCGCATTGTCCGTGCCTAGGATTCGTCCGCCGATCGTGTTGACAGGCAGTTCTAGAGAGTCTTTTTCCCGATCTTTTGATCTAGTTTTTTCTTTCTTCCGCCGGTCGCATTGATCGGCCTTTTCCTTTTTGGTTTTCCGATCTAAGATCGGTTTACGTCGCACGCCGCCGCTGTCGACCCCTGCGCACCTCTACTACAACACCGGTGCGACCGGTCGGCCTCTTCTCCAACTCGGCGGACACGCGCGACGAGGCGGCCCGTCACGGCCGTCGTCCGCGCGTCTGCCCGGCATCGCCCTGCGCCGGCCGTCGGCGCCCTGCTCCGACAGGGACTTCTCCATCACCATCTGCCTCCGCCACGTCTGTACGGCCGGTTGCCGGCCCCGTCGGGTTCGCCGGCTGCCTCGAGCTCGGGCGCCGATGTTGCGTTGGTGGCTTGGGCCTCGGTGCCCGGGCATCGGCGCTGCGTTGGCAGCCCGGGTGCTGACGCGCTCGTCCACACACCTTCCTACGCCTACCGTCGTCTTCGGCTTCATCTCGGGCTCCGCCGCCACCCCGCTCTACCGAGCGGCGTACCCGACCTCGCGCACGATCGGGTTGATCACCCGCCCGCCCGCGATTCGTCTCATCTACGCCGTGTGACCGATCCGGCCCGTCGGTTGTGAGCGCCTCCGCAGGTCCCATGAAGACTGTCCTGACTACAGTGCGCCCCTCCATCGATCGAGCATCGGGTTGTCGCTGCGTCTCCTCGTCGGGCCGCAGCGCCGCCGCTCTGTGGTTCTCCCTATGGCTGCATCGGCTCACGCGCCGCCGCTGCGTTGCCCATTCGGGCCGTAGCGTCGCGACACACAGTCCACCCCACCGTCCCCACCCGTCGACTTCCCGTGGTATGCGCCACGCCGCTTCCCTCAGCACGGGAACGCCACCGTCCGTTACAAATATTCCTAGTACAATAATAATTCAAATGTAAATATTACATCCGAGATAACCAGATGTTTAACAAGTTTTTTAGATTCATTGATTCCAAATTCAACAATACTCGAGTTAGAATCGGCATATGTCGTCATACATACTGCCCTTTGAGTTTCATCCAACAATATATGTGCATGAATGGTCTACCCACGGTCATGTAGTACATCATGACAGCGCGTGCAGAATAAACAACATGTGGAGCAACATTGAGTGAGTGAATCAATTAACCAATACGTAGAGCAAGAAGCAAGATCTTGATGGTTGACGAGCCCAAAGGACACATTGTCTCCACTCGGTGAATCGCACAATAGAACTTCATGACAGAGTTACAGATGATGTACCATCGATGCGATATGGACTTCACATTTGTGTTCATGGATGACATGCATGTCGTAGGGCCTGAAGATCTTCCGCTCATGAAACGAAGCAAGCACGCGCTGTCAAAAGATCGAGCCCCTTCACTTTCTGCCTACAAAGTCCGCAACTATGGCCAGCCACGCATAGCACAATAACTCATTGTCGATCACCGAGTACCCCTCCATCAAATTATTTTAGGAAACAATAAAAGTTCAACAAAAAAAACTCAATGGGATTTCACCGAATACCTGTCGGGCATGGTGTCCGAAGGCTACCTGGCTGCGGAGCGATCCTGGGTGGATGATGATGTAGTCCAAGGCAGTCAGGTGTGTTGGTGGGGGTAGTGGACGTCTGAGGATACCTAGGTGGCGGTCGGAGAGGTACAACGACAGCATCGGACGAGGAGGGTGCGGATGCAGAAGCAGAACAAGGAGCAGGGGCGAAGTGACGAAAAAGTGTACCAGGAGGGAGATTTGAGTGGACCGGGGATGTCGAAGTCCTACATGACGGCGGTCCAGACTCCGGTTATATATGGCAACAACAATCAGATATAGACTCGCTGATGATTTTTTTGGGTGTGATCCGCGCCATGGCCAATGAAGAATTGTTGCATACATACAAGAAGTTTACAGGTTTTTGTTTTTTGAAGTTCCACGGTATTCTTTTTTCTTTCTTTTACACACCCTGAGGGGAAATGTTTACGATGATATGGCGAACGTATAGAAAACTATGGCATGGGAGTTTCATGATACTATGATCAGATGGCCCAGGTCTCAGATTTTAGTAGGATCGGACGGCTCTTTTCTCAAACTGTGAGAGTCGATGCCCGGCGGTCTGGATCGAGCCACGCTACTTACGTGCGTGTGCATGAGTGAGTATCAGGTGATACGGCAGCTTAGATGCTCCCGTGATACAAACTCCCGCGAACCGTTTGATCGGATATCCAACGGTCACAAACAGAGCTCCTACAACTTTGCAAAAAAATCCTTCAAGAATTTTATATTTATATGCAAGTCGAAGAGCATGGCTGTTATCCTTAGATCTCAGATCCAATGGCTCACGAAAGCCCTCATCATGGTAGCACCCTAAACTCTTGTATTACCTGATATTTTCCCGCGGGTGCATGCATGCACGCATGACGATGGCCATCCAACAATCACGGTGCTCGGCCGCCGGGTGGGTGCGCCCAGGAAATTTCCTTGCGTGCCGGTCTATGTGAAAATGCTTGGTACATGCGACAAATCCACAAGGATGGACAGATGGCAATCAACGGCCCAGCATCTTCGACCAGTCCACTACCAGCTCGCTCAAAGGCTCCTATCTAATCTAATCGCAAGAACAGTTCCCGGCTTGCATGCACTAGAATTTCACGCTGCGTGCACCTCACTCGAGCAATCCACGGTTTGGTTTACCGGTGAAGTTCCATACCACCCCCAACGGGATCGGTTTTCACTATCAATTGATAACAGAACAAACACAAACATAAACATGTAAATAAGTGGATTATAACAGGACCGGGTTTCACTATCAAATGTCCGGACGGTATTGGCAGCTCCATTTGGATGTTTTTGAACCCATCCATACGTTGGTGTGACATCCATCTACTTGTCTGGCTGGATTGCTAGTGTGCTCTGCTGGTTCCTCGGATTACCATATATTAGCTGGGATTAAGTAACGATGATTAGTGATGATCAACGGACAACACTGACACTCAAGGGGATGTAGCTCAAATGGTAGAGCGCCCGCTTTGCATGCGGGAGGCACGGGGTTCGATCCCCCGCATCTCCATATCAATTTTTAATCTGTTTTTGTTTATCTCTTGGGCTATCTGTCAGCCTATTTCTCACTGGATCAGTGCTAGTGTCAGGCTTGGTGGATGATTTTATTTGTAGTTGCAAGTATCATATGGGTGCTTTGTCCCCAAAATATATGCATTCAACTATACATAAAAATTAAATAAATATAATCTGGTGAGGGGGGGCAGTGGCCCCATCCAGCCACATAATAGAGTTGACGTTGCGTACTACAAATTACGTTATATTGTATTTTATTTAGGCTTGGGAGATCTTCGGGTACGTTATTGTGTTATTTTCATCATCTGCCTCGTCGGCTTCATTTTCTTCAAGGCAACGCCCTTCGTCGCTCACCGACGTGGGGCAATGGAGACGACTGCCTGATTGGAGGTGACGAATAGTGCAATGTGTGCTTGTCTTCAAGTGGGTGAGAGCAAGGCTCGGCTGTCAGTGCTAGTGTCAAGCGTGGTGCATGACTAATTTGTAGCAGCAAGTATCCTAGTGTATTTTTTTGTCTAGATGTATCATCCTCATCTTCAATTTTAATCTATGTTGAATGATTTGACGTGGGATGTATCATTTTTTATGTTTTTAATCCTATGCTCTTGAATATCCATTAAAGTCAGCAGATTTGTACTTGCTGAGGGTTCACCCGTTTAATATCTTGGTTTGAACCGCAGATGACCCTCTTTCAATTTGGACTTGGCAGTAATGCACATTTTATTATTCTTGAGCTCTATGCACAAGGAAATATCACTCACAGATTCAGAATACACAATTATGACATCACTACGTTCTCACAGGTCATTGTCTAATTTGTGCAGTACTATTTTCGTAGTCGCAGGCTGTCGTACAAGCGAGGACTTAGGACAAGAAAACATCGATTATACGTTTGCAATCCGAGAATTTGATTATTCTCTTAAACTCTTACGCCTACTATTTGTTTATTATACTCCCTCTGTAAACTAATGTAAGACTTTGATCATTAGTTTACATGTTGGGTATTTCTAGGATTGATTTCAATACACCTTGAATATTATCCGAATTGAACGTTTAGCATTTATCAGATGCATACTGGAGAAAAAAATTAACACATATTGACTGTTTTCAAGAATGCCATGAAATAGTCGCAGGCTGTCGTACAAGCGAGGTACGAAAGTTTTCTAAAAAATATACGAATACATTTTTTCCCTACATGAACATTTTTTTTAATGTGCGATGAATGATTTAAAAAAGTTAAGTAAATTAAATTTAGGAATATATGCTTTTAGAATATTTCCAAAATATCAACGGAAGTATAACAACACAAAAACACAAAAAACAAAACAAATGAAACACACATGTGTATCGAACCAACATGATTATATTGGGCCACCACTAGAGTATTGCTTGAGGCGAGGCTACCGTTTGTGTCGTTCTAAGCGAGATACAGAGCCCCCTTTCGTGCGTAGAGGCAGGCAGAAGCCCATCAGGGGCCTCCAGTGTTCTTTTGCCTTAATCCTATTTTTACTTTTTTCTTTGTGAGCAAAACGGATTTCCCCCCGATGTTAGACCCATGATCCACTTTAAGTCCCTCCTGTTTAAGTCCCTCCTGTTTGGTTTAGATGTGACTAAAAGGGACTTAATAAATCCCTACACCAATAAGTCCATGTAAACAAACACCCCTTAGTCCTAGAGATTTTGTCTAGAGGCCTTTTAAACCTGGACCAAGGTAGTATCAAATTGTCAAGGAAAGCTTACGGAATATTAAATGATTTGCCAAACCGTGACAGTGATAGGGCTCGGTCCTCAGCTAGCCGTCTCGATCATGCGACGGTACTACATACTTCTTCCGTCTCAAAATTCTTATCTTAGATTTGCCTAAATACGGATGTATCTAGTTACATATATATACGCGCGTGATGATCACGGCACCAGCTTGGAAATTCCTGGCCGTGCCGGCGAGCGTATCGATGTGACCATGGCCGGTCCGGCGGCTATAATGATAATTACAGCAATAAAAGTATAGTACTTTCCATGCGACAAAACAAATCAAGAGGGTGTGCGACGGGCCAGCATCTTTGACTTGACCCATCATGCGCACCGGCCGGTCAGCAAGGTCGACCAGAATGGAATGCCGCCGGCCACTCTCTGCGCGTGCGCCGTTCCGTGCTACTACATGGCTAGCTCTTCTTTTAACACTCGCTTTGTAAGAGATGACTCAACAGGAAGACCATCGGATCGCATATTCATAATTTCGTATGCGCTCCGAGGAAGAACTCTTTGTGTGGATCGAAAACTTGCATCTACTATTGCACCATAAAAAATGATTAGTAGTAGTTTTTCTTAGCACCGGTGCTTAAAAAAACTTATTTATTTGCCCTAACCTTGCATTGTACAAGGCCTACGTGTCTTATCGGCTGAGAAAATGTCCACAAACCTAACAAGTACAAATCCATAAAGAAATAACGATCTAAACGCTCTTATATTTTCTTTATAGAGAGAGTATATGATGATTTCGCTGCGCCAAAAACAAAGCGGTAAGACATAAAGTGCTGGAAAGCAACAAACTAAACCTCACCCACTAGGAACAAAGAAGATACACAATGAGGGATGCAGCCATAGATGTTGAGGTCCTCGTCTGTGAACAAAGCATCGGGAACAAGAACACACCGGCTCAAGATGAGCAAGGAAGACCGGCACTCTCGGGGAATGCCATCACCAAGATACTATGGACCCCGACACATCACATGCAACCAAATCCATCTCCGAAGAAGGCCACAACCTCCTCGCCTGAATCGAAAGGCGCCGCACCATCGCAAGATGGATAACTTCCCCCAACCTATGTCGAGTTCGGGCTGCTACTCAAGGCGCGAGCATCCAGGGCGCAATGTATATCATTGGTGACGCTTCCTCCATGGCTTCTCCCTCCGATCTGGTCCTGCAACCCATTTGACGATCCTCTAGGCGCTTGAGGTGGGAGGTGTGTTGATCCGGCTTGTCTTGGAGTCGTGGCCACAGAGGTTTCTAGGTTGGTTATGACGCACTCTAGATGTCATGTACCTCATCTCTTTGCGTTTCCGGCCGGAGTTCGAGCTAGGAGAGTTTTGTGCTGTGTTGTACTCCTTTATGATCTTTTCATACCGTGTGGTGCCCCTGCCTTCTCCATACAAGAGCAGCGGCCTAGCCTATCCTAGAAAGCAACGATGTACATACAAGAGCAGCGGCAGCAAGGCGGCGGCGGCCGGGAGGATGAGCTATAGCCTATATGAGGCGGTGGCCGTCGAGGCCGGGGTGCATGGACGCCGCCGGGCCCATGAGCGGGGGGTGGGGGGGGGGGGCAATGGCCCCACAATAGAGTTGACGTTATTTCTACAAATTACATTATTTTGTATTTTATTTAGGCTTTGGAGATCTTTGGGTAGTGGGGATTTTTGTCATCTCCCTCATGGGCTTCATCTTCTTCAAGAAGGCGGCCTTTGTTGCTCGCCGCTGTGGGGCAGTGTAGAAGGTGCCTTAGGCTCAACGCGATCGCCGGACACCCCCTCCTCGTCTTCAAGTGGATGAGAGCAAGGCTTGGCCATCAGTGCTATTGTCAAGCGTGGTGGATAACTAATTTGTAGTAGCAAGTACCCTAGTGGGTTTTTTGTCTGGATGTATCATCTTCATCTTCGATCTTAATTCGTGTTGAATGGTCTGATGCTGAACGGTCTGAAGTGTGATATATCACCTTTTTTGTTTTCGATCTTATGCTCTTGAATATCCTTTGAAGTCAGCTGTTTTGTATTTGTTGAGGGTTCATCCGTTTAATAATATATTGGTTTGAACTGCAGATGATCCTCTTTCAATTTGGACTTGGCAGTAATGCACATTTTATTATTCTTGAGTTGTATGCACAAGGAAATATCATTCTCAGCGATTCGGAATACATAGTGTTGACACTATTATGTTCTCACAGGTTATTGTCTAATTCATTCTGTGCTATTTCCATTCTCACAGGTTGTTGTACAAGCGAGCACTTAGACCAAGAAAACATCACTTATACGTTTGCAATGCAAGAATTCGATTATACGTTTGCAATCCGAGAATTCGATTAGGCGAGGACTTAGGTCACTACTTTAGTGACCTAAAACGTCTTATATTAGTTTATAGGTTGGGCATTTTTTAATTGAACAAATTTTCAATACATGTCAAATATTTTTTGAATTGGACGTTTAGCATTTATCAGATGCATATCGAATATTTTTTCTAACACATATCGACCGTTTTCAAGAATGCCATGAATTTTTTTATAACATCCAAGACATTTGTTTAAGTGTTAGGACATTTATTTTGAATAGTATGAAACATTTTAATGAAATGGACTTTTTTTTATATATTTCATAAACATTTTTTTCGTATGTCACTGGCATATTTTTGTAACGCCAAACATTGTTTTGAATGGTGCGGAACATTTCTAAAAGAAATTACACGAACATTATCCTCGGCCCGTGAATCCCATGTCCTCCGTGAGTCCCGCTAGAGCATCCCGGAAGTTTTGCATCATACCGACGGGGCGTGGAGCACCTCCTTTCTTCTTGTGAGAGTACAAGATCTCGTTGAAGTCACCCATGACCACCATGGGAGCTCGGTATGCTGGTAGCGATCCTGGAGGTAGGTCCACGAAAGGTGTCTATCTTCCCACCTTGGTTCACTATAAAACCTTGTAAGGGCATCTCCAATGTCAATCCGCAAATTTCGTCCCGCATCCGTCTGTGGACAGGAGGATCAGTCTGTGGGCATGGATGCAGGAGCCCGCCATCCAACGCTACCCGCATACATTTTAAGTCGCATTTGAACTAACGGGACAAAATTCATGCAAACACGGCGGAATCCATTAAAGTTCGGACATATTTACATAAAAGGTTGATATTTCGACCGTTCAACTAAAATAACTAGAACAATAAACCTAAATCCTATACTAGACGACCACCTCGTACGCGTGGCCGTCCTGCCCTGCCACACCGCCATCGTCATTTGTCTCGTCGTCCTCATCGTGGTCCCTCCAGCGGCAGAAGGGCGTCGGAGGGCCGCACTAGCCTTGTTCGGCGGCTGCTTGCCGCTCACGAAGGAGCAGCTCTGCCTCCTGCTGCGCGGTGTGGAGGGCCACCGCGGTCGCGGCCGACGTTGCCGGCGGAGCCTTGGCGGCGGCCTTGCCACGCCGGCGTTGGCGGAGTAGTCGCTAAGCGACCATCCTCACCAATCTTGGCGAGCTCACTGTCAAGGCGGCGGTGGCGCCTAGCAGCCATCTCCGCGGTGGTGATGGAGCGGTCGAGGGCCCACGTGGTGGTGAGGTCCGAGTTGTTGCAGGCCCATTCCAGCGCCACGTCGGACTTGGCGAACGCCGAGCGATAGCCAGCATTGCGCTAGTTGTACCACGCCTGCTATCTCGCCGCGTGTTCCTCCTTGGAGATGACGGTCCTCAAGCCCGAGGGACCGCCGCCTCCGAGGTAGTGGAGGATGCGGCCCCGCGCCTTCGTGATCGCGGGCAGCAACTCCTGCTTGATGAGGCGGCGGTTGCGAAGGGCGGCGACTCGGGGCCGTCAATGTGGGTGTAGCGGCTGTGCAGGGGCGATGTCGGCTCCTCCTTGAAGCGGCGTCCGATCTGGACGCCGTGGTTGCACAGGGGCGACACTGGCTCCTCGTTGACGCGTTTTCCGATCTGGACGTGGTGGTTGCGTAGGGGCGGCGTTGGCTCCTCCTTGATGTGTCGTTCGATCTGGACGCCGCGGTTGTGCCAGGGGAGACGTCGGCTCCTCCGCCGGCTCGAGCCTCACGCGATGGCGCGGCGGGGACGATGGCTCCTCCTTCACACGGTGGCGTCATGATTTTCATCTGATGGACGAATTCTTCGTCCGTCATAGCGGCCTCCGAGAGGAGGCGGGGCTGCTGCTGTGGCTGGTCCTCCGCGTCGCCGATAGATGACAATCTCCTCGTTGCCGGAGGAGCTTGTCACGGTGGATGCAGAGGGGTCCGGAGAGTGTGAGGGCGGTGCCGCCAAGAACCGCCCGATGAAGAACTGCAACCACCTCGGCCTGCCAGCGCGGAGAACCATGACTTCGGCATCACCGCTGGAGTTGGAGGGACTCGGAGAGAAGGAGGGGCTCCGAGAGAAGGAGTGGCTCGGAGAGGAGGAGGCGTGGGTGTGCTTCACTGGCAAACGGTTTAAATAGCCGCGGTCAGGCCATGCGAAGGTGCGGTCAGCCCACTTCAATGTGGCGCAGCGGCCGGAGTTGGTTTCTTGAGACGCTGCGTCCACATTGAAGCGGCGACGCCCGAGAGGTCGCGTCCGTCAGCGCCGCCCTCACGTGTGGTCGCGTGAAGCAGCATCAATGCCGGCCGCTGCATGCTTTGAACCGGCATAAATGCGGCGCCGCAAGCGGCGCAGCCATTTGATGGAAAACGCGGGCGAGGCGTTTTTTTATGGGCCATATTAGTCAGATGTAGTCGTGGCAACGGTTCGGACCCCCCCCCCCCCACCCCCTCCCTAGTTTGTCTCGGGTTTACGGGAAAAAAATGCGCCCGGACCGGCCGGCGGACCGATGTAAGCCCGCTTTGGATGGTAAAACACGTGTGGTCCGCGTCAGAGATACTCTAAACCTTCAATTTTCCTCGCCGTAGACCCAACGGTTGTGAAGCTCTTTGATTTATTAATGACATTTATCACCATCGGGCTACGCCAAAACAGAATCAAACCACCAGTGGCACACACGCTTGCAACCACCTCAAAGTGATCCATCTTTAGTTTTTTCATCAGTTTCCTGCCCTACCTATGTTCATATGTCTCAGACAGAAAGATCACATCAGGGCTCATTGCTTCTAAACATTTAGGACCACCCTCTCCGCTGTGTTGTTGGACATACCGCAGCAGTTTCAACATAAAAACTTCATTATGAACTACCATCCGTGCGCAATCTCAACCAAGTATATCTCACTGCCGACTGACCGGTGAGGGAGAAAAAACCTGCCGTCGCAGAACAGACGGGGGACAAGGAGAAGGTCCACAAACACTTTGTTGGGACGGAGATAAAAATCCAATCCGAGGGAGCCGAAAAAACAACCACGCCCGCCTTCACACGACGCACATAAGGAGACAATGGAGATCTCACGGAGTCATACTCGCCGGGAGAAGAATAGACGCCTGCGTTGTGGCTAGGCCACAGCAGCCGGCGGCGGCAGAAGCCCTAGACTGCTTTTCCTGTGCGTGGCCTATCTTCGTCCTGCCTTGATGTTTGATGAATATATCGAAAGTTTTTGTAAAAAGAAAATGATAATGATGCAACACACGGTGCTAATATATTTGTCAGCCCTGCACTAATTTGTCAAACCGTGATTGTGATAGCGCTCAGTACACAGCGGTCATGCGACGGTACATACGGGAAATTTCTGCCTGTGCCGGCGAACGTATCAATGTAACGGCTATCACGGCGAACGTATCAATGTACACTTTACACGCGACAAATTGAAGAGGGTGTGCGACGGGCCAGAATCTTTGACTTGACCCACACGCGCCGGCCGGCCGGTCAGCAAGGTCGACCGGAATGGAATGGAATGGAATGCCGCCGCCAGTCTTGTGCGTGCGCGCCGGGCTAGTCAGTACTCTCTCCGTCCAGAAATACTCGTCAGAGAAATAGATGTATCTAGACGTATTTTAATTTTAGATACTTCCACTTTTATTCATTTCTTCGATAAGTATTTTCGGACGGAGGGAGTACTATGCTAGAGTGGACAGGGGCCAGTTTTTTTCTTTTTCTTTTGCGATGAGGACAGGGGCTAGTTTTTTTTTTCTTCACTTCTTCAAAACTAATTTGAGCTGAACCAAAACCGCAGTAACACACGCACGCACGCAGGCACCGGCAAGGCCAAGACTTGTACCAAGTCACACAAGTAATTTCGGCGTTTCAACTACACTAGAAAATAATCGGCACCATGCAATTTAAGACCCAAATTCACTTAGATTAAAACTCAACGCAATTTGTGTCTGAGTCGTAGATCATTTTTGGATTTTTAACCTTTTCCTTCCAGCAAAACAAGTTTTTTGAAATTTATCTATGTTATGCCTAAAGGAGAGCGCATGGTGCTAGGCAAACGAGACATCTTGCACTAGTGATAACCGTCTCGTCAGCTGGGAATGTCCGCAAACCTAAAAAGTATGGTGCTTTCCTTATTGCGAGACTTCACGTTGCACCATATGCTGAACAAGAGATTCATCACTGTCGGCCACGCGACTTCTCCTCGTGTGCGCCCTATAGGTAGCTTCATTGTCATCTTCGACCCTAATGCTGTTATCATCTGGGGCTCCCATGTCCCTAACAAGGCCAAGATCTTCCCCGCAAAAAACAAAAAAAAAACAAGGCCAAGGATCTCCGCCAACCAGAGACGTGCTAAACACAAAACATAAACTCCGCATAAAACCCTAGGATAGGATGACCTGTGCCCTAAATGCGAAGTCACCCTAAAATAGGGTCGCACTCTCATGTCCGTCTAACGCCCGCATTAGGGATGAATTGCCATCCCTCCCCCCTTTGACATTCCATGATCTTTGGGTCACTAGCACTCAAGATCACTGAAACTTCTCTATCTAGATGAGGTCATTATCCTGGTCCCCTAGAAATATGAGTTGAGGAATGTAAAAGCTTTTGCTGATATGGGTGAGCATGTTTCTACTCCAGTTAAAAAATTTAGCGAATCTACTTCTTTATAAAGAAAGGGTTCTCCACCCCAGTTATATTGAAAAACGAGGCAACCACACAACATCAGACAATTTACAGTGCTCGGGCAAAACCAAAGTAGCCGAACCGAAAGTTTAACATAGATTTATTACATTGCCAGATAGAGCCAGAGTATGCAAACGAGCACATCCTAGCTACCTAATCGAAGTATCGGTTAATGTTGCTTCCGAGGAAGGCTCGACGTTGATCACCCAACCCTTCCAGAAGGATCGGCCCCAAGCAATTCTGAGCAATTCGCCTCTTCGTCGACCTATCGGTTTAAGGAGACGATAGTAAGGCACATGCTATGTCTTGGCGTGACCATCTATCCTCGCAGTTAATAACACACCCCTACAATTCTTGCACTTTCAGTAACAGTAATGTTCACAATTTTGCTATTTTCCAGGTACCTAAAAAAGTATTGTTGCTTCTGTCTTTTTTTTTTAGGCCGGACCTTACCGGAGAATAAGGGATCTTGTTGGAGAAGAAGCAACATCACTATCTATCTTAGGGGAAAGTAGCAATCCATTATCTATCTTAGGGGTAGCATCAATCACACTATCTATCTTAGGATGTGAGGATGCAGGCGATCGCTGGAGTAGTTTACAGGTGATGCGGGGCTTAGAGGGATGGTTGGGGCGGCGACCAGCACATCGATAGGGGAGGTCGAGGCGGGGCGACGATAGCTGCCGGCCGCCGGGGGTGGAGGCATACGATTAGGGTTGGGTCGGGCGACGGCTATGCAAGGAAGAAGCTGGAGGTTGAAGCTAAACAGTGTCTGATCTGTTTTCATTCGTTGAATGAAGATCTAGTGACCCTGAATTAAAGTGAATGATGCAACTATTTTTTTCAATCACCTGACGTATAGGCAGTCCTTGGTATTCACGTGGGGAAGCTTTTCCCGTGATTGTTGCCAAATAAAAAAGATGATTAACCGTCAGTGCGTCATCCTTGGTAACTACATCTTGTGCTGCTGCTAATATAATATCTCTCCGTTCCAAAATTCTTGTCTTAAATTTGTCTAAATACGAATGTATCTAGTTACGTTTTAGTGTTAGATACATCCGTATCTAGACAAATCTAAGACAAGAATTTTAGGACGGAGGAAATACTCCCTCCGTCGTAAAATAAGTGTCTCTAATTTAGTACTCCCTTCGTCCCGAAATACTTGTCGGAAGAATGAATATATGTAGATGTATTTTAGTTCTAGATACATTCATTTTTAGTACGTATAATTTTGTACTAAATCTAGTACAAATTTTAAGACATTTATTTTGAAACGGAGGAAGTATTACAAAGGAAGCAACAAGTATTATATTTGCTTTTTTTTAACAGGGAGTATTATGTTTTGGTAACAACTTTTTCTTCTTCTGGAAAAGAGTTTGCTAAGAAGTTAGAACTAAGTCGATATTAAAAAGGTTTTTACTCGCTCCCTTGAAATTTACGCGCCTAGCTTGCTTGTCCTAGAAAACAAGGATGTACATACAAGAGCGGCGGCATGCCGGAGGCGGAGCTACATGAGGTGATGGCCGTCGAGGCCGGGGTGCATGGACGCCGGCGGGGCCATGAGCGGGAACGAGCACCAGGGCGCGTACATCTGCCCCGCGGCGGCGGCATCCTCGACACCGCCGGGGCGCACGGGCACGGGCTGCAGCTGCTGGCCGTGCTGGTGCTGCCTGGCCATGGCCGCGGCGGGCGCGCCGGTGAGCCTCTGCACGAGGTCCCTGAACTCCCGGGGCTCCACGCGGTACACCTTGGGCGGCGTCGGCGCCGGCGTCAAGCCGCCGCCAGCGCGCCACGGCTTGGCCGGCGGCTTCTGGACGGCCCTCAGCGCCGCCTCGTGGCCGGGCACGGACGGCCTCCTCATCTCGTGCCCGTGGTGCAGCAGATGATCCATTGCCTTGACGTCCCTGCTCGGTCGACCAAATCGAACCTCGGCTCTTGCTTGAACGATCAGTCAAGAAGTCTCTTGCAAGCAGGTGCAGCGAGCGACAGGAAGAAGATGCAGAGGAGAGCAGAGTATACCGAGCATGGAGATTTGGGCGGGGGCAGGGGAGGTATATATAGGGGGTGAGACCGTGAGAGGCTTCTAGAAGAGAGGGGAGCGGAAGCAAGCGGGAGGCGGGGTGCCCGCGTGGCTGGGGTGGCGGCTCCGGCGACGCAACACGTGGATGGGGACGGAGGTCAATCGCGGCGCCCGCCTGCCATGCAGCCCTGCATGCAATGCAAATATCTCTCGGCAGAGTTTTTTATTATGGAAATTTCGTGAGTTGCGGACCGACGCTACCCTAGTTTGGACCGACGCTACCGAGGTTGGTGCCATCGACGGCTGGCTGGCTGCCTGGCTTATCCGGCGTGGTGCATCACCATCCTCTAGATCGATCCATCTCTTCAACTTCTTGTTCCTATCTAAAATACGCCTACGTATCTGCAGCCACACCTGACACGTATGTACGGATCACCGTATAATCTTAACCAGTTCCCGGTGCAGGCGATTGCCACACTTTAAAACGACATGACGTCCGCACGTCCGTCCGTCTGCCGCCCACATTGATGGCATGCGGTTGCCGAGGCGTCTTCTCCGGCGCCATCCGTCCATCCCTCTGCCGACCACCATGGCTATATAAACCGCTGCCCCGACCATAGCCGCAATAATCCACCTCCGATCCTTCTCCGATCCGCACCACCCCCACCATGGATCCCTTCCCCGCCAAAGCTCTCTGGGATGGGCTGACGTCGGACCCGAAGAAGGAGATGGCCGCCATTGCTGGCAGCTGGCTGGCCGGTAGGCAGCCGGAGGACGGCGACGTCCCAATGGAGGACGCTGCCGACGACAACCCGGCGCCGCCCTCATCCTCCGCACCATCCTCCTCCTCCTTCTTCGCGCCACCCTCGTCGGTGCATTGCACCTTGACCATCGGCGAGGCCCGTGCACATTACATGAACATGGTACGAGAGGAGCAGTTTCCGGGAGGCACATGCCGCCGCCGCATAAAACAACCACCTCCTGCAGGAGCACGTGCAGGCGGAGCAGTAGCTCGCCGCCGGCAGGGCCGCCGCGCCGGACGCGGACGTGGCGGAGCAGGCGGCGTTGCTCGAGTCGTACCGCTCTGCATGCGAGATCCGCCTCGCTGGTTGGCGGTACCGCCAGCGGGTGGCGAAGGTGGGGCCGCCTACAAGGAGAGCGATGACGCGGGCGAGGCGTTGTTCGGCAAGAACGGCGACGAGGAAGAGGACATCGCCGAGTCCGCGCCCCGCCGTGGCAACCACGAAGCCGGCACGTCCGGGGGCGCCGCCGGTAGCGAGGAAGAGTAGTGCATGATAGGTCGCCGCCGCTCGTGTCCCAGAAAGGCCACAACTCATCCCCTCCCATCGACGCCAAGCTTGGTGGGCTCACCATCTTTGGCCGATTAGTCGCTTGACGGTGATGTGGAGGCGGACAGGTTCACTTCCCGGGCCTCCGAAGGCGGAGGTTACGGAGGCGGAGGTGGAGAACGCAGAGGCGGAAGTGGAGATGGTGAAGGTTCAGTTCTCGGGGCTGATGGCCGGACACGGGGAACGGGCGCCAACGACCATTTAGATTAGGTATTAATTATACTTCTAGAGCCGGACTAGCACCGCTTTGTTGTAATTGTAATGAAATTTGTCATGTTCATATAAAATCCGGACGTGTTTATATGAAATCCGGTCTTGTTTGCACGAATTTCATTCGGTTTGTTGAAAAAGAGCTTAAAATGTACGCGGCTACGGTTGGATGGCGTCCTCCCGCATCCATGTCTGCGGACTAGTCTCCCCTGTCCGCGGACGGATGCGAGAAGAAATTTACGGATTGCCATTAAAAATGCCCTTAATCTCATTCGACACCCGAACATATGATCATCCTAAGCAAACATATAATACTCCTAAATGAAAAGAGACAAATATTTCCTTTAATAAATGAAAAGAGACAAATCTTCCACTTTCTCTTCCCCTACCGCTTAAAGAAATAAATAAAGATTACTGATAGCACTATTACATGTTGAGGGTGCATAGAGAATACTCCCTCCGTTCCTAAATATTTGTCTTTTTAGAGATTTCAAATGAACAATCACATACGGATGTATATAAACATATTTTAAAGTGTAGATTCACTTATTTTACTCTGAAATCTCTAGAAAAACAAGTATTTAGGAACGGAGAGAGTACGAAGCAGAGTAAAGCAAAGAAGTGGCATCTTACTGCATCCCCAAGCACCATGGATACATCAGGGCGATTGCGTTTTCCGAGAAAAGGGCGAGATAATACAACGAATACCAGAAAATCAGAAATATAAAAACTGCGTAAAGAATACTGAACTCTGATCACCCCTGCTATTTGCCGTGTAAAAAACACTTATAATCAAAGACCTATAGCCATACAGTTTTTCTTTTTCGAGTGATCCGATTAAGCAAGCGAAGCATCCTTTTGACCAGCAGAAAAACAGTCTACGTCGCCCGCCCGCCCGCCATTAACGGAGCATTCAAAAAGGGGAAAGTATATCTACGTCACAGCTGCTCGTCGGACGCATCGACGAGGTCCCATGTAGCTCAATTGGACCGGCGTACACGAGGTGGCTGTTGCCATCGACGGCTGCCTTGCCATTGCCAATCCTATCCGGCCGGCGGCCTCACATGCGTCATCGTCGCCGCCTAGATCAAATCTCGTCATCTTCGTTTCAAAAAGATGGGTCTCTGGTTGTCGGTCCTATCTATCAATCTATCTATCTGCAACGAGGCTGGCTCTCGTTTTCTAGCGTACGAATGGGACAGTAAACTACTCCAACGTAGGTATGCACACAGCGAGTACGTACGTCTCTCGAGTCAGTTTCGCGCCAATTTTTTTACTATGCTGAGTCCGGTGACCAGGACGACTAAGACCGTGTCCAAGCAAGCAAGCAAGGGAAGAGAGCGTGCACTGGGGGCTGCCAGCCACCACGTATTACGTCAGTGGGTCGGCCAGTCAAGCTTGTACGCATGAACGGCAGGAGCGATTCAGTCGGAACATGCACGTAAATTCTCTCCCAGTCCTCGGTCCTCCCTCCTGTGACGAGACTTGGACTTGTGGGGCTGATGTCAATTTCTTAGTAGCAAGTAATAATTATATATATATACATAAACACTATTCTGATAAAGGGATCAGAATATTATTCTGATCACAACATGAACTTCCTGAGTTACACGCCTGGACTTCTCTCTGTAGGAACCCGACCTTCGGGCTATCTTCGCAACCGTGTCTCCCCGCGTGAATTATTCTGGTTAGTCGTGTTCTATATGATGTAAGCGTAATCTAGAAACAAGTTTTAGCAACTAAATACCCGTTTTAAATAGGAATCTCGCTCGTTGGCGGATTTTGCTCTCGGGTCGTGATGAACTTGCGTTTTTTGCAATTTTACTGCCTGAGTTGTTCGACCTGAACTTCCCCGTGTGCTAGGTTGAACTTCCGCCAACATTGCTCAAATGGGGCTTGCGATATACCGTTGGAAAGCTATGGACACGAGTATCATGACCCAAGTTAAATTTTTGGTAAAATGTAAGCGGTTTAAGAGCAGTTTTGAAAACCGTTTTTTCTTCATACAAAAAACGTAAATAGTATTTTCGATCGCATTTCTAAACCGTTTTATCGGAATGATGCAAATAATATGGCGTTGGAAAGCTGCTGCAAAACCGCTCCTTCCACATGTTGAAAGTTTTCTCTAATTTTTTATGGTTAAAGAGTAATTTGAAAAATCGTAAAAATTCGCAAACCGAACAGCCGAGTTCGTATTTTCGATGCCATTTCTAAACGGCTAATCCAATTGAGGCAAATGATATGGCGTTGGAAAGCTTATGAAAATGCGCAACTTTTTCATGTTGAAAGTTTTTTCTAATTTTGAACGTTTTAAGAGTAATTTAGAAAACGTTACAAGTTCCATCGAGTTCGTATTTTCGAGCTAATTTTTTAACCGTACGTCCGAATGCAGCAAATGATATGGCGTTGGAAAGCTTGAGGAAATGCGAAACTTTTTGGTATATATTGTTTCTCCCAATCCCTTACGGTTTTAAATCAATTTTGAAAATGGCTAAAAATATTTTTTCGCCGTAATTTCTACAAACTTTGTCGAAATGGAGCGAATAAATACCGTTGAAAAGCTACGGAAAATGTGAAACTTTTTCATGTTGATGGTTTTCTCTGATTCCTAGCTGTTTTCAAGTAATTTCGAAAACGGCGAGATCATTCGTTCTGCGTTTATCGCGAAACAGATTCTTCGAAAATGCACCGCGTGAAGAACTTGAACTTCTCGGCATGTCTACTTGAACTACGGGAAACAGCTAATTTGCCGTCAGGGGGCGTCTTTGCCGTCTACTTTTCATCGGGCAAGACGGCAAAGAAATAATTTGCTATCATCAATAGACGGCAAAGAAACACAGACGGCAAAATAGACTTTGCCGTCTGCCAAACAAAACACAGACGGCAAAGAGCTCGCTTTGCCGTCTGGAAACGAAAACACAGACGGCAAAGTGCTTTGCCGTCTCCGTTTTCTTTTACAGACGGCAAAGTGCTTTCTTTGCCGTCTGTAAAACAAAACAAAGACGGCAAAGTGAGCACTTTGCCGTCTGTAAAAGAAAACGAAGACGGCAAAGCACTTTGCTGTCTGTGTTTTTGTTTCCCAGACGGCAAAGTGAGAAAGCACATCACGTGGATCCATCACGCGGATTGATGACATGGCAGCAATCCACACCACCGGCGGTGCTCCTATGCACAATCCACACCATCCAACCTGCCCACCACGCACCCCACCTGCCCATCACACCACCCCACGTGCCCACCATCGGCCCCACCACTCTCTCTCTCTCTCCCTTATCCTCACGATCCCCCCACCCCCACCACTACCTCTCTCTCTCTCGTACCCCACTGCTTCGATCCACCCAGCCGGCGCCAGCCACCAGCTCGTCCTCCGGCCCTGGCCTCGCCGCCCCGCCCACCTCGTCCTCCGGCCCTGGCCTCGCCGCCCCTGTCTCCCCTGCCGGCCTCCCCTGCCGGCCTCCGCGCCCGGCCCCCGTCGCCCCCGCCGGCATCCAGGCCCCCGCCCCTGGCGCCGCCGGGCCCAGCCCGTCCTGCGTCGTCCCTGCCAGCCGCCGGCCCCGTCGCCCCCGCTGGCTTGCGCGTGCGACCCCGCGGATCCGGTATAGTTCGAGCAGCCACCGCCGGATTTGATGCCCGTGACCCCGCCGTACCTCCCTACCTCGCCCCTTCGCGCGCGCCGCCGGCCCTGCTTCGCCCCAGCCACACCGCCGGCCCTGCCTTTTGCTCAGGAGAAGATGAAGACATGATTGCTTTTTTCAAATTTTTGTAAGGTTCTTTTTGCAAGAAAGCACGACTGTGTGTACTCCATGTAATCTGTTCGTGTTGTGAAATAGACACCAGATTTGTATTGTGAAAAATTCATTCCTTCGTCGTTGATTCTTTGAAACAAGTATCCATGGATAATATGCTGTTTGTACTGGTCCGTTGGTTCCTTTCTTTTAATATATATAAAATATTCTTTGTCGTCTCCGATTTTTGAGGTAGACGACGAAGCGTTGTAGGGCCCACCTACTATTAGAAAACCTTAATCCCTACTTTGCCGTCTGCCGTGGAAAAAAAACCTGACGGCAAAGTCTTTGCCGTCATCCCGACGAAAAGCAGACGACAAAGTATGCCTTTGCCGATTTGTCTTTGCCGTCTGACTTTGCCGTCTACCGGCTGACGGCAAACTCTTTGCCGTCTGTATTTCTTTCTTTGCCATCTGTATATGCCTGACGGCAAACTAGCTGATTCCCATAGTGTGTTGATGGTTTTCTCTGATTCCTAGCTGTTTTCAAGTAATTTCGAAAACGGCGAGATCATTCGTTCTGCGTTTATCGCGAAACAGATTCTTCGAAAATGCACCGCGTGAAGAACTTGAACTTCTCGGCATGTCTACTTGAACTTCATTCTGTTTTTCACGTGCTTTTTTTGCTCGTAGCTCTCCATCCACTCACCGGAATTGAGTAAGTGATATACCGATGGAAAGCTGCTGTAAACACGCAACTTTCCCGTGTTGATCATTTTTTCATAATCGCGATGTTTTTAATTTTTTTCATCTGAAATTCATTCAGTGCAGTAGTTGAACTTCCTGCTGTTTTCACGTTGAACTTCTGTGACGTATTTTCATTTGTAATTTTCTCATCCATTCGTCAGTGTTACACAAATGATATTCATTTTAAACAAACCTCTCTCATAATATTTTTTTTAACTCTCCGACCGAGGACTTGAACTTATAACAACATCAAAATTGGACCTTGCCTTTTTATTCATTTTTCTCATATTAAACACACACCATGTAGTACATGAACTTTTCCCATTTTTATAATTTGAATTTTTTTAGATCAAATTGCTCCCAAATAATAACTGAACTTCTTTGTGGATTGAGAGAATTATTTTAAAACGCAAAAAAACAATTTCTTTTTTTGTGTTTTTGAACATGGAAATACAAGGTGAACCTCTCTCGCAAGAATTTTTGAACTTCCACGCACAGAGCACTTGAACTTCTAGCAACAAAACTTTTAGCCTTTGTCTTTTCATTCTTTTTCCCAATAAAAATGCACACCATGTAATACGTGAACTTCTCGTAGTTATCAACTTGAACTTCTCTCGATTACGTAAAAATATCTTAGTTTTTATAGACATTGAACCGCTCTATCTTTTTTATTTGAACTTCATTGTGTATTTTTAGAAATGTGAAGATTGGAGGTTTTTTAGAAACATTGAACTTCTTCGTTATTTGAAATTGAACTTATTGGTTTTATTCTTTAGTAACTAGAAAAATCTGATTTTTCAAATAAATATCAAACTGCTCCGCCTTTTTCAGTTGAACTTCTTGGTTTTATTCTCTAGTAACGTGAAAACCTGAGTTTTTTTATATACATTGAACTACTCCGTTTTTTTAAACTGAACTTCTTGGTTTTATTCTTTAACATTTGAGAAAATCTGAGTTTTTAAAAAAATTAACAACTTCATATTTTTTTAATTTTGGACTTCTTGTGTTTATTCATTAGTAACGGGAAAAGTCAAGTTATGTAAAAATATCGAACTGCTCAATTATTTAAAGTTGAACTTCTAGGTCTATTTTTTTAAAAGAAGGAAAAATATGTTTTATAAACTTTTTGAACTGCTCGGTTTTTTCAGTTTGAACTTCTTGATATTGTAATAAATATTGAACTTCTCCGTTATTTAAATTTGAACCTCTTTTTTTTTCTTGAAATGGGAAAATACCATTTTGTGTATAATTTTTGAACCGATCTGCTTTTTTTATTTGAACTTAATGGTTTATTTTTATTAAAGGTGAAAATCCCAGTTTTATAATTAACAAAGAACTTTTCCGCTATTTTAATTTGAACTTCTATTGTTTTAAACAAGTGTTCAATTTGTGCCTTTTTCTCATTTTTTTACTGTTCACTTTAGTTACATGATGTTTTACAATGGAACATTTTTGTAAAACCATGGATTCACAAGGTTCACTTGCCAACTGATACTTTTTATGTGTTCAACTCTCTTTTCTTGGACACCCAAGGTGTTTTGTTTTTTTTAAAGCGATTTTTTTGAACTATCAGCGACAGAAAATATGAACTTCTCACCCACAGAACGTATTTAGTACACCCCACACACGCGGCACACACAACTGAAATATATCCTTTTTGAAATTTGTGAATCCTGCAACTGGCGCACACACTGAACCTTTCACAAGGATAAGGCTGGACTTCGTCATTTTTACAACGCACACCGGAACAGGAGCACAAAAAGAACAACCCTCGGCACATTGTGCTTGAGAATTTCCATCCCTGAGCTCATGGTGCTTGAGAAGGACACTTTAGAGGCGCGGAGAAATTCAACTTCTCGTACACATGAGCCATCCACAACTAACCCGTACAAAATTCATCAGTACAAGGGTAACAAAGTCGACGTCCACCAATATGAGGATTCGCCAGTCTAAAACAGAAAAATAAGCAGTGCTGAACATGGTTCCTGCTGTGTCTAACCAAATCTTCCTAGACTGAAAATACCTGTTGTACTTGATTGAAAAATGTTCGAACTGAAACATCTGACGAACTTGAAACTGAACCTGTGTCACAGGGTGAGGAAGTGCTTTTTTGATATGAAACAGGAGGTTGAGAAAAACAATGGATTAAAGTAGAATGTTACGATAACATTCCGCCGTAGAATATGACTGAAAAGCAAACTCAAATTGAACTCCTCACTCGTATGTTGCTCTACTGGATCGTACATCCCTGTGTTTTGTCACTTATGCACGGGCGGCTCCCCAGCTACACATTTCTACTTCAACAACATATGCGAGAGGAATTGGCTGGCAGCAACGCGCACATGCTACAAGGGGAGCGGTGGCGCGCACGCAGCCGAAGGCAGTGGCGTCGTTCGTCGACCTTCCTAGTCTGCATGCGTGGCCCCTGGCCCCTGCTGCTCTCCACCGCGTGGGAAGCGTCCTCGGCGCTGTCTCTAAGAGGCGGCTTCCCGATGTAGGGTAACGCAGCAGAAAACAAAAATTTTCCGACCTACGCACCAGCCCAGGACCACTATGGAGACTGCATACAAGGTTTGATCATATTCGTTACCGACTCGTAGCGCAGCGGAAGTAGAGTCGATGATGATTGTCGGTGCAGATCCCCACAGCTAGGATTTACAACCTCCCAACCGCGAGGATGTATACCCTCATCCGCCACCCGGACAGCCCTCCGGGAGGCGGTCGGACAGTCCCCGGACGGTGTCGCGGACAGCCCTTCGGGAGGACTCACAAAACTCGGACCGTCACATGGACAGCCCTTCGGGAGGCACTCACGAACAGCCCCACGGGCACTAAGATCGAAACTACGACCTCTCTACAGAGTTGCACACATACGGTGTCATCTATCCGGCAGGGCTTCGCCGTCCAGAACTAGTTCCCACCGGAACCCAGACAGCCTTTCGGCTCTACGAAACTCTTTTCGTGGGAGGGAGAGAGAAGCCAGATAATTGCATGGCATGAGTATGAGAGCAAGGGGATGAAGGAGATGGCAGCCCTAACTCCTCCTTTTATAGGCCAAGGCAAGGGGTGGGGTGGGATGTTGAAATACCAAAATACCCAAGCTTCATGTCACACATGAAAGGGCATAATGGTAACACAAGGGGGGCACCAAGGGGACACCACCATGGCAGCCCTTGGGCCGGCCCACATCTTGTCCCCCCCATGGGGGGGCCCCCCCAACAAGCCACCAACATGTCTCCATGAAACATGCATGCTCCCTAGACAAAAAGCCACCAAACATGCAACCCCCGATTCGTGGGATCTTGTCCCCTCGCGCTGAGACAAGATGTTTTCCGCGAAACTTTTTCTGAAAAATTCCAGAAGGTCCCAGAACATTTCTAGCACCCTCTAAAATTATTCTGGGCACGATCCGAAACATTTTCGGTGCGGTGGTTTTTATCAGCGGAAAGCATCAACAGCGGTTACGGCAGTTTCGGAACATTTTCGGTTTTTCTCTTTGAAAATTCCCAGAAGTTCCCAGACCAATTCTGGCATCCTCTGAAAATTTCCAGGCGGTGCCGAAACCCTTTTTGACCAAATAATATATTCCGAAACAACTTTTCGGTTTTACCGAAACTCTTTCGGTGTTCTCTCTCTCGGAACTCTTCCGTTGTCTCCGAAACATTTTCGGTGACTTTCTCTCAGACTCCATGTCTAGCGTTCAACAGATAGATGACCCTTAAGCGTGTGACCCTATAGGTTCGGTGAAGTATAGACATGACCGGAACTCTTTCCGATCAATGATCAACATCGGAGCCGTGGACACCCATATTGACCCCTATACCCACACGAATAAATATTCGAGTGAACCTCCAGTTGCCGTGTGCTATTCCTGTTGCTTCGCGATATGTTACAAATACCCGAGGTGAGATATGTTGGCATTCCCGTGGATCAACAAATTATCCACTATGCTAGTTACCTCGTTACCGGTATTGTTCTCTTTTCTCGTTACCGTGTTGCGGCATCCCCGTGATCAAATCACAAAGTGTCTGGCCAGACGATGATGGATACCGTAACACCGAGAGGGCCCAGAGATATCTCTCCATCGTCGGAGGAGCAAATCCCAATCTTGAGCTATCAAGTTACTTGACATACTTTTCCATGAACCCGTAAGCCGCCGTAATAGCCACCCATTTACGGATGACGTTTAACAAACCCCAAAGTTCATGAAGCAAGCATGAAGAAACCCGATACTCTCATGGTCTAAGGAATCATGCAAACGTTAACCATCTCTGTGTTATTAACCATTAACTTGTGACGAATGTATCTCATAGCATAACATCAATTCGGGTCGATTCAACACAAATGTTCTTCTAACATTGTGCCCTCAAAGTTGCTGGCATAGATATGCCCATGATCAGGAAAACAGAACCATCATGCAACACTTGAGCCAGTCATAGAGGCTTGACTAGGAATACATTTTATCGTTTATTATCCCACACGTGCATATGAGTCTTCCTCCAAGCCTCGTTTTATTGCAGACCCGACAACCATAGCAGTTATAGCATGGAACATAAACCTAATTATGAACAGGGAGATAATTAATAACATTTATTATTGCCTCTAGGGCATATCTCCTACAGACTCCCACTTGCACTAGAGTCAATAATCTAGTTAATGCTAATGCACTTCACACCTGTGGCACACCGGTGTAAATATGCTTCGCTTGTGGTATAGCCTGATGTCCAACGGATCTGACAACTTCAGATCCGTGTGTATCTTTGCATATCCTCGTGTTTTCACGCTTTCAGAAAATTCATATTTTGTGTGGACTTGGCTTTGTAGGTATGTGAATCACAGGTCGAACCTGGATTCCTCAGACTGAGTTATGGAGCAACTACCTGCAGTAGTGTCCCATTGACCAAAGCCTTCTTGGAACCATACTAAGTTCATGAAAGAACTATATGATTCAACATCTTGTTTGTCGCTTTTAAAAGCGGCAACATACTTCGCCTCTGTTATAGAATTCGCCACAGTAACTTGTTTGGAACAATTTCCAACTACCGTGCCACCATATTGTGTGTTACACAAAACCCTCAATTTAAATCGAAAATCGCTTGGAGCATGGATGAAGACTGTATCGATGTAACCTTTTACAACGAACTCTTCATGATCTCCGCTTGCGAGAAAATATGTCATCGGTGCTACTATAGTACTCAATGACCCTTTTTCACTGTTATCCCATGATCAATACTTTTGATCACTTTGGTATCTATACTCGCAACAACTTTGGAGTATTGGACATATCTGGTTGTTTTACATACCATGGAATACATGATTAATCCAAACACAAGAGTGTGTGGAATCTCCATCATGTATTTTGCTCATCAGTGTTTAGGGACACCGAGTCTTGCAAAAACTCTTTCCACGTGACTTCGGCAAGAATCACTCCTTGGCGTTTTAAATGCTAAAAAGTTTTAGCATCTTGTCAATATGTATCTTTGCTTAGCCCCATCAGGTAAATCTATCTCCATAGATCATCATGCCTAATATCGAGGCTATTTAGCCTAAGTACTTCATCGAAAAACTATTTTCAAATGAAGTCCTAATTCATGTCAAGAAATTTATTTCCAATTAACAATGTGTCAAGCACACAACGTTTTTAGAAATATTATTATGCTCCCACTTACTTTCTTGAATCACAAGCATCTTCGTTACCCATTGATGAAGTCAAAAACCCTTTTGACCATTTCATCAAATCACAAAGATTCCAACTCCACTTTGCTCTCTTCTGTCCATTGCTGGAACTCTGAAGTTTGCATACTTACTAGCATCCTCTGGACTGACAAAATACCTTGGACTGTAACACATGCAAGTCCTTGGTTTTATTTCCATCATATGGAAATCCTATTGTCATCCATGTTTCATATCTCATGACTGAAATATGTATTAATTGCTAGTTCAACCCAAACCGACTTTAAGCATCGCTACGGTGAAACAACCTCATTGTAGTCAACTCCTTGAACTTGTTATTGCAATAAGTCGAGCTTTATGGATAAAACATTTTTATCCGTATCAGTTTTAAGTTCCATAAAATTCGTTAGACTCTAAGTCTTCCGAAAGGTGTATCAAGATTTTAATCTTGAAACATTTATATGGAAACTATCTCGGATTGTATTGGCATTTAGCCAATTCCGGAGTCAGGGCCCATCAACGCTTCCTTGTGTATCGTAGGTATACTGTTGTCTAACAACAATATCTCGTCTGCGCACCTGAGAGGTTTGCACGAGCCTTGCCTACGTGGTTCAGCTGCAAGTTCGACTGAAGTCCATACATTTTATTGTAGAGACTTCCGTATCAGTCGCAGTAGGAAACCTGGAATTACTTCCAAGGTCTCTTTCCTTTGATCTGATGACGAAGATAATGTTTATCTTGTCGAGTTGCACTATTCTCCCACTCACCTTTTTGAAAGAACCATTTTCTTCAAAAAGCATACCGTTCTTTGTGGCAAACCTATTTGCCTCGGTATAGTGAGGGAGGAATACCCAATGACTTGGGATAACCTACAAAGTAGCACTTGTCTGATTTGGAATAGGTTTGTAACCTTTTACACAAGCCCCATATTCCAAATGTTAAGAAAAGATATAACATGGTTGGGTGTACCATACCATGGTGTCATTTCAACAGACCCGATGGAGCTCTTTTCAGTGTAAAAGCCGCAGTCTCTAAAGCATCACTCTTTAAAAGGGATAATGGCAAATTTATTTATGTCATCTTTGATCTTACCATGTCATAAATGGTTCGATTACACCTTCACGGACTTTTCACTCACAGTGGTGTTCCGGGAGGTGTAAGTTATGAAACTCTTTTCACAACTCATCAGACATTCGCTAAACTTGTAACTCAATTATTCCTTTCTGCAATTGAATTGTAGAAACAGAATTTTCTTGTTACAATAACTTCTACTTCATTTTTGAAAACCTTTTGAATGAATTCAAAAGATCTAGACTTACGTCTCATCAAGTAAATATCCATATATCTACTCGAGTCATTTCTGAAGATAGATAAATCCACTACTAACAACATTTATCGGACTACACACATCAAATGTATGACCACCAATAAGTTTGTTGTCCATTCCTTATGGCCTGTGAATGGTATTTTAGTCACTTCACTTTTCGGAGGAAAGTTGCAAGTGTCAGATGATTCAAAATCAAAGGACTTCAAAAAATCCATCATAATGGAATTTATCCATGCGGGTTTCTCCAATGTGACCAAATGTAGTGCCACACTTGTGTGGTATTCTCTTAGTCTTACGACATTTAGCGTCAGTGTTACGGATGTATCATATTACCATCAATATTCATAACATACGTCCCATTTTGGATGGAAGCATGGCCCTTCATGTTATTCATAATACTGAACAACAATTGTTGTTTTTATGAACAACTCTTTTGCAACAAACATTGTGCAATGGCTAGAGTGTATGAAACTCTAAAATGAATTATGAAAGTAAACCCAGAGGTAATGTATTATTATCAATATTCATAACATACATCTCATTCATAATGAAAGTATGGCCCTTATGTTATTCATAACATCGAACATAAAAAGTTCTCTTATGAACAACCTTCTTGCAAGATACCTTATGCATAGGGCTAGAGTGTAAAACTCTAAAATGAATTAAGAAAGTAAATACAGACGGTAATACACCGATGGAAGGTATAGTAACATTTACTATGTTCCCTGTGTATACCTAAACCTCATTCCTGGCAAGTCTTTCAGGTCATAGTAGTTCTTACATCGAGTTGCAACAGAAAGCAATCGAGCAGGTATCTTTGTGATTAACTCACAATACCCAAGAATCAGTGATTACCAATTTAATCATAATTCCCAAGAACTATATCTTTGACCAGCCTTCTATACATCAAAAACTTGTATGACATTCATACATGAGCTAGATATTCCAGTCTTCTTTCTTATTGCCTTTATACTTCTAACAGTTTAACTTTTAGTATTTCTCCTACTCTCAGAAGAAGCACCCAACTTAAGAGTGGCGTTTAGCCCTGGACTTCCTAGGCGTGAAAGTTTCACTAACACCCTTTGGACACTTCCTTTCTCTTTAAGTTGTTGTTTTATTCACCTTTCATCATATGACAGGCGTTCTCCTGGATCCCTCTCTTATCAGTCTAATGCATAGTAAACTCCTTTACTAATAGTTTGCAAACAAACACTGCTTTGGATATCTCATATCTTTTAGCCTTTGTTTGTCCCTGAAAATGATTTTCAGATTCCATGAATATCACATAACTATCCAAACTTTCGAAGTTCGGGTCTCATGGAAGCAAACATATTGCACTTGACTGAAATGGAATTCTAGCTTTTGGATCGAAGGACGAGAGTCACATGATCCATAGCATAAGCGAGAGAATACCGAAAGTATGCGATAGGACAAAGTCCTTCTCGGCACTCTAGAGGACAATCCTCACATTACGTTACCAACCGTAAAGTTATAACCAGATATTAAACAGCTATTCAATTTTAATAGGGAAGGTGGAAACGCGAGCCATTATTCTACAACTATTATGCATAACCACACTTAGACAGTGTTCATAATTAATTGCACTAAGAATTAAACAAGTCAATTCAAAAGTGCGCTCCCACTCAAATCAATATCTCTCATAATTGATTGGATGATTCCAAGATCCACATATCAATTCAACGCATTGACGGGTTCATCACTGATGACGTGAATTTTCAATCGGTAGGCCAACCTGCCAATCACATCTCTATGTGACTCTTGTCCATCTTTCAATGCGTGTGTTCCGAGCTCAGGACTGTCCTGCCTGAACGTCAAGACAACCAAGTGATCACGCAGTGAGGTCTGACCTTCACCCGCCTTACACCTCTCTAATCGTTCGTGCTCATGTGTACATGGCGCACCCCGAAAAGATACGTGTTGTAGACGGTGCTACACTTGGGAGAACCCTAACTACTTGATATTTTTGTGGAGATCACCCTAATAAAAGCGACTACCACGCAATCAAAGGTTGCACCATAAGGGATAAACATCTCAGGCAATTCATAATAGCATGATATGGTATACCCCTTTCTGACGGAGAAGTCTTTCAATTCTTCGTCTTCGGCATTCGCGTCGGTGTTCACCTTCGCGAAGATTGCCACCACCTTGTCGATGCACCAGATAATATTGCTATCTCTATAGCTATAAAATAATGCTTTACACAAGGTTGACACGCAGGTCATTTAAAGTGCAATCATATGGCTCCAGCCATCATGCCAAAATCAGACACGCAGTCATGTTAATCAATTTACATCATATAGTCATCTCATACAAAATCAAATTAATATGAGCACTGCTATACCACATCATATCACATGCAAACCATCCTGCAAAACCAAGTTAGACCCTCTATCGGTTCATGCAAAAATGTTTTTCGTGGCTTCTAAGGTTTCGAAACAAACCGAAGCTACCAACGTTCATCATCAAGTATGATTATTCAAGTCGCTAGATTAACTTTCCAGGGTGTATAAAACCGAGATAATAAAATCTCGAGCCCCATACTAAACTTCGTCATACGCATGACCCCCGTGCAGATCATATCTGCATTGCCCTTTCGTCTGTGAACACCTCCATCTTTCATTGACTAAAGTGGAACCCAAAGAACTGTTAGCACTTCGTTTGATCTGTCAATCAGCATACTCAGGACAGCATGAAAGGATCGCAGATTGCCAGAACTTTGTCAGATTCCACAATGCTGTCAAGATCAGGACTACGCAAATTCGAGGGACAACAAGAACACATCAGGTAACAGATTTCATCTGCTACCCGCACAAATAATTTTCAGTAATAGAACTCATCTACTACATAATTATATTGTGCAACACCCATACATCTCCATGTATTCTAGATCCAACCTGCATCTACGCATAGCACGGCTCATGATGCCACTATCGGGTAACGCAGCAGAAACAAAAATTTCCGACCTACGCACCAGCCCAGGACACCTATGGAGACTGCAACAAGGTTTTGATCATATTCGTTACCACTCGTAGCGCAGCGGAAGTAGAGTCATGACGATTGTCGGTGCAGATCCCCCAGCTAGGATTTACAACCCCTCCCACGCGAGGATGTATACCCTCATCCGCCACCCAACAGCCCTCCGGGAGGCGTCGGACAGTCCCCGAACGGTGTCGCGGACAGCCCTTCGGGAGGACTCACAGAACTCGACCGTCACATGACAGCCCTTCGGGAGGCACTCACGAACAGCCCCACGGGCACTAAGATCGAAACACGACCTCTCTACAGAGTTGCACACATACGGTGTCATCTATCCGGCAGGGCTTCGCCGTCCAGAACTAGTTCCCACCGGAACCCAGACAGCCTTTCGGCTCTACGAAACTCTTTTCGTGGGAGGGAGAGAGAAAGCCAGATAATTGCATGGCATGAGTATGAGAGCAAGGGGATGAAGGAGATGGCAGCCCCAACTCCTCCTTTTATAGGCCAAGGCAAGGGGTGGGGTGGATGTTGAAATACCAAAATACCCAACTTCATGTCACACATGAAAGGCATAATGGTAACACAGGGGGGGCACCAAGGGGACACCACCATGGCAGCCCTTGGCCGCCCCACATCTTGTCCCCCCCAAACAAGCCACCAACATGTCTCCATGAAACATGCATGCTCCCTAGACAAAAGCCACCAAACATGCAACCCCCGATTCGTGGGATCTTGTCCCCTCGTGCTGAGACAAGATGTTTTTCCGCGAAACTTTTTCTGAAAAATTCCAGAAGGTCCCAGAACATTTCTAGCACCCTCTAAAATTATTCTGGGCACGATCCGAAACATTTTCGGTGCGGTGGTTTTTATCAGCGGAAAGCATCAACCGGGTTACGCAGTTTCGGAACATTTCCGGTTTTTCTCTCTGAAAATTCCCAAGTTCCCAGACCAATTCTGGCATCCTCTGAAAATTCCAGGCGGTGCCGAAACCCTTTTTGACCAAATAATATATTCCGAAACAACTTTTCGGTTTTACCAAACTCTTTCGGTGTTCTCTCTCTCGGAACTCTTCCGTTGTCTCCGAAACATTTTCGGTGACTTTCTCTCAGACTCCCTGTCTAGCGTTCACAGATAATGACCCTTAAGCGTGTGACCCTATAGGTTCGGTGAAGTATAGACATGACCGGAACTCTTTCCGATCAATGATCAACATCGGAGCCGTGACACCCATATTGACCCCTATACCCACACGAATAAATATTCGAGTGAACCTCCAGTTTGCCGTGTGCTATTCCTGTTGCTTCGCGATATGTTTACAAATACCCGAGGTGAGATATGTTGGCTTCCCGTGGATCAACAAATTATCCACTATGCTAGTTACCTCGTTACCGGTATACCAGCAGAAAACAGTCTACGTCGCCCCCCGCCCGCCATTAACGAGCATTCAAAAAGGGAAATATATCTACTTCACAGCTGCTCGTCGGACGCCATCGACGAGGTCCCATGTAGCTCAATTTGACGCGCGTAACACGAGGTGCTGTTGCCATCGACGGCTTCCATTGCCATTGCCAATCCTATCCGGCGCGGCCTCACATGCGTCATCGTCGCCGCCTGATCAAATCTCGTCTCTTCGTTTCAAAAGAGGGTCTCTGTTGTCGGTCCTATCTATCAATCTATCATCTGCAACGAGGCTGGCTCCGTTTTCTAGCGTACGAATGGGACAGTAAACTACTCCAACGTAGTATGCACACAGCGAGTACGTACGTCTCTCGAGTCAGTTTCGCGCCAATTTTTTTACTATGCTGAGTCCGGTGACCAGACGACTAAGACCGTGTCCAAGCAGCAAGCAAGGGAAAGAGCGTTGCACTGGGGCTGCCAGCCACCACGTATTACGTCATGGGTCGGCCAGTCAACTGTACGCAGAACGGCAGGAGCGATTCAGTCGGACCTGCACGTAAATTCTCTCCCAGTCCTCGGTCCTCCCTCCTGTGACGAGACTTGGACTTGTGGGCTGATGTCAATTTCTCTAGTAGCAAGTATAATTATATATATATACATAAACACTATTCTGATAAGGATCAAATATTTTCTGATCACAACATGAACTTCCTGAGTTACACCCTGGACTTCTCTCGTGTAGGAACCCGACCTTCGGGCTATCTTCGCAACGTGTCTCCCCCCGCTGAATTATTCTGGTTAGTCGTGTTCTTATGATGTAAGCGTAATCTAGAAACAAGTTTTAGCAACTAAATACCCGTTTAAATAGGAATCTCGCTCGTTGGCGGATTTTGCTCTCGGGTCGTGATGAACTTGCGTTTTTTGCCATTTTACTGCTCTGAGTTGTTCGACCTGAACTTCCCCGTGTGCTAGGTTGAACTTCCGCCACATTGCTCAAATGGGGCTTCGATATACCGTTGGAAGGCTATGGACACGATACATGACCCAGTTAATTTTTGGTAAAATAGTAAGCGGTTTAAGAGCAGTTTTGAAAACCGTTTTTTCTCATACAAAACGTAAATAGTATTTTTCGATCGCATTTCTAAACCGTTTTTATTGGATGATGCAATATAGGCGTTGAAAGCTGCTGCAAACCGCTCCTTCCACATGTTGAAAGTTTCTCTAATTTTTTTAGGTTAAAGAGTAATTGAAAAATCGTAAAAATTCGCAAACCGAACAGCCGAGTTTCGTATTTTGATGCCATTTCTAACGGCTAATCCAATTGAGGCAATGATATGGGCGTTGTAAAGCTTCTGAAAATGCGCAACTTTTTCATGTTGAAAGTTTTTTCTAATTTTGAACGTTTTAGAGTAATTTAAAAACGTTACAATTCCATCGAGTTCGTATTTTCGAGCTAATTTTTTAATCCGTACGTCCGAATGCAGCAATGATATGCGTTGGAAAGCTTGAGGAAATGCGAAACTTTTTGGTATATATTGTTTCTCTCTTCAATCCCTTACGGTTTTTAAATCAATTTTGGAAAATGGCTAAAAATCTTTTTCGCCGTAATTTCTACAACACTTTGTCGAAATGGAGCGAATAAATACCGTTGAAAAGCTACGGAATGTGAACTTTTTCATGTTGATGGTTTTCTCTTCTGATTCCTAGCTGTTTTCACAAGTAATTTCGAAAACGCGAGATCACTTCGTTCTGCGTTATCGCGAAAACAGATTCTTCGAAATGCACCGCGTGAAGAACTTGAACTTCTCGGCATGTCTACTTGAACTACGGAAACAGCTAATTTGCCGTCAGGGGCGTCTTGTGCCTGTCTACTTTTTCATCGGGCAAGACGGCAAAGAAATATTTTGCTATCATCAATAGACGGCAAAGAAAACACGACGGCAAATAGACTTTTGCCGTCTGCCAAACAAACACACGACGGCAAAGAGCTCGCTTTGCCGTCTGGAAACGAACACAGACGGCAAGTGCTTTGCCTCTCCGTTTTCTTTTAACGGCAAATGCTTTCTTGCCGTCTGTAAACAAAACAAAGACGGCACAGTGAGCATTTGCCGTCTTTAAAAGAAACGAAGACGGCAAAGCACTTTGGCTGTCTGTGTTTTTGTTTCCCAGACGGCAAAGTGTAGAAAGACATCACGTGGATCCTCACGCGTTGATGACATGGCAGCAATCCACACCACCGGCGTGCTCCTATGCACAATCCACCCATCCAACCTGCCCACCACGCACCCCCACCTGCCCATCACACCACCCCACGTGCCCACCATCGGCCCCACCCTCTCTCTCTCTCTCTCCCTATCCTCACGATCCCCCCACCCCACCACTACCTCTCCTCTCTCGTACCCCACTGCTTCGATCCCCCAGCCGGCGCCAGCCACCAGCTCGTCCTCCGGCCCTGGCCTCGCCGCCCCGCCCAACCCCCTCGCCTCGCCCTGGCCTCGCCGCCCTGTCTCCCTGCCGGCCCTCCCACTGCCGGCCTCCGCGCCCGGCCCCCGTCTCCCCCGCCGGCATCCAGGCCCCCGCCCCTGGCGCCGCCGGGCCCAGCCCGTCCTGCGTCGTCCCTTCCGCCGCCGGCCCCGTCGCCCCCGTGGCTTTGCGCGTGCGACCCCAGCGATCGGTTATAGTTCGAGCAGCCACGCCGGATTTGATGCCCGTGACCCCGCCGTACCTCCCTACCTCGCCCCTTCGCGCGCGCCGCGCCCCTTGCTTTCGCCCCAGCCACAACCGCCGGCCCTGCCTTTTGCTCAGGAGAAGATGAAGACATGATTGCTTTTTTCAAATTTTTGTAAGGTTCTTTTTGCAAGAAAGCACGACTGTGTGTACTCCATGTAATCTGTTCGTGTTGTGAATAGACACCAGATTTGTATTGTGAAAAATTCATTCCTTCGTTCGTTGATTCTTTGAAACAAGTATCCATGGATAAATATGCTTTTGTACTGGTCCTTGGTTCCTTTCTTTATATAATAAAAATTTCTTTGTCGTCTCGATTTTTGAGGTAACGACGAAGCGTTGTAGGGCCCACCTACTATTGAAACCTTAATCCATACTTTGCCGTCTGCCGTGGAAAAAAAACCTGACGGACAAGTCTTTGCCGTCATCCCGACGAAAGCAGACGACAAAGTATGCCTTTGCCGATTTGTCTTTGCGTCTGACTTTGCCTTCTACCGGCTGACGGCAAACTCTTTGCCGTCTGTATTTCTTTCTTTGGCCATCTGTATATGCCTGACGGCAAACTAGCTGATTCCCATAGTGTGTTTGATGGTTTTCTCTGATTCCTAGCTGTTTTCAGTAATTTCGAAAACGGCGAGATCATTCGTCTGCGTTTATCGCGAAACAGATTCCTTCGAAAATGCAACCGCTGAAGAACTTGAACTTCTCGGCATGTCTACTTGAACTTCATTCTGTTTTTCACGTGCTTTTTTTTCTGTATCCTCCATCCACTCACCGAATTGAGTAAGTGATTACCGATGGAAGCTGCTGTAAACACGCAACTTTCCCGTGTTGATCATTTTTTCATAATCGCGATGTTTTTAATTTTTTTCATCTGAAAATTCATTCAGTTGCAGTAGTTGAACTTCCTGCTGTTTTCACGTGTAAACTTTCTTGTGACGTATTTTCATTTGTATTTTCTCATCCATTCGTCAGTGTTACACAAATAATATTCATTTTAAACAACCTCTCTCATAATATTTTTTTTTAACTCTCCGACCGAGGACTTGAACTTATAACAACATCAAAATTGGACCTTGCCTTTTTCTTCATTTTTCTCATATTAAACACACACCATGTAGTACATGAACTTTTCCCATTTTATAATTGAATTTTTTTTAGTCAAATTGCTCCCAAATAATAACTGAACTTCTTTGTGATTGAGAGAATTTTAAACGCAAAAAAACAATTTCTTTTTTTGTGTTTTTGACCATGAAATACAGGTGAACCTCTCTCGCAAGAATTTTTGAACTTCCACGCACAGAGCACTTGAACTTCTAGCAACAAAACTTTTAGCCTTTGTCTTTTTATTCTTTTTCCCATAAAAATGCACACCATGTAATACGTGACTTCTCGTAGTTATCAACTTGATTTCTCTCGATTACGTAAAATATCTTAGTTTTTATAGACATTGAACCGCTCTATCTTTTTTTATTTGAACTTCATTGGTATTTTTAGAATGTGAAGATTGGAGGTTTTTTGAAACATGAACTTCTTCGTTATTTTGAAATTGAACTTATGGTTTATTCTTTGTATCTAGAAAAATCTGATTTTTCAAATAAATAATCAACTGCTCCGCTTTTTCATTTGAACTTCTGGTTTTATTCTCTAGTACGTGAAAAACCTGAGTTTTTTTATATACATTGAACTACTCCGTTTTTTTAACGAACTTCTTGGTTTTATTCTTTAACATTTGAGAAAATCTGAGTTTTAAAAAAATTAAACAACTTCATTTTTTTTAATGATGGACTTCTTGGTGTTATTCATTAGTAACGGGAAAGTCATAGTATGTAATAAATATCGAACTGCTCAATTTTTAAAGTTGAACTTCTAGGTCTATTTTTTTAAAAGAAAAAATATGTTTTTTAAACTTTTTGAAACTGCTCGGTTTTTTTCAGTTTGAACTTCTGATATTGTAATAAATATTGAACTTCTCTCTGTTATTTAAATTTGAACCTTTTTTTTTTTCTTGAAATGGAAAATACCATTTTGTTATAATTTTTGAACCGATCTGCTTTTTTATTTGAACTTAATGGTTTATTTTTATTAAAGGTGAAATCCCAGTTTTATAATAACAAAGAACTTTTCCGCTATTTTAATTTGAACTTCATTGTTTTAAACAATGTGTTCAATTTGTGCCTTTTTCTCAGTTTTTTTACTGTTCACTTTAGTTTACATGATGTTTTACAATGGAACATTTTTGTAAAACCATGATTCACAAGGTTCACTTGCCAACTGACTACTTTTTATGTGTTCAACTCTCTTTTCTTGGACACCCAAGTGTTTTGTTGTTTTTTAAAGCGATTTGTTTTTGAACTATCAGCGACAGAAAATATGAACTTCTCACCCACAGAACGTATTTAGTGACCCCCACACACGCGGCACACACAACTGAAATATTCCTTTTTGAAATTTGTAATCCTGGCAACTGGCGCACACCCTGAACCTTTCACAAGATAGGCTGGACTTCGTCATTTTTACAACGCACACCGGAACAGAGCACAAAAAAACACCTCGGCACATTGTGCTTGGCGAATTTTCCATCCCTGAGCTCATGGTGCTTGAGAAGGACACTTATAGGCGCGGAGAAATTCAACTCTCGTACACATGAGCCATCCACAACTAACCCGTACAAAATTCATCAAGTACAAGTAACAAAGTCGACGTCCACCAATATGAGGATTCGCCAGTCTAAAACAAAAATAAGCAGTGCTGAACATGGTTCCTGCTGTGTCTAACCAAATCTTCCTAGACTGAAAAATACCTTTGTACTTGATTGAAAATGTTCGAACTGAACATCTGACGAACTTGAAACCTGAACCTGTGTCACAGTGAGGAAGTGCTTTTTTTGATATGAAACAGGAGGTTGAGAAAAAACAATGGATTAAGTAGAATGTTTACGTAACAATTCGCCGTAGAATATGACTGAAAAGCAAACTCAAATTGAACTCCTCACTCGTATGTTCTCTACTGGATCGTACATCCCTGTGTTTGTCACTTATGCACGGGCGGCTCCCCGCTACACATTTCCTACTTCAACAACATATGCGAGAGGAATTGGCTGCAGCAACGCGCCCATGCTACAAGGGAAAAAGCGGTGGCGCGCACGCAGCCGAAGCAGTGGCGTCGTTCGTCGACCTTCCTGTCCTGCATGCGTGGCCCCTGGCCCCTGCTGCTCTCCACCGCTGGAACGTCCTCGGCGCTGTTCTTAAGAGGCGGCTTCCCGATGTGGGTAACGCAGCAGAAAACAAAAATTTCCGACCTACGCACCACCCAGGACCACTAGTGGACTGGCATACAAGGTTTTCATATTCGTTACCGACTCGTAGCGCAGCGGAAGTAGAGTCGATGATGATTGTCGGTGCAGATCCCCACAGCTAGGATTTACACCTCCCAACCGCGAGGATGTATACCCTCATCCGCCACCCGACAGCCCTCCGGGAGGCGGTCGTACAGTCCCCGGACGGTGTCGCGGACAGCCCTTCGGGAGGACTCACAAACTCGGACCGTCACATGGACAGCCCTTCGGGAGCACTCACGAACAGCCCCCACGGGCACTAAATCGAAACTACGACCTCTCTACAGAGTGCCCACATCGGTGTCATCTATCCGCAGGGCTTCGCCGTCCAGAACTAGTTCCCACCGGAACCCAGACAGCCTTTCGGCTCTACGAAACTCTTTTCGTGGGAGGGAGAGAAGCCAGATAATTGCATGGCATGAGTATGAGAGCAGGGATGAGGAATGGCAGCCCTAACTCCTCCTTTTAATAGGCCAAGAGCAAGGGGTGGGGTGGGATGTTAAATACCAAAATACCCAGCTTCATGTCCACATGAAAGGGCATAATGGTAACACAAGGGGGGCACCAAGGGGACACCACCATGGCAGCCCTTGGGCCGCCCACATCTTGTCCCCCCCATGGGGGGGCCCCCCCAACAAGCCACCAACATGTCTCCATGAACATGCATGCTCCCTAGACAAAAAGCCACCAAACATGCAACCCCCGATGTCGGGATCTTGTCCCCTCGCGCTGAGACAAGATGTTTTCCGCGAAACTTTTTCTGAAAAATTCCAGAGGTCCCGAACATTTCTAGCACCCTCTAAAATTATTCTGGGCACGATCCAAAAACATTTTCGGTGGCGGTGGTTTTTATCAGCGGAAAGCATCAACAGCGTTACGGCAGTTTCGGAACATTTTCGTTTTTCTCTTTGAAAATTCCCAGAAGTTCCCAGACCAATTCTGGCATCCTCTGAAAAATTTCCAGGCGGTGCCGAAACCCTTTTTGCCCAAATAATATATCCGAAACAACTTTTCGGTTTTACCGAAACTCTTTTCGGTGTTCTCTCTCTCGGAACTCTTCCGTTGTCCCGAAACATTTCGGTGACTTTCTCTCAGACTCCATGTCTAGCGTTCAACAGATAGATGACCCTTAAGCGTGTGACCCTATAGGTTCGGTGAAGTATAGACATGACGGAACTCTTTCCGATCAATGATCAACATCGGAGCCTGGACACCCATATTGACCCTATACCCCACGAATAAATATTCGAGTGAACCTCCAGTTGCCGTGTGCTATTCCTGTTGCTTCGCTATGTTTACAAAACCCAGGTGAGATATGTTGGCATTCCCGTGGATCACAAATTATCCACTATGCTAGTACCTCGTACCGGTATGTTCCTTTTCTCGTTACCCGTGTTGCGGCATCCCCGTGATCAAATACAAAGTAGTCTGGCCGACGATGATGGATACCGTAACCCGAGAGGCCCAGAGATATGCTCTCCATCGTCGGAGGAGCAAATCCCAATCTTGAGCTATCAAGTTACTGACATACTTTTCCATGAACCCGTAAGCCGCCGTAATAGCCACCCATTTACGATGACGTTTAACAAACCCAAGTTCATGCAAGCATGAGAAACCGATACTCTCATGGTCTAAGGAATCATGAAACGTTAACCATCTCTGTGTTATTAACCATTAACTTGTGACGAATGTATCCATAGCATAACATCAATTCGGGTCGATTCAAACACAATGTTCTTCTAACATTGTGCCCTCAACAGTTGCTGGCATAGATATGCCCATGATCAGGAAACAGAACCATCATGCAACACTTGAGCCAGTCATAGAGGCTTGACTAGAATCATTTTATCGTTATTATCCCACACGTTGCATATGAGTCTTCCTCCAAGCCTCGTTTATTGCAGACCCGACAACCATAGCAGTTATAGCATGGAACATAAACCTAATTATGAACAGGGATATAATTAATAACATTTTATTGCCTCTAGGGCATATCTCCTACAGACTCCACTTGCATAGAGTCAAATCTAGTTAATGCTAATGCACTTCACACCTGTGGCACACCGGTGTAAATAGCTTCGCTTGTGGTATAGCCTGATGTCCAACGGATCTGACAACTTCAGATCGTGTGTATCTTTGCATATCCTCGTGTTTCACGCTTTCAGAAAATTCATATTTTGTGTGGACTTGGCTTTGTAGGTATGTGAATCACAGGTCGAACCTGGATTCCTCAGACTGAGTTATGGAGCAACTACCTGCAGTATGTCCCATTGACCAAAGCCTCTTGGAACCATACTAAGTTCATGAAGAACTATATGATTCAACATCTTGTTTGTCGCTTTTTAAAGCGGCAACATACTTCGCCTCTGTTATAGAATTCCACAGTAACTTGTTGGAACAATTTCCAACTACCGTGCCACCATATTGGTGGTTACACAAAACCCTCAATTTAAATCGAAAATCGCTTGGAGCATGGATGAAGACTGTATCGTGTAACCTTTTACAACGAACTCTTCATGATCTCCGCTTGCGAGAAAATATGTCGGTGCTACTATAGTACTCATGACCCTTTTTCACTGTTATCCCATGATCAATACTTTTGATCACTTTGGTATCTATACCTCGCAACAACTTTGGAGTATTGGACATATCTGGTTGTTTTACATACCATGGAATACATGATTAATCCAAACACAAGAGTGTGTGGAATCTCCATCATGTATTTTGCTCATCAGTGTTTAGGGACACCGAGTCTTGCAAAAAACTCTTTCCACGTGACTTCGGCAAGAATCACTCCTTGGCGTTTTAAATGCTAAAAAGTTTTAGCATCTTGTCAATATGTATCTTTGCTTAGCCCCATCAGGTAAATCTATCTCCATAGATCATCATGCTAATATCGAGGCTATTAGCCTAAGTACTTCATCGAAAAACTATTTTCAAATGAAGTCCTAATTCTGTCAAGAAATTTATTCCAATTAACAATGTGTCAAGCACACAACGTTTTTAAATATATTATGCTCCCACTTACTTTCTTGAATCACAAGCATCTTCGTTACCCATTGATGAAGTCAAAAACCCTTTTGACCATTTCATCAAATCACAAAGATCTCCAACTCCACTGCTCTCTTCTGTCCATTGCTGGACCTCTGAGTTTTCATCTTACTAGCATCCTCTGGACTGACAAATACCTTGGACTGTAACACATGCAAGTCCTGGTTTTATTTCCATCATATGGAAATCCTATGTCATCCATGTTTCATATCTCATGACTGAAATATGTATTATTGCTAGTTCAAACCCAAAACCACTTTAAGCATCGCTACGGTGAAAACAACCTCATTGTAGTCAACTCCTTGAACTTGTTATTGCATAAGTCGAGCTTTATGGATAAAACATTTTTATCCGTATCAGTTTTAAAGTTCCATAAAATTCGTTAGACTCTAAGTCTTCCGAAAGGTGTATCAAGATTTTAATCTTGAAACATTTATATGGAAACATCTCGGATTGTATTGGCATTTAGCCAATTCCGAGTCAGGGCCCATCAACGCTTCCTTGTGTACGTAGTTATACTGTTGTCTAACAACAAATCTCGTCTGCGCACCTGAGAGGTTTGCACAGCCTTGCCTACGTGGTTCAGCTGCAAGTTCGCCTGAAGTCCATACATTTTATTGTAGGAGACTTCCGTATCAGTCGCAGTAGGAACACCTGGAATTACTTCCAAGGTCTCTTTCCTTGATCTGAGACGAAGATAATGTTTATCTTGTCGAGTTGCACTATTCTCCCACTCACCTTTTGAAAACCATTTTCTCAAAATAAAACCGTTCTTTGTGGCAAACCTATTTGCCTCGGTATAGTGAGGGAGGAATACCCAATGACTTGGATAACCTACAAAGTAGCACTTGTCTGATTTGGAATAGGTTTGTAACCTTTTACACAAGCCCCATATTCCAAATGTTAAGAAAGATATAACATGGTTGGGTGTACCATACCATGTGTCATTTCAACAGACCCGATGAGCTCTTTTCAGTGTAAAAGCCGCAGTCTCTAAAGCATCACTCTTTTAAAGGGATAATGGCAAATTTATTTTGTCATCTTTGATCTTACCATGTCATAAATGGTTCGATTACACCTCACGGACTTTTCACTCACAGTGGTGTTCCGGGAGGTGTAAGTTATGAAACTCTTTTCACAACCATCAGACATTCGCTAAACTGTAACTCAATTATTCCTTTCTGCAATTGAATTGTAGAAACAGAATTTTCTTGTTACATAACTTCTACTTCATTTTTGAAAACCTTTTGATAATTCAAAAGATCTAGACTTACGTCCCATCAAGTAATATCCATATATCTACCTCGGTCATTTTCTGAAGATAGATAAATCCACACTAACAACATTTATCGGACTACACACATCAAATGTATGACCACCATAAGTTTGTTTCATTCCTTATGGCCTGTGAATGGTATTTTAGTCACTTCACTTTTCGGAGGAAAGTTGCAAGTGTCAGATGATCAAAATCAAAGGACTTCAAAAAATCCATCATAATGGAATTTATCCATGCGGGTTTCTCCATGTGACAAATGTAGTGCCACACTTGTGTGTATTCTCTTAGTCTTACGACATTTAGCGTCAGTGTTACGGATGATCAATATTACCATCATATTCATAACATACGTCCCATTTTGGATGGAAGCATGGCCCTTCATGTTATTCATAATACTGAACAACATTGTTGTTTTTATGAACAACTCTTTTGCAACAAACATTGTGCATGGCTAGAGTGTATGAAACTCAAATGAATTATGAAAGTAAACCCAGAGGTAATGTATTATTATCAATATTCATAACATACATCCATTCATAATGAAGTATGCCTTATGTTATTCATAACATCGAACTAAAAGTTCTCTTATGAACAACCTTCTTGCAAGATACCTTATGCAAGGGCTAGGTGTAAAACTCTAAATGAATTAAGAAAGTAAATACAACGTTAATACCCGATGGAAGGTATAGTACATTACTATGTTCCCTGTGTAACCTAAACCTCATTCCTGGCAAGTCTTTCAGGTCATAGTAGTTCTAACATCGAGTTGCAACAGAAAGCAATCGACAGGTATCTTTGTGATTAACTCACAATACCCAAGAATCAGTGATACCAATTTAATCATAATTCCCAAGAACTATATCTTTGACCAGCCTTCTATACATCAAAAACTTGTATGACATTCATACATGAGCTAGATATTCCAGTCTTCTTTCTTATTGCCTTTATACTTCTAACAGTTTAACTTTTAGTATTTCTCCTACTCTCAGAAGAAGCACCCAACTTAAGAGTGGCGTTTAGCCCTGGACTTCCTAGGCGTTGAAAGTTTCACTAACACCCTTTGGACACTTCCTTTCTCTTTAAGTTGTTGTTTTATTCACCTTTCATCATGACAGGCGTTCTCCTGGATCCCTCTCTATCAGTCTAATGCATAGTAAACTCCTTTACTAATAGTTTGCAAACAAACCCTGCTTTGATATCTCATATCTTTTAGCCTTTGTTTGTCCCTGAAAATGATTTTCAGATTCCATGAATATCACATAACTATCCAAACTTCGAGTTCGGTCTCATGGAAGCAAACATTTGCACTTGACTGAAATGGAATTCTATTTGGATCGAAGGACGAGATCACATGATCCATAGCATACGAGAGAATACCGAGTATGCGATAGGAACAAAGTCCTCTCGGCAACCTAGAGGACAATCCTCACATTACGTTACCAACCGTAAAGTTATAACCAGATATAACAGCTATTCATTTTAATAGGGAAGGTGGAAACGCGAGCCATTATTCTACAACTATTCTCATAACCACACTTAGACAGTGTTCATAATTAATTGGCACTAAGAATTAAACAAGTCAATTCAAAGTGCGCTCCCACTCAAATCAATACTCTCATAATTGATTGTGAGTGATTCAAGATCCACATATCAATTCAACCCATTGACGGGTTCTCACTGATACGTGAATTTCAATCGGTAGGCCAACCTGCCAATCACATCTCTATGTGACTCTTGTCCATCTTTCAATGCGTGTGTTCCGAGCTCAGGACTGTCCTGCCTGAACGTCAAACAAACCAGTGATCACGCAGTGAGGTCTGACCTTCACCCTCTACACCTCTCTAGCACGTGGAGGGGGACGTGAGGTCAATCGCGGCGCCCGCCTGCCAATGCAGCCCTGCATGCAATGCAAATATTCTCTCGGCAGCAGTTTTTTATTATGAAATTTTCGTGAGGTTGCGGACGACGTCTTACCCTGTTTGGACCGACGCTTAACGAGGTTGGTGCCATCGACGGCTGGCTTGGCTGCCTTGGCTTCATCCGGCGTGTGCATCACAATCCCTCTAGATCGATCCATTTCTCTTCAACTTCTTGTTCCTATCTAAAATACGCCTACGTATCTGCAGCCACACCTGACACGTATGTAGGATCACCGTAATAATCTTAACCAGTTCCCGGTGCAGGCGATTCCACACTTTAAAACGACCATGAGCGTCCGCACGTCCCAGTCCGTCTTGCCGCCCACTTGATGGCATGCGGTTGCCAGGCGTCTTCTCCGGCGCCATCCGTCCATCCCTCTGCCTGAACACCATGGCTATTAAACCGCTGCCCTACGCCCACCCCCCCACCCCCCCCCCCGGTCGCCCCGCTCCCCCCGCTTCCCCCCCACCCCCCCACCCCCCATCCTACCCGCCCCCCCGCCCCCCCCCGGACCCCCCCCCCCCCCCCGCGCCCCCCCCCCCCCCTCTCACCGCCCCCCCCCCAGTCCCCCCCTCCCTTCCTCCCTCCGCCCCCAAAAAGAAAAGGTCGAGCCCCCCGCTCCCCCCCCCCCGCACCGCCCCCCCGCCCGGGCCACGCCCCTCCCCCCTCCCATAGCCGCAATAATCCACCTCCGATCCTTCTCCGATCCGCACCCCCCCACCATGGATCCCTTCCCGCCAAAGCTCTCTGGGATGGTGACGTCGGACCCGAAAAAGGAGATGGCCGCCATTGGCTGGCAGCTGGCTGGCCGGTAGGACAGCCGAGGACGGCGACGTCCCATGTGAGGACGCTGCCGACGACAACCGCGCGCCCTCATCCTCCGCACCATCCTCCTCCTCCTTCTTCCGCCACCCTCGTCGGTGCATTGCACCTTGACCATCGGCGAGCCCGTGCACATTACATAAACATGGTCGAGAGGAGCAGTTTCCGGGAGGCACATGCCGCCGCCGCATAAAAAACCCCCTCCTGCAGGAGCACGTGCAGGCGGAGCAGTAGCTCGCCGCCGGCAGGGCCGCCCGCGGACGCGGACGTGGCGGAGCAGGCGGCGTTGCTCGAGTCGTACCGCTCTGCATGCGATCCCTCTGCTGTTGGCGGTACCGCCAGCGGGTGGTCGAAGGTGGGGCCGCCTACAAGGAGAGCGATGACCGGCGAGCGTTGTTCGGCAAGAACGGCGACGAGGAAGAGGACATCGCCGAGTCCGCGCCCCGCCGTGCAACCCGAAGCCGGCACGTCCGGGCGCCGCCGGTAGCGAGGAGAGTAGTGCATGATAGGTCGCCCCGCTCGTGTCCCAGAAAGGCCACAACTCATCCCCTCCCATCGACGCCAAGCTGTGGTGGCTCACCATCTTTGGCCGATTAGTCCTTGACGGTGATGTGGAGGCGGACAGGTTCACTTCCCGCCTCCGAAGGCGGAGGTTACGGAGGCGGAGGTGGAGAACGCAGAGGCGGAAGTGGAGATGGTGAAGTCAGTTCTCGGGGCTGATGGCCGACACGGGGAACGGGCGCCAACGACCATTTAGATTAGGTATTATTATACTTCTAGAGCCGGACTAGCACCGCTTTTTGTAATTGTAATGAAATTTGTCATGTTCATATAAAATCCGGACTGTGTTTATAGAAATCCGGTCTTGTTTGCACGATTTCATTCGGTTTGTTTAAAAAGAGCTTAAAATGTACGCGGCTACGGTTGGTGGCGTCCTCCCGCATCCATGTCTGCGGACTAGTCTCCCTGTCCGCGGACGGATGCGAGAAGAAATTTACGGATTGCCATTAAAATGCCCTTAATCTCATTCGACACCCGAACATATGATCTCCTAAGCAAACATATAATACTCCTAAATGAAAAGAGACAAATTTCCTTTAATAAATGAAAAGAGACAAATCTTCCACTTTCTCTTCCCCTACCGCTTAAAGAAATAAATAAAGATACTGATAGCACTATTACATGTTGAGTGCATAGAGAATACTCCCTCCGTTCCTAAATATTTGTCTTTTTAGAGATTTCAAATGAACAATCACATACGGTGTATATAAACATATTTTAAAGTGTAGATTCACTTATTTTACTCTGAAATCTCTAGAAAACCAAGTATTTAGGAACGGAGAGAGTACGAAGCAGAGTAAAGCAAAGAAGTGGCATCTTACTGCATCCCCAAGCACCATGGATACATCAGGGCGATTGCGTTTTCCGAGAAAAGGGCGAGATAATACAACTACCAGAAATCAGAAATATAAAAACTGCGTAAAGAATACTGACTCTGATCACCCCTGCTATTTGCCGTGTAAAAAACACTATAATCAAGACCTATAGCCATACAGTTTTTCTTTTTCGAGTGATCCGATTAAGCAAGCGAAGCATCCTTTTGACCAGCAGAAAACAGTCTACGTCGCCCCCCGCCCGCCATTAACGGAGCATTCAAAAAGGGGAAAGTATATCTACTTCACAGCTGCTCGTCGGACGCATCGACGAGGTCCCATGTAGCTCAATTGGACGCGGCGTACACGAGGTGGCTGTTGCCATCGACGGCTGCCTTGCCATTGCCAATCCTATCCGGCCGGCGGCCTCACATGCGTCATCGTCGCCGCCTAGATCAAATCTCGTCATCTTCGTTTCAAAAAGATGGGTCTCTGGTTGTCGGTCCTATCTATCAATCTATCATCTGCAACGAGGCTGGCTCTCGTTTTCTAGCGTACGAATGGGACAGTAAACTACTCCAACGTAGTATGCACACAGCGAGTACGTACGTCTCTCGAGTCAGTTTCGCGCCAATTTTTTTACTATGCTGAGTCCGGTGACCAGGACGACTAAGACCGTGTCCAAGCAAGCAAGCAAGGGAAAGAGCGTGCACTGGGGGCTGCCAGCCACCACGTATTACGTCAGTGGGTCGGCCAGTCAAGCTTGTACGCATGAACGGCAGGAGCGATTCAGTCGGACCTGCACGTAAATTCTCTCCCAGTCCTCGGTCCTCCCTCCTGTGACGAGACTTGGACTTGTGGGGCTGATGTCAATTTCTAGTAGCAAGTAATAATTATATATATATACATAAACACTATTCTGATAAGGGATCAGAATATTTTCTGATCACAACATGAACTTCCTGAGTTACACGCCTGGACTTCTCTCGTAGGAACCCGACCTTCGGGCTATCTTCGCAACCGTGTCTCCCCGCGTGAATTATTCTGGTTAGTCGTGTTCTATATGATGTAAGCGTAATCTAGAAACAAGTTTTAGCAACTAAATACCCGTTTTTAAATAGGAATCTCGCTCGTTGGCGGATTTTGCTCTCGGGTCGTGATGAACTTGCGTTTTTTGCCAATTTTACTGCCTGAGTTGTTCGACCTGAACTTCCCCGTGTGCTAGGTTGAACTTCCGCCAACATTGCTCAAATGGGGCTTGCGATATACCGTGGGAAAGCTATGGACACGAGTACATGACCCAAGTTAATTTTTTGGTAAAATGTAAGCGGTTTAAGAGCAGTTTTGAAAACCGTTTTTTCTTCATACAAAAACGTAAATAGTATTTTTCGATCGCATTTCTAAACCGTTTTATCGGAATGATGCAAATTGGGCGTTGGAAAGCTGCTGCAAAACCGCTCCTTCCACATGTTGAAAGTTTTCTCTAATTTTTTGGTTAAAGAGTAATTTGAAAAATCGTAAAAATTCGCAAACCGAACAGCCGAGTTCGTATTTTCGATGCCATTTCTAACGGCTAATCCAATTGAGGCAAATGATATGGCGTTGAAAGCTTTGAAAATGCGCAACTTTTTCATGTTGAAAGTTTTTTCTAATTTTGAACGTTTTAGAGTAATTTAAAAACGTTACAATTTCCATCGAGTTCGTATTTTCGAGCTAATTTTTTAACCGTACTTCCGAATGCAGCAATATATATGCGTTGGAAAGCTTGAGGAAATGCGAAACTTTTTGGTATATATTGTTTCTCCCAATCCCTTACGGTTTTTAAATCAATTTTGAAAATGGCTAAAAATTTTTTCGCCGTAATTTCTACAACCTTTGTCGAAATGGAGCGAATAAATACCGTTGAAAAGCTACGGAATGTGAAACTTTTTCATGTTGATGGTTTTCTCTGATTCCTAGCTGTTTTCAAGTAATTTCGAAAACGCGAGATCATTCGTTCTGCGTTTATCGCGAAACAGATTCTTCGAAAATGCACCGCGTGAAGAACTTGAACTTCTCGGCATGTCTACTTGAACTACGGGAAACAGCTAATTTGCCGTCAGGGGCGTCTTGTGCCGTCTACTTTTCATCGGGCAAGACGGCAAAGAATAATTTTGCTATCATCAATAGACGGCAAAAGAAACACAGACGGCAAAATAGACTTTGCCGTCTGCCAAACAAACCACAGACGCAAAGAGCTCGCTTTGCCGTCTGGAAACGAAAACACAGACGGCAAAGTGCTTTGCCGTCTCCGTTTTCTTTTACACGGCAAAGTGCTTTCTTTGCCGTCTGTAAAACAAAACAAAGACGGCAAGTGAGCACTTTGCCGTCTTTAAAAGAAAACGAAGACGGCAAAGCACTTTGCTGTCTGTGTTTTTGTTTCCCAGACGGCAAAGTAGAAAGCACATCACGTGGATCCATCACGCGTTGATGACATGGCAGCAATCCACACCACCGGCGGTGCTCCTATGCACAATCCACACCATCCAACCTGCCCACCACGCACCCCCACCTGCCCATCACACCACCCCACGTGCCCACCATCGGCCCCACCACTCTCTCTCTCTCTCCCTTATCCTCACGATCCCCCCACCCCCACCACTACCTCTCCTCTCTCGTACCCCACTGCTTCGATCCCACCCAGCCGGCGCCAGCCACCAGCTCGTCCTCCGGCCCTGGCCTCGCCGCCCCGCCCACCTCGTCCTCGCCCTGGCCTCGCCGCCCTGTCTCCCCTGCCGGCCTCCCTGCCGGCCTCCGCGCCCGGCCCCCGTCTCCCCCGCCGGCATCCAGGCCCCCGCCCCTGGCGCCGCCGGGCCCAGCCCGTCCTGCGTCGTCCCTGCCAGCCGCCGGCCCCGTCGCCCCCGCTGGCTTGCGCGTGCGACCCCGCGATCGGTTATAGTTCGAGCAGCCACCGCCGGATTTGATGCCCGTGACCCCGCCGTACCTCCCTACCTCGCCCCTTCGCGCGCGCCGCGCCCCTGCTTCGCCCCAGCCACAAACCGCCGGCCCTGCCTTTTGCTCAGGAGAAGATGAAGACATGATTGCTTTTTTCAAATTTTGGTAAGGTTCTTTTTGCAAGAAAGCACGACTGTGTGTACTCCATGTAATCTGTTCGTGTTGTGAAATAGACACCAGATTTGTATTGTGAAAAATTCATTCCTTCGTCGTTGATTCTTTGAAACAAGTATCCATGGATAATATGCTGTTTGTACTGGTCCGTTGGTTCCTTTCTTTTAATATATATAAAAATATTCTTTGTCGTCTCCGATTTTTGAGGTAGACGACGAAGCGTTGTAGGGCCCACCTACTATTAGAAAACCTTAATCCCTACTTTGCCGTCTGCCGTGGAAAAAAAACCTGACGGCAAAGTCTTTGCCGTCATCCCGACGAAAAGCAGACGACAAAGTATGCCTTTGCCGATTTGTCTTTGCCGTCTGACTTTGCCTCTACCGGCTGACGGCAAACCTTTGCCGTCTGTATTTTCTTTCTTTGCCATCTGTATATGCCTGACGGCAAACTAGCTGATTCCCATAGTGTGTTGATGGTTTTCTCTGATTCCTAGCTGTTTTCAAGTAATTTCGAAAACGGCGAGATCATTCGTTCTGCGTTTATCGCGAAACAGATTCTTCGAAAATGCACCGCTGAAGAACTTGAACTTCTCGGCATGTCTACTTGAACTTCATTCTGTTTTTCACGTGCTTTTTTTGTCTCGTACCTCCATCCACTCACCGGAATTGAGTAAGTGATATACCGATGGAAAGCTGCTGTAAACACGCAACTTTCCCGTGTTGATCATTTTTTCATAATCGCGATGTTTTTAATTTTTTTCATCTGAAATTCATTCAGTGCAGTAGTTGAACTTCCTGCTGTTTTCACGTGTAACTTCTGTGACGTATTTTCATTTGTATTTTCTCATCCATTCGTCAGTGTTACACAAATAATATTCATTTTAAACAACCTCTCTCATAATATTTTTTTTTAACTCTCCGACCGAGGACTTGAACTTATAACAACATCAAAATTGGACCTTGCCTTTTTTTCATTTTTCTCATATTAAACACACACCATGTAGTACATGAACTTTTCCCATTTTTATAATTTGAATTTTTTTAGTCAAATTGCTCCCAAATAATAACTGAACTTCTTTGTGGATTGAGAGAATTATTTTAAAACGCAAAAAAACAATTTCTTTTTTTGTGTTTTTGACATGAAATACAAGGTGAACCTCTCTCGCAAGAATTTTTGAACTTCCACGCACAGAGCACTTGAACTTCTAGCAACAAAACTTTTAGCCTTTGTCTTTTTATTCTTTTTCCCATAAAAATGCACACCATGTAATACGTGAACTTCTCGTAGTTATCAACTTGATTTCTCTCGATTACGTAAAAATATCTTAGTTTTTATAGACATTGAACCGCTCTATCTTTTTTTATTTGAACTTCATTGTGTATTTTTAGAAATGTGAAGATTGGAGGTTTTTTAGAAACATTGAACTTCTTCGTTATTTGAAATTGAACTTATTGGTTTTATTCTTTGTATCTAGAAAAATCTGATTTTTCAAATAAATATCAAACTGCTCCGCCTTTTTCATTTGAACTTCTTGGTTTTATTCTCTAGTAACGTGAAAACCTGAGTTTTTTTATATCCATTGAACTACTCCGTTTTTTTAAACTGAACTTCTTGGTTTTATTCTTTAACATTTGAGAAAATCTGAGTTTAAAAAAATTAAACAACTTCATATTTTTTTAATTTTGGACTTCTTGGTGTTATTCATTAGTAACGGGAAAAGTCATAGTTATGTAATAAATATCGAACTGCTCAATTATTTAAAGTTGAACTTCTAGGTCTTATTTTTTAAAAGAAGGAAAAATATGTTTTTATAAACTTTTTGAACTGCTCGGTTTTTTCAGTTTGAACTTCTTGATATTGTAATAAATATTGAACTTCTCCGTTATTTAAATTTGAACCTCTTTTTTTTTTCTTGAAATGGAAAATACCATTTTGTGTATAATTTTTGAACCGATCTGCTTTTTTATTTGAACTTAATGGTTTATTTTTATTAAAGTTGAAAATCCCAGTTTTATAATTAACAAAGAACTTTTCCGCTATTTTAATTTGAACTTCTATTGTTTTAAACAATGTTCAATTTGTGCCTTTTTCTCATTTTTTTACTGTTCACTTTAGTTACATGATGTTTTACAATGGAACATTTTTGTAAAACCATGGATTCACAAGGTTCACTTGCCAACTGATACTTTTTATGTGTTCAACTCTCTTTTCTTGGACACCCAAGGTGTTTTGTTTTTTTTAAAGCGATTTTTTTGAACTATCAGCGACAGAAAATATGAACTTCTCACCCACAGAACGTATTTAGTACACCCCACACACGCGGCACACACAACTGAAATATATCCTTTTTGAAATTTGTGAATCCGCAACTGGCGCACACCCTGAACCTTTCACAAGGATAAGGCTGGACTTCGTCATTTTTACAACGCACACCGGAACAGGAGCACAAAAAGAACAACCTCGGCACATTGTGCTTGGGAATTTCCATCCCTGAGCTCATGGTGCTTGAGAAGGACACTTATAGGCGCGGAGAAATTCAACTTCTCGTACACATGAGCCATCCACAACTAACCCGTACAAAATTCATCAGTACAAGGGTAACAAAGTCGACGTCCACCAATATGAGGATTCGCCAGTCTAAAACAAAAATAAGCAGTGCTGAACATGGTTCCTGCTGTGTCTAACCAAATCTTCCTAGACTGAAAAATACCTGTTGTACTTGATTGAAAATGTTCGAACTGAAACATCTGACGAACTTGAACCTGAACCTGTGTCACAGGGTGAGGAAGTGCTTTTTGATATGAAACAGGAGGTTGAGAAAAACAATGGATTAAGTAGAATGTTACGATAACATTCCGCCGTAGAATATGACTGAAAAGCAAACTCAAATTGAACTCCTCACTCGTATGTTGCTCTACTGGATCGTACATCCCTGTGTTTTGTCACTTATGCACGGGCGGCTCCCCAGCTACACATTTCTACTTCAACAACATATGCGAGAGGAATTGGCTGGCAGCAACGCGCACATGCTACAAGGGAGAGCGGTGGCGCGCACGCAGCCGAAGGCAGTGGCGTCGTTCGTCGACCTTCCTAGTCTGCATGCGTGGCCCCTGGCCCCTGCTGCTCTCCACCGCGTGGGAAGCGTCCTCGGCGCTGTCTCTAAGAGGCGGCTTCCCGATGTAGGGTAACGCAGCAGAAAACAAAAATTTTCCGACCTACGCACCCCCAGGACCACTAGTGGACTGCAATACAAGGTTTTACATATTCGTTACCGACTCGTAGCGCAGCGGAAGTAGAGTCGATGATGATTGTCGGTGCAGATCCCCACAGCTAGGATTTACAACCTCCCAACCGCGAGGATTTATACCCTCATCCGCCACCCGGACAGCCCTCCGGGAGGCGGTCGACAGTCCCCGGACGGTGTCGCGGACAGCCCTTCGGGAGGACTCACAAAACCCGGACCGTCACATGGACAGCCCTTCGGGAGGCACTCACGAACAGCCCCACGGGCACTAAGATCGAAACTACGACCTCTCTACAGAGTTGCCCACATACGGTGTCATCTATCCGGCAGGGCTTCGCCGTCCAGAACTAGTTTCCCACCGAACCCAGACAGCCTTTCGGCTCTACGAAACTCTTTTCGTGGGAGGGAGAGAGAGCCAGATAATTGCATGGCATGAGTATGAGAGCAGGGATGAAGGAATGGCAGCCCTAACTCCTCCTTTTATAGGCCAGGCAAGGGGTGGGGTGGGATGTTGAAATACCAAAATACCCAGACTTCATGTCACACATGAAAGGGCATAATGGTAACACAAGGGGGGCACCAAGGGGACACCACCATGGCAGCCCTTGGGCCGGCCCACATCTTGTCCCCCCCCATGGGGGGGCCCCCCCAACAAGCCACCAACATGTCTCCATGAAACATGCATGCTCCCTAGACAAAAAGCCACCAAACATGCAACCCCCGATTCTTGGGATCTTGTCCCCTCGCGCTGAGACAAGATGTTTTCCGCGAAACTTTTTCTGAAAAATTCCAGAAGGTCCCAGAACATTTCTAGCACCCTCTAAAATTATTCTGGGCACGATCCAAACATTTTCGGTGCGGTGGTTTTTATCAGCGGAAAGCATCAACAGCGGTTACGGCAGTTTCGGAACATTTTCGGTTTTTCTCTTTGAAAATTCCCAGAAGTTCCCAGACCAATTCTGGCATCCTCTGAAAATTTCCAGGCGGTGCCGAAACCCTTTTTGCCCAAATAATATATCCGAAACAACTTTTCGGTTTTACCGAAACTCTTTCGGTGTTCTCTCTCTCGGAACTCTTCCGTTGTCCCGAAACATTTTCGGTGACTTTCTCTCAGACTCCATGTCTAGCGTTCAACAGATAGATGACCCTTAAGCGTGTGACCCTATAGGTTCGGTGAAGTATAGACATGACCGGAACTCTTTCCGATCAATGATCAACATCGGAGCCGTGGACACCCATATTGACCCCTATACCCCCACGAATAAATATTCGAGTGAACCTCCAGTTGCCGTGTGCTATTCCTGTTGCTTCGCTATGTTACAAATACCCGAGGTGAGATATGTTGGCATTCCCGTGGATCAACAAATTATCCACTATGCTAGTTACCTCGTTACCGGTATGGTTCTCTTTTCTCGTTACCGTGTTGCGGCATCCCCGTGATCAAAACAATACAGTGTCTGGCCAGACGATGATGGATACCGTAACACCGAGAGGGCCCAGTAGCTCTCCATCGTCGGAGGAGCAAATCCCAATCTTGAGCTATCAAGTTACTGACATACTTTTCCATGAACCCGTAAGCCGCCGTAATAGCCACCCATTTACGGATGACGTTTAACAAACCCCAAGTTCATGCAAGCATGAAGAAACCCGATACTCTCATGGTCTAAGGAATCATGCAAACGTTAACCATCTCTGTGTTATTAACCATTAACTTGTGACGAATGTATCTCATAGCATAACATCAATTCGGGTCGATTCAACCACAATGTTCTTCTAAATTGTGCCCTCAAAGTTGCTGGCATAGATATGCCCATGATCAGGAAAACAGAACCATCATGCAACACTTGAGCCAGTCATAGAGGCTTGACTAGGAATACATTTTATCGTTTATTATCCCACACGTTGCATATGAGTCTTCCTCCAAGCCTCGTTTTTTGCAGACCCGACAACCATACAGTTATAGCATGGAACATAAACCTAATTATGAACAGGGAATAATTAATAACATTTATTATTGCCTCTAGGGCATTCTCCTACAGACTCCCACTTGCACTAGAGTCAAATCTAGTTAATGCTAATGCACTTCACACCTGTGGCACACCGGTGTAAATATGCTTCGCTTGTGGTATAGCCTGATGTCCAACGGATCTGACACTTCAGATCCGTGTGTATCTTTGCATATCCTCGTGTTTTCACCTTTCAGAAAATTCATATTTTGTGTGGACTTGGCTTTGTAGGTATGTGAATCACAGGTCGAACCTGGATTCCTCAGACTGAGTTATGGAGCAACTACCTGCAGTAGTGTCCCATTGACCAAAGCCTCTTGGAACCATACTAAGTTCATGAAGAACTATATGATTCAACATCTTGTTTGTCGCTTTTTAAAGCGGCAACATACTTCGCCTCTGTTATAGAATTCGCACATAACTTGTTTGGAACAATTTCCAACTACCGTGCCACCATATTGTGTGTTACACAAAACCCTCAATTTAAATCGAAAATCGCTTGGAGCATGGATGAAGACTGTATCGATGTAACCTTTTCAACGAACTCTTCATGATCTCCGCTTGCGAGAAAATATGTCGGTGCTACTATAGTACTCAATGACCCTTTTTCACTGTTATCCCATATCAATACTTTTGATCACTTTGGTATCTATACTCGCAACAACTTTGGAGTATTGGACATATCTGGTTGTTTTACATACCATGGAATACATGATTAATCCAAACACAAGAGTGTGTGGAATCTCCATCATGTATTTTGCTCATCAGTGTTTAGGGACACCGAGTCTTGCAAAAACTCTTTCCACGTGACTTCGGCAAGAATCACTCCTTGGCGTTTTAAATGCTAAAAAGTTTTAGCATCTTGTCAATATGTATCTTTGCTTAGCCCCATCAGGTAAATCTATCTCCATAGATCATCATGCCTAATATCGAGGCTATTAGCCTAAGTACTTCATCGAAAAACTATTTTCAAATGAAGTCCTAATTCTGTCAAGAAATTTATTCCAATTAACAATGTGTCAAGCACACAACGTTTTTAGAATATTATTATGCTCCCACTTACTTTCTTGAATCACAAGCATCTTCGTTACCCATTGATGAAGTCAAAAACCCTTTTGACCATTTCATCAAATCACAAAGATTCCAACTCCACTTTGCTCTCTTCTGTCCATTGCTGGACCTCTGAGTTTTCATCCTTACTAGCATCCTCTGGACTGACAAATACCTTGGACTGTAACACATGCAAGTCCTGGTTTTATTTCCATCATATGGAAATCCTATTGTCATCCATGTTTCATATCTCATGACTGAAATATGTATTATTGCTAGTTCAACCCAAACCGACTTTAAGCATCGCTACGGTGAAAACAACCTCATTGTAGTCAACTCCTTGAACTTGTTATTGCAATAAGTCGAGCTTTATGGATAAAACATTTTTATCCGTATCAGTTTTAAAGTTCCATAAAATTCGTTAGACTCTAAGTCTTCCGAAAGGTGTATCAAGATTTTAATCTTGAAACATTTATATGGAAACATCTCGGATTGTATTGGCATTTAGCCAATTCCGGAGTCAGGGCCCATCAACGCTTCCTTGTGTATCGTAGGTATACTGTTGTCTAACAACAATCTCGTCTGCGCACCTGAGAGGTTTGCACAGCCTTGCCTACGTGGTTCAGCTGCAAGTTCGACTGAAGTCCATACATTTTATTGTAAGACTTCCGTATCAGTCGCAGTAGGAAACCTGGAATTACTTCCAAGGTCTCTTTCCTTGATCTGAGACGAAGATAATGTTTATCTTGTCGAGTTGCACTATTCTCCCACTCACCTTTTTGAAAACCATTTTCTCAAAAAAAACCGTTCTTTGTGGCAAACCTATTTGCCTCGGTATAGTGAGGGAGGAATACCCAATGACTTGGGATAACCTACAAAGTAGCACTTGTCTGATTTGGAATAGGTTTGTAACCTTTTACACAAGCCCCATATCCAATGTTAAGAAAGATATAACATGGTTGGGTGTACCATACCATGGTGTCATTTCAACAGACCCATGAGCTCTTTTCATTGTAAAAGCCGCAGTCTCTAAAGCATCACTCTTTAAAGGGATAATGGCAAATTTATTTTGTCATCTTTGATCTTACCATGTCATAAATGGTTCGATTACACCTCCACGGACTTTTCACTCACAGTGGTGTTCCGGGAGGTGTAAGTTATGAAACTCTTTTCACAACTCATCAGACATTCGCTAAACTGTAACTCAATTATTCCTTTCTGCAATTGAATTGTAGAAACAGAATTTTCTTGTTACATAACTTCTACTTCATTTTTGAAAACCTTTTGATGTAATTCAAAAGATCTAGACTTACGTCCATCAAGTAATATCCATATATCTCTCGGTCATTTCTGAAGATAGATAAATCCACTACTAACAACATTTATCGGACTACACACATCAAATGTATGACCACCATAAGTTTGTTGTCCATTCCTTATGGCCTGTGAATGGTATTTTAGTCACTTCACTTTTCGGAGGAAAGTTGCAAGTGTCAGATGATTCAAAATCAAAGGACTTCAAAAAATCCATCATAATGGAATTTATCCATGCGGGTTTCTCCCAATGTGACCAAATGTAGTGCCACACTTGTGTGGTATTCTCTTAGTCTTACGACATTTAGCGTCAGTGTTACGGATGATCATATTACCATCATATTCATAACATACGTCCCATTTTGGATGGAAGCATGGCCCTTCATGTTATTCATAATACTGAACAACATTGTTGTTTTTATGAACAACTCTTTTGCAACAAACATTGTGCTGGCTAGAGTGTATGAAACTCTAAATGAATTATGAAAGTAAACCCAGAGGTAATGTATTATTATCAATATTCATAACATACATCCATTCATAATGAGTATGGCCTTATGTTATTCATAACATCGAACATAAAAAGTTCTCTTATGAACAACCTTCTTGCAAGATACCTTATGCATATGGGCTAGAGTGTAAAACTCTAAAATGAATTAAGAAAGTAAATACAGACGTTAATACACCGATGGAAGGTATAGTAACATTTACTATGTTCCCTGTGTACCTAAACCTCATTCCTGGCAAGTCTTTCAGGTCATAGTAGTTCTAACATCGAGTTGCAACAGAAAGCAATCGAGCAGGTATCTTTGTGATTACCTCACAATACCCAAGAATCAGTGATTTACCAATTTAATCATAATTCCCAAGAACTATATCTTTGACCAGCCTTCTATACATCAAAAACTTGTATGACATTCATACATGAGCTAGATATTCCAGTCTTCTTTCTTATTGCCTTTTATACTTCTAACATTTAACTTTTAGTATTTCTCCTACTCTCAGAAGAAGCACCCAACTTAAGAGTGGCGTTTAGCCCTGGACTTCCTAGGCTGTGAAAGTTTCACTAACACCCTTTGGACACTTCCTTTCTCTTTAAGTTGTTTGTTTTATTCACCTTTCATCATATGACAGGCGTTCTCCTGGATCCCTCTCTATCAGTCTAATGCATAGTAAACTCCTTTACTAATAGTTTGCAAACAAACCACTGCTTTGGATATCTCATATCTTTTAGCCTTTGTTTGTCCCTGAAAATGATTTTCAGATTCCATGAATATCACATAACTATCCAAACTTTCGAAGTTCGGGTCTCATGGAAGCAAACATATTGCACTTGACTGAAATGGAATTCTATCTTGGATCGAAGGACGAGAGTCACATGATCCATAGCATACGAGAGAATACCGGTATGCGATAGACAAAGTCCTCTCGGCACTCTAGAGGACAATCCTCACATTACGTTACAAACCGTAAAGTTATAACCAGATATTAAACAGCTATTCAATTTTAATAGGGAAGGTGGAAACGCGAGCCATTATTCTACAACTATTTGCATAACCACACTTAGACAGTGTTCATAATTAATTGCACTAAGAATTAAACAATGCAATTCAAAGTGCGCTCCCACTCAAATCAATATCTCTCATAATTGATTGTGAGTGATTCAAGATCCACATATCAATTCAACCCATTGACGGGTTCATCACTGATGACGTGAATTTCAATCGGTAGGCCAACCTGCCAATCACATCTCTATGGTACTCTTGTCCATCTTTCAATGCGTGTGTTCCGAGCTCAGGACTGTCCTGCCTGAACGTCAAGACAACCAATGATCACGCAGTGAGGTCTGACCTTCACCCGCCTTACACCTCTCTAATCGTTCGTGCTCATGTGTACATGGCGCACCCCGAAAAGATACGTGTTGTAGACGGTGCTACACTTGGGAGAACACTAACTACTTGAATTTTTTTGTGAGAGATCACCCTAATAAAGCGACTACCACGCAATCAAGAAGGGTGCACCATAAGGGATAACATCTCAGGCAATTCATAATAGCATGATATGGTATAGCCCTTTCTGACGGAGAAGTCTTTCAATTCTTCGTCTTCGGCATTCCGTCGGTTTTCACCTTCGCGAAGATTGCCACCACCTTGTCGATGCACCAGATAATATTGCTATCTCTATAGCTAATAATAATGCATTACACAAGGTTGACACCAGGTCATTTAAAGTGCAATCATATTGGCTCCGCCATCATGCCAAATCATGACACGCAGGTCATGTTAATCAATTTACATCATATAGTCATCTCATACAAAATCAAATTAATATGAGCACTGCTATACCACATCATATGCCCATGCAAACCATCCTGCAAAACCAAGTTAGACGCCTCTAATCGGTTCATGCAAAAACTGTTTTTCGTGGCTTCTAAGGTTTCGAAACAAACCGAAGCTACCAACGTTCATCATCAAGTATGATTATTCAAGTCGCGAGTAACTTTCCAGGGTGTATGAAAACCGAGATAATAAAATCTCGAGCCCCATACTAAACTTCGTCATACGCATGACCCCCGTGCAGATCATATCTGCATTGCCCTTTCGTCTGTGAAACACTCCATCTTTCATTGACTAAAGTGGAACCCAAAGAACTGTTAGCACTTCGTTGATCTGTCAATCAGATACTCAGGAGCAGCATGAAAGGATCGCAGATTGCCGAACTTTGTCAGATTCCACATGCTGTCAAGATCAGGACTACGCAAATTCGAGGGAAGCAACAAGAACATCAGGTAACAGATTTCATCTGCTACCACGCCCAAATAAAATAATTTTCAGTAATAGAACTCATCTACTACATAATTATATTGTGCAACACCCATACATCTCCATGTATTCTAGATCGCAACCTGCATCTACGCATAGCACGGCTCCTGATGCCACTATCGGGTAACGCAGCAGAAAACAAAAAATTTCCGACCTACGCCACCAGCCCAGGACCACTATGGAGACTGCATACAAGGTTTGATCATATTCGTTACCGACTCGTAGCGCAGCGGAAGTAGAGTCGATGACGATTGTCGGTGCAGATCCCCGCAGCTAGGATTTACAACCTCCCAACCGCGAGGATGTATACCCTCATCCGCCACCCAACAGCCCTCCGGGAGGCGGTCGGACAGTCCCCGGACGGTGTCGCGGACAGCCCTTCGGGAGGACTCACAGAACTCGGACCGTCACATGGACAGCCCTTCGGAGCACTCCACGAACAGCCCCCACGGCACTAAGATCGAAACTACGACCTCTCTACAGAGTTGCACACATACGGTGTCATCTATCCGGCAGGGCTTCGCCGTCCAGAACTATTTCCCACCGGAACCCAGACAGCCTTTCGGCTCTACGAAACTCTTTTCGTGGAGGGAGAGAGAAGACCAGATAATTGCATGGCATGAGTATGAGAGCAAGGGGATAAGGAGTGGCAGCCCCAACTCCTCCTTTTATAGGCCAAGGCAAGGGGTGGGGTTGGATGTTGAAATACCAAAATACCCAAGCTTCATTTCACACATAAAAGGGCATAATGGTAACACAAGGGGGGCACCAAGGGACACCACCATGGCAGCCCTTGGGCCGCGCCCACATCTTGTCCCCCCCAACAAGCCACCAACATGTCTCCATGAAACATGCATGCTCCCTAGACAAAAAGCCACCAAACATGCAACCCCCGATTCGTGGGATCTTGTCCCCTCGTGCTGAGACAAGATGTTTTCCGCGAAACTTTTTCTGAAAAATTCCAGAAGGTCCCAGAACATTTCTAGCACCCTCTAAAATTATTCTGGGCACGATCCGAAACATTTTCGGTGCGGTGGTTTTTATCAGCGGAAAGCATCAACAGCGGTTACGGCAGTTTCGGAACATTTCCGGTTTTTCTCTCTGAAAATTCCCAGAAGTTCCCAGACCAATTCTGGCATCCTCTGAAAATTTCCAGGCGGTGCCGAAACCCTTTTTGACCAAATAATATATTCCGAAACAACTTTTCGGTTTTACCGAAACTCTTTCGGTGTTCTCTCTCTCGGAACTCTTCCGTTGTCTCCGAAACATTTTCGGTGACTTTCTCTCAGACTCCCTGTCTAGCGTCAACAGATAGATGACCCTTAAGCGTATGACCCTATAGGTTCGGTGAAGTATAGACATGACCGGAACTCTTTCCGATCAATGATCAACATCGGAGCCGTGGACACCCATATTGACCCCTATACCCACACGAATAAATATTCGAGTGAACCTCCAGTTGCCGTGTGCTATTCCTGTTGCTTCGCGATATGTTACAAATACCCGAGGTGAGATATGTTGGCATTCCCGTGGATCAACAAATTATCCACTATGCTAGTTACCTCGTTACCGGTATTGTTCTCTTTTCTCGTTACCGTGTTGCGTCATCCCCGTGATCAAATCACAAAGTGTCTGGCCAGACGATGATGGATACCGTAACACCGAGAGGGCCCAGAGATATCTCTCCATCGTCGGAGGAGCAAATCCCAATCTTGAGCTATCAAGTTACTTGACATACTTTTCCATGAACCCGTAAGCCGCCGTAATAGCCACCCATTTACGGATGACGTTTAACAAACCCCAAAGTTCATGAAGCAAGCATGAAGAAACCCGATACTCTCATGGTCTAAGGAATCATGCAAACGTTAACCATCTCTGTGTTATTAACCATTAACTTGTGACGAATGTATCTCATAGCATAACATCAATTCGGGTCGATTCAACACAAATGTTCTTCTAACATTGTGCCCTCAAAGTTGCTGGCATAGATATGCCCATGATCAGGAAAACAGAACCATCATGCAACACTTGAGCCAGTCATAGAGGCTTGACTAGGAATACATTTTATCGTTTATTATCCCACACGTGCATATGAGTCTTCCTCCAAGCCTCGTTTTATTGCAGACCCGACAACCATAGCAGTTATAGCATGGAACATAAACCTAATTATGAACAGGGAGATAATTAATAACATTTATTATTGCCTCTAGGGCATATCTCCTACAGACTCCCACTTGCACTAGAGTCAATAATCTAGTTAATGCTAATGCACTTCACACCTGTGGCACACCGGTGTAAATATGCTTCGCTTGTGGTATAGCCTGATGTCCAACGGATCTGACAACTTCAGATCCGTGTGTATCTTTGCATATCCTCGTGTTTTCACGCTTTCAGAAAATTCATATTTTGTGTGGACTTGGCTTTGTAGGTATGTGAATCACAGGTCGAACCTGGATTCCTCAGACTGAGTTATGGAGCAACTACCTGCAGTAGTGTCCCATTGACCAAAGCCTTCTTGGAACCATACTAAGTTCATGAAAGAACTATATGATTCAACATCTTGTTTGTCGCTTTTAAAAGCGGCAACATACTTCGCCTCTGTTATAGAATTCTCCACAGTAACTTGTTTGGAACAATTTCCAACTACCGTGCCACCATATTGTGTGTTACACAAAACCCTCAATTTAAATCGAAAATCGCTTGGAGCATGGATGAAGACTGTATCGATGTAACCTTTTACAACGAACTCTTCATGATCTCCGCTTGCGAGAAAACATGTCATCGGTGCTACTATAGTACTCAATGACCCTTTTTCACTGTTATCCCATGATCAGTACTTTTGATCACTTTGTTATCTATACTCGCAACAACTTTGGAGTATTGGACATATCTGGTTGTTTTACATACCATGGAATACATGATTAATCCAAACACAAGAGTGTGTGGAATCTCCATCATGTATTTTGCTCATCAGTGTTTAGGGACACCGAGTCTTGCAAAAACTCTTTCCACGTGACTTCGGCAAGAATCACTCCTTGGCGTTTTAAATGCTAAAAAGTTTTAGCATCTTGTCAATATGTATCTTTGCTTAGCCCCATCAGGTAAATCTATCTCCATAGATCATCATGCCTAATATCGAGGCTATTTAGCCTAAGTACTTCATCAAAAAACTATTTTCAAATGAAGTCCTAATTCATGTCAAGAAATTTATTTCCAATTAACAATGTGTCAAGCACACAACGTTTTTAGAAATATTATTATGCTCCCACTTACTTTCTTGAATCACAAGCATCTTCGTTACCCATTGATGAAGTCAAAAACCCTTTTGACCATTTCATCAAATCACGAAGATTCCAACTCCACTTTGCTCTCTTCTGTCCATTGCTGGAACTCTGAAGTTTGCATACTTACTAGCATCCTCTGGACTGACAAAATACCTTGGACTGTAACACATGCAAGTCCTTGGTTTTATTTCCATCATATGGAAATCCTATTGTCATCCATGTTTCATATCTCATGACTGAAATATGTATTAATTGCTAGTTCAACCCAAACCGACTTTAAGCATCGTTACGGTGAAACAACCTCATCGTAGTCAACTCCTTGAACTTGTTATTGCAACAAGTCGAGCTTTATGGATAAAACATTTTTATCCGTATCAGTTTTAAGTTCCATAAAATTCGTTAGACTCTAAGTCTTCCGAAAGGTGTATCAAGATTTTAATCTTGAAACATTTATATGGAAACTATCTCGGATTGTATTGGCATTTAGCCAATTCCGGAGTCAGGGCCCATCAACGCTTCCTTGTGTATCGTAGGTATACTGTTGTCCAACAACAATATCTCGTCTGCGCACCTGATAGGTTTGCATGAGCTTTGCCTACGTGGTTCAGCTGCAAGTTCGACCGAAGTCCATACATTTTATTGTAGAGACTTCTGTATCAGTCGCAGTAGGAAACCTGGAATTACTTCCAAGGTCTCTTTCCTTTGATCTGATGACGAAGATACTGTTTATCTTGTCGAGTTGCACTATTCGCCCACTAACCTTTTTGAAAGAACCATTTTCTTCAAAAAGCATACCGTTCTTTGTGGCAAACCTATTTGCCTCGGTATAGTGAGGGAGGAATACCCAATGACTTGGGATAACCTACAAAGTAGCACTTGTCTGATTTGGAATAGGTTTGTAACCTTTTACACAAGCCCCATATTCCAAATGTTAAGAAAAGATATAACATGGTTGGGCGTACCATACCATGGTGTCATTTCAACAGACCCGATGGAGCTCTTTTCAATGTAAAAGCCGCAGTCTCTAAAGCATCACTCTTTAAAAGGGATAATGGCAAATTTATTTATGTCATCTTTGATCTTACCATGTCATAAATGGTTCGATTACACCTTCACGGACTTTTCACTCACAGTGGTGTTCCGGGAGGTGTAAGTTATGAAACTCTTTTCACAACTCATCAGACATTCGCTAAACTTGTAACTCAAATATTCCTTTCTGCAATCGAATTGTAGAAACAGAATTTTCTTGTTACAATAACTTCTACTTCATTTTTGAAAACCTTTCGAATGAATTCAAAAGATCCAGACTTACGTCTCATCAAGTAAATATCCACATATCTACTTGAGTCATTTCTGAAGATAGATAAATCCACTACTAACAACATTTATCGGACTACACACATCAAATGTATGATCACCAATAAGTTTGTTGCTCATTCCTTATGGCCTGTGAACGGTATTTCAGTCACTTCACTTTTCGGAGGAAATTTGCAAGTGTCAGATGATTTAAAATCAAACGACTTCAAAATCCATCATAATGGAATTTTCCATGCGGGTTTCTCCAATGTGACCAAATGCAGTGCCACACTTGTGTGGTATTCTTTTAGTCTTGCGACATTTAGCGTCAGTGTTATGGATGTATCATATTACCATCAATATTCATAACATACATCCCATCTTGGATGGAAGCATGGCCCTTCATGTTATTCATAATACTGAACAACAATTGTTGTTTTTATGAACAACTCTTTTGCAACAAACATTGTGCAATGGGCTAGAGTGTATGAAACTCTAAAATGAATTATGAAAGTAAACCCAGAGGTAATGAATTGTTATCAATATTCATAACATACATCTCATTCTTAATGAAAGTATGGCCCTTATGTTATTCATAACACCGAACATCAAAAGTTCTCTTATGAACAACCTTCTTGCAAGATTCCTTATGCAATGGGCTAGAGTGTGTAAAACTCCAAATGAATTATGAAAATAAATACATACGGTAATACACCGATGGAAGGTATAGTAACATTTACTATGTTCCCTGTGTATACCTAAACCTCATTCCTGGCTAGTCTTTCAGGCCATAGTAGTTCTTACATCGAGTTGCAACAAAATGCAGTCGAGCGGGTATCTTTGTGATTAACTCACAATACCCAAGAATTAGTGATTAACATGTTTAACCATAATTCCCAAGAACTATATCTTTGACCAGCCTTCTATACATCAAAAACTTGCATGACATTCATACATGAGCTGGATATTCCAGTCTTCTATCTTATTGCCTTTATACTTCTAACAGTTTAACTTTCAGTATTTCTCCTACTCTCAAAAGAAGCACCCAACTTAAGAGTGGCGTTAGCCCCGGACTTCCTAGGTTTGTAAGTCACACTAACACCCTTCGGACACTTCCTTTCTCTTTAAGTTGTTGTTTTATTCACCTTTCATCATATGACAGGCGTTCTTCTGGATCCCTCTCTTATCAGTCTAATGCATAGTAAACTCCTTTACTAATAGTTTGCAAACAAACACTGCTTTGGATATCTCATATCTTTTAGCCTTTGTTTGTCCCTGAAAATGATTTTCAGATTCCATGAATATCACATAACTATCCAAACTTTCGAAGTTCGGGTCTCATGGAAGCAAACATATTGCACTTGACTGAAATGGAATTCTAGCTTTTGGATCGAAGGACGAGAGTCACATGATCCATAGCATAAGCGAGAGAATACCGAAAGTATGCGATAGGACAAAGTCCTTCTCGGCACTCTAGAGGACAATCCTCACATTACGTTACCAACCGTAAAGTTATAACCAGATATTAAACAGCTATTCAATTTTAATAGGGAAGGTGGAAACGCGAGCCATTATTCTACAACTATTATGCATAACCACACTTAGACAGTGTTCATAATTAATTGCACTAAGAATTAAACAAGTCAATTCAAAAGTGCGCTCCCACTCAAATCAATATCTCTCATAATTGATTGTGAGTGATTCAAGATCCACATATCAATTCAACGCCATTGACGGGTTCATCACTGATGACGTGAATTTCAATCGGTAGGCCAACCTGCCAATCACATCTCTATGTGACTCTTGTCCATCTTTCAATGCGTGTGTTCCGAGCTCAGGACTGTCCTGCCTGAACGTCAAGACAACCAAGTGATCACGCAGTGAGGTCTAACCTTCACCCGCCTTACACCTCTCTAATCGTTCGTGCTCATGTGTACATGGCGCACCCCGAAAAGATACGTGTTGTAGACGGTGCTACACTTGGGAGAACACTAACTACTTGATATTTTTGTGAGAGATCACCATAATAAAAGCGACTACCACGCAATCAAGAAGGGTGCACCATAAGGGATAAACATCTCAGGCAATTCATAATAGCATGATATGGTATAGCCCTTTCTGACGGAGAAGTCTTTCAATTCTTCGTCTTCGGCATTCGCGTCGGTGTTCACCTTCGCGAAGATTGCCACCACCTTGTCGATGCACCAGATAATATTGCTATCTCTATAGCTAATAAAATAATGCATTACACAAGGTTGACACGCAGGTCATTTAAAGTGCAATCATATGGCTCCAGCCATCATGCCAAATCATGACACGCAGGTCATGTTAATCAATTTACATCATATAGTCATCTCATACAAAATCAAATTAATATGAGCACTGCTATACCACATCATATGCACATGCAAACCATCCTGCAAAACCAAGTTAGACGCCTCTAATCGGTTCATGCAAAAACTGTTTTTCGTGGCTTCTAAGGTTTCGAAACAAACCGAAGCTACCAACGTTCATCATCAAGTATGATTATTCAAGTCGCTAGATTAACTTTCCAGGGTGTATGAAAACCGAGATAATAAAATCTCGAGCCCCATACTAAACTTCGTCATACGCATGACCCCCGTGCAGATCATATCTGCATTGCCCTTTCGTCTGTGAAACATCCATCTTTCATTGACTAAAGTGGAACCCAAAGAACTGTTAGCACTTCGTTGATCTGTCAATCAGCATACTCAGGAGCAGCATGAAAGGATCGCAGATTGCCAGAACTTTGTCAGATTCCACAATGCTGTCAAGATCAGGACTACGCAAATTCGAGGGAAGCAACAAGAACATCAGGTAACAGATTTCATCTGCTACCCGCACAAATAATTTTCAGTAATAGAACTCATCTACTACATAATTATATTGTGCAACACCCATACATCTCCATGTATTCTAGATCGCAACCTGCATCTACGCATAGCACGGCTCATGATGCCACTATCGGGTAACGCAGCAGAAAACAAAAAATTTCCGACCTACGCACCAGCCCAGGACCACTATGGAGACTGCATACAAGGTTTGATCATATTCGTTACCGACTCGTAGCGCAGCGGAAGTAGAGTCGATGACGATTGTCGGTGCAGATCCCCGCAGCTAGGATTTACAACCTCCCAACCGCGAGGATGTATACCCTCATCCGCCACCCAGACAGCCCTCCGGGAGGCGGTCGGACAGTCCCCGGACGGTGTCGCGGACAGCCCTTCGGGAGGACTCACAGAACTCGGACCGTCACATGGACAGCCCTTCGGGAGGCACTCACGAACAGCCCCACGGGCACTAAGATCGAAACTACGACCTCTCTACAGAGTTGCACACATACGGTGTCATCTATCCGGCAGGGCTTCGCCGTCCAGAACTAGTTCCCACCGGAACCCAGACAGCCTTTCGGCTCTACGAAACTCTTTTCGTGGGAGGGAGAGAGAAGCCAGATAATTGCATGGCATGAGTATGAGAGCAAGGGGATGAAGGAGATGGCAGCCCCAACTCCTCCTTTTATAGGCCAAGGCAAGGGGTGGGGTGGGATGTTGAAATACCAAAATACCCAAGCTTCATGTCACACATGAAAGGGCATAATGGTAACACAAGGGGGGCACCAAGGGGACACCACCATGGCAGCCCTTGGGCCGACCCACACCTTGTCTCCCCCCATGGGGGGCCCCCCCCAACAAGCCACCAACATGTCTCCATGAAACATGCATGCTCCCTAGACAAAAAGCCACCAAACATGCAACCCCCGATTCGTGGGATCTTGTCCCCTCGCGCTGGGACAAGATGTTTTCCGCGAAACATTTTTCTGAAAAATTCCAGAAGGTCCCAGAACATTTCTGGCACCCTCTAAAATTATTCTGGGCATGATCCGAAACATTTTCGGTGCGGTGGTTTTTATCAGCGGAAAGCATCAACAGCGGTTACGGCAGTTTCGGAACATTTCCGGTTTTTTCTCTCTGAAAATTCCCAGAAGTTCCCAGACCAATTCTGACATCCTCTGAAAATTTCCATGCGATGCCGAAACCCTATTTGACCTAATAATATATTCCAAAACACCTTTTCGGTTTTACCGAAACTCTTTCGGTGTTCTCTCTCTCCGGAACTCTTCCGTTGTCTCTGAAACATTTTCGGTGACTTTCTCTCAGACTCCCTGTCTAGTATTCAGCAGATAGATGACCCTTAAGCGTGTGACCCTATAGGTTCGGTGAAGTATAGACATGACCGGAACACTTTCCGATCAATGATCAACATCGGAGCCGTGGACACCCATAAATGGTTCGATTACACCTTCACGGACTTTTCACTCACAGTGGTGTTTCGGGAGGTGTAAGTTATGAAACTCTTTTCACAACTCATCAGACATTCGCTAAACTTGTAACTCAATTATTCCTTTCTGCAATTGAATTGTAGAAACAGAATTTTCTTGTTACAATAACTTCTACTTCATTTTTGAAAACCTTTCGAATAAATTCAAAAGATCCAGACTTACGTCTCATCAAGTAAATATCCACATATCTACTTGAGTCATTTCTGAAGATAGATAAATCCACTACTAACAACATTTATCGGACTACACACATCAAATGTATGATCACCGATAAGTTTGTTGTCCGTTCCTTATGGCCTGTGAACGGTATTTCAGTCACTTCACTTTTCGGAGGAAAGTTGCAAGTGTCAGATGATTCAAAATCAAAGGACTTCAAAAAATCCATCATAATGGAATTTATCCATGCGGGTTTCTCCAATGTGACCAAATGTAGTGCCACACTTGTGTGGTATTCTCTTAGTCTTACGACATTTAGCGTCAGTGTTACGGATGTATCATATTACCATCAATATTCATAACATACGTCCCATTTTGGATGGAAGCATGGCCGTTCATGTTATTCATAATACTGAACAACAATTGTTGTTTTTATGAACAACTCTTTTGCAACAAACATTGTGCAATGGCTAGAGTGTATGAAACTCTAAAATGAATTATGAAAGTAAACCCAGAGGTAATGTATTATTATCAATATTCATAACATACATCTCATTCATAATGAAAGTATGGCCCTTATGTTATTCATAACATCGAACATAAAAAGTTCTCTTATGAACAACCTTCTTGCAAGATACCTTATGCATAGGGCTAGAGTGTAAAACTCTAAAATGAATTAAGAAAGTAAATACAGACGGTAATACACCGATGGAAGGTATAGTAACATTTACTATGTTCCCTGTGTATACCTAAACCTCATTCCTGGCAAGTCTTTCAGGTCATAGTAGTTCTTACATCGAGTTGCAACAGAAAGCAATCGAGCAGGTATCTTTGTGATTAACTCACAATACCCAAGAATCAGTGATTACCAATTTAATCATAATTCCCAAGAACTATATCTTTGACCAGCCTTCTATACATCAAAAACTTGTATGACATTCATACATGAGCTGGATATTCCAGTCTTCTTTCTTATTGCCTTTATACTTCTAACAGTTTAACTTTTAGTATTTCTCCTACTCTGAGAAGAAGCACCCAACTTAAGAGTGGCGTTTAGCCCTGGACTTCCTAGGCGTGAAAGTTTCACTAACACCCTTCGGACACTTCCTTTCTCTTTAAGTTGTTGTTTTATTCACCTTTCATCATATGACAGGCGTTCTCCTGGATCCCTCTCTTATCAGTCTAATGCATAGTAAACTCCTTTACTAATAGTTTGCAAACAAACACTGCTTTGGATATCTCATATCTTTTAGCCTTTGTTTGTCCCTGAAAATGATTTTCAGATTCCATGAATATCACATAACTATCCAAACTTTCGAAGTTCGGGTCTCATGGAAGCAAACATATTGCACTTGACTGAAATGGAATTCTAGCTTTTGGATCGAAGGACGAGAGTCACATGATCCATAGCATAAGCGAGAGAATACCGAAAGTATGCGATAGGACAAAGTCCTTCTCGGCACTCTAGAGGACAATCCTCACATTACGTTACCAACCGTAAAGTTATAACCAGATATTAAACAGCTATTCAATTTTAATAGGGAAGGTGGAAACGCGAGCCATTATTCTACAACTATTATGCATAACCACACTTAGACAGTGTTCATAATTAATTGCACTAAGAATTAAACAAGTCAATTCAAAAGTGCGCTCCCACTCAAATCAATATCTCTCATAATTGATTGTGAGTGATTCAAGATCCACATATCAATTCAACGCCATTGACGGGTTCATCACTGATGACGTGAATTTCAATCGGTAGGCCAACCTGCCAATCACATCTCTATGTGACTCTTGTCCATCTTTCAATGCGTGTGTTCCGAGCTCAGGACTGTCCTGCCTGAACGTCAAGACAACCAAGTGATCACGCAGTGAGGTCTGACCTTCACCCGCCTTACACCTCTCTAATCGTTCGTGCTCATGTGTACATGGCGCACCCCGAAAAGATACGTGTTGTAGACGGTGCTACACTTGGGAGAACACTAACTACTTGATATTTTTGTGAGAGATCACCCTAATAAAAGCGACTACCACGCAATCAAGAAGGGTGCACCATAAGGGATAAACATCTCAGGCAATTCATAATAGCATGATATGGTATAGCCCTTTCTGACGGAGAAGTCTTTCAATTCTTCGTCTTCGGCATTCGCGTCGGTGTTCACCTTCGCGAAGATTGCCACCACCTTGTCGATGCACCAGATAATATTGCTATCTCTATAGCTAATAAAATAATGCATTACACAAGGTTGACACGCAGGTCATTTAAAGTGCAATCATATGGCTCCAGCCATCATGCCAAATCATGACACGCAGGTCATGTTAATCAATTTACATCATATAGTCATCTCATACATAATCAAATTATTATGAGCACTGCTATACCACATCATATGCACATGCAAACCCTCCTGCAAAACCAAGTTAGACGCCTCTAATCGGTTCATGCAAAAACTTGTTTTACGTGGCTTCTAAGGTTTTGAAACAAACCGAAGCTACCAACGTCCATCATCAAGTATGATAATTCAAGTCGCTAGATTAACTTTCCAGGGTGTATGAAAACCGAGATAATAAAATCTCGAGCCCCATACTAAACTTCGTCATACGCATGACCCCCGTGCAGATCATATCTGCATTGCCCTTTTGTCTGCGAAATTTCATCTTTCCTTTTAACTACGGTGGAATTCAATGAACTGTTAGCACTTCGTTGATCAATCAGGATCGCGGATTGCCAGAACTTTGAAACTCCACTATACTGTTATCAAGATCAGAAATATGCAAATTCCAGGGAAGCAACAAGAACATCGGGTAACAGATTTCATCTGCTACCCGCACAAATAATTTTCAGTAATAGAACTCATCTACTACCTAATTATATTGTGCAACACCCATACATCTCTATGTATTCTAGATCGCAACCTGCATCTACGCATAGCACGGCTCATGATGCCACTGTAGGGTAACGCAGCAGAAAACAAAAAATTTCCGCCCTACGCACCAGCCCAGGACCACTATGGAGACTTCATACAAGGTTTGATCATGTTCGTTACCGACTCGTAGTGCAGCGGAAGTAGAGTCGATGACGATCGGCGGTGCAGATCCCCGCAGCTAGGATTTACAACCTCCCAACCGCGAGGATGTATACCCTCGTCTTCCCTTCGGACAGCCCTCCGGGAGGCGGTCGAACAGTCCCCCGGACGATGTCGCGGACAGCCCTTCGGGAGGACCTTCGAAACTCGAATGGTCACTCGGACAGCCCTTCGGGAGGACTCACAGAACTCGGACCGTCACTTGGACAGCCCTTCGGGAGGCACTCTCGAACAGCCCCTCGGGCACTAAGATCGAAACTACGACCTCTCTACAGAGTTGCACACATACGGTGTCACCTATCCGGCAGGGCTTCGCCGTCCAGAACTAGTTCCTGCCGGAACCTAGACAGCCTTTCGGCTCTACGAAACTCTTTTCGTGGGAGGGAGAGAGAAGCCAGATAACATCTTGGCATGTGTATGAGAGCAAGGGATGAGTGTGGAGGGCTGCCCCTCCACCTCTATTTATAGGAAAGCCAAGGGGTAGGGTAGTTATCCAATAAAACCCAAAGGCATATGAGGGAAGTCCTTCCACAAGGACCTAAAGGAGAAACCAAGGAACAAGAGGGGCTCCAAGGTGGAGCCCCTAGTGTGGCCGGCCACTCCCCCATGAGGGCCCCCCCAAAGGGGGTTCTCATCCATCCACATCACCTTCTAGAAGCCTTTAGCAAAAGCCCTAAAAGGTGGCTTCCAAAAATTATCCAAAAAGCACTTTCACTATTCACGACGACATTTTTCAGCGTCCGTTCGAACTGAAAATATTTATGTGGGCTTAGAACAATTCCAGTACCCACTAAAATAATTTTCAATGCGTTCTGGAACAATTCCAGATTAGTGATTTTCATCTGCGAAAAGCATCTGAAGCGGTTCCGGCAGCTCCGAAACATTTCCGGTTTTTCTTCCAGAAAATTCCCAGAAGTTTCCAGAATGATTCTGGCACCCTCCAAGAATTATCAGGCATGTGCCGAAACCAATTTGACTTAATGGTATCCTCTGAAACAACTTTTCAGTTTCACCGGAACTCATCCGGTGACCTCTCTCTGCGGAACTTTTCCGCTGTCCGAAACTTTTCGGTGTCCGAAACTTTTTCGGTGATTTTCTCTCAGACTCCCTGTCTAGTATTCAGCAGATAGATGACCCTTAAGCGTGTGACCCTATAGGTTCGGTGAAGTATAGACATGACACGGAACCCCTTCCAATCAATGATCAACATTGGAGCCGTGGACACCCATATTGACCCCTATACCCACACGAATGAATATTCGAGTGAACCTCCAGTTGCCGTGTGCTATTCCTGTTGCTTCGCGATATGTTACAAATACCTGAGGTGAGACATGTTGGCATTCCCGTGGATCAACAACTTGTCCACTATGCTAGTTACCTCGTTACCGGTATTGTTCTCTTTTCTCGTTACCGTGTTCCGGCATCCCCGTGATCAAATCACAAAGTGTCTGGCCAGACGATGATGGATACCGTAACACCGAGAGGGCCCAGAGATATCTCTCCATCGTCGGAGGAGCAAATCCCAATCTTGAGCTATCAAGTTACTTGACATACTTTCCCATGAACCCGTAAGCCGCCGTAATAGCCACCCATTTACGGATGACGTTTAACAAACCCCAAAGTTCATGAAGCAAGCATGAAGAAACTCGATACTCTCATGGTCTGAGGAATCATGCAAACGTTAACCCTCTCTATGTTATTAACCATTAACTTGTGACGAATGAATCTCATAGCATAACACCAATCGGGTCGATTCAACACAAATGTTCTTCTAACATTGTGCCCTCAAAGTTGATGGCATAGACATGCCCATGATTGGGAAAACATAATCATCATGCAACACTTGAGCTAGTCTTAGAGGCATGACTAGGAATACATTTTACCGTTTATTATTCCACACGTGCACATGGGTTTTCCCCAGAGCCTTTATGGATATACGGGCTCGGGAACCACAGCAGTTATAGCATGGAACATAAACCTAATTATGAACACGGAGATAAATAATAACATTTATTATTGCCTCTAGGGCATATCTCCTACAGACTCCCACTTGCACTAGAGTCAATAATCTAGTTAATGCTAATGCACTTTACACCTGTGGCACACCGGTGTAAATATGCTTCGCTTGTGGTATAGCCTGATGTCCAACGGATCTGACGACTTCAGCTCCGTGTGTATCTTTGCATATCCTCACATTTTCACGCTTTCACAAAATTCATATTTTGTGTGGACTTGGCTTTGTATGTATGTGAATCACAGGTCGAACCTGGATTCCTCAGACTGAGTTACGGAGCAACTACCTGCAGTAGTTGTAGGGTAACGCAGCAGAAAACAAAAATTTTCCGCCCTACGCACCAGCCCAGGACCACTATGGAGACTGCATACATGGTTTGATCATTTTCGTTACCGACTCGTAGCGCAGCGGAAGTAGAGTCGATGACGATCGGCGGTGCAGATCCCCGCAGCTAGGATTTACAACCTCCCAACCGCGAGGATGTATACCCTCGTCTTCCCTTCGGACAGCCCTCCGGGAGGCGGTCGAACAGTCCACCGGACGATGTCACGGACAGCCCTTCGGGAGGACCTTCGAAAACCGAACGGTCACTCGGACAGCCCTTCAGGAGGACTCACAGAACTCGGACCGTCACTTGGACAGCCCTTCGGGAGGCACTCTCGAACAGCCCCTCGGGCACTAAGATCGAAACTACGACCTCTCTACAGAGTTGCACACATACGGTGTCACCTATCCGGCAGGGCTTCGCCGTCCAGAACTAGTTCCTGCCGGAACCCAGACAGCCTTTCGGCTCTACGAAACTCTTTTCGTGGGAGGGAGAGAGAAGCCAGATAACATCTTGGCATGTGTATGAGAGCAAGGGATGGGGAGAATGGCAGCCCCTTCTCCTCCTTTTATAGGCCAAGGCAAGGGGTGGGGTGGGATGTTGAAATACCAAAATACCCAAGCTTCATGTCACACATGAAAGGGCATAATGGTAACACAAGGGGGGCACCAAGGGGACACCACCATGGCAGCCCTTGGGCCGGCCCACACCTTGTCTCCCCATGGGGGGGGGGCCCCAACAAGCCACCAACATGTCTCCATGAAACATGCATGCTCCCTAGACAAAAAGCCAACAAACATGCAACCCCCGATTCGTGGGATCTTGTCCCCTCGCGCTGAGACAAGATGTTTTCCGCGAAACTTTTTCTGAAAAATTCCAGAAGGTCCCAGAACATTTCCGGCACCCTCTAAAATTATTCTGGGCATGATCCGAAACATTTTTGGTGCGGTGGTTTTCATCAGCGGAAAGCATTAACAGCGGTTACGGCAGTTTCGGAACATTTCCGGTTTTTCTCTCCGAAAATTCCCAGAAGTTCCCAGACCAATTCTGGCATCCTCTGAAAATTTCCAGGCGGTGCCGAAACCCTTTTTGACCAAATAATATATTCCGAAACAACTTTTCGGTTTTACCGAAACTCTTTCGGTGTTCTCTCTCTCGAAACTCTTCCGTTGTCTCCGAAACATTTTCGGTGACTTTCTCTCAGACTCCCTGTCTAGCGTTCAACAGATAGATGACCCTTAAGCGTGTGACCCTATAGGTTCGGTGAAGTATAGACATGACCGGAACTCTTTCCGATCAATGATCAACATCGGAGCCGTGGACACCCATATTGACCCCTATACCCACACGAATAAATATTCGAGTGAACCTCCAGTTGCCGTGTGCTATTCCTGTTGCTTCGCGATATGTTACAAATACCCGAGGTGAGATATGTTGGCATTCCCGTGGATCAACAAATTATCCACTATGCTAGTTACCTCGTTACCGGTATTGTTCTCTTTTCTCGTTACCGTGTTGCGGCATCCCCGTGATCAAATCACAAAGTGTCTGGCCAGACGATGATGGATACCGTAACACCGAGAGGGCCCAGAGATATCTCTCCATCGTCGGAGGAGCAAATCCCAATCTTGAGCTATCAAGTTACTTGACATACTTTTCCATGAACCCGTAAGCCGCCGTAATAGCCACCCATTTACGGATGACGTTTAACAAACCCCAAAGTTCATGAAGCAAGCATGAAGAAACCCGATACTCTCATGGTCTAAGGAATCATGCAAACGTTAACCATCTCTGTGTTATTAACCATTAACTTGTGACGAATGTATCTCATAGCATAACATCAATTCGGGTCGATTCAACACAAATGTTCTTCTAACATTGTGCCCTCAAAGTTGCTGGCATAGATATGCCCATGATCAGGAAAACAGAACCATCATGCAACACTTGAGCCAGTCATAGAGGCTTGACTAGGAATACATTTTATCGTTTATTATCCCACACGTGCATATGAGTCTTCCTCCAAGCCTCGTTTTATTGCAGACCCGAGAACCATAGCAGTTATAGCATCGAACATAAACCTAATTATGAACAGGGAGATAATTAATAACATTTATTATTGCCTCTAGGGCATATCTCCTACACCCGACTCATGACAGCTCGAGCCTGAGGGATACGACGCATGGCTAGGGGGAGAGGCCATCGCTGCAGCAGTGAGAGATGCCGGGAAGTTCGAAGACAGGCGCCGGAGAAGGTCGGCAAGAGATGCCCGTGCAGGTCATGCATGTGGGATGTGACCCCATGGGCCTCAGTTGACGGAAGGGGTGGAGGGACGGGACACGAGAGGACAGCGAGATTGGAGGCCGCGACCCATGCGAGACTTCCGCACCTGGATTGCTTCAGCGTCGGCGGCAGACAAGATCGTGGTCAGCGGCGGCGCCACGGCGCCCAGCGGGGTCGTCCCTGAGCCACTCCGGTCACGATCCTGCCGGATCCGTGTGTGGCAGCGCTGACGGGGGCTGGTAGTTGTGGCGGCGTCCTGCTGGAGGGTGGCGGTGACAGCAGCGTGAAGGGCAGCAGAGACATCGGCTTGCGGGGTGTCGGAGACGGTGGCGCGCGAGGTGCTGGTGGAGTCCGGGGCGGCGCCGGCGTTTCTGGATGGGGGTGGGGGAGTTACGTGAGAAGGCGCTGGAGTTCGAGGGCGCCGGCGGGATGCGCGCCTGATTCTCGCGCGGGGGGGGGGGGGGGGGGGGGCGGTGGCAGGAGGCGCGCTGGGATTAGGGTGGCGCGGGAGGCGCGCCGGAGCCAGGGGCCGGCCGCGAGGTGCGCTGGGTTGGGAGCGGCGACGCGCGGAGCTGGGGGCCCCGGCGGGAGGTGCGTTGGAGGATTGGAGAGGTTGCGGGGGAAGTGGGCGCCAGAGTAGATAAGGTGGGTTCAGGTTCGGGAGGATCTCCTCGGCCCTATATAGGGCCGCTATAATCAGAATAGTTATTCTAATACCATGATCATAATAGTGTTGTCCTATATATATATATATATATATATATATATATATATATATATATATATATAAAAGTTGTTTTCTTCAGATGAGTGTTTTCGGTTCACCATAATGATCCCCGCCACCGTCTACCCCGGAGCTCCCCTTCGCTGGTACTGTACACCCGGCGGCGTCCCACCTCGCCGCCATCGCCGGCAGCCCGGCGACGAACCCCCTCGCTATCTTTTTTTTTTCTCCATTAAATCGAACGTGCATGGTCCCCTTTTCCAAGTCAACCAATTAGCCAAACAAAGCATCTTTTTGACCAAACCAAGTCGTCGGCGGCAGTCCACCTCATTCCAGTCCCACAACAAGAAAAAGAACGGACGAGGAGAGGGGTCAGCTCAGCACTCAGCACACGGTTTTGATCGCCTTGACTCAAGCCAGCCAACAGGGTACGCACGGGCTGGGCTAGTATACTTAGCACCCGCGGCCCAATTAGCAAACAATACATGCATGCCACACAGACGTCCGGCCCACTGGCCCAGTACATAGTGCTAGCGTTTCAGCTTTTCTGTCGTGGAGGGCATCAGAATGGAATTTCGTCACCGTATGGAGCCATAGTACGGGAAATAATAGACAGGTCGCGGAATTTTGTTGCTTGTATTTTCGCCCATGAATATAGGAGCTCGAATTTCGAGGCTCACAATCTCGCTAAGCACTCTTTAATGCTCGGGGTTGGTCGCCATGTGTGGCTAGGCCAGCCGGGAGAGTTTCGTTTCTTGCCTGTAAACATTATATCAAGGTGAATAAAGCTTAGCGAGTTTGTTTAAAAAAAGATTTTTTTTTTCTTTGATGGATGTACTATGGCATATTTTTATTGGTTTGTGAACTTAGTTTAAAAACAATGAGATGGTAGAACAAAAGAGAAATTGAAGTGTATCCTTCGAAGCTAGGAAAAGTAGAAAAACTGTGGTCTCGTGGCTCTCTAGCGATGTAGCTACACGTCATGTTAGGAGATTAGTCAGTTTTCAGTTTTGCTTAATCCAAATTAACATCATCATAGGTTACTGACATGGCAAATCGGATACGACATACTAGGAACATCTAGCACATACGCATATGGGCCGAAAACACATGTCAACGAAGAAAGTGTCAGGACATATAAGGGCATCGAAAACTCCGGTGCAACAACAACTTGAGAGAGTAATGCACTTTCTAAAGGGGAACATGAGCTCTGAGATTCACTATACAGGATATCGAAGAGTACTCGAACGGTATAGTGACTCATATTCGATTTATGATGTTGATGAGATAAAGCTCACAAGTGGATACATATTCTTGGTGGTGCCCATGTTTCATGAAAGTATTGCAAAGAGACCATCTTAACTGGGTCAGGGCTCAACACATGCACCTTCCTAGTTGGGTCGACGCTCGCGACCTACAATGCAAGGTTGTTGCCTTCGATGGCTGCATGGCTGTCTTAACTTATCCGACGTAACGTACGTGTGTCATCACTGTCTAGATCGGTCCATCTCTTAACTTTTTTGTTCCTTCTCTTGCTACTACCATCCTTCCAATGTACCTCCTCCGTTCCTAGATATAGAGTATTTGTCTTTCTAGACATTTCAAATGGACTACCACATACGGATGTATATAGACATATTTTAGAGTGTAGATTCACTCATTTTGCTTCGTATGTAGTAACTTGTTGAAATCTCTAGAAAGACAAATATTTAGGAACGGAGGGAGTAATTTCTTGCCTCATTTCAGCGTAGTGTCACTATTACTGGTCATGTCTTTTTTCAATATCAAATCAACCATGCTTCCCTTTTTCAAGTCAACTAATCAGGCAAACAAAGCATCTTTTTGACTAATAAGGAAAAGAATAGAGAAGTGGGTCAAGTTGTCGGTGGCAGTCCACCTCATTCTGTCCAATCTAAGAAGAAACAAGAAATATGCGTGGAGGAGTCGTCGCCCTCACGTCTCACCACACGCACGACGGATTTGACTCCCACGACGAACCAACGCAACGCGACGCAACGGGCCGGGCTAGCTAGATTCGAGCCGGAGAGGCCCAAACGATAGCACACGCCCGCCGCACGCTGGGCGGCCCAGTAAGCAGCACCTGATGTCATTTTTCTTCTTCTTTTTTCGATTTTGAATGCACGTTTCAAAGGGTTTCGAAAACCTTGCCATCAAAGAAAAGGGAAGCTGCAATTTTTCTTGAGCTAACGAAAACTTCGATTATTTATACGAAAAAAAAGAGAATGTAGTTGAGCTTCTGTTCCTCGGCTGCTCCCGTCTCTGGCCAGCGGTGGAGCACTCTGGAAACGTATGTACGCAGAGTACAAATGCAACCAGCACGCACGGACACCGCCGCATACATCAGCCAGCCGGTCAACAAAGCGGTGCAGAACATCGATACATGTTCGTCACGTTTTGGCACGAGTACTCCCTTCATTCCAATTTAGTTGACATTAAAATGTGTCTAGATACATCGATACATGATACACTAAAACGTATCATGTACGCACCACTTTGGCGACTTGTTCACTGATGGTCACGTACAAGTACGTTTTTGCAGCCCTAGATCATCGAACCATTTTACATGGTACTGAAAAACTATGTACTTTAATGCAGAAATCTTGTTGCACTTGCTGTCCACGCGTTCGTCGACCAATCTTTTCTTTTTGCATAAAAACACACGTGATCTCACTATCTCTTTCATTCGACATGTCAACCTGCACGTGGGTCCCACCCGCCTTTGAAGGGAGCAAAACGCACGGAGCGACGACTCACTGGTAACTGAAGCCCAAGAAGATAAACTGAAGCATCACGGCGTTGTTTTGCCTCCAGAGCCCTCTGTCTTTCTTCAAATTACAGGCTGCTATTAAAATACGTCAGCGTCTTTTCTTCTACTCCCTCCGTCCCAAAATTCTTGTCTTAGATTTGTCTAAATACCGATGTATCAAGTCAAGTTTTAGTATTAGATACATCCGTATCTAGACGAATCTAAGACAAGAATTTTGAGACGGAGGGAGTACCTTGCAATAGAAACCGCATCGAAGCTAATAATTCGTACGCCAAAAAAATTACAAACCATCGAGCACCAGACACATGGTTTTCCATGGGTGTGCCGCCGCCAGGCTTCATTTGGTGTTTACTACCAAAGCAAGCCTTTCACCTCCGGTTGCGCTTCTGTCTCTCACCTTTTGTTGGTTGATTTGGTGTTGGGAGGCAAGCGTAGGAGAATGTACATCTCTATTGGTTTCGGTATCATGTCTTTAGAATTTTAACGTCCGACATGTTGTTTTATACTCCCTCGGTCTGAAAATAAGTGTCTCAACCTTAGTGCAATTTTGTACTAAAAAGTTGAGACACTTATTTTGGTACGGATGGAGTATGATGGTGAAAGCGGCAACAAATAAGAGTCTTTGAGATCCTATCCATGTGTTGCGGGAGCAGCAACGACATAATATGATGATTTTGTTCCTTCTCTCATTATGGATCAAGTAGCGATGGCAACGACACTATGTTCCGTCGGAAGAAGTAATGAAGAAGAGGACTGTTCAATCGACCGTGATTGTGGCAAGAACATACCCTATAAAAAAAAATTTGGCTACGACAACGACAATTATGAAACATGCAACAAAAAATTCGTAATTTTAGTACGATACATCTTTTTTTCGTAATGCTGGCCAAATCATGGGTTAGCAAAAGCTTTGGGCCAAAACCAAACATACCATCCCATCTCTTACACCGGTTGTGTGAACGAATTGATTCTTTTCAGGAAACTGAAAAACAAAAGAGCAGGACCGGAACGGGAAAAGCTAATATTCGAGGGGGGCAGCATGAAAAAAAACCCATCGAAAAGGGAAACCGCCACCAGGATGATGCTCCATGCCTCTCTGCTCTCCCCTGCTATGCTACTACTCTCTTCTCCCTCCAAATTTTCCCTTTCTTTAGCACATCGGAGAGGTGGATACCACCTGCGTCAGTTAATCAGTTTGTTTGTTGCTTCTGCTTGATTGTTTGGGACAAGACGACACCACCTCACCTCTGCCTGCTGCAACCCGAAGCTCCTCCTCCACCTCTGCAAGCTGAAGCAAATCCAAGCAGAGCCGATCATCCAAAGGTCTCCAACTCAACCTTCTCCATCAACCAATTCAGGAGTGCATGTGTATCCCCCCAATTAATTCCGGGAGATTGAAACCTTTATCAGCAGCAGTATCTTCCTTCCTTTTACTTAGGCAGTGTATAACTAGTATTTATGACTTTCCTCTTTTATTTATTTTATCTTATTGTTCCTGGCGATTGTGTTCTTGGATGGGTGCCAGTAAAAGATTGCAGCGAATTGATGTTCTTTATGCGTTTCGTTTCCCGCATGCCAAGGAAGGCATCAAATCCTCCCCCCTCCTCCTCCTTGGCCTTGGCCCGTTACAAAACATTTCCCTCACAAATCCTCGCCGTCGCCGGCTCTTTCTTCCTCAGGCTAAGATTTGATTTGATCGAGTAGCGGTAACCGCTGCTGCCCGTATGCATCCCCAGTTATATTCCGGGTTGAATTTTACTAGATGTTTGATCGATCGATCGATCCACGGTCTGAAATATCTCTGTTTTTTTGGTTTGGTTTCTCCATCAGGGGGGCATGCCGGGAGGAGGAGGAGGAGCAGCGGTCGTGGTGGTGGTGGACGGCAAGGACGGGTACGCGGCGCCGGCGAGGGCGGCGCCGAGGAGCTTCCCAGCGAAGCTCCTCAGGCCGGTGCTCCTCTCCGCGGTGCTCGCCACCGGCTTCCTCGCCGCGGCCCTGCTGATGTTCTTCGGCGGCGCCTCCTCCTACTACCGCCTCCCGAGGCTCGCCGTGCCGGACGCCCTGCTCCCCGCGCCGTCGTGCGACCAGCAGGGCGGGGCGGCGGAGCGGTGGTGGGTGCGGCCGCCGCCGAGGAGCGCGTGGCACAACATGAGCGACGAGGAGCTGCTCTGGGCGGCGTCGTTCGAGCCCCGCGCGCAGCGCCGGCCGCCCGGCCAGCCGCACCGGCGCGCGACCCCCAAGGTGGCCTTCTTGTTCCTCACCCGCGGCCCGCTGCCGCTGGCGCCGCTCTGGGAGCGGTTCTTCAACGGCACCGGCGGCGCGAAAGGAGGGAGGGAGCTCTTCTCCGTGTACGTGCACACCACGCCGGGCTACCGCCTCGACTTCCCGCCGTCGTCGCCGTTCCACCGCCGGCAGGTGCCCAGCAAGGTACGCCACGGCACCTCCTCCTGCAGTTGCGATCAAATTTCGCTTCTTTCGCCGTCGGTCGTTTGGATGGTTCTTCCGGCCACCGTCCGATCAGGATCGGACGGGCCGGATCCCGAGATGCGCGCGCGACGTGGTTTGAACGACACCTAGACAAATGACAAGTGCCGGCGAGTGTGACACGATCGATCACGAGAGGAGAAAGAGACGCTGAAAGTGATGACCATCATGGCACGGCATGGCATCATGGAGTAGTAGTACAAGTCTTCTCTTGTCAATCAAAGATGCCATGCCATGGCCAATAATCTTCTTCCTTCATGAAAAAATAAATATCTTCTTCACTTGACTTTCTACAACCTGGGATTTTGATTCTGGTAGTAATAAAGCTAGAATTCTTACCACCACTATAATCTGTACTGCATCTCAATTGACTTTCTACAATGTGCATCCCGATTTTCTTATTTCAAAAATGCAGAAATGTAATTCACTTTTGGCACATTGTTGCAGCCGACGCGGTGGGGCAACGTGAATGTCGTGGACGCGGAGCGTCGGCTGCTGGCGAACGCGCTCCTCGACTTCAACAACGAGCGCTTCGTCCTCGTCTCCGAGTCTTGCATCCCGCTCTACCCGCTCCCGGTGGTGCATGCCTACCTGACCCGCTCTCGGCACAGCTTCGTCGGCGCCTTCGACGAACCGAGCCCGCACGGCCGGGGCCGGTACCGCGCTGGGCTTGCCCCGGACGTGACGCTCTCCCAGTGGCGCAAGGGTGCACAATGGTTCGAGATGGACCGGCGCCTCGCCGTGTTCGTGATCGCCGACGACCGGTACTACCCACGGTTTCGAATCGAGTGTCGGGCACCGTGCTACGTGGATGAGCACTACCTCCCCACCGTGCTCTCCATTGAGGCGCCGACGCAGATCGCCAACCGGACCATCACCTTGGTCGACTGGTCCCGCGGTGGCGCGCACCCAGCCACCTTCGGTGCCGCCGACGTTACCGAGGACTTTCTAGGGAGGCTGGTGGGGAAGAAGGGGAGTGTTGAGAGGTGCATGTACAACGGGCAGCCGGTCGAGGTGTGCTTCCTCTTTGCGAGGAAGTTCGCCCCCGCCGCTTTGCCGCAGCTGCTCAGCCTTTCCTCCAGGATCCTTGGGTACTAGCTATGCCTTTTACTAAACTGATTTTGGTCTGCTTTTGTATAGCTCATACTCACCGGAGGGGAATATAGGAATATCATTTTTTTCATGTGTCACAAGGAAAAAAAAGGATGGATGATCCAATGGGTAGTTTTTTGCATAACCATTCATGTTTCCGATACTACCTTAGAGCTTTTTTTGCAAATCAATACCTTAGAGCACATATTATCCTTACGGTCCTATATATATAAATAAACCTTGTAGTTTAGGACAATGACCAGGGACGTCCTAATCAGCGATTGGGCCGGCCCATTAAGCACGAGCGCTCGATCGCAGCAGCTTGCTCCTCCTCGCTTGCTCGGGTCGAACTTTTACAGAAATGTTCACGAAAAGTTCAAAAAAATCATAAATTCAAAAAAGAGTTCGCAAATTCAAAAAAGACAAAATCGGTACTCTGAAATGCTACTTACAAAAGCATTTTGGAGCACTGAATTTGTTTTTTTTTTCACACCTTCTAGGTATGTGATTCCATGACGAATTCTTGCAAGCACTTGAAACTTTTGTGAATGTTTCTCACAAAAAAAATTCAGTATTTTATATTTTTTCGATTTTTTACTGTTCACCGAGCTCATTTGAGCTCGGGAGCAGAAGGTTTTTGGCACGAGCAGGCGCTATTTTAGTGGGCCGTCCATGCGTGCATCCATTGCTCTGTTATGGTGCTCTGGGATGCCTATGTGTTCGAATCTTGCTGGTGCCAATCCTATTCGGCGCCCACTTCTCTGGTTACAGGCAAATATGCAAACCGGCGCACACCCTGTTTCCTTCGATGGTTTCACTCGGCCAGCCCAAACACGAACAAACGTTTCTGAGAGGTTCCCAACCAATTTTGGGAAGCTTCTAGAAGCTTTCGGTTTTGGGTTTTTTTCGCTTCTGGTTTTTTAGGCCGGGTTCTGTCTAGTTTTTTCTTTTCTTTTATAGTCCTTTTTCCCTTTTCAAATGCATGAACTTTTTCAATTTCATGAACTTTTTTAATATTTCGTTTATTTACTGGGAAAAGATTATAATCACCCGACTGATTTTTACGTCTGCGTTAGCCGCCCGCTCTATCGTCCGATTGACCCTTGTGCGTTCGTGATGGAGAGTGCTGCATGCTAGCACATGGGTGGTCCCCACTATTTTGTATACAATTCGCTTTTTATTTCGACACCGTAGAGCACTTTTGCTGCCATGTACTACTGACCTTGTGATCTTTGTTGTTGCTGTTCTACACAAGAGATCGGTTCCAGCTCTCCGCTGCTGTTTTAGCCTCTCGCCGGTGCCTACAGTCGCCCTACCTTGGCGTTGCTGCTCACCGGCTAACATCAGGAGCTCTTGTTTAGTCTCTCATCCGCCGTTGCAAGCCAGACGCGAGCTGCAACTTCAGTTGGCTGCTTCAACGCTGCTATGACGGGCGTGCTTTCGACGTCAGCGGCCATGCCGCGACGGCGGCCCGGCTGCTCCGGTGATGCTGTGACGGCATGTTTTAAAGATGTTCCGGCTACATCTCGGCTACTTCGACAATGTTACAATGGCGTGCTTCGAAGGCAATGGTGATCCGCGACGGTGTCCCGGCGCTCCAGCAATGCTGCAACGGTGTGTTTTGAGGGTAGCGGGCGATGCGCGACAACATGCTTGAAAGATGTTGCGGCGACATCTCGGCTACTTCGACAATGTTGCAATGGCGTGCTTCGAAGGCAACGATGATGCCGCGACAATGTCCCGGCGCTCCAGCAATGCTGCAACGGCGTGTTTCGAGGGTAGCGGGCGATGCGCGACGGCATGCTTGAAAGATGTTGCGGCGGCTTCTCGGCTACTTTGATGATGTTGCAACGACGTGCTTCGAAGGCAACGATGATGCAGCGATGGTGTCTCGGTACTCTGTCAATGCTGCAACGGCGTGCTTCGAGGGTAACGAGCGATGTTGCGATGGTGTGCTTCGATGGTTGTGGTGATGTTGTGAGGCATGCGTCGATGGAGCTCGGCTTCTTCAATGATGTTGTGACGACGACCGGCATTGCAGCGGTACCGGGTGATGCTGCTACGGACGCCGGCGGTGTTGCATTGCATCATGCGAAGGTCGTTCATGCTGCGACGACGCCGGACGCCGGCCGTGACTGCGATTGGGAAGAACGGAGCAAAGGGCCTGGACATTCCAAGCTGCATCCACGTACTTGGGCCACGAGAGAGCAAGAGCTTGTGTCTCCACGAGTTCATTGGGTGGGCTCCACCCACGTGATTGGAAAGCCTTTCGCATCGCAGCTCACGGAACCAAGCGCCAGACGCGCACAATCCAACGGCCATCGACCCGGCTGATGCGTGTGCTGGATCAGCCGGATGACGGGTAGCACGCCCCTTATTTACTTTTCTAAATTGATAATTTTTTCAAACTTGTAATTTTTTTAAATTTGCGGACTATTTTTAAAATTGATGATTTTATTTCAAATTCTAGAACTTCTTTTCAAAATTGATGAGTTTTTTTTAATTTAGTGTATTTTTTTCAAATTTGATGAATTTTATAAATCAATGAACTTTTTTCAAATCCTTGAACATTTTTCCCAAAATCCATCAACTTTTTTCTCAAAAGTGTGATTTTCTTTTTATCATTTTTTAAAATTTGCTTTCCCCCCTATTTTTGCATTTTTTTGGATTTTATTTAAAAATCAAGGGTTGACTAGTCGACCATCAAATGGTGGGTCAGTGGTTTGTTTGTTTGTACTCCCTCCGTAAACAAATATAAGAGTATTTAGATCACTACTTGTTCTTATATTTCTTTTACAGAGGGGGTACTAGTCAATGTGTACGTGCAATGCACGTTAATTAGGAAGTATATTAAGTGCATGCGGATGTTAAGTAGAATATTATTTGTGTGTTATTATGTCATTAGCACTATATTTGGTATGAAATTAACTGCACGCTAAACGTGTTGAGCGCTCGACATTGAAGCAGTCTAGGTCGTTGGATCGACAGGATTTGATGGTCGAGACTAATTGAATCTGCCCTTTGGGTCTTTTTATATTGGTATAGATATAGATATAGATGCAAGTCAGCGGTCGTTGGTTTTTTTAGCAGTAGCGGTCGTTTTTTTGTTCTTTTTAGCGATTTTGGATGAGAGTGCTGGTGGGCCGGCCCACGTGAGTGACCATGTGAGCGCCACCTCGCTAACTGCCACAAAGAGCGACAATTAAGAGCTCCCTCTTGCTTGCCAGCCCGTTTTGTTGGAGTTGGTCAGGTTGAGTCAAATCCGTGTGCTGAGGCCTACTGAGGGCTGACTATTCCACCTTCCATTTTTTTCTTTTTCTCAGAATGAGGTGGACTGCCACCAACGACTTGAATGCCTTTTCTTTTCTTTTCCTTACTCGAAAAATATGCTTTATTTTTTCTTGACTGAATAAAAGATGCGTTGTTAGTTTGAGGGGTTGACCTGGAAAAGAGAAACCTGTCTAATTTGGTGGGAGCACCCTAGGACGGAGGGAGACGAAGAACTAAACAACCAAGGTTTTTGTTGTTAAATTCTCGACCGTTTGTCCGCGTGGCAATCCAGGCCTACGTGGATCAGTCAACTCCTGCGGTAACAACTTATTTAGAATTAGGACTCCGGTCTACATTTCAGAGCTTTTACTTATGTAATAGGAATGGGAATGCATGATTTGATTGATCGAGTTGGTAGCTTTTGCTTGACCATGCATCAATTGGTTGATCACCAAATGGTGCGTAACTAGCTTAATTATTCCAGGTGGCGTACCTTGTCTTTCATGGAGTGTGATTATTGAGTTATGTGTTCTACAAACCATATTCAAATTGCTTGTCATCATTCATATTAAGAATTAGTTTAACTGTTTAGAGAATACCTCATTGTGGAATCATACATGCATTTGTGTCAAAGGGAATTATTACTGGATATACTTCAGTTTTCCATGATTAAGGAAGCTGTGTCAATTATCATTGCAATATAATATACTTTGTATGTATATTGGTAATAGAAAGAAACTAGATAATATATTAGGTTACAACACTAATAACAGCATAAGAGATTAGACAAATTTAGGCACGATCATGACGTATTGCTCACATGTGCGTGTTTAAGGGACTATGTAGTTAGAATGCTTTCAAAGAGGAAGTATATCATGGTTGGTAGCTGAATCTGGACTTTTTCTGAAAACTAGTTCTTATATGTATATGAGATGAACTCTTTGAAAAAACCAGTCTAAGAAGATGGTCCTTCAGAAATGCCCATCCCCATAAATACTTTGTATTATTTCATTTTAATGAATAGATAACGCTCTTGCTGTGTTAACCCCTAAAAATATTAGTAATCAACATCATTTGCCTCCTTAGTTCGGTGGCCTTTATCTTTTCCTTTTTATGGCCGCTTTAGTGGGCAATTTACCTTGGTATCGAGTATCTCTCCAGTCAAAGAAGCATAGCCTTAGAAAACTAACAGTATGGCTAATAATTTCTATTACAGTAAGTATTCACGAAACTGAACGGTGCAGGTTAAATTCACGCATATGATTCTCAAATATCTAATAAAAATGTTTAGTATATATTTATAGTTGGAAATCAAAATTTTGAACCCCATTCTTGTAAAAGTAGCAACTTATGCATAATCAGATTACTGTTTATGTGGTGATAAGATTTTTATTTTTGTTACTAGAAAGTCCTAGGAATTGAAGAACATGCACTTGGCTACAAGGGAGACGGCCGCCATTTCCTATTCGGCTTTCTTGTAAACTGACGCCTACGCCCGAACGGTCGCTCGCAGAAATGGGCTGGCCCATCTTAGGCATCGAGCAAGATCTCGTCCTGGTTTTGGGAATCTTCATAGCCGGTTTTGGGTCCTTTTTCTTTTTAGTTCGGTCTTTCTAGACCTTTTTATTCCTTTTCTTGTCTTTCGTTTTTCCTTTTTAAATACGTGAACTTTTTAAAATTTGATTTTTAATAAAAATATAATTGCGAATATTTTTCAAAAAACTTCTTCAAAATTCGTTAACATTTTTAATAAAATTGTGAGCTTTTTATAATTTTCGTGATTTTGTTTTCAAATTTTATGATTAATTTTTCAATTTTTGTGAACTTTTGTTTTTCAAAGTTATGAAGTTTTTTTAATTTTTATGAACCATTTCCAAATTTTTTTACTTTTTCGAATTTATGATTTTTTTATTTTAATGGTCAACTAGTCACCGGTCAACTGAAAAATCTTGGAAAAGAATGTTCACAATTGTGGGGCGTGAACAGTAGATGGGCTGGCCCAGGAGCTGCGGCGCGAGAGCGCTAGATTGGGAACTTGCGCTATATAAGAGCTGTCGACGCGACCGTCCGACTCCGATTCCATCACACACGCCCATCCTCAATCTCCGCTGTCAGATTGCAACTAGTATTGGCGCCTTCGTCAGCTCGGCACGTGCCATGTAATGGGCTTCGCGTCAGGGATGTCGACCCAACCTTTTATTATGGACCTACAGGCCCGCGATATTAGGCTTTCACTTGACTTTGGTTTCCCCTGACCCGGGGGCGGGGCGGGGGGGGGGGGGGGGGGGGGCACGTGCCATGTAATGGGCTTCACGTCAGGGATGTCGACCCAACCTTTTATTATGGACCTACAGGCCCGCGATATTAGGCTTTCACTTGACTTTGGTTTCCCCTGACCCGGGGGCGGGGCGGGGGGGGGGGGGGGGGGGGGGGTAGGTTCTTGTCTCGACCCATCCTCAGTGTGAGGCGTCCAATGTGCTCTTGTGTTATGAACCTACGAAGCATGTCAGCTTATAATATATTTTTTGAGAAAAACATATCAACTTTTTTTTGAGGTGAAAAAAAAAACATATCAACTTGTATTAGTGTGGTCAGGTGGAGCCCTAGAGGGCCCATGGGTCTAGTTTTCAAAGTTTTCATCTTGTTGGCTAGCCTAGCTAAATCAATGGTTTAATACAAAAACAAGTGTGACTACAAAAGTATCTAGAACATCCCATTTTATGAATTTTGCATTGATTGACAGTACGACATGGAACCCTCATACCACAATCGCATTTGGGCCATGATATTGAGGATTGGATTTGATATTTTTTTTTGAATCTTTATTGGGGTTGATATTATATGGGGAGTAGTCATACGCCCTAGAGACTTCAATAAATATTTCTAAATTTGAGAAAGTACATATAGACTATGTAATGCGACACATATTAATTAACATATCAAATCAAATATTTCCTTTATATTTTTTGCAAATTTAAGAGAAAAATGCGTAGTAGGTTCCGGACAAAATTGAAAAATAATAATAGTTTTAGTTCAAACAAATCTATATCCCATGATAGATGCAATTATTATATAAACATAACGTGTGTATTTTAGTATTTATTTATTTGATATGTGGTTAATTATGTTTATTTTAATGGAAAATAATACTTACCATAATATTTTGGTTGGATTTACTTCTTGAGTAAGTTAATAAATAAATTCACCACTTTTTTTATAAGAGAAAATATACCTGCCTCCTTGCTCCGACGGAGGAAGCTCTTAACGTTTTTCGCAAACTTAATGGTGATTCATAGCCCCGACATCAATCTTAATGGTGTCTTCCCTCTTACTCCATTTAGCCACGATTTTGTGAAATGTATAATAACATGCAGTAAAGGATATGATTATCATTGAACATATATTGTGTTTTATGCTTTGAGAGTACTTAACCTTGTGATGATAATTATCTATTTTGACAGTCCGGCTTGGTCAAGGCTCACGAGTACCTAACCATGGTTGACTAAACCAAAATTATTAAATGTATATACATTTTAGGTGATCTCTATTAATAGTTCCGTTATAAAAAAGAACTATTTGTCACAAAAATACAACACCATGTTTTGTCTTATGTAGAATTTTCAGATATTTATAGATGCCTTTCATAAAGTGGGTAGTCTAACTAGAAGAGGAGAAACTCAGTTTCAACGGGCAACACCATTAGACACAAACGAATTAGGCACGGAGAAATGGTGACTCATATGTACTCAATTCTCTCACTTATCACCAATAAAATCGTTGGACTTGGTAATTTTCAGATGACAAATATATTTATTGTTGAGAAGATTGTTTAGATAGAATGATGACACTGTTTGCACTCCCTTGCAAATATTGCCAGACTACAAGGATCTCGAGGCTACAAAGACTATTAGAAGAATCATGACTCATGAGATGAGTCTCAAGGATAAGATTAACTCAATTGTCAATCACCTCATCTTTATCTTTACTACTATTAAACAAGTGAACATTTTCTTTCCTAAGCGCACCCCGCCTAACGTACACAGAATAAAACAAAGCAATTAGAGCCTCACGATTAGGCCCAGTGATTTACATCTAGCCGTCAATTATAACTAATGACCTCATGAAAAGTAGGTTTAGCAATTTGTGGAGGCGGACGAAAACTCTGCCCTCCGCGTCGTACCTGTTCAGCTACAAAAAGTCACCCCGCCCTATGTGCCCGACGAATCTTCCCCAATCTTCTTCGCCCATCGCGCAGCTGCTGTCGCCGACACCTCCTCCGCCCGCTCAGCTCTCCAGGAGCTCAGCCCACGCTCCGACCACGGGATCGTCTACTCCTCTCGCGCCCTCATCGCAGCCGTTGTCGCCGCTGGCCGTCCTCATCGGATCACCAAGGAGCACGTTGAGGAGCACGGCATGGCGATGCGTTGGTGTGCATGCCAGCGAGGCCCGCCTCCTCCTACGCCTCGCCCGCCCTCTCCCTCGGCTTCGGCGAGCCCAACCTCACCGGCAAGCCCGTGCTTAAGTACGACATCGTCGTGCAGCTGCACGCCCTCAAGACCTGGGTCGCGCTGAAGCCCAAGACCGGCTACCACAACTGGGAGAACGAGGCGGCCTTCACTATCCACCAGATTCTTTAATCTTGTTCGTGCGTGTCGTCTTAGCTTCTCACCTGCGTGAGCAACCGGATCCAATCGAAGGACTGGCTGGCGGCGGCGGCGAGAGGATACTGGAGCAGCTCTGGAAGCTGCTTGATCGAGGACCTGCGACTGATGGACCAGGACGATCTCCTGCGGCTCTAGAGCCAGCTCGCGATACGGCCGTGCTTGAAGGCACCGACGCTTCCTTCTGCTTCCGATCCAGATCGAGCCCTGTTGCATGCCGCGAACACCACGAAAGACATCAAGAAGCTGGTGCCGTGTGTCATCGGCTTCGAGGTAGACCCCAAAGGCGGGCCAGGGGCGCAGGAGATGGCCATGAGGCTGTACCATGTTCGGAGGCGCGGGAAGGCGAGGACGCCCGCAAGATCGAGCTGCTGCAGGCTTTCCAGTCCGCGTAGGCAGCCGTGCCGAGCTTCTTCTTCTTCGTGTACCGGCAGGTCGTGGCGTCTCAGCCTGGACGTGATGAGCGGGCTTTTCGGCCCTCTCGTGGCCCGTTAAGGACCGGACCGTACGGTCTAGGCCCGCTAGAAAATTTGGTCGGTCCGAGCTCTGGAAATCGGCCCGATAACACACCCGGTCCGGTCCTGTTTTTAACCGGCCCGACCGAGCGGACCGAGAAGCGGCCCAAGGCCCAGGCGCCCCGCAGGCCGCAGCGCAGCTCCTGTTCGATGGCTCGATGGCTAGGGCACGCCGCACTGGCTCAATCGATCCGTTCCTCCCAGTCCCACGCCGCCACCAAAGGCAGAGAGACAGAGACGCCACTCTCCAAGGCGACGGCGCCGTCGCACGTCGCCCCATCCGGCCGCGGGCCGTCCCTCTCCATCGCCATCTTCCCTTGTCCGAGCTGGAGGAGCACGGGTACGCCGGTGACGCAGATCAAGCAGCAGGGACGCAACCAGCACGCCGTCGGTCCCGCCTTCCTTGGTTCCTTGCCGAGCGCGACGAAGAGGGAGGAGCTCAGGTAACCTCATCCTCTACTATCTCATCCTCTGTAGTCTGCCCTCTGTTTTAGGTATAGGTTGCTGTTTATTTGATGATTAATGAACCGATAAAGTGATGAGGTAGAGGTATAGGTTGCTGCTTTATTGTTAATAGATCTACACTTGTACTGATGATGATGTATAGGCTGAATGAGGTAGAGATAGGTTGCTGTTTTTCTGACAATGTAGAGGTAGAAGTTGTACATTTGATGATCTAGTCATTGCTATTGTGTACTAATTATGTGCTTTTTTGTAGAGAATGGTGAAGGGGAAGGGGAATGAGAAGGGAAATGCGCTTGGGAAGGAGAAGGAGAGGGAGAAGGAGAAGGAGAAGGGCAAGATGAAGGCAAAGGAAAAGAGCTTAAGATACTTAATTAGGCAAGAATCGCCGCTGCCTCCGCCGGTTCGGAAGAAGGGCAAGCTGCCGAAGCCGATTAAGAAGGCGAAAGACTATACCAATGCCCCAATCGCAGATTTGATTTGCAGGTTAAAAAAACACCCTCCGCCGCCTTCGCGTCTCCTCGACCGCACCGGCGCTTGCATGCGTGCCGCGGAAGCTGCTGCCTCCGGCTCCGCAAACGACTCCGAGATGGCTCATGCATCTACTATGGTATGCTTGTTTTGCTTGATGAATGATGGATGTAGCCATATTCCCATATAGCCATATAGGTACTGTTTTTTCTTATATGTGTGCTCATGTGTTTTAGGTGTCAGAGGAGGAAGAGGAGGAGGACGATGAGGACAAGGACGAGGGCATTCAGGAGGAGGAGGACAAGGACAATGAGGAATATGAGGAATTTGTCGTCCCGCCTGGAGGTGGTGATATGTCGGATTCCGATGAGGATACGTCTGATGGGTACAAGGAATCAGCTGCTGAACTAGAAGCCGAAGGAGGCGATGATATGTCCGATGAAGAAATCGTGCATGTTATTTCCAGTGATGAGGATGCAAGAGAAAGGAACAAGAAAAAGACCAAGAGGCCAAGAGCCAATGCTCCTGTTAGGAAGACGTCAAAAGTTTGGGTCCATTTTCATAAGGACAAGAGGCCATCAAAGAAGGAACCTGGAAAGCTTGAGTTGAAGGCATGTTGCAATTATTGTGATGCTGAATATGCATATGAACAAGGTGGTAGCACCTCAACTATTAGAAGGCATCACAAAGTGTGTAAGAATTACAAGAACAAGAAAGCTAGGGAAGCCATCCAAGCAAATCTTTTTTCCCGAAAAAACAATGCTCCAACAATGGACCATTCCATTGAGTATGACCAAGGAATCATCAAAGAGCTTGTTGCTAAGATGATATGTGTGCACGAGTATTCATTTAGAATGGTTGAACATAAGTGGTTCAACATTCTAATGAAGAGCATGAATCCAAATTATCAACCCATTGGAAGGAAGGCAATAAAAAGTGAGTGCATGCAGGTTTTCCATAGAGAAAAGGAGGTGCTTAAATCCCTCCTAAAGGGTGTGGACTCCATTAGCCTAACTACGGATTTGTGGACAAGTAATCGGACCATATCTTACATGTGTGTGGTTGCACACTTTATAGATGAGAATTGGAAGATGCAAACCCGTGTGCTTGCTTTCATAGAGTTGGATCCTCCTCACTCTGGAAATGTCATTGCCGATGCTCTCTATGCGTGTGTGACCGAATGGAAGATTGAGAACAAAATCACGTCCGTCACACTCGACAATGCTTCTAACAATGATGGTGCCGTCGATGCTTTGAAGGCAAAGTTCTTGGTTCGTAGAGGTATGCTTGTGATTTTTCAACATATGCTTGCTGTATTTCACTTGTATGCTCATATAGAACTTGAATATAGATAAGGAGTTGAACATATGCTTGTGGAGTTGAACATATGCTTGCTGTTTTTGACTCGTATGCTCATATAGAAGTTGAATATAGATAAGGAGTTGAACATATGCTTGCTGTTTTTATGCTCATATGAGAGGTATGCTTGTTGTTTTTAACTTGTATGCTCCAATTCTTTTGTAGGTGCGGATTTCGACGCCCAATATTTTCATGTTCGTTGTTGTGCACACATCCTCAATTTGGTGGTGCAAGATGGGGCATCGGTCTTAGAACCTTTGATAAAGAGCTTGAGACAGACGGTGAAATATTTCAAGAGGTCACCTTTTCGTCTCAAAGCATTTGTTGACACTTGCAAAAGCTTAGGTGTCAAGGTTGGTAGGCGTTTGCACCTATAAGATGATTAAAACTGCCCGTAAATACAAAGATGCCTTGACCTCTCATGCGGGTTCCGATGCCAACTATGCTTGGGCACCGTTAGAAGCAGAGTGGGATATGTATGACCTTGTTGCTCCGTTGCTTAAGAGTTTGGTTGTGGTGACGACCGCTTTTTCCGGCAGTTTATATCCTACTTCGAACATCTTCTACCTACACATTGTTGGCGTCAAGGTTGCAATCAAAGAGGCAATGAAAAGTACAAGTGAACACTACAGGGTAATGGCCGAAGAAATGTTGGAGAAGTTTGACAAATATTGGGAAGAAAAGAACAACGCCATGGTGATTGCTACCGTGTTTGATCCAAGGTACATATGCTTGCTGTCTTTCAACAAATGTGTGCTGTTTTTACTCATATGCTCATATAGAAGTTGAATATAGATGTGTTTTTGAACATATGCTTGCTGTTTTTGAACATGTGCTTGCTGTTTTTAACTCATGTCCATATAAGAGTTGAATATAGATGAGAATTTGAACATGTGCTTGCTATTTTTGATACAAGGTACAAGATGAATTACATAGAGTGGGCCTTTGGAGAACTTTATGGACCGATGAGATGTAAACATGAGTTCGACCTTGTAATGGAAGAGTTGGAGACCTTGTATGACAAATGCGTTGCCCAAGATAATGGAGGTGGAGCAGAAGCAAGTGCATCTTTGTCTACAAGCATCCCAATTCAAGCTGGGTATGAGTCATTCTTATCGGCCCGTTCAACACAAATATCAAAGAGTGAGCTTAGAAATTATCTAGAGGATAAATGTGAGCCTCCCAAAGTTCCTCTTGATCTTCTTGGCTGGTGGAAAGTGCATGCTCCTAGGTACCCAATGATGGCAAAGATAGCAAAAAAGTTCCTCACTATCCCGGCTACCTCCGTCTCATCGGAATCAGCCTTTAGCACGACCGGGAGGATTTTAGGTATGTCAACTTGTCCTTTTAAACTTTGGATATGAACTTGTCAACTTCTCACCCTCGAACTAACATTTGTCAACTTGTGTTGTATTAGATGACTATAGGAGTTCTCTGAATCCCTCTACGGTGGAGGCCTTGGTTTGTAGTGCAAGTTATATCAAGGGTGCACATGTCGACTTGAATGTGTTGGTATGTTTGCTATTTTTTCTTTACATTTTCTTTCTATTTCGTTTGTCCTATGTGATGTGAACATTTGGCTATGTAGCCGAGGGAGGATGAGGAGGATGAGGATGTTGAGACCATAAAGCTACCCTCCTAAAGTGTGGCGAAGAGTAACAATTGGTAACTATTATTCCTACATGTTTCACTTGTCATACTTGTCATATGATACCCAATATGCTTATGTGAATGTCTCTTTTCTTTATTATAGACATGTGGATGTTGCTCTTGCTATTTTGGAGATGGATGTCAAAGAGATATTCTGATGTGGATGCTACTTTTGCATTTGTGTTAATGTTGGACTTGCAATTGTTATGTTGGATGAACCTTTCATTTGTGTGTTAATGTTGGACTCACAATTGTTATGTTGGATGGACCCTCCTAAAGTTTGAAGATGAACCTTTCATTTATGTGTTATGTTGGAACTTGCAAATGTTATGAACTATGAAATGTCATTGCAAGTTTGTAATCGTGCCGTTCAATGATGATATGAACTCATGTTTGAATTGTGGATGTGATACATGCTATTTGTTGCTGTTAAAATTCAGTGTTTTGATGTCCAAAATTCAAAGATTTGTGTCTAGTATCCTCTCTGCAGAGCATCAGGCTCAAGTTTGCAGATCTGCAAGAGTGGAGGTGTGATGTGATGCCTTGTGGTGGTGTTTTTCTTCAGCATCTGCTGTCTGCAAGTGAATCAACGTTTGCTTGCCACAGCAAAAATGTATTGGAGAGTTTTTTAGAAGACTGTTAATGTCACATGGATGTAATAAACTTGTTTGGTTCAGATACATTTTTTGCCAGGCTACTAGACTGTCTCTGTTTCTTCTTCTGCAGAGTACTGGTTGTGTTGTGCTAAAACTGAAATATGTTGTGTTTTTTCCTTTCAAAAAATAAATATATGCTTACAGTGGCAAAAATGCCTGCTTGTTATGCTCCAAATAAATCAATCCACCAACTTTAGCTAGCTTGCATGCACTGCTTCAAATCCATCGATCCAGCTGTGCTAGTTGCACGTACTTGAATGAATCCATTGAGCTGCCTGCTAGTATGCTAGCTTGCACGTACTGCTTGAAATCTATCGATCCAGCTGTGCTAGCTTCACGTACTTCTTCAAATGAACAGATCCATCTCTCGGTCCATTCGGTCCTCTCGGGCTTCACCGAGCTAGGGTGCTGCCGGTCCGGTCTTGAGAAAGCGGACCGCTCGGCAGCTCGGTCCGGTTCGGTCCGGACCGGCCGCGGCCGGTCCAAAGCACGGCTCGATCAAAGACCGGACCGGCCCGGACCGCGTCCACCCTGAGTGGCGGCGGTGTGTGGCATGGCGGAGGCGTCGGTCAACTGGGCGTTGTTCGTGCCGGCGGAGGGGACGGACCCCTTGTCGCAGATGTTCCTCCACCCGCACCAGCAAACGCCGCCCGCCGCTGCCGTCCCAAGCGGGCGCTGTCTCACTGTTTCCTCGCTCTTCCACCGTTTGTTTATGAACAGAAAACTGAGGTGAGTTGTGATTTTCTGAATCTGGGGAGGGAATTAGAAAAACTTCAGAGGAAGTAGGAGGCATTGTTTAAGTATACTGCCTTCAACCTGGTCGATATGTTCCTCCTTGCATTTGCTCCATTACATGAACTGAAAATCCAGCAATGATGTAAAAGAGATAATTAGTAAACTTACGTGTTTTTCATTTGTAGATGCCTTTGCCTCCTATAAGTTTCATAAAATATTTTTTCCATCAAACGCTATGTTTCTTATGCATGAAAAAAGATACGCAACTGTAGGGAGAAAGAGTGCAAGTGATCGCTGGAGAGTGGAGACAGTGGATAAGGTGGGAACCACATGATCATTGCAATGCTTTGCTACTTACCATTTGCATGTGGAGGATGCTCCCGGGTGATTGGCAATGCATGCTAATTACCATTTGCAGGTTAGGTATTTTTACAAATTGTAATAGAAATGGTATGAGTTTCAAGCAGGAGCTGGAGCTACTTTTTGTTCGTCGTCAGTTTAAGTTTTACTAACCTGTAAGCTGTAACTGAAATTGCAACTGCTGTGTCAAGTGGCAGCTGGTGAGAGAGATCGACAAATGGATCGATTAGTTAGCATCCTTGGTTCTGATTTCTGAAGCAATTCACAAGGCGTCACTAGCCAGAACAATTTGGTGCTTGCCGAGTATTGTCTACTGAGACGCCATGTTGGTACATAAGTCTAAACGCTGGTATTATCAAGAAGCTGGTATTGCAGCTTCTACCATCCTCCATTTTTATCATGTTTAGACACTTAGTATACTTATTCATATACATATATTTTCTAAATGTATGTGAAGCTCATGTTTAGATACTTGATGCTCACATGTGAACGAAAAATCCAAGACGAACACAATTTTTAATGGATGATACTTTCATCAATAATTTCTCTGGCCTCGGTCGTGCACTGATTTAGCTATATTCTATTTTTCTAAAAGCAATTAATCCCAATTCAGCTGAGCCCCACTCCATTTTTATCCTGAATCTCGGCCATCGATTATTTTTTTCGAGGATTTATTGCATTTATGGGAAACATTTACTCCATTTTAATTCAATTTACCATAAATTAATCCACTTCAATTAGCAACTGCACAGTTATAATTGAAGGCATTGCCTTTAGGAGCACTATGTCGAATGTTTCCGTGTGTAAAATTGAACCAATTGTAATCAGTATAAATCGGTGAACTGTTATATGGGCTCACACTGTTATAATTGACATTGTTCTACGTGTTAAGATTGATTTTGATTTGTGAACATGGCGTTATTCTCATGTATGTATGACATTAGCTTGTTCTTAAATCGGATATTGTTGGATACTTTTTTCCCTGATATTCTTCATATTACGATTTAACCTCTTTTCATTGCTTTAAATGCCATTGCTTATCCTTGCTATAGTGTACGGCCTGAATCAATTATACTTCTGATAATGTTAACCTTTTGAGGCTCATTTTGTATGTTCCTATTGACCTTTTTTGTACCATTGTTCCAAGTTTGTGTCTTTACCATATCCATTTGTACAATGCTTAATCGTATCAAAAGTCCTATGAAGTTTGCATTATAAAATAGAGACATTCAGGAATATTTTATTCGATTTTTACTATACATAACTAAATAATTTATGCTCATATGTTCTATGGAGAAGTTTATCCATTTTTTTTGCAAGGGGTTGGTAGAAGTTCACCCAGCTTTACCTACGATGTCGGTTTTTGAAGACTCGCGTCCTATCCTAACGTCAACTTTAGGTATTCTTCTATCCGAAGAGTACATTGAATGTAAAAAAATGGCTATGTTTCTGATGATTAACATGTTTAAAGCTAATCTCCTGAAGTCCAGGCAAAAAGAGGTACTCTTTCTACAACTATATTAGTATTAGTACTGATATACTTTAAATGGAAAATATCTAATATAAAATTTATGTGTGAATGACCCCTTCTCATAATAAGAATGTGCATGGTCCGGTCTGCTAATTATGAACTGATGAGTTTATCCAGTTTATATTTTATTTATTGTAAGGGTTTATAGAAATTCATCCAGACAATTGGCTCTGATGTGTGACATACACATACGAAGGGAGAAATTGATTGGCTTTGATGTGTGGCATACACATACGAAGGGAGAAATTGCTCTGTACGATTATTCGTGCGTTGCACGTGCATGCTTACTGGTCACAATAGTAATAGAGCTTACAAGACGACAAGTGACTCTCATAAGATATCAAGTGAAGACCCCCCTAAGAAAGTCACAACTGATGAACTTCTCATGGTTCAAAACTTCAACAAGAGGTACTCCAATAACAGATTTAAGGTTAATGACCACAACTACCCTAGGTTAAGAAATGAAAGTACAACATCCCGCCTTAGAGATAGGCACTGTCACCACGGTGTAAGATCCGGACACTTCGTCATCAATTGTTCCGAACCACCCAGTAATAAAGATTTCAGCACGAGTATGTGTGTTAACAAGGGAAAATATGTGCTAATACGTGAACTAAATTTTCACCCGAGAAAACCGGTAGAAGTACCAGGGATGCTTAAGGTCGCCCTTGTGAGATGCAAGTGACCGTAGCATGGCCCTATCTTTCGGTCATAAAATTTAGCCATGATAAGAGGAGCTAAAGCCTGCCCATCTCAGGTTATTTGAAAAGGTTTGCATTTGCTACTTGTAGGCTTTCATGCTGGTGTGTGTAGTTCTGGTTCAGGTTTGAGCCATGTTGTACTCAGTTACTTGCATATGGTGACATGCACCCTGTGTGCCTCGTATCCATTTTCCAGACACCATGTTGAAGATGACGGCGAGAAACTCGAGCTGTGCATGCACAAAATGGCACAAGAATCGAATCAAAACCATTGCAAAAATGAACTTTCAGGGATAAAAGAAGACATTTTCATCTCATCTAGTTGTGTAGTACTTGGTTACAGGGAGAGATATCCAGATGATATCCAAATGACATCTCAGAACAGTTAATCTCTCCTTCGCTTTGAGTCCAGACCAAGGTTGTCATAAATGGAGTGTAGATCCAACTCGACCAAGCAAACATGCATGTTAGCCTGACAACATCATAAACCAAGTACTACAGGCGGCTGGCATAAAAAACACACGAGTGGCTGGCAAAATATATGTACTCCCTCCATAAGTAGTGATCTAAACGCCGGTAATCCACTTCTGAGCCCAGGCTCAGTTGCACCCGCCCTGACGAAAAAAATCAAAACAAGTACTAGAAAAATTCAAAAAATTCCATTTTTTTTGTGTGGTAGATAATTTCATGCGTGAGGTTCGCTCCAATTTTCAAATTATTTGAACATCTGAGCAGCTCTCGGCAAAAAAAAAAAACAATTTCAGGGTCTGTAAAAATGTTTACTGTTCATGCACTGTTCTGACCCGTTTTGTCTTTTCTGCTGAGAACTGCGTAGAGGTCCGAATGATCTAAAAATTGGAGCGAACCTCACGCATCAAATTATCTACCACACAAAAAAAAAATTAGAATTTTTTAATATTTGTTTCGATTTTTTTCTGACCGGGTGCAGATGAGCCTGGGCACCGAAACGTTGCACTCTCTAAACGCTCTTATATTAAGTACATACTACAGTAACAACAAAACGATGGTGGAAAGACCTTTAAAAAAACGAGGGTGGAAAGAAACCGTCATCATTAATATCCATGAACGAGAGAAGAGATAGATTTTTTTTCGTGCATATTTGACGTGCTGTCCGCCGCTATTCTTTCGGCGATGGAGGATTTTCTTCTCTTACCGCTTGGTCAACCCATGAATGCTTTTGCCCCTAGCGTCTAGGACTCGTTTGCCGCCTCCAAGCGATTCCACTGGTCGTGCTACCAGCGGCGCATGTCCTGTAGCTACATCTCTATCTATTTATTTTTTTGACGGGAAGGCCCACTGACTAGCTTTATTAAAATCAAATAACGCTTACATCATCCGCTAAGAATTTAACTAGGAAATCAGGGGATCATCCACCCAAACCGAAGGGGGATTAACATGACCCCGTCTAGCTAGCTCATGAGCAACTACATTCGACTCCCTATTACAATGCTCAATAATCACCTTCCCGAACTCTTTCAGAATATTCCTGCAATCTTCAAGTACAGGAGCCGCCACCATAGCGTGTCCTTCATTAAGCTTCAGAGAGCTTCTACCATGATGATATTATCCATTCTCACCATGATATTAGAGCATCCAGCGGCCAGGCACAATTTTAATACCTCAAGGAGTGCTGCTGCCTCCGCGGTTACCACATCCGCTACATGTTCAAGCGTTGCTGTGCCCGCAGAAATAAGACTCCCTCGATTATCAAGAATGATCATGCCGCAAGAACCAGAAAACTCACCAGCAGAAAAGGATGCATCAACGTTCAATACCTGCTGTCCCGCCAAGGCAATTGGCCATTTATTCAGTCTTGGAGTAGTAGAAGGTTTCCCTGCTGCTCGGACGTAGTTGAAGGTCAGGGCCACAATCGCTGGGCCTGTCCTGCCTGGTGTTTGAACCTCTTCCCCTCGAACTATCTGCCGTCTCTGCCACCACAAGTACCAGCAAGCCGCTGCAATTATTTCTGGAAATTCTATGGCCTCCATGTATGTCCGCTGTAGCGACTCATCACATAGTAAAAACTCCAATATGGCTGCTCCCGATCGGTCCAACTGAGATGCCAGTTCTATCTCCCTTTCAATACCAAGAGAGCTCCAAATAGCTCTGGCTCTCACACAATTAAATAGTGCATGTGCAACATCTTCCGCATCGGCCTCGCAAATAGGACACTGTGATATTGTTCCGATATGGCGATTATGCAAGACACAGTAGCTCGGTATAGCATTGTGTAGGCATCTCCAAACAAATATTTTAATCTTTCCGGGCAGCTTCAACTTCCAAAGTTTGCGCCACACAAGCATTAGTAGAAAACAGGGCTTTGGTCCAGGCCTGAAAAGCCCATTAATTCTGGTTCACTCACGAACCGGGACCAATGGGTGCATCGGTCCCGGTTCGTGAGGCCAGGGCGCCGGCCGGGCCTCGGGGGCCATTGGTCACGGTTCGTGAGACCCCTTTGGTCTCGGTTGCAGACACGAACCGGGACCAATGAGCCTCGCTCCTGGCCCACAACCATTGGTCCCGGTTGGTGGCTGAACCGGGACCAAATGTGGTCCTTTAGTCGCGGTTCTAGCCACCAACCGGGACTAAAGAGTGGCCTATATATACCCCCTCCCCTGCCCGCGAGCAGAGCCACTGCTCTGTTTTTTGGCCGGCCGTGGAAGAGCTTTGTGGTACTCTAGCTCACCTCCTATGCACACGAGGTGTTCGATGAAATAACCGAGCCACACTTAAGCTTTCTCCTCTCGAAGCTTCTTGTCCAAGCTCCATTTTTCTCAAGATTTGTCTAGGTTTGGCAGTCCGTCATGTCCCGTCCCCGTCCTCACCGCCGTCGATCGCCCGCGCCGATCTCGTCGCCGGCACCACCATGGTGAGCCTCTTGTTCTTATCTTCTTTCTAAAAGAAAAAAGTTCTTACTTGTATGATTTAGATAGATACTTGTGTAATTTTCTTACTTTTATTATTGTTTGTTATTATATAGTGCGATGGTTTTGGTATCCGCCTCCGTCGGCCCTCGTCCTGTCTATGATTCGGATGTGGTATATATATTATCTTTTATAACTATTAGTTTCATTTAGTGTTTATGACAATTATGCCGACCAACGTGACATAGATTTTTTTTTATCTAGGAGGTATGTGAACAGGAAATTCCAACCGACCCTATTGTCGAGAGGTTAAATTTAGTTGAAGAAGAAAACAATTACTTGAAGGAAAAATTTAAAAAAATTGAGGAGGAGAAGATGATATTGGAGTTGCATGTTGCGGATGTCGTCGATGATCACAAGATCAAGATGGATGCAATGCACTTCAAGATTAGAAAGTATAGAAAATATGCCATTCATACTGAGGCTTGGTATCATTATGCCGTTGGATCAATTGTTACCTTAGTTGTGATTATGATCGTATTTGTTGTTGCATTGAAATGTTTTAGATAGTTTCAATGTATGATTTAATTAGATGCTCTGGAGAGCTATATGTTGTTCAATGAGAACTATGTATGTACTTTGGTTTTAATGTGATGATGAACTTCTATTAATTAATTTGGTCACTTCTGTATTCATGATGTTCTGTAATGGTTTTTGACACGCTTAATTATATATAATGCACGCAGATGAACCGACAATGGATGTACGGTGACAGACGCACCTCCGAGTACATTAAGGGCGTGCATAATTTTCTCGAAGTGGCTGAGGCAAACAAGCAGAATGGTTTTATGTGTTGTCCATGCCCTATATGTGGGAATACGAAGTCTTACTCTGACTTGAAAACCCATCACACCCACCTACTTTATAAGGGTTTCATGCCACACTATAATGTTTGGACCAAGCACGGAGAAAGAGGGGTTATGATGGAAGACAGCGAAGAAGAAGAGGATGATGACAACTATATGCCCCCTGAATACGGTGATGCTGCAACGGGGGAAGCTGAAGATCAAGAGGAACCAGACAATGTGCCCGATGATGATCTTCGCCGGATCATTGTTGATGCAAAGAGACAATGCAAAAGTGAAAAGGAGAAGTTGAAGTTCGATCGCATGTTAGAGGATCACAAAAAAGGGTTGTACCCCAATTGCGAAGATGGCAACACAAAGCTCGGTACCACACTGGAATTGCTGCAGTGGAAGGCAGAGAATGGTGTACCTGACAAAGGATTTGAGAAGTTACTGAAAATATTGGAAAAGAAGCCTCCAAAGGATAACGAATTGCCCGACAGTACGTACGCAGCAAAGAAGGTTGTATGCCCTCTAGGATTGGAGGTGCAGAAGATACATGCATGCCCTAATGACTGCATCCTCTACCGCGGTGCGTACGAGGATTTGAACGCATGCCCGGTATGCGGTGCATTGCGGTATAAGATCAGACGAGATGACCCTGGTGATGTTGACGGCGAGCGCCCCAGGAAGAGGGTTCCTGCCAAGGTGATGTGGTATGCTCCTATAATACGACGGTTGAAACGTCTGTTCAGAAACAAAGAGCATGCCAAGTTGATGTGATGGTATAGAGAGGACCGTAAGAAAGACGGGAAGTTGAGGGCACCCGCTGACGGGTCACAGTGGAGAAAAATCGAGAGAAAGTACTGGGAGGACTTTGCTGGTGACGCAAGGAACGTATGGTTTGTTTTAAGCACGGATGTCATTAATCCTTTTGGGGAGCAGAGCAGCAATCACAGCACCTGGCCCGTGACTCTATGTATTTATAATCTTCCTCCTTGGCTGTGCATGAAGCGGAAGTTCATTATGATGCCAGTTCTCATCCAATGCCCTAAGCAACCCGGCAACGACATTGATGTGTACCTAAGGCCATTAGTTGAAGAACTTTTACAGCTGTGGAATGGAAACGGTGTACGTGTGTGGGATGAGCACAAATAACAGGAATTTGACCTGCATGCGTTGCTGTTTGTAACCATCAATGATTGGCCTGCTCTCAGTAACCTTTCAGGACAGACAAACAAGGGATACCACGCATGCACGCACTGTTTAGATGACACCGAAAGTATATACCTGGACAAATGCAGGAAGAATATGTACCTGGGGCATCGTCGATTTCTTCCGACCAACCATCAATGTCGAAAAAAGGCAAGCATTTCAAAGGCGAGGCAGATCACCGGAAGAAGCCCGCCATCCGTACCGGTGATCACATACTTGCTATGGTCAATGATTTACAAGTAATCTTTGGAAATGGTCCCGGCGGACTATCTGTTCCGAATGACACTGAGGGACGCGCATCCATGTGGAAGAAGAAATCTATATTTTGGGACATACCCTACTGGAAAGACCTAGAGGTCCGCTCTTCAATCGACGTGATGCACGTGACGAAAAATCTTTGCGTGAACCTGCTAGGCTTCTTGGGCGTGTATGGGAAGACAAAAGATACACCGGAGGCACGGGAGGACCAACAACTTGTGCACGAAAAAGACGGCATGCCTTCAAAGCAGTATGAAGGTCCTGCCAGCTACGCTCTTACCAAAGAAGAGAAGGAAATCTTCTTTGAATGCCTGCTCAGTATAAAGGTCCCGTCTGGCTTCTCGCCGAATACATATATGATGATTTTTTTGTTCATATATATATATAATGTATATATATATGTGTGTGGCTATATGTATGTATGGATGTTCATATATATATGTATTAATTTTTCATATATGTATTTTTTTTTGTTCATATGTGTATTAATTTTTTTGTTCATAGCATTTTTTTCCATGTATATATGTATGTGGCTATTTATGTATAGATGGATATCATTTTTTTCCATGTATGTATGTCGTTGTCGATATACCCCCTCCCCGATAACTTCGACATGAGGGGGGGTCGATATACCCCCTTCCCGATAACAATTTTTTTCTAAGTTACTAAGGTAAAATATTCACCCCCCTCTCGATATACCGGGCGACCAACTCTCGAGGCCACCCAAACCCTAGAAAAAAAGTGTTGTCGATCTCCTACCCCCTCCCGCCCCTACCCGACAAACTCTCGAGGCCACCCAAACCACTAGAAGAAAACTCCGGTAACTTCGACATGAGGGGGGACGTCGATCAACCCCCTCTCGCCCGAACAAGCCTATGTATCATTTTATATCGCGGTGGACGTATATCAAAGTTTGATCATATGTCAAAGTTTGAATTTTGACATATGCAACATTTGATCATATATCAAAGTTTGGTCATATGTCAAAGTTTGAATTTTGACATATGCAACATTTGATCATATGTCAAAGTTTGATCATATGTCAAAGTTTGAATTTTGACATATGCAACAATATTTGATCATATGTCAAAGTTTGACTTTTGCCATAGATTTATCAAGAGTGCCCCCATTATGGATGTGCACAAGTTGATCCAATTTTTTTTCTGATCTCATCTATATATATTCTTCTATATGTCACGTTGTCTGTCAAAGTATTGAAGAAATCCATGGCTTCATCATTAGCCGGAAGTAACAGGCGTATGATGCTACGAAGCTATTTAAAGTTGTTTTGGAATGGAGTTCCGGATAGAATAATTCGCTTTTTGGTACGAATTTCAGCAAAGGCCTTCCAAATAGCGATATTCGGAAGGCACTTGCTGAACTTCGTACCAAAAAACTAATTATCCTATTCGGGACTCCGTTCGAAAACAATTTTGGAGAGCTTCGTACCATTATGCGCCTGTTACTTCCGGCTAATGATGAAGCCATGGTTTTCTCGAATTCTTTGACACTGACAACGTGACATATAGAAGGGTAGATGAGTTCAGAAAAAATATGGACCATTTTCTGCACATCCAGAATGGCGCCATTTTGTTAAATCCCTTGTTTGACATTCATGAGAGAGGCGGTCCGGACGTCGGACATTCATGAGAGAACTCCGGTAACTCTTCAACATGAGGGGGGACGTCGATCAACCCCCTCTCGCCCGACCAAACCCTAGAAGCGTCGAGGCCAGCCCAAACCCTAGAAGCGTTGCCGAGGCCACCCCAAACCCTAGAAGCGTCGAGGCCACCCAAATTTACCAAGTTAAAAGAGCGTTGTCGAGGCCACCCCAAACCCTAGAAGCATTGTCGAGTCCACCCCAAACCGTAGAAGCGTCGAGGCCACTAATTAATATTCCTTGTTGTGATTAGCTAGCTAGGTCTATGTTTGCCACTAATATATCCATCTCTCATGTTTGTATATTAATTGCCATGTTGTAATATTTGCAGAAACTATGTATCAAAGAGACTTAGAACAAGAAGAGTTGTTGGGGGACATAATCCGCGACGGACGTGATGTCTTGTCGTTTCTCAACGACACCGATGGTCTGGAAGGAGAGGATGAAGGCTCCGGTGATCGAACAATGGAGGAGGAAAGACATGATCATGATGTCTCCGGTGACCGAATGCCAGTGGAAGAAGGAGACCGTGATGACGGCTCCGGTGACCGAACGGAGGAGGGAGCTGTTGCAAAGTCCGGCGAGGTATATATATTAATTAAGCCTGTGCTGACTAGCTAATTGATGCATTAATTGTTTTGGTATATACATATATTAACTCTTCTTTCTTCTTTTATAGCCCTCCGGATCGAGCCAAACTTCGGTAACGAGACGAGGCCTGAAGAAAAGGTTACGCCAGGATGAAAGGTTCACGATCACAGCAATCGCGGACGATGGCCAACCGATTGAACCCAGGCGGACCAAGGAAGCATTTTCTGCTCAGTGCGGAGCTATTGTTAGGGACAGCATCCCAATCAGCATCCAGCTATGGAATAAGCCTAAGAACGAAGACCCTCAAGTTTCTTATGTCACCGATAGACAGAAAGATGATCTTTGGACCTCGCTGAAGGCAAATTTCACCCTACCGCCAGAGGAGGATCCGAATAAGCCAGTTATAGAGCCACTGGTCAAGGCGTGTGCTCTTAAGAAGATGGCAGATCTATTCAGGAGGTGGAAGAATGAGTTGAAATCAACGTTTGTCGACAAAGGGAAGACTCCAGAATTCACCGGCCGATTTGAGATGATAAGAGATCACTGGCCCGCATTTGTGGCCTACAAGACATCAGACAAGAGTAAGAAAATGTCAGAGATAAACAAGATAAATGCTGCAAAGAAGCTGTATCACCATCGCACGGGGTCAGGCGGCTACCTCAAAGCCCGGCCGTTGTGGGACAAAGCTGAGAATGACCTGATTGCTAAAGGGGTCGAACAAGAGACATTGAACTGGCCAGACCGTTCAAGGACTTGGTTCTTCGGGGTTGGGGGAACTTTGGACCCTGAAACAGGGAAGTGCCGTTGGACGGACGAGCAACTTGCAATACCCGTCAAGAAGCTTCAGAAGTATATCGCCGCAGCGCAGGCAGGGACGTTCATTCCCGACAGAGAGAAGGACGAGCTGACTGAGGCCCTCAGGAATCCTGAGCACCCTGGACGAACACGAGGCACACCAGGCTCCGTTGCGTGAAAGGTTGGATTTCCCGGCGCAGGCGGTTACAAAACCCGGGAGAGGAAGAGGAAACAGGAGCTGAGCGAAATGCAGAAGCTCAATGCAAGAGTACTAAAGCTAGAGGAACAAGTTGAGAGCCACCGAGTTGCCGACCAACCATCTCAGCGGCACGAATCTACCCCAGAAGCTACCCCGCCATCTCAGCGGAGAAGCAGTGTGGCTTCCACGGAGCTCGCTCAGCAGCCTGACTTCACGGCTCCTAGCTACCCCGTGGATGCTATCACAGAGGCTCAACATTGCCAGCTTATGACGAAATGTCGGAACCTCACCTTGAAGGTGGCTGTCGGCTCTGTTGCACCTCCTCAACCTGACGGAACTTTTCACTGTTGTCCGATTCCACATGGCTATGCTGTTGTGACGGTGGATGAAGTAATGGAGGGATTTGACGAGCTCGAGCTTGACCACCCTACAGGTGAAGGGGAGACTCAACTGGTTTATGCTCTGAGGACTACATGTCTATGGCGGAAGGAGTACATCAAGCTTCCGAACTGGACGCCTCCGCCTCCTCCTCCTCCTCCAGCGAGTCAGAGCACTCCTCCTCCTCCTCCTCCTACGACGCGTGAGGGCACTCCTTCTCCGCCTTCTCCGGCGCGTGAGGGCACTCCGCCTCCTCCGGCGCGTCGGAGCACTCCGCCTCCTCCTCTGCCTCGTCAGCAACGGCGGAAGAGAGCCGCCGCCGCTCCGGCGGCTAGCAGTACAAGCAGAGGCGGGAAGCAATTCAGATACGGTCCATCTCTCAAGCCTCTGGAAAAGTTACCATATGAGAGGACCGACGAGGAAACCGCAAAAATTAGTGCTGCCGAAGTGTATGAACATTTTGCACGGAAACCTCCACCTCCAAAGGAGACGATAGATCCGGTGAAATGGAAGCGCACTATTGATGCCCTGAAGCGACCACCACCGTCTCCGCCGCAATCCAACTATGAGCGCATTATTGAAAGGACATATAAGGAAGCGGAGCGGTCGGGAAGTACTTGCATGCATGTATGGTTAGCAGAACGAAAAGTGGGAAAAAAAATCCCTAGCTCGGTGAACAGGCGAACCAATCGTGCCCTCCGCTCAAGGTGTCTAGCGATATCGTCGCTAATCAGCCGGGGATGGTGCCCGGTACCAATCCTGCTGATTACCTGAGCGATGATGTAGAGTTTGAAATAATGGAGGTGGAAGAATTCAGATACCAGTACGGGCAGCCTCTCGTCAAACCTGATCATCCTCCTCTAACGACGATGATGCGAAGATTCCATGAATGGTACATGAAAACCTGCAGCGAGTCTCGGAAGGATACTTTGACGCTGAGAATTAAAGAGGAGCACGACCTCATTGGAATGGATCTGTTATCTGTTGAATTTGACGAGTTATTCCAATTATACAATCAAAAGGCCCTCGACAAAACACTCGTGACTTGCTACTGTCTGTAAGTACTACTTCTGTAATTAAGTCTCTATATATAGCTCAGCTCTTTCATTGCATGTATATATAATTATCCTCACTATATTATGTAGATTGAAGATCGTTGAATGCAGAAATGCACAAATCTACGACATTGGGTTCATTAACCCAAATATCATACATGAATGGACGGTTCAAAAGAATGTCACAGAAACCGAGGACAACTTGCTACAATCGTTACTTAAAAATCAAAACAAAGAGAAAATACTCTTTCCTTACAACTTCAAGTGAGTGTTACTGTCTTGTGCATATTCGGTTTCTCTTATTACTCGAGGTTATAGTAATGTAATTGATGAGTTATGCATGCGTGCGCAGATTCCACTTTATTCTGCTAGAGATTAAGCTTGAGCGGGGAGTAGTAACCGTCTTAGACTCGAGACGAAAAGATCCCCAGGAGTATGCGGACATGACTGAAATGCTCCAGAAGTAAGTTCAATCGATCATTATCGCACCATATCGTCAACTTTATTCATTTCCTGATATCAAGTAATTATTTTCTTTGTCTGGTAGGGTTTGGAAAGAGTTCACCGCAATTGCTCTGGGACTGCCGAGGGAACTGCGATTTACACACCCGAAAGTAAGTACTACTAGCTAGTTCCGCGCATCTCCCATTGATTCTAGCTAGTTTCATCAATACCATTTATCATGCTTGATTATCAGTTTGATTGAACTCTATTTCTCGTAAAGTGCTTGTGGCAAGAAGCCGGGAATGATTTTTGTGGATAGTACATTTGCGAGTTCATCTACAACGCGACGGCCTCTCAGCGGGGCTACTTTGAAAAACAATATGAAGTACGTAAACAATAATATTCACAATTTTATTTTATTACCATCATTTGTGTTGAGTTTCATTCATATATATGTATTGACCCCTTCTTTAAATTAGATGTGGCAGATGCGGGATGAACTCCTACCGCATGATCGCATACGAGCAATTCAAGAGGAATTGGCGGAATTCTTTCTTGACCATGTCATACATAAAGCCGGAGAATACCATGTGGATATAGACTTTAGATGTTAGGAATTGTAAGAGATCTTATATTGTATATATGTAGCTAGTAGCGTCCGATAGATATATGAAAACTTGTTGTTCGACCAATCTCTCGGAGAAAGAGAGGTCACTTCTCTCTGTATATGTTCATGACGATCTTGTGTACTTAATGGTTCCTTCATTTGCTTACTAGCTAGCGTGTCGAGTTCTCTCTATACGTATAGTAGCTAGCGTCGACCAAGCAAAGAGAGGTCACTTCTCTCTATTAGCTAGCTAACACAATATGAAACCCCTAAATTAACCCTCCAAAACCTCTAACCCCCCCCCCTTTAAAAAAAAAACCCAGCTCCTGCCAGATGCTGACGCGTGGAGGCCTTTTGGTCCCGGTTGGTGTTACCAACCGGGACTAAAGGTCCTCCTGCCTGGGCTCCCCGCAGTGGCCACGTGGAGCCCCTTCTGTCCCGGTTCGTAAGCGAACCGGGACTAAAGGTTTTGGGCTTTAGTCCCGGTTCCAGAACCGGGGCTAATGGGCCTCTGGAACCGGGACAAATGGGCCGTTTTCCACTAGTGAGGATGGAAAGATGAACTATGGCGACTTACGCCATGATTATCAGCATCAATATATTCTTCCCACTGCTTGTAGTAGGTGGATCTCACTGAAAAAACACCACTCTTTGTTAATTGCCATGCAACAAAATCCTCCGCCTCCTGTTGGAATAATGGGATTTGAAGGATACGTTCTGCATCAATATGCCATAATTTTTCTCTTATGAGCATCTCGTCCCATTGTCCAGAGATTGGGTCAATCAACTCACAAACTTTTGTAAGAACTTGACAACCCCGAACGGTAATGATTTTCCTTGAAGCACTGCTTGGTATCCAACAGTCATTCCATATATTAATCTGAACCATCTCCCACTCTACAGATACATCCTTTCTTGAAAGTTTGGATACCAGCCCAAATACTTTGCCACACATAAGAGGACCCCTTTTTCAATTCACAATTCAGTATGTCCCCGCTGGGGTAATACCTCGCTCTCAACACATGTGCACAAAGAGATCCATAGTTCTCAATCAACCTCCAACATTGCTTTGCTAGCATCGCCAAGTTAAAACCATGAACATCTCGGAAGCACATTCCACCTCTCTCTTTTGGCACACACATTTTCCACCAAGCAAACCAATGCATCCTCTTTTGGTTCTCCTTGTCACCCCACCAATATTGCGACATCGCGTCAGTGATCCCCTTGCAGATTTTCTTTGGGAATTTGAACACACTCATCGCATATGTTGGAATGGCTTGGGCCACCGCTTTCAGCAATGCCTCCTTCCCCCCGTACGAGAGGGTTCTCTCCTTCCATCCATTAACCATGGCTAGGATCCTTTCAATAATATGCTTGAAACAATCTACCCTGTCAACACCAATAATAGATGGGAGTCCCAGGTACTTATCTGATAGAGATTCAGTCATTATGTTCAAAAGTTGACAGATTTCGGCCTTCATCTCCACGTTTGTATTTGGACTGAAATAAATTGAGCACTTGGGCTCACTCACCAACTGCCCAGAGGCCGCACAATAATTATCAAGAATTTGCTTCAGGGTAGCAGCATTTTCCGCATCTGCTCTCATGAGGACAAGAGAATCGTCAGCGAATAATAAGTGAGAAATTATGGGGGAATCCCAACACACCTAAACACCATGTAGAGTACCCGCGGCCTCCTCATGGGCAATCAAAGCAGATAACCCTTCCGCACATAGAAGAAATAAATAAGGGGACAACGGATCCCCTTGCCTCAAACCTCTGGTCGTTATAAAAGGATGTGTTTCATTTGAATTAAATCGAACCTTATATTCCACCGATCTCACATATGACATCACCAACTGGATCCATCTATTATCAAAACCCAGCTTGCCGAGTATAGCCTCCAGAAAGACCCATTCAACCCGGTCATAAGCTTTATGCATATCTAGTTTGACCGCACATGTCCCAAACTTTCCTTTCTTTCTTTTTTTCATAGTGTGCAGGCATTCATAAGCTACTATAACATTGTCAGTGATAATACGTCCAGGGACAAATGCACTTTGTGTCTCGCTAATAATGTCAAGGAGTAGTACCTTTAGTCTTGATGCCAACATTTTTGATATGACTTTGTACACCACGTTACACAAGCTGATGGGCCTAAATTGAGAAATCTTCTCTAGATTCTCAACTTTGCGAATAAGAACAATTGTTGTAGAGTTCCAGCCTTCAGGTATTACTCCACTATTTACTGCCTCAAGAACTTCTTTCACCAAGTCAGCACCATGGACCGGCCAATTTTTTTTGTAAAAAATGGCATGAAGCCCGTCCGGCCCTGGCGCCTTTAGATCACCTATGCTGAATAAAGCTTTTTTGACCTCGTCCTCCGTGTACGGAGCAAGAAGGGACTCATTCATATAATTTGTAACGCTTCTTTTAACTTTATTCAACACATCCATGTTTGGTACAGAAACTTCAGAAGTAAACAAATTCTGAAAATATTCACCGATCAAACTTCTCATTGACTCATTATCCTCTCTCCATACCCCGTCTTCATCTAGTAGTCTCTTGATATGATTTCTCTTTTTCTTTGCAGTAGCAAAATTGTTGAAAAAATTTGTGTTCCTGTCGCCAAACTTCAACCAGTTCGCGCGACTCCTCTGAACCCAGTATATCTCCTCTTTTTCCAGATTTTCCTCTATCTCAAGTAACACTTGCTGCTGCCGATCTGCCGCCTCATCAGAGAGAGGGCCCGATCGCAGCTGTTCCAGCTCCGCCTTAAGTTCTTTTAGGCGACGACACTTTCTGCAGCATGGCACTTTCTGCAAGGCTCCACAACATTCTACTCGACAGTGGAGGGAACGTTTGGATGGCCAAGACCGGTCTGCTGTCTGCGGGCTTCCACGAGCCAGATTTATTAGCATCACATCTAGGCACGCCATCAGTGGTGTCCAATGTGAGACGTTGGAGCGACGTCGCGGATCGGAGGATATGCCAATGTTAACTCAACCGGACTCTTGCGGAAGAGAAATTGGTGATCTGGACGCTCTTTAGTCTGTCGTCACGGTGCTCATCTGGCATCCTCAGATCTGAGGGGTCTGCGAAAACAGAGGAACAATTCCACTGGCTTGCACAATGAAGGTCTCCAAGGAAGAGCAGCATAGAGAAACGAAACCAGAGTAAAGGCTAGTCCACATAGTGTGATACTCAATAATTTGAGGTGGAGGAATCTGCTAGGCATCATCGGAGCATCGAACCTCTGCAAAATAAGTTGTCAGATTTGATTATGTTCGAGCACGACAACTACAATATCATTATACTGAACATAGCCAATTTAAGAGCATATTTCTCGAAACAGGCTTTCGCCCCGCTTTACAAATAAAGCAGCCAACCAGTCCAACAAGGAGTTCCAACCACCGACACAAATAGTCTGCTGGGGCCACAGCACAAGTAAGCCAAAGAAAACAAAAAAGAAAGCATAAAAAAGACCATCAAGTGGTCACCAGCGGAGCAAGTCGATGGACCGTGGCCTGTAGTGCATCCAGCATCCGCCCAAGGTGTGCCTGGTCCCGTTGCCTAGCCAGCGGGAGCAGTGCCGTAGGAACGCAAGCAAATTGAAGAAAGCGTCAGAGGCGCGTCACAGAAAGATCCTCTCGATCACCATTTTATTATGCGTCGTCCATTAGGTCCAAAAAAGCATAGCAAAGACCAGCCAGAAGAGGCGTCTTTGCCTCCCACTCCGTAACGCTCTGGCCTAGAGGAAGCTTGCAATATCAGCCGCCTCCCACTCCGGCCCGAGGGCTTCCCGGACATAGCTCCAAAGCGATCTAGCCGCCGTGCAAGAGAAGAGGATATGGGTCCCATTCTCCGGGACGCCACATAAGGGGCACAACCCATTACCCGGGCCATGTCGCTTGAGCACCTCCATCTCAGACGGGAGGCGATCCCTCAGCAGTTGCCAGACAAAAAATAATAATTATCAAGGGGAGAGGCGCCTTCCAAAGGGGCCCCACTCACTGAATCGTTGGACTCCGGCACAACGTCCGATATGTCAAAGCCACCGAAAAAACTCCTGATGGAGAGAAGGGCCAACACACAGAATCAGGCTCGTTAGCCAACACAGGAGGTAGGGTCTCCAGTAAATTGGATCACTCTAATACCTCTGTCGGGCCAAGAGAGTGACGGAACACGATGTTCCACTATCCATTTTCGCAAGCTTCCGAGACTAATAGCAACAGATCCCCGCAAATGGCGAACAAGGTAGGGAACCCCGTGCAAAGAGGGGTTCCATCCACCCAACGATCTAAGCAAAACATGGCCCCACCACCATGACCGACCGAAAAGGACAACCCAAGGCAAAACTCATGTTTGATCTTTTCGATCGACCGCCAGAACTAGGAGCCCTCCATGTGGTCGCTGGCTAGAAGAGACACGCCCCGAAGGTACTTTGCCTGAATAAGTTGTAACCACAATACCCCTTCCCCGCGGTTGATCCTCCAAACCCACCTAAGCATGAGGCGACGTTCATCCGTCGGGAGGCCAGGATACTCAACCCACCCATATCCTTGGGCCGGCAGATGTTGGCCCCTTCACCATGTGGTACTTTTGTCGTCCGCTCATCGCTTGCCAAAAGAACCGGGACATGTACTTATCAAAGGACCCATGCACTCCTTCTGATAGCAAATACATGGCCATCATATACAATGGGATACTAGAGATATTAGAGTCAAGCAAGACAATCTTACTTCATTTGGAAGTAAACCGCCCACACCATGGTTCAGCCCGCGCGGCGAGCTGCCCCATGAGAAGCTCAAAAGCACTAAAAAGGTTGGAGAGCGGCATCCCCAAGTACTCAATGGGGGAATGCAGGCAACCTGCAGTTCAGGTTGTCCGTGATCCGCTGCTGCTCGGCATCAGAGTATCCCATGATGATCACCTCGCTCTTGTCAAAATTAATTTTAATCCCCGACATCTCGTCGAAGCACAAGAGGAGAAACTTCTGTTTAACGATGTCGAGGTCAGAGCGCTCTACCGTAATCATGGTATCATTGGCATACTGTAGGTGAGTTACCCCACACCCAGTGATGAGGTGAGACACCACCCCTCGCAAGTGACCGGCCGTCCTTGCCTTATCAAGGATGGTGGCCAAGGTGTCAACCGCAAGGTTGAAAAGAAGAGGGGAAATCGGGCTCCCCGCCTAATGCCGCTCGAGGAACGGAAATAAGGGCCCACCTCCCCATTAATGTTGATCGTCGTGCTCCAGGAACGCTCAAAGTCCTGAGACAGACAGGCGACTCATGCCGCATCTCTCATTGGCATTAGGGAGTGTATATGCCACCACATGTCCTGCATGCATTCACGCGGGAGGAAATTCATCATTGAAATTATAAAGGCAACAAGAAATTGCTACTTTGTGGTGTGTGCATGATTGCACAAAGTGCATTGGAATGTAATCATTACAAATATATCCATCACTACATACATAAGCCCTGCCGCACCATAAAAAAGACAATGCCAACGCTGGTTAACAGCTATATATGCAACTTAACCTTGCAAGTCTTAGGTATGTTGTAGTATGGAAATAGACATAACAAAACATTGATTCAAGTTAATAGGATGATGAGGATATAGTAAATCAAATAGGCAAGATGAATACCAGGGCCCTACAAGGACAAGAGGTTTACAAATCTTAATGACGCATTCTGAGTCTGATGGCCGACCTAGAAAGTAACTGCATTTCATTAGACTATGTTCTTATTTGAAATAGCAAAGTTAAATATGCAGCAGTTTAAGGGGTTGGATCTGTAAGAGGATGAGGGGGGTGATTTTGTATGGGAGGAGGAACCTGATCTTTCGGAGGTACAGGCGAAGTGGTTAGCAATGGCTAGGGCTCATACAGACAAGGGTTTTAGTCCCTCTGCGCTCTACACGGATATGCGATCTGCTTCACAGTACAGTTTGGGTGCCTGGGGGATTGGAAAACGACAATGAACAATGGTAGTACAGGGGTTGTCATTCGTGACCGTACAAGAGCGTTGGTCCGCACCCAGGCCTTGTGTTACAACCATGGACCTAATGTAGAGACCATGGAAGCGCTGGGAATCAGGGATGTCATCCGTCTAGCGTTTGATCTGGGTTGTCGCAAGATTGTGGTTGGGAATATGACTCTCTTGGGGTTGTTTGAACGATTACTACCTCAACCTTTGAGTGGGCGGATTGTGCCTCCATATGCTATGAGATCCAGGAATTGGGAGCCATGTTTGAATCCTTCTCTCTCACACACATCAAACGAGAAGCAAATGAGGCTACACACAGATGTGCAAAACAGGCTAGTGAGTATCGTAGAAAATGTATTTGGGTTTATTATATCCCTTCTTTTATTCAAGGATGTATTCGGAAGCATTGTAATCCTCCTTCAAGAGTCCGGCGAACTTGGTGATGCTGAGCATGATGAAGCCACAACGCTGATGAGAAGCACGTAGTTGTGCCGCCAGAATGCCTTGACCTGCAGCCCAAGGCTTTCCAGTACTGCGCCACAGCGCTCCTGGCCTCTTGCCCTAGCTAGTCCGTTCACCCCATGTCCAAGCGAGGCCATCTTCGAGTCACTGCTTGCCCTTCTCCTGCTGTGGACCATTAGTGGGAGAAGTACGCGCGCGCGGGGGGTGGTGGTGAGAGGAGAAGGGGAGTGGAGGCGGCGACAGGGGTGCATAAAGACGTGTTGGTGGAGATGGCGGCGTCCAGACGTGTGTGGCCTAGGGCGGCGAGTGGAGGCGTCAAGGCGCGGGAGGAGGGGCACGAGGGGCGAATTTGATCTTGAGATGCGGGGTGGAGGATTGTTCACATTCCCTTTTCCTTTTCAATGACGGATAACAAGGGATGGATGTGATGTGTTTTCTTTTGCATCGAGGGGGGGATGCGATTGAGGGGAGGGGGTTTAGACTTACCAACGTACAATCCCCAACTTTAGTTTAATAGAAGAGATTTAATAATCTGCAAAAGAAAAACACATAAACATGTAGGTACACACGAATACTTAGTTACAAATGCGCATTTGGTGATATTCCATTTCAAATGACACCCACAATAACCCCTTCAATTAGTTAATGAAAGAATAATAAAGACATGCCCTATAGGTGCCTGTGAACACCCGTACAAACAACAATAATACTTGTGGCGGGTCTGCCGCCTAAATATCTAGGCATTTGTAAGATCTTCAAATATAGGACATAGCTAAACAATCTTGTCTTCTTTATCCCTTCCATTGTAGAAAGAAGACTTGGAAGACCTAAATCATCACATGAACCTGTGCAAGTCCAAGTCCGAGTTCGAGTCAATTTGGCCAGGTGACACCCGAGCAGAAAACCCTTCTTCATTACTGATAGGATAATACGCTACAAAAAGAAAAATAGCATTATTATAAAAAAGAAAGTTGTGTAAGGTTCCGAAAGTATACATGCATTTTATAGTTCAATATACATTCTGACATAATGTAAGACACATCTGTGCGAAGAATTGTAAGGCGAGAACATACCAACAATTGCATGCATTACCTTGGTCCAAAGCAATGCCAAGTGCTAATAGAAAAATCAAACATTGATGGTATGGCATAAAATAGAACCTGTTGACCTAAAAATGATGAATGAAGTGCATTCGACAACTCCAAAATCATGAAGTGTATACTTTTTTTATATTGCGATATCCAAATCATTGGGTGGATGTAACATATATTGCACAATAGATATAGGCGAATCTACAAAGCAAATAACTTGAGATTCGAAACTAACAGTCCATATCAAAGTTAGATGTGACTAGGCTGGAAAAAACAGAGCTATACCTCCTTCAACAACTTCTCGGTGATCAGATAAGACACGGTTGGCCGTGTGAAATACTCGGACCTATGGAATCAATAAGACTATTTATTAGTACTAATATTTTGCAAAGCATTATTTGTTTGAAGAATGGAAGGTAGGCCGAGCAAAGCATGTTTGTATCAACTTACAGAAATATCCGCTTTAGCATTAATGTCGTTTCCTCCATGAAAAGTGCCCATGCATACGCTCAACAACTTGTTTTCCAGCTGACAGTAGTAGCACGGAAGCAAGAGGTTATAAGAACAAAAACCAAAGATAAGGGAAAGTCCAATATTTTTTTAGTTTTATTTAAAAGCTAATAAAATCACAATGCACATACCTCAATTGTGGTGGAAATACGTTGTCCATCAATGCATTCAATAATATCACCTACTCAGATTCCAACTTTCTCAGCATGAGATCCTATTGACACCTAAGGTTTCAATGTCAATATTTAATAAGTTGATAAGATGCATGAGAAAAGAATGACAAAAACATAATTGAAGTTATTATCCTAAGGGAACTAAACAAAATGATTTTGCTGATTTTGTTGAGAGAGGAGACCTAGCCAAGGACACCTTGGCCGGCCTCGACGTCGGCAGTGAGGGCTTGGCAGGTCCTCCCCTCTAGCTGGGACGACACGTTATCGTGGCTATAGAGGAGGGCAAGTGTTCGTTGGTTCGGGTGGGGGCTTTTCCTTTTTGACAACTGCTAGGATTAGATAGCAGCTGAACTCGAGATAAGGACGTCGAAGCCAGCTGCGACGTCGCCGGTGAGCGCTGTCCTAACCTATATGTGCTCCCAAATATAATTGCAAGTCAAAAAGTAAGAAAAATAAACAATTTTATACCTCTTTAACAACAAGACCGTCATCAATGTTCAGCTTGCGCCATATATACTCAGCATGGGTGGGATCTAAAAACTTCAGGGCTTCACACTGCAATCCAAGGTGGGGCCGAGGGATGTACCTACAAAACCATAACACAAATTTTAGTTCTAGACATCGAAATATGTTTGCTTTGATTAAGGGTAATTTATGTTAACAAAAACAAAACATTCAATGAAATTTTATTTATGCGCTATACATACAAAATGTACTAATTCACTCGGAACCATCCCAATAATTAATACCCCCCCCCCCCCCCCCCCCCCCCCCCCCCCCCCCCCCCCCCCCCCCACCCCCCCCCCCCCCCCCCCCCCCCCCCCCCCCCCCCCCCCCCCCCCCCCCCCCCCCCCCCCCCCCCCCCTCTATAAAGGTAATGTAGTGAATAATCTTACAGTGTTGCTCCTATGCATCTAGCACTTCAGCGTTCCACCCGTAGTATAGTGTCACTTACAGACTATTTTGTAAAACAATCACAAAAATTTATTTAACATTATAAACATAGAGCATGACAACAATCACATTCCGAACAATCAAAACATATGTTTTGTCTCTATAGATGAGGTCATACCTATAGTCCAACTACAAACAACAAATAGCAAAAAGGACAAAGAATGCATTAGCAAGCACTGCTATAACACCAAGGAGCAAATCTACTGAAGTGACAAATAATTTTCATCCGCCTTACCTATAGGTGCTGTCATATATAGGTAGCAAGATAAAAAAAATAAGCAAAACGCAGCTCAAAAAAAAAAAAGAAGCAAAACGACCAATTGTATACCTCTTCAACTAGAAGACCGTCATCAATGTTTAGCTTGCGCAATATGTACTCAACATAAGAGGGATCTAGAAACTTGAGGGCCTTAAACTTCAATCCAAGGTGGGGCCGAGGGATGCAACTACAAAGCCATAACACAATTTCAGTTTTAGCTATAGAAATATGATTCCTTCGATTAAAGATCATTTACGCACCATCGATATAAAAAGTAGTAAAACACTCATAATCATCTCAATGATCAACAAATTCTCCCCTATAATGGTAATGTCGTGAAAAATCTTACAATATGCTCCTATCCACCATGCCCCCTTCGAAGTTCCACCCCGGTCTATAGTGTCACTCACACATGATGTTGTAAAACAAATACTTCCACCGATCCAAATTAAATGCTGGACACTTAGTACAACTATAGTACAAAGTTGTACTAAGTGTGTGTCAATTAATTTAGATCGGCGGGAGTACATAAATGTATCAAATATTATAAACACAGAGCATGATAACAATCAAATTTTGACCAACCAAAATGTAGGCTTTCTCTCTATTGATGAGGTCGTACATGTAGTCCAACTACAGACAACAAGAACAAAAAAGGAGAAAGAATGCATTAGCATGCATTGTCATAAAACCGAGGGAGAATGCATACCCGAAATTCCTCCAGAGTTCCATGCACCTATTCAAAATGAAAAAAGGAACAAAGGACCCATGTTTACAATCATTGATCATCCCCACAACCTTTCCATCAAAGTCAATGACTGGCTCTCCACCATCGTCGAACTAACGGATATGTATATAAATGTCCTTATATAATAAACAAAAACAAAATAATGTAAACGAATGACAAAATAGAAGGCCAAGCTTACATGTAACTCAGACTTGGGAACTGATGCATATAAAGTATATCCCGATCCCCTCTGCACACTCTCTCCGTCGTGTCTCCGCCTCCTGCACATATGCTTTTTTGAGTAATAAAGTTGCTGGGGCATTTGCCTCACAGTAATAAATATTAAAAGAAAAAACAAGAGCGAAATCTCACATAGCAGTCATGATAAAATATTTTTGTACCTCGTATTTTTTATCTCGACAAAAATACACGAAGTCACCATGCGTCACCTTGCCAAGAGTTATCCTTAAAATCAAATTTCCATCTCTTCCGAGCCGCAAAGCCTGCTGACCGCTGTTGAACGTGTCAGCGAAAGAGGCTACTTGAACACTCCGATCCATTGCAATCTTAAAGAAAGCAAGGTCGTAATGCTCCTGGTGATAGAGCAGACGGCCCTCCGCGGTGGTGTCGTCGAGCAAGTGAGCAGTAACCTGAAACCAAATGTCTCAGAAAGTAAGAGGCCGGATTATTTGCACAGTGGCAAATCAGGGAAATTGTTACTAGCTACTTTTGAGGTCCGTTGTTGATGGGTACTCACTTGAGCACCGGGATGATACTGGTACCGGTCTTTTTTCGCCCAGTAGTCTTTGGCCAGCGGCTTGTTGGCGCGGATCAGATGCGCGGTCGTTAAAACAATGCCGGTTTTGCTCCCCTCGTCCCAATCGATCCAGAAACCGGCGGACTGTGCCAGCGGATCGCCACCTGCAGGCACACGCAGCTATGTGCCTATGTATCATATCGGCGCATGCATGGAGATGGAGGCTTGGCATACGTATACATACCGAGAGAGGAGGAGAGGCGGATGATGGATCCGGCGGCGGAGAGCATGGCCTTCCTCCCGGAGTCGGGGATGAGGACGGGCGACGCTCCGAAACGGAATGTTGGCGTGTGTGCAGCAGCTTCTCCTCGCGATCTGCAGCAAGATGAGAAGGATCTCTTTCTCTTAGAAAGTGCAAGAGCAGAAGGATGTGAGACGTACGGGGGAGGAGGAGAGAGATGACCTCGTTTATCATGGAATTTATCTTGGGCGAGCTTGTAGGCGGCGAGGATATGCGGGTTGGCGTGCATATCTATGTCTGTTGGCCGGTCGGGGAGGTAGGGCTCGCGGAGCGGAGACGAGATCTCCAACTCCTCGTCATCGCCGTCGTCATCTTCCAGAGTGGTCCTCATCTTCTTGGAGTCCATCTCGTCGTCCTGCACGTCGTCACCGCCGGTGGTCTTGGATCGTTCCGGCGATCGGGTCACAGCAGCCGTGTTCGCCGCCATCGCCAAGAGCAGATCGAGCAGTAGTCGGCAGCCGCGATCGACGATGGTGATCGATTAGATTGAGCCAACAGCTAACCGACCACTGGCCTGGGAATCAATCAATCAGGAAGAGTAATAACCGGGATCCGTTACTGCAGATTGACTTCGTGGGTCCACATGCATGCACCACCGCGTTAAGGTGGCGGAAGAGTATGGTGGGGCTATACACGTTATAGGAGTTGAAGTCACGATCCCCAAGTAGCCGAAACACCTTGGGAGACACAAACCACAACTCGAATAAGCTCAAACAAAATTGGGTTAGGTTGAGGTGGCGGAATTGTATGGTGGGCAAGGTTATGCGGAAGTTATGGTGGTGGTTGATGAAGAAGTAACCATCCCTAAGTAGCCGAAACACCTTAGGAGACTCAAATCACAACTCAAACAACCCCAAATGGAATGGGGGACAAAATGGGTTAGGTTGCGGAAGTCGTTGGTGGCAATGCGGATAATGTGGTGAAGGCCCTAGGGAAAGATGCCAAAGTTCCAAAAATTTGACGGTGTCAAAAGGTGGTGAAACCAAGGTGAGGTCCTCGGGCACGTCGAGAGCTTCAAAACGAGCCAAAGAACACTCAAATCGGAGTTCGGAGCGAAAAGTTGTGATGAAAATGGTGAAGAGGGGCGATGCTGAAATTTCAGTGTAATGTCTCTGGTTAGGCCGGAAGTTCCGGGGTTAGTGCCGGAAGTTCCGGGCTCCGGAAGTTCCGAGGGGTGGCCGGAAGTTCTGGGGGTCGCGGAAAAAGTCTCGGGGAAGATGGGGGATTTTGGGTAAACTTTCTGTTTAGCCCGGAAGTTCCGGGGTAAGGACGGAAGTTCCCGGGGATGCCGGAAGTTCCGGGTGTCGTGGAATTTCTTCCGGGACGAACCCTAAATTCCGGATCTGAGAACGGGGGCAGAAAAACACGATTTTCCTGGGTGAAATTGAGAAGATTTCGTGGATGAAAATGGGGGAAAAGATGGGGAAGGCTAGATCCAATTGAAACACAACGAATCCATGGATCAAAATCAACAAAACATCATCAAACCAACAAATCACAAAAAAAATTGGGGGCTATTTTTGGTGGGGATTTTCGAATTTAGGATGAAATCAAGCAAAACAAGGCTAGAAAACGATGGGGGAGGCTCCAAATTCGTGATCAACGTGGCTCATGATACCAAGATGATGTAGGGTAGAACCCTAGATGCCCGATCTTTCACGAAATGGAGGGGATCCCGCGAAGAACACGAAGAACACGAGGAGAAACGCGAGGGAAAACACGAGGGGAGACGAGAGGAAACACTCAACTCAACTAGAAATGATCACACATGTGCTAGATCCTCGAAACACAAAGAGATACGTGATCCAAAGACAACAAAGGAAAGATACAAAGGTAACTAGTTCATCTCTGTGAGGAGGTCTTGAGTCCGCGAGGGATCTTCCCGTGAGGGGTCTTGAATCCAAGCGTGGATCTTCTCCGTAGAGGCCGCGGTCTCTCGATGGACGAGAACCACAAGGATGAGCAAGGCTCTATCTCTAAAATGAGCTAAACCTATGCTAACCCTAAGATGGTGGAGGTGGAGGAGTATATATAGTCTAGGACCGCGAAAGGGTACGTGAGGGGCGAAACAGGTACATGGGCCTTGGGCCGAGTGTCTACGCGCAGGCAGGGCCGGAAGTTCTGGGGACGGCCGGAAGGTCCGGGTGCCGGAGGTTCCGGGCGAGGGTCCGGGCTATCCAGAGAGTTGGCACGGTCCGGGACAGTGTCGGTGTAGCAGGGCCGGAGGTTCCGAGCTAGCCGGAAGGTCCGGGGGCTGGAAGTTTCGGGCTGTGGCCGGAAGTTCCGGGCTTGGCAGAAACTTTGCCCAAGTCTTGATGCTGGCCGTTCTTCCTCCTTCAGTCCTTGGTTCCTAAGCACATGTAGTGTCTTTGCATTAGGTAGCAACCATGTCTCGCATGAATGGAAAAGGGAAGGACTTAGGAACGAGTTCACCTTGTGTCCCATGGCGTATGCTCGAGGTCGAGGTCTCGTCGTAGTGTACATGGGGATGATCGTAGGATGCTCCGCATCATCTCCCCCCCCCCCCCTTGGGAAAGATCCGACCTCGGATCATAAACCTCATCACCATGGAAACGGTTGTGGTGGACGAACTTGTAGTTGGACGGAGTTGAAGACATGGTGCAATCCAAGTACTCCAAGGTGTCGCCGGAGTGGTATACATGCAAAAAGAGCAAACACAAATGACACTCGGAAATATAATGGTTAGCGCACACAAGGTGTCCATCAAGTAAACATGAGTCCGTTCGGCAAGGTTGTTCATGACAAAGCGCATGAAGCTTATTAAGATGATATAGAATGATATGCAAAGCATTCATGGGAGCAAAAGCATTCATTGTGCACACAAATGTATTGTGAATGTGATCAATGCAACCATTGTGAAAAATGATGTCATAATGGGATGGTGTATCAAAAGCATGAACATGGTAATTGGTGCTCAATGTGACTATGTGGTCATGCAATTGATAGTAGGCAATGTGATCATTATGTATGAATATGCCATCAAGGAAGATCACAACAAATTTGCTAAGAAAGTGCACAAGCTCATATATCATGGAAGACATGGTAATACAAGATGCAACAAGGCAATCATAATGTGAGTCAATCCATGCATAAGATGCAAATTTGTCATGGGTAGTGTTGTACCATGGCTTGAGGTCGTGGCATAAGTGGTGGTACGGTGGTGCTTCCAAAGTAGGCGAGCACTTCTTAACTTAAAGGTCCATAGGGTCCATCTCCAATTTCGGTCCTCCATCCAATAGATGTATCATGTAGACAACAAGAAGGAGGCAACAATGAAAGAATGACCCATCCAATATGCATATTTGAAGATGGCTCAAAGGGAAGGAGCTCACCTTTAGTAGTTTCCCGAAAATGTTGGTGTCGCACATCATGTACGCCTTCACATAACCAATATATCTTGTGATGGTACCGCCTTGTGAATCCTCCAAAATGAAAGAGAATGACAAACACTCGAAAAAACAAATGAGGTTAGCATGAATGCAAAACCTATCATTCGGGTGGTGAAGTACCCAACAAGTGTTTCCATCATTCTTATCATACGAAGGGACAAGAAAATGTGGCATGGTATGAAAGCATATGATGCGAGTACAACCAAAGACAAGAAGCTCAATCAAACTAGCATGCATCACAAGCAATATGTCCAAGTCTCCAAGATCAATAAGCATAGCATGGGTGCAGTCACTACAATGGCATATGAGAGGTGCAACTAATGGAGACAAGTGACAATAAGCAAGATAAATCAAGTGAGAGGCATGAACATATATGTCATCAACCCAATGAAATGAGCAAGAATGGATCATGGGTGATGCAACATAGCAAGTGATCATATGAATCAAGTCATGCAAGCTAGTAGTGCGAAGATGCAACATACTAGATGTAATTATGGTCATCACGGCATGTGTGCAAATAGTGGAGATATATAATGCACATGACATATCACAATCATGAAGACAAGACATGAGCAAAGTATCATCATTGTGTTGGCAAGAAGTCCTATGTAAATAGTATTTGAACAATATGACTCTCCCAACACAAGAAGCAACAATAGCATATGGCATGTATAGAACATGGCAATAGCAACAAGGATCTCCACCAAGCATGCAAATACACATAGGAGTAGCATAACGGTGAATCACATGTAAGTGCAAGTAAGGGTCACAATTGCATGGCAAAGCCATATAAAGAGGCATAACATGCAAAGTGAAGACGGGAAAATGGGTATAAGATGACAATTGGTATATAGCCCATAGCCATGTGAGATCCAAGTTGAATAGATGCATGTAGTCCTTGCGCGAAGGGAACGGTGGTAAGGATAGTCCACGGGATCCCAAGTCATCGTTGCTCTCAAGAGCTCGTTTCGTCAACTCTTAGGATTGAGAGGTTGACGAGTATATGTGAGTACTTACACAGAACAAAGGCAAAGGGAAAATTGTGTGCGCGTGGTATATGTACACATCATCCATCATGATGCATACGTGCATGTGTTGGTTAGCACAAAATATCCAATGCTCAAATAAATGAGATGCGTGATATAGAAACATATCATCCATCATGAGGGGTTTGTTATTATGTATGGCATAATGGAGACTCAAATTGTGTAACCATCATGAGGGGTTTGTTATTATGTATGGCATAATGAAGACTCAAATTGTGTAATGCATCATGAGAAATATGTAGAGCATTGTTATTCATGGAATGCATATGGTGCACACAATCGTGGGAAACATGCAAAGTATGAAATGCATCAAAATCTCCTAATATGTATGAGGTAACTATGGGGGTCTCCTCATGAGAATTAGTGGAAACATCACATGGAGAATATTGACAACATCCAAAACAAAGCATATTCGGAACAATGTGATCATGGCATGGCATAGTAGATGAATTGCGCAAATCATGTAAACGAAGCATGGCAATATCATCGCATGAAAAACAAAAGCCAATGACCATCATCTCGTCATCTATGCCATAAGTGCAAATAGGATTTATTTTAATGGGGCATGCATAGTTACTATGTTGAGATTGAAATGATGCAATGTGGGTGATCTCACTCATAGCATATGACAAGTTTAATGGATTGTCAAACATGACGTGACCGATAGAATTTTCACGAGATATCCTATGGAGCATAGCATCACAACTAGGCAAATCAACATGCTCATCATCATATTCATCATAAATAGGTGGCATATCTAAGCATGTAGAAGACATAGTATGTGGTGAATCCATAAGGTGATCATCATCATGCAAGCAATCATTTGTGAGATAGTCCACTAGTGGGACAAGAGAAGTACCATCACCTATGTTACCTTTAGAGCTCCGCTCATGTGTTGTAGGTGAGGTTGCCAAAATTGGCACTTGGTCAATACCTTCATCAACTTGATGGTACCATGTGGGGGTGCAATATCGTCCATCATGGCCATCGGTTTTCCCATTGGAGGTATGGACTTGTCGAGGATTGGCGCTTCGTCTTGTTGGAGATTTAGCACCAAAACGGAAAACACACTCAGAGTAGAGGTTAACTCGTTAGAAATCATAGTGGCCTCACATGCCGTCTCAACTACCTCACTCACTAAGTGTTGTGGCTCACTCACTCCCAGTAAGATGCTCTCTCTCGTATGGTCGGTGGAGTCACTCAAATGGCTCTCAACCTCACATAGGATGTGTGGCATGCTCTCAAGTGTGGGGCTAGTGGTGGTCACACTCGTCCTCTCATAGGAAATGCACTCAATGTCATATATGGTGGAGTCACTCATCTCGCTCATGGGGTGGTGGCTATCCTCACATGGCAATTGGGGAATCTCGTCATATGTGGGTGTCGGAGAGATGTAGGTGCAAATATCTCCATGCTCAACTCCTATCGCCGCCTTGGTTGAAGGGATAGTCCCATGCTCAACCTCCTCATCCATAACGCCTCCAAAGATGAATGCCGTAGGAAGTGGCAAATCATCACTCTCCTCCGAGACCAAAGAGAAGGACTTATGTGCGGTCTCATAGCTTGACTCGGAGTAGGAGTCCCATTGGGGCGTCATCTTCATGTTGTTGAAGAGGTTCGCGCTTGCAGCCGTAGTCGAAGGGGATGGCCCTTGCTCGACCGTCTTGTCGCCGTCTTGTTGTAGGAGGCCCATATGATGTGGCACCTCGTAGCTCGTCTCCATGACCAAAGGGAATTTCCCATGCTCGGCCATCTTGCTTGAGGGGGTTTCCGAAGATGAAAGGGTCGCCCTTGCTCGTAGGTGGTCGCCTTGTTGTTGAAGATGTCGATGTAGGCGAACTCGTGTGAAGTAGGCGAAGATGCCGTACGTCCAAAGGCGAAGATGCCTTGATAACACTTGGCGAAGATGCCGAAGTGGAGTTGGTAGCCGTAGCTTGCTCTTGGTGGTGCTTGTCTCGCGGTCTTCTCTTGTGCTCATGAAGTTTGGCCTTGGCGTGAAGTAGGGCTTGTTGGGACTTGTACGTTTACGCGTCGCGAGCATCTTCATGATGATGGTGTCGTTGTCGTGCTTGAGCTCGTAGTAGATGTCGTTCGTCGTCGTCGTGCACATGATTCTTGGAGGTGACTTGCCCTTCATGACGACGTGGATCACGAATGTGATGATGGTCGCCATGGAGATGTGGACATGGACGACTTGCGCTTGCATCGCGTGGGCGCTCCGAAGATATTCTACTTGCTCGCCGCCGCCTTGAAGATGACAAAGGGGAAGAACGGGTGGCCAACAAGGCCCGAATCTCCTCCATCCGTGCATCTTTCTCCTCCTTTAGTGCGGAAAGCTTGTTGTCGATGTACTCCCTTTTCCTTGCTTCGGAGTGACGGATGTCGATGGCGAGGTTGTCGATGCGCTTTCGCAAAGTAGATTGTGCGCCTTGCATTTGTTGTTGTAGATCGAAGATGGACGTTTTGGTGATGTAGTTGTTTGCGCCGTCGTTGTTGTGGAAGACCGGAGATGAAATGCCTTGCCTATCCATCACAAGACTCGAGCAAATATGAGTGGGAGAAAGCGAAGAACTAGACCAAATGTACCTTATCCAATGTTGAAAATGGATCAATGATCACTCAATAGTGTAGCAAGAAAATAGCACAATTGGTACCGATTCTTGTCAATTCTCACACCTACACAAGTAAAGCTTTTGGTGGTGCTCGGTGAGGATAGTGGCACAAAAATTTGATGCAAAATGTTAGCAAGAGTCAATAATGTTGAAAGAGATTCACAAATTCGCAAGTGAAACAAGTAGACCAATAGCAACCAAGGAAATGAGCTCAAAATGTGGAATCCACGGAAAATGCTCTTGTTGCACAACTCTAGAGAGACACTACCACGATTGCTCAATAGGCGGATACGACACTTGTGCACAACCTATAGGAGACAAAAATGCAACGACTTTTATCCCAAGTATGCTATGTATATATGGTTCCCGGTGTTCCTCTCAAGATGATCCAAGATGATCTTATATGCAATGTGGTATGATGCTATGGCTATTGCTTACAAGCTCTTTGCTCTCTCTTTGCTTAAAAGCTTATTCTTTCTCTCTTTTTTTTAAATGGCCACGATGCACAAACCAATATAGCAATTGTGTATATGCGGGAATAATTTTGTGACACAAGAGATGATATGATGATACCAATATGATATGGTATGTATGCAATGGAAGGTGTAGTTCGATTATTACTAATGTGCATAAGTAACGTTGCCGGCAATACTCAATGGCTAGTCTCGATAGGCAAGTGACGCAAAATGGGCTAGGGGTTATCAATGCAATGGCAAGAATGAATGTACAATGACGGGATACCACGATACCAAGATGATATAGAGGTTACCGTCAATGGCGATGATGCGTGGCGATGTTCTTGATGTAGATACCAAGATGATGTAGACCCGTCCCTAATTAGCCGAAACACCTTAGGAATGGAAAAACCGCAAACTCAAAATCTCGAATGTCAAATGTCAAATGGTGGTAGCGGAATACGGTGGTGGTTGCGGAAGTATTGGTAGAAACCCGGTCAAAATGGGTTAAGGTGGCGGAAGAGTATGGTGGGGCTATACACGTTGTAGGAGTTGAAGTCACGATCCCCAAGTAGCCGAAACACCTTGGGAGACACAAACCACAACTCGAACAAGCTCAAACAAAATTGGGTTAGGTTGAGGTGACGGAATTGTATGGTGGGCAAGGTTATGCGGAAGTTATGGTGGTGGTTGATGAAGAAGTAACCGTCCCTAAGTAGCCGAAACACCTTAGGAGACTCGAATCACAACTCAAACAACCCCAAATGGAATGGGGGACAAAATGGGTTAGGTTGTGGAAGTCGTTGGTGGCAATGCGGATAATATGGTGAAGGCCCTAGGAAAAGATGCCAAAGTTCCAAAAATGTGATGGTGTCAAAAGGTGGTAAAACCAAGGTGAGGTCCTCGGGCACGTCAAGAGCTTCAAAACGAGTCAAAGAACACTCAAATCGGAGTTCGGAGCGAAAAGTTGTGATGAAAATGGTGAAGAGGGGCGATGCTGAAATTTTAGTGTAATGTCTCTGGTTAGGCCGGATGTTCCGGGGTCAGGGCCGGAAGTTCCGGGCTCCGGAAGTTCCGGGGGGCGCGGAAAAAGTCTCGGGGAAGCCGGGGGATTTTGGGTAAACTTTCTGTTTAGCCCGGAAGTTCCGGGGGATGCTGGAAGTTCCGGGGGTCGTGGAATTTCTTCCGGGACGAACCCTAAATTCCGGATCTGAGAACGAGGGCGGAAAAACACGATTTTCCTGGGCAAAATTGAGAAGATTTCGTGAATGGAAATGGAGGAAAAGATGGGGATTTTCCATACGTGATACTCTCCTGAATGTTGAATCTCAGCACTGTTGTAGAGGAGTAGGCCAGTCTAATTAATTATATTTACATGTTTGTAAGTCTCGATCCTAGAAACTTGCAAACCTACGGTTCAACAAAGGCTGCAATTTACTTTTTACTGAAAGATATGTTATCTATTGATCTCTCTCTATCTTATGGCTGAGATGAACATAATTGTGGAAAGAAGCCTCCACTGAAATTTTAGTCTCCACTGTACACCACCAACCAATTTCCGAACTAAGGAGGCGGAGGGGGAGTTGCATTACCAGATTTTGAAGCCTAGGGCGGTGTGGTAGTGTGAAGCTGCTGCCCCGGCAGCCACTGCAAAATAAGGTACAGTTATACACACCAAGCACATAACTTGGGATCAAAATTGTGAGAGTAGCATAGGATATAACAGCTGTATACACACAAATAGTCATGGAGTAGCAGCTTAGGACATGCAGAGATAAGATGTGCAACTGAACATGGAGAAAGAAGGTTCCAGCGGTGGTGGAACTCACCTGCGACGCCGTTCTTGTCGCCTTCGCCGTCACGTCGCCTCCTGGTTGTCCACTCGTGGGCTTCCTGGGCGACCCTCGGTCGTGGCACCGGGCCTCGATGGAGTGCGGCAGGCTGCTGGCGGCGGGGCGGGTGACGCAGGGCGTGATGGCGCTGCGCGGGGACCCGACGATGCCCGACTCCCTGCTGCTCCCACCGATCTTCTGGTTCCCGGCGCTCGAGTGACTCAACCTCTCGCTGGCCTCGCTGTGGGGCCAACCGCTGCTCTCCTCGGCCTTGCGAATTGCAGGGGCGCCCGCCTCCTCCTCCTCCTCCAACCACCTTCCGCTCCACCGGAAGAGATCGCCGAGCGGAACACCTTCATTGCCGCGTGCCTCGCCGCCTACTCCCCGCTATGTCCGACCTCCCCCTCTACTGTTGCGACCCCTCGACGCTCACCAGCCCCGCGCCGGGCCAACCTCCACAGCGTCTATCTCGGGGTGGATTAGGAAGCGCACCGAAGAGGAAGGGAAGGGAGGGCCGGCGGCGCAACGTTGCCGCGGATCCGTATTTCTCGATCCAGGGAGAGATAGAAGGGGAATCGTGCCCAAAAATCACGGGGCTGTGGGCGGGGCCACCGGGATAGGGAATGCGGAGCGCTAGAAGAATCGGCAGACCACACGTTTGCTCGGCGGAACATTTCATCTTAGACGTTCATCTAGACGGCAGACCGTTCGCGTAATATAGGCAGTATGATGTGCTTAGGTAGATCTGATCTGACAGTACATGTTATTCTGTGTACAGATTGTTGTGTGGCTTTGGGAGAAGTCATGTTTGCTCTTTTAATAGTAGTATAGATATAGATTAAGGGCCCCTTTAATTTCTCGATCAATCAATCAGGAAAAAACGTCTTTTTTTTGGCTCTATTCGCTTCAACTCCATCTCCACGCGCGCGCGATCGAAATCGACCGAATTCAACAATTAATGGACGTTCGTACGCTACACACGCCGGGAGTGTAGCACGTGCGTTGACGACAAAAAAAGACCTAGTAATAATTCCTACGTACATACTCACTCCATCCGAAAATACTTGTCGGAGAAATGAATGTATCTAGACGTATTTTAGTTCTAAATACATCTATTTTGATCCATTTCCGTGACAAGTAATTCCGGACGGAGGGAGTACATTATTAGCTCTCCCTAATCTGCTACCTCTTGTTTTTAAATGTATAAGACGTTTTTGCACTTCATATTGAACCGCAAAAAACGTCTTTCGTTTATGAACAAGGGATGAACAACCTATTTCTTTTTTTAAAAGAACACAACTTTTTACCACGCCCTTCCCTCTCTAGCTCAAGGCTAGTCTCTCCTCGTTCTTTACAACCCAACCCAAACCGGCCATGAACAATGGCAGATGACGGGGCCGGGCGGGCGAGGCGATTTCAAGGCAACCACACCCAAACCGCCCACGAACAAACGGTCGTAGCCGGAGCGTTTGAGGCTCTCTCGTAGCCCGCAGCACGGCAATCAGTCACCGCTCCCTAGGCCGGCTCGCTTCGACACACATCTTCCTTTGCCCTAACCCGAGCTCACCTCCTTCGTCTTCGGCCACATTGCAACCTTAATTTCCTCGTGCGTACATATATAGACACCCCACACGCCATAAGTCCCCAGTTCTGCACCCGGCGTGCGTGCCCACGCTCGTCTTGGCCATGTCATGTTCCTAGTCGTTTCCCGGGAAAAATAAATCATGTACCTATCTCTTCCCGGCCCCAATGCTCGGTCGGGTAGCTAGCGGCCTGCGCTCGCCTGGTCACGTATGCATGCATGCATGGAGGAATCATTAGCCGCATGTAGCCGTGTACGTACGTGCACGCGGGAAGAGCGAGAATGATACGGAAGGTTACATGCTCCCATGAGACGAGACGACCTGGGTCGTTGGATCTGAAATCCAAGGGCCGCAGGATGAGCTTCTGGACTTATGCCTGAATATCATATTCTAGAGGTCTTTTCTGAAAAGTCTTAGTAGCCTATCCTCTAATAACCTTTGAATTTCAGACCCAACGGCTTGCATCATCTCGTATCATGGGAGCACCTAGCCTCCCGTATCACGGGATAGGCATGCCCACGGGATACTCTCTCCGGGAAGAGCGCCATCGACCATGTGTGTTGCACGCACCCAGAGTGTCCGACCCCAAGGGCATGTGCATTGGTTCAGTCGGCTTCTGTCTATAGCATCTATAGACTGTACACTGTAGGCAGCACATACAACAAGCTGATTATTTGGCCGACTATAACTATGCGTGTGCAAACTCCATGGGGAAGGAAAAACTGTAGTATTTTAGGTTCGCGGGAGAAGGGGAAAGTTTGTTTTCCTGTAGCACGAGATCCATGTGGCGCATCATATACGCTGGCCTCCGTACAACAGCAAATTGGCCGTCAGTAAGCAGCGATTCGTACGGAAAAGATTGTCTCTATTTTTGCTTTTCTCTCCCCCCCAAGGTCATTTTATTTTTCTATACGTGGATGTAACAGCCGGATGTTAATGTTACAAACGCTGAGGGTACATCATTCTTTTTTTTTTTAAACATCAGTACAGACACAAGCGCTTATATACACGCGCATACACTCACCCTTATGAACGCACACACGCACACCCTATCCCTGTGAGCACCTCCGAAAGACTGAGCCGGCATATCATTTTAAGATTTACGAAGTCACCGTAGGCGCCTCGTCGTCGACGGGAACGTCTCCTCCCACTGAATGCGCATCGCCGAAAATCCTGAAATAAATCCAGAAATAAATGCGAGCACCAGGATTTGAACCCTGATGGGCTGGGGATACCACAGTCCCTCTAACCATCCAACCATAGGTTGGTTCACGAGGGTACATCATTGTACATGCCCTAATGCTCATTGTCTTTCGGGTCGTCGTTGTTGTGCCCAGGGTTGCATGCATGCATGCATGCTTACTTAATTTAAAGCATCTACAGTCGAGCGCCCCAAACCCGTCTCAAATGTCCGGCCGGGCCGCCCGGTCACTGATCGGTCATGAAATTTTGACCCAGACGGGCGTCTCAAACACCCGGACTGACCGGTCACGAAATTTCGACCCAGATGGTCGCCTCAAACGCCAGGGCTGATCGGCACCCCTCATATCCAGCCCAAATATTGGACGGATATGGGGGCACCCGGGCGCGTCCGCAACGTCGGGCTGGCGGCGGAGTCCCATGCGGAGTTGCCCAGAAACCTGGCGGTCCGAAGCTCATCTCCTCCGTCGGAATGATGTCTCCGCTCCGGCGGGCCGCGTAGTGCCTAGCCCGCCGGCACCGAAACCCTACCCCTCCACATTTCCCTCCACCCCGTCCGCCGCCGCGCCACTTTCCACTCTTCGTCCGCCACCACTAGCAGCCATACCCCCACGTCGCCTGGTAAGGGGCTACCCATTTCTAACGCGGGAGCGCCGACTGCAGCTCCTTGAGCAGATCTGGGCAAGGCGCGAATTTCGGATCACCGCGGGGCTACCTCCAAATGCAGTGGATTCGGAGAAGGAGTTGGAGGAGGAAGAGAAGGAGCCAGAGGAGGATGTGGGGGACGCTGTGGACGCGGATCTGCAGGCGGAGTAGTAGGCCATCCTTGATTCCTCCGCTCGGAGTCGGATGTGGAGGCCAGACGTCGTCGTCGGCAGGAGATGGAGGCGGAGCACACCACGGAGGATGAGAAGATGCTCGCCTATATGGATGAGGTCGAGCAGGAGGAGGATGAGCCGGAGCCCTCCTACGCGTCCGTCCACCCGTCGCCCGGCATCGATGTCTTGGACATCTTCGACGATGAAGCTTAGCTAGGGTAGTACGTAGGATTTCTTTTGCATGCTTTGTATGGATATACGAGTTGAAATATGAAAGACTCGGATGCAGAGTAGCTAATTTGAGACGTGGCCGGTCACTGTCCGCGGATGCGCCCGGTCACTTCCGTGGATGTTAGAGGGATCGGATTTGACAAGTCCGGCTATAGGTGCTCGCGCGCCCCTCCGCAGGTCCTGTGAAGATCGTCCCCGACTTCAGCGCGCCCCTCCACCGATCGAGCAATGGGCTGCCGCTACGTCGCCCCGTCGGGCCGCAGCGCCGCCGCCCCGTGGTTCTCCTCGCGGCTGCATCGACTCGCGCGTCGGCGCTGCGTTGCCTCTTCGGGCCGTAGTGCCGCGATACGCGGTCCCAGCCGCCGCCCCGAGGCCGTCCTCGCGGTTGCACCGACCCGGGCTCCGCCGCTGCGTCGGCCCTTCGGGCCATAGCGCCGCGACCCGAGGTCCCCGTTGCCGCCCCGAGGTCTTCCCGCCGTCGCCCCGACCCGCCTGCTGCCGCCGCGTCACCCCTTCGGGCTGTGGCGCTGCGTCCCGCGGTCCACTCCGCCGTCACCGTGCGTCGATCTCCCGTGTTATGCGTCGCGCCGCCTCCCTTGGCGCGGGAACGCCACCGTCCATGTCGGTCTTCATCACGCTGTCGTGTTCCTCGCCTACTTCGAGCACCGCCGCCACGCTACTAACCTAGCCGCCGCCGCCGTCAGGCCGCCGCCGCCGCTCTTCTTCGGCCGCCGCCGCCGCCCGTCCACCCCCTTCGTCTTCGTCGAAGCACCAGCCCGTCGCCAGCGTCCCCGTCATCTACCCAGACCACTTCGTCTACTCCGACCACCGACAACGACATCGGCCCCGTGCCGACTGGCGCCGCAACTATCGTCGAGTCTTCTTCTCTGCTGGCCCCCCCGACTCCTCGACATGGCGCACAGCTCGTGCAGGTCCCTCGTCTACGCATGTCCGGTGTTGGTAACACCGATGCGTGCCTTCGTCCATGATGTCTCCCCGACCCTGGCAAGCCTGGTGCGGCCCTTCGTCAACTTCGTCTTCTTCCGTCTATGCATGCCCCGTGCTGGCAACACCAACGCGTGTCTTCGTCTACGACATGTCCCCGGGTTTGGCAAACCCGGCGCGACGCCTCGTCAACACCGTCTTCTTCCCAGCGCACCACTTCTTCGACACTACTGCGCCCATGACTAACTCGGCGCCTCCTTGCGCCCACGGCTCCACGGTGACTTCCTCGACACCGGCCACCCCGACTCGACATCGACCACGGCATTCTTCGCATGGCTACCTCGTCCACGGCTACACCACTCTACGCTCTCGGATAAATCGACAAACGGCACAAAGGGCTATCATCCACTTGAGCAACTCGTCGGCTTCCTCTACAGTCAACGCGTCCGCGACGTGACACCGTCCACGACGCTCCCGCTACGACTGCGGGGGGATGTCAGCCCGTCGGCTGCTATTCTTTCCTGTCTGATCATCCGCGACGCTCTTGTTGTCTGCGACGCTACCGCTACGACTGCGGGGGGATGTTAGAGATATATTTGGGTTACTTGTATTTCGTAGTCTAGGATTTGTAATCCTTCTCCTACCTTATCTCCAGGAGAGGCTTCTTGCCCTCCAAGTCTTGTACTCAATATATACTCACCCTCGAGGCTCAATAATACATTCATCATATTCCGCAACAATCCCTCTCTCTCTCTCTCTTGTAACAGAATGAGTACTCTACAAGCAAGCAATGAGATGGCATATCTATGCGTGCGCACGATCGGGAGTTCATAGACGTACATGGGCACCCGTACATCACATGCATGCACACACGCGTGGTCTCATCTCGCTCCTGGGCAGCATGAACTATCAACTCAACGTGCTTTATGAGTAGATGGTGATGCTAGCATGCACATTAACGAGATGTGTTGACGTGTATTTGCTGTCAGTTAGATCATCCTTCTTAGGTTTTCACCAGTCAGCCTGTCAATTTACTTGTGGATTGTGGGTATTGAGGCGTACTTGCTGTCAATTGGACCATGCTTCTTTTGTTTCATTGGTCAGCTTGACAATTTGTTTGTTGACATTGCTATCTAGTAAAACTGGCTTATTAGGTCTCTGTTTAGCCTCACTATGCTTTTAGTTCTGTTATGTCAGGCTGATATGGACTGTGCTATTTTTATTTTATACAATGGTTACCCATAAAGCTGGTCTCCTTTGCAAATATTTGATGAATGTACAGTACTATTAGGTACTCAATGGGACTGATATCTTTAAGAACCTTCTTCTCATCTTAAATAGAACATGTTTAGGAGGCTGTGCTGTGTAATGTGACTATAAATTAAAAGCACTTGTTTTGAGGGCATATTTAATTAAACAGGGCTTTGGTTGTTGTGTAGTAAACCCAAATGATTTCATACGCCTGGGTACCTCTTAATACAGATGCCTAGAGCGAATCTAGATTCTTTTGCTGAATGTCTACAAGTTTCTGAATATTCTAATTCATAAAGTTGATGATGCTATATTTGTATTTTTCAGCAAGGAAATGGGCGCTGTGTTCAAGACCAATGATGAAGCTGCGACATTTAAAGTTCCACAAGCATCTACCAAAGCAAGCTTTGAATTCAACTAAATCTGTAAGTATCATCCCAACGAAAAATGAAACTGTATCCTAACTAAATCTGTAAGCATGCTCTATGACTGATTGGCCATTGAATTCAACCTGGCTGTGTTGTTCTCGCTGCTAGGTTATAAGCCCATGGAGTATGCTGTACAATATGGACACCTCCCTGCACCTTCTTCACCGGGTCACGGGTCTGCACCAGTAACATTGGGGCATCACTCTTCTCCGTGCAGCTGCAGTTCATGGTACAAACAAAAAGATCTCTCCCTTTGTTGTTACTCTCCACCACGGTGGTAAAATATATATCTGGCCTTCCTTCAGTGCTAGGATTGATTTATGAGATAGCTGCCCTTTTGTTTGCAAGAATGAATATGCCTTAGTTTGAAGCTCACAACCTACTATTGCCCTGCTCCCTTTGTTTTGTGGTGGAACTTCTTTCCTTTTTGTGAATTGTTGTGCACTGGAGAAAGTACGTAGCAGCAGTTGTTGCGTTGGCCGTTGAATTTAGAGAGGAATGCCATGGTGATAAAAGCCTGTTTCTGTAGTATGATAACTAGCTTATGTAAGTCTCTTGGATAGCTATTTCAATATACCATCTTGTTAAAGCTGTTAAAAGAAGTTTACCCCTAAATGAGTGTTTTTCTTTAGTATGACTACCCTGATCGTAGTAATTCTCTCTGTTCTTTATGTTTATTAAGTGAAATGTGAACCAATAAAGTTGCTTTCCCCCTCAAGGTACTGAGACTTTGTTGCTGAAAACAGTCGCTGAACTCTACCATGTAGCAGCACTTGTTAGCTGATTGTGATGATGAATGATGTGGCGATACAAGTGAATTCAGTTTTGTGCTAACCTAAGATAAACAAAAAATCTGCTGCTGTAAACGAAACAGTTTTTATTGTTGCCGTAAATTAAAACAACTATTTTCTTATTATAGACAGGATGTGTTGCTCTGCAGCATGTTCTCAGTATATGGACATGCAAGTTATGTTTTTTTGTTGGGAAACTTTTTTGTATAGCGGTCACTGCACCCCACCCCCCTGCCGGTGGAGGTCCAAATCCATAAAGTTGAGTTTTCTAATGTTTTGTCCAATCTTGTCATTTCCGAATGGTGCACGACTCAGTCGTGATGCTCTATGCCAAGCTGAGTTGTATTTGTTGTCATAGCAATGAATATCGTCTGTTGTCTTTGCTTCTAGACCTAAACTATGTTGCATTTGTGCCCTCTAGATCTTACATTACTTATATGACTCAACTGTGATGCTCTATGCTCCGTTGGCTATTACATATGTTTCTTGCTATATATGGTGTTAGATTACATATACTTGTCGCATGCCAAGTCTCGACCATTTTTCTTTTTTTGAATGAATGGATTGACTGATGAGCTTGGTTTACCTATCAGATTTATTACAACTAGAAGATTTTGTTTTTAGTTCTTGTTCGGTCAATATAATGATTGCTTAAACTATCCAGGAGTATCCATGTTGTAGCTTTTGGACTGGGCGCTCTCCTAATTGTAGAAAAGAACAAGTGCATCATATATAATCCTATTTCTTCTGGCTGACTTTGGGAGTGTAGTTAGAACTCTCATTGTTTTCTTTATTGTGACACCATAGGGAAGTTTTGGATGGGCTGATATAATCTTTGCTTTCTCTCTCTCTCTCTCTGCCCAGGTAGGGAAACAGGGAAGTTTGATCTTGCGGAGGGCGAGAAGAACATGGAAAGAACCTGCGAAGTCACATGGTGAGAGGAAGGGAAGTTGGTACAAGCCACATGTACCAATCTTATCCAGCAGTCCTACACATCGTCCTTGGTTCAGGTGAGTCCTTGGTCTCCTCTCTTTCTTGATCTGAGATGGTCTGGCCATCGAGAGTGCCTATTGTGTATGTGTATCAGAAATACACCAACAAGAGTGAACATCATCCATAGCTGCAGAATTATGTAGGGGACAATAAGAGCTAATATTTAACTTGTGTCAGATAATTTCATGTTCTTCTTTTTGAGTTGATGCCTTATTTACTAACTAGCTTTGCAAGCGTTGTTTGACTACCTGGTAACTGCTAATTGTGAAGTTTTGGGATATCTTGCGATTTGTATTGTCCATGTCGTTCAAGCTTTTTCTTGTGATTTGGATTCATATTATCAATAGTCTTTTTTTTTTCTCAAGTAAAGCTGCATGTTGCCTTCTTGAATGGGTTCACGAACATTTTTTCACTTATTAGAGAGATAGCTAACTCGGCATTTCTTCGAATATCACAGGAGATGATGATAGCTAAATGTGGGCAAGTCACAGGCTTAGGGAGGGAGAAGTTGATACACCTCGTGTAGTCCTTGGGTTGTCAAGCTGAGGGAAAGGGGAGACAGTTTAATGATCTGGCATCTCTGTTTGGCTACTATGATTCGAAAGAGTCACAGTGCGATGGAAGTGGTTTGGCTGCAACTGTGGCGATGGTATCTGCCCTTTATTCTGTTTTGGTGAGTCACTGACCCCCTCTATCTCTCCCTATGACCTGAGATGGTCTGGTCATTGAGCCTGGCTTGATGGTCATATTCTGTTTTCATCCATTCTTCTTTTTTTGATGGCTCAACTACGACCTTTATTGCACCTTTGTGATTCATTGTTGTTTGTGTTCTGAGAACTAATAGATAGAATTGTTTTATTGTTATGTACTGTAAAAGATATGAAATATGCTTTGAGCAACTGGTGGATGGTGCATATACTTCCTAGAGGCTTCACTCGAGTACGTAGTCCACTGAACAAAGAGCAAAACTAGGTGGTTTCTATATGATGATTAGTAGGATATAGTTGGCCTTTTTGTTGCATTTTTTTTTGCCTGATGTATCATGCCACAACAGCTTTTTGTTTTGCCAAATGATTAGGAGGAAACCATATCTGATCATGGGTCAGGATGGCCACGAGTGTTTTAGTTCACACACCCATCCACGGGCCTGTATTGTAGCTCATACAAAGTTTCTGAGATTTTTTCTCCTGGTTCTTTATCAATGTTCATGTAGATTTTTGAAATGTTTTGGTTGGATTCTGTGTGTGATGCAAGCAGCATAAGACAGTGAGTTGAGTGTCTCCTGCTGCCTTGATTTTCAGTTTCATCATGATTTCCTTGTACACAATGCTTGGTTTATGGTTGCCTGTCTAAACCAAAGTCTAAAGCTTGCTATTTCATCAAAACGAGTTTCTCAGTACTTGTGGGTTGTGGGCATAGCAAAAGAATCAGACTGCATGTTGATGCTACTCCCTTCGTCCCATAATAACATAAGAGTGTTTTTACACTACACTAGTGTTGAAAACGCTCTTATTTTATGGGACGGAGTGAGTAGTATCTATGTTGTACATAGAAATAGAATCCTAGTGTTCCTGTTCATGTTCCTGCTGTTAAATTTTAGAGATTGATTGAGGAATGGGTAGAATGTGAAGAATTAATCTTGTTCTTTCTCGCTGCCCAGGGAGTGGCCTGGCCTGACTTGATGGTGAGGATGGCGAACAAGTCTATGCCGGGGAAGGTCGGTTAGCTGCAGGAAGTTTGATCCTCCTGAGGGCGAGAAGACGGATAAATTTTCTTTTATATTTCCAGTATGTGTAATCTGGCTTGTTGTTTGCTGGCCGGTGATTCGCCAATCTAACCTTCTGCAACCATGGCAGTGGTGGCCGCCTCTTCGTAGTTCAGGTGAGCCGCTGGTCTCCTCTCTCTCTCTCTCTCTCTCTCTCTCTCTCTCTCTCTCTCTGATATTGTTTAGCCATCTGGCTGTGGTGCTGGCCATCGAGCTGATGGCTCAGTGTTTGGTCTGTGGTGGTGGTCATCCGGCCACAACAAGATTCTGTGGCTACTATGTTGATTTGTAAGATTCTGTAGTGCGGCACGAGTATGCTTGAGTTATGTAATATCCTTGACTGTTTCTTGTATGTGTGGCCTCTCGAGTAAGCTTGCATATATTGATTATATTAGATAAATTAGCTAGATTGGCTGCAGAGTACCATTTGACTTGTTTAGTCTCACTTCTCTGTATTGTCTTTGTTGATTCATCATTAGGTTTGAGTAGTACATTAGTCTTACATTCCGCACTTGGCATGTTTCCCAGCAGGACCTAGGGTATTTATACTGTTAAATGAATCTTTATTTGTCCGGCATGTGTCTGGATCCTAAGTTCCTAACCTGTGTACCTAGTGTACACTTGTATAGCCTGTATACTTCATTTTTTGAATTGGACCAACTTGTGTACTTCAGCAACGCTGTTTAACTTGGCTTTGACTCGAACTGATCCCAAGTTCTTAGCTGCTTGCTTGCACACCCATTGATTTTTACTACCTGTGAGCTCTGTTTCTATGCATGTAACCTCAATAAGCGACCTGTTCCTTCCATGATTTTAAAATGCTGTTTCTTCCTTTGATTTAGGCATGTAAATGATAACCCTGCCTAACCTGCAATGACATTATGAGATTTTAAATTTGAAGAGTTTGTTATCCTCGATTGTAGGGCACTGCTGCTGATGCCTCCTGGAATTCTGGCCACCTCTGTCCATCTCAGCGAATTCGACAATAGTGGGCTGTGATGGCCGCCTCTTCGTTGGTTCTGGTGAGCCCTTGGTCTCCTCCCTCTGTCCGTGCCCTAAGATTAGCTTGTTCTGTTCTTTACACTCGCTGCTTAATGTTTCTTCATGAGTTTGCTGTGTGGAGAGCCTGCATGCAAAAGTTTGAGTCTTTTGCTTGTGAAGTATTTTTTGCAGCTTCCAATCCATTTTGTTTTCATCTTTCATGACACAACCAATGATCCTATCATAGATAGGATGTGTTGCTCTGTAGCATGTTCTCAGTATACGGACATGCAAGTTATGTTTTTTTGTTGGGAAACCTTTTTGTATAGCAGTCACTGCAACCCACCCCTACCGGCGGAGGTCCAAATCTTGTCATTTCCGAGTGGTGCATGACCCGGTCGTGATGCTCTTTGCCAAGCTGAGTTGTATTTGTTGTCATAGCAATGCATATTTGTTGTCTTTGCTTGTAGACCTGAACTATGCTGCATTTGTGCCCTCTGGATCTTACATTACTTATATGACTCAACCGTGATGCCTTTGTGAAGTCCTCTTTGGTTTCATCATCTTCCTTTTTTTTTGAAGAAGATGTACCTGATTCGCCAATCAAATTATCTGCAGTCTCCACACTGGTTGTTTCATCTTCGTCATTTCAGGCGACTCTCTCTCTCTCTCTCTCTCTCTCTCTCTCTGAGACTGTTTGGCCATCGGGTTGTGGCCGACCGCGGTGCGAGCCATCGAGCTGATGGCTCAGTGTTTTGGGTCTGTGGTGTTGGTCTTCCGGCTGATTGCTCAATCCAGCATTATCCTGCATATATTTCCAGTGAATTAGAATTTTTAATTTCTAGTTAATGTCGTAATGATGAACAAATTCAGCGAGCTATCACCGCTGCTTATGCATGGGAAAGCTATTGCCTTGAGAATTGTGCGGGAAACTATTGCTGCTCGAAATACGCGGGAAGCTGAGAAAGCATCGTCCAAAAAACATCTTAATAGCACACCTTTATTGTAGTAATAGGAATGTGTTATTGAAATAGATTGGTTAAGTTGTACGGGTTAAATGACTTAAATTTATTTGTGGGGACATGTCACATGTATAGCATGTTGATGATCGGCCTTGCTTTCATTGAGCCATAAAAAAGTCACCACTTTTTGTAGTTTATATAAAATATAACCGAATACTTGTAGGATGCACATCGGATGGGAGAATCAGGGTGTTGTATTCTGATCGGTCAATCCAATAGTATCCTGCATATATCTCCAATTAACTGGAATTCCTATTTCTAGGTAATGAATAAATGCTGTGAGCTACCGCCGGAAATGCGCGCGAAAGCTAAACTACCATTGCTGGAAGATGTCGCTGATTCGCCAATCAAATTATCTGCAATCTCGACAGTGGTGGTTGCTTCGTCATCATTTCAGGTGAGTCACTGTCTCCTCTGTCTCTCTCACTCTGAGACCGTATAGCTATCGGGCCATTGAGCTGACGGCTCAGTGTTTTGTGTCTGTGGTGGTAGTCTTCCGGCCACCATTCTTGTTATTGTGATCATCTCTCTTGTTGATAGAACATGTCATGGTATCAGTGCTTTTTCCAGATTCTGTGGCAACAATTTTGTTGTGCTGCCTATGCATGATTACTTAGGATTATGTTCTGCCTGCACGAATATGTAGCGAACCAGCGGTGCTTTGCATGTTGAGGCCAAGCTTGCATGCATATCTATATCTGTTGTTTGCAAACCACATGGATAACTTATTCATGATCTTGTCGCACAACAGGTGGCCGGGGTTTCGGCATGGCGTGCTTGATGTTGCCAGGAAGTCGCTGATTACCGAGTGTATGAGCATGCATCTCTCTCCGTTTTGTGTTTGTGATTGTGTTGATTAGAGGGAGGCTTGACTCGGCGGTTCTCTTTTTGAATGTCACAGGAGATGATAGCTCAAGGTGTGAAAAAAGCCTGGGAAGTTGCAGGCTGAGAGGGAGGCACGTGTACGAAGCTGATCCACGGTATGGTTCCTTTTGTTTTTTATTAGTTTTGTCCCATCCCCTGCTCTTTTGCTCAAATGCCCTTTTGTCATTATTGTCCAAAAAGCAATGTGTGAACTGGAGAGTTATTTCATGTGCGCGGTCTAGTCATATATTTCGTCTTGTAAGAACACGAGAGAATGATGTTGTTATGTACTGTGGAGGATATGAAATGTGCTTTGAGCAACTGGTGGATGATACATATACCTTTCTAGAGGCTTCACTCGAGTACGTAGTTTCCGAAATCTTTTGGTTGGATTTTGTGTGTGATGCAAGCAACATAAGGCAGTGAGTTGAGTGTCTCTTGCTGCCTCGATTTTCAAACTCATCATGATTTCCTTTCACACAATGCTTGGTTTATGGTTATCTGTCGAAACCAAAGTCTAAAGCTTGCTATTTCTACAAAATGAGTTTCTTGGTACTTGTGGGGTTTGGGCATTGGCCATCGGGTCGTGGACGACCGCGTCGCTGGCCATCGAGCTGATGGCTCAGTGTTTTTGGTATGTGGTGTTACACTTCCGGCCACCAGAGTCTTGTTATTGTGATTATCTCTTGTTCTGGGTCATGGACGTCTGCGGCGCAGGCAGAACATGTCATGGTATTAGTGCTTTTGCCAGATTCTGTGGCCACAATTTTGTTGTGCTGCCTATGCATGGTTACTTCGGATCATGTTCTGCCTTCATGAATATGAAGCGAATCAGCAGTGCTTTGCATGTTGATGCCAAGCTAGCATGCATATCTATATCTGTCGTTTGCAAACCACATGGATAACTTATTCATTATCTTGTTGCGCAACAGGTGGCCGGCGTTTCGGCATGGCGTGCCTGATGTTGCCGGGAAGTCGTTGATGTTACCAAGTGTATGAGCATGCACCTCTCTGTTTTGTGTTTGTGCTTGTGTTAATTAGAGGGAGACTTGACTCGGCGGTTCTCTTTTTGAATGTCACAGGAGATGATAGCTCAAGGTGTGAAGAAGCCTGGGAGGTCGCAGGCCGAGAGGGAGGCACGTGTACCAAGCTGATCCACGGTATGGTTCCTTTTGTTTTTTATTGGTTTTGACCCATCCCCTCCTCTTTTTGCTCAAATGGTCTGTTGTCATTATTGTCCAAAGCAATGGGTGAACTGGAGAGTTATTCATGTGCTCGGTCTAGTCATATATTTTGTCTTTTAAGAACGCAAGGGTGAATGATGTTATTGTTAAGTCCCTGTACATAGCAGTAGAATCAGACTGTTCATGTTCCTGTGCAGCTGTTAAATTTTAGAGATTGAGAATGGGCACAATGTGAAGATTTAATCTTTGCCTTTCTCTCTCCCAGGGAGTGACCTGACGTGATGGTGGTGTGGATGGCGAACAAGTCTATGCTGGGGAAGGTCGGTTAGCTCCTGGAAGATTGATCCTCCAAAGGGCGGGGAGAAGACGGATCAAGTTTCCTTTATATTTCCAGTATGTGTAATCCTCCACAAGCCTGTCCCTATTGCTTGTGAAGTACTCCCTCTTATTTTGGGACGGAGGGAGTATTTTTTTGCAGCTTCTAATCCATTTATTTTTCATCTTTCATACTATCGTAGATAGGGTGTGTTGCTCTGTAGCATGCTCTCAGTCTACGGACATGCAAGTTTTTTTTTGCTGGGAGCTTTTTTGTATAGCAGTCACTGCACCCCACCCCCTGCTGGTGGAGGTCCAAATCTTGTCATTTTCGAGTGGTGCACGACCCGCTTGTGATGCTCTTTGCCAAGCTGAGTTGTATGTGGCACCCCGGCTCAGAGAAACCGGAACGCCCCGTATTCCAGCCCAGAGATCGAGGAGAAGTCTTCTGGAATACTGCACTGCTTAGCATAGAACAAATCAACTCTTTATTACAATCTATATGGATACAAGGGGATTACATCGGCATGGCGACACTACGTCTGCCACGGTTGCTTCTTGCAAGCAGCAGAACACCATGAAGCAGCGGAATAATTCTAGCAGCGGAACAGTGACAACGGTGATGAACTCCACTCCGCAGGGACTCTAGCTGGAACGCTTATCCTATCTCGCAAACAAGGAATCCACGGCAAACAAGCAATCAACTCCGGCATAACCTGCAAACAGGCATGACATGCCAAGTTAGTACATTGAATGTACTTGCAAGCTCACAGCAACCAAGAGCAATCAAGACAGACAACAGCATGGCAATTACAGGTTAACGAGGATTAACATGATACTATCAGATCAATCATAGCACGAACAAGATGAACATGATACAGCTAGAACAATATGAGCATGGCATGAACATATGAACATGATGACACTCATGCACCAACTTACTCTGCTCGGGGTTACCTCGTAACCATCACATGCACAAGCTTACCATCGCGGACATCACACAATCATCTCAGGATCCAATCAAGCTTGGTATTAACAATACCGTAGTAATCATTACATGACCACAAGGAGCTTGACCTTTACCCGTGATTCTCGCACAACATCACAAATATCCATCAACTCGGTATCCACGATACCACAGTGATCCTCTCACGATCACATAAAGATCAACCAACTTCTCTCATCATCGAACCAGGGTTGTTATATTAAGCACATTATTATTATTACTGTTAACCCATAGTGTGACCGACTACGAACTGGGCCCATATCCGTGGGCGCGGCTATCGATAGATTTAACACACACTCTGCAGAGGTTAGTACACGGTACCCACACCACGGAACCCATGGCCTCGCATTCCCATTCGGGGTGGACCAACGGCGTTCGGACAAAACCGATCTATTGCCATCACACTCTCCCAGCCACTCCGACAAACTCCCCTTTGGGCTAAGTCCTGGGTGGCCCCGATGTCAACTCGTGACATCCGCCACCTACGTGGCCGGCCACCGTCGTGGCAAAACAAAAACGGTCCCAAACGGGGACAAGAATCCTTACAATAACAACGGGCACACAAGGCTTATGCCGTCCTACCCGGCCAAGGTAGCGCCCGCGCATAATCTTCCCTCGTTGGAGGCACCGGCGAGAGGCATGACAATAGACCCAGTTAGGACCCCCCATAAGGCAAGTGTGGTTGCACTGGTCAGCTCGATTTGATGGCACCATGACTCAGCCAACAGTTGTTCAAGTTCATTATTATCCGGTTAAATTTGAATGCAATAAGCTGAGTCATAATAAAATAACATGCTGCAACTACAATGCATGAGCATGATATCAATATAAGCATGGAGGTGCAACATAATCATCGAGCATAACAACAATGAAGCATTTAACCAAATGAGCATGGCATACTGACGAGCATGAGTATAACACTACACATGAGCATAGCATGACTACTAGCATCATAAATAAATACCATGCAAGAACATAACAAGAATACTACCAAGTAAGCATGTGACCACTCGATGCAAAGGAACATGCATAGCAACGATACTTGATAACAGACGGTAATTAAGCATGCATCAGAAAGAACACCACTACTACCAGCATGTACTACTACCAAGCATAACATGTGAACATGATACTAGCAAGTAGTACAAGATAACAAGAAACATCGGAACATAGCATGAAGGTGAACATGAAACCACGAGCATAACCGAAACAACGACAGTAGTAGCAAACAATCAGGCAGATAACGGGCAAACTTTTATTAAATATTCAAGTAGAAACCATGGCTACTGCATGGCTATCATGCAAGTGGTTGTTGTGGCTTGCCTGGGGATGAAGAATACTCCGGGAAGAAATGCGGAAAGCTCGCGGAAGGAATCGCCGGAAAGGGTTCTCCCTCGGAGGGGGCTGATTAGGGGCAAGGGCATAAAGTTCATTTTCAAAATGTGAACACATCATGAAAATGATAAGAACAGAACGGGTTCGACGAGACGAAGACGTGGGCGTTGGAATCACCTCATTTGGAGTTACGAGCAAAAAGTTAGGAGGGATTTTCTGCCAGGGACCCATCTGTAAAGAAAATATTCACAAATTGGGCCTGGACAGAAAAACAGAAAGCGCATTTCAGGAACTATGCTTTCGGGATAGTGAAAACGTATTTCTGGCCGAAGCCGCAGAACTTTACGTTTTCACTGAAACGAAAGCGTAAAAGAGAAAATACGCTTCCACTTATCCACGTGGCAGAGGCGGGACCGGGCTCTGTCTCGCTGCCAGGTGGGGCCCGCCGTTGACATCTCTTCCTCCCGCTCCTCCTTCTTCTTCCTCCCGCCTGGACGCACCGGCCGAGCAGGGGAGCTCACCCCGACGACGCTCGCCGGCGATCCCGGCCACCGCAGGAGGTGTGCGACCTACCTCTGTTGCCACGGCGACCAGAGCGGCTCCGGCGAGGGGTTGAGAGGCTCGGGAGGGAGCTGGGAGTGAGGGGAGTCCGATGAGATGCTCGGGAGGGGCTCGGGTCGCCTATAAATAGTTAGGGACGAGGGGGCCGAGCCGGTTGCCACCGCTCGCGTCCGGCCGAGCTCTGGCGATGCTCAGCGATCACGGGAGGGCGCGGGAACGCGACGAAGCGGCGATGCAGAGGTCACGGAGCAGAGGAGGCCAAGGGGGCACGGGGAGGAAGCAGACAGAGGAGGAAGACGACGACCAGCTACAGTTTCCTCGTGGGCGCGCGGCGGCGAGCGCCAGCGAGCGAGCTGCAGGAGGGGGAGAGGGGTCCAGGGAGAAGGGGATGACGAGGCAGAGCTACTAGACACGCCCGTGCTTGCTGAGACGCCGAGCAGAGAGAGGGAGAAGAGGACAGAGGTGCTAGAGCGCGCAGATGGCCTGCCAAAACCCGTGATCACCACGTGAGCTGGCGAAAGCGGTGCACTCCTAGCGGCCAAACCGTGTCAGCTAGATAGGGCGTGCTACAGAGAAGGCCGTGAAGCAAAGAAACGAGCACAGGGATACAGGATGAGACAACAGCTAGCAAGAAACCAAACGAACAACAAGGTGTTTGGAACTTGCTGTAGTTCACATGCATGGAGATCAAGGCTGAGATTTGACTAGGCTTTATCTTTCACTAAGGTGATTAAGATGACAAGGTTTCAGCTCAATAAAATTGGTTTAGCTAGTACTTGCAGTACAAAAAGCCAAACTGACCAGAATAGCAAACAATGATGTAGCACTCACATACTAGATTGGATTGAGCTGAAATGTTTCATGGCCTGATGATTTGGGCATATGAGAGTGCCATAAAAATTTCATGCCATTTGGCCAAGCCAAAATGGTACTTCCTTCATATAGCACCCCTCTGGACAGAATCTTGGAAAAAAAAACCTGAGGGAAAATGGCTAGATGAAATGAGCCCAAATCTTGTGGAGATAGGTTATATGGGTAGGAGAAGGTCCTGGTAAATTTTTAGCTTAATTGAAGCAGCATAAAATATACTTGCTTCATAAACTGAAAATCTGACTAGAAACAAAGAATTGAAGGTGTGCTCACATGGATGGATAAAATGAGCTAAAATTTTGAGGAGAGTGATGATTTGACCAAATGAAGGATGTGACAAAGTTTCAACTCAATTTGATATGCCTAGCTGGTATCTCTTTCACAAAGTTTCTTTCTGGACAGAAACTTTGGAAATTAACTGAAAAATATTTACTAGGCAAATGAGTATGAAAATTTGCATGAGGCAATGATATGGACAGGAAAAGATGTCCAAAGAGTTTGGAGTCAAACAAGTAAAGATAAATAGCACTGCCATTTAGGGCAGAATAGGAAAGGAATTAATTGGATCATGTAAATGAAGGATCTTGACATATTTGAGCAAGATAGGACCCAAACAATTTATGAGAACTATTTGGGTATTTTAGGAGTGACAAAAATATAGGTTGCTTCACAACCTAGGGCAGTCAAGGTTATTCCTTTAATGGAAAAGGAATATTCCGTAGAAAAATAACATTGGGGTTGGGCCAAGATGAAAATGACAAGGTCTTGGGAAGGATATGAGGATGACAAGCCACTCTGGAAAGGAAAAAGAGGTCATCTTCTCCAGTTTCCAGACCACATAGCCACAGAAAAAGAAAACTCAAGCAAAATCCTCAGAAAATCAAAAGAAAAAGAAAAGGCCAAAAATCAGGGTGTGACATTGTATTTGTTGTCGTAGCAATGAATATTTGTTGTCTTTGCTTGTAGACCTGAACTATGCTGCATTTGTGCCCTCTGGATCTTGTATATTACTTATAGGACTCAACAGTGATGCCTTTGTGAAGTCCTCTTTTGTTTCATCATCTTCCTTTTTTTTGCAGAAGATGTACCTAGTTCGCCAATCAAATTATCTGCAGTCTCAGCACTGGTGGTTGCCTCTTCGTCATTTGAGGTGAGTCTCTCTCTCTCTCTCTCTCTCTCTCTCTCTCTCTCTCTCTCTCTCTCTCTCTCTCTCTCTCTCTCTCTCTCTGACTGTTTGGCCATCGGGTTCTGGCCGACAGCGGTGCCAGCCACCGAGCTGATGGCTCAGTGTTTTGGGTCTGTGGTGTTGGTCTTCCGGCCACCAGTTTTGTTATTGTGATTATCTCTCTTGTTGGTAGAACATGTCACGGTATTAGTGCTTTTGCATGATTCTGTGGCAACAACTTTGTCCAGTCCATACTTTGGCTCGCTCAACTACAGCCTATGTTGCACCTTTGTGATTCCTTTTGGCTCGCTCAACTTAGCTTTTGCTTTTATTTCATGTTTGGTCAATATTATGATTGTTTACCAAGTGTATTAGTGGTGCATGGAATTTATCTACCCAAGAGAACATATGTTTTGTTTTTTGTCAGCATGCATCTCTCTGTTTTGTGTTTGTGTTGATTAGAGGGAGACTTGACTTAAGACTTTATCAACGTTCATGTAGATTTTCGAAATGTTTTGGTTGGATTGTTTGTGATGCAAGCAACATTAGACAGTGAGTTGAGTGTCTCATGCTGCCTCGATTTTCAAATTCATCTTGATTTCCTTTCACACAATGCTTGGTTTATGGTTCTGTCTAAACCAAAGTATAAAGCTTGCTATTTCCACAAAATGAATTTCTCGGTACTTGTGGGTTGTGGGCATAATAATAGAATCAGAGGATGGGCAGGATTTCCACAAAATGAATGCTACTCCCTCTGTAAAGAAATATAAGAGCGTTTAGATCACTGAAGTAGTGATCTAAGCGCTCTTGTATTTCTTTATGGAGGGAGTAGTATGTATGTTGTACTCCCTCCGTCACTAGTGTCAAAAACGCTCTTATATCATGGGACGGAGGGAGTACATAGCAATATAATCAGACTGTTCATGTTTCTGTGCAGGTCATATTCCTGCAGTTAAATTTTAGAGATTGATCTTGTTCTTTCTCTCTGCCCAGGGAGTGGCCTAGCTTGATGGTGTGGATGGCAAACAAGTCTATGCCCGGGAAGGTTGGTTAGCTAGCTGCAGGAAGTTTTATCCTCCCGAGGGCGAGAAGACGGATCGATTTTCCTTTATATTTCCATTATGTGCAATCTGGCTTGTTGTTTTGCTGGCTGGCAGAGCAAGTTTGTTTCCTTGTTTCCTGGCTACGTCCTCCCCTTGTAGATTGGATTTGACATGATCATTCCATCTCATGTTATCTGTTTGTTCAAACCAATTTCAATTTACAATGCAATGAAATCTTGAGCGATTGAGAGTGATATTTGCTGCAGATGACATCTTGTTTGCTTCCTTGTTGTAGATTGGACTGATCATGTTCGAGCCTGATTCAGAGCCGCCCCTGCTTGCTGGAGCGTGCCGGTGCGCTCATGGCTGAGCCGTGAGTGCCTTCTATCTAGCTGGAGTACGCCAACCGGAGGGCCGTGTCCGCTGCGCCGAAGCCCCATCGCCCAAGCCGATCTGATCACACTGCCTGGGGCCTAGGCTGATCCATACATGCCACCGTTTGATTTGGGGGCTGTTTTCTTGGATTTCCCTGTGCTTGATCACAAAAGGCAGAGCTTAATTAGTTTTGTTGTTTGCTAATCTCATGAAGGAAATGCTCTGCTCTGCTCTCAAAAAGGAGGATCATATTTCTCTGTATTTTTCGTTCGGCGTCGGTGTTGGTCTTACCCTGCTAAACTTTGGATTGTGTTGTATCGTGTGATCGCCCTATGTCGTGCCACTTAATCAGTTAACAAAAGAGAGAGTTTGGCTGGTTGAACCTGAATTGTCTGTTTGCATTCTGAATTTTGGCTCGTTCATCTGTAACAACTGGTGCCATTGTTGTGAGTTGTGGATTTCCTGGTTTGGCTGCTCAATGCACTCGCTCGTATACATACATTTGAGGTTTACTGCCTTTTTTCTTGGCTGAGTCTTGACTTATTGACTCCTCACTGTTGTCCTGTTATACATGGTCTATGTACAATCTCATTTCATATATTTATTTATTTTTATGTTATGTTTAATGGTTCCAAGTTATGGTGGGTGTGGTGAACTTTCAGCATAAGAAGGCCCCCAAATGTCCAAATTTTAGATTCCGTACTTCATATTAAGGCCTTTTGTTCGCTGCCTGGAATTTCTGGCCATAGTTAAGTTCTTGGTTGACCAAACAAACTGGTGAGTTAGGGTATATGCATGGGACACGAAGACGACAGTCCAAACAAATTGGTGAGTTAGGGAATATGCGTCAGACATGAACACGACAGTTGATTTGGTGCTCACATTGGTGAGTTAGGTATATGCGTTTGACACAAAGACGATAGTCCAAACAAATTAGTCTCATGCATATATAGGAACTAACTACTCACACTTATTTGAGGGATCACACGTATTCCTATGCTGCTTATCAGGAAACTTATTTAACAGAGAAATCGAAAAGGCACCAAGAATCACTACGTCCCGTGGATACTCTGGAAGTAATCCCTCCCAAAGCTATATTTTCCATCAATTCTACCTCGAAACCAGGCTTAGCTCTCCCAAACCAAAGCAGTGTTCCATCCGCTTCTAGTCAATACAGTTTTCAGAATCATCATCATGCCATTAAATGCCTTGCGCCACCCTTAGTGATCTGCCTCCTCGTTCTCTCCACCATGCAATTTTCTATGACCAGACCATCTCAATATATACTAGGAGTAGACATCCATGCATCCGCGTGCGGGGTGCGCGTGCGACTTGAACTTGGGACGACGGGAGGCGGAGGCGGAGGCGGGAGGAGAGGATCATGGACTTGCGACTTGTACTTGGGGGCGGGAGAAGAGGCCGGTTCGTCGGGCGCATGGTCGCAGTTCGTGCTGTGGATTTCGTCGGTGTCAAGCTTCAGATCTGGTAGGTGGATTTCGTCGGTGGCAAGCTTCTGATGTGTTTTCGTTTTTTTCCAACGAATGCTTCGAGTAGATTTACGTTGCTCCTTCTGCTAGTCGCTCTCATTCCTTCTTGTTTGGGCTTCAGTATGCATGCAGAACTGGTCGTTAATTGCTGGTATGAATGTTTTACACAGAGAAAAAAAATCTCCACTTGTAATCCTCTTCCTGCCTGTAGATAGTTTTGTTAGGGATTTGATTGATCCTCTTTGAGAACATGGTCTGATGTCAAATGGCGTCATGCAGCATGTTTTTTTTTCACGTTTCCCTCCCTCGTTGCGTGCTTACTTGAGCGCCTGGATGATACTCGTGCCGGTCTTTGCGCCCCCGGTGGTCTTTGGCCAATGGCTTTTTGGCGTGGATCAGATTCGCGGACGTGAGAAGGATGCCGGTTCGGCTCGCCTCATCCGAGTCAATCCAGAGACCCGCCGAATGCCCCAGCGGCTCGCCTTCTATGAATTCACAAATCATCTATGTATCAGCTAGCTAGCTAGGTTTTGTTATTTTATATTTTCTTATTTCATGATAAAGGTTTATTATTCATGCTAGAATTGTATTGATCGAAAATTTAAATAAATGTGTGAATACATAAACAAATACCGTGTCCCTCGTAAGCCTCTTCTAGACTAGCTCGTTGATTAAAGATGGTTAAGGTTTTCTAGCCATAGACATGTGTTGTCATTTGATAACGGGATCACATCATTAGAAGAATGATGTGATGGACAAGACCCATCCGTTAGCTTAGCATAATGATCGTTCAGTTTATTGCTATTGCTTTCTTCATGTCAAATATATATTCCTTCGACTATGAGATTATGCACCTCCCGGATACCGGAGGAATACCTTGTGTGCTATCAAACGTCACAACGTGACTGGGTGATCATAAAGATGCTCTACAGGTATCTCCGAAAGTGTTTGTTGAGTTGGCATAGAACGAGATTAGGATTTGTCACTCCGAGTATCGGAGAGGTATCTCTAGGCCCTCTCGGTAATACACATCATAAGCTTGCAAGCAAATGACTAAGGAGTTGGTCACGAGGTGATGTATTACGGAACGAGTAAAGAGACTTGCTAGTAACAAGATTGAACTAGGTATGAAGATACCGACGATCGAATCTCGGGCAAGTAACATACCGATGGACAAAGGGAATTACGTATGTTGTCATAACGGTTCGACCGATAAAGATCTTCGTAGAATATGTAGGAGCCAATATGGGCATCCAGGTTCCACTATTGGTTATGGACCGGAGAGGTGTCTCGGTCATGTCTACATAGTTCTCGAACCCGTAGGGTCCGCACACTTAACATTCGTTGACGATATAGTGTTATATGAGTTATATGATTTGGTGACTGAATGTTGTTCGGAGTCCCGGATGAGATCACGGACATGACGAGGAGTCTCGAAATGGTCGAGAGGTAAAGATTGATATATAGGACGATGATATTCGGACACCAAAAGAGTTTCGGAGTGCACCTGGTAGTCATCGGGTCACCGGAAGGGGTTCCGGACACCCACGGTAAGTGTATGGGCCTAATGGGCCAAAGAGGGAACAGACCAGCCCCTGGTGCGCCCCTTCTTTGCACAGCAGGCCCTAATGGAAGGAAAGGAGGGAGGGCTAGCCGCTCCTGCCTTTCCCTCTCATGGGAGAAAGGAAAGGGGGGGGGCCTGCCTTTCCCCCGCACCTATATAAGGCGGGGGGGGGGGGGGGGGGCTTGGGAGGGACCCCAAGTAGGATTCCTCATACTTGGGCGCCTCCTTTGGCTGCTTCTCCCTCCCTCCCACCTATACATATGTGGGAAGGGGGCACCTAGCACATAACAGACAATTGCCTAGCCGTGTGCGGCGCCCTCCCTCCACCGTTTACACCCCCGGTCATATTTTCGTAGTGCTTAGGCGAAGCCCTGCGGAGATCACTTCACCATCACCGTCATCATGCCATCGTGCTGTCAGAACTCATCCACTACCTCGCCATCTTGCTGGATCAAGAAGGCGCGGACGTCACCGAGCTGCACGTGTGCTGAACGCAGAGGTACCGTACGTTCGGTACTCGATCGGTTGGATCGCGAAGAAAGTTCGACTACATCAACCGCGTTGTGAAACGCTTCCGTTTACGGTCTACGAGGGTACGTAGACACACTCTCCCCTCTCGTTGCTATGCATCTCCTTGATAGATCTTGCGTGGACGTAGGAAATTTTTTTGTTTTCATGCAACGTTTCCCAACTCGATAGATAAAAAATTAGACTTTATTGCACTTCTCGAGACAGGAAGAGATAATTTCACCTCGCGGTTCCTTGGAACTTTGTCTGGCGGAATTGATTTTGATTGCCACTGTTTACCCCCTAGAGGAAGATCCGGTGGTATCTTGTTGGGGGTTAAGTGCGAAACTCTAGAGGTGATCAATGTGGTTCGGGGTGATTTTGCAGTTAAGTTTCAGGTGAGATCAAAGTCGGATGGTTTCCGCTGGTCTCTGGTGGCTGTGTATGGAGAAGACCAACTAGAACTTAAGCCTGACTTCCTAGCTGATCTAGTAAGGATCTGCGGGGATGAAAGACTCCCTATCCTAGTTGGAGGGGATTTCAATATAATTAGAGAAGGAGAGAAGAGAAGAACAATGACAATTTTGATGGGCGTTGGTCCCTAATGTTCAACATGATTATTGAGAGTCTCAGTCTGAGGGAGATTGAACTCACGGGTAGGCAGTTCACATTGGCCAACACGTTACCAACACCAACTTATGAGAAGTTGGATAGGCTGCTCGCTAGTGTGGAATGGGAATAGAAATACCCACTTGTGTCTGTGCATGCGATGCAGAGGGCAATCTCAGACCACACACCTTTGCTAGTAGACTCGGGAGACGCGACACATATTGGCAACAAAAACACTTTCTCTTTCGAACTAAGTTGGTTCGAAAAGGAGAACTTCATGGCCATCGTAGCACGAGAATGGGTGAAGCCTGTTGGTGGACGATCCAGTATAGAAAGATGGCAAAACAAGATTAGGCATCTAAGGCAATTTTTACGGGGTTGGGCCAGAAACGAAAGTGGGATTTATAAACAAGAAAAAGAAAGACTCACCCAACTGATTGATGCTTTGGACCTGAAGGCAGAATCGAACCTGCTCGATGTGTTAGAGCAGGCCACCAAGTCTGAAGCCGAGCAAAGCCTGCGCGCTCTTCTTAGGGAAGAAGAAATGAAATGGGCCTTGCGTTCTAAGGTTCTTAAGGTTGTCAAAGGGGATGATAATACACAATTTTTTCACATGATTGCGAATGGCAAACATAGGAAAAAGAAAATCATCCAGCTTAAACAGGACGAAGGAACCGTGGTGGGTCACGAGAACCTCAAGTCATATATTTCCAATTTTTATAAGCAGCTATTCGGGCCTCCGTTATGTAATGCGGTATCCCTGGATGAGTCTGTTATTGGGGATATTCCTCAACTCCGGTCAGATGAAAATGATATTTTATCTGCACCGTTTACTGAGAAAGAGGTTTCCGATGCAATATCACAAATAAAACCGAATAAAGCACCGGGACCAGATGGTTTCCCTGCGGAATTCTATAAGAAATGTTGGCATATTATAAAGGATGATCTTATGCCTATGTTTCATGATTTTTTCAATGGTCACCTGGAACCCTTCCATCTTAACTTTGGTATGATAACGCTGTTGCCAAAGAAAGAAGAAGCAGTTCACATCGAGCAGTTCAGGCCAATATGCCTTTTAAATGTGAGTTTCCAAATATTCACGAAAGTGGGTACTAATAGACTGACACGGATCGCCCATTCGGTGGTGCAACCGAGTCAGACGACTTTCATGCCGGGGAGACATATCCTAGAAGGGGTTGTTGTCTTACATGAAACTCTCCATGAAATTCATTCGAAGAAACTAGATGGGGTCATCTTCAAAGTGGATTTCGAAAAGGCATATGATAAAGTAAAGTGGCATTTCCTTCAGCAGGAAATGCGCATGAAGGGTTTTAATGAGACGTGGAAGAATCGGGTGGATTCCCTAGTCCAAAAAGGTAGTGTCGGTGTAAAGGTTAAGGATGATATCGGTCACTATTTTCATACTCATAAGGGCTTGAGACAAGGTGATTCGATGTCTCCTCTCTTATTCAATATAGTGGCTGATATGGTGACCGTTCTTATAGGCCGGGCCAAGGAGAATGGCCAAGTGGGTGGACTCGTTCCCCATCTAGTCGATGGGGGAGTATCCATCTTACAATATGCCGACGTCACTATTCTTTTCATGGAGCATGATCTTGCAAAGACTCGGAATATGAAACTGGTGTTGTGTCTTTTTGAACAATTGTGAGGACTAAAAATAAATTTTCGCAAGAGCGAATTATTCTACTTTGGGAGGGCCAAAGAGGAACAAGATGCATATAGACAATTGTTCGGATGTGAATTGGGATCTCTGCCTTTCAGTTATCTGGGCATCCCGATTCATCATCGTAAACTTACTAATAAGGAGTGGAAATGCATCGAAGATCGATTTGAAAAAAAACTAAGCTGCTGGAAGGGCAAGCTAATGTCTTATGGAGGTTGGTTGGTGCTCATTAATTCAGTACTAACTAGTATGCCGATGTTCGTGTTATTATTCTTTGAAGTACCTAAAGGGGTACGGAAGAGACTTGATTTCTATTGATCTCGATTTTTTTGGCAGTCCGATGATGTTAAGACAAAATATCGGCTGGCAAGATGGGATATCATTTGCTGACCCAAGGACCAAGGGGGTCTTGGCATTGAGAACCTAGAGATTAAAAATAAATGTCTGATGAGTAAATGGCTATATAGGTTATCAGTAGAGACTGATGGTATGTGGGCACAGATACTACGAAACAAATATTTACATTCAAAATCTCTGGCCCAAGTTACCGCAAGACCTAATGATTCGCCATTCTGGAAGGGACTTATGAGAACGAAAGATAGGTTCTTTCGTAGTGCCAAATTCTTTGTTGGCAATGGGATGGCAACAAGATTTTGGGAGGATGCGTGGTTAGGGGAGACGCCGCTAGCCCTACAGTACCCCACCTTCTATAATATTGTACAACGTAAGGAGGATTACGTGGCCACAATATTACAGGCGGTGCCCTTAAATATACAGTTTAGGAGATCTTTAGTGGGGGAGCGTTGAACTTCCTGGCTACACTTGGTACGGAGGTTGATGGAGAAACTATCCGACCAACCTGATTCCATTCACTGGAAATTAACTAGAAACGGAGTGTTTACGGTCAAATCTATGTATTTGGATCTAATCAATTCTGGCCCAATCCCAAGATCGATACATATTTGGAAAGTTAAGGTTCCCTTGCGTATCAAAATTTTCATGTGGTTTGTCCACAAGCAAGTGATCCTCACCAAAGATAATTTACTAAAGCGACGTTGGGTAGGAAGTGCACGATGTTGTTTTTGTGATCATGACGAAACAATACAACACCTATTTATAGATTGCCCTCTCGCGAAATTACTTTGGCGAACGATTCATATAGCCTTTAACATTATTCCACCAGTTAGCATTGAAGCGTTATTTGGGACGTGGCTAGCTGGAGTAGATCATTTTACTACGTCTCGTATTCGGATTGGAATATGTACGTGTGCTTATTTAGGCTATATGGAACTACAGGAACGATATGATATTTAACAGACAACATACTTTAACTTTGTTGCAGGTCATCTTCAGAGCTACGGCATGGATCCGTACGGACTCCAGAGAGCCTTTGGTTACTGGGTGCAACCAGTGGGAGATGATTGCATGAGCTATATTCAACCGGTTTGGATGACGGTCTCATAACAGGATAGGCGTCTAGTGTTCTAGTCCTATTATCCTGCCAGTTGTGGCAATGAGTTTTCCTTTTTTATTTTTGCTCCATTTGCAAGCTGTAATGGAGCTAAGACTATGTTTTTATTCAAATTTTTTAATAATATGGCCGCATGCATCTTTCAGATGCAGAGGCCGGGGATGAGCCTCCTTTTGGAAAAAAAAATTGGACCTTCTGGTCATATATTGCTCGATGCCTTTTGGCTTAGAACCTTAACTGTCATGCGATGCCCGAGGGGCTTATATTGTCTGTTAGTCGTTAGTACTCTGCCTATGTTATGGACTTTATTAATTTAAAGCTGGACGCCTCTGGCGTTTTCGCTCTAAGAAAATGGTGTTGGTTTTTTTCTTTTTTGGAACACTATTGTGTTGGGTTTTGCTAGGCGGGCTGGCGTCGCCAATCAGATTTCTCGTTATTTATTCTCCAAAAGACAGTCAGGTGATGATCGTGTAGAACCACATGATCGAGGAAATCCGATCGAAGACCTGTTGGACCGAATCATCATCTTCGGACGAGCGCGTAGACGGAGATCATTATCATGAGAGCCATGCAGGTGGCGGCGAGCAGCATGAGCCCGGCGGAGGAGAAGGCCAGCACGAAGAACCTGCTGATGTCCGTGTTGAGCTGGGTGACCTCAGGGGGAATCAGACTCCCGGTCGCGGCAGCAAACCGTTCCCAGCTGCGGTACGTGTAGTCGGCGTTGCGCTTCGCGTCGCCGGTGTAGCCGTAGCCCGCGGCGGCGCCCGTGGCGATCACCAGTGCGAAGACCTGCACACGTGGTCGTAATGGATGGTTGGATCGTCCATCAAAACATTTATGATTGGCGAGCAGATTGTAGAAAGCTGCGCCCTGGCTAATCTATTCTTAGTTTCTTACCACGTCGGCGCATATGAGGAGCAAGGCGACGCCCTCGCTGCCTCCGATCCTCGTCTTCCTTCTGGCGATGCTGACTGCCGCAAACGGTGTCTGCAGCAGGGTGTAGACGCACCCAACAACAGCGATAGCCAGCACGTACCTAAATAGAAAGAATTCCTTATTTGACACTGTTTTAAATTTCGTTTCCATATTTAACATGGAAGAAATATTTCTTCCCTATATAACACCAACTTTAAATTTTGTTCCCAATATAGCACTTCCGTTCATTTTTTGACCTAATGGTGTTAAACGACATATGAAATGACAAGTTTACCCCTAGCACTAGAAGCACCTAAGTCAGGTCAAAGTCATTGCCATTGGCTTCACCCGGCCCACAATCCCCATGCACAAGAACACCAATGTTGGAATTAAACCCAACTACCCAACTCGTCAATGTCCGTGTCCTATACGTATGCATGTATATGCATTGATTTCATATAGGACTAGAGTTTGATACCGAATAGTCTAGCTTGTGTTGGCAGTTGATATATAGGTACACCGAGCCGTCACCCCAATCAGAAATAGCAATTAAAAATCCAAAGGCACGACACGGTCCTTTTGCAATCAACTCGGCGTGTCCTCGTATTGTTCGCATGTGCCGTGTGCGTGTTTCGTCGAGTCGAGCCGTGCATCGAGCAAGCCGGCGGCCGTGTTGTTTTATACGAGCCTGTGCTGTGTGCAAAGCTAGCTTAAAAAATCCATCCAGTAGGGAGCTAGCTGCTTGTACTCTTACGTGTGATCTCCAGGAATAGGACACCGGAATAAGACATCGGCTTATTCGGTTACACTAACCATGGACTCACACCTTAAATAAAACACCGGAATAAATAAAAGGACTGAATAGATGTCTCAGGGTAGAATTGTAATTTCACATGCCATTTAAGACTGTTTGCGCAAAAAATAGATGGAAGTGTTATATTGGGAACAAATTTAAAGGCTGTGTTAGATAGGGGAAAAGTATTTTTTTCGGCGTCAAATAGGCAATAAAAACTTTAGACAATGTTAGATAAGGAATTCTCTCACCTAAATAAGCCGAGAATAAAAGGACATGAAACCACACGCATGCTACCTAGTAATACTTATGTGTTATGAACAGTTCGTCTAAATTGTTTAAAACACAAATCTAATACAGGGAGTAAAAAGGATCAAAGGATGTACATGGCAAACACGGACAGGAGTACCTGTACGCGTAGACGTCCTTGAAGGTGATCTCCTTCGCCGGGACGTCCAGGAGAATGGCCTCGGCGTCAGAGACGTGGAACTTGTCGACCAAGATGAGGACGAGAGACGCGAGGAGGAGCGCGAGGGTGAGGAGCCGGAGCACCAGGACGGCAGACGGCAGAGCAATCTTGCTAGACGCCATTGCGAGCTGTTAGCTCTCCTTAGATGCTGGCAGCAACGCAGATTTGTTCTCCGCTTCTAGCCTGGCTTCTTGCCGAGGCAGGAGGCTGCTAGTTTATAACAACGAGGCCTATAGGCCAGCGCATGACGGGTTGGCTGTTTCTTCGGCCAAGTCGCCATGGACGGACGTGTGGCTCCTTTTTGCAGCTGTAGAGGGCTGAGGGCCCCAGCCTTTGGTTAGTGAGCCGCAAATGCTATGTCTCGCTTACTGCGAGACTCTCGTACCAACGCTCGCCTTAAGCGATCGGTGAAATGGGCCGGCCCTACAAGGTGTAGCTACCGTTTTTGAGAAGCTTTCCAAGGACCCCTTTGTGAAACATTCCGTTTGGTTTTTGACGTTTTTGTGAAGGTTTTATGAGTAATGTTTTTTCTTCTCTGTGTTTTTCTCTATCGGTTTTCATCGTTTTTCTTCAGGTTTTTCATCTCTAGTTTCCTTTTTCCTGTTTGTTTTTTCTTTTTTTTAAATACATGTTGACATTCTGTGAACACACATTGAACATGTTTCGTATACAGAATTAACTTTCCTTAGATACAGCTGAACAGTTTTTAAATGCATACTGAATGTTTATCTGAATACTTGTTGAACATTTTTAAATGCACATTGAATTTTTTTTAAATACAGAGTAGAATTTTTAAACACACGTTGATCAATTCTTAAAATTAATGTCATGAATATGTTTTTTATAAATGCGCAAACATTTGCTAAGTGTTAGAAAACTTTGTTAAATTACACAAACATTTTTTCTATGTTATGAACAGTTCAGCTAAATTTGTGAACAAGTTTTTACATTTTATGACCAATTTTTAAAATGTCACAAATTATATTTTTAAATGCTCGAACATTTCTTAAGTGACATGGACTATTTTTTGATCATTCTAACATTTTTTACGAATCAAGCGAACAAAAGTTTTCACTTTTCTGAACATTAAAAGAAAATATCATGGACACATTTTGAACGTATGAACATTTTTTAACTCCGATTCCCCTCGAGTTCGTCCATCTGGACGTAGTCGGCGGAGCTCCGGCGTAGATTCCAGCCGTCTCCTTGGGATGCTGTGGTTACGGTTTTTCGTCATGTGGCGAGATTTGGTGTCAGGTGTTTCAGATCTATTCAGGGGTTCAACCATGACGACTGTGGCTCTAGAGCGCTGGTCCTTAGGGGCACGTGCACGTAAACTTTCCGGCCATCAAGTCGGCTCCGGTAGAGGATCGGTGATGGCTCGTTCTGACGGCGGCAATGGTCGTTCGGTTGTCTCGGAAGCTCAATGCAATTTTTATTATGTTTGAGGTGCTTTGTACTTCCGATGAACTTTGATAATAGATCTGAGTCATTTTTGAAAATTTCTGTGAGATTTTTTTTACACATAATGAACTTTTTAAAGTCGGACACAAGTTTTAATTGAAGAAAAGGTACCTCACGTTCTCCTCCAAAATATGTACCAAATGCAGCTTTAGTCTTGTCAAGCTTCGCAAGCAACAATATCTGATTGTTTGATAAAAGCAACAGGTGACGAGGACGAGACATTGAAGTGAATCTCGAGTTCCACCAAGCGAAAGTGAGGATTGAAAGTTCTAACTTATAGTGATTGGAGACAGACTCAGGTTAAGCTCTTGATCATGAAACAGTTTTTACATGCATCCGGACAATTCACAAAACAATTAGCAAGACAAATGATACGATCAAATTCTAACCCTCTACTATTCCTAATCGTCAATTAGACTATTACGATACTAGTATGGTCTTATAGCAGACAACCGTTTATCACATTCCAAAATATGTATGTAAGATCTACACTTTTTCAGTGAGCTACTTTGCTAAAATTCAAATTATGTCTAACAAGTTGTAAAATGTCAACGCTGGACCAAATTTTATATATGGGCAAAGTTGAAAAGGGCTCACAGGGCACTATGCGGGAGTAAACAAAAACGTCAAGTTAAACAACCCACCTTGTCAAAACCAGCGATGTTCTTTGAAGAACTTTGCGGGCAGTTTTCCAACACATAATCGACAAATGGATCCAATTCTTCCAATAGAGCTCAAGCGAGATCCAAATTCTAGAATGAAACAAGGCAACATGGGGCCTCCGAGGAGCCACCTCTTTTTGAGGGGGCTGCTCTCCTTGTCCATGGGCATCGCCTTGAAGGTGATCTTCCCCTTAGTGGTCGCTGCAACGGGCTTTCTTTACTGCCTCTGTCGGTGGCGTTGTCCATGGCGAGGTAGATCCTGTGGGATCATGAATTGTGGAGGGAGGGGAGGCCGAAGAGGAGGAAGAGAGAAGGCAGGGCAGGAGTGGGCATGCGGCGGTGACGGTGGAGGAGTTGGGGCGGAGGCGTAAGTGTATGGAGAAGAGGGCGAGGCATGAGGTTGCATGGGGCTCTGCACGGACAAAACGACGTTGGAACGACAATCTGTCATGTAGTTTATATAACAATCTAGCTATAGTGCAGCGTGCTTGCTGCGCAGTCACATGCAGCAGCGACCATGAGCTGTTCTCCTCCCGATTTCGTTGATTCAATAGCTCTGCATAACCTACAAAGGGCAAGGCAAGAGAAACTTAGAGTTTTGAGGAGAAAAAATAGAGGATGGAATATTAATGCAGATGCTTGGTATAGAAAAATAAAAAATATCTTGAAGGATTTAAAGAGATTGATAAACATGCCGAGGTCAAATGGGCCTACTAATGTGACTAGACCTGAACAGAAAGAATTAAGAGAACAATCAGGGAGGTTATTGAAGCAAGAGGAGATGAAGTGGCTGCGGAAATATAAGGAGAGAGAAATTGAAGAGGGTGATTGTAATACTAGGTATTATCATGGCAAAGCTAATGGTAGAAGAAAAAAAAATAGAATCACTTCTCTGGATCAAGACCAGGAGGTGATTGAAGGGGGGGGGGGGGGGGGGTGGGAAATATATTACTAACTTCTTCACGGAGTTGTTTGGTCATGCTGAAGTTTCTTCAGTGTCTCTAAATATTGACAATGTTGAACACATGTCTGGACAACTAGCTGAGGACTTGGTTAAACCCTTACTATGGAGGAACTCACGGAAGTGGTTTTTGGTATGAAAGAAACAAAATCCCTGGCCCTGATGGGTTTCCTGCTGACTTTTATCAACATTTTTGGCAAGTGGTAAAATGAGATCTTAAAAAACTTCTTGATGATTTCCATAGTGGAGTTTCAGATATAGCTACACTCAACAATGGGATTATCACTCTTGTCCCCAAGACCAAGGATGCAAAACAAATTAAGAAATTAAGACCCATCTGTTTGCTGAATGTGATTTTAAATTTATCACTAAAGTTTTGATGAACAGGCTTAGTAAAGTGGTCAACCTTGTGATTTCTGATAACCAAACTGCTTTTATTAAAGGTAGATACATCATGGAGGGAGTGTTTATTTACATGTAGCTCTTCATACTATTCATTTTAAGAAACAAAATGCCTTTCTCTTTCAAGTACACTTTGAGAAAGCATATGAAAAAATTAAGTGGCCTTTTTGTTCATAAAATGCTTAGATCGAACTTCTTCATTAACAAGTTGTGTGACTTGGTGATGCACACTATGAGGGGAGGACATGTTGGGATCAAAGTAAATGATGCAATTGGCCCATATTTCAAAACATACAAAGCGCTGAGACATGGAGATGACTTGTCCCTCTTAGTCTTTGATGTAGCAGCTGATGCTCTCGCCATTATTATGAATAATGCTAAATAAAATGGATTTATGAAAGGGATACTAGCTGATAATATCCACAACGGGGTGAACATGCTGCAATATGTAGATGACACCATTTTTTGTTGCAAGATGATACTAAAAGTGCCAAGAATCTTCAATTCATATTATGAGCTTATGAACAAATGTCTGGGATGTCTATTAACTTTCACAAAGTGAACTTTTATTATTTCCTGATATTGTAGGAAAAGCTTCAATATATCAAGACATATTTACTTGTGAGAGTAGTGAGATGCCCCTCCAATACTTGGGGATGCCAGTACATGACATTAGAATTAGGAATATACATTGGAAAATAGTGACTCGGAAAATTGAAAAAAGATGTGCTTGCTGGCATGGGGAGATTGCTAAACATAGTTGGCAGAGTCGCTTTAGTCCAGTCTTGTCTAACTATTATTCTCTTGTTCATGTGTCTTTCTATCCTATTCGAGTTGGAGTTAGGAAGAAAGCTGACTTTTATAGAGTTAGGTTGGTCTGTCAAGAGGATGAAGATAAAAAAGAAATATCACTTAGTCAATTGGTAGACATGTTGCCTTGCTAAACAACACGAGGGCTTGGGATTTTAAATCTAGAAATAATGAACAAAGCCCTGCTAGCCAAATGGATTTGGATGTTAGAAACTAAAAATGGATTATGGAAGGAAGTCCTCAATAACAAATATAAGAAAGATAAATGTCTATGTGGTGTAAAACCTAAAGTTGGTGTGGCTCTCACTTCTAGTCTAGTATTTTGGAAGTGAAAGGTTTGTTTTATTGGGTGATGAAAAAATACTACGTTTTGGGAAGATTGGTGGGTAGATGGTAAACCCCTAAAAGAATCATATACAAGGCTATATTTGATCAGCTTTGACCATAATATCTCGGTAGCCGATGCTATTGAGAAGGGTTGGTAGATTTTTTTCCTTTAGAAGAACTTTCTGGGAGAGAACCTAACTCTTTGGGAGAGTTTGAAAGCCAGATGTGAGATGTATGAAGGGAAATACCAAATTAAGTGGATTTTGACTACTGATAGAAAATTCACTGTCAAGTCCTTAGTTAAATCTGATGTGGGATTCCCAAAAAAATTGTTGTGGAAAATTAAAATTCCTCCCAAAATCAAAGGTTTTTCTTTGGCTAGTAAATAGAAGAAGTATATTGACTAAAGATATCTTAAAAAGAGGATGGAAAGGACAGAAAGGGTGTGCCAAATGTGACGAGGAGGAAACCACTGATCACTTGTTTTTCAGCTACTCTCTTGCTAAATTGTTGTGGAATCTACTAAAATGTGCATTGATCTTTGTTCTATTCCTGTGAACTTAGATGATTGTTTCTCTAGATTGATTAAAACCTTCACCATCCAGGACACAAAAATTGTCCTGGTGAGGATTGTTGCAATGTTCTGGTCCTTGTGGAGGTCCAGAAATGATATTTTCCTTAATAGAAAAATTCTTGGTGATCCGTTGACAATTGTGAAAATAATATGTGCTTGGATCGTCGGTTGGTTTATTTTGCAGATAAAGGAGCCCGACACAAGAATGTCGAGGGTGGGAGCAAGGCTTCTCGAGCAAGTAGCAAGTGAAATATTTAGAGCGTCCCAAGGATGGAGCTCGGGGGTGCTTCGGCGGGAGATCAGTAGGCGGGCTGCAGCAGAAGGAGGGATGGCTTTGAAGTGTGGTTTATACGACTCTGGTCTCATCCCAGCAAATACCTAGAACATTATCTTCCTTGTGTTTCTCCTGGTTCTTAGTTTATAGCTCTCGTTGATAGTTGTAGTAGATACCTATCTGGGTTGTTTTGTGTGCCTGGAAGGCTTCGAGATGTTGTCTGGCCTTCTAGGTTCGCTGCTGATCTTGCATGATCAGAAGCCTGGTGGTGGCTGGATTGGGATGACCCCCCTCCCAATCCGTGAAGGATTTGGTTCTGGCGGTCCCTTTTTTCTTCTTTTAGTAAGACATTTGTTTTCTATAATGAAAATTAGAGAGGGTAGCCTCTCTTTTGCTAAAACAAAGTACTACCTCAGTTCCTAAATATAAGACCTTTTAGAGATTACACTATAGACTACATACGGAGCAAAATGAGTGAACCTACACTCTAAAATATGTCTATATACATCTGTATGTAGTCCATAGTGGAATCTCTAAAAGGTCTTATATTTAGGAACTGAGGGAGTACGCAACACGCATGCATGTAGGCACATACAAATACAAAGTAAGAAATGCACATTTGGTAATAATCCTTTTAGCACCTATAGTTAAATGTTTAGCGAAAAAGGAAAGACAAGTCCTATGAGGTGCCTATAGACATGTGTATAATGATGATAATATTACATGTGGTGGGTCTGCCTAAACTACATAAGAGATCCTTTTAGCACTGAAACTCCTGGTCTCAGTGTCAATAAAAATCCCTCACGTGAGCTTTGTATGTTGCATGTAGTATTTGTCAAAACCAAGAGTATGTATGTGTAGTATGTAGTATATAAGAATATTTGGGTAGTATATATCGTACATTTTAGGTAGGGTGTACTTTTTTAGTATATTGTGGTATACATACAAATACGAAGGTATTTTCAAAATATACAAAAAACTATGGACTCACATGCACTTTCTTTGTATAGGTTGCTTTGAAATTCCTTAGATATACTTTGTGAACATGTTTAGAATGATAAATTAATATATATACTACACACGGTAGTATATGGGACATGTGGAGTAATTATCCCTGAGTGGTAGGATGCATTTTTCCTACCTAGGTAAACAATCTTGTCTTCTTCTTCTTGATTTTATTCCTTCCATCATACAAAAATTACTTGGATGACATGTACCATCACATGAAGCGGCTCAAGTTCGAGTCTGAGTCCGACTCTGAGTCTGAGTCTGAGTCAACTTGTTCAGGTGACACCTGAGAAGAAAACTCTTCTCTATTTGTGATAGGATAATAAGCTACAAAATGAAAATTAGCATTGTTAAGAGTAGGTTTTGTATACATGTATACTGAATAAAGTACGCATGCAAGTAGAGTTCAATATATATTCTTCATAATGAAAGGCGTCTCTAAGCTAGTGTTAAGAATTGTAAGGCATGAACACGCCAACAAGTGCATGCATTCTATCGGTCCAATGCAATGTCAAGTGCGAAAAAAAAACATGGATGATTTGGCATAAAAAAAGAACTCGTTGACCTGAAAATGATGAATATTGTACATTCGACAAGTCCAAAAGGGTGACTTGTATACTGCATGTATATTGTGATATTCAAAACATCTAGTGGATGTAACATATGACTGCACAATATATGTAAGTGAATCTAAAGAAAATGGGTGCAAAAAACTTGAGATTCAGAATCAACAATCCACATCAGATTTAGATGGGAGCAGGTTTAAAAAGACGGAGATGTATACCTCGTTCAACAACTTCTCGCCGGTCAGATACATTTACGCTTAAATGTTGTGTTCTCCAGAGACGGTTGGCCATGTGAAATACCCGTACCTGTATAGTTAGTGCGACAATTTATTAGTGCTAATATTTTACAAATCATTATTATTTATGAAAGAATGGATGGCACGGGTCGAGGGAAGCATGATTTTAAACACCAGTTTGAACTTACAGTAACATCCACTTTGCCATTAATGTCAGTTCCTCTATCAAAATTGCCCCTACATATGCTCAGCAACTTGTTTTCCAACTGATAATAGCACCAAGAAAACAAGAAATTACAAGAAGAAAAGAAAATAATAATACTAACAATAGCAATGATAATTATTACATTTTTTATTTTATTTATAATCTAACAAAATCATAATACACCTACCTCAGTTGTGGTAGAAATGCGTTCTCCGTTAATGCATTGAATAATATCACCTACTCGGATTCCAACTTCCTCAGCATGTGATGCGGTTGACACCTAGGTTAGTTGGCAATAAGTAATACTACTTGATAACATGCATGAAAATACAATTACGAAACATAAATTGTACATACCTCCTCAACAACAAGACCATCATCAATGTTTAACTTGCGCCATATATATTCAGCATGTGTAGGATCTAGAAACTTTATGGCCTCAAACTGCAAACCAAGGAGGAGCCGAGGGATGCACCTATAAAGTCCTAACATGATTTTACATTAAGCCATCGACAAAGTATTGCTACGATTAAAAGGGGCCTTTAAGTTAACATAAAAAATATCATTCCGTGAAATTTTGATTATGCACTGATATAAGTAGCACTAAAACACTCGCAAATTATCTCAGTGACCAACGCCCTTTCCCCTATAAAGGGATCGTCGTGAATCATCTTACAATCTTGCAACGTCAATATAGGTAGTACTAAAACACTCAAAAATTACGTCAGCGGCCAACACTCTTTGCCCTATAAAGGTATCGTCATGATTCACCTTACAATCTTACAATGTTCCACCTAGCCCCCGTTCAAAGTCACACCCCTAATCTAGTCTCGCTCACACATGAACTTGTAAATGAGATACAAAAATATTATCGAATATTATAAACATAGAGCATCAAAATAACAACAGTTTGAACAATTTAAACGTATGTTTTATCTCTGTTGATGAAGTCATATATATTATTCAATTACCAACAGCAAGTTGAATAACTGATGAAGAATAGATTTCCAGAAAACCGAGGAGGAATGCGTACCCAAAATTCCTCCACAAATCGATGCACCCATTCAAAATGGAAGAAGGAACAAAATACCAACTTTCACAACGGTTGGTCATCCCCACAACCTTTCCACCAAAATCAATGATGGGGTCTCCACCATCTTCACACTACATATAACAGGTTTAATGAATTGCCAAATAGAAGGTCAAATTAAGTTATATTAAATATAACTCAAAATTGGGAAATGATGCATATAAAGTAGAATCTCATGATTACCCTAGGTAGGACGTAAAAACCCTTTGCCTTTGACCTCCACTCATTTTCTCTCCTTCGTGTATCTGCCATCTGTACGAATGCTTTTTTGATTAATAAAGTTGGTAGGTCTTTGGAGCTTTTGCCTCTAAGTATATAGTGAGAAGAAAAGTATAATCTCACAAAGTCGCGAATAAAATATACTTTACCTCATATTTTCTATTTCGAGAAAAATGCATGTAGTGGTGTCCCTCATCTAGTATTAGATTATTCTGATACTCCACCTTGCCACGGATTATCTTTAGATTCAAATTTACTTCTCTTCCAAGCCGCAAAGCCTCTTGACCATCACCGACCGTGTCAGCAAAAGAGACTGATTGAACACGTTGATCCACTGCAACCTTGAAGAAAGCAATGTCGTAATGCTCCTGATGGTACAGCAGATGGCCCTCCGCAGTGGTGTCATCAAGCAAGTGAACCGTAACCTGAAACAAAACATCGGGGAAAGTCGCGGAAAGTAAGGCAAAATTCATAGAACATTGACAAAGCGAAGCGCTTTTCACGTTTCCCTCCCTCATTGAGTACTTACTAGAGCACCAGGGTGATACTGGTACCGGCCTTTGCGCCCCCGGTGGCCTTTGTTGGATGCCTTTTTGGCGCGGATCAGATACGCGGTCGTCAGAACGATGCCAGTTCTGCTCTCCTCATCCCAGTCGATCCAGAGACCGGCAGAATGCCCCAGCGGCTCGCCATCTATGAATTCACGCATCTATGTATCAGCTTGCTAGGTAGGTTTTGCCGTGGAGTCACGCCCGTGGTGTTGTCCCGTCATACCTAGAGTGGAGGAGAGACGGAGGAGGGATCTCGCGGTGGAGAGCGCGGCCTTCCTCCCGGGGTCAGGGACGTGGAGGACGGGCGGATCGAAATATTGGCGCGTGGGCAGGTTATCCAGGCGACCTGCAGCAAGATCATCGGAAGGATGAGACAGAGGCAGGCGGGGTGGGGTGTGGTGGGGAGTGAAAGATGACCTTGTTTTTCAGAGAATTCGGCTCTCGCGAGCTTGTAGGCGGCGGATATCCCCCGGTAGCGGAAGGGGTCGTCCAGCTCGTCGGGGATGTAGGGCTCGCAGAGCGGAGACGAGATCTCCAACTCCTCGTCCCCATCGTCGTCCCTGGCGGCGGCTTCCACCGACGCTGGATTGGTCTTCATCTTCTTGGCCTCCCTCTCCTGAGTCTCCTCCTTCTCCTCTTCCGCATCGTCGCTGCTGCCCGATTTCTTGGATTGCTCCGGCGATCGGGTCACCGTCGTCTCCGTCGCCATTGTGAGGAGCGTGCAGTAGTCGGCCGCCGCGACGATGGTGATCGATTGGGCCAGCTCCCAGCAGAATCCAGAAGCGTAATAATCGGGATTGGTTAATTATTTGATGGGTGGTTTTAATTTGGGGCTAGTAACTAACACCACACCGCGCATGGGCATCATGCATGTACAACGAATCGGAGAGGGTATCTGACATGTACACTACTGTAATATAGTAAGAATTAATATTGGTAATTTTCTACTAACATTAAAAAGTTGTGCACGCTCTCCGACCACTCATCGCATTATTCCTAGATTTATTTCAGGATTTCCGGCGATGCACTTTCAGTGGAAGGAAACGTTCCTGTCAACGACGAGGCGCCTACGATGACTTCATAAATCTCAAGATGATATGCCGGCTCAGTCTCTCGAAAGTGCTCATAAGGTAGGGTGTGCGTGTGTGCGTTCATAGGGGTGAGTGTATGTGTGTATCTATGAGCGCTTGCGTCTGTACTGTGTTAAAAAAAAGCTCGTGGGTGATATGCACATTAGTGCATATTCGACAAAAATACATTAAAATGCTGTTGTCAGAAAAACAAACATATATATAACTAATCTAAGCTAATCAAGAATTCTAGGAATAACTCGCTAGCTCGTCGGAGATCGTTTCCATTGTTATTTTTATTATAGAAATTCTGAAAACTTCAGTGATAGCATTATATCAGTGCCCACATAATCGGCAGCTCAGCGTTACCAATGTCAACGCGGCCCCTATCATTTTGATTGGGTGCATGTTGTTGGCGCCACGGAAGATTGTCGGCAATCCACACCACCATCCAACTTTTTTTTTTTGAAAGGAGGATTACCCCGGCCTCTGCAGGGGAGCGATGCATGCAGCCATATTATTATAAACGTTGCAACAAAAACAAGGTCTGGATTCTGTGTACAGCTCGCAAAAGGAGCAAAGAAAAAAAAAAGCCAACAAAGCAAATTAAAGCCACAACCGGCTGGACAATAGGAAAAAATGACTAAACATCTATCCTATTATACGACCGCCATCCAAACCGGTTGAAGATAGCCCGTGCTACCCTCTCACATCGGTTACACCCAGTAGCCAAATGTTCCCTGGTGTCCATAGGAGTGAGTAACAACCACGTACGGATCCATGCCGTAACTCTGAAAATAACCTGCAAGAAGTTTAAGATGTTTTGTCTATTAAAAATCAAATCGTTCCTGCAATTCCATATAGCCTAAAGTAATGCACATATTCCAATCCGAATACTAGACGCAATAGCAGGTTGCACTCCAGTTAGCCACGTCCCAAACAACACGTCTATGCTAGCTGGAGGCGTAATGTTAAAGGCTATATGAATGGTACGCCAAACTAACTTTGCGAGCGGGCAATCTAGGAATAGGTGTTGTATTGTTTTGTCATGATCACAGAAACAACATCTTGGACTACCTACCCATCGTTGTTTTAGCAAGTTATCTTTGGTAAGGATCACCCGCTTGTGGACAAACCACATGAAAATCTTAATTCGCAAGGGGACCTTTACTTTCCAAATATGTATTGATCTTGGGATTTGGGGCAGAATTAATGAGATCTAAGTACATCGATTTAACCGGAAACACTACATTAGTCGTTAACTTCCAGCGAATGGAATCTGGTTGGTCTGAGAGTTGAACATCCATCAACCTCCGCATCAAGTGTAACCAGGAATTCGAACGTTCCCCTACTAAAGATCTCCTGAACTGGATATTCAAAGGCACCGTATGTAATACTGTTGCCACATAATCGTCCTTACGTTGCACAATATTATATAAACAGGGATACTGAAGAGCTAGAGGCGTCTCTCCCAGCCATGTATCCTTCCAAAACCTTGTGGTTGTTCCATCACCAACAACGAATTTCACCCTATGAAAGAAAGTCTCCTTCGTTCTCATGTGGCCCTTCCTGAAAGGCGAATCGTTAGGTCTTACGGTAACCTGAGCCAGAGTTCTAGAGTGTAAGTATTTGTTCCTCAAGGTTTGTGCCCACATACCATCAGTTTCTACAGATAGTCTATAGAGCCATTTGCTTAGCAGGGATTTATTCTTAATCTCAAGGTTCTCAATCCCAAGACCCCCCTGGTCTTTGGGTCTACAAATAATATCCCATCTTGCCAAGCGGTATTTTGCCTTAACCTCATCTGACTGCCAGAAAAAATGAGATCGATAGAAGTCTAGTCTCTTCCTTACCCCTTTAGGTACCTCGAAGAAAGATAATAGGAACATCGGCATACTAGTTAGTACTGAATTGATCAGCACCAGCCAACCTCCGTATGACATAAGCTTGCCCTTCCAGCAGCCTAATTTTTTTTCAAATCAATCGTCGATGCATTTCCATTCTTTATTAGTTAATTTCCGGTGATGAATTGGAATACCCAAATAGCTGAACGGTAGGGAACCCAATTCACACCCGAATAATTGTCTATAAGTATCTTGTTCCTCTTTTGCCCTACCGAAGCAAAATAATTCACTGTTGTGAAAATTAATCTTAAGTCCGGACAATTGTTCAAAGAGGCACAACACTAGTTTCATATTCCTAGCCTTCTCAAGGTCATGCTCCATGAATATGATAGTGTCATCGGCATACTGTAGGATGGACACTCCCCCATCCACCAAATGCGGAACAAGACCACCTACTTGGCCTTTCTCCTTGGCCCGACCTATTAGCACGCTCAACATGTCTGCCACAATGTTGAATAGGATAGGAGACATCGGGTCTCCTTGTCTTAGGCCCTTATGCGTTTGGAAATAATGACCGACGTCATCATTCACCTCAATCCCGACACTACCTTTTTGGACGAAGGAATCCACCTGATTCCTCCAAGCCCCATTAAAACCCTTCATGCGCATGGCCTGTTCTAAGAACGGCCACTTGACCTTATCATATGCCTTCTCAAAATCCACCTTGAAGATCACCCCATCTAGTTTCTTCGAATGGATTTCATGTAGAGTTTCATGTAAGACAACAACCCCTTCTAGGATGTGTCTTCCTGGCATGAAAGCAGTCTGACTCGGCTGCACCACCGAATGGGCAATCCGTGTCAATCTGTTAGTGGCTACTTTCGTGAATATTTTGAAGCTCACATTCAGAAGATATATTGGCCGAAATTGCTCTATTTGAACTGCTTCTTCTTTCTTTGGCAACAACGTAATCGTGCCAAAGTTGAGATGGAACAGCTGCAGATGGCCATTAAAAAAGTCATGAAACATCGGCATTGATACGTCTCCAACGTATCTATAATTTTTTATTGTTCCGTGCTATTATATCATCTGTTTTGGATGTTTTATATGCATTAAATGCTATTTTACATTATTTTTGGGACTAACCTATTAACCTAGAGCCCAGTCTCAGTTTATGTTTTTTTCCTTGTTTTTGAGTTTCGCAGAAAAGGAATATCAAACGGAGTCCAAACGGAATAAAACTTTACGATGATTTTTCTTGGACCAGAAGACACCTACGAGACTTGGAGTCGAAGTCAGAAGACCCACGAGTCGAGGAAAGGCGGATGGATTAGGCGCGCATCCGCGGCTCCCGCTCCCGCAGCGCCAGTGCACGGGCGTGGAGGAACTTCAACCGTCTCGACCGCCGGGAGGCGGAGAAGACGTGGTTCGAGGCCAAGGAGGCCGTCGCCACCAGAGATGAAGCTGCAGCCGTGTGCATCCCGGCACTGTTCAAGGAGTACCAGCTCGCTCAAGCCCTCTCCAGCACGCTCATGGAGTACCACCTCCACGGCAACCTGCCCCGCGACGACGTTGGCGGCGACTACGACAGCAACGACGGCGATGAGTAGATCTAGTATGCTAGTATGCACCCCGTTTAAGAATGAACTGTTTAATTTTTTTTATTAAGTGTGAACTCTAGTATGCTATGTTTTACGTATGAACTCCGGTGATCTAGTTTAAGCGCGCACTGCGAGTTTGAATATGTGGTATACGTTTGAAGAATCTATTCTGGCTCAGTGTCCGTTGTCCTGCAAAAGTCGTTTCCGGGATACCGTAAACGATTCTTTCGAGATGAACATTTACCGGATCTGCTAGAAATGCTCTAACACCCCGCCACGCATGGGCAGCATGCATATACAACGAAATCGGAGAGGGTATCTGACTTGTAGTAATATAAGAATTAATAATGGTAATTTTCTACGAAACATTAAAAGAATGTTGTAAAAAAAACACAACTAATCTGAGAGCATCTCCAGCCCCATAACTAATCTAAGAGCATCTACGCACCTGGACGCGACCGCGAATATTGACCGGTTACCCCTCAAATCCTCGAATCCATATAATTACATGCAACATAAACCTAGTCTAAATCTTTGCCAGCGCGCGTGCGCCTCCAAGTCCTTGTTCCTGTCTGTGTCCATGTCCGGTGGCCGTGTGACCAGCGAAGTGAAGGTCCGGTCACCAGCAAGGTAGAGTAGAACATTTAACACAGACAAGCCGACATGGGAGACGAGGCGCCTCCGTACCCCATTCCCTACTCTTCCTCGTTGGAGCCTGTACGTCGCCGGTCGACATGAGGGCCACGATAGACGTAGATGGGTCGGCCTCATGGTCGGATATCGGATCGGCCACCATACGAATGCGGCGCCAGGAGGTGCCTATCACCCGTTGCGACTCCGCGACAGCGTGTGACTCCGCCTAGCATGGCGAGCACGCCACACCATAACATCGGACGGGCCATGATGCACGCCGTCGTTTACCTCTGACTCAGAATCCGACTCCGTGGGGAAGATGCGCCACCGAAGAGGTTGCGCAGCCGCCCTTGTGTTGGCAATCCAGACGGACCACACCGTGTTCGGCAAGGCAGTGGTCACGCGCCTCTCACCTCCAGGCCTGGTGGATCCAACCGCCATCTGCATGGACACAATGAATTGCCGCCTGATCGAGTTCGACCGCGCTCGGGCGGACTTCTCCCGGGAGCAGCAGAGAGCTATACAGACGTGCTTCTCTTCCTTGGGCCAGTATGGGATGAGGTCCCAGTTGACAGATCGAGAAATCTCGGAGTCGGATACGCTGCCCATCATGTCGGAGAAGGTCGTAGATCGCATGAACGAAGCTTGGGGTGAAGTGGAGTAGTGGAGTGGGTGGTTAGGGTTTGGTCCGTGATGCCAACCATATCTCGTGACTGCTCTCATGACAACAGGACGCAATTCGACCACTTGTATGTAGCTCATGGATGATCCCACGACAACTTCATCGCGTTGATGCACAAGGCTCTCGACCAATGCCATCAATCACATGGCGCCGTTCGACATCATCATGGTGGTGGACGTGTGTGGGAGCATGGGGCGGCAAGGTTGCTCTACCGACGGAGGCCATCGGGTTCGTCATAGATAAGCCCCCCCCCCAATCTTAGTGATGTATCCTTCTAAAACACATGTAGGTCTGAAGTGTGAACAGAAGAAACATGGATGGTAACACATGTAGGCAGACTCACCTGACCCCCGCGTCGCCCCCTCTCGGGCGACTCGGGCGGTTCCCCAACCATAGCCACCGTCGAGGCCGACTCCTCCTCCCCTCACCCCGTCGCCGCCGGAGGACACCGCCGGGATGCGCCCAGGGGCCGACGGCGGTGGCGGGGATCCTCCTCTCTCCAGCATCTCACGGGTGGTGTGGAGCCCTTGCGCGTGTGGACGCGCGGTAGATCCGGCGGCGGCGACGATGGCCGCGGCGGCGGTGGCAGTGGCTGGACCTGTCACGGGCGACGGCGACTGCGGCGCGTCGGGCAGCCCGGTCACGGGTGTCGGCGGGCGTCGGCTTGCCTGGTTCGTGCGGCGGTGACTTCTGCTGCGGCGGCATGTCATCCGGCTTCGGATCGGCAGCGGCATGGAGGGCCTGGTGGGCTGCTTGGTGGCACCTCCGGTCAGATCTGTTCTGGTCATCTCCTCCATCGGAGGTGGTCGGCCTGAGGCTGGGTGATCGGATCCCGAGATCCGTCATCTAGTCCCGGCTGCGAGTCAGGGACACATGGTTGCCGGTGAAAACCGAGCCAACGGCAAGCGATGGCGGCGTTCTACGCCATTACCTTGGTGAATGCATCGTCGAGTAAATAATGTCAACCCACTCATGCTGCTCCGGGGGAAACCCTAGGATCTGGTGTTCCAGATCAAACAATGGCGGCACTACGGTGTCGTTTCTCTCTTGGGAGTATCGTTTGTGGAGCAGTGCTAGAAGGCAGAGGCAGGAGGCGGAACGGCTTCATCTTGAACGAACCTTCTATGGACATGTCATGTCATGCATAGTCGGCAGGTGCTATGCACGACAGATCTTCCAGAGTCTCTGCGTCGGGATGGACGAGCGCAGGGCGGTGGCGTCGTTGGGCGCCGTGGTGGCGTCAACAGTTGGTCGGACTGGCAAGGATGATGCGGATTGATGTTTGCTTGAACTACGTCAGTTTTTCCCCGAGAGGAAGGGGTGATACAGCACAACAACGGTAGGTATTTTCCTCAATGATGAGACCAAGGTTATCTAACCAGTAGGAGAACCAAGCAACACTATGTAAACGGTACCTGCACACAGAGAACAAATACTTGCAACCAGACGTGTTAAACGGGTTGCCAATCACTTCCGGGTAACTAATAGGTAATTTTTATAGTAGATTGGATAAATAGATCACGCGGAAATGCGAAGTAAAATAAATAACAAAAAATGCAGAAAGGTATTTTTGGGTTTTTGGATTAATAGACCTGAAAAATAAAAGTAAATAAAAATAGATCTCAAAGGCAAATATGATGGAGACAAGACCCGGGGGCCGTAGATTTCACTAGTGGCTTCTCTCAAGAAAATAGCATACGGTGGGTAAACAAATTATTGTTGGTCAATTGATAGAACTTCAAATAATCATGACGATATCCAGGCAATGATCATTACATAGGCATCACGTCCAAGATTAGTAGACCGACTCCTACCTGCATCTACTACTATTATTCCACACATCGACCGCTATCCAGCATGCATCTAGTGTATTAAGTTCATGGGGAAACGGAGTAATGCAATAAGAACGATGACATGATGTAGACAAAATCTATTCATGTAGGAATTAGACCCCATCTTGTTATCCTTAATGGAAACGATACATACGTGTCATTTCCCCTTCTGTCACTGGGATTGAGCACCATAATATCGAACCCATCACAAAGCACCTCTTCCCATGGCAAGAAAAATCGATCTAGTCAGCCTAACTAAACCAAAGATTCGAAGAAGAAATACGAGGCTATAAGTAATCATGCATATAAGAGATCAAAAGGCTCAAATAACTTTCATGGATAAAAACATAGATATGATCATAAACTCAAAGTTTATCGGATCCCAACAAACACACCGCAAAAAGAGTTACATCAAATAGATCTCCAAGAGACCATTGTATTGAGAATCAAAAGAGAGAGAGAAAGCCATCTAGCTACTAACTATGGACCCGTAGGTCTACAATGAACAACTCACGCATCATCGGAGAGGCACCAATGAGGATGATGAACCCCTCCGTGATGGTGTCTAGATTGGATATGTGGTTTCTGGAACTTGCGGCGGCTGGAATTGTGTTTTTTCGACTCCCCTAGGGGTTTTGGGTTTCCAGGGTATTTATAGAGCAAAGAGGCGATGCGGGAGGCGGCCGAGGTGGGGACAACCCACCTGGGCGCGCCTGGGCGCCCAGGCACACCCTGGTGGGTTGTGCTCCCCTCGGAGCCCCCCTCTGGTACTTCTTTGGCCCAACAGGTGTCTTCTGGTCCAGAAAAAATCTCCAAAAAGTTTCGCTACGTTTGGACTCCATTTGGTATTGATTTTCTACGAAGTAAAAAGCAAGCAAAAAACAGCAACTGTCACTGGGCACTATGTCAATAGGTTAGTCCCAAAAAATGATATAAAGTTGTTATAAAATAATTGTAAAACATCCAAGATTGATAATATAACATCATGGAACAATAAAAAATTATATATACGTTGGAGACGTATCAGCATCCCCAAGCTTAATTCCTGCTCGTCCTTGAGTAGGTAAATGATAAAATTAGAATTTTTGGTGTGGAATGCTGCCTAACATGTTCATCACATATTCTTTTCTTTTGTAGCATGGACATATGGACTTTTATATGGTTCAAAACAATAGTCTAGTTTTTACATAAAGATTTAAATACTCAAGCATATCAACAAGCAACTATTTCTTTTCAAAATATCAACGCTAAAGCAAGTTATCCCTAGCCCATTATGCTCAATCATTGATCCATTCATGAAACACACTCGCATATTAGCTACACCCACTGCTCAAGTATGATCATAGTGCCCCTTAGTTGGTGCTTTATAAGAGAAAATGGAGAATCAAATAAAAATAAAATTGAATAATGTAAATAGAAAGACCCTTCGCAGAGGGAAGTAGGGATTTGTAGAGGTGCCAGAGCTCAAAGCGAAAAAGATAGAGATAAAATATTTTGGGTGGCATACTTTTCCCGTCAACGAAAACAACCGAGTAATTCCCAACACTTTCCATGCTAGATATATCATAGGTGGTTCCCAAACAGAAAATAAAGTTTATTCCTTTTTCCACCATTCTTTCACAATCCATGGCTAGCCGTATCCACGGGTGCCCTCCATACCAACACTTTTCAAGGAATTTATTATTTGACAACATAAAGTAAATTTATTTTACATTTCGGGACTGGGCATCCCTAATACCTTTGCCGTACTCTCGTGCAATGACAAGTGAATAAACACTCATCTTGAGAATAACACATCTAGCATGGAAAATATTGGCCACCCCCTGCCGCTTCATGAGCGGTACGAGCACACAAGAAGGAAATTTATTTTGAAAATTAGAGATGGCACATACAAATTTGCTTAGAACGGCACGGAAATACCGCATATAGGTAGGTATGGTGGACTCATATGGCAAAACTGGGTTTAAGGATTTTGGATGCACAAGTATTATTCCTACTTAGTACAAGTGGAGGCTAGCAAAAGATTAGGGAGCATCCAACCAAGAAACAAAAAATCTCATAAGCGAGCATTAAGCATAACTAATACCGAATAATGCACCATAAGTAGGATGTAATTTCATTGCATAACTATTGACTTTCGTGCTTGCATAGGGAACCACAAACCTTAAAACCAATATTCTTACTAAAACATAATTACTCATTAACATGACTCACATATTAATATCAACATATCGCAAAACTATTACAAAGAATCAAATTTACTTTGTCCAATGATCTTCATGAAAGTTTTTATTATATCCTTCTTGAATATCTATCACTTTGGGGACTAGTTTAATATGTTGCTTTTGATAGCTCAAACAAATCTACGTGAAGAACATGAGCATAAAATTTTCTTCTCTCAAAATAATATAAGTGAAGCATGGGAGAATTTCTTCAAAATTACTACTCTCAAATTAATCTATGTGAAGCATGAGAGCATTTCTTCAAAAATAATTAAGCACACCGTGCTCAAAAGATATAAGTGAAGCACTAGAGCAATTCCATAGCTCAAAAGGATTTAAGTGAAGCACATAGAGCAATTCTAGCAAAGCATAGCATTATTTTGACTCTTTCAAATAGGTGTGTTCAGCAAGGATACTTGACAAAAAATAAAAGCAAAACAAGCAAAGATTCAAATCATACAAGACGCTCCAAGCAAAACTCATGATATGTGACGAATAAAAATATAGCTCCAAGTAAAGTACCGATGGTCGTTAGAAGAAAGAGGGGATGCCACTCGGGGCATCCCCAAGCTTAGTTGCTTGTTCATCTTTGGATATTAACTTGGGGTGCGGTAGCATCCCCAAGCTTAGGCTCTTCTTACTCCTTATTCCTTCATCCATCCTGATCTCACCCAAAACTTGAAAACTTCAATCACACAAAACTCAACAAAACCTTCGTGAGATCCGTTAGTATATGAAAGCAAATCACTACTCTAAGCACTATTGAAAAACTATTCATATTTTATTCTTGCATTATATCTACTGTATTCCAACTTTGCTATGGCTCATACCCCCCAATACTAACCATCGATTCATCAAAATAAGCAAACAATGCAAAGAAAACAGAATCTGTCAAAAACAGAACAGTCTGTAGGAATATGACAACTTCGAATACTTCTGTAAATCCAAAAATTCTGAAAACTTAGGACAACGTGGGAAATTTGTATATCAATCTTGTGTTAAAATTTCAGAATTTTTCGTCACTTCTGTGAATTTCTAAAATTATTTTACTGGACGCAAAAGTTTCTGTTTTTCAACAAGATCAAATCAACTATCACCCAAAATGATCCCAAAGGCATTGCTTGGCACTAACTCTAATTAAAACATAAAAAACACAATCATAACAGTAGCATAATTGTGCAAACACTTAAAACAGAAAGAAAAAGGGAAAAATAAAATTTATTCATTGGGTTACCTCCCAACGAGCGCTATTGTTTTATGCCCCTAGCTAGGCATAATGTAAAGATCTAAGTGTTGTCATCTTTGTTTTTATTCTCCGTAGATGTGTTCTTATCAGGTGGTTTTGCAAAAATGACTTGAAACACATCATCCATAGTAATTTTAGCATTATCAAGTTGCCCATCTGTATATCCTCTTTGATTTCCGGCAACAATCCAAGAATATTGTTGATTCATATTATTGAAAACTTGTTGGATTATATCTAAAGCGGGGATTTATTTCTTAAGATTTTCATCAAAAATTTGATTGTTACCAAGCAAATGTCTCAACATGTAATCACTATTGTAGAGGATCTCATCTATTACCAGTTTTTCACGGCTCATACCATAAAAATCAAAGCTTTCCCTAGCTTCCCGTATTAGGTAATCAAATTCATTCATAAGGACTTGGGTAGCTATCTTCTTAGCTTTAGGATTCTTTATGGATGGGAACTCATAAAACAATCTTTGTAAGGTAGGATGGGTGTAGATAAATCTATTTTCAAGTTTCAAAACTAGTGCTGAAATAGCTTCCGCATAAGATTTAGTTCTTTTAAGTATAGGAACATCATCAAGAGTTAAATTTCCAACACAATTAAAGAAATCTTGAATATGTTCTTTTCCCATAACGTTCCCTTGCCCCAAAACAAAAGTGTTGACATCCAGATTACCAGATCATCCAATTTTAGGAGTCAGGCCATCATCTGTTTCTGCCATACCAAAGTCACTCATGGTGGTAAGTTCAAGCAAATAAGAGATCTGACGAAAAAGAGGGGCGAATAAAACGGAAAATTGGTGAAGTGGGGGAGAGGAAAACAAGAGGCAAATGGCAAATAATGTAAATTGTAAGGAGATGAGATCTGTGATTAGGAACCTGATAGATGTTGATGATGTCGCCCCGGCAACGGCGCCAGAAATCTTGATGTTTGCTTGAACTACATCGGTTTTTCCCCGAGAGGAAGGGGTGATGCAGCACATCAACGGTAGGTATTTCCCTCAGTGATGAGAGCAAGGTTATTGAACCAGTAGGAGAACCAAGCAACATTATGTAAACGGTACCTGCACACAGAGAACAAATACTTACAACCCGACGTGTTAAAGGGGTTGTCAATCCCTTCCGGGTAATTGATGGGTAATTTTTGTAGTAGATTGGATAAATAGATCGCATGGAAACGCGAAGTAAAATAAATAACAAAAAAATGCAGCAAGGTATTTTTGGGTTTTTTGATTAATAGATCTAAAAATAAAAGCGAATAAAAATAGATCTCAAAGGCAAATATGATGGAGAAAAGACCCGGGGGCCGTAGATTTCACTAGTGGCTTCTCTCAAGAAATAGCATACGGTGGGTAAACAAATTACTGTTGGTCAATTGATAGAACTTCAAATAATCATAACGATATCCAGGCAATGATCATTACATAGGCATCACGTCCAAGATTAGTAGACCGACTCCTGCCTGCATCTACAACTATTACTCCACACATCGACCGCTATCCAACATGCACATCTAGTGTATTAAGTTCATGGGGAAATGGAGTAATGCAATAAGAACGATGACATGATGTAGACAAGATCTATTCATGTAGGAATTAGACCCCCATCTTGTTTCCTTAATGGCAACGATACATACGTGTCATTTTCCCTTTTGTCACTGGGATTGAGCACCGTAAGATCGAACCCATCACAAAGCACCTCTTCACATGGCAAGAAAAATCGATCTAGTCGGCCTAACTAAACCAAAGATTCAAAGAAGAAATACTAGGCTATAAGTAATCATGCATATAAGAGATCAAAAGACTGAAATAACTTTCATGGATAAAAAACATAGATCTGATCATAAAGTCAAAGTTCATTGGATCCCAACAAACACACCGTAAAAAGAGTTACATCAAATAGATCTCCAAGAGACCATTGTATTGAGAATCAAAAGAGAGAGAGAGGAATCCGTCTAGCTACTAACTACGGACCCGTAGGTCTACAATGAACTACTCACGCATCATCGAAGAGGCAGCAATGAGGATGTTGAACCCCTTCATGATGGTGTCTAGATTGGATCTGTGGTTTCTGGAACTTGCGGCGGCTGAAATTGTGTTTCGTCGGCTCCCCTAGGGTTTTTGGGTTTCCAGGGTATTTATAGAGCAAAGAGGCGGTGCGGAAGGCGGCCGAGGTGGGCACAACCCACCTGGGCGCGCCTGGGCCCCCAGGCGCGCCCTGGTGGGTTGTGCTCCCCTCGGAGCCCCCCTTTGGTACTTCTTTGGCCTAACAGGTGTCTTCTGGTCTAGAAAAAATCTTCAAAAAGTTTCGCTGTGTTTGGACTCCGTTTGGTATTGATTTTCTGCGAAGTAAAAAACAAGCAAAAAACAGCAACTCACACTGGGCACTATGTCAATAGGTTAGTCCCAAAAAATGATACTCCCTCCGTCCCAAAATTCTTGTCTTAAATTTGTCTAGATACTAAAATGTAACTAGATACACCCGTATTTAGACAAATCTAAGACAAGAAGATACATCCGTATCTAGACAAATGTAAGACAAGAATTTTGGGACGGAGGGAGTATAAAGTTGCTATAAAATGATTGTAAAACATCCAGATACGTTGGAGACGTATCACGGATCTCTCTCTTGAAGATGAGACAACGGTTCGATGATGATGGCAGATTCTAAAACGTGTGCATGTGATGTACGCTTTAGGACTGCCGCACCGGTTGTTGGTTCCGATATGTTATATGGATGAATCGACGACGACATCGGTTATAGATATGGGGAGTGAGAGCACTCCACATTATCAAGTTTGTAGGTGTGAGTGCTGGCTTCGGGTGGCTTGATGTATGTTTTTGTCAGACCTTTGTGGAATAATTAATAAAGATGGCCGTATGCATCGATTGATGCAGAGGCCGGGGGTTTAACCTCCTTTTCCAAAAAAAATAGAATGAAGGCAGTAGCAAAGGCTGGAGTTTAAAGTTGTGATGTCAGGGGAGAATATCCGGTACTCCCAACCCTAGGGTGCTCCCGGTGCTCCAAACTCGGTAGCACATTTTTACATGTTCGAAAAATTCTGAAAAAAATCCAGCACATTGACACAACATCAATGTATGTTGTCACAAAATTTGAAATTAAAATTCAAAACATAGCTTGCGAAACATAAATGACAAACTCGACAGTAAATAGTACACAACATAAGTTGGGCTTTAGATTTGGCCCATTATCACATTGATGTCGATTTTGTCATTTTTGTATCTCGAGCAATGTTTTGAATTTTGATTTTGAACTTTGTTGACAACATACACTGATGTTGTGTCAATGTGCTAGATTTTTTTCAGAATTTTTTGAACATTTAAAAATGTGCTACTGAGTTTGGAGCACCGGGAGCACCCTAGTGGTGGGAGTACCAGATATTCTCCCGTGATGTCAGATATATGTGCTTATATTAATTTTATTTTTCTTGATTTCTACTTTTATATGAAGGCTTGCAAAAATCTTGTGTAGTCATATGAGTACGCAACACACCTTGGAGCCGCCACTGCATGAAACACCTGCAAGCCCCGCTAGTTCTTCTGACAGTGCATCCTGCTTTGCCATGTTGAAGCACATGCAACAACAACGGCCTAAACAAGAAAAATAAGAAGAGAAGTCCTATGAGGTGCCTGTTTTCATTTATAAAAGATACATAAGTGTTAATCTGGCAAGTCTGTTAGTTGATTACCTTACCTGATGTTAAGAGGGTGAGTGGTTAGTTTAAAAATAACTTTGAGATCACCTCCTTCTGCAATTCTGATCAATTTCTTTCTTCACATCATTTTGAAATTCTCAGTTTGTTTTTCGAGTTATCCATAATTCCATATTGTACCCATGTCATGCTGAATGAATGTGCATGCTGTGAGAGAGATAGATGGAAACTGCAATTCTTCAGTGTCATTGTACATTATGTAGAGTTATTTTGAAAATCACTGTTCCGATGTCTCATCAAGGTTGAGGCCTGTATTGTTTAAGAATGTTGCTCACCAATTCACCATTGTTTTTGGCTCACCCAATTTATGTAAGCGTGTGCAGAATTAGATTGAGCAACACAAACCAGATATATTGGTTCACTAAACCCACATGTATCAGGGAGAAATAACGTAAACTCTTCTGATACAAGCATTTTTTCTTGTTAAGTTTCCTATATCTGATCTACTTCACACATTATGTTGTCGAATAAGGAAAACCTATGAAACTGCTAATAATTATTCACATCGGCATTTCTGAATTCATCATGAGAACATGGTCTCTGTCTCTCTGACAATGTGTTATGATGATCTGGCTTATCTTAATGTTGTCAGACCGATACAGAAGAACTGAAACTTAACTACACTATGCATGTAACAACGTACACGGTATAGCTCGACACCACGTAGAAGTCAGGAGAGCGCCCATGTCGCCTAGGTTGAATTCAAGTTTTGGCTCCATTTTATCCAGATCCCTCCTATTACGGTGAGGTTTTAGAGATCAGAGTTATTGTATCTATGCAAGTGAAGAGTACTCCATCTAACTTTGATTGCAGAACAAACAACACATTTTAACTACATGCTTTTCAACTTCCTGCAGGAAGGTGAGCGGATTAGTCACCGATTAGTGCCTTCACTGTTGTTGAATAAACTGGCTTCAGCTCTGATGCATGTGAACTGTGAGGTGTTTGTGGTATACGAATGATGAGGTTCTGATGGTATGTACCTGATTGCAAGGTTCGAGTATCAATTAAATTGGTGTCCAAACTTGGCAATTATCTTCTATGAATTTAGGCATTGCTCACATGTCATTTGAGCCAAACAGAAATATGCTTCTGAAATGCTCCAATTTGCTGCTTTTCACATTTTGAGAAGGTTGTTTATTTCGTATTCATCAGGTTATGCTAAAGCAGAAGGCATTGTGCTGACATTTTTTAAGGCTTGCTTGATTTTGATATGTGGTTCTTAGCCGTTTGCCCTTGCACCAAAAACAAACACTATTCCTATGTCTTACTTAGAAGCAAAGGTGCATTAATTATTAACTGGTTGATATATGTTCCATGGTGGGTGGCATAGAAAATAAAGCTTCTTTGTAAGACATGATGTTCTGTTACTAGCAAAAAAAGTGTTAGAATTTATAAGTACTTATTCATAGAAAATTAAAACTGACTGGAGAACTATTCGATTCTGCCATTCCTATCAAGTTAAGGCAAAAATCATATTGGCATGTAGCTTGTGCTCCTGCAGAGTTTGTTTTGTTTTGCTTTTCTGTAATGTTAAAGGCATATATAATGAAATTGCAACAGTTATGATCCCTAGGCCCGACAAAAATCTAACGAGAGTATTAGGCGGTGGCAGGTATCAGGCTACAGCAGCTGAATTGCATGCCTTCTGATGAGGTACTGTGCTTCACCTGGCATGCTTATATGGCATGTACCTTGTGTGCAGGTTTGCATTGCTATCTTGAATATTTTTCTCTGTCTTTCTGGACGTTTTTACTCTGTGCTCAGCTTCTGCAGCAAGGTGGAGCAACCTTACAGTGAAAAGATGAAGAAGGGGCAATTCCTCTTCATGGTGCGTGTGCTTGGAGGTATGCATTATTTATTTGCATTGATCTTATACTTCCTTGTCCCAAGAAATAGAAGGATTCATGTCCAAAGAAGTAGAATACGTACGGACAGGCACCCATCGGGATGGACGATCAAGAAACCGAAGTCTGGGCCCTGTTAACTACGAAGCAAGTCGAGGCCAACATACATATGACAAACTGACGGGCCTGTCGGAGCGAACCCCGGGTTGAAATTTGTCAAAAGACTGGGCGGTAAACTGAGTGGTAGTCTTAGTATCTTAATACACAACTTGCCTACTATGGGAATTGTGTTTATGTTGTTATGGGAACTATGGAGATATGATCTAAAAAAACTATGGAGTTATGATCTAAAAAATAACTATGGAGTTGTGTGCAAAGAAAGGACATAATGTTTCTCAAATTTCCCTTTGTATCTCTATGTTTTGCACTATATCAAAGGCGCAATTAGTTGAGCTCTCAAGCCATGTTTTTCCAGCATGATTTCACTTATGGTGCCTTGCGAGAATTTTGAAGAAGGAAATATTTCGCCTATGACAACCTAGGACTTACTAGCTGTGGAGTCTGTTGTTTACCATGGTAGGGTGATATCCTAATTTTTCTAAGTAGATATAGTTATATTTTGATATGGTATAATACATATATTTTCCTAAATTGAATAACAATATCTTCTACAAAATTAAATATCAAGAAACTGGATGAAAATTAATTGTGAAATAGCACTACTAATTTAATGGTGCAATCTAAGAAGAACAATTGAACAATTGTTTTTTTATCAAGCAATTCGGCGACAACAGTCAATAGTGCCAAGGTTCAGTTCATCAGGGAGACAGCTACCCCTACAATGTCCATTTATACAACACCCTGGCCTAGCAAACAAGAAGATATGGTGCAGCCAGCTGCTAAGTTCTTGGCAGAGAAAGTAAGCGTTAAGCTTATTTTCTGTGTGAGTTGGTTTTATGTTTCGATCCTTCCTATATTTGTTGTATGAGCATGGAGCCCCCCCTCCCCAACAACTTTCTTTAGAGACGAAGGGATCATTTGCATTCCATTTATACTCACACGAATTGCATGTGTATTGATGAAGACGTGCGTTGCACGTGCATGCTTACTAGTATTCGTAGAATGACGATAATATCAGTTATGGCGGTTGAGCCCTAAACTTTCTAAAAGCCCCCTCTTAGCACCGAGACTCGTGACCTCACAATCCCCCAAACATCTAGGCATTTGTAGACCTTGAAATATAGGAATTGCCTAAACAACCTTGTCTTTCATTTAAAGACGTTCCCCTTCTATTTTGTACAAAATGGGACATGAACCAGTGCAAGCGCAACAAAAGTCACTCATCCGAGTTCAGTTCTGAGTCCGAGTGAGAGTCAACTTGGTCAGGCGACGATACAGGAGAAAACTCTTCTCCATTAGTGATCGGATAATAAGCTACAAAAGGAAAAACAGCATTGTCAAAGAGAAGGTTGCCTATCCATGTAGATTGCCAACAGCAGAAATGCAAATATAGTTCAATATACATTCATACATAATATAAGGCACCTCTAAACTAGTGCTAAGAATCGTAAGGAATGAACATACCAACAGTTGCATGCATATCTCGTTCCAAAGCAACGTCAAGTGCAAACAAAAAGTCAAACATGGATACGTTGGCATAGAAAAAAAGGGAACCCATTGACCTAAAAACAATGAATATATGTTGTACATTCGACATGTCCAAAATCATAACTGTATGGTACTTTTATAATGCGATATTCAAAACATCTTGTGAATGTAACATATGATTGCACAATATGTAAAAGTGTGTCTACAAAAATAATGGGTGCAGATAACTTGATATTCATAATTGACAATCCAAATCAAATATAGATGGACAAGGTTGTAAAAAGAGAGATGTCACTAGTAGAAAACAGGGTACTAGTCCCGATTCCAGATGGCCTTTAGTCCTGGTTCTGGAACCGGCACAAAACTGTCGGGACTAATGCCCAAAACCTTTAGTCCCGGTTTGCTTACGAACCGGGACCAAAGGAGCTCCACGTGGCCGCTGTTGGGCGCTCAGGGAGGAGGACCTTTAGTCCCGGTTGGTAACACCGACCGGGACTAAAAGGCAGCCACGCGTCAGCAGCTCCAGGCGCTATGGTTTTTTTTTGGAAAGGGGGGGTTTAGTTGTTTTGGAGGGTTTAGGGGTTCTCATATTGTGTTAGCTATAGCTACTACATATAGAGAGAAGTGACCTCTCTTTCTCCGTGCTCGGTCAACGGTAGCTACTACATACAGAGAGAACTCGACGCTAGCTAGTAAGCAAATGAAGGAACCATTAATTACACAACATCGTGATCATGAACATATATAGAGAGAAGTGACCTCTCTTTCTCCGTGCTTGGTCGAACAACAAGTTTTCGTATATCTATCCGACGCTACTACATATATGTTGGGGATCATTGCAGAAATTAAAATTTTTCTACGCATCACCAAGATCAATCTATGGAGAGACTAGCAACGAGAGAGAGAGGGGAGTGCATCTTCATACCCTTGAAGATCGCGATGTGGAAGCGTTACAAGAACGCGGTTGGTGGAGTCGTACACGCAGCGATTCAGATCGCGGTCGATTCCGATCTAAGCGCCGAACAACGGCGCCTCCGCGTTCAACACACGTGCAGCCCGGTGACGTCTCTCGCGCCTTGATCCAGCACGGAGGAGGGAGAGGTTGGGGAAGACAACTCCAGCAGCAGCACGACGGCGTGGTGGTGTTGCAGCAGCGTGGTTCTCCAGCAGGGCTTCGCCAAGCACTACGAAAGACGAGGATGTGGAGAAGTAGGGCTGCGCCAAGAGGGAGAGAGATTCGTGTTCTTGGCAGCCCCAAAACCCCCACTATATATAGGAGGAGGGGAGGGGGGTGCGCCCCCTCTAGGGTTCCCACCCTAGGGGGGGCGGCAGCCCTAGATGGGATGGAGGGGGGCGGCCAAGAGAGGGAGAGAGGGGGGGCGCGCCCTAGGGTGGGCCTTAGGCCCATCTGCGCCTAGGGTTTCCCCCTTCTCCTCTTTGCTGCGCCTTGGGCCTTGGTGGGAGGCGCACCAGCCCACTCAGGGGCTGGTCCCTTCCCACTCTTGGCCCATGCAAGCCTCCGGGGCTGGTGGCCCCACCCGGTGGACCCCCGGAACCCTTCCGGTGGTCCCGGTACATTACCGGTGACGCCCGAAACACTTCCGGTGACCAAAACCTCACTTCCTATATATTATTCTTTACCTCCGGAACATTCCGGAACTCCTCATGATGTCCGGGATCTCATCCGGGACTCTGAACAACATTCGGTAACCACGTACAAACTTTCCCTATAACCCTAGCGTCATCGAACCTTAAGTGTGTAGACCCTATGGGTTCGGCAGGCATGTAGACATGACCGAGACATCTCTCCGGTCAATAACCAACAGCGGGATCTGGATACCCATGTTGGCTCCCACATGTTCCACGATGATCTCATCGGATGAACCACGATGTCGGGGATTCAATCAATCCCGTACACAATTCCCTTTGTCTAGCGGTATGATACTTGCCCGAGATTTGATCGTCGGTATCCCTATACCTTGTTCAATCTCGTTACCGGCAAGTCTCTTTACTCATTCGTAACACATCATCCCGTGATCAACTCCTTGGTCACATTGAGCTCATTATGATGATGTCCTACCGAGTGGGCCCAGAGATACCTCTCCGTCACACGGAGTGACAAATCCCAGTCTCGATTCGTGCCAACCCAACAGACACTTTCGGAGATACCCGTAGTGTGCCTTTATAGCCACCCAGTTACGTTGTGACGTTTGGCACACCCAAAGCATTCCTATGGTATCCGGGAGTTGCACAATCTCATGGTCTAAGGAAATGATACTTGACATTAGAAAAGCTTTAGCAGACTAACTACACGATCTTGTGCTATGCTTAGGATTGGGTCTTGTCCATCACATCATTCTCCTAATGATGCGATCCCGTTATCAACGACATCTAATGTCCATGGTCAAGAAACCATAACCATCTATTGATCAACGAGCTAGTCAACTAGAGGCTTACTAGGGACATTCTGTGATCTATGTACTCACACATGTATTACGGTATCCGGTTAATACAATTATAGCATGAACAATAGACAATTATCATGAACAAGGAAATATAACAATAACCACTTTATTATTGCCTCTAGGGCATATTTCCAACAGTCTCCCACTTGCACTAGAGTCAATAATCTAGTTACATTGTGATGAATCGAACACCCATAGAGTTCTGGTGTTGATCATGTTTTGCTCGTGGAAGAGGTTTAGTCAACGGATCTGCGACATTCAGATCCGTATGCACTTTACAAATATCTATGTCTCCATCTTGAACATGTTCACGAATGGAGTTGAAGCGACGCTTGATATGCGTGGTCTTCTTGTGAAATCTGGGCTCCTTGGCAAGGGCAATAGCTCCAGTGTTGTCACAGAAGAGAGTCATTGGGCCCGACGCATTGGGAAAAACTCCTAGGTCGGTGATGAACTCCTTCATCCAGATTGCTTCCTGTGCTGCCTTCGAGGCTGCTATGTACTCCGTTTCACATGTAGATCCCGCCACGACGCTTTGCTTGCAACTGCACCAGTTGACTGCCCCACCATTCAAAATATACACGTATCCGGTTTGTGACTTGGAGTCATATCCAGATCTGTGTCGAAGCTAGCGTCGACGTAACCCTTTACGACGAGCTCTTCGGCACCTCCATAAACGAGAAACATATCCTTAGTCCTTTTCAGGTACTTCAGGATGTTCTTGACCGCTGTCTAGTGTTCCATGCCGGGATTACTTTGGTACCTCCCTACCAAACTTACGGCGAGCTTCACATCAGGTCTGGAACACAGCATGGCATACATAATAGACCCTATGGCTGAGGCATAGGGGATGACACTCATCTTTTCTCTATCTTCTGCCGAGGTCGGGCATTGAGCCGTGCTCAATCTTACACCTTGCAATACAGGCAAGAACCCCTTCTTGGACTGATCCATATTGAACTTCTTCAATATCTTGTCAAGGTATGTGCTTTGCGAAAGACCAATGAGGCGTCTCGATCTATCTCTATAGATCTTGATGCCTAATATGTAAGCAGCTTCTCCAAGGTCCTTCATTGAAAAACACTTATTCAAGTAGGCCTTTATGCTTTCCAAGAATTCTATATCATTACCCATTAATAGTATGTCATCCACATACAATATGAGAAATGCTACAGAGCTCCCACTCACTTTCTTGTAAACACAGGCTTCTCCATAAGTCCGTGTAAACCCAAACGCTTTGATCATCTCATCAAAGCGAATGTTCCAACTCCGAGATGCTTGCACCAGCCCATAGATTGAGCGCTGGAGCTTGCATACCTTGTCAGCATTATTAGGATCGACAAAACCTTCCGGCTGCATCCTATACAATTCTTCCTTAAGGAAACCATTAAGGAATGCCGTTTTGACGTCCATTTGCCATATCTCCTAATCATAGAATGCGGCAATTGCTAAAATGATTCGGACGGACTTCAGCTTCACTACGGGTGAGAAGGTCTCATCGTAGTCAATCCCTTGAACTTGTCGATAACCCTTAGCGACAAGTCGAGCCTTATAGATGGTCACATTACCATCCACGTCTGTCTTCTTATTAAAGATCCATTTGTTCTCTATGGCTTGCCGATCATCGGGCAAGTCTGTCAAAGTCCATACTTCGTTTTCATACATGGATCCTATCTCGGATTTCATGGCTTCAAGCCATTTGTTGGAATCCGGGCCCGCCATCGCTTCTTCATAGTTCGAAGGTTCACCGTTGTCTAACAACATGACTTCCAGGACAGGGTTGCCATACCACTCTGGTGCGGAACGTGTCCTCGTGGACCTACGAATTTCAGTAGCAACTTGATCCGAAGTTTCATGATCATCATCATTAACTTTCTCTCTAGTCGGTGCAGGCACCACAGAAACATCTTCCTGAGCTGCGCTACTCTCCGGTTCAAGAGGGGGTACCTCATCAAGTTCTACTTTCCTCCCACTTACTTCTTTCGAGAGAAACTCTTTCTCCCGAAAGGATCCATTCTTGGCAACAAAGATCTTGCCTTCGGATCTAAGGTAGAAGGTATACCGAATAGTTTCCTTAGGGTATCCTATCAAGACGCATTTTTCCGATTTGGGTTCGAGCTTTTCAGGTTGAAGTTTCTTGACATAAGCATCGCATCCCCAAACTTTCAGAAATGACAGCTTAGGTTTCTTCCCAAACCATAATTCATACGGTGTCGTCTCAACGGATTTCGACAAAGCCCTATTTAAAGTGAGTGCGGCAGTCTCTAAAGCATCACTCCAAAATGATAGCGGTAGATCGGTAAGAGACATCATAGATCGCACCATATCTAATAGAGTGCGATTACGATGTTCGGACACACCATTACGCTGAGGTGTTCCAGGCGGCGTGAGTTGTGAAACAATTCCACATTTTCTTAATAGCGTGCCAAATTCGTGACTCAAATATTCCCCTCCACGATCTGATCAGAAGAACTTTATTTTCCTGTCACGTTGATTCTCAACCTCATTCTGAAATTCCTTGAACTTTTCGAAGGTCTCAGACTTGTGTTTCATTAAGTAGACATACCCATATCTACTTAAGTCATCAGTGAGGGTGAGAACATAACGATAACCACCGCGAGCCTCAACGCTCATTGGACCGCACACATCAGTATGTATGATTTCCAATAAGTTGGTTGCTCGCTCCATTATTCCGGAGAACGGAGTCTTGGTCATTTTGCCCATGAGGCATGGTTCGCACGTGTCAAATGATTCATAATCAAGAGACTCCAAAAGTCCATCTGCATGGAGTTTCTTCATGCGTTTGACACCAATGTGACCAAGGCGGCAGTGCCACAAGTATGTGGGACTATCATTATCAACCTTACATCTTTTGGCATTCACACTATGAATATGTGTAACATCACATTCGAGATTCAATAAGAATAAACCATTGACCAGCGGGGCATGACCATAAAACATATCTCTCATATAAATAGAACAACCATTATTCTCGGATTTAAATGAGTAGGCATCTCGCATCAAACGAGATCCTGATACAATGTTCATGCTTAAAGCTGGTACTAAATAACAATTATTGAGGTTTTAAACTAATCCCAAAGGTAGATGTAGAGGTAGCGTGCCGACGGCGATCACATCGACCTTGGAACCATTCCCGACGCGCATCGTCACCTCGTCCTTCGCCAGTCTCCGCTTATTCCGCAGCTCCTGTTTTGAGTTACAAATGTGAGCAACCGCACCGGTATCAAATACCGAGGAGCTACTACGAGCGCTGGTAAGGTACACATCAACAACATGTATATCATATATACCTTTGGTATTTCCGGCCTTCTTATCCGCTAAGTACTTGGGGCAGTTCCGCTTCCAGTGACCGTTTCCCTTGCAATAAAAGCATTCAGTCTCAGGCTTGGATCCATTCTTTGGCTTCTTCCCGGCAGCTTGCTTACCGGGCGCGGCAACTCCCTTGCCGTCCTTCTTGAAGTTCTTTTTACCCTTGCCTTTCTTGAACTTAGTGGTTTTATTCACCATCAAACTTGATGTTCCTTTTTGATCTCCACCTCCGCTGATTTCAGCATTGAATATACCTCAGGAATGGTTTTTTCCATCCCCTGCATATTAAAGTTCATCACAAAGCTCTTGTAGCTAGGTGGAAGCGACTAAAGGATTCTGTCAATGACCGCGTCATCCGAGAAATTAACTCCCAGCTGAGACAAGTGGTTGTGCAACCCAGACATTTTGAGTATGTGCTCGCTGACAGAACTATTCTCCTCCATCTTACAACTGTAGAACTTCTCGGAGACTTCATATCTCTCGACCCGGGCATGAGCTTGGAAAACCATTTTCAGCTCTTGGAACATCTCATATGCTCCGTGTTGCTCAAAACGCTTTTGGAGCCCCGGTTCTAAGCTGTAAAGCATGCCGCACTGAACCAGGGAGTAATCATCACTACGCGACTGCCAGGCGTTCATAACGTGTTGAGTTGCTGGGAAAACACGTGCGTCACCTAGCGGTGCTTCAAGGACATATGCTTTCTTGGCAGCTATGAGGATAATCCTCAGGTTACGGACCCAATCCGTGTAGTTGCTACCATCGTCTTTCAGCTTGGTTTTCTCTAGGAACGCGTTGAAGTTGAGGGCAACATTAGCGTGGGCCATTTGATCTACAAGACATATTGTAAAGATTTTAGACTAAGTTCATGATAATTAAGTTCATCTAATCAAATTATTCAATGAACTCCCACTCAGATAGACATCCCTCTAGTCATCTAAGTGATACATGATCCGAATCGACTAGGCCGTGTCCGATCATCACGTGAGACGGACTAGTCATCAACGGTGAACATCTCCATGTTGATCGTATCTTCTATATGACTCATGTTCGACCTTTCGGTCTTCCGTGTTCCGAGGCCATGTCTATACATGCTAGGCTCGTCAAGTCAACCTAAGTGTTTTGCATGTGTAAATCTGGCTTACACCCGTTGTATTCGAACGTTAGAATCTATTACACCCGATCATCACGTGGTGCTTCGAAACAACGAACCTTCGCAACGGTGCACAGTTATGGGGAACACTTTCTTGAAATTTTAGCGAGGGATCATCTTATTTATGCTACCGTCGTTCTAAGCAAAAAAGATGTAAAAAAACATGATAAACATCACATGCAATCAAATAGTGACATGATATGGCCAATATCATTTTGCTCCTTTTGATCTCCATCTTCGGGGCGCCATGATCATCATCGTCACCGGCATGACACCATGATCTCCATCATCGTGTCTTCATGAAGTTGTCTCGCCAACTATTACTTCTACTACTATGGCTAACAGTTAGCAATAAAGTAAAGTAATTACATGGCATTTTCATTGACACGCAGGTCATACAATAAATTAAGACAACTCCTATGGCTCCTGCCGGCTGTCATACCCATCGACATGCAAGTCGTGATTCCTATTACAAGAACATGATCAATCTCATACATCATATATATCATTCATCACATCCTTTTGGCCATATCACATCACATGGCATATGTTGCAACAACAAGTTAGACGTCCTCTAATTGTTGTTGCAATTTTTTTTACGTGGCTGCTATAGGTTTCTAGCAAGAATGTTTCTTACCTACGCCAAAACCACAACGTGATATGCCAATTTCTATTTACCCTTCATAAGGACCCTTTTCATCGAATCTGATCTGACTAAAGTGGGAGAGACAGACACCCGCTAGCCACCTTATGCAACTAGTGCATGTCAGTCGGTGGAACCTGTCTCACGTAAGCGTACGTGTAAGGTCGGTCCGGGCCGCTTCATCCCACGATGCCGCCGAATCAAGATAAGACTAGTAACGGCAAGTAAATTGACAAAATCAATGCCCACAACAACTTGTGTTCTACTCGTGCATAGAAACTACGCATAGACCTAGCTCATGATGCCACTGTTGGGGATCGTTGCAGAAATTAAAAAAATTCTACGCATCACCAAGATCAATCTATGGAGAGACTAGCAACGAGAGAGAGAGGGGAGTGCATCTTCATACCCTTGAAGATCGCGATGCGGAAGCATTACAAGAACGCGGTTGGTGGAGTCGTACACGCAGTGATTCAGATCGCGGTCGATTCTGATCTAAGCGACGAACAACGGCGCCTCCGCGTTCAACACACATGCAGCCTGGTGACGTCTCCCGCGCCTTGATCCAGCAAGGAGGAGGGAGAGGTTGAGGAAGACAACTCCAGCAGCAGCACGATGGCGTGGTGGTGTTGGAGCAGCGTGGTTCTCCAGTAGGGCTTCGCCAAGCACTACGAAAGACGAGGAGGTGCAGAGGTAGGGCTACGCCAAGAGGGAGAGATTTTCGTGTTCTTGGCAGCCCCAAACCCCCACTATATATAGGAGGAGGGGAGGGGGGGTGCGCCCCCTCTAGGGTTCCCACCCTAGGGGGGCGGCAGCCCTAGATGGGATGGAGGGGGGCGGCCAAGAGGGGGAGAGAGGGGGGCGCGCCCTAGGGTGGGCCTTAGGCCCATCTGCGCCTAGGGTTTCCCCCTTCTCCTCTTTGCTGCGCCTTGGGCCTTGGTGGGAGGCGCACCAGCCCACTCAGGGGCTGGTCCCTTCCCACTCTTGGCCCATGCAAGCCTCCGGGGCTGGTGGCCCCACCCGGTGGACCCCCGGAACCCTTCCGGTGGTCCCGGTACATTACCGGTGACGCCCGAAACACTTCCGGTGACCAAAACCTCACTTCCTATATATTATTCTTTACCTCCGGACCATTCCGGAACTCCTCGTGATGTCCGGGGATCTCATCCGGGACTCCGAACAACATTCGGTAACCACGTACAAACTTTCCCTATAACCCTAGCGTCATCGAACCTTAAGTGTGTAGACCCTACGAGTTCGGGAGGCATGTAGACATGACCGAGACATCTCTCCGGTCAATAACCAACAGCGGGATCTGGATACCCATGTTGGCTCCCACATTTTCCACGATGATCTCATCAGATGAACCACGATGTCGGGGATTCAATCAATCCCGTACACAATTCCCTTTGTCTAGCGGTATGATACTTGCCCGAGATTCGATCGTCGGTATCCCTATACCTTGTTCAATCTTGTTACCGGCAAGTCTCTTTACTCGTTCGTAACACATCATCCCGTGATCAACTCCTTGGTCACATTGAGCTCATTATGATGATGTCCTACCGAGTGGGCCCAGAGATACCTCTCCGTCACACGGAGTGACAAATCCTAGTCTCGATTCGTGCCAACCCAATAGACACTTTTGGAGATACCCGTAGTGTGCCTTTATAGCCACCCAGTTACGTTGTGACGTTTGGCACACCCAAAGCATTCCTACGGTATCCTGGAGTTGCACAATCTCATGGTCTAAGGAAATGATACTTGACATTAGAAAAGCTTTAGCAGACGAACTACATGATCTTGTGCTATGCTTAGGATTGGGTCTTGTCCATCGCATCATTCTCCTAATGATGCGATCCTGTTATCAACGACATCTAATGTCCATGGTCAGGAAACCATAACCATCTATTGATCAACGAGCTAGTTAACTAGAGGCTTACTAGGGACATTCTGTGATCTATGTACTCACACATGTATTACGGTATCCGGTTAATACAATTATAGCATGAACAATAGACAATTATCATGAACAAGGAAATATAACAATAACCACTTTATTATTACCTCTAGGGCATATTTCCAACAATATATACAATATAACATCTCTTACGATCCCTGACATCATCTACCGAAAATCAGATTGAATTTCCACATGGTATTCTCCGTCTTTATGTGTGACGTGGTCAAGAAAGAATCCCGCCAATTCCTCTTGAATTGCTCGTATGCGATCATGTTGTAGAAGTTCATCCCGCATCTGCCACATCTAATTTAAAGAAGGGGGTCAATACATATATATGAATGAAACTCAACACAATTGATGGTAATAAAATAAAATTGTGAATATTGTTTACGTACTTCATATTGTTTGTTAGAGTAGCCCCGCTCAGAGGTCGAGTGGCGCATGAACTCACAAACGTAGTATCCACATAAATTATTCCCGCCTTCCTGCCACAAGCACTTTACGAGAATAGAGTTCAATCAAACTGATAATCAAGCATGATAAATGGTACTGATGAAACTAGAATCAATGAGAGATGCGCGGAACTAGCTAGTACTACTACTTTGGGTTGTGTAAATTGCAGCTCCTTCTGTATACCCAGAACCATTCTGGTGAACTTTTTCCAAACCCTGCCAGGCAAAGAAAATGATTACTTGATATCAGAAAATGAACGAAAGTTGCCGATATGGTGCGATAATGATTGAACTTACTTCTGGAGCATTGCAGTCATGTCCGCATAATCCTGGGGATCTTTACGTCTCGAGTCTAAGACAGTTACTACTCCCCCGTCAAGCTTAATGGATAGCAGAATAAAGTGGAACCAAATATGCACAAGACAGTAACTCATCAATTACATTACTTAACCTCCAATAAGCGAAACCGAATATGCACAAGACAGTAACACTCACTTGAAGTTGTAAGAAAAGAGTATTTTCCCTTTATTTTGATGTCGAAGGAACGATTGTAGCAAGTTTTCCTCAGTATCTTCGACTCTGTTTTTTACCGACCATTCATTTACGGTATTTGGGCTAATGAACCCAATGTCATAGATTTGTCTTTTCTTGCATTCGATGATCTTTAATCTGCATAATATAGTGAGGATAATTATATATACATGCAATGAACGAGCTGAGCTAGAGACTTAATTACAGAAGTAATACTTACAGACAGTAGCAAGTCATGAGTTGTTTGTCGAGGGCTTGTTGATTGAATAACTGAAATAATTCCACAAATTCAACAGGCATCAGGTCGACTCAAACGAGGTCGCGCTCATCTTTAATTCTCACCATCAAACTATCGGTCCAATTCTTCCTATAGCTTTCAAAGTACCAGTTATGCAATCTTCGCATCATCGTTGTTAGAGGAGGATGATTAGGTTTGACAAGAGGCTTCCCGTGCTCGTATCTAAAGATCTCTACTACCTCCGCCATTTCAAACTGTACATCATCGCCCATGTAATCACCAAGAGTGGTACCGGGCAGTAGCCTCGGATGATTAGCGATATCGCTAGACACCTTGACGGGGGGCACGATTGCTTCTCCTGTTCGCCGAGTTGCAGAATTGTTTTCCCACTTCTTCGTTTTGCTAGCCTTGCAGCACTGGTAGTACTTCCCAACCGCCGCACTTCACCATATGTTATTCCAATACAACGATCATAGTTGGATTGTGGCGGATACGGTGGTGGTCGCTTAAGGGCATCCAGAGTGTGCTTCGCTTTCACCGGATCTACCGTTTCCTTCGGAGGTGGAGGTTTCCGTTCAAATTGGGCCCGCACTTCGGCTTCCACGATGTCATCGGTTTCCTTGTCAGTCCTCTCATATGGTAACTTTGGAAGAGCCTTGAGGCTTGGACAAGATTTGGATTTCTTCCCGCCTCTTGTACTGCTAGCCACCGGAGCGGCGGTGTCTCTCTTCCATCGTTGTTGAGGCGGTGGAGTCCGCTGATGCGCCGGAGGAGGCGGAGGAGGAGGAGGCAGAGTCCGCTGACGCGCCGGAGACGACTCAGGCACCTGATCAGACGGCTGAGCTGGACTGTGAGGAGTCTGCTGAGGGGCCTCAACCGGCTGAGTCTGCTAAGGCGTCCAGTTTGGAAGCTTGATGCACTCCTTTTTCCATAGACAGGTACTCCTTAAAGCATTTTCCAAATGAATCTCCCCTTCACCTGTAGGGTAGTTAAGCTCCAGCTCCTCAAATCCCTCCATTATTTCATCCACCATCACAATAGGATAGCCATGTGGAATCGGACGACAATGGAAAGTTCCCTCAGGTCGAGGAGGTACAACAGAGCCGACCGCTGCCTTCGAGGTCAGGTTCTGGCATTTCGTCATTAGCACACAATTTTCAGCCTCCGTGATACTATCCACAGGGTAGCGAGGAGCCGTGAAATCAGGCTGAATGAGCTTCGTGGAAGCCACGCTGCTTCTCCGCTGAGATGGTGGGGTAGCTTCTGGGGCAGCGTCAAAGGAAGGATCTTCGTGCCGCTGAGATGGTTGGCTGGTAGCTCGCTGGCTCTCAAGTTCCTCTAGTTTCGCTAATCTTGCACTGAGCTTCTGCATTTCGCTTGCTTCCTCATTCTTCTTTCTCTCTCGGCTTCTATAAACATCACTGTCGGGAAACCCATGCACCCACGGAACGGAGCCTGATGTGCCTCGTGTTCGTCCAGGGTGTTCAGGATTCCCGAGGGCCTCTGTCAGCTCGTACTTCCCTCTGTCGGGAATGAACATCCCTTCCTGCGCTGCCTTGATTGCTGTCTCAAGCTTCTTGATGGGTATTGCAAGTTGATTGTTTGTCCAACAACACTTCCCTGATTCTGGGTCCAAAGTTCCCCCAACCCCGAAGAACCAAGTCCTTGCCCGATCTGGCCAGTGCAATGTCGCTGGTTGGACCCCTTTAGCAAGCAGGTCTTGCTCAACATTGTCCCACAACGGCCGGGCTTTGCTATAGCCACCTGACCCCGTGGTATGGTGATACAACTTCTTTGCAACATTTTGCTTGTTTGTCACTGACCTTTGCATACCCTTGTCCGATTTCTTGTAGGCCACAAATGCGGGCCAGTGATCTCTTATCTTCTCATATCGACCGATGAATTCTGGAGTCTCGTTTTTCTCGACAAACTTTTTGTTCAACTCTTTCTTCCAGTTGTTGAATAGTGTTGGCATCTTCTTAGCACTAGTATAAAAAGGCCCATTTGTCCCGGTTCATAAGGCCCATTTGTCCCGGTTTGGGAACCGGGACTAAAGGGTCGGGACTAAAGCCCAACACCTTTAGTCCCGGTTCTTATACGAACCGGGACAGATGGGGCTCCACGTGGTCGCTGCGGCGAGCCCAGAGAGAAGGGCCTTTAGTCCCGGTTGGTAACACCAACCGGGACCAAAGATCATCCACATGTCAGCAGCTCAGGAGCTGGGGTTTTTGTTTTTTTTTGAAAGGGGGGGGGGGGGGGGGTTTTGGGGGTTTTGTAGGGTTAATTTAGGGCTTTCATATATTGTGTTAGCTAGCTAATAGCTAGAGAGAAGTTTCCTCTCTTATCTCCGTGCTTGGTCGACGCTACGTACTATACGTATAGAGAGGACTTGACACGCTAGCTAGTAAGCAAATGAAGGAAACCATTAAGTACACAAGATCGTCATGAACATATACAGAGAGAAGTGATCGACCTCCTCCTTCTCCGAGAGATTGGTCGAACAACAAGTTTTCGTATATCTATCCGACGCTACTAGCTACATATATACAATATAAGATCTCTTACAATCCCTAACATTTGATGTCAAGTTCCACATGGTATTCTCCGGCTGGATTGATGACGTGGTCAAGAAAGAATCCCACCAATTCCTCTTGAATTGCTTTTATGCGATCTTGTGGTAGGAGTTCATCCCGCATCTGCCAAATCTAATTTGAAGAAGGGGGTCAATACATATATATGAATGAAACTCAACACAAATGATGGTAATAAAATAAAATTGTGAATATTATTGCTTACGCACTTCATATTGTTTTTCAGAGTAGCCCCGCTTAGAGGTCGTCGCGTTGTAGATGTACTCGCAAACGTAGTATCCACAAAAATTATTCCCGCCTTCCTGCCACAACCACTTTACGAGAAATAAAGGTCAATCAAACTGATAATCAAGCATTATAAATGGTATTGATGAAACTAGCTAGAATCAATGGGAGATGCGCGGAACTAGCTAGTAGTACTTACTTTCGGGTGTGTAAATCGCAGCTCCCCCGGCAGTCACGGAGCTTCTGTGGTGAACACTTTCCAAACCCTGCGAGACAAAGAAAATAATTACTTGATATCAGGAAATGACCAAAGTTGCCGGTATGGTGCGATAATGATCGATTGAACTTACTTCTGGAGCATTTCAGTCATGGCCGCATACTCCTTGGGATCTTTTCGTCTTGAGTCTAAGACGGTTACTAGTCCCTGCTCAAACTTAATCTCTAGGAGAATAAAGTGGAAGCTGCGCACGCATGCATACCTCATCAATTACATTACTATAACCTCGAGTAATAAGGGAAACCGAATATGTAGAAGATAGTAACACTCACTTGAAGTTGTAAGGAAAGAGTATTTTATCTTTGTTTTGATTTTTAAGCAACGATTGTAGCAAGTTGGCCTCGGTTTCTTTCGCATTATATGTAACCGTCCATTCATCTATGAGATTTGTGTTAATGAACCCAATATCATAGATTTGTGCATTTCTGCATTCGACGATCTTCAATCTGCATAATATACTGAGGATAATTATATATACATGCAATGAAAGAGCTGAGCTATATATAGAGACTTAATTACAGAAGTATAGTACTTACAGACAGTAGCAAGTGATGATTATTTTATCGAGGTCCTTTTGATTGAAAAACTGGAAGAACTCCTCAAATGGAACAGACAACAGATCAATTCCAACGAGGTCGTGATCCTCTTTAACTCTCAGCGTCAAAATATCCTTCCCAGACTTGCAGGTGTCCATGTACCACTTATGGAATCTTCGCATCATCGTTGTTAGAGGAGGATCACCAGGTCTGACGAGAGGCTTCCCGTACTGGTATTTGTGTTCGTCCACCTCCATTGTATCAAAATGTGCATCGTCGGGCAGGTAATCACCAGGATTGGTACCGGGCACCATCCCCGGCAGATTTGTGACGATATCGCTAGACACCTTGAGCGGGGGGCACGATTGGTTTGCCTGTTTGCCGAGCTGGGGAATTTTGTTCCCTCTTCTTCGTTCTTGTAACCTTTTGTCATTTGAAGTAGTTCCCGACCGGCGCGCTCCTTCCACTGCCTTTTTCAGAGCGCGGACATGGTTGTTATCCGGCGGAGGCGGTGGTGGTCGCTTCAGGTTCTTCAAAGTGCGCTTCAATTTCACCGGATCCATCTTCTCCTCCGGAGGTGGATTTTTCTTTGCAAAAAATTCCTTCACTTGGGCTTGACAGATCTCCGCGTTTTCCTCCTCGATCATCTCATATGGTAACTTCTCTAGAGGCTTGACAGATGGACCGAATTTGTATTGCCTCCCGCCTTTGGTTGTACTGCTAGACGCCGAAGCAGCCGGAGCGGCTGCGGCTGTCTTCCTTCGTTGCTTACGAGGCGGAGTGCTACGATGCGCCGGAGCAGCCGGAGCGGCGGCGGCTGTCTTCCACTGTTGTTGACGAGGCGGAGAAGGAGGCGGGCAGCTCGGACGCGCCGGCGCAGGTGGAGAAGGAGGCGGAGTGCCGCCACACGCCGGAGCAGCTAGAGAAGGAGGCGGAGTGCCGCCACGCGCCGGAGCAGCCGGAGAAGGAGGCGGAGTGCCCTGACCACTCGCCAGAGGAGGAGGCGGAGGAGGAGGCGGAGTGCCCTGACTCACCGGAGGAGGAGGCAGAGGCGTCCAGTTCGGAAGGTTGATGAGCTCCTTCTGCCATAGACATGGAGTCATCAGAGCAAGACCCAGCTGAGTCTCCCCTTCACCAGTAGGGTGGTCAAGCTCGAGCTCCTCAAATCCCTCCGTTATTACATCGACCATCACAATAGCATAGCCTTCTAGAATCGGAAGGCAGTGAAAAGTTTCGCCGGGTTGAGGAGGTGCAACAGAGCCGACAGCCGCCTTGACTTTGAGGTGCTGCCATTGCGCCATAAGGTGGCAATCTTGAGCCTCCGTGATAGCATCCACGGGGTAGCTGGGAGCCATGAAGTGAGGCTGCTGAAGGAGCTCGGTGGAAGCCACGCTGCTTCTCCGCTGAGATGGCGGGGTAGCTTCTGGTGTAGCTTCGGCAGGTCGCTGCCTCTGAACTAGTGCTTGTTCCTCTAGCGCTCGTACCCTTGCATTCAGCTTCTGCACTTCAGTCAGCTCCACTTTCCTCCTCCTCTCCCGGGTTTTGTAACCGCCTGCGCTGGGAAACCCTTCCTTCCACGCAACGGAGCCTGCCGTGCCTCGTGTTCGTCCTGGGTGCTCAGGATTCCCAAGGGCCTGTGTGAGCTCGTCGTTCTCTCTGTCGGGAATGAACGTCCCTTGCTGCGCTGCGGCGATTTACTTCTGAAGCTTCTTGACGGGTATTTAAAGTTGCTCCTTCGTCCAACGGCACTTCCCTATTTCAGGGTCCAAGGTTCCCCAACCCCGAAGAACCAAGTCCTTGAACGGTCTGGCCAGTTCAATGTCTCTGGTTCGACCCCTTTATCAAGCAGGTCCTTCTCAGCCTTGTCCCACAACGGCCGGGCTTTGAGGTAGCCACCTGACCCCGTGTGATGGTGATACTCCTTCTTTGCAGCATTTTTCTTGTTTGTCGCTGACATCTTCTTACTCTTCTCCGATGTCTTGTGGGCCACAAATGCGGGCCAGTGATCTCTTATCTTCTCAAATCGGCCGGTGAATTCTGGAGTCTTCCCTTTGTTCAATGGCTCTATAACTGACAAACGTTGATTTCAACTCATTCTTCCACCTCCTGAATAGATCTGCCATCTTCTTAAGAGCATGTGCCTTGACCAATGGCTCTATAACTGGCTTATCCGGATCGTCCTCTGGCGGTAGGGTGAAATTTGCCTTCAGCGCGGTCCAAAGATCATCTTTCTGTCTATTGTTGACAAAAGACACTTGAGGGTCTTCGCTCTTAGGCTTATTCCATTGGTGGATGCTGATCAGGATCATGGCCCTAACAAGAACCCCGCACTGAGCAGAAAATGCTTCCTTGGTCCGGCTGGGTTCAATCGGTTGGCCATCGCCCTTGATTGCTGTGACCGTGAACCTTTCATCCTGGCGCAACCTTTTCTTCGGGCCTCGTCTCGTTACCGAAGTTTGGCTCGATCTGGAGGGCTAGAAAAGAAGAAAGAAGAGAGTTAATATGTGTACATACCAAAACAATTAATGCATCAATTAGCTAGTCAGCACAGGCTTAATTAATATATATACCTCGTCGGACTTTGCAACATCTCCTTCCTCCGTTCGCTCACCGGAGCAGTCATCACGGTCTCCTTCTTCCACTGGCATTCCGTCACCGGAGCCATCATAATCATGTCCTTCCACCTCCATTGTTCGATCACCGGAGCCTGCTTCACCCTCTCCTTCCAGACCATCGGTGTCGTTGAGAAACGACAAGACATCACCTCCGCCGAGGATTATGTCCCCCAACAACTGTTCTGCTTCGATGTCTCGGTGCTCCATAGTTTCTGCAAATATTACAACATGGCAATTAATATACAAACATGACAGATGGATATATTAGTGCAAATGTAGACCTAGCTAGCTCGACGCTTCTACGGTTTGGGGTGGCCTCGACAACGCTTCTAGGGTTTGGGGTGGCCTAGGCAACGCTTCTAGGGTTTGGGGTGGCCTCGGCAACGCTTCTAGGGTTTGGGTCGGACCGCCTCTCTCATGAATGTCCGACGTCCGGACAAACAAGGGATTTAACAAAATGACGCCATTCTGGATGTGCAGAAAATGGTCCATATTTTTCCTGATCTCATCTACCCTTCTATATGTCACGTTGTCTAGTGTCAAAGAATTCAAGAAAACCTTGACTTCATCATTAGCCGGAAATGACAGGCGTATAATGGTACGAAGCTCTTCAAAGTTGTTTTGGAACGGAGTTCCCGATAGGATAATTAGCTTTTTGGTACAAAGTTCAGCAAGAGCCTTCCGAATATCGCTGTTTGGAAGGCCTTTGCTGAAATTCATACCAAAAAGCGAATTATTCTATCAGGAACTCCATTCCAAAACAACTTTGAAGAGCTCCGTAGCATCATACGCCTATTACTTCTAGCAAATGATGAAGCCATGGATTTCTTCAATACTTTGATAGACAACGTGACATATAGAAGAATATATATATAGATGAGATCAGAAAAAAATTTGGATCAACTTGTGCACATCCATAATGGGGGCATTCTTGATAAATCTATGTCAAAAGTCAAACTTGACATATGATCAAATATTGTTGCATATGTCAAAATTCAAACTTTGACATATGATCAAATATTGCATATGTCAAAATTCAAACTTTGACATATGATCAAACTTTGATATATGATCAAATGTTGCATATGTCAAAATTCAAACTTTGACATATGATCAAACTTTGATATATGATCAAATGTTGCATATGTCAAAATTCAAACTTTGACATATGATCAAACTTTGATATATGATCAAATGTTGCATATGTCAAAATTCAAACTTTGACATATGATCAAACTTTGATATATGATCAAATGTTGCATATGTCAGAATTCAAACTTTGACATATGATCAAACTTTGATATATGATCAAATGTTGCATATGTCAAAATTCAAACTTTGACATATGATCAAACTTTGTAACTTTCGAGAGAGGAGGTTGGGTGGACTCGAGAGTTTGGTCGGGTGAGAGGGGGTTGATCGACGTCCCCCCCTAATGTCGAAGTTATCGGGGATACGTTTTGAGAGAAAACCTTCTATTAACATCATTTTAACTTAGTAAATGATGAAGCCGATGCCAATGTGATGATAGAGTCGATGCCAACATTTTCATTTAACAAAAAAACTACCTTCAAAAAAAGACTTGCTTTGCCGCGGGTGCTCGGTGCGACGTGGACTCGGTGGAAAAACTTTATGTAAATGCGGTGGTGGCTGGGCCGGGCGGTTTTCTTTTCCTTCTTCATTTTTTCCTTTGTTTTTTCTTATATGTTTGTTTTCGTTTTCACTCTAGATTTTCGTACATATGAAAACAATGAAGTTTGTATACAAAAGTGCACATATACATCTCATACATGAACATATACACTTGAATATATACATGAACATATACATCTCATACGTGAAAAAAACATATACATACGTGAAAAAAAAAACAGAGCACGTGGCGACGGGGAGCAGGGGAGGGAATGGGGGGCTCACTGTGGGGGGGTGCAGCGATGGCTTGATCGGCGACGAGGACGGCGGGCTCGGGGGGGTGCGAGGGTGCGACAAGGGCGGCAGGCTCGAGGCCGGCGACGAGGACGGTGCGCGGCGAGGGCGAGGGCGCGGGCGAGGGCGAGGGCGCGAGGGTGTGTCGGCAGCGAGGACGGCAGGCTCGAGGCCGGCGACGAGGACGACGCGCGGCGAGGGTGAGGGCGCGGGCGAGGGCGAGGGCGCGAGGGCACGTCGGCGAGGGCGTCGGCGAGGGCTCGGCGGCGTCGTGCTGTTCGGCGCGACGACGTTGGGGGGAAGATGAACTGGGACTGGAAAACGCTAAGTGTGGGCTTATATACATGAAGCTTTGCTCCCGGTTCGTGGCACCAACCGGGACCAATGCCTACCTTTGGTCCCGGTTCGTTCCACCAACCGGGACCAAAGGTCTCTTTTTAGCAGCCCAAAGGGCGGGAAACAGAGACCTTTGGTCCCGGTTGGTAGCACCAACCGGGACTAAAGGGGGGCATTGGTTCCGGTTGGTGCCATGAACCGGGACCAAAGGTGAGCATTGGTCCCAGTTCGTGGCACCAACCGGGACCAATGGGCTTGCACAGCGGCGTGGTGGTGGGAGTTTAGTCCCACCTCGCTAGTTGAGAGCGCCCCGCACCGGTTTATAGGCTCGACTGCCTCATCCCCATTGAACTCCTCTGAACTGTTGGCCTATGGGCCTAATCTGACACTGCTATGCCTGTGGGCCTGCTGGGCCTTCTGCGGGCCTGAATCCTGGCCCAATTAGCTGGGTTTCTAGTCGTATTCAGGCCGTGGTGGCCCAGTAGGTGGCATTTTTTTCTATTTTCTTTTTTGCTTTTTCTTGCAGTTTTCCTGTGATTCTTTTTGCTGTTAGGTCACAAAAATTATAGACTTTCTGTTAGTACCATTAATTTTCAAATTTGAATAGTTTAAATTTGAATTCTTTTAAATTTGTGTGAATCACTAGTTTGTGAATAACTTCACTATAAAAATAGATTTTTGAGTGATTCTTTTTCCTGCTATTTAATATTATTGTGTTTTATCATTATATTAAATTTGATAATTTTTAGGTTATTTTAAATGTCTATTTTAATCAAGAACAGATTTTTTATTTTAGTTTGCTATTAAAGTTTCTAATAAAAAATTTCTTTATGAAAATTCATTTTGCCATTAATGTTTTGAACAGAAAATACTTTGATAATTTTAGTTGCATAAATTTTAGTTTAAAAAATACTAGAGGTTTATAAAAGCTTTTTAGTTGATTCCTTTTGCTATTAGAGTTTTATAAAAGCTTTTTAGTTGATTCTTTTTGCTATTGAAGAATATTATAGTTTTGTTTTAGTTGATCGTAACAGAATATTTTAATTGATTATTTTAAGTTCATTCTTTTTGTTATTAGTTCATTCTTTTTGCGCTAAATGACCCTGAAATTGAAAAGCACTACAAATGAACACTGAAAAGGTTGAAAGTTGGCATGGAATCATCATTTCACCCCCATAGCATGTGCTAAAAAGTTGAGAGGGTTACGGCAAAAACTGGATGCACTTCGTGTACAAAACGGGCAATCTCTTTCGAAGTATCAGGGTTTCGAACGAAAACTCGTCTGTTACAAAGGGATTTCATTTTTTTGAACTTATTTGAACTCCAAACTTTTTGTGTGTTCAAAATGCACCATTCAAAGCCACATCATCAATTTTCAACCCTTTCTGACTTCATTTGTTATTTTTCATGCATTTACTGATTTTTTTGAGCTATATGACCCTGAAATTGAAAAGCACTACAAATGAACTCTCAAAAGGTTGAAAGTTGGCATGGTATCATCATTTCACCCACATAGCATGTGCTAAAAAGTTGAGAGGGTTACGGCAAAAACTGGATGCACTTCGTGTACAAAACGGACAATCTCTTTCGAAGTATCAGGGTTTCATACGGAAACTCGTCTGTTACAAAGGGATTTCATTTTTTTGAAATTATTTGAACTCCAGACTTTTTGTGTGTTCAAAATGCACCATTCAAAGCCACATCATCAATTTTCAACCCTTTCTGACTTCATTTGTTATTTTTCATGCATTTACTCATTTTTTTGAGCTATATGACCCTGAATATGAAAAGCACTTCAAATGAACTCTGAAGAGGTTGAAAATTGGCATGGTATCATCATTTCACCCACATAGCATGTGCTAAAAAGTTGAGAGAGTTACAACAAAAACTGGATGCACTTCGTGTACAAAACAGACAATCTGTTTCGAAGTATCAGGGTTTCCGGAAACTCGTCTGTTACAAAAGGCATTTCATTTCTTCACATGTAACTGTAGTGATATTCTAGATCAAAGGCATCATCATAATAGTTGTGGAGAGAAAGTCTTCACTTTTTCTTCGCTTGTGTCCTTTGCTTATTGGGCCGTAACCATGGATATTCTTCATCGCTTAACAGGGTGCTTGGGTCAGCCTTGACTTTGAAGGGAGGAATTTCATGAAACTTTTCATAATCTTCAGACATGTCTGTCTTGCCCTCCACGATGTCTCTTTTTCCTGAAAGAACTATGTGGCGCTTTGGCTCATCGTATGATGTATTCGCTTCCTTATCTTTTCTTTTTCTTGGTTTGGTAGACATGTCCTTCACATAGAAAACCTGCGCCACATCATTGGCTAGGACGAATTGTTCGTCTGTGTATCCAAGATTGTTCAGATCCACTGTTGTCATTCCGTACTGTGGGTCTACCTGTACCCCGCCTCCTGACATATTGACCCATTTGCACTTAAACAAAGGGACCTTAAAATCATGTCTGTAGTCAAGTTCCCATATGTCCACTACGTAACCATAATATGTGTCCTTTCCCCTCTTGGTTGCTGCATCAAAGCGGACACCGCTGTTTTGGTTGGTGCTCTTTTGATCTTGGGCGATCGTGTAAAATGTATTCCCATTTATCTCGTATCCTTTGTAAGTCAATACAGTCGAAGATGGTCCCCTGGATAACGAGTACAGCTCATCAGAAACAGTGTTGTCACCTCTGAGACGTGTTTCCAACCAATTGCCGAAAGTCCTGATGTGTTCACATGTAATCCAGTCGTCACACTGCTCCGGGTGTTTGGAGCGCAGAATGTTCTTGTGTTCATCGACATACGGGGTCACCAAGGTAGAGTTCTGTAGAACTGTGTAGTGTGCTTGAGACCAAGAATGCCCGTCCCTGCATATTATTGAGTCCCCTCCTAGTGTGCCTTTTCCAGTCAGTCTCCCCTCATACCGCGATTGAGGGAGACCAATCTTCTTAAGGTCAGGAATGAAGTCAACACAAAACCCAATGACATCCTCTGTTTGATGGCCCATGGAGATGCTTCCTTCTGGCCTAGCGCGGTTATGGACATGTTTCTTTAGGACTCCCATGAACCTCTCACAGGGGAACATATTGTGTAGAAATACGGTGCCCAGAACGACAATCTCGTCGACTAGATGAACTAGGACGTGCGTCATGATATTGAAGAAGGATGGTGGGAACACCAGCTCGAAACTGACAAGACATTACGCCACATCACTCCTTAGCCTTGGTATGATTTCTGGATCGATCACCTTCTGAGAGATGGCATTGAGGAATGCACATAGCTTCACAATGGCTAATCGAACGTTTTCCGGTAGAAGCCCCCTCAATGCAACCGGAAGCAGTTGCGTCATAATCACGTGGCAGTCATGAGACTTTATGTTCTGGAACTTTTTCTCTGCCATATTTATTATTCCCTTTATATTCGACGAGAAGCCAGACGGGACCTTCATACTGAGCAGGCATTCAAAGAAGATTTCCTTCTCTTCTTTGGTAAGAGCGTAGCTGGCAGGACCTTCATACTGCTTTGGAGGCATGCCATCTTTTTCGTGCCAATGTTGCAGGTCCTCCCGTGCCTCCAGTGTATCTTTTGTCTTTCCATACACGCCCAAGAAGCCTAGCAGGTTCACGCAAAGGTTCTTTGTCATGTGCATCACGTCGATTGAAGAGCGGACCTCTAGGTCTTTCCAGTAGGGTAGGTCCCAAAATATAGATTTCTTCTTCCACATGGGAGCGCGTCCCTCAGCGTCATTCGGAACAGATAGTCTGCCGGGACCCTTTCCAAAGATTAAGTGTAAATCATTGACCATAGCAAGTACGTGATCACCGGTACGCATGGCAGGCTTCTTCCGGTGATCTACCTTGCCTTTGAAATGCTTGCCTTTCTTTCGACATTGATGGTTGGTCGGAAGAAATCGACGATGCCCCAGGTACACATTCTTCCTGTATTTGTCCAGGTATATACTTTCGGTGTCAGCTAAACAGTGCGTGCATGCGTGGTATCCCTTGTTTGTCTGTCCTGAAAGGTTACTGAGAGCAGGCCAATCATTGATGGTTACAAACAGCAACACATGCAGGTCAAATTCCTCCTGTCTGTGCTCATCCCACACACGTACACCATTTCCATTCCACAGCTGTAAAAGTTCTTCAACTAATGGCCTTAGGTACACATCAATGTCGTTGCCGGGTTGCTTAGGGCCTTGGATGAGTGCTGGCATCATAATGAACTTCCGCTTCATGCACAACCAAGGAGGAAGGTTATAGATACATAGAGTCACGGGCCAAGTGCTGTGATTGCTGCTCTGCTCCCCGAAAGGATTAATGCCATCCGCACTTAAACCAAACCATACGTTCCTTGGGTCACCTGCAAACTCAGCCCGGTACTTTCTCTCGATTTTTCTCCACTGCGACCCGTCGGCGGGTGCTCTCAACTTCCCGTCTTTCTTACGGTTCTCTCTGTGCCATCGCATCAACTTGGCATGCCCTTTATTTCTGAAAATACGTTTCAACCATGGTATTATAGGAGCATACCACATCACCTTGGCAGGAACCCTCTTCCTGGGGGGCTCGCCGTCAACATCACCAGGGTCATCTCGTCTGATCTTATACCGCAATGCACCGCATACCGGGCATGCGTTCAAATCCTCGTACGCACCACGGTACAGGATGCACTCATTAGGGCATGCATGTATCTTCTGCACCTCCAATCCTAGAGGGCATACGACCTTCATTGCTGCGTACGTATTGTCGGGCAATTCGTTATCCTTTGGAAGCTTCTTCTTCAATATTTTTAGTAGCTTCTCAAATCCTTTGTCAGGCACAACATTCTCTGCCTTCCACTGCAGCAATTCCAGTACGGTACCGAGCTTTGTGTTGCCATCTTCGCAATTGGGGTACAACCCTTTTTGGTGATCCTCTAACATGCGATCGAATTTCAGCTTCTCCTTTTCACTTTCGCACTGTCTCCTTGCATCAACAATGACCCGGCGGAGATCATCATCGGGCACATCGTCTGGTTCCTCTTGATCTTCAGCTTCCCCTGTTGCAGCATCACCGTATTCAGGGGGCACATAGTTGTCATCGTCCTCTTCTTCTTCGCTGTCTTCCATCATAACCCCTATTTCTCCGTGCCTGGTCCAAACATTATAGTGTGGCATGAAACCCTTCTCAAGCAGGTGGGTGTGAAGGATTTTTCGGTCAGAGTAAGACTTCGTATTCCCACATATAGGGCATGGACAACACATAAAACCATTCTGCTTGTTTGCCTCAGCCACTTCGAGAAAATTATGCACGCCCTTAATGTACTCGGAGGCGCGTCTATCACCGTACATCCATTGCTGGTTCATCTGCGTGCATTATATATAATTAAGTGTGTAAAAAACCATTACAAAACATCATGAATAGATAAGTGACCAAATTAATAGAAGTTCATCATCACATTAAAACCAAAATACATACATAGTTCTCATTGAACAACATATAGCTCTCTAGAGCATCTAATTAAACCATACATTGAAACTATGTAAAACATTTCAATGCAACAACAAATGCGATCATAATCGCAACCAAGGTAACAATTGATCCAACGGCATAATGATACCAAGCCTCGGTATGAATGACATATTTTCTATACTTTCTAATCTTGAAGCACATTGCATCCATCTTGATCTTGTGATCATCGATGACATCCGCAACATGCAACTCCAATATCATCTTCTCCTCCTCAATTTTTTTCAATTTTTCCTTCAAGTAATTGTTTTCTTCTTCAACTAAATTTAACCTCTCGACAATAGGGTCGGTTGGAATTTCCGGTTCACATACCTCCTAGATAAAAAAATCTATGTCACGTTGGTCGGCATAATTGTCATAAACAATAAATGAACCAAATAGTTATAAAATATAATATATACCACATCCGAATCATAGACAGGACAAGGGCCGAAGGGGGCGGATACCAAAACCATCGCACTATATAATAACAAAAAATAATAAAAGTAAGAAAATTAGACAAGTATCTATCTAAATCATACAAGTAAGAATTTTTTTCTTTTAGAAAGAAGATAAGAACAAGAGGCTCACCACGGTTATGCCGGCGACGAGATCGGCGCGGGCGATCGACGGCGGTGAAGACAGGGACGGGACGTGATGGACCGCTAAACCTAGACAAATCTTGAGCAAAATGGAGTTTGGACAAGGAGCTTCAAGAGGAGAAAGGTTAAGTGTGGCTCGAGCATTTCATCGAACACCTCATGTGCATAGGAGGTGAGCTAGAGCACCACAAACCCCTCCCCTCGCCGGCCAGAAAAAAACAGAGCAGTGGAGTGCTCTGCTCGCGGGCGAGGGGTATATATATAGGCACAACATTGGTCCCGGTTCGTGGTTGGAACCGGGACTAAAGGCCACCCTTCGGTCCCGGTTCCAGCCACGAACCGGGACCAATGGATGCGGGCCAGGATCGAGGACCATTGGTCCCGGTTCGTGTCTGGAACCGGGACCAAAGGGTCCAGACGAACCGGGACCAATGCCCCACGAGCCCCGGCCGGCCCCCTGGGTGCACGAACCGGGACGTATGCCCCCATGTGTCCCGGTTCCTGACTGAATCGGGACTAATGGGCTGGGCTGGCCTGGACCAAAGCCCTGTTTTCTACTAGTGTAAGAGCAAACGCCTTGACCTTTCGCTCTATAACTGGGTTATTCGGATCCTCCTCAGGCGGTAGGCTGAAATTTGTCATCAGCGAGGTCCAAAGATCATCTTTCCGTCTATCCTGGACATAAGAAACTTCAGGGTCCTTCTTCTTATTCCATTGTTGGATGCTGATCGGGACGTTGTCCCTAAGAACAACTCCGCACTGATGTACAAATGCGTCCTTGGTCCGCTTGGGAGCAATCGGTTGGCCATCTTTCGCGACTTCTGTGATCGTGAACCTTTCATCCTGGCGCAACCTTTTCTTCGGGCCTCGTCACCTTACGGAAGTTTGGCTCGATCCTAAGGGCTAAAAGAAGAAAGAAGCGTTAATATATGTACATACCAAAACAATTAATGCATCAAGTCAACACAGGCTTAATTAATATATATATATATATATACCTCGCCGGACTTTGCAGCAGTTAAGGCTCTGAAAGTGCGTTATATCGACTAGAGGGGGGTGAATAGGCGATTTTTATGAATTCGTCGCTGAGGAAATACTAGTTGAGGAATTTCCTAGGCAACGAACTACAAGCAGCGGAATAAGTACTCAGGTACATGGGTAACAAAGCAGTAGCATAGTCATCATGATGAAATGAAACAAAACAGAGCACAGGTAGCGTGTAAACAGGATAAGCAGGCTGAAGACAAAGTGATTGAAGAAATAGGAATGAGGAAATTGAGAAAGTATTTAGTCAAAGTCTTCAAACAGTAACGATCAAGTACACAGCAAGTATGCAAGGAAATGAAAGGGTTGAGGAAATAGAACCAGTAGCTTGGTGAAGACAGTAATTTGGTAGACCAGTTCCAACTGCTGTGACAGTTGTACGTTTGGTTGGAGCGGCTAGGTATTTAAACCTGAGGACACACAGTCCCGGACACACAGTCCTCACCGTATTCTCCTTGAGCTAAGGTCACACAGACCTTGCCAATCACTCGTGGTAAGTCTTCACAGGTGACTTCCAAACCTTCACAGACTTGGTCACTCGGCAATCCACAATTCCTCTTGGATGCTCTAGACCATGAGGCCTAACCGTCTGGAGGATGCACAGTCCTCAAAGGTAACAAGCGTCGGTTTCACACAGGAACAATTTCTTCAGTGATGCTCAATCACTTTGGGTTTTGGGTATTGGGTTTGGGTTTTTCCTCACTTGATGATTTTCGCTCAAAGTCCTCGGAGGATGGGATGCTCTAAATGGCAAGTGTCAGTTTCTCTCAGAGCAGCCAGCCAGCTAGTGGTTGTAGGGGGCGGCTATTTATAGCCGGGGAGCGGCCCGACATGATAAGATATAAATGCCCTTCAATGATATGACCATTAGGTGGATAGGATATTTTGGACAGCTGGCGCATAGCACAGCAATGGTCGGAAATTTGAGCTCTCAAATTCCTCAGGGCTATCATGTTCCTCACTTGTAGGCAATCCGCACTGGCGAATTCCTAACTCCTCAGTCAGAAAAAATTCCTCAGAGAACAGAAGAACTTCGTCTCTGTCACTGAAGAACTTGACTGAACTGTATGAGATTTCCAATGGCTTCACTCGAAAGGATTGGTAGGTGTAGGATTTGAGTTGAGCATCACTTGGAAACTTTTCCTTAGTTTTACCTCGACCCCCTTTAACAGTACGGTGTTTCCTATGACTCAAGAAAGGGAAAACAAAACTATGAAAACAAAAGTCTTCACGCTTCATAATCCTCGCTTCAATATCAAGTCTTCAAGGTCAAACCATTTTCCTCATTTTCAAAGTCTTCAAGAAAACCAAAGTCTTCAATTGAAGACATTCATTTTTAGGGGTCGACTTTCTTCGTAAATATAAAACTCCTCATTGACTTATAGAACCTGTGTACACTCACAAACACATTAATCCCTTAACCTATAAGTCTTCAATACACCAAAATCACTAAGGGGCACTAGATGCACTTACAATCTCCCCCTTTTTGGTGTTTGATGACAAATAGGTTAAGTTTTCAATGGGGATAAAACATATGGAGTGTAAATACCGATATTGAGGAATTTGATTGCAAGATATAGAGGAACTCCCCCTGAAGATTTTGCTTTGGATTGCAAATGCACATTGTAGAGTAATATCATGGAGATCTCCCCCTATATCTTGTAATTCATACACGCATTTAACATATGATATGAAGAATTTGAAATGCATGATGAAATATGGTGTCTGACGAAATTCAGCATGCGTGCATTAAAGTACTTGAGGAAATAAGCATGCATAAAGCAGTTCAAAAGTATCAGACCACCATAGGACTTAAGTTTACAACTCATCAGATTAAACACCTCAGAAGACCATGAGTTGTAGCTTAACAGAAAAAAATAGCCCATATATAAGACCCGCTTGAAGACTAACTCAAATTTCTCCCCCTTTGTCATCGAATGACCAAAAGGGACGAAAAATGAGGACTAACGCCCCTGAAGAATATCATCATGATGTCGATGGAGGAGTGCCAGCGTTGTTGGGGTCGTCCGTTGAGGTAGGTCCTGCCGCAGTGTCGTTCAAATCTTCAGCTTCATCCGTCTCGCGCGATGAAGAATATGAACTGGCAACAAGCTGAGGAACTTTGACCTTCTTGAATTTCTTCGAAGGTGGCTGAGACCAGTCAAAGTCCTGTTGAAATCCCATCTCCTTGAGATCTTCAGCACTATAGAGATTCGACAGAATAGCCCAAGTGCGGTCAAAGACTTCATGCATATAGTAGTGATTCTTCTTCACTGTATTTTGAGTGATTGTCATGTTCTGAAGAATTGCACCAAACTGACGCTTGACCCACTTGTGATTTCGATCAACTTTCTGAAGAAGACTGAGGAGAAGTTCACAATCAGTCATCACACGCGGAGCTGTGGCTTGAGGATTTTGTTTTGAAGCTTTGGCGGCAGAATCTTGTGTTGCAGAGTCATCATTGGTGGAATAGGATGCAGCTTTGCGAAACTGTCCATCCAATGGACGAGTGCCTTCATCTATAATAGCAGCCTTGCCCTTCTCATCAGCTGAGGAAATAGTCCGCTTGAGGACTTCAATAGGTGGCAAATAGCTGAGATGATTCTGAAAGTCAGCCTGATAATGAATTGAAGACCTTGATCTGATGAATTTCATGATCCAGGGAGCGTAAGGCTTCAACTCAAAAGGTGACAGAGCAGCATTGGCCAAAGTCCTCATGAAGAAATCATGGTAGTTTATGGGAATCCCATGTATGATGTTAAATAGCAGATTCTTCATGATGCCAACAACTTCTTCTTCATCAGAGTTGTGGCCCTTGATTGGACTGAGGGTTTTGGTCAATATGCGATACACAGTCCTTGGTACATAGAGCAATTCTTTCACAAGGAAGGTGGTCCTTGGAGCTTGGCCATCCTTCAAAGGCTTCATCAGCACTTGCATTAAGTGATTTGAGAGTTCAAGTTCAACATACATGAGTCTTGCGCCTACAATCGGAGGACTAACTAGAACGGCATGAAGCAATTCAGAGGCCGGTGCTTTGTAATGTGTATTTTCGGTCATCCAGTCTAGCACCCATGAATTCACATCTTCAACATATCCAGTGATATGCAGTGAGGCGTAGAATTGAAGAATGAGTTCTTCGTTCCAGTCACAGATGTCATTGCAGAAGTTAAGCAACCCAGCGTCATGAAGAACACTGAGGACAGGTTGGAAGCAAGGAAGTGACTCCATATCCACATGAGGAATTTGCTCGTGGTCAAATACCTTGTTCTTACCAAACAGGAGGGAAGAGTAAAAGTTCATTTGACTTGCTGTCCAGAAGCGCTTGCGTCACAGTCTTGCAGAGTCATAGGGATTGTAATCCGTGAAGAAATGATGCTCAGCAAAGAAATCATCAGCGTTGAATTTCTGCTTCTTGGTATGAGGATTTTGTGGCTTGGGCTGAAGATCAACAGTTGAAGTCTTCACAGCCGCTTGGCGCGCAACCTCTGAAGCCACAGACTGAGGAATCTCCATAGCAATTTCATCAACAGCATTCTTGGACTCCATTTCTTCAGCATTAGTAGCTGGAACTTCTTCTGGAATAGAATGAAGTGAAGATTAATGTCCTTCAGAGCCCGTATGAATTTCTTCAGTCTGCACAGGGGACTGCGGAATTTGTTGCAGAGGAGTGGTCAATGGAGAATTTGGATGATGTCTTTCCCAATAATCATCATTGAGAACTGGTGTAGTAGACCCAATGTCCACATCCTCATCTTCTTCATCAATTTCTTCAACGCCTGCCTCTTCAGCTGTGAACTGAGGCATGGGCGATGATACCAGCGGAGTTGAAGGGATATCGTCCACTTCAATATCTTCATCCAACTGCTCTGAAGAAGCAGCAGAAGGATTCTCTTCATCACTGTCTTCTGGAATGACATATTCCTCACCAAAGGGAACAATCTCCTTTGATGGCATGCTTGAGATAGGAACAGCATCAATGGGGTTGGTGTATAAGCTTGTCAAAGTCTTCACTTTCTTGGGAGCTGAAGACTCTGTAGTTTCTGATGCTTTCCTTTTCTTCACAGCTACCTTTTCTGCAGCTTTGGTCTTCTTCGCTTCTGATGCAGAAGGAAGGTGGATATCTTTCATCTGTGATGACTTTGCAGTAGGAGCAGATGAAAGTGGTGCAGTTTCTTTAGGCACAACTGATGCAGTTGCCCTGGCTTGATCAGATTCTTCAGGCGTAGCTTCATATACTTCAGCTAACCTGAGTTGTTTTTCAGGCGCAACATTGGAGGTTGCCCTGGCATTTTCTTCAAGAGCTGGAATTTCTTTAGCAGCCCTGGAACTTTCAGTTTCTTCAACAGACTGATTTTCATCAGCTGTGCTAGCATTCTCTTCAGTAGGCTGAGCAGATGCATCAGCCTGAGGAATTTGTTGTTGCGATGGAGCTGTAACATTTGGGTTGAACCCCTTGGCCATTCTGACAAATTTGACTTTGGCACCTAGCCAATCTACACGATATGCGTCAAATTCATCGCTGAGAGCCTTGATCTCCTTTTGCAGATTGACCAGTTCTTCAGGAGTCATATTCACAACATGTTTCTTCAGAAAGCGCTCTTCTTGTATTGAGCTTTCTTGACCTGCCTGGCCTTCTCAAATTTCCATTTTTCTTCGGCTATGAAGGCTGTCAACATGTGGCTCTGGCCAGGAGTGAGGTTCAATTCAGGCAAAGGAGTATTTGGATTCTTGTGCCATAGATTGATGAAATCAAGGATCCTTTTAGGATCCAGCATGAGTGGCACAGCACTACCTTTGGCTCTAGCGGCCTTTTCTTGCCTGTCTTTGATGATCTCAGCAAGTTCTTCATCATCAGCTTCATCATCCTCAGACGGAACTTGGAAGGTAACTTGCTTCTTGTGAGGACTTGGCCTTGGGCCTCGTCCAGCAGTGGCCTTTTTCTTCAGCAAGATTGGACCAGTTGAAGATTGTGGCGGAGCTGAGGAACTTGCAGTTGCTCCTGAGGCAATAGAGATTCCTGTAGTCCATTGGCACGTGGGAAGATGCACTGGTGTTGAGGACTTAGCAGCAGCAACTAAGGATTTAGTGGCAACAGATGGAATTTTCACAGCCCTTGAAGAAGTTGCCTAAGGAATTTGCTTAGAGGGCTTTGAGGAACTTGGCTGTGAGGGAATTGCTGTTGAGGAACTAGGCTTCACAGCAGATTTCTTTGGCATGGCCTTTTTAGGCTTACTAGGAGAGGCCTCAGCAGCAGCAGCAGAATCTTCATTGAATTTCTTCACTGCTTCTTTTGCCAATTTAGCCAAATTGGCTTGACGCTTAGCCCATTCTCTGGGAAATTCCTCACCGCGCCTGATACTTGAGGGATCAGTTTCTTGGCCTGGTGCCAATGGAGGTCTTGGACATGGAGGGTTAACGGCGAATTTCTTCATGTACTTAGGAGTGACATAGCGATATTCCCTCCATTCCCTTGCCCATCTCCTCTCAATCCTCTGTATGCGCACTTTGCGCTGATTTTTGTTCTCCTTGCCATGAGTTGCTTCATCAGGAGTACAATATTCATCATAGATGTCTTCAGGGATTTCAAAAGCTGTATTAGTTTCTGGCCTCTTTCCTCCCTTCTTAGGTCTCTTCCCATCAGCCATTTTCTTCACTTGAGGATTTTGAACAATGGATATTTCTGAGGAAGTGTGCAACTTATCTTCGAGGAACGCTGCAAATGAGTTAAGTTGATGAGAACCTAGTGATTCAGTAGCAGACATTTTGTACCTATGAACAGAGTATAGGTGCGAAGAATTTGGAGAGGTCATATGTGTTCTCAGAATTTTTTCAAAATAAATCAAGTTTGAGGAATTTGACCAGGGGAGTCTTGAGGAATTTCACTAAGCATTCTTGACTTAGGTTCCAGAGTTGTATAGATTAGAAAATCCACACAATTGAGGAATCTTGAAGAAAAACATAGCTTAGAGAAACAAACCAAGAACAGATGCAACTTGGTGTTTACGGATGTGGAAGTTGAAGAATAAACACCTTTTTAAGATTTTGTGAAATCATCAGAATCAAAGTAGGGCAGTAAAATCAGATATTAATTACCCTAGGCGAAGAACACGACGAACTGGAAGTGGAAGTGGAGAAGTTCGTCCGTTCAGATCTCCCACGCCCTAACTTGGCGGTGAGAGACAACTACAGCAGCGGCGGAGTGAAGATTTCCGTGGCCGACGTGAGTACGACGGCGATGAGGTCGAGGCAGTGAAGCTCTTCCTCACCGGCGATGGAGAGTAGCGATGGCGCTAGTCAGAGAGCTCGAGCGAGGGGAGTGCGTTCGAGCGGAGTAAATGAGGTCTGAGGAGGGCGAGGGGTATTTATAGCCGAGGTGAAAAAACTGCCCGTCCGAAATTTTTGGACGAACATGCCCCTGACCCTTGCCATCCTAGCAACTTGTGTCACCCACGTACTTGTGGTGGAGATCATGGGCAATCGTGGGTGAATATTTTAATCCATCGTGGGATGCGGAACGGTTTGAGCGGCAAAAGCCGAAAATTCAGATATGAAAATTTTAATGTTCCGTTCGCAAATTCTTCAGCAATCAAGGACACAGTGAAGACTTTGAACGGGGTTCAAATAGAACGCACATGAAGAATTTGTGAACAGACTGGGTTGAGTTTAGCATAGAGGGGGAAAGGGTCCGATCACATTCACTTAGAGGAAAAAGTCAACTTGAAGAATTAACAATAAGTGAATGCTGTTGAGGACATGAAGAACTCATATATATATATATATATATATAGAGAGTAGCACTATTCTGATCCCAGGATCAGAATAGTTATTCGGATCACCATCGGCCTTATATAGGGCCCGATGGGATCTTCCCGAGCTCCCGAACCGGGCTGTGACAAGAAAAGGAAAAAAAAAGCCCACCCCACCCACTTCCCAGCGACCCTTCCCTAACCTCGCCCGATCTCGTCTGCCCACCTCTCCTCCTCACTGCATCGCGCCACCGCCACCTCCCTCACTGCATCACGCCGACGCCGCCTCCCTCACTGCATCGCGCCGCCGCTGCCACCCTCCCTGGCCCGCGCTGCCGCTGCCTCCCTTCCTGGCGCATGCCGCCGCCGGACCCTGCCACCAACTGCGCGGCCGCCTCCACCCCACTGGACACCTAGCTCCGATCCGACGCGCCTCCCACCGGCGCCCCAGGCACCGGCGCCGCCGGCTCCCCCATCCCCAGCGCGCCTCCCGCCATCGCCCTCGTTCCCCAGATCGTCTCCCGCCGCTGCCCAGCATCCCCCCACCACCGGGCCTCCACCGGCTACCATAGCGGACGAGCAGACCTCCCTCCCGTGACCGGGGTCTCCCCAACTCCCGACAAAGCTCGCCGCCATGCCTCGGTGGAGCTCCACCGGCTGTGGCTCCCATGGCGGGCTTCTTCCCTAGCCGTCGTGGCCCCCTCCTAATGAGGCCCCACCGTAGGGCGACTCCATGGAGACTTCATCGGCGTGATGGAGGTGCTCGGCCTGGGCCAGCCCCCCTCTAGTTCGCCTGGCACCTCCGGACGTTCAAGTATGCAGCCACTGGAGGTTCGCAGTCGCGGCGCCGCCGGAATCCCACTGCTCCCATGCTCCAACTAGGAAGGATACTTGCCTGTTGCCTCATACATTTTATTTTGTACGTTTTGTCTTTTTCACCCATTTTATTTCAGCAAGATGGTTGTTGATGGTTGCCTTGCTATACTACTACAAATCTGCAGGCCAAATCGAACTTCACCGCCGAGGTACGTGAAAACGAAGCCGACGTTGCCCATTGGCTGCTGTGGTGTCCATGCCGAGGTTAGGAGGTGCCATCCCGTTGCTCGTCAACCCTCCTGGAGTCCGGCGCTCCTTAGTGCTTCTGGTTGTTGTCGTTTATGTCAATCGTGGGACAGAGCAGAGTTTCTGCTGTACGCTTTACTGTCCGCATTGCTGCTGCTACAATCTCTATGAAAAGCTCAGTTCCACTAGTAGGTTGCCGTTGTTGTACTAGAGCAAAAGGGAATTAACAATTAATATATAAGAATTTGTGTTTGGTTGCACTGTCGCTAGTGCATGCGGCTTTGGTACACAAAAGTTAAAATTTGGTGAAATGTGTGCATCTTTTGCATTCTACGGAGTGGGAGATTGAGAAAGATGGATGTGTATGTTACTGCTCTGTTGTGCTTGCTGTTTTTACAACATCAGTGCTGCCATTCTCTTTGTTTAATGTTTTTATTTGCTGATTGTTGCATACTCAAATATAAAAATTCGCAGAAGCTCAAAATAAAAGCCAGTAGTAGTTCAACCACTAAAACTCCAGCAAAAAATCATAAAATAACTAGAAAGATGTTTATCAAACAATTCCCATGGATTTCAATGGATTTTCCAATTTATAAAAAAACCAAGAAGTTTATATTAAAATAGAGGAGTTGTTCGATGTTTATTACAAAACTAGGATTTTTTCTGCTACTAAAAAATTAAACTAGGAAGTCCAAATTGAATAGATGGAGCAGTTCGATGATTATAGAAAACTCAGATTTTCCACGTTATTAAAGAATGGAAACAAGAAGTTCAAAAATAAAATAACAAGAAGTTCAACTTTTTCAAAATAGAGCGCTTCAAAATTTCATAAAAAAGATTAAGAAAAAATCTTGGAAGTCCATATTAAAAAAGATGGAGAAGTTCGATGATTATAGAAAATTACGATTTTCCTCGTTATTAAAACATGGAAACAAGAAGTTCAAAAATAAAATAACAAGAAGTTCAACTTTTAAAAAAAAGAGCGCTTCAAAATTTCATAAAAAAGATTAAGAAATAAAACTAGGAATTCCATATTAAAAAGATGGAGAAGTTCGATGATTATAGAAAACTCAAATTTTCCTCGTTATTAAATAATGAAAACAAGAAGTTCAAAAAAAACAAAGAAGTTCAACTTTTTAAAAATAGAGCGCTTCAAAATTCATAAAAAAGATTAAGAAAATCAGATTAATATTCATAAAAAACTCAGATATTTTCACGTAACCGAGAGAAGTTCAGATTGATAACTGCCAGAAGTTCACCTACTACACGGTGTGCATTTTGTATTAAAAAAAAGAATAAAAAAAGCAAAGACTAAAAAGTTTTGTTGTTATAAGTTCAAGTCCTCGGTCAGAGAAAGTTAAAAAAAGTATTGTGGGAGGGGTTTGAACAAAAGGAATATCATTTGTGTAACACTAACGAATGGATGAGAAAATTAGAAACGAAAATACGTCACAAAAGTTCAACGTGAAAACAGTAGAAAGTTCAACTACTGCAGTAAATGAATTTCAGATGAAAATCTTTTAAACCGTCGTGAGTATGAAAAAATGGTCAATACGGGAAAGTTGCGTGTTTACAGCAGCTTTCCATCGGTATATCACTTGCTCAATTCTGGTGAGTGAATGGAGAGCTACGAGCAAAAAAAGCACGTAAAAAACAGAGTGAAGTTCAAGTAGACGTGCCGAGAAGTTCAAGTTCTTCACGCGGTGCATTTTCGACGAATCTGTTTCGCAATAAACGCAGAAAGAATGATCTCGCCATTTTTGAAATTGCTTGAAAACGGCTAGGAATCAGAGAAAACCATCAACATGAAAAAGTTTCACATTTTCCGTAGCTTTTCAACGGTATATTATTTGCCCCATTCCGATAAAGTTTGTAGAAATTACAGCGAAGATAGCCCGAAGGTCGGGTTCCTACAGAGGGAAGTTCAGGTGTGTAACACAGGAAGTTCAGGTTGTGATCAGAATAATATTCTGATGCCGTGATCAGAATAGTGTTTATGTATATATATATATATATATATATATATATATATATATATATATATATATATATATATATATATATATATATATATATATATATATATATATATATAGTCAATGAAGAACACCAATCGATTTTTTTTTGAAGACTTTGCAAGCTAAAGAATTTGAAAAATGAAGAAAAACTCAATTTTGAAGATTTTCAACTTTTGTGGTGGCGTGACCCACCATATAAGAATGATGATTTCAGACACCGCGTACAATTGTCGTAGGGCTCTGAGAATCAAATTCTTCATTAATTTCTTCACACTTAGAGGGTTAGTCTTCATTGATTGAAGAAAAACGTTACTTCGTGTGTTGCACATCTAAGTTATCAATTTTGCATAAGTGTTAGGATGTGTGTCCTTTCAAAGAACATTCGAAGATTCTAAGATATTTAGCTCACACCGCGACTTGCTAAATCTCTTCTCATCCAAGGGCTTGGTGAAGATATCCACTAGCTGTTCTTTAGTCTTCACATGATCAATAGAGATGTCGCCCTTCAACACATGATCTCGAAGAAAATGATGACGAATCTGGATGTGCTTTGTCTTTGAGTGCTGAACTGGGTTATGAGCAATCTTGATGGCACTCTCGTTGTCACAGTAGAGTGGCACATTCTTCATGTTGATGCCATAGTCCTTGAGGGTTTGCTTCATCCACAGCAATTGAGCACAGCAAGAACCAGCAGCAATGTACTCAGCTTCAGCAGTAGAGACTGATACGCAGTTCTGCTTCTTCGAGGACCAACATACTAAAGATCGTCCGAGGAAATGGCATGTGCCTGATGTTGACTTGCGATCCACTCGATCACCAGCATAGTCAAAGTCAGAATATCCAATGAGATCAAAAGCCGAGCCCTTGGGTTACCATAATCCAAGTGTTGGAGTGTGAGCTAGATATCGAAGAATATATTTCACAGCCTTATGGTGTGTTTCCTTTGGTGTAGCTTGAAAACGGGCACACATGCAAACACTAAGCATAATATCTGGCCTAGATGCACATAGATACAGTAAAGAGCCAATCATGGAGCGGTATACCTTTTGATCGAAGTCTATACCATTTTCATCGATGCATAGATGGCCATTTGTGGGCATAGGGATTTTGACGCCTTTGCAATCTTGCATACCGAATTTCCTCAGAACGTCCTTGAGGTATTTCTCTTGAGAAATGAAGATGCCATTGCGTTGTTGATGAATTTGAAGACCTAAGAAGAATTTCAATTCTCCCATCATGGACATTTGATATTCCTCACTCATCATATAAGCAAATTCGTCACTGTAACGTTGGTTAGTACAACCAAAGATAATATCATCAACATATATTTGGCACACGAATAATTCATCATAATATGTTTTGGTGAAAAGAGTTGGGTCGAGTGAACCGGGTTTGAAGCCTTTCTTCATGAGGAATTCCTTCAGAGTATCACACCACGCCCGAGGGGCCTGCTTGAGGCCATAGAGGGCCTTATTGAGTCTGAAGACTTGATCAGGATGCTTAGGATCTTCAAAACCTGGGGGTTGAGCAACATATACTTCTTCCTCAAGCTTACCATTGAGGAATGCACTTTTCACATCCATTTGATATAAGATGATATTGTGATGGTTAGCATAGGCAAGCAATATGCGAATAGCCTCAAGTCTAGCAACAGGTGCAAAAGTTTCATCGAAATCAATTCCTTCAACCTGTGTGTAGCCTTGACCTAAAAAACGAGCATTGTTCCTCACCACTAGGCCATTTTCATCTTGCTTGTTGTGGTAGATCCATTTGGTGCCGATGATATTGTGCTTGCGTGGGTCTTGTCGCTTGACAAGCTCCCACACCTTGTTCAGCTCGAATTGATGTAATTCCACTTGCATCGCTTGAATCCATTCAGGCTCCAGAAATGCCTCATCTACTTTGGTGGGCTCTGTGATAGAGACGAAAGCAAAATGCCCACAAAAGTTAGACAAATGTGAAGCTTTTGAGTTAGTGAGAGGACCTGGTGCGTTTATGTCGTTGATGATTCTCTCAATTTGTACTTCATTTGCAACGCGAGGATGAGCAGGTTGACGACTTTGATTTGGCTCAGCATTTTCTTCAGAGCCATTTTCTTCAGATGCACCAGCATGATTTTCTTCACGATCTGGAATGACTTCTTCAGCGGATTCTTCAGTAGGTATGACATCCTCAGTAGCCTTTAGCTTGATGGATTCCTCAGGAGACATTTCATCTAGCACAGGAGGTAGGTGCTCTCTTTGCGAGCCATTAGTTTCATCGAACCGCACATCTACAGTTTCAACAACCTTTTGGTGATAGGTGTTGAAGACTCTGTAGGTATGCGAGTCCTTTCCGTAACCAAGCATAAAACCTTCATGTGCTTTTGGTGCAAATTTTGAATTGTGATGAGGATCTCTAATCCAGCATTTTGCACCGAAGACTTTGAAATAACTCACATTGGGTTTCTTGTTAGTGAGGAGTTCATATGAGGTCTTCTTGAAGAATTTGTGAATATATAGCATGTTGATGATGTGGCATGCAGTATCAATTGCCTCAGGCCAGAAGCGACGAGGTGTCTTGTATTCATCAAGCATGGTGCAAGCCATCTCACCAAGAGTCTTGTTCTTGTGCTCCACAACGCCATTCTGCTGAGGAGTGTATGGCGCAGATAACTCATGAGTAATACCAAGTTCATCAAGATAGTCATCAAGACCAGTATTCTTGAACTCAGTCCCATTGTCACTCCGAATATGCTTGATCTTCACACCGAAATTCGTCGAAGCCCTTGAAGAAAATTGTCTGAAGACTTCATGCACTTCAGTTTTGTAAGTAATGGCATGCACCCATGTGTAACGAGAATAATCATTAACAATGACAAAGCCATATAGAGATGCTACATTTGTTAGTGTGGCATAATGAGTAGGGCCAAAGAGGTCCATATGAAGCAATTCAAAAGGACGAGAGGTATTCATGATAGTCTTCGAGGGGTGCTTGGCTCTGGTCATCTTTCCAGCCTCACAAGCCCCACAAAGATGATCTTTGAGGAATTTGACACCCTCAATGCCAATGACGTGCTTTTTCTTCATGAGCGTGTGTAAGTTCCTCATGCCAGCATGACCCAGTCGTCGATGCCATAGCCAGCCTTCTGAAGCTTTTGCAAGTAGACAAGTGGCAGGCTGTGGTCCTACAGAGAAATCAACAATATACAAGTCTCCTCTCCTAAAGCCTTCGACGACTTTGGAATTGTCAGATTCCATGAGCACTAAGCAGCGATATTTGCCAAAGACAACAACCATATCAAGATCACAAATCATTGAGATAGACATGAGGTTGAATCTGAGGGACTCGACAAGAATGACTTTGTCCATGTGTCGATCCTTTGATATTGCAACCCTACCTAGACCCAATACCTTGCTTTTGCCTTTGTCTGCGTAGGTGATATGCTTCAAATGTGATGGAGATAAAGGAGTGTTCATCAGTAAGCTCTTGCCACCGGTCATGTGATTAGTACATCCACTGTCGAGGACCCACTCAGTAGCTTTGGGTAAATCATCCTGCAGATGAATTAGTGCATCTTATGAACACATATCTTCAGAGTGAAGAATATGACATCAATTTCATCAGACAGAATTTCATCAATTAATGCAACATATGTATATATAGCAGTATGAGGATGTGAGAAATGAATGAATCATTTCTTCATGATTAGCTTGCGTCCTTTCAAGCATTTCAGGTCTCCAGAAAATTCTTCAGACGATTTAGTTCGTCTGGAGACCTGACCCTGCATAAGAGGTTAGTTCTTTTTCTTCACCACCCACATCTGGAGGGGTGGCAAAGAGTTCATCATTCTGCGAGCTCCATAAGAGAAAGGTGGCATTGAAGCCAAAGCGCTTCATTTCACAGGAGAGGGATTAGTATAGGCATATGAGTAAGCAGAGAAATTCTTCGAGGACTTATGAACATAATGATTTGAAGAATAATGCACATAATCAGAACTCTTAGATTTTCCCTATGAAACAGAAGCATTACCATGATGATGATCATATGAGGACTTGGATCCACGTGAGGAATTTGATCCATAAGAGGACTTGGATCCATATGAAGACTTCGGTCCATATGAAGAATTTGATCTGGGGTTCCTATTCTTCACAGGTGGTGTCATGAGGACATTCACCTGAATACTTTCAAGGCACCTTTTGAGAACCCAGATTTTCTTCATAGGGGGACCATTCCTGCAGTTAGTTCCAACATATCTAGCAAATACTTCACCATTCTGATTTTTGAACAGTTTATAGTTGGAGTCAAATGACTCATCAGATGAATATGAGGATTCACATGTAAAGCCAGATAAAGTGGATGGATCTATGAGAGGTCCCTTCGCAGCAACCCATGAGGTTTTGGGATACTGCTCAGGTTTCCTGTAGGTTCCATCAGCATTGAGTTTCCTCTCAAAGGCAATACCCACTTTCCTAGGGTTCCTGTTCAAGATCTGCTTTTTGAGCACATCACAAAGAGTCTGATGCCCTTTGAGGCTTTTATACATGCCTGTCACATACAATTCCTTCAACCCTGCATTTCGTCTGTGATACTAGTGGTATCCTTAGATGAGGAATTTGTGACCACAGAGATAGTTGAAGAATTTGCAGCAATAGAAGCATTTGAACTTTCAGGTGAAGAATTAGGAGTTTCACGTTCAATGCATTCCAAGCATGGTGGAATAAATTCTTCCTGAGCGGAACTGATCTGTTGAGCAAGTAATGAATCATTTTCCTTCTGAAGATCTTCATGACTCACCCTTAGCTTCTCAAGATCTTGCTTTCTTTGAAGAAACTCATAAGAAAGCTTCTCATGATCGGCTAAGAGAGTTTCATGATGACTTTGAAGGTTGTCAAACTTAGACTGTAGTTGCTGAAGATTATCAGTTAGTGTTTGAGTTCGATCCATTTCCTCACCTAACAGGTCATCGCTTTTGTCTAGTATATTTTGAACCTTTTCCAAAGTCTTTTGTTGTTTAACAGCAATATTACCAAGTTTGGAATAGCTGGGTTTCAGGTTATCATCAGATTCATCCTCACTTGATTCAGAGGAGGAATATTTGAATACCTTGGCACCTTTTGCCATGAAGCAATAGGTGGGAGCATAGTCATCGTTGCCGTCATCAGCAGTGTTGGGGAAGCCATTTTCCTCAGTGTTGAAGATGCACTTGCTGACGTAAGCAGTAGCGAGGGCTAGGCTCGCCACACCAGAGTCTGACTCCTCAGATGCCTCCTTTTCCTCTTGTTCCTCAGATTCAGCTTCAGAGTCCATTTCCTTGCCAATAAATGCCCGAGCCTTTTTGGTACTGCTCTTCTTCTGAGATGAAGGCTTTGAAGATTTGGACGATCAGGACTTTGAAGATTTCTTCTTCTTCTTCGAGTCATCAGAACTATCATCCTTGTACTTCTTCTTCTTTGATTCCGTCGCCCACTGAGGACAATCAGTAATGTAGTGGCCAGGTTTCTTGCATTTGTGGCAAGTCATGTTCTTGTAATCGCGGGATGTGGAATCTGATTTCGTGTCATCACCTCTTGAAGATTTTACAAAGCGACTACGCCTTGAGAACTTTTGGAATTTCCTCACGAGCATTGCTAGCTCCTGGCTTAGTTCTTCAGGATCACCAAGGCTGCTATCTGAATCTTCACCTTCAGATTCGGAAACTGCCTTGGCCTTCAGAGCGCGTGATCTTCCATAGCTTGGCCCGTAGAGGTCTCTTTTCTCAGCTAGTTGAAATTCATGAGTGTTCAGTCTCTCAAGGATATCAGCAGGATCAAGTGACTTGTAGTCTCCACGTTCTTGAATCATCAGTGCCAGTGTATCGAATGAGGAATCAAGTGATCTCAGCAATTTCTTCACCACCTCATGGTCGGTGATGTCAGTGGCACCAAGTGCTTGCAGCTCATTGGAGATGTCAGTGAGGCGATCGAAGGTTTGCTGAACATTTTCATTGTGGAGTCTTTTGAAGCGGTTGAAGAGATTGCGAAGAACATCAACTCGAGAGTCACGTTGAGTTGAGACTCCTTCGTTGACCTTGGACAGCCTACCCTAGATAAGCTTTGCTGTCTCCAAAGCACTCACTCTGCCATACTGTCCTTTGCTCAGATGGCCACATATGATATTCTTCGCTTGAGAGTCGAGTTGCTTGAATCTCTTCACATCAGCAGTGTTCACGGAAGGAGTGACAGAGGGAACGCCATTTTCCACAACATACCAGAGATCGTTGTCAATTGCCTTAAGATGCATGCGCGTCTTATTCTTCCAGTAGGGGTAGTTCGTCCCATCAAAGGTAGGACACCCAGGCGAGACCTTGATCATGCCTGCAGTCGACATAAATAGAACTCCAGGTGGTTAAACCAAAATCGCACAGAACAAGGGAGTACCTTGCTCTGATACGAATTGAAAGTGCGTTATATCGACTAGAGGGGGGTGAATAGGCGATTTTTATGAATTCGTCGCTGAGGAAATACTACTTGAGGAATTTCCTAGGCAACGAACTACAAGCAGCGGAATAAGTACTCAGGTACATGGATAACAAAGCAGTAGCATAGTCATCATGATGAAATGAAACAAAACAGAGCACAGGTAGCGTGTAAACAGGATAAGCAGGCTGAAGACAAAGTGACTGAAGAAATAGGAATGAGGAAATTGAGAAAGTCTTCAGTCAAAGTCTTCAAACAGTAACGATCAAGTACACAGCAAGTATGCGAGGAAATTAAAGGGTTGAGGAAATAGAACCAGTAGCTTGGTGAAGACAGTGATTTGGTAGACCAGTTCCAACTGCTGTGACAGTTGTACGTCTGGTTGGAGTGGCTAGGTATTTAAAACTGAGGACACACAGTCCTCGCCGTATTCTCCTTGAGCTAAGGTCACACAGACCTCGCCCAATCACTCGTGGTAAGTCTTCACAGGTGACTTCCAAACCTTCACAGACTTGGTCACTTGGCAATCCACAATTCCTCTTGGATGCTCGAGACCATGATGCCTAACCGTCTGGAGGATGCACAGTCCTCAAAGGTAACAAGCGTCGGTTCCACACAGGAACAATTTCTTCAGTGATGCTCAAGCACTTTGGGTTTTAGGTGTTGGGTTTTTCCTCACTTGATGATTTTCTCTCAAAGTCCTCGCAGGATGGGATGCTCTAAATGACAAGTGTCAATTTCTCTTGGAGCAGCCAGCCAGCTAGTGGTCGTAGGGGGCGGCTATTTATAGCCGGGGAGCAGCCTGACATGATAAGACATAAATGCCCTTCAATGATGTCGTGGAATTGTCACGGAAGATGCCCTAGCATGAGGACTTAGGTGTGGAGCCATCGTCACATAGTTAGCTTGAAGGGGTTAAACGGGACAAAGGACACGGAGAGTTTACCCAGGTTCGGCCCCTCTCAATGAGGTAAAGGCCTACTCCTGCTTTAGGTTGTATTGCTTGGGTCTCGATTACTAGGGAGCGGATACGCTTGACCTAGCTCTCGACTTATGTTTTCTTTCCTTAACCCGCCGCCGGGTCACCCCCTTATATACACGGATTAATGCCCGGCGGCTTACAGAGTCCCGGCCGGCTCATACACAATGTGTCCGGCCCGGTGACCAATACTAAACTTTCCTTAACATACAAGTTAAACATCTGGTGGTTTATGCCCATGGGCCTTAAGTCGCCTCCGGGTCTTGGGCCTTCGGTAAGCTTGCTACATGAACCGCCATCTTCAACGTCTTCTTTGGGCCTTCTCATCATGAACCGCCAGTCGTATAACCCGGCCCCTCCTGGGCGGGTTATACCCAATAGTTATATCCCCAACATTAGGCCCCAGGTTGATGTGAACTTGTTCATATCAATCTTCCACACTTAGAAAAAAATCCTTCCTCGTCAGTCCTTATGAAATCTTATAACCAGCCATGACATTTGCTCACAGAATTGCGCTAACCCGCCATGATGTCATCTCGCATTAATATCGCACGAGGCCCAAATCTCAGCCTCCTCGATTCACTGCCTTATAAATGGGGGCAGGGGTCCTTTTGATTTTTCCCCCTTGCCTCCTCGTCTTCATCCTCTTCTTCGCACGCCACACACGCCCGAGCTCTGCCGCCATCGACCTCGCGAGCTGCTTCCACTCCGGCCGCTGCATCGACCTGAATGCAACAGAGCACCGCCGCGCGCCACCGCTGTCCAACAGCCCCGGTAAGCTCCCCTCTTTTCCTACCGCAGATCTCCATTAGGGTTTTCTCGAGTTCTTCAGTTCATCTCGGTTCATCTTCGTTCCTCCCTAGACTGTGTAGTTTTTGATCTGAATATAGCACCAACCTTGTGCGGTAGTTGTTTAGCATTCATTTTTAACATCTGAACGCCTCCCCTCCATAGGAGATCTCATCTGAGCATATGAGCTGTCCTGCTGTCGCCACTCTAGGTTTAGAATTTTTCTTCATTATCTGAACTGTTGTAGATCCAAAATTATAACACCGATCTGTGAAAACTGTTTGTCCAACACTTAGCAATCTTTCACTCATGGATCTGAAAACTGATAGCTATGCAAGCAGCTTAATTGATAAACCATAACCCGCCAGGTACCATTAGTCCCCTCTTAAGCCGCCAATAGATGGCTCTCCCTTTCAACACTATCCTCCGGCTTAACACACTGCATGTTTATGGTTTTTACATTTGAACCACTGACCGGCTTAACAACATAATCTCAAACCGGCACTATTTCCTTTCCAGATCTTCATCATCAACAATGACTAAGACCTTCACTTCATGTAACTGGGCTGCGTCCCGGGTTACCGAGGAAGACTTGAACAATTTTGTTCAGACCGGCGTCCTAGCCAAAAAAGATGACATCCACTGGAGGGTCCCAGGCACTGAAAATCCTCCTCAGCCCAAAGAAGGCGAAATAATCATTTTTACTGATCATATGATCCGGGGGTTTACCCCGCCCGGTTCAAAATTCTTCCGAGACGTGCTACACTTTTTCCAGCTCCATCCTCAGGATATTGGGCCCAATTATGTCTCCAACATCTGCAACTTCCAAGTTTTTTGCGAAGTTTATCTTCAACAAGAGCCCACTGTCGAACTGTTCCGGGAATTCTATTACTTGAACCGGCAGACCAAATTCACTGACGGACCCAGCTTGGAGCTAGGCGGAATTTCAATTCAGAAACAGAAAGAAGCCACCTTCCCATATGCCAAACCGCCCAGTCATCCTAAAGACTGGAACCAGACTTGGTTCTATTGCCAAGATACATCTCCAGAAGGTGAAAACCCCTTGCCGGGTTACCGTGAACACACATCCACTCCCAAAACGGATCAGCACAAAGGAACGGGCCAAGTATGCGCCCATATTTTCAAAGATTAGAGCCTTCATGGCTAACGGCTTAACCGGCATCGACCTGGTTCGGTGCTGGGTCGCCTGGAGAATTATGTCGTTAAGCCGTCGCCCCGGCTTAATGTGCGAGTACACCGGCGACTTAAAAGATCCGCAACGCCACTGCGAGATCCAATTGACTGATGAAGATATCAATGAGTCGACCAAGGCTTTATTGAACGAAAGCTTGGCAGCTTGCAGCAAAACCGGACTCAATCCTTTCTGCACTCTCAACAAACCGCCAGCTGTAAGTTTTGTATATAATTTTTCAGTTAATCTGTTTTCATAAGAACTGTCCTCATACTCATCTGACTTCCACAGGCCGACTCTCCTTTCTGGAAGAAGAATCTGCAGGACAAACTGGCCAAGAAGACCCGAACAAAGACGAAGGCTACCAAAAAACCTGCCAAGAAGAAGGCCGACCCCTCCGAGTTACTTAATTTGGATGATGATGATGATGATGATGAGTCGGAGGTAGAACTTGATTCTCTTGGCTCATTTTTTGTACATCTCATTGACAACGATTATTATCAGGATGACGCGGAAACCAGCCGTGCGGGCGATGAAGAGGTAATTGTTCTTTCCTCCGGCTCAGAACCTCTGCCAAAACAGAAATCTCGACAAGCAAGCCGGAAAGTAAGGTTTTCTCATCCTTTAGCGCATTTGGACCCCAACTTTATTTTGAAGAAGCAGCAATATGAGGCTCGCCGCACAACCTGAAACAGCGGAGGCGGGATCCTTTCCTCCGGCTTACCGAACACACCAGCCCCTCGCAAACACCGTCCAGAGGTCTCACCAATTTCCGACTTAGCTTATCCCAAGGCTGGTCTTTTTCGACAACCTCTTAATCCTTCCGACTCAAATTATCAGGGAACATCTCATTCCTCCTCTGGCAATTCAACGGGAACACACATCCCAGTCTTCAAGACTGTGCCCGGGTAATGTTAAATCTCTGCTTTCCATCATATACTCAATTGCTGTGCTAACCTCGTCTTGTGCTGCATTTACAGAGCTATGGCAAAGCCCAGCAAAAAGTTGAAGGTGACAAAAACAATCGAAAATCCTTCTGAACTGGAGAAACAGTCAGCAGAGACTTCCCTCCATGTCACTGAAGCCACCGTTGATGAACCGCCATTGGAAGAACACAACATCACCATGGATGCTTACCCAGCCACCGCTAAGACGCCAAGTCCCATCAAGCCTACTAAAGAAAAGGTTGATGATGTTATCATCACTGGGCTTGGTTATACAGCGCCAGGCAATCCCACTGTCTTGTCAAAGCATAGTGCCAAGGAAGAAGTATCTGTTGCTGATAAAGGCAAGTGGTCAGTGAATTTAGAGAGCTATGCCCACTATAGTGCTCAAGAGATCCACTCTGGGTATTTGAAACGTCTGCACACAAGCCGTGACTTCGAAGCCGGCTTAGTAAATCTCATGAAGGAACGTTTTGAGGTAAACGCTAGCCTTCTTCATATAAACATACTTTACCAGCCATCAAGTTTACTGGACATGATAGAATTGAATGTACTGTAGACTTTAGACAGCCTTATAGATCTAATCAAGTAGCCCCCAAGGGACGGCTTTATACTTTCAAGATAAACCAGGACTTCAAATAGTAATGATTCAATTTTGGACCTGTAGCCCCCAAGGGTCGGCTTGAACTGTTAAGATTAGCCGGGTCTCATTACCATAGTTGTCAACAAAATCCCAGTATATAGCCCCCATGAATCGGCTATAGACACAATAGCGTAGCTGAGTCATCATGAACTTGTCTTTGAAAAGAGCAATGTGCATTAGCCCCCAAGTGCCAAGTGAAATACTTTTATTGTGCTTGGGACTTTAAACAAAATGACTATAATAGCACCTATCATTTGCATACTGCAGGCTGAACTCACTGCAAAAGAATCCCAAGTCACCGACCTTCATGAAAATATCAAGTCTCAACAATCTGAAACTGCCAAGGCCAAATCAGAACTGACAACCGCCTTGGAAGAAATGGAGAAGTTGAAAAAGGACTTCAAGGCTGATAGGACAAACTGGGAGTCTGACAAAGCAGCTCTGTTGAAAAGAGCAGAAGAAGCAGAGGCAGCCCTTAAGCCGGTGATTGAAGAGCTTTCTGGTTTAAAACATCAAATTAACACCATGACTGCCGCTGTCTTTGGTAAGTAACATTATTCCAATCTGTTACCATCCATGTAGTTGAATAATCATGCATCCGACTTATCAATTTGTTTGGTAATGCAGGCTCCAGAATCGCTCATCTTAGCGCAGACATGCGCATGAAGCTGAAAGCCTCCTATACTCTTATCAAGCAATTGTATACTGGCGCACAACGAGCTATCTCTGCAGCTTCTCATAAGAAACAACCACCAACTCTTATCAAAGACACCCTGGAAAAGCTGTCTATATTGCCCCAAAGAGTAGAGGATCTGAAGCTATCAGCTGCTAGAGCCGGTGCCATCACTGCGCTAAACCGGGCCAAGGCGTGGCAAGCCGATCTGGACCCAGAAGACTTGGCCAATGGCTGCCCAAGCGTAAAGGAGGACGGATCTCCCTTCAGTACTGAGGACTTTGCGGCAATAGCAAGAGAAATGCGTCCTCTAGAAAGCAAACTGGCTGAAGATACGGATCTATCTCATTACCAGGCGGCTTATAATGCCGATAACAAGAAAGTGAAGGCGCCGGTTCACGACTCCCAACAACTTATTCCGCCAATCCGTAAGCACACCTTTGCTCCTGATATTGACCCGTTAACACTTATTAATGATGAAGCTATGTTCAAAGCTTTGACTGGGATCAATTGGGCCACCTCTGACTTCCAGCCAATGGGTGACGAAGAAGAAGATGAACCGGTGCAAGATGACCCGGAATCGTCTACTCACCAAGGTCAAGATCATTAATCCAAGGGCCAGCTTAATCTGCCCGTTGGACTACCTTATGCCTCAAAACACTTATTCTTTTGGGCCGTCCAGTGCCTTGTAATAGGCTAGCTTGGAAACAGTGATCTGCCATGCCATCGTGCATGTTGATTTGCATAACACTTATGAGCCATTTTGATCTTATCTGACGATCCATCATTTATGCTCGTAATCATTGTCATCTTTGCTGATCATGTTGTCTTAAACCCTGCATACAAACAGGGAACAAGTGCCTATGATATTTATTCATACTGTCGGCTTACAATGCCGCATGTAATAAGGGTAACAGCCCAAAGCCTCAGAGCACAGCGCTCTGTGTAATTTTATTCATACTGCCGGCTTACAACGCCATAAACAGCAAAGGGTATCATCCCAAAAACTTAAGAGTATAGAACTCCAAGCATATAATCATCACACACTGGCGACTTATCGTCCAAAGCCAGGCCGGGTTATCAAAGCACTGGATATTTTCAAATATGAATCATAAGATCAAGGCAACATGGCCCGAATCAACTTTCAACCATATATCAATATGGTATAAACAGAAATCACCAAAAAGATTCAAAGTCAATATAAACCAGAAAACCAAGGCATTCAAAGGCTGCCAAGCCTCAACATCAAGTGCTATTCAAGGGCTGCACAACCACTGAGTTACTCCTGAATTCAAACCTGTAAGCCGGGCCTCACATGACCAATCGCTGTTTTAACTTTGACAAGTTCAGGGTCTATTAGATTAACTGTCAAGAGTACGGCGAGTCATTCCAGGATTACCTGGTCGGAGTGGCAGGCATACAAAGGCAGGATAACCCGGATTTTTGGTGAATACACTTGGCGTCCAAGCCCATTACAAGGGTCAACAAAGCTCTGTTCATTTAACAAGGAGCCCCCAAGTAATATTCCGATCCAGGCGTACAAGCTGGACCAACAGGGTAGTCATAGCTATGCTCAATGAGCAGGAAGGCCCCCAAATATTTTGCAATCAAGGAGTACATGCCAGATCAAAAGGGTAATCACAGCTATGCTCAGTGAGCAGAAAGCCCCCCAGTGACCTTATGAAGTGACAATAAAGACTCAGATTCTCAGAAATGAAACGACAGAGGCCCTGAATCATCAGGGATGCCAGCTTTATTATACTAATCATAATATATACATTAACAAAAGTATGTACATCACAAGAGCCGGCGGCTCAGGTGTAATAAGGCCGAAGATGAGCAATGTTCCACGGCCGGTGGGTCTCCTCCTCCGACGTGCGTGAATCCTTGTGGCTTCGAACATCGATAAGGTAGTATGACCCGTTGTTCAGATTTTTACTGACCACAAAGGGCCCTTCCCAAGGTGGGGATAGCTTGTGCATATCAGTTTGATCCTGGATGAGCCGGAGCACCAAATCTCCTTCTTGAAAAGTCCTGGTTTTAACCCGGCGGCTGTGATAACGACGAAGATCTTGCTGGTAAATCGCTGAACGAGCCACCGCAAGGTCACGCTCCTCATCCAAAAGGTCAATAGCATCCTGATGTGCTTTCTCATTATCAGCTTCAACATAAGCCGCCACGCGGGGCGAGTCGTGACGTATGTCACTAGGGAGAACCGCTTCTGCTCCATAAACCATGAAGAAAGGCATGTAACCCGTAGATCTGTTGGGGGTGGTATTGATACTCCAAAGCACTGAGGGCAATTCTTCCACCCAACAACCCGGCGTCCTCTGCAAAGGGACCATAAGCCAGGGTTTGATACCTCTCAAGATTTCTTGATTGGCTTGTTCAGCTTGACCATTAGACTGGGGGTGAGCCACCGATGACACATCAAGCCGGATATGCTCTTGTTGATAGAATTCTTTCATTGTACCCTTAGACAGATTAGTACCATTATCAGTAATGATACTATGAGGGTATTCAAAATGAAAGATCACCTTTTTAATGAACAGAACCGCCGTTGCTGCATCACATTTGCTGACCGGCTCAGCCTCAACCCATTTTGTAAACTTGTCAACAGCTACCAGGAGGTGAGTCTTTTTGTCCTTGGATCTTTTAAAAGGCCCAACCATATCCAGTCCCCAGACTGCGAATGGCCAAGTAATTGGAATCATTCGCAATTCTTGAGCCGGCACATGAGCTCATCTTGAAATTTTTTTACAGCCATCGCATTTATTGACCAGATCTTCCGCATCAGCATGAGCCGTCAGCCAATAAAACCCATGACGAAAAGCTTTAGCAACGAGAGACTTAGAGCCGGCATGATGGCCACAATCTCCTTCATGCATCATTGAAACACCCCTGTAACACTGCATTGGTGTAGCTCACCATTGACAATAGTCATTGACTTAGACCTCCGGGTTACTTGCTTGGCCAGAGTTTCATCATCAGGTAACTCGCCCCGGGTCATATAAGCTAAATATGCAACAGTCCAATCAGGAATAACATGGAGAGCCGCCACCAACTGTGCCTCCGGGTCAGGAATTGCAAGATCCTCCTCCGTAGGCACTTTAACTGACGGATTATGCAAAATATCAAGGAAAACATTAGGGGGCTCCGGCTTACGCTGAGACCCCAACCGGCTTAAAGCATCAGCGGCCTCGTTTTTCCTGCGATCGACATGCTCCACTTAATAACCCTTAAAATGACCAGCAATTGTATCAACTTCTCTGCGATAAGCCGCCATGAGTGGATCCTTGGAATCCCAAGTCCCTGAAACTTGCTGAGCCACTAAGTCTAAGTCGCCAAAACACCTCACCCGGCTTAGATTCTTCTCTTTAGCCATCTGAAGACCATGGAGCAAAGCTTCATACTCAGCTGCATTGTTAGTACAAGGGAACATCAACGTCAAAACATAACAAAATTTATCACCTCGTGGGGAAGTCAAAACAACTCCAGCCCCCGAGCCTTCCAATTGCCTGGATCCATCAAAGTGAATAGTCCAATACGTGGTATCCGGTTTGTCCTCAGGCATCTGTAGCTCTGTCCAATCATTGATGAAATCACCAAGTGCTTGGGACTTGATAGCCATCCTAGGCATATATTTCAAACCATGAGGTCCGAGCTCAATAGCCCACTTAGCTACCCGACCTGTGGCTTCTCTGTTTTGAATAATATCCCCCAAGGGAGCAGAACTAACCACAGTGATGGGATGACCGAGGAAATATTGCTTCAACTTGCGGCTAGCCATGAACACACCATAAACCAATTTATGCCAATGTGGGTATCTCTGCTTAGATTCAATGAGCACCTCACTGACATAATAAACCGGCCTTTGAACCGGATACTCCTTGGCTGACTCTTTCCTTTCAACCACAACTGCCACACTGACAACTCTGTTGTTTGCAGCCACGTATAAAAGCAAGGGCTCCTTCTCAATAGGAGCTGCAAGAACCAGCGGTTTAGCCAGCTATCTCTTAAGCGCCTCAAATACCTCATTGGCAGCATCACTCCAGACAAAACTATCTGTCTTCTTCAACATTTGATACAAAGGGATAGCCTTCTCTCCCAGGCGGCTTATGAACCGGCTCAAAGCTACAATATGACCTGCCAACCGCTGGACATCATTGATACATGCCGGCTTAGCCAAAGAAGTGATAGCCTTGATTTTCCCTGGGTTAACTTCAATGCCTCACTCAGAAACCAGGAAACCCAATAGTTTGCCCGCTGGCACACCGAAGACACACTTGGCCGGGTTAAGCATCATTTTATAGACCCGGAGATTGTCAAAGGTTTCTTTCAAATCATCTATCAAAGTCTCCTTCTTCCTAGATTTCACAACAATATCATCCACATAGGCGTGAACATTGCATCCAATCTGGTCATGGAGGCAATTCTGAACACACCGTTGGTAAGTCGCATGGGCACTCTTGAGCCCAAAGGGCATAGACACATAGCAGAAGGCTCCAAAGGGAGTGATGAAAGCTATCTTCTCTAGGTCCTTAACTGCCATCTTGATCTGATGATAACCAGAGTAAGCATCCAAAAAGCTCAAACGCTCACAACCCGCCATAGCATCAATAATCTAATCAATACGAGGGAAAGCAAAAGGGTCAGCCAGACAGGCCTTATTAAGATCTGTATAATCCACACACATACGCCAAGTGCCGTTTTCCTTAAGCACCAGGACCGGGTTAGCTAACCACTCCGGATGAAAAACCTCAACGATGAATCCAGCAGCCAAGAGCCGGGCCACTTCTTCACCAACTGCCTTGTACCTCTCTTCATTGAAACAACGAAGAAACTGCTTGACCGGTTTAAATTTTGGATCAACATTAAGAGTGTGCTCAGCGAGTTCTCTCGGTACACCTGGCATGTCAGAAGGTTTCCATGCAAAGATGTCCCGGTTCTCACGGATGAACTCGATGAGCGCGCTTTCCTATTTCAGATCCATATTAGCACTGATGCTGAACTGCTTGGACGAGTCGCCAGGAACAAAATCGACCAACTTAGTGTCATCTGCCGACTTAAACTTCAATAGGGGGTCATTCTCTGTAGTTGGCTTCTTCAAAGGTGTCATATCCGCCGGGTCAACATTATCTTTATAAAACTTCAACTCCTCGGTGACACAGGCCAACTCAGCATACGCAGCATCACCCTCTTCACAATCCAGATCAATCTTCCTATCACCGTGCATCGTGATGGTGCCCTTATGACCCGGCATTTTAAGTTGCAAATAAACATAACAAGGCCGTGCCATGAATTTGCCGTAAGCCGGCCGCCCGAATAAAGCGTGATACGGGCTTTTGATCTTGACCATCTCAAAGGTCAATTTCTCAACCCTGGAATCATGGTCATCTCCAAAGGCTACCTCCAGGGTTATCTTACCCACTGGATACGCTGACTTACCAGGCACTACCCCATGAAAAACAGTAGAAGACGTCTTAAGATCTTTGTCAGTCAAATTCATACGACGAAAAGTATCATAGTAAAGGATATTGATACTACTGCCCCCATCCATGAGCACCTTTGTAAGCTTATATCCTCCTACCTGAGGAGCCACCACCAATGCCAATTAACCCGGATTGTCAACCCGGGGCGGGTGATCTTCACGGCTCCATATGATAGGTTGCTCAGACCACCTCAAATAACGAGGCACTGCAGGCTCAACTGAGTTCACTGCCCGCTTATGGATTTTCTGATCCCGTTTGCACAGACTTGTGGTGAATACATGATATTGACCACTATTCAATTGCTTTGGATTGCTTCGATAACCAGACTGCTGCTACTGATTTCCTTGGCCAGATTGTTGATTAAAACCGCCTTGATTGCCTTGACCCTGGAAACCAGAACTTGAACCGCCACCTCCAAATCCAGGTTCATGAGGGCCGGACCCTGAACTGCCATGCGGGCCATGATTATTCTGGAAAAGATTAGAGTTCCTATACTCCCTCATGATGAAGCAATCCTTCCACAGATGACTGGCCGGCTTTTCCTGAGTTCCGTGCTTTGGACAAGGCTGATTCATCATGGCCTCAAAATTGAACTTCGGCCCTCCAAACCGGGGCGCTGACGCTTTCCCCTTACGACGCTGGTTATTACCCTGCGCATTGGTGTTAGCCACAAAATCTAAACCGTCGTCAGCCTTGCGCTTACCATTGCCACCTTGACCCACCGTGTTATGTTGTCCCTTTGTATTGCCACTCATTTTCCCTTTACCAGCTTTCTCCTCATCAGACTCAGGGTCTTTAGTGCTATCAGAGTCGGCATATTTGAGGAGAGCCGCCATTAGCTCCCCCATATCATTGCAATTGCACTTAAGCCACCCCAATTTCTGCTTAAGGGGAATAAAACGGTAATTTTTCTCCAACATCAGGACTGCTAAACCGGCGTTGATACTGCCCGACGAGTGTATAATAGCTGAGATCCGGTGCACCCAATTAGTTGTTGACTCACTTTCACCTTGGACGCAAGAGTCCAAATCCAGAATCGACATAGGCTGCTTGCATGTGTCTTTAAAATTTTGGATAAAACGCGCTTTCAACTCTACCCATGATCTGATGGAGTTAGCGGGCAGGCCTTTAAACCAAGTACGAGCCGGCCCATCCAACATCATGGTGAAATACTTGGCACATGCAGCATCACTAACATCCAACATCTCCGTAGCCATCTCATAGCTTTCAATCCAAGCCTCCGGGGGTTGATCCGCCGTGTAGTTAGGCACCTTACGGGGGCCCTTGAAATCCTTAGGCAAGCGCTCGTTGCGTAGGGTCAGCACTAAACAGGGCACGCCCAAGGTTCTAGAAGTCACCCCTGTCTCCACAGACGCTGATGGATAAAATGGAGGTTGCTGTTGAGCCGCCAACTGAGCCGCCAGCTCAGCCTCACGCCGCGCCCTGCCCATGTCCACTAAAGCTTGAGCATCATTACCAGCACGCGGCGGGTCAGGCCTATGAGGCTGATTGCGGTGCCGCTCACTGCTCGATACAGCCGGTTCATCAATGTGTCTGCTATAACTCCGACTTGGACGTGGGGTCGAGTGAATCCATTCACGACTGTATGAATAAGCCGCCTGTTGAGCCACAGCCGTCTGCAGAAGTTCTCCGGCTCGCCGTATTTCCATCGCCACCGGCGACTCATCCTGAACTAGGAGAGCCGCCAATCGAGTAGCCGCGGCTATCATGTTATCCAGAGGATTAGAGTAATGACCCAGGGGTGTCGGAACATGCTGAGGAGGGGTCAGATTCAAACGTGGGGGGTCTGCAGCACGTGGCTAAACTGGTGCTGCAGCCGCCGGCGCCTCAACGGTCCGATCCGCCACAGGCAGGTTAATGGTTCCTACCCCAGTCGTGTTGAAAAGGTTTCTCGCATCTTAAACCGGGGGTAAACGGCTCACATGCCTTCTGTTAAAGACAGTGTTTGATGCGTCCCAGTCCAAGCTCAAGCGAAAATTTTCTGCTTTAAGCCGTTCTACCTCCCTCTCCAAGGCGGCTCGCTCCATCGCCATCCGGGTGTTCTCGGCATTTAGATCCTCCTTTGCTTGAGCTATTTCATCACGTAGCTTTGTAATGTCCACATTATGTTGCGTTTGGTTTGCCGGGGTCACCTCCGCTGTCAACAACGTTGCTAGAGCCTCCAACAGTTCAGATAAAACTTGAGCTGGCGGGCGCACAGGGCCTCCTGCCCCGGCTGCCCTTTGCCGCCGCTGAACCGGAGATTAATGCCACCACAGTTGAAGAATTATGCACTGGCTGTGTACCGGCCATGAAGATTGTAACCCGGTTTGGCGGCTCATAGGGGTCCGGAATACTGTCGCCATCGGAACAGCCCCCAAGCCCACCATCCTGAACTTGATACATGGAGTTGCTCTCACCGGTTGAGGACTCATCGCCTAAATAGACGGTCGTCTCACCACCAGACTCAGTTCCCCCTTCCAGATCTACCCCTTGAGTAAATCCCACAAAGACGTGCTTCGGGGCGGCTCGAACCTTGGCAGGTCGCGCGCACTGAGCCATCTCGACAATGTCGGCGCAGGTGTCCGGCACAGCTTCCGACTCACCAATCTTGCCGATGAAAACATGAATTCCGCCGAAGGGGACCCGGTACCCGTACTCGATTGAGCCGGCCTCGGGGCCCCAGCCCGCGTCGTCGATGTAGAGCTTGCCGCGATGACTTTTAGTCATCTGGCCCATAGCGTATCCCTTGAGCCCTGTGAAGCTGCCCTTCAAGAACTCGAAACCACCTTGCGCTGGCCCCACGGTGGGCGCCAACTGTCGTGGAATTGTCACGGCGGATGCCCTAGCATGAGGACTTAGGTGTGGAGCCATCGTCACGTAGTTAGCTTGAAGGGGTTAAACGGGACAAAGGACACGGAGAGTTTACCCAGGTTCGGCCACTCTCAATGAGGTAAAGGCCTACTCCTGCTTTAGGTTGTATTGCTTGGGTCTTGATTACTAGGGAGCGGATACGCTTGACCTAGCTCTTGACTCATGTTTTCTTGCCTGAACCCGCCGCCGGGTCACCCCTTTATATACACGGGTTGTTGCCCGACGGCTTACAGAGTCCCGGCCAGCTCATACACAATGTGTCCGGCCCGGGTTGATCCCCAACAAATGATATGACCGTTAGGTGGATAGGATATTTTGGACAGCTGGCGCATAGCACAGCAACGGTCGGAAATTTGAGCTCTCAAATTCCTCAGGGCTATCATGTTCCTCACTTGTAGGCAATCCGCACTGGCGAATTCCTAACTCCTCAGTCAGAACAAATTCCTCAGAGAATAGAAGAACTTCGTCTTTGTCACTGAAGAACTTGACTGAACTGTATGAAATTTCCAATGGCTTCACTCGAAAGGATTGGTAGGTGTAGGATTTGAGTTGAGCATCACTTGGAAACTTTTTCTTAGTTTTACCTCGACCCCCTTTAACAATACGGTGTTTCCTATGACTCAAGAAAGGGAAAACAAAACTATGAAAACAAAAGTCTTCACGCTTCAAAATCCTCGCATCAATATCAAGTCTTCAAGGTCACACCAATTTCCTAATTTTCAAAGTCTTCAAGAAAACCAAAGTCTTCAATTGAAGACATTCATTTTTAGGGGTCGACTTTCTTCGTAAATATCAAACTCCTCATTGACTTATAGAACCTGTGTACACTCACAAACACATTAGTCCCTTAATCTATAAGTCTTCAATACACCAAAATCACTAAGGGGCACTAGATGCACTTACAGGCTCCCTCCTCCGTTCGGTCACCGGAGCCGTGATCATGATCTCCTTCCTCCGTCGTTCGGTCACTGAAGCTGTCATAATCTCCTTCCTCCTCCATTGTTGGATCACCGGAGCCATCATCCTCTCCTGCCTGACCATCGGTGTCGTTGAGAAATGACAAGGGATCACCTCCGTCATGGATTATATCCCCCAACAACTCTTCTTGTTCCAAGTCTCTGTCCATAGTTTCTGCAAATATTACAACATGGCAATATACAAACATGAGAGATGGATTAGTGGCAAACATGACTTAATATCACAACAAGGAATCATATGCATATGAGCAATGGATTCGTGGCAAACATCGTCGAGGACTCCTCCCCCTCATGTCTAATGAGTCATCCTATATATCTTTCGAGAGAGGATACTTTGCGGGCCGCCTCTCTCATGCCTGTCCGATGTCCCCCCTCATGTCAAAGTTATTGTAGGGGAACGCAGCAGAAAACAAAAAAATTCCGACCTACGCACCAGCCCAGGACCACTATGGAGACTGCATACAAGGTTTGATCTTTTCGTTACCGACTCGTAGCGCAGCGGAAGTAGAGTCGATGACGATCGGCGGTGCAGATCCTCGCAGCTAGGATTTTACAACCTCCCAACCGAGAGGATGTACTCCCTCATCTACCCCTCGGACAGCCCTCCGGGAGGCGGTCGGACAGTCCTTCAGACAGTGTCACGGACAGCCATTCGGGAGGACCCTCGAAACTCGAACGGTTACTCGGACAGACCTTTGGGAGGACACTCGAACAGCCCCTCGGGCAAAAGGACGAAACTATGACCTCTCTATGGGGCTGCACACATACGGTGTCATCTATCCGGCAGGGCTTCGCCGTCCAGAACTAGTTCCTACCGGAACCCAGACAGCCTTTCAGCACTACGGAACTATTTCGTGGGAGGGAGAGAGAATGCCAGATCATGCATGGCTTGTGTGAGAGAGTTGGAGTGGAGTTGGAGAGCACCTCTCCTCCTTCTTATATAGTGGTGGAAGGGGTGGAGGGGGCTGAAATTTCATCCCACTAAACATGGGGAAAACATGTTCCCACAAAACAAGGAGAACATGTTCCCACCAAACAAGGGAAAAACATGTTCCGTTGTCCATGGTGCTCCAACAATGGGCCCCACCACCTCCCAACAATTCCCACCATTTGTGGAGGCTGCCCCCCACCATGGGGGGCCCCCCCAACACCTTTTGTCCAGCCACAAGGGGCTGCCCCATAAAGTGGGCGCCCCCAAAAACAGCCCAAAAACAGCCCCCACGATCCGTGGGATCTTATCCCCTCACGCTGGGACAAGATGTTTTCCGCGACTATTACTTCTGAAAAATTCCGGAAGGTCCCAGAACATTTCTGGCACCCTCTAAAATTATCTGGATGCACTCCAGAACATTTCTGGTATGGTGGTTTAATTTAAAACCATCTTCATTTACCCGGTAAACAATTCCGGCAGCTCCAAAAAAAATTTTTTGGTTTTTTCTCCAGAAAAATTCCAGAAATTACCAGACTAATCTGGCAACCTCCAAAACATTCCCGGTGCTTGCCAAAACCTTTTTGGATCAATGGTTTTATCCGAAACAACTTTTCGGTTTTACCAAAACTTTTTCGGTGTTCTCTCCGGAACTTTTCCGTTGTCTCGAAAACTATTCCAGTGACTTTCTCTCGGACTCCTTGTCTAGTATTCAGCAGATAGATGACCCTTAAGCGTGTGACCCTATAGGTTTGGTGAAGTATAGACATGACCCGGAACCCCTTCCGATCAATGATCAACATCGAAGCCGTGGACACCCATATTGACCCCTATACCCACACGAATGAATATTCGAGTGAACCTCTAGTTGCCGTGTGCTATTCCTGTTGCTTCGCGATATGTTACAAATACCTGAGATGAGACATGTTGGCATCCCCGTGGATCAACAACTTGTCCACTATGCCAGTCACCTCATTACCGGTATTGTTCTCTTTTCTCGTTACCGTGTTCCGGCATCCCTGTGATCAAATCACCCTGTGTCTGGCCAGACGATGATGGATACCGTAACACCGAGAGGGCCCAGAGTTATCTCTCCATCGCCGGAGGAGCAAATCCCAATCTTGAGCTATCAAGTTACTTGACATACTTTTCCATGAACCCGTAAGCCGCCGTAATTGCCACCCATTTAGGGATGATGTTTAACAAACCCCAAATTTCATGAAGCAAGCATGAAGAAACTCGATACTCTCATGGTCTAAGGAATCATGCAGACATTAACCATCTCTTTGTTATTAACCATTAACTTGTGACGAAAGTATCTTATAGCATAACATCAATTCGGGTCGATTCAACACAAATGTTCTGCTAACATTGTGCCCTCAAAGTTGCTGGCATAGACATGCCCATGATCAGGAAAACAGAACCATCATGCAACACTTGAGCTAGTCTTAGAGGCCAGACTAGGAATACATTTTACCGTTTATTATTCCACACGTGCATATGAGTCTTCCTCCGAGCCTCATGTTATTGCAGACTCGAGAACCATAGCAGTTGTAGCATGGAACATAAACATAATTATGAACAGGGAGATAATCAATATCATTTATTATTGCCTCTAGGGCATATCTCCTACAGACTCCCACTTGCACTAGAGTCAATAATCTAGTTAATGCTAATGCACTTTACACCTATGGCACACTGGTGTAAAAATATGCTTCGCATGTGGTATAGCCTGATGTCCAACGGATCTGACAACTTCAGATCCATGTGTATCTTTGCATATCCTCGCTTTTTCACGCTTTCACAAAATTCATATTTTGTGTGGACTTGGCTTTGCATATGTGTGAATCATTGGTCGAAACCTGATTCCTCAGACTAAGCTATGGAGCAACTATCTGCAATAGTGTCCCATTGACCAAAGCCATCTTGGAACCACACTAAGTTCATGAATGAACTATATGATTCAACAACTTCTTTGTCACTTCTAAAGCGCCTACATACTTAGCCATTTGTCATAGAATTCGCCACAGTAACCTGTTTGGAACAATTTCCAACTACCGTGCCACCATATTGTGTATTGCACAAAACCCTTAACTTAAATCGAAAATCGCTTGGAGCATGGATGAAAACTGTACCGATGTAACCTTTTACAACAAACTCTTCATGATTTCCGCTTGCGAGAAAACATGTCATCAGTGCTACTATAGTACACAATTGCTGGAAAACGTAGCATGCAATTTCAAAAAAAAATCCTACGCTCACGCAAGATCTATCTAGGAGATGCATAGCAATGAGAGGGGGAGAGTGTGTCCATGTACCCTCGTAGACCGAAAGCGGAAGCATTTGTTTAACGTGGTTGATGTAGTCGAACATCTTCTCGTTCCGACCGATCAAGTACCGAACGTACGGCACCTCCGAGTTCTGCACACGTTCAGCTCGATGACGTCCCTCGAACTCTTGATCCAGCAAAGTGTCAAGGCAGAGTTCCGTCAGCACGACGGCGCGGTGACGGTGATGGTGAAGTGATCCGCGCAGGGCTTTGCCTAAGCACTACGTGAATATGACCGAAGGCGTAAACTGTGGAGGGGGGCGCCGCACACGGCTAACAATTGTTGGTGTGTGTTCTAGGCGCCTCCCCCCCTTCATATATATAGGTGGGAGGGAGAGGGAACAGGCAAGGGGGCGCCCAAGTAGGAGGAATCCTACTTGGGCCCGTAGTCCAATTCGCCCCCCCCTTCCATAAGTGTGGGATGGGAAAGGAAAGAGAGGGGGGAGAAAGAAGGAAAGGGGGAGGCCGAATCCTCCCCTTTCCTTCTCCCTTCCCCTCCTTCCTTCTCCTCCTATTTCGGTCTATATGGGGGAGCACCAGCCCACCAGGGGCTGGTCTGTCCCTCTCTTGGCCCATAAGGCCCATATCTTTGTCGAGGGTGCCCGGAACCCCTTTCCGGTGACCCGATATGTACCCGGTACCCTCGGAACACTTCCGGTGTCCGAATACTATCGTCCTATATATGAATCTTTACCTCTCAACCATTTCGAGACTCCTCATCATGTCCGTGATCTCATCCGGGACTCCAAACAACATTCGGTCACCAATCACATAACTCATATCATACAAAATCGTCATCGAACATTAAGCGTGCGGACCCTATGGGTTCGAGAACTATGTAGACATGACCGAGACACCTCTCCGGTCAATAACCAACAACAGAACCTGGATGCTCATATTGGCTCCCACATATTCTACGAAGATCTTTATCGGTCGAACCGTTATGACAACATATGTTATTCCCTTTGTCATCGGTATGTTACTTGCCCGAGATTCGATCGTCGGTATCTCCATACCTAGTTCAATCTCGTTACCGGAAAATCTCTTTACTCGTTCCATAATACAACATCCCACAACTAACTCATTAGTCACATTGCTTGCAAGGCTTATTGTGATGTGCATTACCGAGAGGGCCCAGAGATACCTCTCCGATACTCGGAGTGACAAATCCTAATCTCGATCTATGCCGACCCAACAAAACACCTTCGAAGATAACTGTAGAGCATCTTTATAATCACCCTGTTACATTGTGATGTTTGATAGCACACAAGGTATTCCTCCGGTATTCGGGAGTTGCATAATCTCATAGTCAAAGGAATATGTATATGTCATGAAGAAAGCAGTAGCAATAAAACTGAACGATCATTATGCTAACCTAACAGATGGGTCATGTCCATCACATCATTCTCCTAATGATGTGATCCCGTTCATCAAATGACAACACATGTCTATGGTTAGGAAACTTAACCATCTTTGATTAACGAGCTAGTCTAGTAGAGGCTTACTAGGGACTCGGTGTTTTGTCTATGTATCCACACATGTATTAAGTTTCCGGTTAATACAATTCTAGCATGAATAATAAACATTCATCATGAAATAAGGAAATATAAAATAACAACTTTATTATTGCCTCTAGGGCATATTTCCTTCAGCCTCCCACTTGCACTAGAATCAATAATCTAGTTCACATCGCCATGTGATTTAACACAAATAGTTCACATCTTTATGTGATTAACACCCATAGTTCACATCGCCATGTGACCAATACCCAAAGGGTTTACTAGAGTCAATAATCTAGTTCACATCGCTATGTGATTAGCACCCAAAGTGTACTAAGGTGTGATCATGTTTTGCTTGTGAGAGAAGTATAGTCAATGGGTCTGCCACATTCAGATCCGTATGTATTTTGCAAATTTCTATGTCTATAATGCTCTGCATGGAGCTACTCTAGCTAATTGCTCCCAGGTTCAATATGTATCTAGATTGAGACTTAGAGTCATCTAGATCAGTGTCAAAGCATGCATCGACGTAACCCTTTACGATGAACTCTTTGTCACCTCCATAACCGAGAAACATTTCCTTAGTCCTCTAAGGATAATTTTGACCACTGTCTAGTGATCTACTCCTGGATCACTATTGGTACCTCCCTGCCAGACTAATGGCAAGGTACACAATAGGTTTGGTACACAGCATGGCATACTTTATAGAACCTATGACTAAGATAGGGAATGACTTTCATTCTCTCTCTATATTCAGCCGTAGTCGGGTTTTGAGTCTTACTCAACTTCACACCTTGTAACACAGGCGAGAACCCTTTCTTTGACTGATCCATTTTGAACTTCTTCAAAACTTTATCAAGGTATGTGCTTTGTGAATGTCCAATTAAGCGTCTTGATCTATCCCTATAGATCTTGATGCCCAATATATAAGCAGCTTCACCGAGGTCTTTCATTGAAAAACTCTTATTCAAGTATCCTTTTATGCTATCCAGAAATTCTATATCACTTCCAATCAACAATATGTCATCCACATATAATATTAGAAATGCTACAGAGCTCCCACTCACTTTCTTGTAAATACAGGCTTCACCGTAAGTCTATATAAAACCATATGCTTTGATCACCTCACCAAAGCGTATATTCTAACTCTGAGATGCTTGCACCAGTCCATAAATGGATCGCTAGAGCTTGCACACTTTGTTAGCACCTTTAGGATCGACAAAACCTTCTGGTTGCATCATATATAACTCTTCTTTAAGAAATCCATTAAGGAATGCAGTTTTGACGTCCATTTGCCAGATTTCATAATCATAAAATGCAGCAATTGCTAACATGATTCGGACAGACTTAAGCATTGCTACGGGTGAGAAGGTCTGATCGTAGTCAACTCCTTGAACTTTGTTGAAAACCTTTTGCAACAAGTCGAGCTTTGTAGATAGTAACACTACCATCAGTGTTCGTCTTCCTCTTGAAGATCCATTTATTCTTAATGGCTTGCCGATCATCGGGCAAGACCACCAAAGTCCACACTTTGTTCTCATACATGGATCCTATCTCAGATTTCATGGCCTCAAGCCATCTGTCGGAATCTGGGCTCATCATAACTTCTTCATAGTTCGTAGGTTCGTCATGGTCTAGTAACATGACTTCCAGAACAGGATTACCGTACCACTCTGGTGCGGAACGTGCTCTAGTTAATCTACGAGGTTTGGTAGTAACTTGATCTGAAGTTTCATGATCATTATCATTGCTTCCTCTCTAGTTGGTGTAGGCATCACGGGAACGGATTTCACTGATGTGCTACTTTCCAATTCGAGAGAAGGTACAATTACCTCATCAAGTTCTACTTTCCTCCCACTCACTTCTTTCGAGAGAAACTCCTTCTCTAGAAAGGATCCATTCTTAGCAACAAAGATCTTGCCTTTGGATCTGTGATAGAAGGTGTACTCAACAGTTTATTTTGGGTATCCTATGAAGACGCACTTTTCTGATTTGGGTTCAAGCTTATCAGGCTGAAGCTTTTTCACATAAGCATCGCAACCCCAAACTTTAAGAAACGACAGCTTTGGTTTCTTGCCAAACCACAGTTCATATGGTGTCGTCTCAACAGATTTAGATGGTGCCCTATTTAATGTGAATGCAGCTGTCTCTAATGCATAACCCCAAACCGATAGTGGTAAGTCGGTAAGAGACATCATAGATCGCACCATATCTAATAAAGTACGGTTACGATGTTCGGACACACCATCACGCTGTGGTGTTCCAGGTGGAGTGAGTTGTGAAACTATTCCACATTGTTTTAAATGAAGGCCAAACTCGTAACTCAGATATTCGCCTCCGCGATCAGATCGTAGAAACTTTATTTTCTTGTTATGATGATTCTCCACTTCACTCTGAAATTCTTTGAACTTTTCAAATGTTTCAGACTTGTGTTTCATTAAGTAGATATACCTATATCTGCTCAAATTATTTGTGAAGGTCAGAAAATAACGATACCTGTCGCGTGCCTCAACACTCATCGGACCGCATACATCGGTATGTATTATTTCCAATAAGTCATTGGCTCCCTCCATTGTTCCGGAGAACGGAGTTTTAGTCATCTTGCCCATGAGGCATGGTTTGCAAGTATCAAATGATTCATAATCAAGTGATTCCAAAAGTCCATCTGCATGGAGTTTCTTCATGCGCTTAACACTAATATGACCTAAACGGCGGTGCCACAAATATGTTGCACTATCATTATCAACTTTGCATCTTTTGGCATCAATATTATCAATATGTGTATCACTACGATTGAGATTCAATAAACCATTTATATTAAGTGTATGACCATAGAAGGTTTTATTCATGTAAACAGAACAACAATTATTCTCTGACTTAAATGAATAATCGTATCGCAATAAACATGATCCAATCATATTCATGCTCAACGCAAACACCAAATAACATTTATTTAGGTCCAACACTAATCCCGAAGGTAGAGGGAGTGTGCGATGGTGATCTTATCAACCTTGGAATCACTTCCAACACACATCGTCACCTCGTCATTAACTAGTCTCTGTTCATTTTGCAACTCCTATTTCGAGTTACTAATCTTAGCAACTGAACCGGTATCAAATACCCAGGGGCTACTACGAACACTAGTAAAATACACATCAATAACATGTATATCAAATATACCTATGTTCACTTTGTCATCCTTCTTATCCGCCAAGTATTTGGGGCAGTTCCGCTTCCAGTACCCATTTCCTTTGCAGTAGAAGCACTCAGTTTTAGGCTTGGGTCCAGCTTTGGGCTTCTTCATGGGAGTGACAACCTGTTTGCCATTCTTCTTGAAGTTCTCTTTCTTTCTCTCGCCCTTTTTCTTGAAACTAGTGGTCTTGTCAACCATCAACACTTGATGCTCTTTCTTGATTTCTACCTTCGCCGATTTCAGTATCGCGAAGAGCTCGGGAATCGTTTTCGTCATCCCTTGCATATTATAGTTCATCACGAAGTTCTAGTAGCTTGGTGATAGTGACTAGAGAACTTTGTCAATCACTATCTTATCTGGAAGATTAACTCCCACTTGATTCAAGCGATTGTAGTACCCAGACATTCTGACAACATGCTCACTAGCTGAGCTATTCTCCTCCATCTTGTAGGCAAAGTACTTGTCAGAGGTCTCATACCTCTCGACATGGGCATGAGTCTGAAATACCAATTTCATCTCTTTGGAATATCTCATATGCTCCATGGCGTTCAAAATGTTTTTGAAGTCTCGGTTCTAAGTCGTAAAGCATGGCGCACTAAACTATCAAGTAGTCATCATATCGAGCTTGCCAAATGTTCATAACGTCTGCATCTACTCCTGCAATAGGTTTGTCACCCAGCGGTGCATCAAGGACATAATTCTTCTGTGCAGCAATGAGGATAATCCTTAGATCACGGACCCAGTCCGCATCATTGCTACTATCATCTTTCAGCTTATTTTTCTCTAGGAACATATCAAAAACATAGGGGAGCTACAACGCGAGCTATTGATCTACAACATAATTTGCAAATACTATCAGGACTAAGTTCATGATAAATTAAGTTCAATTAATCATATTACTTAAGAACTCCCACTTAGATTGACATCCCTCAAGGCATCTAAATGATACGTGATCCAAATCAACTAAACCATGTCCGATCATCACGTGAGATGGAGTAGTCATGAATGGTGATCATCTCTATGTTGATCATATCTACTATATGATTCACGTTCGACCTTTCAGTCTCAAGTGTTCCGAGGCCATGTCTGTACATGTTAGTCTGGTCAAGTTTAACCTGAGTATTCCGCATGTGCAAAACTGTCTTGCACCCGTTGTATGTGAACGTAGAGCCCATCACACCCGATCATCACGTGGTGTCTCAGCACGATGAATTGTCGCAACGGTGCATACTCGGGGAGAACACTTATACCTTGAAATTTTAGTAAGGGATCATCTTATAATGCTACCGCCGTACTAAGCAAAATAAGATGCACAAAAGATAAACATCACATGCAATCAAAATATGTGACATGATATGGCCATCATCATCAGGTGCCTTTGATGTCCATCTCCAAAGCACCGTCATGATCTCCATCGTCACCGGCTTGACACCTTGATCTCCATCGTAGCGTCATGGTCGTCTCGCCAACTATTGCTTCTACAACTATCACTAACGCATAGTGATAAAGTAAAGCAATTACATGGCGTTTGCATTTCATACAATAAAGCGACAACCATAAGGCTCCTGCCAGTTGCCGATAACTTTTACAAAACATGATCATCTCATACAACAACGTATATCACATCATGTCTAGACCATATCACATCACAACATGCCCTGCAAAAACAAGTTAGACGTCCTCTACTTTGTTGTTGCAAGTTTTACGTGGCTACTACGGGCTTCTAGCAAGAACCGTTCTTACCTACGCATCAAAACCGCAACGGTGTTTTGTCAAGTTTGCTGTTTTAACCTTCAACAAGGACCGGCCGTAGTCAAATTCGATTCAACTAAAGTTGAAGAAACAGACACCCGCCAGCCACCTTGATGCAAAACTAGTAGCATGTCTGTCGGTGGAATCGGTCTCATGAACGTGGTCATGTAAGGTTGGTCCGGGCCGCTTCATCCAACAATACCGCCGAATCAAAATAAGACGTTGGTGGTAAGCAATATGACTATCACCACCCACAACTCTTTGTGTTCTACTCATGCATATCATCTACGCATAGACCTGGCTGTGATGCCACTGTTGGGAAACGTAGCATGCAATTTCAAAAAAAATTCCTACGCTCACGCAAGATCTATCTAGGAGGTGCATAGCAACGAGAGGGGGAGAGTGTGTCCACGTACCCTCGTAGACCGAAAGCGGAAGCGTTTGTTTAACGCGGTTGATGTAGTCGAACGTCTTCTCGTTCCGACCGATCAAGTACCGAACGTACGGCACCTCCGAGTTCTGCACACATTCAGCTCAATGACGTCCCTCGAACTCTTGATCCAGCAAAGTGTCGAGGGAGAGTTCTGTCAGCACGACGGTGTGGTGACAGTGATGGTGAAGTGATCCGGCAGGGCTTCGCCTAAGCACTACGTGAATATGATCGGAGGCGTAAACTGTGGAGGGGGGCGCCGCACACGGCTAACAATTGTTGGTGTGTGTTCTAGGCGCCTCCCCCCCCTTCATATATATAGGAGGGAGGGAGAGGGAGTAGCCAAGTGGGCGCCCAAGTAGGAGGAATCCTACTTGGGCCCCTAGTCCAATTCGCCCCCCCCCCCCTTCCATAAGTGTCGGAGGGGGAAGGAAAGAGAGGGGGGAGAGAAGGAAAGGGGGAGGCCGAATCCTCCCCTTTCCTTCTCCCTTCCCCTCCTTCCTTCTACTCCTATTTCGGCATATATGGGGGTGCACCAGCCCACCACGGGCTGGTCTGTCCCTCTCTTGGCCCATATCTTTGCCGGGGGTGCCTGGAACCCCTTTCCGGTGACCCGATATGTACCCGGTACCCCCGGAACACTTCCGGTGTCCGAATACTATCGTCCTATATATGAATCTTTACCTCTTGACCATTTCGAGACTCCTCGTCATGTCCGTGATTTTATCCGGGACTCCAAACAACATTCGGTCACCAATCACATAACTCATATAATACAAAATCGTCATCGAACGTTAAGCGTGTGGACCCTACGGGCTCAAGAACTATGTAGACATGACCGAGACACCTCTCCGGTCAATAACCAACAGCGGAACCTGGATGCTCATATTGGCTCCCACATATTCTACGAAGATCTCTATCGGTCGAACCGTTATGACAACATATGTTATTCCCTTTGTCATCGGTATGTTACTTGCCCGAGATTTGATCATCGGTATCTCCATACCTAGTTCAATCTCGTTACCGGCAAGTCTCTTTACTCATTCCGTAATACAACATCCCATAACTAACTCATTAGTCACATTGCTTGCAAGGCTTATTGTGATGTGCATTACCGAGAGGGCCCAGAGATACCTCTCCAATACTCGGAGTGACAAATCCTAATCTCGATCTATGCCAACCCAACAAAACACCTTCGGAGATACCTGTAGAGCATCTTTATAATCACCCAGTTACATTGTCATGTTTGATAGCACACAAGGTATTCCTTCAGTATTCGGGAGTTGCATAATCTCATAGTCAAAGGAATATGTATATGTCATGAAGAAAGCAGTAGCAATAAAACTGAACGATCATTATGCTAACCTAACGGATGGGTCATGTCCATCACATCATTCTCCTAATGATGTGATCCCGTTCATCAAATGACAACACATGTCTATGGTTAGGAAACTTAACCATCTTTGATTAACGAGCTAGTCTAGTAGAGGCTTACAAGGGACTCGGTGTTTTGTCTATGTATCCACACATGTATTAAGTTTCTGGTTAATACAATTCTAGCATGAATAATAAACATTCATCATGAAATAAGGAAATATAAAATAAAAACTTTATTATTGCCTCTAGGACATATTTCCTTCATCAATGACCCTTTTTCACTGTTGTCCCATGATCAGTACTTTTGATCACTTTGGTATCTATACTCGCAACAACTTTCGATTATTGGACATATCTGGTTGTTTTACATACCATGGAATACATGATTAATCCAAACACAAGAGTGTGTGGAATCTCCATCATGTATTTTGCTCATCAGTGTTTTTGGGACGCCGAGTCTTGCAAACACTCTTTCCATGTGACTTCGGCAAGAATCACTCCTTGGCGTTTTAAATGCTAAAAAGTTTTAGCATCTTGTCAATATGTATATTTGCTTAGCCCCATCAGGTAAATCTATCTCCATAGATTATCATGCCTAATATCGAGGCTATTTAGCCCAAGCACTTCATCGAAAAACTATTTTCAAATGAAGTCCTAATTCGTGTCAACAAATTTATTTCCAATTTAACAATGTGTCAAGCACACAACGTTTTTAGCAATATTATTATGCTCCCACTTACTTTCTTGAATCACAAGCATCTTCGTTACCAATTGATGAATTCAAAACCCTTTTGACCATTTCATCAAAACACGAAGATTCCAACTTCATTTTGCTCTCTTCTGTCCATCGCTGGAACTCTGAAGTTTGCATACTTACTAGCATCCTCTAGACGGACAAAATACCTTGGACTGTAACACATGCAAGTCCTTGGTTTCATTTCCATCAGATGGAAATCCTTTCGTCATCCATGTTTCATATCTCATGATTGAAATATGTATTAATTGCTAGTTCAACCCGAACCGACTTTAAGCATCACTACGGTGAAACAACCTCATCATAGTCAACTCCTTGAACTTATTTATTGCAACAAGTCGAGCTTTATTGATAAAACATTTTTATCCATATCAGTTTTTAGTTCCATAAATATTCGTTAGACTCTAAGTCTTCTGAAAGGTGTATCATGATTTTAATCTTGAATCACTTATATGGAAACTATCTTGGATTGTATTGGCATTTAGCCAATTCCGGAGTCAGGGCCCATCAATGCTTCCTTGTGTATCGTAGGTATACTGTTGTCTAACAACAATATCTCATTTATGCACCTGAGAGGTTTGCACGAGCCTTGCCTACGTGGTTCAGCTGCAAGTTCGACGGAAGTCCATACATTTTATTGTAGAGACTTCCGTATCAGTCGCAGTACGAAACTCCGGAATCACTTCCAAGGTTCCTTTCCTTTGACCTGATGACAAAGATATTGGTTATCTCATCGAGTTGCACCGTCCTCCCACTCACCTTTTTGAAAGAACCATTTTCTTCAAAAACCATATCGTTCTATGTGGCAAAAACCTTTGCCTCGGTATAGTGGTGGGGGAATACCCAATAACTTGGGATAACCTCCAAAGTAGCACTTGTCTGATTTGGAATAGGTTTGTAACCTTTTGCACAAGCCCCATATTCCAAATGTTTAAGAAAAGATATAACATGGTTGGGCATACCATACCATGGCGTCATTTCAACAGACCCGATGGAGCTCTTTTAAGTGTAAAAGCCGCAGTCTCTAAAGCATCACATTAAAAGGGATAATGGCAAATTTATTTATGTCATCTTTGATCTTACCATGTCACAAATGGTTTGATTGCATCTTCACGGACATTCCACACACAGTGGTGTTCCGGGAGGTGCAAGTTATGACACTCTTTTCACAACTCATCAGACATTCGCTAAACTTGTAACTCAAATATTCCTTTCAGCAATCTAATTGCAGAAACATAATTTTCTTGTTACAATAATTTCTACTTCATATTGAGAACCTTTGGAATGATTTCACAAGATCCAAACTTGCGTCTCATCAAGTAAATATCCATATATCTACTTGAGTCATTTTTGAAGATAGATAAAACAACTGCTTGCAACAACATTTATCGGACTACACACATCAAAATGTATGGTCACCAATAAGTTTGTTGCTCGTTCCTTATGGCCTGTGAATGGTTTTTCAGTCACTTCACCTTTTGGAGGAAAGTTGCAAGTGTCAGATGATTGGAAATCAAACGACTTCAAAATCCATCATAATGGAATTTTCCATGCGGGTTTCTCCAATGTGACCAAATGCAGTGCCACACTTTTGTGGTATTCTTTTAGTCTTGCGACATTTAGCGTCAGTGTTTATGGATGTATCATATTACCATCAATATTCATAACATACGTCCCATCTTGGATGGAAGCATGGCCCTTTATGTTATTCATAATACTGAACAACCCTTTTGCAACAACATTGTGCAATGGGCTAGAGTGTGTAAAACTCTAAAATGAATTATGAAAGTAAATCCAGAGGTAATATATTATTATCATTATTCATAACATACATCCCATTCTCAATGAAAGTATGGCCCTTATGTTATTCATATATCTAACATCAAAAGTTTTCTTATGAACAACCTTCTTGCAAGATACCTTATGCAAAGGGCTAGAGTGTGAAACTCTAAAATGAATTTATGAAAGTAAATACATAGGTAATACACCGATGGAAGGTATAGTAACTTTTACTATGTTCCCAGCGCGTATCAAAACCTCATTCCTGGCTAGTCTTTCAGGCCATAGTAGTTCTTACATCGAGTTTCAACAGAATGCAATCGAGCGGGTATCTTTGTGATTAACTCACAATAACCAAGAATTAGTGATGAACATGTTTAACCATAATTCCCAAGAACTATATCTTTGACCAGCCTTCTATACATCAAAAACTTATATGAAATTCATACATGAGCTGGATATTCCAGTCTTCTTTCTTTCTGCCTTTATACTTCTAAAAGTTTAACTTTTAGTATTTCTCCTACTCTCAGAAGAAGCACCCAACTTAAGAGTGGCGTCAGCCCCGGACTTCCTAGGCGTGAAAGTTTCACTAACACCCTTTGAACACTTCCTTTCTCTTTAAGTTGTTGTTTTATTCACCTTTCATCATATGACAGGAATTCTTCTGGATCCCTCTCTTATCAGTCTAATGCATAGTAAACTCCTTTACTAATAGTTTGCAAACAAACATTTCTTTGGATATCTCATATCTTTTAGCCTTTGTCTTTCTCTGAAAATGATTTTAAAGATTCCATGAATATCACGTAACTATCCAAACTTTCGAAGTTCGGGTCTCATGGAAGCAAACATATTGCACTTGACTAAAACGGAATTCTAGCTTTTGGATCGAAGGACGAGAGTCACATGATCCATAGCATAAGCGAGAGAATACTGAAAGTATGCGGTAGGACAAAGTCCTTCTCGGCACTCTTGAGGACAATCCTCACATTACGTTACCAACAGTAAAGTTTTAACCAGATATTTAAGAGCTATTCAATTTTAATAGGGAGGGTGGAAACGCAAGCCATTATTCTATAACTATTATGCAAATCACACTTAGACAGTGTTCAAAATTAATTGCACTGAGAATTAAACAAGTTAATTCCACAGTGCGCTCCCACTCAAATCAATATCTCTCATAATTGATTTTGAGTGATACAAGATCCAGACTTCAATTCATCGCCATAGAATCATCATCTCATGACGGGAATTTTAATCGGTAGGCCAACTTGCCGATCACATCACTATGTGACTCTTGTTCATCTTTCGATGCGTGTGTTCCGAGCTCAGGACGATCCTGCCATGAACATCAAGACAACCAAGTGATCTTGTTTTGAGGTCTGACCTCACCCGCCTCACACATCCCTAATCATTCGTACCCATGCATCCATGGCGCACCCCGAAAAGTTAGGTGCCGTGACGGTGCTACACTTGGGAGAACACTAACTACTTGATATTTTCTGAGAGATCACCCTAATAAAAAGCGACTACCGCGTAATCAAGAAGGGTGCATCATAAGGGATAAACATCTCAGGCAATTCATAATAGCATGATATGGTATAGCCCTTTTTGACGGAGAAGTCTTGTATTTCTTCATCTTCGGCATTCGCGTCAGTGTTCACCTTCGCGAAGATTGCCACCACCTTGTCGATGCACCAGATAATATTGCTATCTTTATAGCTAATAAAATAAGTGCATTACAAAAGGTTGACACGCAGGTCATTTAAAGTGACAATCATATGGCTCCAGCCATCATGCCGAATCATGACACGCAGGTCATGTTAATCAATTTACATTATATAGTCATCTCATACATAATCAAATTATAATGAGCACTGCTATACCACATCACATGCACATGCAAACCATCCTGCAAAACCAAGTTAGACGTCTCTAATCGGTCCATGCAAAAACTTGTTTTACGTGGCTTCTATGGTTTCGAAACAAACCGAAGCTACCAACGTCCATCATCAAGCATGGTAATTCAAGTCGCTAGATTAACTTTGCGGGGTGTATGAAACACGAGATAATAAAATCTCGAGCCCCATACAAAACTTCGTCATACGCATGACCCTCGTGCAGATCATATCTGCATTGCCCTTTTGTCTACTTAACATCCATCTTTCTTTAACTATGGTGGAACCCAAAGAACTGTTAGCACTTCATTGATCTGTCAATCAGCATACTCAGGAGCAGGATGAAAGGATCACGGATTGCCAGAACTTTGTGAGATTCCACCATGCCGTCAAGATCAGGATTATGCAAATTCAAGGGAAGCAACAGGAACATCGAGTAACAGATTTCATCTGCTACCCGCACAAATAATTTTCAATAATAGAACTCATCTACTACCTAATTATATTGTGCAACACCCATACATCTCTATGTATTCTAGATCGCAACCTGCATCTACGCATAGCATGGCTCATGATGCCACTGTAGGGGAACGCAGCAGAAAACAAAAAATTTCCGACCTACGCACCAGCCCAGGACAACTATGGAGACTGCATACAAGGTTTGATCTTTTCGTTACCGACTCGTAGCGCAGCGGAAGTAGAGTCGATGACGATCGGCGGTGCAGATCCCCGCAGCTAGGATTTTACAACCTCCCAACCGCGAGGATGTACTCCCTCATCTGCCCCTCGGACAGCCCTCCGGGAGGCGGTCGAACAGTGTCACGGATAGCCCTTCGGGAGGACCCTCCAAACTCGGACGGTTACTCGGACAGCCCTTCGGGAGGACACTCGAACAGCCCCTCAGGCAAAAGGATGAAACTATGACCTCTCTACAGGGCTACACACATACGGTGTCATCTATCCGGCAGGGCTTTGCTGTCCAGAACTAGTTCCTACCGGAATCCAGACAGCCTTTCGGCACTACGAAACTATTTCGTGGGAGGGAGAGAGAATGCCAGATCATGCATGGCTTGTGTGAGAGAGTTGGAGTGGAGTTGGAGAGCACCTCTCCTCCTCCTTATATAGTGGTGGAAGGGGTGGAGGGGGCTGAAATTTCAGCCCACTAAACATGGGGAAAACATGTCCCACAAAACAACGAGAACATGTTCCCACCAAACAAGGGAAAAACATGTTCCCTTGTCCATGGTGCTCGAACATGGGGCCCCACCACCTCCCAACACTTCCCACCATTTGTGGAGGCTGCCCCCCACCATGGGGGGGGCCCCCCAACACCTTTTGTCCAGCCACAAGGGGCCCCACCACCTCCCAACACTTCCCACCATTTGTGGAGGCTGCCCCCCACCATGGGGGGGCCCCCCAACACCTTTTGTCCAGCCACAAGGGGCTGCCCCCTAAAGGGGGCACCCCCAAAAACAGCCCAAAAACAGCCCCCACGATCCGTGGGATCTTGTCCCCTCACGCTGGGACAAGATGTTTTCCGCGACTATTACTTCTGAAAAATTACAGAAGGTCCCAGAACATTTCTGGCACCCTCTAAAATTATCTGGACGCGCTCCGAAACATTTCTGGTATGGTGGTTTAATTTAAAACCATCTTCGTTTACCCGGTAAACAATTCCGGCAGCTCGGAAAACTTTTTTTCGGTTTTTTCTCCGGAAAAATTCCAAAAATTACCAGACCAATCTGGCAAACTCCAAAACATTCCTGGTGCGTGCCGAAACCTTTTTGGATCAATGGTTTTATCCGAAACAGCTTTTCGGTTTTACCAAAACTTTTTCGGTGTTCTCTCCGGAACTTTTCCGTTGTCTCGAAAACTATTCCAATGACTTTCTCTCGGACTCCTTGTCTAGTATTCAGCAGATAGATGACCCTTAAGCGTGTGACCCTATAGGTTCGGTGAAGTATAGACATGACCCGGAACCCTTTCCGGTCAATGATCAACATCGGAGCTGTGGACACCCATATTGACCCCTATACCCACACGAATGAATATTCGACTGAACCTCCTGTTGCCGTGTGCTCTTCCTGTTGCTTCGCGATATGTTACAAATACCCGAGGTGAGACATGTTGGCATCCCCATGGATCAACAACTTGTCCACTATGCCAGTCACCTCGTTACCGGTATTGTTCTCTTTTCTCGTTACCGTGTTCCGGCATCCCTGTGATCAAATCACCCTGTGTCTGGCCAGACAATGATGGATACCGTAACACCGAGAGGGCCCAGAGATATCTCTCCATCGTCGGAGGAGCAAATCCCAATCTTGAGCTATCAAGTTACTTGACATTCCTTTCCATGAACCCGTAAGCCACCGTAATAGCCACCCATTTACGGATGACGTTTAACAAACCCCAAAGTTCATGAAGCAAGCATGAAGAAACTCGACACTCTCATGGTCTAAGGAATCATGCAGGCATTAACCATCTCTGTGTTATTAACCATTAACTTGTGACGAAAGTATCTCATAGCATAACACCAATTCGGGTCAATTCAACACAAATGTTCTTCTAACATTGTGCCCTCAAAGTTGCTGGCATAGACATTCCCATGATCAGGAAAACAGAACCATCATGCAACGCTTGAGCTAGTCTTAGAGGCCAAACTAGGAATACATTTTACCGTTTATTATTCCACACGTGCATATGAGTCTTCCTCCGAGCCTCGTGTTATTGCAGACTCGAGAACCTTAGCAGTTATAGCATGGAACATAAACATAATTATGAACAGGGAGATAATCAATAACATTTATTATTTCCTCTAGGGCATATCTCCTACAGTTATTGGGGTTATGTTGTAACGACCCCCCCCCTCATGTCGAAGTTATCGGGGTTATGTTTTAATGGAACAAAATTTGTTAACTTGACATTAGACGTTGATAGTATTATACATAACAATAGTATTATACATAACGACCCCCACCCGCCACCTTCGACAAACGGGTAGGGCGGGAGGGGGTAGGAGATCGGCAACGCTCTTTCTTCTAGGGATTGGGTGGCCTCCAATTTTGAATATATGAGTTGTTACTCCCTCTCTCCCATTTAGTAAATTTGCCTCTCCCCGATTTAGGCAAAGTAAAACTTAGTAAGATCATCCATATACATCATTGCTCATATATTCAAACTTAATATGAGCTTTAGCAAAAAACTTTCTATGAACATCATTGCTCATATATCAATGCGTACATCCATGGATCATCATTGCTCATATATTCATGGATCATATATAAAAACTTTCTATGAACAAAAAAAAGCATACATCAATGGACAAAAAAATTTATATGAACAAAAAAAATCATACATCAATGCATACATCCATGGATCATCCATACATCTGCATATACATACATACAACATCCATACATACATCATTGGACAAAAAAATGTATGAACAAAAAAAATGCAGAGCAGGCCGGGGCGGCAGCGGCGGCGCGGCAAGCAGAGCAGGGGCATGGCGCGGCAAGCAGAGTAGGGGCGGCGGCGCGGGGGAAGGGGGGCTCACTGGGGCGGCGTCGGGGCAGGGGCAGGGGCACGGCAGCGTCGGGGTAGGGCAGGGGTGCGGGGAGCGGCGCCGGCGTCGGGGCAGGGCGCGCGTCAGGGCAGAGGGCGTCCAGGGCGTCGGCGAGGGCGTCGACGGCCAGCTGGAGCAGCCTGATGGCGTCGACGGGGCAGAGGGCGGCGAGGGCGTCGACGGCAAGCTCGGGCAGCCTGGCAGCATCGATGTGCTCGGCGTCGTCGGGGGCAACTGCAGATGAACTCTGAAAAATTCCTAAGTCCCTGCTTATATACTCAAACCTTTCGTCCCAGTTGGTGGCTCCAACCGGGACCAATGCTACCCTTTCGTCCCGGTTCGCGCCACCAACCGGGGCTAAAGGTGTATTTTCAGCAACCCAAAGGGCAGGAAGCAGAGACCTTTAGTCCCGATTGGTGACTCAAACCAGGACTAAAGGGGGGCATTGGTCCCGGTTGGTGGCTCGAACCGGGACCAAAGGCACCCTTTCGTGCCGGTTCTAGCCACCAACCGGGACCAAAAGCCTGTGCCTGCCACAGCCGCGGTGCGATCGATGTTTAGTCCCACCTCGCCAAGCGAAGGGCGCCCGGACGTGTTTATAAGCCCCGCCGCGGCTGCAACGTCGAGCTCCTCTCTAAAGCAGGCCTGTGGGCCTAACCGACCTTTGTCTGCCCTGTGGGGCCTACTTGCCTAGCGGGCCTGCGTCCTGGTCCAATTAGTAGTTGGGTTGCTAGTCGTATGCAGGCCGTTGTGGCCTAGTAGGTGGGCATTTTTTTTCCTGTTATTTTAGTTTTCTATTAAAGATTTTATTTTAGTTGATTCTTTTTAGTTCATTCTTTTTAACAAATAAATACTTTGATAATTTTTGTTAATATTATTTTATTCTTTTTTGTTCATGTTTTAGTTGATTCTTTTTAGTTCATTCTTTTTAGTTAATATTTTAGTTGATTCTTTTTAGTTCATTCGTTTTAACAAATAAATACTTTGATAATTTTAGTTAATATTATTTTGATTCTTTTTAGTTGATTCTTTTTGCTATTGAAGAATATTATATTTAATTGATTCTTTTTAGTTCATTGTAATTGCTATTAGAGTTTTATAAAAGGTTTTTAGTTCATTCTTTGAGCTAAATGACCCTGAAACTGAAAAGCACTACAAATGAACTCTAAAAAGGTTGAAAGTTGGCATGGTATCATCATTTCACACACATAGCATGTGCTAAAAATTTGAGAGGGTTACGGCAAAAACTGGATGCACTTCGTGTACAAAATGGACAATCTCTTTCGAAGTATCAGGGTTTCGGACGAAAACTCATCTGTTACAAAGGCATTTCATTTTTTTGAACTTATTTCAACTCCATACTTTTTGTGCGTTCAACATGCACCATTCAAAGCCACATCATATATTTTCAACCCTTTCTGACTTCATTTGCTATTTTTCATGCATTTACTGATATTTTTTTACCTAAATGACCTTGAAATTGAAAAACACTACAAATGAACTCTAAAAAGGTTGAAAGTTGGCATGGTATCATCATTTCACCCACATAGCATGTGCTAAAAAGTTGAGAGGGTTACGGAAAAAACTGGATGCACTTCGTGTACAAAATGGACAATCTCTTTCGAAGTATCAGGATTTCAGACGAAAACTCATCTGTTACAAAGGCATTTCATTTTTTTTGAACTTATTTCAACTCCAGACTTTTTGTGCGTTCAACATGCACCATTCAAAGCCACATCATCAATTTTCAACCCTTTCTGACTTCATTTGCTATTTTTCATGCATCTACTGATTTTTTTTCGGTAAATGACCCTGAAATTGAAAAGCACTACAAATGAACTCTAAAAAGGTTGAAAGTTGGCATGGTATCATCATTTCACCCACATAGCATGTGCTAAAAAGTTGAGAGGGTTATGGCAAAAACTGGATGCACTTTGTTTACAAAATGGACAATCTCATCTGTTACAAAAGGCATTTCATTTCTTGACATGTAACTGCAATGACATTCTAGATCAAAGCCATCATCAGAATAGTTGCGGAGAGAAAGTCTTCACTTTTTCTTCGCGTGTGTCCCTTGCTTATTGCGCCGTAACCATGGATAATCTTCATCGTTTAACAGGGTGCTTGGGTCAGCCTTCACTTTGAAGGGAGAAATTTCATGAAACTTTTCATAATCTTCAGACATGTCTGTCTTGCCCTCCACTCCCACGATGTCTCTTTTCCCTGAAAGAACTATGTGGCGCTTTGGCTCATCGTATGATGTATTCTCTTCCTTACCTTTTCTTTTTCTCGGTTTGGTAGACATGTCCTTCACATAGAAAACCTGTGCCACATCATTGGCTAGGACGAATGGTTCGTCTGTGTACCCAAGATTGTTGAGATCCACTGTTGTCATTCTGTACTGCGGGTTTACCTGTACCCCACCTCCTGACAGATTGACCCATTTGCACCGAAACAAAGGGACCTTAAAATCATGTCCATAGTCAAGTTCCCATATGTCCACTATGTAACCATAATATGTGTCCTTTCCCCTGTTGGTTGCTGCATCAAAGTGGACACCACTGTTTTGGTTGGTGCTCTTTTGATCTTGGGCGATTGTGTAAAATATATTCCCATTTATCTCGTACCCTTTGTAAGTCAATACAGTCGAAGATGGTCCCCTGGCCAACGAGTACAACTCATCTCCAACAATCTTGTCACCCATGAGATGTGTTTGCAACCAACTGCCGAAAGTCCTGATGTGTTCACATGTAATCCAAACGTCACACTGCTCCGGGTGTTTGGAGCGTAGAATATTCTTGTGTTCATTGACATACGGGGTCACCAAGGTAGAATTCTAGAGAACTGTGTAGTGTGCTTGACCCCAAGAATGCCCGTCCCTACATATTATTGAGTCCGCTCCTAGCGTGCCTTTTCCAGTCAGTCTCCCCTCATACCGCGATTGAGGGACACCAATCGGCTTAAGGTCAGGAATGAAGTCAACACAAAACCCAATGACCTCCTCTGTTTGATGGCCCGTGGAGATGCTTCCTTCTGGCCTAGCACGGTTACGAACATATTTCTTTAAGACTCCCATGAACCTCTCAAAGGAGAACATATTGTGTAGAAATACAGGGCCCAGAATGGCAATCTCGTCGACTAGATGAACCAGGACGTGCGTCATGATATTGAAGAAGGATGGTGGGAACACCAGCTCGAAACTGACTAGACATTGCACCAAATCATTCTTTAACCTTGGTAGGATTTCTGGATCGATTACCTTCTGAGAGATTGGATTGAGGAATGCACATAGCTTCACAATGGCTAATCGAACGTTTTTTGGTAGAAGCCCCCTCAATGCAACCGGAAGCAGTTGCGTCATAATCACGTGGCAGTCATGAGACTTTAGGTTCTGGAACTTTTTCTTTGGGATATTTATTATTCCCTTTATATTTGACGAGAAGCCAGATGGGACCTTCATACTGAGCAGGCATTCAAAGAAGATTTCCTTCTCTTCTTTGGCAAGAGCGTAGCTGGCAGGACCTTGATACTGCTTTGGATGCATGCCGTCTTTGTCGTGCACACATTGCTGGTCCTCCCGTTCCTCCGGTGTATCTTTTGTCTTCCCATACACGCCCAAGAAGCCTACACTACTAGGGAAAACCTTATACACAGAACCTTAGCAGTAGCACTGGACAAAAAGAGGCGCTACTGATAATTAGCAGTAGCGCGTGCCATAAATAGGCGCTACTGCTACTGACTTAGCAGTAGCGCGGCCCGGTAGAACAACGCTACTACTAAAATTTCCCGACCGTTCCCGCCACGCTAGGTTTAGCAGTAGCGCGCCCCCTTTAACCGCGCTACTACTTCTTCTAGCGCGCATTTTGTGCAGGGCGCTACTACTAAGTTTGAACCTGACCACATGGCGGGCCCTGCTTAGCAGTAGCGCCTCTCCCAGAAGCGCGCTACTGCTATGTTATTAGCAGTAGCGCGTTTTACACCCAGCGCTACTGCTAAACCGCGGCCACCACCTTTTTCCTCCCCCCTCCCCCCTCCCCCATCCTCTCTTCCTTCACTTTCCCCTAGCTCCCACCTCCTCTCTCCCTCACTTTGCTTCTTCCTCACTACTTCTCCCCCCCATTACTCTCCTTCTTCTACCTATCTTTCTCTCTCTTTATTGCTCCTAGCTAACTACACCACCTCCATTAATGCATCTCCTTTCTCTTTTTCCTTCCCCCTCCACTAGTTGAACTTATCTCCTTCCCAAACTAGCTAGGTAGATCTAGCATTTAGTGAAGTGACCTATGTACCTCCCTAACTAGATCTAGCCTTGTCAAGAAGAGCTTTGTCCACTTTTGATCATTCCATAGGTGTGTGTGGCGACACCGATCGACATCATCATCACTGTGCTCGATCTCGACATAGGTGATAAAAAATTTGTGCTTTTGCAAGAATGGAAATATGTGTATGTGTGCGATATGACATAATCGGGCGATATGATGGAAATTGTGTGTGTGGCATGAGTTGCCGCTGAATTGTGCTTGTGAGTTGCCTATGTTTTGCCGAAATGTCGATGTATTTCCGTTTCGGTGAATTCCAGGCAAACTCTATATGTCCTATATTTAGGGGAGGTCATGCCGAATTTTTGTATGACTTTGATGCATGCATGCATTTTTATAATCAATTTGTTTATTATTACCATGCAGGCGTTCATGATGGTCAGTGGAACGATGGTGGACAGGTGGTTGCGGTCGGTGGTGCAGGACATGAAAGAAAATAACTGGACAGAGATTTTATGTTCGTGTCGAAGATGCAAAGGAGGAGTTTGGCTCGACCCCTATGACGATGGTCATGTGATGGCGCACCTGCTCATGACTGGTTTCATGGATGGCTATACTCGGTGGATAATTGAAGATGAGGATGATGATGATGAGGACGCCGACGGGGCAGGCAATGACGACACAGGGCAAGACGAAGAGATGACCGATAATGGCGGCGGAGAAGGGGCCGGACATGGCGGCGGGGAAGAGGCCAGACATGGCGGCGAAGAAGGGGCCGGACATGGCGGCGGAGAAGGGGCCGGACATGGCGGCGGAGAAAACGTGGACTCCACGCCGCAGACTTCGTCGGTACTAAGTTCAATCATGCAGGACCCTCATGTTCAAGCACTGCTTCACAAGGAGACGAGTACTGATAGAGCTGCTTCTAGAGAGAAGGCCAAGCTGCAGCAACTGGTGGTAGACTCGAACACTCCATTGTATGATGGTTGCGATCCCGAGGTGACCCGCTTGAGTTTCACGCTCGAACTTCCGAAGACGAAGGCTAAAAACAAATGGACCGACACTAGCCTCGATGAGCTTCTCAAGTACCTAAAGGATGTTCTTCCCGCGGGGAATCTATGTCCTACTAGTGTGGATGAGGCCAAGAAGATCATGTGCCCTCTTGATCTGCCGCACATTAGATACCATGCATGCATCAATGATTGCATAATTTATCGAAAGGAGCCGCTGCTGAAGGTATGGAAGACGAGGTCTGTTTTCTGGGACTTGGAGTACTGGCACAAACTCGACACGCCTCATTGCCTTGATCAAATGCATAGCTGTAAGAATGTCCTTGAGAGCTTGCTTGCGACACTGATGAACATGCCGGATAAGACCAAGGATGGGCCGAAGGCAAGAAAAGACTTGCAAGATTTGGAGATCAGGGCAGATCTGCACATGCCGCCCCATAAAAAGTCAGAGGAGACAGAGACGGAGACAGAGGCGCGGGAGAAGAAGGGCAAAAAAGTAAAGGAAGAGGATTATTGCCCCCTTCTTGCTTCACCTTAAGTCCGGCTGAGATCGATCAATTCTTCAAGTGCCTTGCCGGAATCAAAGTTAGTTCCGGTTACTGTGGGAAGATAAGCAGATTTCAAGACACGAAGAAGAAAAGGTTCAGCGGGATGAAGTCCCATGACTGTCATGTGATGATGACGTAGATACTACCTGTTGCCCTTAGAGGGATAATGGACAAGCACGTCCGTGACATGCTTATTGGTCTCTGCAACTTTTTCGATGTCATCTCTTGAAAGTCGATCAGTGTGAAGCAACTCCGAAGGCTACAGGAAGAGATCGTTGTGATACTAAATGAGCTTGAGATGTACTTCCCGCCCGCGTTCTTTGACGTCATGGTGCATCTGTGTGTCCATATTGTGGACGACATAATAGACCTGGGGCCGTCATTCCTGCACAACATGATGTCGTTTGAGAGGATGAATGGTATCATCAAAGGATTCATTCATAACATGTCCCGTCCGGATGGAAGCATCGTCCAGGGCTATCTGACACAAGAGTGCATCTCTTTCTGCGAGAATTTTCTATATGGCGCAGACCGGCCGCCTGGTGTTGGTTTACCCGTTAAGAAGCACGTTGGGAGGCTCGAAGGAGAAGGTCACTCCAACGGTCGCAGGGAACATGCATGTGGCCTACTCAGATCGACGCAATGACTTTGACAGAGCAAACTTGGTAGTGCTACAACACCTAGACCAGGTAGATCCTTTCGTGACACTGCACAAAGAAACTATTGCAAAGAAGTATCATGACCGGGGGGTATGCAGGACGGACGCCGAAGTTACTAGAGAGAACAACTCCACTTTCCTGCATTGGTTCAAAGAGCATATTCTTGCTAATCCCCCGGAAGAGGGCTCTAAGGACGGATTGCTCATATACGCCTTAGCACATGGCCCCTCGTCCAACCTCGTCACCCATCAGGCATACGATATCAACGGATAGATGTTCTACACGGAGGCTAAAGATATGAACAGTGATTTTCAGAACTCAGGGGTGATGATGGAATGCATGACCGGCAGCGACAATGGCGCAACTGAGAGATTTTACGGAAGGGTCAAGGAGATCTGGGAGCTTGACTACTCTGGACTACACAGCGCGACGATGTTCCTTGTCAGATGGGCTAAGAATGTCGAAAGAGAAAACAGGTATTTCACTACCATGACTATACCCGACGCCAAGAGCGCTACCATGAACGCCATCGCAAAAAATGAGCCATGGGTACACACTCAGCACATGACACAATGCTTCTTCATAACCGACCAGAGCAATCCGAGCCGTGTTGTCGTGAGAAGAGGCAAAAGGAAGATCATTGGAATGGATGGAGTCACCAACAAGGAAGACTACGACCAGTACAGCAACCCAATGAGGGAAGATGACGATGACGATGAAGTATACGTCAAAAGGAGAATCAATATTACATTACCTAAGAAAGATCGTACTCCATGGAAAAGGAAAAGTCACAATGAGGGGCTCAATTATTCGTCAACGAACAAGAAGGGAAAGAAGCTCACTCAAAAACGAAAACGTCGACGCTGAGAAACCGTTATCGGTCAAATGATGTAATATATATGTTCCTATTTTTTGTACACACTTAACCGTTATTTATGGGTCAAATGATGTAATATATATATATGTTCCTATTTTGTATACATACTTAACCGTCAAATGATGCAATATATATCGCCTTAGTTATATACATTGTATCACCTTCCCTTCATTCCTGCTCTCGGGAAAAAAAAGGAAAAGAAAATAAAAAGAAGAAAAGAAAAGGAAAAGAAAATAAAGGAAAAGAAAATAGAAGAAACAAACAGGAAAACTGCTATAGCTACTGGTGATAGCAGTAGCGCCTTTCTGGAAAAGCGCTATAGCTACGTTAGATAGCAGTAGCGCTATTTCGTAAAACGCGCTATAGCTACTATTGATAACAGTAGCGCTTCTTAGAAAAACGTGCTATAGCTAAATTAGCTATAGCGCATTTTGTTGAAACACGCTATTGCTATGTTGACTTAACGACCCCCCCCCCCCCCCCCCCCCGGGCGGGTTTCCTGCCTCTGCTTCTTCCCCCAAATCCTCACTCTCTCTTCTCCCCCCTCCTCGCCGCCGGAGCCCGTGCCCTCGCCCTCGACCTCACCGGAGTCGTCGTCTCCCCCAACCCCGCCTTGCCTCGGTGCCGCGTCGTCTCCCTCGCCCTCGCCCTCGTCGGAGTCGTCATCTCCCCCGACCCCACCTCGCCTCGGTGCCGTGCCATCTCCTCCGACCCCGCCTCGCCTCGGTGCCGCGCCGTCTCCCCCGACCCCATCTCTCTCTCTCTGCCCTCTGTAAGCCCTCTCCCCTCCCCTCTTCTCTACTATTTAGTGCTAGTTAGTATGAATTAGTATGAACCCTAGGCTATTATTTAGTGGTAGTTAGTTAATTAGAATTAGTATGAACCCTAGTTAATTACGTAGTATGAACCCTAGTTAAAAAAAACCCTAGGACAAATTAGTGGCTATTTTTTAGTGGTAGTTAGTATGAACCCTAGGTTTCAAACTATAGCTATTTTTTGTTAAAGCAATTGTTGCTATTTAAAAAAAAGAATTAGTATGATCCCTATAGTTAATTAGTTGGTATGAACCCTAGTTAAAAAAACAGAATTAGTATGGGTTAAATGAATTCTAGGTATTTTAGGTGTTTTAGGTATAGTTAACATAATTCTAGGTATTTAATTTTTTTAGTTAAAGCAATTGTTGCTATTTAAATATAAAATAGAATTGATTAACCCTAGGTGAATTAGTATTTACCCTAGGACAGATTAGGTAGTATGAACCTAGTTAATTAGTAGGAAATTAACTTGGTTTTCAAATTAGGACAGAAATTTAGCTAGGTTTCAAATTAGGACAGAAATTTAGGTAGGCTGAATTTAGTTTCAAGTTCTATATTTTTCTTGTTGTTATATGCAAATTTGAAGTGGTCATCTGATATGTGGACATGTGATTTGGACATGTGATGTTTGGAATTTGGACATGTGATATATGAAAAATCATTGTTATGTGCAGGGTAAATGATCCGAGTGGCCTATGTTTCGCCGGAATGTTGATTCATTTCCGTTCCGGTGAATTTCAGGTGCTCGATATGTCCACTTTTTAGCAAAGGTCATGCCGAAATTTCCCGTGAATTTTGGCATGACTTGTGCTAGAAAGTAGGCATATCGAGTGCCGGGATTTGCTGCGAGGGGAATGAAACGGCATTCCGGCAAACCATAGACCTTTTTTTATGTCATTTCTCATTTTATTATAGTTTTAGAATTAAACGAGGAGACTTAATCGTAGGAAACATGTCGAACAACGAAGAAACTGGGCCTTCTAACCACAATGCAGACGAGATGGATTATGAGGATGAACAATAGTACCTCGACTTTTTGTCTGCTAAGCACAGTCAAGGTTTGCAGGGCGGCCTCGATGATGGTACTGACGCCGACATCGACACCGACAGCGCCGGCACCGATGGTGGCGCCGAGACCGGCGGGGAAGGTACCGGCAGGGAAGATACCGGCAGGGAAGGTACCGGCGTTGAAGCCACTACCGAAAAGAAGAAGAAGAAGCAGAAGAAGCAGAGGATATGAAAACCTAACAAACTCAGCATCGGACAACTGGTGATCACAAAGATGGCCCCTGGCATGTTTGAGCCATTAGAGCCGGAAGAACCTCGCAAGTGCTATGGGAACCAAGTCGGATGCATCCTACGGGAATGCGTGAGCATCAACGACGATGACTTAAGGGGTAAAGAACATTTGAGGCAGTTGCTCCTGATGAAGTTGCACAAGAGATTCAAGTTCCCCGACCAGGATGACAGCATAGAACAACCATGGGATGATCCGAAGATGAAAAAGATTAACAATCATGCCATGGGCATGTTCAGCAATGATTTGGCCTCCTGGAAAGGGACGGTGAAACGAGCTATTGAGGCTGAGGAACCCCTGTCCAAGATTCTGGAGGAAAATCCAACACTTACGGAAGAGGAGTTCCAAAAGTTCAAGGACACTTGCGCTACCGAGGCAACCAAGGCTAAGGCTGAGAAATTCAAGAGCCTTCAGCAAAGGAACACGGGGAAACAACGCCTCGGAAGCCGTGGCTACCTTGACAAAAGGCCCATATGGGATAAGGAGGACGCGGAACGTGAAGCCGCGGGTCTCCCAGACCCCTTCGCGAAGTTCACCAACCCCTTGGAGTGTGACTTCATCAGGGCCCGCTACAAGTGGGACAAGGAAAAGAAGGTTTTTTACACGGACCCGATCACGAGGAAATTGATTAGAATACTGGTAATTATTCTTTTACCACCTTACATTTAGCTTCTGATCAAGTCGACTACACATTCGTAAATGGTTCACGTTCCTTTTGCAGGAGAAGCAACACCAGCTTGCAGCCAAAAGCCAGTCTTCATCGATGAGGCCCAAGTGGGACACCCCTCTCAACCAGGCCTTGAACGAACTTAAGGGACTCCCTTTGGACCAGCGGCCGCAATATGGATGTGTGCACGTGGAAGCTCTTTTACAACGAGGGCCCGGAGGCCAAGAAGCAGAAAAAGAAGTTTAGTCAGGCGGACATCGACGAGAAGGTGAAGCTTGCGTTCGAGAAAAAAACAGCTGAGGACGCAAAAAAAGCAGCCGAGGAAAAAAATGAGTTGCTACAGCAGGCAGTCGCTGCAGCTGTAGATGCCTGCAGAAATGATTTGGCTACTAACTTGATCCCGGCTATCATCAACTGGATGAAGGAAAATCTAGACAAGACGGTAGATGATTTCCCCATGCCCAGTTTCGTCGGGAGCAACTCGGTGAACAACACCACCGCACCATCACCTGCTCACGCAACCACGCCTGCTCCCGCACCCGCACCCGCTCATAGCAGCCCGTCCTCAGTCTCTGGCGCGCTAGGCGGGCCATCGTCTTTGGCTGAGCTCGACGCCCTCACGGTAATTACATGTCGCACCAATATATATCTAGAATATTCCGTTTTCGTTGCCTTTCGGATGTTTTACGCCGCAGACATGTGTTTGCAGGCCGACGAAACCCCATGCACCGTACTCTACTTGATCAAAGGCCAGAAGGTGGACATGGGAAAGGCGGTGATAACGAAGCCCTTGGAACACACGTTCCACGGCCAGCCGATGCCCGGTGGGCACTTCAGGGTTACCTTGTCGAGTGTGAAATCGGGGCACAAGGATTTGCCTCCTCCAGTACGGCTAGGGGGAGAGGACAACGAGACCCCGCCGCGGCTTGGAAACTGCAAGCGTTGGGTGCTGCTATGGCCGAAGAATCTTCTTTGTCTGGAGCCGGCCGAGAGCACACCGATAACCACACATCAGCAAGAAAGTATGAACACCACCACCCCGCCTACGCAATTACCAGCGCTTGTAGTGCCGGGTGAGAGCGGCGGACGACGCGAGGAAGGGGTTCCAATAGTGGCTGATGTAATCGCCCCCGTAGAACAAAGAATGGATGATGAGATGGACGAGGACGACCCTCTTCGGTTCCTCAATACAGGTGCCTATGATGACTTAGATATGACGAGCCAGCCATATGACGACTCGGGCGATCGACATGCTGATGAGGAGATGGATGATCTGCCCGGGCAGGAACGTCCTAGCAGGGTTGATTGCAAGAAGTCTCTCTTCATGCAATCCTCACAGGACACGCCTGAAGATGCCGCCTCAACACAGGCTCAACTAGCCAAGGGTCGTACAGCGCTTAGCCCGACAACACTGGGGCAGGGGTTAAGGAAGGGTCTGGAAGGTCAGCCCAAGAAAAAGGAGAGCAAGAGACCGGGGAAAAGAGGCTCTGCTGCCTACAAACAAGCCAGAGCACATAGCAGCCAGATGGCGGATTTTGAAGAGCATGTACCCGTCAAAGGTGCCGCCATGTTCCATGTCACGGGCGAGCCAATGCTACCGCCGAAACCACTGGAGGCAATATCAGGGGATCTCAGGAGACTGCACGACCATGTGTTGTCGACTGAGAAAAGCCTACTAGCCTCGAAGGATCCAGGATATCCAACATACGCGACTCGTGTGCCTGAGGGGAAGTGCTACGTCGACACACGGCCCGCGGAGGTGTTCTTCCTGCGGTTTGAGCATATCTTCGAGATGTTTCTGACAAGGCGGCTCGATTTTACAATCGTCCGCCTTTTTGCGCTACATATGAGCTCCGTCATGAAGAGAGAAGAAGTCTCGCAAATCTGTGTGGCGGATCCATACTACATGCACGAGTCCTTCTTGAGTCTCGACGACTTTGAGCGTAAAACTGCTAGGGAGTACCTCGAAAACTTCATGGTACAAAATAAGGACCAGGAAATTGTCCTCCTGCCTTATCATCCAAAGTAAGTCAGTGCCGGACAACCCTTTCATACATTTCAATTATTCCTTCTCGCTCATATGGAGAATAATTTGAGTCTCCCACGCCGTGTATTTTGACCCTACCAGAAACTACGAGAAGAAGGACTACACCCACGTAATGAATATTCTAGATGATGCTCTCCAAGGCTTCAGCTTGAGGGGTGGCTACCTGCAGATCAGGAAACAAAAGAACCGCAAGCCGGGTTTCTCGCATAAAACTAACTTCTGTTGCATCCATGTCCCGAAACCAAGCAGGAACGATGGATTCTACCTCCTCCATCTCATGATGGAGTTCAGAAGGGATCACCAAAAGCTTCACATGACAACCAGAAATGATGATCATATCCGCAAGTGGGTAGAATCTCAAGGAGAAGCGAATTATAAACTTAGAGATGACTTCTTTCGCATCCAGAGGGACATTGTGACGATCATCATGAAAGAAGTCGTCGAAGAGAAGGGGATATTCCACCACGGCCCTATATCACAAGCTGACATCCGAACTCGCATGGGCATGCAACGTGACGACCTCACGCCGTTCAAGAAGCTAGGGTGCATCCTCGATGATCTAGAAGGATGGAAGTTCTAGTGATTTACGATGCCGATGATGATGATATGTGTCGGTTGAACTTGTATACTTTCTGTAGAGATGAAACTTTGTGATGTCCACGGTCCCTGCCGAACTTGCGTAACGCTACTTTGTTAGTTTGGGTACGATGACCTGCGTACCTCTAGTTAATTAGTTTGCATATGATAAAACTGCGTTGATTATTTATGTTTACTATATGTTGCATCTAGTTGCTAATCCTTTCTTTTTCGTGTTGCTCAAGTATATTTTGTTGCATATGATTGTACATTCTCTTGATGAAGATGCATCTCTAACGGGTACCTAGATTCTTGATGGCGAAGAAGCAGTGCTATGTCGTGTACAAAGGGAAGGTTCCGGAAGTGTACGACGAGTGGCCCGAGTGTTAGACGCAAGTTGAGGGGGTCTCGGGCGCCAGCCATAAAGGCTTCAAAAGCAGACAAGAAGCAGAAGCTAGTTACTTGAGGTTCATGCTAGCGTGAGAGAGGACTCATAACCGCCGCCTCATGTGCTGCATAGTTCCGCTCTCACTCATACTGATAGCTCTTCTCATGTATATCATTGTTTAGATGGATGACGATGTAGTTGCAAGTATTCGAGACTTGTATCGCTACTTTCGAGATGACGAGAGACCACTTTGTGTTGGATGTTGATTATGATGATGACATGATTTGATGAGACTATTTGTATGTGTATGCTATGATTACACTTGTATGTGTATGATATGCTAGAGATTATTGTATAAAGCCTGTACAAATACAAAACAAATATGCAGAAAAAAATCAGAAACTAATAAAACTAGCAGTAGCGAGGGGAATAAAGTTAGCAGCAGCCCGCACTTAGCAGTAGCGCGGCTTACTGTAAAACGCTACAGCTATTAGCAGTAGCGCGTTCCTGTAAAACTCGCTGCTGCTACCTATGTATAGCAGTAGCGCGGGTCAACACGCGCTACTGCTAATAGTTAGCTGTAGCGCCGTATCAGTAGCGCGGGTCCCCGCGCTACAGATACACCTAAAACCCGCGCTACTGCTAGGCTTTTCCCTAGTAGTGCTAGCAGGTTCAAGCAAAGATTCTTCGTCACGTGCATCATGTCGATTGCAGAGTGGACCTCTGGGTCTTTCCAATAGGGTAGGTCCCAAAATATAGATTTCTTCTTCCACATGGGTGCGCGTCCCTCAGCGTCATTCGAAACAGATAGTCCGCCAGGACCCTTTCCAAAGATTACTTGTAAATCATTGACTATATCAAGTATGTGATCACCAGTACGGAGGAAGGCTTCTTCCGGTGATCTGCCTCACCTTTGAAATACTTGTCTTTCTTTCGACATTGATGGTTGTCGGAAGAAATCGACGATGTCCCAGGTACACATTCTTCCTGCATTTGTTCAAATATTTACTTTCGGTGTCATCTAAACAGTGCGTGCATGCATGGTATCCCTTGTTTGTCTGTACTAAAAGGTTACTGAGAGCAGGACAATCATTCATGGTTACAAACAGCAACGCATGTAGGTCAAATTCCTGTTGTTTGTGCTCATCCCACACACGTACACCTTTTCCATTCCACAGTTGTAAAAGTTCTTCAACTAATGGCCTTAGGTACACATAAATGTCGTTGCCGGGTTGCTTAGGGCCTTGGATGAGCACTGGCATCATAATGAACTTCCGCTTCATGCACAACCAAGGAGGAAGGTTATAGATACATAGAGTCACGGGCCAGGTGCTATGATTGCTGCTCTGCTCCCCAAAAAGATTAATGCCATCTGCGCTTAAACCAAACCATACGTTCCTTGCGTCACCTGCAAAGTACCCCCACCTTCTCTCGATTTTTCTCCACTGCGACCCGTCAGCGGATGCTCTCAACTTCCCGTCTTTCTTACGGTCCTCTTTGTGCCATCGCATCAACTTGGCATGCTCTCTGTTTCTGAATAGATGTTTCAACCGTGGTATTATAGGAGCATACCACATCACCTTGGCAGGAACCCTCTTCCTGGGGCGCTCGCCCTCAACATCACCAGGGTCATCTCGTCTGATCTTATACCGCAATGCACCGCATACCGGGCATGCGTTCAATTCCTCGTACTCACCACGGTAGAGGATGCAATCATTAGGGCATGCATGTATCTTTTGCACCTCCAATCCTAGAGGGCATAGAACCTTCTTTGCTTCGTACGTACTGCCGGGCAATTCGTTATCCTTTGGAAGCTTCTTCTTCAATATTTTCAGTAGCTTCCCAAATCTGTTGTCAGATACACCATTGTCTGCCCTCCATTGCAGCAATTCCAGTGTGGTACCAAGATTTGTGTTGTCATCTTCGCAATTTGGGTACAACCCTTTTTTGTGATCTTCTAACATGCGATCGAACTTTAACTTCTCCCTTTCACTTTGGCATTGTCTCTTTGCACCAACATTGACCCGGCGAAGATCATCATCGGGCACATCGTCTGGTTCCTCTTGATCCTCAGCTTCCCCCGTTGCAGTATAACCGTATTCAGGGGGCGGATAGTTGTCATCATCCTCTTCTTCTTCGTTGTCTTCCATCATAACCCCTCTTTCTTCATCTTGGTCCAAACATTATACTGTGGCATGAAACCCTTCTCAAGCAGGTGGACGTGAAGGGTTTTCGAGTCAGAGTAATCCTTCGTATTCCCACAGATAGGGCATGGACAATACATAAAACCATTATGCTTGTTTGCCTCCGCCACTTCGAGAAAATTATGCAGGCCCTCAATGTACTCGGAGGTGCGTCTGTCACTGTACATCCATTGCCGGTTCATCTGCGTGCATTATATAATTAAGTGTATCAAAAACCATTACAGAACATCATGAATAGAGAAGTGACCAAATTAATACAAGTTCATCATCACATTAAAACCAAAGTACAGTAGTGATCAAATGTTATTACTGAAAAAATAAATACATAAAGTTCATACATAGTTCTCATTGAACAACATATAGTATCTAAAGCATCTAATTAAAACATACATTGAAACTATGTAAAACATTTCAATGGAACAACAAATGCGACCATAATCGCAACTAAGGTAACAATTGATCCAACGGCATAATGATACCAAGCCTCAGTATCAATGGCATATTTTTTAATCTTTCTAATCTTCAAGCGCATTTCATCCATCTTGATCTTATGATCATCGACGACATCCGCAACATGCAACTCCAATTCCATCTTCTCCTCCTTAATTCTTTTCACTTTTTTCTTCAAGTAATTGTTTTCTTTTTCAACTAAATTTAACCTCTCGACAAGAGGGTCGGTTGGAACTTCCGGTTCACATACCTCCTAGATAAAAACATCTATGTCACGTTGGTCGGCATAATTGTCATAAACACTAAATGAAACAAATAGTTATAAAAGATAATATACCACATCTGAATCATAGACAGGACAAGGCCCGACGGGGGCGGATACCAAAACCATGGCACTATATAATAAAAAACAATAATAAAAATAAGAAAATTATACAAGTATCTATCTAAATCATACAAGTAAGAATTTTTTTTCTTTTAGAAAGAAAATAAAAACAAGAGGCTCCCCACGGTGGTGCCAGCGATGAGATCGGCGCGGGCGATCGACGGCGGTGAGGACGGGGACGGGACGGGACGGACCGCCAAACCTAGACAAATCTTGAGGAAAATGGAGCTTGGAGGTCGAGCTTGGAGAGGAGAAAGCTTAAGTGTGGCTCAGGCATTTCATCGAACACCTCATGTGCATGCATAGAAGGGAGACAGAGCAGCGCATGCACACACCTCCCACACGGCCAAAAAACAGAAGAGTGAGCGGGCAGGGGCGAGGGTATATATGGACATCTCTTTAGTCCCGGTTGGTGGCTAGAACCGGGACAGAAGCCTGCTCTTTAGTCCCGGTTCCAGCCACCAACCGGGACTAAAGGGCAGCGCCAGGAGCGAGGCCCTTTGGTCCCGGTTCATGTCTGGAACCGGGACCAAAGGGGTCAGACGAACCGGGACCAATGGCCCCCGAGGCCCGGCCGGCGTCCTGGCCTCACGAACCGGGACTGATGCACCCATTGGTCCCGGTTCGTAGGAGAACCGGGATTAATGCCCTTTTCTGGCCTGAACCAAAGCCCTGTTTTCTACTAGTGTGTGTGCCTTGTTCAACAACTTCCCAGTGATCAGATACATTTACAGTTAAATGTTTTTTTCCTCTAGATACAGTTGGCTGTGTGAAATAACCGGACCTATAAATTCAGTGCGACTATATCTCAGTGTTAATAAATTGCAAAATATTATTTTATATGATGAAATGGACAACATTTGTCGAGAAAAGCACAAATTTAACTACTTCAAACTTACAAAAACATCCAATTTGGCATTAATGTCATTTCCTCCCTAAAAACTGCCCATGGATATGCTCAGCAACTTGTTTTCCAAATGATAATAGCAGAAAAAAAAGCACGAAATTACAAGAGAAAAACCAAAAGGTTATAGAAATTCCAATATTTTTCTGATTTTATTTAAAATCTAATAGGATCATAATACACATACCTCAATTGTGGTAGAAATGGGTTCTCCACCAATACTTCCAATAATATCACCTACTCGGATTCCAACTTTCCCAGCATGTGATCCAAATGAAACCTATGGTTTAATTGGCAATAATTAATTAATCAATAACGTGTATGAAAAGAGATGATAAAAATATAATCGCATATGCTATTCCCGAGGCAACTGGAAAAACAATTATGATTCAGTTGATTTTGCCGAGAGAGGAGACATGGTAGCCGGAGGGGAGGAAGAACTTATCTTGTTCGGGTGCGGAAGAACAATGCCGCTTGGAAGGAGGAAGAAAAACAATAAACATAGGATTGGAATTGAATTATTGGGGGGGGGGGGGGGGGGGAGTTAATCTATTGAAGTGAAAATAATTTTGATGGGCCTTACCTATAGTTGCTCCCATATATAATAGCAAGACAAAAGATAAGATAAAGGAAAAATCGTATATACCTCTTCAACAACAAGACCGTCATCAATGTTTAGCTTGCGCCATATATACTCGGCATGAGTGGGATCTAGAAACTTGATGGTCTTACACTGCAATCCAAGGTGGGGCCGAGGGATGCACCTACAAAGTCATAACACAATTTTAGGTCTAGCCATCGAAATAATATTGCTTCAATTAAATGGCTCATTTAAGTGAAAACAAAAATAAAACATTGAATGAAACTTTATTTGCTCACTATCGACATAAATAGTAGTAAAGCACTCAGAATTCATCTCAATGATAAACATGTTTTCCCCTATAAAGCTATTGTCGTGATAAATCTTATAGCATTAAAACATTGTTCTCTACTGCTCCTATTCAAAGTTCCACCTACGATCTTGTGTCACACACATAATTTCTAAAACAAACGCATAAATTTATCAAATATTATAAACATAGAGCATGACAACAATCACTTTTTTGAACTATAAAAGTGTATGTTTAATCTCTATTGATGAGGTCATACATGTAGTCCAACTACAAACTACAAGTACCAAAAAGAGACAAAGGATGCATTATTAGCAAGCATTGTCATAAAACCGAGGGAGAATGTGTACCCGAAATTCCTCCACAAATCCATGCACCTATTGAAAATGGGAGAAGGAACAAAGGACCCCCTTCTACAACCATTGGTCATCCCCACAACCTTTCCATCAAAGTCAATGACCGGTTCTCCACCATCGTCACACTAATACATATGTATAAAATGTTATTATAATAAACAAAATAGTGTGAACGAATTGAGAGCAGCAATTCGGTGCCCAGACTCATCTGACTTACATATAACTCAAACATGGGAAATGATGCATATAAAGTAGAACCCCACACTTACCTTAGGTATGTACACACCCTTCCCCCCTCGCACACACTCTCTCCTTTTTGTCTCCGCCTCCTGTACACATGCTTTTTTGAGTTCAAATTTGGTGGGCTTGTGCCTCACAGAAAGTAATTAAAAAACAGTGAAATCACGCAAAGTCACGAAATATATCTTGTACATCATATCTTTTATCTCGATAAAAGCACAGGCAGTGGTGTCTGTCGTCTGGCTTCACCCTGCCATGTGTTATCCTTAGATTCAAATTTTCTTCTCTTCCGAGCCGCGAAGCCTCTTGACCAACATTGACCGTGTCAGCAAAAGAGGTTAATTGAACACATCGATCCACGGCAACCTTAAAGATTGCAAGGTCGTAATGCTGCTGATGATAGAGAAGGCGGCCCTCCGCCATGGTGTCGTCGAGTAAGTGAACAGTAACCTAAACCAAAACATTGCATAAAGTAAAGCCGGATTATTACAGTAACTACAAAGCACTCGACATACAACCATTTTTCCCAGTAGAGACACCAGAAAATTAGGCACAATGTTACTTTAGTGGTTACATGATTAGTACTCACTTGAGCGCCCGGATGATACTGTTACTGGTCTTTGTGCCGCCGGTGGTCTTTGGCCAACGGCTTTTTGGCGCAGATCAGATGTGAGGTCGTCAGAACAATGCCGGTTCCGCTCCCTTCGTCCCAATCGATCCAAAAACCCGCGGACTGCGCCAGCGGCTCGCCACCTGGGATTAACGCAGCTATGTATCAGCAAGGTTATGTCGCGATCCTTAGCAGGAGGCCGCATGCATGCACGCGTCAGGTACGTACCGAGAGAAGAGGAGAGACGGAGGAGGGATCTGGCGGCGGAGAGGACGGCCTTGCTCCCGATTTCAGGGACGGGGACGAGCGATGTTTTGAAGTATTGGCGCGTGGGCAGCTGCTTCTCCGTGAGGCCTGGAGCAAGATCGCAAGGATGAGAAAGACAGGGACAGACACAAGACACGGTGAGAGAGAGAGAGAGAGATAACCTCGTTTTTCAAGGAATTTGGTTTCGGCGCGCTGATAGGCGGCGGATATCCTCGGATGAGCCATGCCGAAGCGGTTTTCAAGCCGGTCGGGGATGTAGGGCTCGCGGATCGGAGACGGGACCTCCAGTTCCTCCTCCTCGTCATCGTCGTTATCGTCGGCGTCTTCCTCCGTGTCCAGATTCGTCTTCATCTTCTTGGCCTCCCTCTCCTCCTCCTGGTCGACGTCGTCGTCAGCGTGGGTCGTCTTGGATCGCTCCGGCGATCGGGTCACCACAGTGTCCGCCGCCATTGAGATTTGAGAGGAGGATGCAGTAGCCGGCCGCCGCTACGTGGGGGAGGTGATCGATTCGATCGGGCCAACAGTTATAGCTAGCCAAAGAAAATAAATTAGGGTGCTAGCAGGAAAATGAAATATGGTTCTGTTTTTATTATATACTACTAGTATATAGGGTTCTGTTACCCGAGCGAGAATAGGGTGTACGTATATTATTTGGGAATTGGGAGGTAGGGCTCACAGTCACAACGGAGACGAGACCTCGAGGTCCTCATCATCTTCCTCCGTCCCCGGATCGAGCTTCATCTTCTTGCTGCTCCTCCAGGGTCGTGGACATGGCCGCGGTGCCGGTGCGTGCGTGCTGCAGCGGCGGACGGAGGCGCTGCTTGTCTGGAGCACGATGGCCGGAGCCTGAGGCTTCTAGGGATTTATGGTTGGAATCGATAAGGGGCCGGTAGCCCACGGCCCATGTAGCTAGCAGGGAGTCTTTCTTCTATCTCGCTCGTACGCGGCCCAGGCGCGCAGGCACACCGTGACTCCTCGTCTAGTAATTCCTTGTTGCGCTTCATGATTGAGAATGGAATAGTCTAAACTCTAAAGCTGGAAAATTTTGGATGTTCTATTTCTTTTTCCCTGGTCAGACGCATCCAGGAACAGAGCAAATCGTGAGCTAATGAGGACGTCGTTGTCGATGGCCATGTTCCACGAGCGACCTAACTGCTGCATGCCTAGGGAAGAATCCTTCGGGTGTGTACATAATATTTCGCTAGTTAAGTTTCGGTCTAAATCTGCCAACTTCTCTGTCTTATTTTAGTATTCTCTCCAATTCATACTTCACATATACAATGTTGTATAAAATCAGTGACAATTAATATGAATTGGAGGGAGTAGAAAAGTTGGCAATTAATTTATTTGATTGATTCCATGGGCAGTGCGGGCACTCTAGCGTGTCTGCACATTGACAGATCATTCCATGCCGACTCTCCGGCATTGCGATGAACTTGATCACGTAGATGGTGCACGTTGAATCCACCTAATCAAGAAAAGGTCGTCGTAAGAGTGCCTATACATGGATTCGAGAAGAAAAAGAGGAAAAAGAAATTAAACTATATAGTTCAGTGTCGTCATGTCCTTTTCTCCTCGGGCCATACATGGATGTTTTGACAAGTTGTGTAGGCAGCAGCTAGACCGGGCCAGGCTTCGGGCTGGGCCTGACCAAGCCCGAGGTAGAAAACTTAGGCCCGAGCCTGGCCCGGCCCGGCCGTCGGGCCTAATTTTCAGGCCCAAGCCCGGCCCGTCACAGCAAAAAACACACCGGGCCTCGGGCCTCGGGCCGGGCCTCTTCAATAAATGGCAGAAACAGCAGGCTCAGGCCCGGCCTGACCTAGTCTTCGGGCTCAAAACCTAGGCCCAGGCCCGGCCCGGGAGCAGCGTCGGGCCGGGCTGTCCGGGCCGGGCAGCCCATGGCCAGGACTAGCAGCAGCTGAATAGTAAACTAAAGGAAGTAAATAAATAGTAATAAAGTACATAATATATCATATTAAGTAATCACTTTAAACATATTAACACACATCAAATTTGATACTCGCGCATTTGCGCGGGGCTCTCTGCTAGTTAAAAAAACGAAATTCAGAATGCCTACACCATTGGCAGAGCATAGACCCGCGCATGATCGCACAGCTGGTGGCGACGGCGGACGGCCAACAACGCTCTTCACTTATTTGGGCGTCATTTTTCTATCTAGCTTGTGCCTTATCGCCGCCACCACAGTTGACGTTGATGGTCGGGCATGCGGTGCAGTTAAAGGTTGGGCAGCACTTGCAAACCAGGCTCGGCTCACATTTCGGGCAGCAACATGATGGGATGCACGGGCAGCAGCACGATGTGATGCTATCCGGGCAGCAGCACGATGGGATGCATGGGCAGCAGTTCCCCATCAGTTGTCAGCTGTCTCTACGAGTTTGTTGGTGGCTTTTGTCGCTAGGAGCTAGGGTTTGCGGTCTCTCTCTGTGGGTGCAGTTCGATCATTTATACAGGTCTGAGGGGTACAGATGCTCATAAAGAACAAGATGATTAACAAGTATAGTCGTACCAATTAATGGAGTATATGTGCTTTTGCTAGTCAATTCAAATTAAGGACCACGGTACCGGTGAGAGAATTGGATGCAACCCAGTGATGCAGGCAGTTCAGAAGTCACAACTTTCGCTGCGAATATAAAAGGGGCGGAACAAGTCATGTCACCATTATCAAAAGAATTGTCACTTCAAAATTTCAGAATATATGCCTAAGCTCATGCAATAGTCTGTCGATTTCCAATGATTAACTATACTACTACTATAAAGAAAAGTTTGCCACAACGTCATCAAAGAACGTTTGCCACGACGTCATAAAAGATGGCCGGTTGCCTAATCATAGATGACTTTGTAGGAATATATGCCTAAGCTCATGTAATGGTCTGCCATGTACATGAACGTGTGCTTGAAGCATTACATATGTACTATAGTGAAGCACTTGTGTGGTGGTGAGAGCTAGGAAGGAAGCACGTATTGTGATAGGTGGAAACATGCTTTACTAAATTTCTAAGCAAATCTGAACTTCAAAAAAAAAATCTAAGCAAATCACTTGAACTACGTACAGAAGTACTTGCGTGGTAGTAAGGGCTAGCAATTGAACAATTCATTTTGTTTCCGTCGGCTAGAGAATTTGCTTCCATGTCAATCAGAGATTGTTTAGATTTGGTGAAATTTTTTGTCCAGTGCACCCGTGTATTTTTTCTGCGGCACAGTAAAATATATATTCCAAAGGACCAGAGAATTGTTTCCAATGTACCATTAAATTGCTTCCAAGGAAACAAATATGTGTTTCCAAGCAGAATTATTTTTACCATTGAAACACTGCATTGGTTTGAAACAAAATGAACTATTGCTTCCAAAGAAACTAGAATATACATACAAGGAAATCAGGTTTGCTTCCATAAAACAAAATGTGACATATAGAGTTAGGTTTGTGCCATCTAGGCGCAATGCAGACACCACCAGCCGATGTTTACCATGCTTCCTTACGATGTTGTACGTGCCTCCTTTCGATGTTGCCCATGCTTCCTTCTAGCGCCACATGGTGAGCGGCATCAACAAGGAGTGGCATGAACAGATTAACGGTGTACCATCGATGCACCGTTAGCCAAGGGTCTCATTGACAATGAAGTATGTCAATTGAGGAGATGAATCATAACCTAGTTCAGTTAAGGACGTGAGGCGGCCAAAGATTGTTCAACATGGGCAGCGTGGCTCCTATGGAGTACTCATGGTGGCCATGAGGCAAGATAAGATCTGCCGTGACGTTGGACTCTTGCACGCTTGCCGGTGCCACCCACGGAATTACGATGGCCCACTGCTTCAGTCTCATCCCCACCATCTCCAGCTAGCACTACCACCAAAATGAAATAAAAAATTTTAATCACATTGAATCAGGCGAACGAATCAGTCATCAAAATTCACAACCTGCAGCCTCGTATGGCTAGTTCCCTAATTAACAAATCGAACGAATCACAAATCAAAATTCACATCCTGGAGCCTCATATGGCTGTTTCCCTAATTAACACTTGCATTTCCCTCTGTATGTCAGCCCTCTGTATGTACTGCGTATTGTCAGCCCTCTATAAAGAATTATAACATTTTAAAATATTAAAATTCAATCGTACACCAATGCATAGAAGTTGTTATTAGAATCTATTGCTAAGTGGGTAATGCTTTTCAGAGTCACTTATGAACATATGTATATATGTTGCGATAGACTGATGTCTCATAATGCAACGCGTCCAGATCCATTGGTAAACTGACTAGAAAGGGGGGCGCGGGTCTTGCTGTAGTGATGTTAAGATAACTTGGTTTAATGGTATGCTTATGGTCGGTAAGATAACTTAGCTTAATGGTATATATGCTTACGGTTCAATTTTTATTGTTTAATGGTATGCTGAATCGATATGCAACCAACAGAGGTTATGCCCTCGCATGCCTTTTCACTTTTCTGTCAAAATCCGACAGCATAACTATGCCCTATGGCCTGGTCTTCGTCTTCATAAGTATTGTATATTTTATGTGAGGTTCCGTAGACATCACATTGATTTCACTAGCTAGCTAGCTTCTTAACTCACATGTAGAACCTTTGGAACTAGTGCTACAATTAGAAAGATTTGATGCCATGATTTCATCAGGAATTATCCTTAGACTTTCATGCCAGGAGGTAAAAAGTTTGAAGGTTCTCAATCACCGACTGTTTTTGCTATGGAGATTAGAGATGAGAAGGAATATATCCCTGTATTAGCGTATTTAAGAAGGGAGAATAAGATCCTAGCTATCTCTGCACAAGTTAGGTAATATACCAACATTTGTTATAAAAGCAAGATTATAAATATCTTCCTTAAAATCCGTCAGTCGTCAGAAATATTTCGAGGTAGCTTAGATTACCTCTACGAACTAGTACAGTTAGATCACAACTCATACCTCCATGTGACAATCCATTGAAACAACATAGCTTTAGGCCAGTTGATGGATCATATGGCTTTGCCTCAACCCTTTTGAAGTCCTAAATAATTCATATCTCACTCTCAATGCTACCAACAACTTTTTGTTTCAAAATAGTTCTCAACCTTTTTCTTGGTTATTATTTTGATCTACTCCTCCCACTAGCTACCGGAAATGGAAAGTTTTACCATGATACCAAGATGATTTGAGTGCCCCATTCTAGTATGAAAGAAACCTTTCCTCAAGTGTCTATCCTATAAAACATATGTAGATTGAATACTTTCTCTGTTTCACTATATGTGTCTTAAGTCTCAGGCTGGACGTAGCGAGCGGGCCAAAAAGCCCGCTCGTGGACCGGCCCGCACCGGACCGAAATTGGAGGCCCGACAAAAAATAACAGTCGGTCCGGTCTGTAAAAAGAGGCCCGAAAGAAGTCCGGTCCGGTCCTGTTTTGGCCCGGTCCACTCGGTCGGACCGAAAGGAATTTTTGGTTTTGCATTATCTGAATAATGGGGACGAGGCCCAGCCCATTTAGCGCTCCTGGTATGACCTAATCCATCCCAGGCACGCACATCTCACTCAAACGCTCACATGACGCGGCCGTCCTCCTCCACCACGCAACAGCCGCCGCGACGGCATGGCCGGCAGCAGCAGGGCACGGCCAGCACGGCCAGCCACGGCCACGTGCACGTGCACAACCAGCAGCAGCAGGAGATGGCCGGCAGCCCCAGGCGACGTTTCGCTCAAAAAAATGCACGCACGCACGAACCTGCGCCGCCGCCGCCGCCGCCGTCCAGCGCACAGCCTCTTGTCGTCGCGGCCACAAGCCTCCCTGCGACTTATCGCCATGTCCAGGAGCTTCGCAACCGTGAGATCTCCTTCCCCACGCAATGAATCGACCGGATTCGCCCCGAAGCCATCGCCATCATCCTCCTTCCCCAACTCCTGCTGCCGTCGTTCGTCGTCCATTACGTCGCCGTCGCTGCTTCCTCAGCCTCCCCGACCCCTCCATGGAGTTCACCGTGAGTCACCCTCCCTTTCCCTTCTGGTCTTCCCTCCGATTAGCACCCGGAGCTGTCTCTCGCCGCCGCCGTGATCACCACCTCGCCGCCGCCTCGGTCCTACGGTCTGGCACTCTGGCCCGAGCTTTTCGGCCACCGGTCCGGTGCCTGAAAAGGGGACCGCGGCGGTGCTCGGTCCGATCCGGTCCGGTCCGCCGGCGGCCGGTCCAAACGACGGCTCGGTCAGGGCCCGGACCGGCCCGGACCGCCGTCCACCCTGACTTAAGTCCACCATGCGTATCACCATAGTACAAAATCTAGAGAAACGACCATGAGTACCTCTATGAAATACAGACTACAACTATTTTATCTATGTCAGAACATTTAAGTAGGGGCATGAAGTGAAAACTGGGCAATAACAACACTTCAATCTCCACCCGAGGAAAAATATTGTGAAGAGCGCGCCCCTGATAAGTGTGTCGTTGTGCCTGGGCTGTGAGGGCTCTCACCGCATGAGCCTCTGCTTTGTCTACGACTGCCTTCCGAGCAAATCACCGGCATGGCCGGCCCCTATCTCCAGCTGGATGTGAGATGGGGAGGGAGATGATGAACAGTCGGAGGACCAGTACACACACACATGAAAAAGATATTTGGGTGTCACGAGACTGTTTCACTTTTCTCTTTCTATTCATCTCCTTTTATAGACAAAATACAAATAAGATCAAGGGTGCTACGCAGCAACCCAAAATATCTACATCTAGACTGTATGATGATGGAATTGCATGATGTATTACTCAGGAGCAATCGCACGTATATATGATGTACAACGGTGGACCACGACCTCAACTATACAAGGAAACTAGGAGGTGGGCCCAATACACAATATGCACAACACATATACTCAACACCCCCCGCAGTCGAAGCGGCGCCATTGCTGACGCAAAGACTGGACCGGAACTCCTCGAATGACGCCGTAGGCAAGCCCTTGGTCATGATATCTGCAAATTGATGGGAAGTAGGAACGTGTAGAACATGAATATGGCCAAGAGCCACCTATTCCCGAGCAAAATGAATATCTAACTCAATATGCTTGGTACGACGATGATGAACCGGGTTGGCGGAGAGGTAGACCGCCGAGACGTTGTCGCAGTAGACCACCGTGGCTCGGTCGACAGGACATGAGAGCTCCTGAAGCAGCTGGCGAACCCACGAACACTCGGCGACGACGTTGGCCACAGCGCGATACTCAGCCTTAGCACTGGAACGAGAGACCGTAGGCTGCCGCTTGGACGACCACGAGATGAGCGAGGGTCCAAGGAACACACAGTAGCCCGAGGTGGAGCGACGAGTGTCGGGGCAGCCAGCCCAGTCGGCATCGGAGTAGGCGGTGAGGACGGTGTCGGTGGAGGCGTTAAGCGTGACGCCGAGGTCCATAGTGCCACAAACATAGCGGAGAATCCGCTTGACAGCGGCCCAATGAACGTCCCAAGGAGCATCCATGTGAAGACACAGCTGCTGAACTGCATACTGGATCTCCGGTCGAGTAAGAGTGAGGTACTGAAGAGCCCCAACAATAGACCGGTAAAAGGCAGCATCCGAAGCAGGAGAACCATCTGTGGCAGAGAGCTTGGCCTTCGTATCAACAGGCGTGGCAGCGGGCTTGCAATTAAGCATGCTAGCGCGATCCATGAGCTCATGAGCGTACTTCCGCTGGTGAAGGAAGAAGCCATCCGGACGACGCACCACCTCAACACCGAGGAAGTAGTGCAAAGGACCCAAGTCCTTGATGGCAAATTCAGCGCGAAGACGGTCAGTGAGCTGACTGAGAAGACCAGCCGTACATGCTGTCAGGATGATGTCGTCGACATAAAGGAGCAAATATGCAGTGTCAGAGCCCTGATGATAGACGAACAGCGATGCGTCCGATCGGGTAGAGCGAAACCCGAGCTGGTGCAGAAACGCCGCGAGGCGGTGGTACCAAGCATGAGGAGCTTGCTTGAGTCCGTACAAGGACCGCGAGAGCAGACACGTGGTCGGGGTGTGCCGGATCAACAAACCTCGTGGGCTGCTGGCAGAAGACCTGCTCCTCGAGGTGACCATGGAGGAAGGCGTTGGAGACGTCCATCTGGTGCACCGGCCAGGCACGGGAGACCGCAAGGTGGAGAACCGTGCGGATCGACCTGGGCTTAACAACCGGAGCGAAGGTGTCGGTGAAGTCGATGCCATCACGTTGCCAGAAACCACGAACAATCCAGCGCGCTTTATAGCGGTCAAGGGTACCATCGGGACGGAGCTTGTGTTTGAAGGCCCACTTCCCGGTAATCACGTTAGCATGACGGGGACGGGGAACAAGCTGCCACGTCCGGTTGCGCAACAAGGCATCAAACTCCTCTTGCATGGCAGCCATCCAGAGCGGGTCACGAAGAGCGGCTCGAACGGAGGACGGCAATGGCGACGGCGAAGAGGTGGATGCCGCATGGACGTACTCATCCGAAGCATAGCGCGAGCTCGGGGAAAAAACGCCCGTACGGGCGCGAGTGACCGGACCGACCGCGGGTGGTGAGTCCGCAGCCACCGATGAAGAGGCGCCAGGGGGCGACGAGGCTGCGGCCGAAGGCGGGGCCGCAGGAGCCCGGCCCGCGGGCGGGGCTGACCCGCTGGCCGACGAGGCCGCGGTCGAAGGGGGCGCCGCGAGAGCCGGGACCGCGGTCGGCGACGTCGGCGATGGAGCGGCGGAGGGCGGCTCAAACATCGGGCCGGCAGGGGCCGCCGCGTCGGAGGGCGGCGGCGAGGCAGACGCCGAGCCGAAAGACGGCGTCGAGGCGGGGCCAGCACTGGACCCGGAGGCAGCCGGAGACGGGTGATGCGCGTCAAAGCCAGGGGGCGGGCTGAGGGCGCCGCGCGAGCGCCCCGGGCGAGACGCCGAGAGTCCCACATTATCAGCGGCGGGAGGGACAACCGGAGGTACCTGCTGAAACGAAAACACTTGCTCATCAAAGTAAACGTGTCGGGAGGTGAACACGCGGTGGGAGACGGGATCGTAGCAGCGATAGCCCTTGGAGTTGGAAGGGTAGCCGATGAAGATGCATGCAACAGAACATGGTGCAAGTTTATGAGGAGAAGTGTCAGCAGTTCTAGGATAACATAGACACCCAAAGATACGGAGAGCATCATAATAAGGTGGCGTACCAAAGAGGAGGTGGTGAGGTGCGTAGTTCCACCGCGGGCGACAAGGCCGGAAGTTAAGGAGTAGTGATGCGGTAGCAAGTGCGTCCGGCCAGAAGCGAGGCCGCATGTTAGCATGAAACAGGAGCGTGCGAACGCAGTCATTCAGAGTGCGAAGGACGCGTTCGGCTCAACCGTTCTGCTGTGAAGTATACGGGCAAGTGAGACGGAAAATGGTGCCATGGTGCGACAAAAAAAGTGCGAAAAGTAAGATTGTCTAACTCTTTTCCATTGTCAGTCTGAAGAGCAATAATGGGACGCCCAAACTGCGTGCTGACATAGGAGTAAAAAGCCGTCAGGGTGGAAAGTGCATCCGACTTTCGTCGCAAAGGAAAAGTCCACACATAATGAGAGTAATCATCAAGGATAACCAGATAATATAAATAGCCCGAATTGCTAGGAACTGGAGAGGTCCACACATCGCTATGAATTAACTGAAAAGGAAAAGAAGCAATGGTGGTGGAGTTATTAAATGGAAGACGAACGTGTTTGCCGACACGACAAGCATGACAAGTTTGATCCTCTATCTTATTACAACTGAAACTGAAACTCCTAAGAATATGACGAAGGGTGGCGGGGTTGGGATGACCCAGACGAGCATGCCAAAGATCAACGCTAGCGGAGAGGGCGACCCGTGCGGTGGTGGTGGAGGAAGGCGGATGCACCGGATAGAGCTCGTCGGGGCTGTCACATCGGTGAAGTACCATCCTGGTTCGAGCGTCCTTGACACAAAAACCAAGCTCGTCAAATTCAACAGTAACAGGATTTTCACAAGTGAAACAACAAACGGAAATAAGGTTCTTAATAAGATGAGGTGACACAAGTATGTTAGACAAAGATAAAGGCATGGAATTAGAAGGAAATGAAGTATGCCCGACGTGTGTAATAGGGAGGATGGAACCGTCACCGACAATGATGCGGTGGGCGGTGGTGACGGGAGTGAAAGAGGCAAGATTACCAGGATGAGCAAACATGTGAGTAGTGGCTCCGGTGTCCATGTACCAATCACCGCCTCCAGTGTAGTTGTTCGGCGTAGGGGCGGTGTGCAGCGCGGCGAGAAGCGTCGGGTCCCAAGGCACCGGTGGCAGCGCCGGCGAAGGTGACGGAGATGCCATCGGGAAGCCGTAGCCGCCACTCAGCTGCGGCGGCGGGTACCCTCCATAGGGCTGCGGAGCCGCATACTACGCCTGATGCGCCGGAGGACGCGGAACGGGAAGGGTCGGCGCCGGCGCCCATTGGACCGGCATGGTGTACGCATGGACGAAGCCGGTCCATGGGTTGTACCCGCTGGCCCATGGAGGAGGCGCCTGGGGCTGCTGACGATGATATGTACCTAGGGTAGGGTCATAGGCCTGTCCTAGACGTCCTACCCAAGGTCACTGCCTTAAAGTCATGTGCATTCAAGGATCAGCAGAAGATACCGACTGAAATCACCATAGAGTGCAACCCACTCGACCAGGTGTCCCACTCGGATACCCCAATTCCATTCAACCAAGATAAAGCCACTCGACCACAGGAAGAATCACTCGGAGAACAGAAGATCTAAAGCCACCCAGGATGGCAACGGTCAGGCATTCACTCCGTAGTATTGAAGACCATTTATAGTTCTTTACAGCTGGTGTTACCAGTAACGCCCTGTCTTACTGCATATTGAACTCTGTGTAATGTGGGATGGCTGGGGTCCTGGCGCACTCTATATAAGCCACCTCCTCCTCTGGCACAAGGGTTCGCACCCCCTGTAACTCTCACGCATAATCCAGTCGACCAAGCCTCTGGGCACCGAGACGTAGGGCTGTTACTTCCTCCGAGAAGGGCCTAAACTCGTACATCTTCCGGGCACAACCTCACCATAGTTAGGATCCTGCCTCCTCTTATGTACCCCCTATTCTTACTGTCAGACTTACTCCCACGACAGTTGGCGCCCACCTTGGGGCCGGTGTCTTAGCGACTTCCGGTGAGGTTGCAGTTTTTCCGATCTCCACCAGCATGGTTTCTGGCGGTGGTTTGGCTGAGGGCCGCGAGATCCGTCTCGGCACGCTCGTTTTCATCGCCGACGACTCCGCCTGGCTCCAGGAGGCCCCCCTCGACGTCGAGACGCTCCCCGTCCGCGGGGCGGCGCACTTTCGCGCATGTGCTCGCAGCGTCCTTCAGCGGCAGCCGTCGACTCAGTATCGGTCGGCTCCCGCGGCATCCTCGCTCCCCGCTGTTCGCCATCGCAAGCGATCTGGTCGGTCGCGGCTTCAGCGGTGGGTGAAGCATGCGGTGGCCCGCCAGTCAGCCACCCCACAAATCACGGCAATTGAGCCCGACAAACCTCCCTACATACTATTCGACCTGTCGACTGGTTCCGCCGAGACTCTGTCCGAGTGCGGAAGCAGTGACCCTGTGGCGGAAGTCTTGATGGTCGATACGCCACGCGGCCCGCCTGGTTTCCATCGCGGTGGCGGCGGCGATGGCGGCGGCGGCTCGTCGCATGGTCATGAAGAATATCGTCCTGAAGCCCTCACTTCGGAACAGAGGGACGAGCTGCAACGTCGCAATATGGAGGCCCTCCACACCCCCATCATTGGGGAGACCTCCGAGGCTCGGGCCTTGGAAGCTGCGCGTCTAGCCACCTTGGCTGAGCGCGCGCGACTGGAAAATCTCCAACATTCACTCAACGAACGAGCTCGCCGTCAGATCCCCGAATCCAGTCGACATCATCGACAATTGTTTCCGCCTGAACCTCAGGTATATCGCACACTGGTCCAGAATCTTGTAGCTGCAACTCGTATAGCAGAGTCGATTCAGCCATTCCGATGAGAGGCTGGTAGAGGTTTGCTGCAGATCCGAGCGTTGCTCCGGGCAGCGGGTGAACAAAACTCTGCCATTTCTCAGTCGCGCAACAGGATCCATAGCAGATCTGTGGTTGCAGACACAGTTCAGTCGGCTCATAGCCCAAGATCGCCTCCGCGGCGTGAGGATCGTGGACACCGCCAGGATCAGCACCTGGATCGGGGCCATGGGCTGTATGATCATCGATTCGGCCGTGATGACCGCCGTCGAGTTCCTTCGCCCCCTCCGAGGGGCGGATCGTAGGTGCCCCGGCATTATGATGACAGGCGCCCGTATGGTGATGAGCGAAGAGGTCCCGTCGACCCAAGGGAGCCCGGGTTTGATGCAAGATCAGTTCTTGTTCAAGGTCTGGTCGACAGAGGCCGGGCACAAAGAGAGGGACAAGACAGAGATCGTCTGGTTGGAGGCCGAGTGCATGTTTCTGGGCCCGAATGTTTCAGTCGAGCCATCAGGGCTGCTGAGATCCCTCCCAACTTCAGGTTGGCGACGGGAGTGAGTAAGGTCACCGGTGAGTCGAAGCCTGACACCTGGCTAGAAGATTACCGAATGGCAGTGCAGATCGGCGGCGGCAACGATGATGTGGCCATGAAACACCTCCCTTTGATCCTTGAAGGATCGGCCAGAGCTTGGTTGAATCAGCTATCCCCTGGTAGCATTTACAGTTGGGAAGAGTTAGCCCGAGTGTTTGTCAAAACATTTGAGGGCACTTGCAAGCGTCCTGCCAGGTTGGCTGAGTTACAACATTGTGTTCAGAAACAGAATGAGACTTTGAGAGATTTCATTCAGAGGTGGACTACCTTGCATCATACGGTTGAAAACGTGTCGGAGCACCAGGCAGTTTGTGCCTTCAAAGAAGGCGTTCGGTACAGAGAGCTCAACCTGAAATTCGGTTGGATAGGAGACATGTCCCTGACTCGAATGATGGAGATAGCCACTCGGTACGCTAACGGTGAAGAGGAGGACCGACTCCGCAGTGGCAAGAACAAACCAGTCCCCCAAGACACCGGAGGAGGAAATTCCAGTTGGAAGCAGAAATGTAAGGCCGAGGTTGCAGGTCCAGCAGTCAACAGCGGTCTCGGGGACTACACCCACTGGGTGTAATCCCGCAGTGGGTGGCTTAGCCACGAACCCGATTTGCCTAAGTTTAAAAAAACACTTCGAGTAAAGAGCAACCCTCTCACTCGGGGGCTTAGCTGCGAACCCGATTCGCCTAAGTTTAAAAAACACTCCGAGTGAAGAGCAACCCTCCCACTCGGTGGCTTAGCCGCGAACCCGATTCGCATAAGTTTAAAAAAACACTCCGAGTAAAGAGCAACCCTCTCACTCGGGGGCTTAGCTGCGAACCCAATTCGCCTAAGTTTAAAAAATACTCCGAGTGAAGAGCAACCCTCCCACTCGGGGGCTTAGCTGCGATCCCGTACTCGCCTAAGTTTCAAAACTACTCCGAGTGGAGAGCAATCCTCGCACTTAGGGACTTAGCTGCGATCCCGTACTCGCCTAAGTTTCAAAAATACTCCGAGTGAAGAGCAGCCCTCTCACTCGGGGGGCTTAGCTGCGATCCCGTACTCGCCTAAGTTTCTAAAATACTCCGAGTGAAGAGCAGCCCTCTCACTCGGGGGCTTAGTTGTGATCCCGTACTCGCCTAAGTTTCAAAAATATTCCGAGTGAAGAGCAACCCTCTCACTCGGGGGCTTAGCTGCGATCCCGTACTCGCCTAAGTTTCAAAAATACTCGAGTGAAGAGCCCCCTCTCACTCGGGCTTGCTGCATCCCGCACTCGCCTAAGTTTCAAAAATACTCCGAGTGAAGAGCAACCCTCTCCCTCGGGGGCTTAGCTGCGATCCCGCACTCACCTAAGTTACAAAACTACTCCGAGTGGAGAACAATCCTCCCACTCGGGGGCTTAACTGCGATCCCGTACTCGCCGAAGTTTCAAAACTACTCCGAGCGGAGAGCAATCCCCCCACTCGGGGACTTAGCTGCGATCCCATACTCGCCTAAGTTTCAAAAATACTCCGAGCGGAGAGCAATCCTCCCACTCGGGGACTTAGCTGCGATCCCGTACTCGCCTAAGTTTCATAAATACTCCAAGTGAAGAGCAATCCTCCCACTCGGGGACTTAGCTGCGATCCCGTACTCGCCTAAGTTTCAAAAATACTCCGAGTGAAGAGCAACGCTCTCACTCGGGGGCTTAGCCGCAAAGCTGATTCGCCTAAGTTTCAAAAACATACTCCGAGTGAAGAGCAACCTTCCCAATCGGAAGCTTGGCCGCGCACTCTGAGCTGTGTCACAAGTACAGCGTACGATTGCACTCTGAGCTGCGTCACAAGTACACCGTCCCGTTGCACTCTGAGCTGCGCAAGTACAACGTCTACTCCGAGTGGAGAGCAATCCTCTCACTCGGAGACTCAGCTGCGATCCTAGATTCGCCTGAGCCAAAAAATTCGAAAGCAATACGAACAAAGCAACTGCATCCAAATAAAAACAACCAAGTTCAGATAAATCCACGAAGGTTCGGAAGTACACGGGCGTCAAGCCCAAAAGAGTTTAACGATTACAGAATCACTCGGCATTCCGAGGCAAAAGAGGGTAAAGTTATCAAGTTTTTTCACTCAGCAGGAGGAGGACTTGCTGGCTCGACGAAATTGTCCAGATCGATGCCGTCTGCAATGCGAGTGGCTACGTTGATGAAGGTCTCCATGAAGGATTGGAATTGAACCTTCTTGGTGTTGGCGACCTTAAGAGCCGCCAGCTTCTCTTCTTTGACTTCCTTGCAATGAACGCGGACGAGTGACAAAGCCACGTCAGCACCGCAGCGGGCAGCTGACTTCTTCCACGCCTGCACTCGGTCCGGGATGCTGTTGAGTCGAGTCATCAGTGACTCAAGGTCATTTAGGAGCACATCCTCTGGCCATAACTCCTTGTCGATCCGGGACAATGCGACCTTCAGTCGAGCAATGTAATCCAAGACACTGGGAAGGCGAGATTCCAATCGCAGCACGTTCATTGCAGCTTCGTCCTTGACGGGAGAGTTGATAGGGTCCAGACCTGTCTCGATCCGCCCTGTTTCTTCCTCGAAGTTCTGACAGAATTCTGCGCACACGAAAGGTGTTAAAGTGATAGTAATATAATGGAAAAGTTCTCTGCAGTCAGTCGGAAAGTACCTTCAAGCATGAGGAACATCTTCTTGGCAAGACCTTCCAGATAAGTTTCCAGTTCATCTCTCTTCCGAGTGAGAACATCAACCTTATCTGCCAAAGCCACCTTCTCCTCCTTCAGCTGGACGACTTCCTTCTTCGCTTCATCAACAGCGGTTTTCAACTTGGCGTTCTCTTCTTCCAACTTTCCGACTGAAGCCAGCTTCTTGTCGGCAAGTTCAGTCTTCTCCCGCGCCGTCTTCTACGCCGCTGTAAGGTCAAGATCCTTCTGCTCCAGAGCCTGCTTCATTTTGTCTAAAGAAATAACATTCCTCAGACGAGCTTGGAGTTGATGGTTTTCACTACGCACATCTGCTCGAGTGAAGTCACTCAGTTCAAAGAATGGAAAGGAAAATATGACGAGGCAAATAGTTAGTGAGTTGTTACCTCCCATGACGACTACTTCATCTTGAGCCTTCTTCAGGTTCTCCTTGGCCAACTCCATATCGAGGTTGAGTTGAATTTGTTTCCTCTCCAAGTCAGAAAACTTAGATCCAAGCTCACAGGATTTCTACAATCAATCAACAAGACATGTCAGTCGACAGAAACAAGGATCAGTCATTTCTGAGTGATATGATGCAAGGTCAGATTATTACGACAAAAAGAGTTCTAAGACTACTGCCGAATCAAACATTCAACAGCAGTCTCGGGGACTACACCCAGTGGGTGCACTTGGGGTGCCCCCACTGGTTCAATTTCCCACTCGGCATGGTCTGCCCAACGCGAGGGGAAGGAATAATAAATAAAAAAAGATAGAAGACTAGAGATTGGAAAGTTTTAAGACCGCCACCGACTGCCAGCAATTAACTGCGGTCTCGGGGACTACACCCAGTGGGTGCACTCAGCGTGCCCCCACTGGACCAAAACTTCACTCGGCACGACCTGTCTAACCCGAGTGAAAAGAGCTACACGTAGCTACATGACACACCCACTGGGTGTAAAGAGGCAAGAAACAGATTGACATCTTACGAATAATAAAGCAGCAGTTTTCAAGTAGCATATCCTAACAGAGCAAAGATCAAGCTGAAAGCCGATCGGAAATCAACTTACAGTCCCACTTACTCGGACGTTGGTTTGAAGGGCAGAGCTGGCGTCATAGGCGGCCTTGCTGGTTTCGTACACCACCTTCATTCGGTCCATCATTAAGCCTGCTTGGATCATGGCTTCCTTAGCAGCGCCTACTTGGTCCTCCGGGACGTGGTGAGCAACAAATAGAGGGGTTGATGGAACAGATGAGGTAGCCGGAGGAGCTGAAGCTTGAACTCGCACAGTTGGAGCAGGGACTTGAGCAGTCGACGCCGAAGGCTGGTCAGTCGACAAAGGATCAGCAAAAGAAACATAAGTCCGAACTGGATCACCAAGTTGTTGAACGACTGGTTCTGATGTCGATGTCGAGTGAGACACTTTGCTGGCAGGCACCTTCTTGCCCAGAGTCCTGCTCTTTCTCCCGGTGTTCTTTTGTGGCGCTTCTTCATCATCGTCATCAGCTGGAAGCTGAATAACATTTGTTGGCACTGCAAAACACTCGGCCGTAAGAGTTTGGTCGACCGTCAGAACAAGTTGGCAAAGAGAAGGGCTGTGGAGCTGTACCTGCCCGAGAAGTGGCCACGTCTGCAGTTTCCGCGTCGTCCTACTCCTTGTCAATGTCCATGGACGTCCCAGAAGTAGCAGCGCTGAAAGTTCCCAATTTCACTAGGTCAAACAAGAAGAGAAGTTCCCGATCAAAACGAAAACAGAAAGAAGAAATACTCACGCCGAGGTGACAGGCACAGCCACCTTGATCCTAGGCAGGGCCTTCTGAGGTTTGGACACGGCAATTTTGGCCTGCTTTGGAGCCTTCTCTGATGGCTCGGGAGTGGACGTCCAAGTGCGCTTCGTGACTTGCGTACTTAGATCATGCGACTACTTGGAACGCCGCTCAGTGCGGGGCGGCGAGTCGACTTCCTCGCCGCTACTAGAGTCTTCGCTGTCCTCTTCACTTTCATCCTCAGATTCCCAGCCAGCACTTCCGCCGTCACTTTCCACTCCCTCATGGTACTGCTCTCCGTTTGGCATCGAGTACATCTTGGAATAAATCTGCACGACAAAAATTAGCAAGTATCTGTCGAATTCAAGAGCAAGCTGCAGATTGAAAAAAGAAAACACTCGGTATACTGAGTCCGACCTCTTCTGGCTCGTTGTCGGCGTCGAATGGCAGAATCCTCCTGGATCCCCTGTGGTTATCCTTGTTTCCAGTGATACTCCGCAGCCACTAAGCCACTGTCTCCTCGGCAACCTCCTCTGGGTGGACCCAAGCGGTGTCTGCGGGGCCCGAATACATGCACATCGGATGATCGCGGGCCTGGAGAGGCTGGATGCGTCGACTGAGGAACACCTCCAACAGATCCATGACAGTCACACCCTCCCGGACTAAGTTAACGAATGCGTCGACTAAAAGGGACACCTCGCCTTTCTCCTCTGGGTTCACAACCAGTGAAGAAGGTTGGCGGAGTCTCTCCATAGTGAAAGGGGGAAGGCCGGTCGACTGACCAGGAGTCGGGATGTCTTTGCAGTAGAACCAGGTCGACTGCCATCCTCTAACTGACTCGGGAAAGGTCATGGGAGGAAAAGTACTCCTACCCCTAATTTGAATCCCTAACCCCCCGCACATTTCGACCACGTGCGTCTTTTTATCAGTCGGGTTAGCCTTTTTCACCGACTGAGAACGACAAGTAAAGATATGTTTGAAAAGGCCCCAATGCGGCTGGCAACCAAGGAAGTTCTCGCACAGAGAGACAAATGCAGTGAGATATGAGATTGTGTTGGGTGGGAAGTGATGGATCTGAGCACCAAAGAAATTCAGAAAACCCCGGAAGAACGGATGCGGAGGCAGAGAGAAACCCCGATCGACGTGGGTGGTGAGGAGGACACGCTCACCTTCGCGTGGCTGGGGTTCAGATTCATTCCCCGGTAGCCTCCAGGACCCGTGAGCAATCAAGCCGTCATTGGCAAGATTCTCCAAGTCCTCCCTCACAGCAGTGGAGCGGATCCAGTCTCCCTGGATCCAACCAGGCGGCAGACCGGACCGCGACGACGACCCCCGAGCCGTCTTCTTGCCCTTCGCCGCCACCATCTTCTTCGCGCGCTCCAGGGCCGCGGTCTTCTCCTTCACCATGGCGACGGAGCTCGAGAGGAACGGGCGAAGGCGTAGGGCGCAGGGGGCGGTGAGGCGGAGAAGTGGAGAGAAAGGGGAACGAATGAGGAACGCTGTTCATTGCTTCGGCCTCAACACTTTTATGGGGACGCTTCCGAGTGACTGACCTATGGGCCCGAGAGATCATGTTGCATCCCACAACAGACGCTCGCTCGATACGTGGCGAAAAAGGCGGTGCGGAAATCGAGGCGCCCCTGCCTATCCGTCCCGTTTACTGCGTCGCGTTTCGTCCCGCGCACTTCTCCAAAATTTCGAATCCCGTGAGATCCGGGAACTGCAGAGCAATCAATCGCACCAAAGATTTTGCACTCTAATTCACTCGAAGATTTCCAGCATAATTCACTCGATGATCTCAGGAACCAGAATCGATCAAGGCAACTGATGCATGGTTAAAGTTTCAATGGGTTACCAAGACCTTGATGGGATACCTCCGAAGCATAAGATCGAGTCGGAACCAACTTCAACCCTTCTTCACTTGGACCTCAATCCATTCGGGGGCTAATGACGATGATATGTACCTAGGGTAGGGTCACAGGCCTGTCCTAGACGTCCAACCCAAGGTCACTGCCTTAAAGTCATGTGCATTCAAGGATCAGCAGAAGATACCGACTGAAATCACCATAGAGTGCAACCCACTCGACCAGGTGTCCCACTCGGATACCCCAATTCCATTCGACCAAGATAGAGCCACTCGACCACAGGAAGAATCACTCGGAGAACAGAAGATCTAAAGCCACCCAGGATGGCAATGGCCAGGCATTCACTCCGTAGTATTGAAGATCATTTATAGTTCTTTACAGCTAGCGTTACCAGTAATGCCCTGTCTTAATGCATATTGAACTCTGTGTAACGTGGGATGGCTGGGGTCCTGGCGCACTCTATATAAGCCACCCCCCTCCTCTAGCACAAGGGTTCGCACCCCCTATAACTCTCACGCATAATCCAGTCGACCAAGCCTCTGGGCACCGAGACGTAGGGCTGTTACTTCCTCCGAGAAGGGCCTGAACTCGTACATCTTCCGTGCACAACCTCACCGTAGTTAGGATCCTGCCTCCTCTTACGTACCCCCCATTCTTACTGTCAGACTTACTCCCACGACAGTTGCTGCTACTGACGAGGAAGCCCTGCAGCCTGCGGCTGTTGCTGGCCACCGCGCCGGCCGCGGCGCCGATCAGCGGGTGGCGCGGGAGGGGCGGGTGGCGCGGGAGGGGCGGGCGCCCCGTACGGCTGCTGCGGCAAGGGCAGCGGCGGCGGCTGCTGCTGCGGCTGGTAGGGCACCGGGTGGCGCGGCGGTGGAGGGGCGGCAGGGGCAGCGTGTGGTGGTGGTGGCCCGCCGCGGGTGGTGCCTGCGGCGAGGGCAGTGTGGATGGCCCGCGCCTTGACCTGCTTCATCCGACGCTCCTCCAGCCGGAGGTAAGCCATGAACTTGGCGAAGGAGGGCTTGGGGATGAGGGTAAGGTTTGCCGCGGCGTTGCCGAAGACCTCGTTGAGGCCGGCGGTGAACGTGCTGAGGAGGAGATCATCGTCAATCTTCGCGCCAATATCACGGAGCTCGTCAGCGAGAGTCTTGAGACGGCGACAATAGTTGTCGACGGAGGAGTTGTCCTGGTGGCATCCAAAAAAACTCTTGCTGCAAAAAAATGCGACGTTGAAGACAATTGGCGGTGAAGAGCCCATTCAGCTTGGTCCACACGGCGTGGGCGTCATCACTGTCTTGCACGACCGTCTGAAACAGGTCCGGCGAGATGGTGAGGAAGAACCAACGGATGAGCGTGGCGTCGATGGTGGACCACTCATCGAACGCGGGCACGAGGCTGGAGTCGACGGAGCCGTCCACATGGTCGAGGAGGTTGTACTCCCCGAACATGAGGGAGAAGTACGTCTTCCACGCGTAGTAGGAGGAGTCCGTCTGAGAGAGACGAACCGGAACCCGCTCGTAGATGTTGAGGTTGCGGATGTCGGCAGCTGTGACGACCCCGGCTTAATCGTGCACTAATCATACACGCAAATGCGCACGATCAAGCCTAAGGACTCACTTGAAGATATCACAACACAACTCTAAAACATAAAATAAAGTCATACAAGCTTAATATTACAAGCCAGGGCCTCGAGGGCTCGAATACAAGCTCGATGGCATACAAGCGTCAGCGGAAGCATTAGATATCTGAGTACAGATATATTACAGAGAGAGAGATAAGCCTTCACAGAGGCGGGGTAAAAATAAAAACTACGATCGAAAGGCGTAGGCCTCCTGCCCGGGACCCTCCGATCCTACTCCTGGTCGTCGAACGGCTCCTCGTAGTAGTAGTACTCGCCAGGCGGGTAGTAGTACTGGTCGTCGGCTGGGACTTCTGGCTCAGGGGCTCCGTCATCTGGTGGCATCAAATGGGAAATGGGGAAAAAGAAAATAAAGCAAACGTGAGTACTCATCCGAAGTACTCAGCAAGCAAGGATCTACACTACATATGCATCATTGTCAAAGGAATGGCTGTATATGTGGACTGGGCTGCAGAAATGCCAGAGTAGAGGGGGAAAGCCTAGTCCTATCGAAGACTAGCATCTTCAACAATCTTCGTCAGTCTTGCAGCATCAGGAGAGAGCAGATGAACATAATGTAAAGTAGTAGTAGTAATATCATCAACCTCGACCTGAGATCCTTTCTCGACTCCCTGCGAGAAAGCAATCCCAGAGCCGTACTATCCAATTCTCATCACATGTTCTAGTTGTACCGATCGGGATACAACTCCGAGTGTCCGTTACCGTAGGACAGGCTATCGATAGAAGTTTCTTCCCAGCAGGGGTGCACCAAGTTACCCACCACGCTTGCTTAACTCCGGCCGGACACACTTTACTGGGTCATGCCCGGCCTCGGCTAAGCAACACGCCGCAACCCGACCTAGACTTATAAGAGAGGTCAGCACGCCGGACTAAACCTATGCCCCCAGGGGTCTTGGGCCATCGCCCCGGGAACTCCTGCACGTTACGGGGCCACCGAGAGCAGACCTAGCAACCCCTTATACAAGCGCGGTTGCGTTACCAGTCCAACTCGGCGTGCGCCGCTCCTTACTGACGTCAAACAAGCTTCGGCTGATGTGTACGACGCAGAACGCCCATACTATGCCCATGTGATGGTTAGTGCTATCGGGCCAGAGGCCCCTCGGATCAAATATCCAAACCGTAGTGGATTAGGAGCGCGCGGAAACGAGCAGAGACTCACGATCGATGTGACCCCGTCGCCCCGTCTCGAGGACTTGCGGCAAGGGCTAAGAATGCCCGGCCACGCCTCGTAGTTATCTCGCGGGCACCATCCAGGTCAACCCGACTCCACATCACTTCGCGTTAAGCTCGCGCGGGTACCCCTTAGGGCCGACCCGTCTTTAGTATCATAGTTTAGTGCAAGTCATAATATCCAAGGTAACTGTGTGTCTGACACCGAAGGGAACCCTGAGGAATCACCCTCGATGGAATTCCCGCTCGTTGTTATCATCAAGGTGAACGAAGGAGGAATCACCCTCGAGGTCCACCTTGAGGAGTTGCGCGACGACGTCGTTATCGGGGGTGGTGTAGAAGGAATCACCCTCGCTTACCACGACCGAGTAACTAACCTACAAGGTTAACATCAGAAGTGCTGACGAGGTATCACCCTCGGCACTCGATGGTAACCCAGCAGTGTCGGCAACTAAGGGGAAGTGATGTGCGGTGCCATGATCTAGTCTTCAATCCCGATGATCGGGTCTTCTGATGTCCAGCAGGGCAGTCGGGATCAAGTGGGGGTCTCGGTCGTGTCTCTACCCACCTTATACTAAGCAGTCTAGGATAACCGGTAAGGTAACAAAGCAGGGTACAATAATCAGGCTATGCAGCAGATATAGGAAAACAGTAGCAGTAGCAGTTCTAATGCAAGCATAAGAGAGAAGAGAATAGGCGATATAGGCATGCTCAAAATGGGGGTGCTTGCCTGTTTGCTCTGGGGCAAGGGCAAGGTCGCCTGTGGTGTCGTCGGGGACGTAGTCGTACTCCTGAGCTGCGTCTGCCTCGGGAGCTACGTCAACGTCGGGGTCTAATCGAGAGAGAAGAGGGGGAAGAAACAGGTAAACATAATGCAAACAAATGCAATACGGTGCGTGTGATGCTATGATGCAGTGCAGGGTTGCCTAAATATGCATTTAAGTCATTTTAGTTATTTTTAGAATTATTCTGGGATTTAATATCCGACGTGTGTGCACTATTCATCTGCCGGATTCGGGTCCGGAGTTACGAGTTCTTCTACGTAGGAGGTTCCGATGGAGAAACAGACGGCACGATCAGACTCGTCTCGTCGTTCTGAGCAACTTTCATGTTTAAACTTTTTCGATCTGAGTTACGGTTTAAAAGTTATGAATTTTCAAAGTTTTTATTATTTTCTGAAATTATTTCAAATACTAAATTCGGCAGAAACTGAAATATGACGTCAGCATTGCATCACTGTGACGTCAGCACAGCTAACCCGCTGACTGGGTCAAACTGACAGGTGGGCCCACCTGTCAGCCTCTCTGGATTAACAGAGGTTTAAACTAAACTAACAGAACTAGTTAGTGGGGTGGGCCCCAGGTGTCATTGAGTAATAGGGTTAATTAATCAGGTTTTAAATTAAAAGTGTTTAACTATATTAACTAAATGAAGAGGGCCCACTGTCAGCGGCTGTTAGTGAACAGTAAACAGGGTTGACCCTGGTCAACGAAGTCAAAATGGTCAGGGGCCCACTCGTCAGCGACCTGGGGTGGACCCCACGCGGTGCCACGCTGGCGACGACGCCGGAAACGGCTCCGGTGAGCTCCCGCGGCGGCGCTCTCGCCGGAAGTGCTCGGGAATCACCTGCGGGGCACCAATTCGAGCGCCGTTTCTTGCTCTCGAACGTGCGCATCAAGCCGCGTTGATCTACGCAAACGGGAAGAGCTCAGGTGGTCGGAACCGATGGCTACAGCGAGCGCGGCGGCGGCCGGAATCGGTCCAACGCGGGCGTGCGGCTACGGCTCGCTTTCGAGCGGGCCAAGCGGCTAAGCAGCAGTAGCAGATCTCCAGGAACGCGCTACGGTGACTAGACGGAGCAGGGAAGACTAGAGAGCTCGCGCGCGGCAGCAATGGCGGACGGCGGCGCGTGGCTTCGTTGACGGCTAGCTATGGGGCAGCAGCGCGCTAGCGGAGGGGAAGAAGAGGGAGAGTAGCTCACGTAGCGGCTCACGGAGGCCGGCGCAAAGTTTAGTAGCTGCCGACGGGCTCGGGGTCGACGGGGATCGCCGGCGCCCGAGAAGACGAAGTCGAGGTCGATCCTGTCCGCGCGGGCCTCCTCGAGCTCAACGGCGAGGTGCAGACGAAGGAGTTGAACGAGTCGGAGTAGATGGGCACGGCGGCGAGGCAACACGATGGCGATGGCCGCGGAATCGAGCAGCGGTCGGCGACGGCGTCTCGGGTGGAATGGGGATCGAGAGAGGGGAAGCGAATGGGGGCGAGTGGAGGCGGCTAGGGTTCAGGAGGGAGGACGAGGGGGCTCGGGGCGACCATAAAGACGTCGGGGAAGGCACGGATGACCGGCGCGTGGTGGATCGCCGGCTCGGGCGCGCGCGGTGTTGACACGGCGACGGAGGGGGGGGAGATGGTGAGTTGGGCTGGGCCACAGTGGCTAGCTGGGCCAGTGCACAGGTAAGTGCACAGTGTTCCCTTTTTAGGCCTCTTTCATTTTATATTTTCTGTTTCATATTTTCTTTTATTCCATTTCTGTTTTGTAATTGTTAGAGCACTTTTGCATTTTTGTAAAATGTGAGAGTTGTCCCAAATATTGCAATGCAATATTATCTCTCACCAAAAAGTGGTTTGGACTGATTTGAATTCCATTTGAATTGGATATTATTTTAATAGATGTAAATAGTCTGTTTTGAGTGCTGTTTCATCTTGTTTGAGTCGCTTGCCCAACTCCAATTATTTTGATATTGGTTTTAGAAATGTTCCTGGATTATTGGCCATTTAATGAACATTTTCCCAACAGAGTTTGAACAACTTTATAATTCACCTTTGAATTTGAGTTGATTTTCAGATGTGGATTTGAATTGGATCATTAACCCATATGACATGGCACTGCAAATGATCATGACTTGGCAGTTTTAACAGAGTGTCACATAGTTTATTACACGGGGGTGTTACAAGTTCTCCTCCTCTAAAAGAAATTCTCGTCCCGAGAATTTTAGGAGGTAGAAGGGAAAAGTCCGGGATATTCTTCCCGAAGATGATCCTCGCGTTCCCAAGTGGCTTCGTCTTCAGTGTGATTCGACCATTGCACTTTTAGGAACTTGGTCGTCTTCTGACGAGTACGACGCTCAGCTTCGTCGAGGATGCGGATCGGATGCTCCTTATAGGAAAGATCATCTTGTAGCTCGAGCATCTCATGATCCACTGCACGGTGCGGGGATTCCTTGAAGCACTTACGGAGTTGCGACACGTGGAAGGCATCATGAATATGGGAGAATTGCGGTGGCAACTCCAATTAATATGCCACCTGTCCCCGTCTAGCCACGATGCGGAAAGGACCAATATAGCGAGGAGCTAGCTTGCCCTTGATTCCGAAACGACGGGTGCCCTTCATTGGAGTGACACGAAGATAGGCTTGATCATCAGGTTGATAGATCACACCCCATCGCTTGCGATCATAATTACTCTTCTGACGGTCTTGAGCTGCTTTGAGATTCTCCCGTACAATTCGGACTTGTTCTTCGGCATGCTGAATAATGTCCGGTCCAACAAGAGGTCGTTCCCCAGTTTCTGACCAATTCAGAGGGGTTCGACATTTACGTCCATAAAGAACCTCAAATGGGGCCATTTTTAAGCTGGCTTGATAACTGTTGTTATAAGAGAACTCGGCATACGGGAGAGATTCCTCCCATTTCTTACCGAAGGATATAACACAGGCTCGTAGCATGTCTTCAAGCACTTGATTAACGCGCTCAACTTGGCCTTGAGATTGGGGATGATAAGCTGAACTCCAGGTAATATGAGTTCCCATTGCTTTCTGAAAACTTTCCTAGAAATGGCCAGTGAAAATGCTGCCACGGTCTGAACTGATTTCCTTGGGAATACCATGGAGTGAAACAATTCTGGAGATATATAGCTCTGCTAACTGACTAGCAGTAATAGTCTCCTTAACTGGCAGAAAGTGTGCAACCTTGGAGAGTTGGTCGACGAAGACAAGAATGGCATCGTGACCCTTCTAAGACTTGGGAAGACCAGTAATGAAGTCCATTTGCACTTTATCCCACTTCCATAGAGGAATAGGGAGCGGTTGCAGAATTCCAGCAGGTTTCTGATGTTCTGCCTTCACGCGACGACAAACGTCACACTCGGCAACATAACGAGCAATATCCTGCTTCATCCTAGACCACCAGTACCTTTGACGAAGATCTCGATACATCTTGGTACTACCCGGATGGATAGACAGCGGTGTATCATGGGCCTCCTTCATGACTTTGTTAGTCATCAGCTCGAAGCGAGGTACTACGATGCGGTCTCTGAAATATAATGTACCATCTTCAGCAACTGAGAAATCCCGATACTTAGCAAGGTGAAGCTCCTTCTTCATCAAGTCAATTTCAGCATCTTTGGCTTGCGCTTCTTTACAGCCTTCAGAAGGTCTGGCTGTACCACAAGGTTATTAAGAGAACCCTGGGGAACAATTCGCAGATTCAGCTGAGTCAGTTCTGCGTGAAGACGAGGTTGAGCTTGCCTAACCATGAGGTTGTTGCAATATGACTTGCGACTCAGGGCATCGGCCATTACATTAGCTTTGCCCGGGGTATAAGAAATACCGCAGTCATAATCCGCAATAGCTTCTAACCATCGTTGTTGTCGGAGATTAAGATCCAGTTGAGTGAATAAGTATTTCAGACTTTGGTGATCGGTATAAATTTCACACCGATTACCCAGAAGGTAGTGTCGCCATAACTTCAATGCATACATCACTGCTGCAAGTTCAAGATCATGCACTGGATAATTCTCTTCATGTGGACGCAATTGACGTGAAGCATATGCAATTACTCTCCGCTCTTGCATTAGGACGCAGCCTAATCCCTGACGAGAGGCGTCGCAATATATGACAAAGTCCTTGCGAGAATCAGGAGGAGCAAGCACTGGAGCAGAAGTGAGCTTGTCCTTGAGGGTTTGGAAACTTTCCTGACACTTGTCTGTCCACTCAAACTTAACGCCTTTGTGGAGCAGATTAGTCAGGGGCTTGGCGATCTTGGAGAAGTTCTCGACGAATCGGCAACAATAGCTGGCTAGACCGAGAAAGCTTCGGACCTGCTTGGCATTCTTCGGAGGAGTCCAGTCAAGGATAGCCTGAACACGCTCCGGGTTAACGGCAATACCATCCTTGGAGATGACATGTCCAAGGTAGGTTACCTCAGAAAGCCAGAATTCGCACTTAGAGTACTTGGCATATAATTGGTGCTCTCGAAGTCTCTCCAGAACTAGTCGAAGGTGCTCAGCATGTTCTTCTTTGTTCTTCGAATAAACCAGAATATCATCCAGATATACCATGACGAATTTGTCGAGGTAATCCATGAATATGTAATTCATTAGGCAGGAGAATGTAGCTGGAGCGTTTGTTAAACCAAACGACATGACTGTGTACTCGTAAGAGCCATAACGAGTAACGAATGCAGTCTTCGGAATATCCTCTTCGCGAACACGGATCTGGTGATAACCCAACCTCAAGTCGAGTTTAGAAAACACCGAAGATCCAGCGAGTTGATCATATAAATCGTTGATCCGGGGAAGTGGATATTTATTCTGAATGGTAGCCTGGTTGATAGGACGATAATCTTGGACCAACCTATTCGTCCCATCTTTCTTCTTGACGAAAAGAGACGGTGCTCCCCATGCAGAGGAACTGGGGCGAATGAAACCCTTCCTTAAGGATTTATCTATTTCCTCCTTAAGATCGATGAGGTGGTGCGGAGGCATCTTGTAAGGACGCTTCGCAATAGGAGTGGTGCCAGGCTTCAAGTCGATGACGAACTCGACAGCTCTAGCAGGGGGTATTCCTGGAAGTTCTTCTGGAAAAACATCCGGGAAGTCACAGACAACTGGGATATTCTCAATCCCATCAAGCGGAGAAGCATTCAACGCGTTCAAGGCATAAATTTGAGCCTCGGCGTTCTGAGTGATATGAGCATGGTAATTCACCATCTCATTCGAGGGGTGCAAGAGGTGAACAACTTTGGTGGCACAATTGATTGAGGCATAGTGGGCCTTCAACCAATCCATTCCCAGAATAAGGTCAATCTTGGACGATTTCAGAATAATGGGAGACGCACTGAACTCCAACTCTTCGATTTCAACGGGAACATTATAGCTAACTGCAAAGGTTCGGCAACCACCCGCGGGGGTGTGTACCAATAAGGGTGTGTTCATGTATTCGCATTTAATGTCATGCATGCGTGCAAAATGTTCTGACATGAAGGAATGCGATGCTCCTGAATCAAATAAAACGGATGCAGGTACTGAATTAACGAGAAGTGTACCCATCACAGTATCTGGTTGATCTGGAGCTCCAGACATGTTGACATGGTAGTACTGCCCACGACCATAAGAAGGTCTGGCATTATTGTTGCGCTGCTGAGGAATACCACGGCCAATTCCACGTCCAGCAGAAGGGAGAGCTAGTTGATTCTGATTTTGAGAACAATCTCTAGCACGGTGACCTGGCTTGCCACACTTGAAGCATAGTCCGCTGTCAGGACGAGGTGCTGGAGCTCGAGGTGCTGGAGCTGGCAGGGGCTGTCTCGGTGGTGGAGGTGGCAGACGTGGTGCAGCATAAGAAGGTCTGTTCGCAGGAGCTGCTGAACGGAACATGCCTTTGGGAAACCAGATGCGTCGCTTCTGGGAAGACGAGCCCGAAGATGAGCCCGACTCACGGGTGCGTCTGGACGCTTCCTTGTGCTTCCCAAGTCCAGTTTCAACCATGATGGCCTTATTCACTAAGGTGGCGAAATCAGGATAATCTTGAACAAGAAGGGCTAACTGAATGTCATGGTGCAGTCCTTCACGAAACTTCTCCTGTCTGCGTTCATCAGTAGGAATGTCCTCTTCAGCGTAACGAGATAAGTCTAGAAACTCGCGCTGATAGACTTCCACAGTCTTGTTTCCTTGGACAAGGCTACGGAACTCAGCCTTCTTCCTAGCTATGATAGCTAGAGGAATGTAGCGGGCGCGGAAAGCAATCTTGAACTCTGCCCAAGTGACGACAGTACCAGGCGGCAGAGTCTGTCGGTGAGTGGCCCACCATTGGGCTGCGGGACCCTTAAGAAGATATGTCGCAAAAGTGACATAGTTAATTTCGGTGACACTAGCAGACTCCATCTCATGAGAGATATCACGCAGCCAGTCATCTGCATCCAGTGGGTTGACTGTGTTGCGGAAAAACGATGGACTGAGCCTCATGAACTCTGGTAAGGCAATGGATGGTTGCTGCTGATTAGCATCAGGACGAGGGAATTGCTGCATAATCCCCGTCATAAACTGGCGGTTGAGTTCAAACTGTTGCATCATCGCTGCCATGTAATCAGGTGGTGGCGGCGGTGGCGGGTTGTTGTCAGCCATCCTGCTATTCCAACAGGGGTATTTCAGCGATAGCTTATGCAAGTGTTTAACAATAAACATGAGGTAACTCGACATTATTGAAAGAGTGCAATAGATGCTAGAAGTAGTCATTAAGACGTACGGATCCATACGTAGTCGGTTACATTCGGGCAGCATAACGGCGCAAATTGAAAAGCTAGACATGCTAGGCGGCGCGCAGGCACGCGGTAAGGAAGTACACAACGGGACATAGCAAAGGCTACATCAGCGTCGGAGAAAACCACTGAAACGGGGTAACTGCAAGTGCGGACGATGGACGTTCGTCGCAGAAGGATCCTGCGCTCCATGGGCACTCTGATGCAGAACCCGGTCTTGAGAAGAAAGAAGAGGTCCACGTGCAGGCGTGTGACCTCCCACAGCAGGCCAGACGATCCCTGATGGCATCTCAGTCCTGCTCGGGTAAAGAATGTACTCCGGATGCATCCCTGCACGAACAGCTGGTAGCAACTGTGTCATAGCCTCGTAGTAGCGTGCTCGAGTGGCGAACAACTCGACGGCAAGAGCCCGAACAGTGCGATCCAGAGCCTGAGTGTACTGAATCAGAACCTGCGGGTCGTAGCGTCGAGACTCATACGGGGCAGAGATAGCTGTGTAAAATCCAGTAGCATCTCCAACAGGTGCATACGGAATGTACCGAAACACAGTATCATCCAAGTTAGCATTGTGCTCTCCTCGGAGACGTGCGACAGCAGAGTAGGCGGCATCATGTACTGCCATCTCAATCGTCACGCCTAATCCATGAAAAAGGTGTAGCTCGGTGTCTGAGTTATTCTGCTGATCATAAATCCGAACTTCAGCATAGTACTATTCCTGGTTGAACTCGCGATAAACCTCATAGACCATGTACTCGAGATACCAGCGGTAACCCAGTCTACTCAGGAGGGCGATCAGAACAACTGGAAATCCAGGGGCATCACGAGCCCAAGTGCGACGCACAAGCTGGGTCGTAGGCCGCGGTGGAAACAGTCGATCCATCTGAAACAGAGAAGTTCAGGGTTGTCATAAGACAATGAGAAATATAACCGATCTCGGAAGGAAAGGTTAAACAAAACAATGGAAAGGAAAATGATTATCAGACTAATCAGATCAAAGACAGGGAAATCGCACTGAATCCAGCTCTCCGGGTGGATAGAATTAACGAGAACCTAAATGTCAGTGTTAGTAAATTTTATTAAACCCGAATAGATGAGAGATTAGAATCCCAGAGTAAAGACGAGGAATAAAAGATCCTAATACCACCCAGTTGGCGACGTGGGCCCGTAAGCCACACAGCCAAGTTAGTAAAACAATTTTTGACCACTAGACTCAACTTCGGCCAAAGAATTGGGAAGGGGGATTCCTAGAGGCAGTCGGCTCTGATACCAACCTGTGACGACCCCGGCTTAATCGTGCACTAATCATACACGCAAATGCGCACGATCAAGCCTAAGGACTCACTTGAAGATATCACAACACAACTCTAAAACATAAAATAAAGTCATGCAAGCTTAATATTACAAGACAGGGCCTCGAGGGCTCGAATACAAGCTCGATGGCATACAAGCGTCAGCGGAAGCATTAGATATCTGAGTACAGATATATTACAGAGAGAGAGATAAGCCTTCACAGAGGCGGGGTAAAAATAAAAACTACGATCGAAAGGCGTAGGCCTCCTGCCCGGGACCCTCCGATCCTACTCCTGGTCGTCGAACGGCTCCTCGTAGTAGTAGTACTCGCCAGGCGGGTAGTAGTACTGGTCGTCGGCTGGGACTTCTGGCTCAGGGGCTCCGTCGTCTGGTGGCATCAAATGGGAAATGGGGAAAAAGAAAATAAAGCAAACGTGAGTACTCATCCGAAGTACTCAGCAAGCAAGGATCTGCACTACATATGCATCATTGTCAAAGGAATGGCTGTATATGTGGACTGGGCTGCAGAAATGCCAGAGTAGAGGGGGAAAGCCTAGTCCTATCGAAGACTAGCATCTTCAACAATCTTCGTCAGTCTTGCAGCATCAGGAGAGAGCAGATGAACATAATGTAAAGTAGTAGTAGTAATATCATCAACCTCGACCTGAGATCCTTTCTCGACTCCCTGCGAGAAAGCAATCCCAGAGCCGTACTATCCAATTCTCATCACTTGTTCTAGTTGTACCGATCGGGATACAACTCCGAGTGTCCGTTACCGTAGGACAGGCTATCGATAGAAGTTTCTTCCCTGCAGGGGTGCACCAAGTTACCCACCACGCTTGCTTAACTCCGGCCGGACACACTTTACTGGGTCATGCCCGGCCTCGGCTAAGCAACACGCCGCAACCCGACCTAGACTTATAAGAGAGGTCAGCACGCCGGACTAAACCTATGCCCCCAGGGGTCTTGGGCCATCGCCCCGGGAACTCCTGCACGTTACGGGGCCACCGAGAGCAGACCTAGCAACCCCTTATACAAGCGCGGTTGCGTTACCAGTCCAACTCGGCATGCGCCGCTCCTTACTGACGTCAAACAAGCTTCGGCTGATGTGTACGACGCAGAACGCCCATACTATGCCCACGTGATGGTTAGTGCTATCGGGCCAGAGGCCCCTCGGATCAAATATCCAAACCGTAGTGGATTAGGAGCGCGCGGAAACGAGCAGAGACTCACGATCGATGTGACCCCGTCGCCCCGTCTCGAGGACTTGCGGCAAGGGCTAAGAATGCCCGGCCACGCCTCGTAGTTATCTCGCGGGCACCATCCAGGTCAACCCGACTCCACATCACTTCGCGTTAAGCTCGCGCGGGTACCCCTTAGGGCCGACCCGTCTTTAGTATCATAGTTTAGTGCAAGTCATAACATCCAAGGTAACTGTGTGTCTGACACCGAAGGGAACCCTGAGGAATCACCCTCGATGGAATTCCCGCTCGTTGTTATCATCAAGGTGAACGAAGGAGGAATCACCCTCGAGGTCCACCTTGAGGAGTTGCGCGACGACGTCGTTATCGGGGGTGGTGTAGAAGCAATCACCCTCGCTTACCACGACCGAGTAACTAACCTACAAGGTTAACATCAGAAGTGCTGACGAGGTATCACCCTCGGCACTCGATGGTAACCCAGCAGTGTCGGCAACTAAGGGGAAGTGATGTGCGGTGCCATGGTCTAGTCTTCAATCCCGATGATCGGGTCTTCTGATGTCCAGCAGGGCAGTCGGGATCAAGTGGGGGTCTCGGTCGTGTCTCTACCCACCTTATACTAAGCAGTCTAGGATAACCGGTAAGGTAACAAAGCAGGGTACAATAATCAGGCTATGCAGCAGATATAGGAAAACAGTAGCAGTAGCAGTTCTAATGCAAGCATAAGAGAGAAGAGAATAGGCGATATAGGCATGCTCAAAATGGGGGTGCTTGCCTGTTTGCTCTGGGGCAAGGGCAAGGTCGCCTGTGGTGTCGTCGGGGACGTAGTCGTACTCCTGAGCTGCGTCTGCCTCGGGAGCTACGTCAACGTCGGGGTCTAATCGAGAGAGAAGAGGGGGAAGAAACAGGTAAACATAATGCAAACAAATGCAATACGGTGTGTGTGATGCTATGATGCAGTGCAGGGTTGCCTAAATATGCATTTAAGTCATTTTAGTTATTTTTAGAATTATTCTGGGATTTAATATCCGACATGTGTGCACTATTCATCTGCCGGATTCGGGTCCGGAGTTACGAGTTCTTCTACGTAGGAGGTTCCGATGGAGAAACAGACGGCACGATCATACTCGTCTCGTCGTTCTGAGCAACTTTCATGTTTAAACTTTTTCGATCTGAGTTACGGTTTAAAAGTTATGAATTTTCAAAGTTTTTATTATTTTCTGAAATTATTTCAAATACTAAATTCGGCAGAAACTGAAATATGACGTCAGCATTGCATCACTGTGACGTCAGCACAGCTAACCCGCTGACTGGGTCAAACTGACAGGTGGGGCCCACCTGTCAGCCTCTCTGGATTAACAGAGGTTTAAACTAAACTAACAGAACTAGTTAGTGGGGTGGGCCCCAGGTGTCATTGAGTAATAGGGTTAATTAATCAGGTTTTAAATTAAAAGTGTTTAACTATATTAACTAAATGAAGAGGGCCCACTGTCAGCGGCTGTTAGTGAACAGTAAACAGGGTTGACCCTGGTCAACGAAGTCAAAATGGTCAGGGGCCCACTCGTCAGCGACCTGGGGTGGACCCCACGCGGTGCCACGCTGGCGACGACGCCCGAAACGGCTCCGGCGAGCTCCCGCGGCGGCGCTCTCGCCGGAAGTGCTCGGGAATCACCTGCGGGGCACCAATTCGAGCGCCGTTTCTTGCTCTCGAACGTGCGCATCAAGCCGCGTCGATCTACGCAAACGGGAAGAGCTCAGGTGGTCGGAACCGACGGCTACAGCGAGCGCGGCGGCGGCCGGAATCGGTCCAACGCGGGCGTGCGGCTACGGCTCGCTTTCGAGCGGGCCAAGCGGCTAAGCAGCAGTAGCAGATCTCCAGGAACGCGCTACGGTGACTAGACGGAGCAGGGAAGACTAGAGAGCTCGCGCGCGGCAGCAATGGCGGACGGCGGCGCGTGGCTTCGTTGACGGCTAGCTATGGGGCAGCAGCGCGCTAGCGGAGGGGAAGAAGAGGGAGAGTAGCTCACGTAGCGGCTCACGGAGGCCGGCGCAAAGTTTAGTAGCTGCCGACGGGCTCGGGGTCGACGGGGATCGCCGGCGCCCGAGAAGACGAAGTCGAGGTCGATCCTGTCCGCGCGGGCCTCCTCGAGCTCAACGGCGAGGTGCAGACGAAGGAGTTGAACGAGTCGGAGTAGATGGGCACGGCGGCGAGGCAACACGATGGCGATGGCCGCGGAATCGAGCAGCGGTCGGCGACGGCGTCTCGGGTGGAATGGGGATCGAGAGAGGGGAAGCGAATGGGGGCGAGTGGAGGCGGCTAGGGTTCAGGAGGGAGGACGAGGGGGCTCGGGGCGACCTTAAAGACGTCGGGGAAGGCACGGATGACCGGCGCGTGGTGGATCGCCGGCTCGGGCGCGCGCGGTGGCGACACGGCGACGGAGGGGGGGGGAGATGGTGAGTTGGGCTGGGCCACAGTGGCTAGCTGGGCCAGTGCACAGGTAAGTGCACAGTGTTCCCTTTTTAGGCCTCTTTCATTTTATATTTTCTGTTTCATATTTTCTTTTATTCCATTTCTGTTTTGTAATTGTTAGAGCACTTTTGCATTTTTGTAAAATGTGAGAGTTGTCCCAAATATTGCAATGCAATATTATCTCTCACCAAAAAGTGGTTTGGACTGATTTGAATTCCATTTGAATTGGATATTATTTTAATAGATGTAAATAGTCTGTTTTGAGTGCTGTTTCATCTTGTTTGAGTCGCTTGCCCAACTCCAATTATTTTGATATTGGTTTTAGAAATGTTCCTGGATTATTGGCCATTTAATGAACATTTTCCCAACAGAGTTTGAACAACTTTATAATTCACCTTTGAATTTGAGTTGATTTTCAGATGTGGATTTGAATTGGATCATTAACCCATATGACATGGCACTGCAAATGATCATGACTTGGCAGTTTTAACAGAGTGTCACATAGTTTATTACACGGGGGTGTTACAGCAGCGTCGGGAGGGTTGGCGTCGGCGAACAGGTTGGAGGGGATGGAGCAGCCGGACGAGGTGACGGACGACATGGCGGCGGGGTGGTAGTGCGGCTAGGGTTAGGGTTGGATGAGGCGGCGGCGGCAGGGAGAATTGCGGTGGCGGCTTCGGGTGGAGGGGAAGGGGTCGTGGCGGCTAGGAGGAGCGGCGGCGGCGAGGGGAGGTGGTGGCAGCGGCGCTCGGGTAGGGGCAGCGGCTGCAGGGGATCATGGCAGCGGTGGATGAGGCAGCTGCGGCGATAGGGGAAAGGCAGCGGTGGCAGGGTGTGGCGCGGCGGCGAGAGGGGGAAGTGGCGGCGGCGAGAGGGGGAAGTGGCGGCGGCGGCGCGACGGGAGGGGCGCGGCGGCGGCGGCTGGGGCGCGGCGGCGGTGGTGGAGCGGAAGCTAGGGTTGAAACCAAAAAACTGATACTATGTGTGATGATGAAATTGCACGATGTATTACTTAGGTGCAATCGCACGTATATATGATGCACAACGGTGGACCACGACCTCAACTATACAAGCAAACTAGGAGGTGGGTCCAATACACAATATACACAACACATATACTCAACATAGACTAATGGGACCCGGATCGTGTGCTCCTCACACCCGAGTGGAACTGGCATCCGGCGTCCGACTGAGCTACCAGTCGGCATGCCCCTACCCAACCGAGTGAACACATTCAGTCGGGTTGGTCACTAGACGTGCTACCCATGTCCGAGTACCAAACTCCATCCGACTGAAGAGTCAGTCGGATTGCCTACCCCGAGTGAACATCCTTGTCCAACCAGAGCGAACACTGGTTTATACAACATATTGCAACAGATGGTGAAAAGTTGCATTTGAAGTACCAAGAATTGTAACATTTGATCCTCCTCAAGTCAGACTGCACAATCTTTGTTAGAGAATAAGATAGTTTCGTCGTCATCTCAAATTCTTAATTTTTATGTAAATATATTATGTATAATCTTACAATTTTTCAAACACAAAACTCATGTGTACGCACTCACTATTTTTTTTTTGTTAAAATTAGTTTGTCTGGGTATGGCTCCCATTGCAAGTCACACATGACAATTATATTTCTTTTCTTTTATATTTCAACAGCTACAGAAAGAACTACGAAGTCGATTTGCTAGTACGTTCCATGAAGGATTCCACGTAATAACAGTTGTACTTCTGCTTTTCAAGAAGTATACACAGACATTCATCACTTCTAATGAACAAAAGCAGGCCGGCTCCAACAAGACCCAAACAGTTAACCACTTCACAGCATATACATGGAAAGACTGCCCTAGACATGCATGCATGATTTCATATGGGTAGATGTACGACGTCAGTTCGGAGTCCGATTGCGCAGGAAGGCGATGGCCGCTACGTTTTTCCCTGGCGTCTTGTAGCCCTCTTTCAAGGCTTCTGTTCCTTCCCATCGCCGCCTCCTCCACCACAGCACGGCGGGCACTTTGGGACCTGGGGATTGCAGTTGATGTTAATGTTCTCTGGGCATGGCGTGTAGTGTATATTCGGGCAGCATCCGCATGCCATTTTTGCCTCTGGGCATTTCTGGATGCACGGGCAGCACAGCAGCAGCATGCTGCTGGGAGGCAGTTTCCCATCGGCTATCGCTTCCCTTCACAAGTGTTAGTGCCTCCTAATTTGCCGCTATGGTTTTGATATGTGTGTAACTCGGCTTTTGTGGCTAACTTGATGTTATATATGTATGCTGTTTAGGAGCCTGGGAGGCATGATCATTTATACAGGTTCTATTGGTACCCAGTCCACACACGCCAATCATGAACAATAGTAACACTAATGTGATCGCCAATCAATTAGAAGTATTGGATGCCATTGCTTGGTGATTAGAGAATCCAGCACCACTTAGGTATATAGTGTATATATTCTGGAAGTGACTCGACTCCCACCAATCAGTTAGAAGAATTGGATGTCATTGCTTGGTGATTAGAGAATCCAGGACCACTTATGTATGTAGTGTATATATTCTGGTAGCGACTCCAACCAACTCGGAAAGAGAAATAATGTTTTGTTCCTCTCTAGTTTTTCTTGTCAAAGTGCAAGTAGCATATTTTCTTTTTGAGTGCACACTACTGGAATCGGTAACTTTGCCTGGTGACGGACATTTGCGAGTACTTTTTATGGGGAGCTCATCAGCGAGAACAGTTTGCCAAGTGCGAGACAGAAAAACTTGGCAACTCCACCAAACTCGGCAATGAAAACTGTTTTCCCGGTGCAGGAAAAAAGTAACTCGGCGACGACATGAAACTCGGCAAAGTCTGATCTTTCCCGAGTGCTGGAAAAAAAACTCGACAAAGACCTGACCAAGTGGCCCCACACAAAACAGACAGCGAGGCTCCCTTTGCCGAGTGCCCCCTAACGGAAACTCGTGAAAAATTTCTCACTATCTTTTTTAAAATGCAGAATTTCAAGAGTCACTAGCAGTCGCCACATGACACTCTTTGCCGAGTTTGGCCAAGGGACTCGGCAAACCTATCCGCCGGAAATCACCAATGTGGCGCTTTTTGCTGAGCGTGGCATGTAGGAACTCAGCAAAGGCTAGCAGGAGTTACCAGCGTGTGCCACGTGGTACCTTTGCCGAGTTGTATATGTGAGGCGCTCAGCAAAATTGGCCTTTGCTGAGTGTTAAACTGGGCAAATAGTGTTTTTGTTTGCATATTGAAATAGCCCTGCAATTCAAATCATGTATGTATGTATGTATGTATGTATGTATGTATGTATGTATGTATGTATGTATGTATGTATAGACACACACACACAGAGACAGAGAGAGAGAGAGAGAGAGAGAGAGAGAGAGAGAGAGAGAGAGAGAGAGAGAGAGACTCATAGCCCAGCAAGCACCATATAGTATACATCAAATGTATTCCATACAAGCTAGCAACAAGTCAATTATCACAAGGATAACATATAGTTCATAACAACAAGACACATAACAATCTCCGTAGCAACATAGAAAGTACACAAGCATCATACAAGTAACATAAGAAAAGTTCATAAACAAAACAGGAAGTTCTCAAGTAGTTTGCCAACACTAAGCACGATCAAAGAAGATCAACTCCATAGACATGACCTCTACTATTGTGGAGGAGGATGCGTCATAGCCACCACACATTCAAGAAGCGCCCGAAGTTATTTTCATTAATATTGTACACTAGTACAGGAACCCCTTACTAGCGGTGTGTTGGCCACACACCACTAATAAGACACATACTAGTGACGTGCACGTAGATGGCACCCCACAGGTAGTAAAGAATACAAGTGTCGTGCATAAGTGAAGACACGCCACTAGTATCTTAGAAAATTGGTGGTGTGCTTACTTTTCAACACGCCACTGGTACTATACTCAGGTCCAAAAAAATGGCCACGATGGTGTTTTTTGCTGCCGTGACAGTGTTTCCACATTTGATTCATATATCAATATAAAAACTATGTATTAATAGATAATTTAATGTATCTCATTTTACATGAATTGAAATATCCAAATTGCAAACGTACATAACAAATTGACATCGTTCTATTACATGTATGCATTTCACATGCCGAAATGCCTAGATGCGGTGCTGGTTGGCACGGAGCACCTAGGCGATGGTGCGCCGACATGCTTCAATGCTCGTGGTGTGCTACGACGGCAACGGCAGTGCTGCGTCAGCATCCCGGATACTAACAGGATGTTGCGACGGCATGCAACAATGGCCGTGGCCATACTCCGAGGTGTGCTGCGACGGCCGCAGCGTCGGCACAACGACATGCTTCAACACTAGTGGTGTAATTTGACGGCTACGACGATGCCAGGACGGCATGCTTCGACGGTCGTGGTGGTGCTACGAGGCATGCTAGAGCATCCACGGCGATGGCACAACGCCTGCGCTGTACTCCGACGGCCGCAATGATGTTGCGACGACATGCTTCGATGGCCACGGCGATGCTGCGCCGGCCAGGGTGCTTCGAACAGTCATGGCCATGCTGCGACATTATGCTTCGACAACCGTGGAGATGCAACGACGGAGGCCCGGCTTCTTGGACGTTGCTGCAATGGCGTGTTCCTCGAGCGGGCAAGTGTGTGAGCGACGGGCATGGCTACTTAGATGATGGTGCAATGGCGTGCTTCGACGGCATGCGCTGATGGCGGCCCGACTGCTCCGTGATGCTGCGATGACACGGTTCAAAGGCGGCAACAGCGGCATCAAGGTTGCTGTAGTGGGAGCAATCTTGACTCCATGAGCTTGCTACTACGAGGTCAAACCAACTCGTACGGTGAGGTCCCAGAAGTTGGTGCTCTAGAAATCCTCGTTTGACGCTTGCATATGCCATCGCATGTGTAACTACGTAGCGAAAGCGCTGTGTATGGGTGTAAGAAGGATCGTCAAAAAATAGACAAGTCACAGGGACGCTACTACAGGTGCACGAAAAGGTCGGCTACCTTCGCATCGGGCCACACGATCGCGTGGAATCCGAAGGCGCTGGACATGGCTTACGAAGGCAAGAAATCATCCGACTGATTTAGAACGTTTTCCTATATTTATTAGTCACATTATTTTTTTGGTTGGCGCTAGAAGTCAGCCAAGCCGACTGATTTTCTGCTCAAGCAGTCGGATCTGCCTCATGTGGCCGTCGCAGCCTCGCCGCATTGCAACATTCATGCTCTTGTGGTGGTCGCCATCGCAACATCATCACTGTTTGCGGTAGCCACTGTCGTTGCTGCATCATCGGCCCGGCGCAACGCCATCGCCATTGCATTCGCCGCTACAGAACATTGTCCCTTTGCGGTTGTCATGACCCATTGCAATATCATCGTCATTGTGTTCACCTGTACGCAACAAAATCCATGTTGTAGGACGCCATCGCAATGTCATTGGTGTTGCCATTGTCATCGGGCCACATCGTCGGCGTTGCAGTAGTCGCCGCACAACAACACTAGCGTTTGCATTGCCCGCCGGCGCCGCATTACCCCACGTTGCTATCGTTCGACACGTGGGTGGTTGTCGCAAGGATGAGGTGGCAAACTACAAACACATTGTCTCGCTTCGATCCGACGACCATGCACGACTGTCGTATCAGGCGGCTGTTGTGAAGCGTTTTCCCATTTTTTTTTCCGAGGAACATTTCTCCAGACCCACTGATTGTTTTCTTGCTCATGTCAACTATCTCTCTCACATGAAACATTTCCTTTTGGGGCTCACTCACTACTCTTCCATCGTAACATCATCTCTAGCCAAAGGCTTCATTCCACATGTTTTCTCCCACATCCTTCCCTTTGTGAATGCTACGATGCGACACCAACTGTTGTTGTTGCGAGGTCATGGAGTTGCTCCTAGAAGTGTTGCAACAAGCAGTTGTGCTGGCGTGCTGTTCCGAGTAGGTGTAACGAGGACGCTGTTGTACTGCTAGCATGTGTTGCGAGGGCGCCATGGGGCTACGAGGGGCCACTGCCATGCTGCAAGGTGTGCTGCAAGCTGGTACTACATGGTGTGTCGTCATGTTGCATGAGCGCTGCCATGCCGCAGGGGTGACGCCGATGCGGAGGAGTGCCACCATGTTGCAAGGCGTGCTACAAGCTGATGTTGCGAAACTTGCTACGGGAGCGCCGCCGTGTTGCGAGCCAGTTCTATTGGAGCGTCGGCAATTTTGTGAGTAGCGATTGCATGTGCTGCAAGGTGGAGGTCGCCGGCAAGGGAACCATGAGATGTATTGAGCACGAGACACATTGCCATGGTCGTGCAATCTGGCGGCTTGCCATACTGCAAAGGGTCACCATAGCAGCTGCAAGCCATGACACGTGATATTGTTAGGACAAACCATGGCTGCAACAAAAGCTCACTATTGTTGTCGCAAGCCTTGCCTTGATGCGCAACGCTGCAAGGAGGTAGACATCCCTATTGCAAAACGGGATGTGTGACGCTGGAAAGACCGGACACCACCGCTGCAAAGCTCACCTCGCTGATGCAATCCGAGGAAGTGTGGCACTACAAGGGCTACCCGTTGTTGCTACAAAGCCAACCGGCACTGTTGCAGGAGTATAAACAAGTCTGGACTTACCTTTAGGAGTCAAATACACCACGAGTGCCTCAACTTGTCCGGCGCGGTCACTTTGGTGGCTAAACTTGTAAAATACACGAAAATGGTGCCGTAACTTGTCCGAGCGTTCAAATACGGTTCCTCCGTCCATATCCGGGCATATGCACTGCCCACATGGCGTGCCAACATGGCATCGGCCCACATGTCAATGGCTGGGAGAGGAGTGTGCTGGTTGTTTTACAAAAAACTCCTTCTACCTTAAATAATTTTCGCAAAAGCTCCTGACATTTTATTTAAATACGTCAAACTGCATTTGATCCCACCTGTCAGATCTAGGTCTCGCACATCAACCGTGGAATAAAAAAGTAATAACAAAAAAAGAGCACCCGGCAGGATTCGAACTCAGTACCAGGGCGCACAGCCTACACACATGTGCTAATCACTACGATAGTTGACTGTGCAGTATCCTGATACGCTTCTATTTATCAAGAATACCGGGCGAAATAATAAAGAGAAATAAAAAAGAAAAAGTTGATTCGTGGGAAACTGAAAAAAATATTAAGAAATTCTCACGTTTGTAAAAAAGAGAACTATTCAACATATTACCTGCCATCAACTTAAAAAAGTGTTAGTGCATTTAAAAAAAATAACATATTTTGGAAAATTCTCACGTGTATTAAGAAATTGTAAACATGTTTTTCCAAATGTCTATCATGCATTCAAAAAAATTACAACATCTATTTCATAAATTGTTCAATATGTATTAAATAAATTAGTGTAAAAGTATTCTTGCATTTCTACAAACACCTTTAACATTTTTAACACATTTATAGAATTTATTGTTTCTACACAATGATTTTTAATACATGTTGAACAATTTTCAAAATACAACGTTGTTGATTTTTAATAATTATGTATTCTAAAGATACAATGAAGATACAAAATTTCCACGTGCTTGTTGTCCTGAGTGAAGATACAAAAAAATTACAATGTTTTATAATATACGTTGAACTGTTTAAATACACATAAATATTAGAAAAAGTTCATGGTTAAATCATTCAACTACAAATAATAAAAATGCAATAAAAATTTAAATAGACAATAATCGCATAATTAATGTATTTTTACATTGGAATATTGTATATCATAAAATCCAAACAGTAACTTAAAAAAACAGAATAGAAATTGTAGAGCGATAGATAGACTTTCCAGCTAACAACTGTTCACAGAGTACTATTGGTCTTTGTGGCTACCGTGCGTACTAGCTATTTATCCTGGATGTCCCAGTGTCGAGATCAATTCAAAGACGGAGTTTAATTTTTTCCTGTTATTAGCATATATAGAGTGATGGCTTATTTGTGACTTTAATTAAATCTTAGGGGATTTTATGCAAAAAAAACTTGTACTTTTTTCACCTAAATCAGGCATCGCTCACAATCACTGACATGTGGGGCAGCCACTAGCTGTCACTCCACGCGGACAGCACATACAGTGGCATACGGACGGAGGCACCGTATATGCACCGTGCGGCAAGTTATAGCATTATTTTTATGTATTTTACAAGTTTACATACTAAACTGACCCCAACAGACAAGTTAAGGCAGCCTAAGTATTTAATTCTACCTTTAGAGAACCAACGAGGAGCTTTTGTAGATGGAGTCCAGCGGCATGCACGATCCTGGCTTGCTGCCTGTACCTACGTGTGAAAGGGCTTTGTGTGTGGGCCAACACATCGCACGTGCTACGCCGCGTAGACACCCGGGCCACACATGGATCTGACGGCTGGCTTTGGTTCAATCGCTCGGCTTGGGAGGCGGTTTAAGTTTCGCTGGAATCATCCGAATGATTCCTAGCAGCCACCTAGGCATAATCGGACGGCGCGTGTAAAACCAACCGTTGATTATAATTGTTTTCCTTTAACTAGTAAGTATGCACGTGCAACACACGTCTCGCTGGAATTCAAGATTTTAATGCCTTCAAATGACTTTCCAGTCACCTTTATACATACACATAATTATCAAAGCCTCGTGTAATATTAGTTTACCAAAATATAGTTTTCTTGCAATATCTCAAAGTAAAAGAATGTTTAGGAATAAAATAAAACATCAAAATCATCCAAACTTGGAAATGCCTGCAAAGAATATTTTTCTTGAAAAAAGTTTCCAGGAAAGCATCACACATACATGAATTCAACTGACTAAACAACGGTAAATATACAAAAATAGAAGCACACATCGGCTCACGTGGTCATACAAGAAGTCAAATATACATTGAGCCAGAGAAGCCAAGTCAATAGTCACAACAAAGGATCCAGTGCTACATTAAGATATAAATCACCGAGAAAACTGGAGCCGTAATTCAATTCCTACAGCCCGAAAACGATAACGTTGCTAGGTTCTAACTTAGATCACGTCCAAGCAGAATGCATGGCCACCATAGTGTTGTATGAGTGCAGAGTAATAGCATTTCTCTTAACCAGCCTTTATTGGTGTATGGACACAGGGCTTGTCTTGATCTTCAGTTTTAGCATTCTGCAAAAAAAGCTATCCAAAACCCCACTGTTTTTGAAAATATACATATAAAAAGGATATGCTGGTACAAAATAAATTGTACACATCGATCATGGTTTCACAAAGTGAAAATCTTCATCAGATTGGATAGTTGATCAACATTCAGAAGATAATGATTTCGAAACTCATTGGAACCATACTCCAATTGAATATAACATTAAGAAGATATATTTTTCAGAAATCATTAGAACCATACTACAAGAAAATACAATGGCCCTAAAAAACAGAATACAATGCAGATATATGAGTGACAAACACAATGATCACGATATTTAAGTACCTACTAAGTAAGGATACAAAACTTGCATAAAGCCTTCACCATTTATCATTCCCAATTGCTGGGAGATCAACAAGGCAACACCTACCTGTGCATATATCCACTGATGCCTTTAGCATGCTGATAGGTTTGTTTTTTTGTATTTTTCTCTGAAATCTGGGTCTGGCTGCCTAGCAAGACATAGGTGATACACATACCTTGTTTATTTCTCAGCATAGTACGCGTGCACATGCAACGCACGTCTTGATTAATATTACAACCAGATATGAGAATTCATATGCATAGAGAAGATATTCTGGTAGAACAACATAATATTGCAAATTAACTATTGCTCCAAGGTTCCACAAAACACAGAAAAACAAGCAAGAAGCAAGGTAATGAAAAGAAAAGGCAAAGTATATAAATACACATTTTAAAATATCAGTCTCTACCTAAACAGAATGAGCTCTGTACGCTAGAGGCATAACATAGTAAAACTGAGTTAAATCAAGCTATCATCTAAGAAACAAAATACATATATGTGCAGAGAACATACCTTTACTATTGATGATTCACTATGGGTGGTATCGTGCACACATGCTATGAGATCTCTGCCACCACTGTAACCTTCACCAAAATGTCAGAATTAAAAATAATAAAGACAATGGATACAACAGAAACTATGAAGGCAAATATGCTACTCCGTTCCAAAATACCTGCCGAACAGGTTTTAGTTCAAACTTGAACTGAAACTAAAACCAGGACAAGTATTTTGTAACGGATGAAGTATTAATCACGGACATCACTGTAACACCCCCAGTGGTTAACTACAGTAATCACCCTTTTGATTATGCCATGTCATCATGTTTAACAGTGCATGATCATCATTAGCATCATATTGCATTTCAACTCCTAAGTCAAAATCCAAATTTAAATGAAAGTGGAAAATAAAAGTTGTGCAACATAGAAACTAAAATGTTCGATAAATAAAAAATATTGTAGAGGCTATTCTAAAATTGTAACCAACAATTAATAAAATAATTAGGTGGCTCAAACATTACCAAAACAGCTAGGATTAATGCATTTTAATTATTATAAAAATTGTGTGAACTCAAATTGTCTCCAAACTAATTTTTGGTAGTAGTAGGTAATGCCTAGTATTTATTGGAGCAATTGCCATGTTTTATAAAAATCATTTGGTGGCCTAACTATTTACTAAACAGGAGATATGATTAAATAAAAAGAAAAAAAAATAAAAGAAAACAAAATAGAAAAAGAAAAAGGGAAGAAAACAGAAAAAGAAAAAGAAAAAGAAAAAGGTGCCTGCGCGCCGCCTAGTTTGTCTAGCTGCGAGCGTTCCCGTGCGCGTACTATCCGTTTGAATCCAACTCTGTGCATGGATTGGTATGTCTTTGACGACTACTATTATATATCTAATGCCTATCATATTCTTCCCGTGTTACCTCATGAATAACTCCATTCACATGCAGTTTTTCTTGCTAAACTGCCCCTGTTGATTTGGCAGGATGGCTGACGATCCTCCATCTCCATCCTATATGGCCGCAATGATGCAGCAGTTTATGACCGGACTATTGGCTCAGTTCCCAAATCAGAATGCTCAGCAACAGAATGTTCCAATAACTCTGGCAGAATTTGTGCGCCTCAATCCGTCCGTTTTCCGCAACTCCACCAATCCTATGAATGCTGATGATTGGCTTCGTGACATCCTGTTTGAGATGGAGTTAGCTAATGTTGCCCCTGACAGTTACGTCACCTTTGCGACATTCCACTTGAAGGGTCCCGCTGCTCAATGGTGGGAAAGCCACAAGGCTATGTTGCCTGCAGAGACTGTAACCACTTGGCAGGAATTTCAGTCAGCCTTTCGTGCACGGTACATTCCTCAAGGTCTGATCGACCAGAAGAAGCAGGAGTTCCGCAAACTCTCTCAGGGCATAATGACTGTGGATGAATATCAGAGGAAATTTCTCGAATTGTCCCACTATGCTGAAGATGACGTCTGCACTGACGCCCGCAAGCAGGATAAATTCCGTGAAGGACTCCGTACTGACATAAAACTCGCACTTGCAGTCCTTGATTGCACAGACTTCACAACGCTTGTCAGCAAATCTTTCCAAGTTGAAATAGCTCTGACTGAATGCCAGGAGTCGCTCAAGCGCACTCATGGAGCTGGCTCATCCTCGGGTCAGCCTGTTCAGAAGCGTCGAGTCTGGATTCCCCACAATGTTTACCACCGACCTGCTCCAACACCAAGGCCGTCATATGTTGCACCTCATCTGCCTTCGCCGCCGAGACAGCTAACGATTCAGGGTGGACAGTCCAATGCCATGGCTACACCTCAGGCTGCACCACGTCCTCCTGATGGTCGTACGAAGGGCCATCGAACCCATCATTCCAGAAGTCGTAAGGCCAGGCCGCTTGCTATGGGTCGTGGCCAGGTCACTCATGTCAATATGGGAGAAGCTCGTGAGTCACCTAAAATCGTGATGGGAACTCTGCCAGTTAATTCAGTTGCAGCCTCTGTTCTCTTTGATTCCGGGGCATCACATTCCTTTGTGTCCCAGCAATTTGCACAATTGCATGGGTTAGCTATGAGCTCATTACCCACTCCTTTAGAAATCATCACTCCCCGTTCCCGGTGGCAAACCAAAATGGTAAGTCACAACAATCAGATCAGAATTGAAGGGTTGATGTTCTCTGCTTCCCTTATTGCTCTTGGACCTTCCGACATAGACATCATTCTCGGTATGGACTGGTTGACCGCCCATAATGCTTTGATTGACTGTGCCGCTAAGAAAGTCCAACTTACCCATTCTTCGGGCCAGACAGTCAGATACTCAGCCCGAATAGCTCACGATGCTGAGAGCCAGATATATGTTCTGAATGCATTGAATGCTTCACCTCTTGAAGGCATCGAGAACGTTCCAGTTGTTCTTGATTTTCAAGATGTATTTCCAGAAAAACTTCCAGGGATACCCCCTGCTAGAGCTGTTGAGTTCGTCATCGACTTGAAATCTGGCACTACCCCTATTGCGAAGCGTCCTTATAAAATGCCTCCCCATCATCTTCTCGAGCTTAAGGAAGAAATCGACACGTCACTTAAGAAAGATTTCATCCGCCCCAGTTCCTCTGCTTGGGGAGCACCTTCACTCTTCGTTAAGAAGAAGGATGGAACTAACCGATTGGTTCAGGATTATCGGCCCATTAACCAAGCAACAATTCAGAATAAATATCCGCTTCTTCGGATCAATGATTTGTATGATCAACTTGCTGGATCATCGGTATTCTCTAAACTTGATTTGAGGTTGGGTTACCATCAGATCCGTGTTCGTGAAGAGGATATTCTCAAGACTGCATTTGTTACTCGTTATGGCTCCTACGAGTACACTGTCATGTCATTTGGCTTAACTAATGCTCCAGCCACATTCTCCCGTCTGATGAATTACATCTTCATGGATTACCTCGACAAATTTGTCGTGGTATATCTGGATGATATTCTGGTATATTCGAAGAATAAAGAAGAACATGCCGAACACCTCCGTCTTGTACTGGAAAGGCTCCGAGAACACCAGTTGTATGCCAAATACTCCAAATGTGAATTCTGGCTTTCTGAAGTAACCTACCTTGGTCATGTGATTTCCAAGGATGGAATTGCTGTTAACCCAAAGCGAGTTCAGGCTATTCTGGACTGGACTCCTCCGAAGAACATCAAGCAAGTTAAAAGTTTTCTCGGCCTTGCAAGTTATTGCCGTCGTTTTGTCGAGAATTTCTCAAAGATTGCTAAGCCTTTGACTGATCTGCTTCACAAGGGCGTTCAGTTCGAATGGACCGAAAAATGTCAGCAAAGTTTCCAGACACTCAAAGACAAGCTAACATCTGCCCAGTACTATCTCCTCCAGATACCCGCAAAGACTTTGTGATTTATTGTGACGCTTCCCGTGAAGGATTAGGCTGTGTTCTAATGCAAGAGCATAAAGTGATTGCTTATGGCTCTCGTCAGTTGCGTCCGCATGAAGAAAATTACCCGGTACATGATCTAGAACTAGCTGCTGTCATCTATGCACTATAGTTGTGGCGACATTACCTTCTCGGTAATCGTTGCGAGATCTACACGGATCATAAAAGTCTGAAGTACTTGTTCACTCAACCATCTCTAAACCTCCGTCAGCAAAGATGGATGGAGGCCATTGCGGACTATGATTTGGGTATATCCTATACCCCTGGCAAGGCTAACGTAATGGCTGATGCCTTAAGCCGCAAGTCCTATTGCGACAACCTCATGGTTAGGCGAGCACAACCTCGTCTTTTTGAAGAACTGCGCAAGCTAAATCTGCGTATTGTTCCACAGGGTTCTCTTAATAACCTTGTGATACAACCAGATCTTGAGAAAGCTGTTAAGAATGCGCAAGCTAAGGATGCTGAAATTGATCTGATGAAGAAAGACCTTCACCTTGTAAAGTACAGGGATTTCTCGCTGTCTGAAGATGGAACCTTGTATTTCAGAAACCGCATTGTCGTACCTCGCTTCGAACTCATGACTGACAAAGTCATGAAGGAGGCACATGATACCCCGCTGTCTATTCATCTAGGTAGCACCAAGATGTATCGTGATCTCCGTCAAAGGTACTGGTGGTCTAGAATGAAGCAGGATATTGCTCGCTATGTTGCTGAATGTGATGTGTGTCGTCGCGTTAAAGCAGAACATCAGAAACCAGCTGGAATTCTGCAACTGCTTCCTATTCCTCTATGGAAATGGGATAAGGTTCAGATGGATTTCGTTACAGGACTTCCCAGGTCACAGAAGGGTCACGATGCTATTCTTGTCGTCGTCGACCAACTCTCTAAAGTTGCACACTTTCTACCTGTCAAAGAAACTATCACCGCTAGTCAGTTAGCAGAGTTGTATATCTCCAGAATTGTTTCACTCCACGGTATTCCGAAGGAGATTAGTTCGGACCGTGGCGGCCTTTTCACTTCCAAATTCTGGGAAAGTTTCCAAACAGCTATGGGAACTCATATTACCTGGAATTTAGCTTATCATCCCCAATTCCAAGGCCAAGTCGAGCGAGTCAACCAAGTGCTTGAAGACATGCTTCGGGCTTGTGTTATATCATTCGGTAAGAAGTGGGAAGAATCTCTCCCGTATGCCGAGTTCTCCTATAACAACAGCTATCAAGCCAGTTTGAAAATGGCCCCCTTCGAAGTACTCTATGGACGTAAGTGTCAAACTCCTCTGAATTGGTCAGAAACTGGGGAACGACCGCTCGTGGGTCCGGATATTATTCAACACGCCGAAGAACAAGTTCGAATTGTTCGGAAAAATCTCAAGGCGGCTCAGGACCGCCAGAAGAGCAACTATGATCGCAAACGATGGGGTTTGACTTATCAACCTGGTGATCAGGCTTATCTGCGAGTCACCCCAATGAAAGGCACTCACCGTTTTGGAATCAAGGGCAAGCTAGCTCCACGCTATATTGGTCCTTTCCGCATTGTTGCTAGACGTGGTCAGGTGGCATATAAATTGGAGTTGCCACCGCAATTCTCTCATATCCACGATGTCTTCCATGTGTCGCAACTTCGTCAATGCTTCAAGGAATCTCCGCACCGAGCTGTGGATCATGAAATGCTCGAATTGCATGATGATCTATCGTATAAGGAGCATCCGATCCGCATTCTCGATGAAGCTGAACGTCGGACCCGTCAGAAGGTTACCAAGTTCCTCAAAGTGCACTGATCAAATCATACTGAAGATGAAGCCACTTGGGAATGCGAGGATAATCTTCGTGCGGAATACCCCGAACTTTTTCCTTCTACCTCTTAATTCTCGGGACGAGAATTCTTGTTAGTGGAGGAGATTTGTAACACCCCCAGTGGTTAACTACAGTAATCACCCTTTTGATTATGCCATGTCATCATGTTTAACAGTGCATGATCATCATTAGCATCATATTGCATTTCAACTCCTAAGTCAAAATCCAAATTTAAATGGAAGTGGAAAATAAAAGTTGTGCAACATAGAAACTAAAATGTTCGATAAATAAAAAATATTGTAGAGGCTATTATAAAATTGTAACCAACAATTAATAAAATAATTAGGTGGCTCAAACATTACCAAAACAGCTAGGATTAATGCATTTTAATTATTATAAAAATTGTGTGAACTCAAATTGTCTCCAAACTAATTTTTGGTAGTAGTAGGTAATGCCTAGTATTTATTGGAGTAATTGCCATGTTTTATAAAAATCATTTGGTGGTCTAACTATTTACTAAACTGGAGATATGATTAAATAAAAAGAAAAAAAATAAAAGAAAACAAAACAGAAAAAGAACAAGGGAAGAAAACTTCTATCGATAGCCTGTCCTACGGTAACGGACACTCGGAGTTGTATCCCGATCGATACAGCTAGAACTTGAGATGAGACCTGGATATGAGGCTCTGGAATTGCTTCTCGCAGGGAGTCGAGAAGGGATCTCCGGACGAGGTTGATGACTGTATGGCTCTGGGATTGCTTTCTCGCAGGGAGTCGAGAAAGGATCTCTGGGTGTGGTTGAGACTTAATGATACTGCTACATTATATTGTACTGTTCTACTCTCTTCTACTGCTGCAAGACCGCTGAAGATGCTAGTCTTCGATAGGACTAGGCATTCTCTCTATTCTGGCATTTCTGCAGCCCAGTCCATATATACAGCCTCCCCTTGAAAATGTTGCATATGTAGTGTAGATCCTTGCTTGCTGAGTACTTCTGAGTACTCACGGTTGCTTTGTTTTCCTTTTCTCCCCATATCAGTTTGACGTGACCAAGATGACGGAGCCCCTGAGACAGATGCCCCGTCGATCGACTACTACTACTACCCAGAGGATGGATACTGCTACGAGTTGACTGACGACCAGGAGTAGGATCGGAGGGTCCCAGGCAGGAGGCCTACGCCTTTCGATTGTAGTGTTTTATTTTGCCCCGCCTCTCTTAAGGCCTTTATGTTTCTCTTTTAATATCTGTACTCAGATATCTGATGCTTCCGCTGACGTTTGTTCACAAGCTTATGTATTCGAGCCCTCGAGGCCTCTGGCTTGTAATATAAAGCTTGTATGACTTTATTTATGTTTTAGAGTTGTGTTGTGATATCTTCCCGTGAGTCCTTAGGCTTGATCGCGTGTATTTGCGTGTATGATTAGTTCACGATTGAGCCGGAGGCGTCACAATCACTAAACCCCATGTAAGGCTTGTGGGTTGCCTCTCAATTTTATGATCTGCCATGTAATTCTTTACATTGTGGCATATGATGCCTGAGCTAAACATTTCTTCAGTACTGTACCTGCTTCATCCAACTCCATGGGCGAAGTACGACCAAGAGATGTACTTCATCAGCATAACTAAGAATTCTAATAGCTGAATATGTTGGTTTAACGTGATCACCAATGTCTTGATAATCTGCAATACAAGAAAGAATAGTATCGTTATGTTTCATAATAGCAAGCACAATCCATCAGATTGGAGTCCCAAGTATGAACAAGGGCTATATAAAATCTCCTTGAATTTTGGCCTATCATTGCCAATCTGTATAAAATACAGTACTGCAAAAAGTAAAAGAGACAAGGTCTTGAGGATTTCACGCGCCACCGCCGCTCGTGATGTGCTAGCCGGCCAAGGCCGCTCCACGCCACTTTGCAGGCTCGCTTGCTGACTGCAACGCTGTCCAGGAGGGCCGTGCGCCGCCCACCGGAGGCGACCACCGCCGGCTGCTGCGGGTTTGCCGTCGCTTCCGTCGCTGCGTGCAGGCTGCGCCGCTGCAGGCTGTGCGTTGAGCCAGAGCAGGCTTGGCGGACGTTTGCAGGGAAGCTGGAGCAGGACGCACAAGGCCGCGGTCACATCGTACTGCCGGGATGCGGATGCGTTGTGCCGCGACGGAACGGACGGCCAATGCCAAAGAACGCCAATGCTAGTAAATGTAGCCCTCAGGATGCACATAGATATGTGCTGACCTGCAGTTAAATGAAATACTTCCACTGTCAGTTAGATCAGGAAAGCACAATCAGACCTCAAATGGATAGATTACAACCTGCTACTCAAACAGATAGATGACACGATTGTACGCCAGGTTACTCCAATAGACAGATTTGTAATCTATGACTCAAATAGATAGATGATAGATCAGCGATTTGCTTGAGAAGTTTGTATTGCCAAAATAAAGAAAATCACAAAGAAGGAACTCACGAGACTGCCGCAATAGCATGCAGGCGAGCGCCACCATAGTGCAGGCGCGAGCAGATGGAGTCCGTGCGAGGTGGCTAGATCCGTGCCTGCACGAAGAGGCGGCGTCCACGGATTAGGCGGCGGCGGCGTACAGAAGCGTGACGGGCGAGGGCGTCAACGCCGTCCAGGCAGCGGCGACGGCGGCCATGAGCGAAGCGGCGGCAGCGCGAGGAATAACATGAGGGGATTGAGAGGTGCGCGGTCTCACCGTTGACCACCAGCTACGCGCGCCGCCGAGGGCGGCTCCGAGGACTTGATGTCCTTCAGGCGTCGGTCTCCTCCGGCACCGGAGGATAGGATGCCCCACCTGGGGATCCATTATAGGAGGTAGCCTAGGTTTGTAGAACGCGGGGCACGCGCGACGGTGGGAGCTCGCATTGCGGCGGCGTGTGGCAAGCATGGGGGCGGCACGGAAGTACGGCGACACGCATAGCTCGCGTGAAGGCCGTATTGCAGGGCGGAGGAGACTGTGGAGGCAGCACGAATGGGAAGATGGAAAAAAATGATTGTGCGCTGGAGAAGAGGATTTAGCGGGATAAACCAACTCATCAACACGATGGAATCGATCCGCAAAATCAGGATGTTGCGGGCGGGCGCAGGGGCGCAGGGATCGGGGATGGGGTGCGCTACGATGACGGGGAGACCATGGCGTCTGTTTTGGCAGAACATTTGATCTTAGCCGTTGATTTGGGCGACAGACAATTGATGTAATATGGACAGTAGGATGTAATTAAGTTGATTTGATCGAAGGGTACAGTTAATTTATGTTTACTCTTTTAATAGTAATAATAGATTTGCGCAGATTGAAGTGAATGAAATGCGTCCTGCCTCCACGGGCGTTGTTAGGTCTCGTCCGTAATTTACTCGTCTTTCACTTATGCCTCCCCATGCAACGTGGTTAATTCTTTCCTTCACTTACGCCTCCCCATGCAACGTAGGCCTTCCTTTTCTTCCTTATTTCCTTTTCGTGCGGATTTCCTTCCTTATTTACAAGGGCGCATATATATATATATATATATAGAGAGAGAGAGAGAAGGCCTCCTCTTTCCTTTCTCTTTCCATCCCTTTCCTTCCTTATTTATGTGACATTGCTTCTCTTTTCTTCTTTTTATTTCTCTTGTAATTAGCCTCATCTCATCCTTCCTCAGCGCGCCCTTTTCCGTTCTTTATTATATCGATTTTCTCTTCTTTCTTAATTCGTTCCCTTATTCTCAAGGTGGCTTGCTGATTTCAGATCATAGACATATATAAATTAGTGGAATAGGTTGTAAAGGAGCGATGTGGTACTATTTAATAACAAAGTGAATCATTGTTTTGCACACAAGCAGGTGTTGGCTCAGTTGGGCATGGTCTTTGTCAGTAAGTTGGCAGGTCGGGAGTTCGACCCCTAACAAAGCGAATCCTTGTTCTGCACACAATCAGGTGTTGGTTCAGTTAGGCATGGTCTTTGGCAGTAAGTTGGCGGGTCGTGAGTTCGACCCCTCTTATTGGCAACTATCAGTAGGGAATTTTTATTTTTGGTTTGTTTCTCTAACGATCTGCTGGTGGAGGGGAGCAAGCCCAGCCGAGGCCCAATGAGACTTTGTTGCCCGGGCGGGAAGCATACCACACATAGCGCCCAGGAATCGTTTTTCAGGAACACAATGTGCAAAAAATTAGTACCATCTTGTATACCAATTTTTTTATAAAAAAAATTGTTGACGATGAACCCGACGAAAATAATGCGTGCTTTATTAGTAGGTAAAGATGATTGGAATCGACAAGGGGCTGGTAGCCCACGGCCCGTGTAGAGCAGGGAGTCTTTCTTCTATCTCAGTCGCTCGTACACGGCCCAGGATACTAGTATCGTCCTAGGATACTGATACTATTATTTGACGCTATCTTATGATACTCACACGATGATCGATCCTAGAGTAACTCCATGTTGAAATTAAGCAAATAACTAAGACGAACTAATTCAGGGCATTCTATCTTTTTTTTTCTTTTCTTTTTTGCGAACACAGGGCATTCTAGTTGCAAGCTCAAGAGCACTAATATTTACTAGAAAGATGCATGTATAAGATGCTTTGTGTGCGTCCAATGGTAACGAAAACTATATGTATGCTTAGATAGTTACCTGACCTGTTGCCTATGCTTTCGTCAAACAAACCTAATATTCCACCTCAGTATCAGACTCTGCGTAGCTTTTTCAGACGCAATTAATTCCCATCTCAAAAGATAACTTAATAGAGCTACATAAGTATGGTTTTAGAGCATCGCAAAATTAATCTTATTTTAGGCATCAACCAGGATTTCCTTTTTATTCCTTAATTTCCTTGTTGTCAGTTCTTGTTCCTACTACAGATTCGGTCACAATAGTCATGTATTCTACAACCTAGAATGAATCAATCAAGGAAAAACACTAATTATTTTTCCATGGTCGGTTTTCAGCGACACTCCAGATGATTGATACAACGCTATGATTTCTTTTTACGGTTGTGCAAATCACATATTAATGACAGACTAGCTCACAGTTTGAAGTATGGCTATGTGCACTATCTGATCATGTGCACAGGACCAGAATACAAAGTTAGTTCTATGGGTGAATCATTATATTTTCACTTAAAATTTACTCCCTTTATTCCTTTTCATGTGGCATATTGATTTTTTCAGTAGTAGAACTTCTGTATAATTGACCAAGTTTGTAAAGAAAAAACATGATCATCTAATGATACTGACTGTTATTTTTGATATTTTCTCTAAAATCTTTGTCAAAGATAGGAAGGTTTTACTTTAAGAGAATTAATACATCTTATAAAAAGAACGGATGGAGTCTGTATACTGATATAGCATCATGTACCAGCCAGCTATTTAATTATCAGAGAAACTTATAGTATTCCACAAATTATGACATATGCAACTATCGCTTTTAAAGATGTGATGTCTCACAAATATTTTCAATAACTTTTGGTGAACACGCACAGAATTAAGATCAGTTCCTAAAAATTTTAAAGATGAAACTTCAATAGTGTTATAATTTTCTTGGGTTTTATAAATATATTCATAATAAAATTAGTGGTCAAAACAATAGTGTAAGAACAGTGTCAACATACAAAATGACATATTTTTAGTAAACTAAAGGAAGTAAATAAATAGTACTAAAGGAAATAATATATCATATTAAGTAGACACATTAAACATATTGACACACAGAAAATTTGTTGCCCGGGCATTTGCGCGGGCCACTCTGCTAGTTAAAAAACGAAATTTAGAATGCCTACACCATTCGCAGAGCACAGACCCGTGCATGACCCCACAGCATGTGGCGACGGAGGACAGTAGGCAGTGCTCTTCACTTATTCGGGCGTTGTTTCTCTAGCTTCTGCCTTACCGCCGCCACCACAGTTGACGTTGATGGTCGGGCATGTGGTGCAGTGAAAGGTCGGGCAGCACTTGCAAACCAGGCTCGGCTCACATTTCGGGCAGCAGCATGATGGGATGCACGGGCAGCAGCACGATGTGATGCTGTCCGGGCAGCAGCACGATGGGATGCATGGGCAGCAGTTCCCCATCAGTTATCAGCTGTCTCTACGAGTGTTTTGGTGGTTTTTGTCGCTTGGAGCTAGGGTTTGCGGTGTCTCTATGTGAGTGCAGTTCTATCATTTATACAGGTCCGAGGGGTGCACATGCTCGTAAAGAACAAGATGATTAACAAGTATAATCGCACAAATTAATGGAGTATATGTGCTTTTGCTAGTCAATTCAAATTAAGGACTACTGTACCGGTGAGAGAATTGGATGCAAGCCAGTGATGCAGGCAGCTCAGAAGTCACAACTTTCGCTGCGAATATAAAAAGGGCGGAACAAGTCATGTCACCATTATCGAAAAAATTGCCACTTCAAAATTTTCAGAATATATGCCTAAGCTCATGCAATAGTCTGTCGATTTCCAATGATTAACTATACTACTACTATAAAGAAAAGTTTGCCACGACGTCATCAAAGAACGTTTGCCACGATGTCATAAAAGATGGCCGGTTGCCTAACCATAGATGACTTTGTAGGAATATATGCCTAAGCTCATGTAATGGTCTGCCATGTACATGAACGTGTGCTTGAAGCATTACATATGTACTATAGAGAAGCACTTGTGTGGTGGTGAGAGCTAGGAAGGAAGCACGTATTGTGATAGGTGGAAACATGCTTTACTAAATTTCTAAGCAAATCTGAACTTCAAAAAAAATCTAAGCAAATCACTTGAACTACGTACAGAAGTACTTGCGTGGTAGTAAGGGCTAGCAATTGAACAATTCATTTTGTTTCCGCCGGCTAGAGAATTTGCTTCCATGTCAAGCAGAGATTGTTTAGATTTGGTGAAATTTTTTGTCCAGTGCACCCGTGTATTTTTTCTGCGGCACAGTAAAATATATATTTCAAAGGACCGGAGAATTGTTTCCAATGTACCATTAAATTGCTTCCAAGGAAACAAATATGTGTTTCCAAGCAGAATTATTTTTACCATTGAAACACTGCATTGGTTTGAAACAAAATGAACTATTGCTTCCAAAGAAACTAGAATATACATACAAAGAAATCAGGTTTGCTTCCATAAAACAAAATGTGACATATAGAGTTAGGTTTGTGCCATCTAGGCGCAATGCAGACACCACCGGCCGATGTTTACCATGCTTCCTTATGATGTTGTACGTGCCTCCTTTCGATGTTGGCCATGCTTCCTTCTAGCGCCACATGGTGAGCGGCATCAACAAGGAGTGGCATGAACAGATTAACGGTGTACCATCGATGCACCGTTAGCCAAGGGTCTCATTGACAATGAAGTATGTCAATTGAGGAGATGAATCATAACCTAGTTCAGTTGAGGACGTGAGGCGGCCAAAGATTGTTCAACATGGGCAGCGTGGCTCCTATGGAGTACTCATGGTGGCCATGAGGCAAGATAAGATCTGACGTGACGTTGGACTCTTGCACGCTTGCCGGTGCCACCCACGGAATTACGATGGCTCACTGCTTCAGTCTCATCCCCACCATCTCCAGCTAGCACTACCACCAAAATGAAATAAAAAAAATTTAATCACATTGAATCAGGCGAATGAATCAGTCATCAAAATTCACAACCTGCAGCCTCGTATGGCTAGTTCCCTAATTAACAAATCGAACGAATCATAAATCAGAATTCACATCCTGGAGCCTCGTATGGCTGTTTCCCTAATTAACACTTGCATTTCCCTATGAGGTCCACCGTGTATTGTCAGCCCTCTGTATGTACTGCGTATTGTCAGCCCTCTATAAAGAATTATAACATTTTAAAATATTAAAATTCAATTATACACCAATGCATAGAAGTTGTTATTAGAATCTATTGCTAAGTGGGTAATGCTTTTCAGAGTCACTTATGAACATATGTATATATGTTGCGATAGACTGATGTCTCATAATGCAACGCGTCCAGATCCATTGGTAAACTGACTAGAAAGGGGGGCGCGAGTCTTGCTGTAGTGACGTTAAGATAACTTGGTTTAATGGTATGCTTATGGTCGGTAAGATAACTTAGCTTAATGGTATATATGCTTACGGTTCAATTTTTTTATTGCTTAATGGTATGCTGAATCGATATGCAACCAACAGAGGTTATGCCCTCGCATGCCTTTTCACCTTTCTGTCAAAATCCGACAGCATAACTATGCCCTATGGCCTGGTCTTCGTCTTCATAAGTATTGTATATTTTATGTGAGGTTCCGTAGACATCACATTGATTTCACTAGCTAGCTAGCTTCCTAACTCACATGTCGAACCTTTGGAACTAGTGCTACAGTAAGAAAGATTCGATGCCATGATTTCATCATGAATTATCCTTAGACTTTCATGCCAGGAGGAAAAAAGTTTGAAGGTTCTCAATCACCGACTGTTTTTGCTATGGAGATTAGAGATGAGAAGGTATATATCCCTGTATTAGCGTACTTAAGAAGGGAGAATAAGATCCTAGCTATCTCTGCACAAGTTAGGTAATATACCAACATTTGTTATAAAAGCAATATTATAAATATCTTCCTTAAAATCCGTCAGTCGTCAGAAATATTTTGAGGTAGCTTAGATTACCTCTACGAACTAGTACAGTTAGATCACAACTCATACCTCCATATGACAATCCATTAAAACAACATAGCTTTAGGCCAGGTGATGGATCATATGGCTTTGCCTCAACCGTTTTGAAGTCCTAAATAATTCATATCTCACTCTCAATGCTACCAACAACTTTTTGTTTCAAAATAGTTCTCAACCTTTTTCTTGGTTATTATTTTGATCTACTCCTCCCACTAGCTACCGGAAATGGAAAGTTTTAGCATGATACCAAGATTATTTGAGTGCCTCATTCTAGTATGAAAAAAACCTTTCCTCAAGTGTCTATCCTATAAAACATGTAGATTGAATACTTCCTCTGTTTCACTATATGTGTCTTAAGTCCACCATGTGTATCACCATAGTACAAAATCTAGAGAAACGACCATGAGTACCTCTATGAAATACAGACTACAACTATTTTATCTATGTCAGAACATTTAAGTAGGGGCATGAAGTGAAAACTTGGCAATAACAACACTTCAATCTGCACCTGAGGAAAAATATTGTGAAGAGCGCGCCCCTGATAATTGTGTCGTTGTGCCTGGGCTGTGAGGGCTCTCACCGCATGAGCCTCTGCTTTGTCTACGACTGCCTTCCGAGCAAATCACCGGCATGGCCGGCCTCTATCTGCAGCTGGATCTGAGATGGGGAGGGAGATGATGAACAGTCGGAGGACCAGTACACACACACATGAAAAAGATATTTGGGTGTCGCGAGACTGTCTCACTTTTCTCTTTCTATTCATCTCCTTTTATAGACAAAATACAAATAAGATCGAGGGTGCTACGCAGCAACCCAAAATATCTACATCTAGACTAATGGGACCCGGATCATGTGCTCCTCACACCCGAGTGGAACTTGCATCCGGCGTCCGACTGAGCTACCAGTCGGCATGCCCCTACCCAACCGAGTGAACACATTCAGTCGGGTTGGTCACTAGACGTGCTACCCATGCCCGAGTACCAAACTCCATCCGACTGTAGAGTCAGTCGGATTGCCTACCCCGAGTGAACATCCTTGTCCAACCAGAGTGAACACTGGTTTATACAACATATTGCAACAGATGGTGAAAAGTTGCATTTGAAGTACCAAGAATTGTAACATTTGATCCTCCTCAAGTCAGACTGCACAATCTTTGTTAGAGAATAAGATAGTTTTGTCGTCATCTCAAATTCTTAATTTTTATGTAAATATATTATGTATAATCTTACAATTTTTCAAACACAAAACTCATGTGTACGCACTCACTATATTTTTTTTGTTAAAGTTAGTTTGTCTGGGTATGGCTCCCATTGCAAGTCACACATGACAATTATATTTCTTTTCTTTTATATTTCAACAGCTACATAAAGAACTACGAAGTCGATTTGCTAGTACGTTCAATGAAGGATTGCAGGTAACAACAACTGTACTTCTGTTTTTCGAGAAGTATACATGCACAGACATTCATCACTTCTAATGAACAAAAGCAGGCCGGCTCCAACAAGACCCAAACAGTTAACCACTTCACAGCATATGCATGGAAAGACTACCCTAGACATGCATGCATGATTGCATATGGGTAGATGTACGACGTCAGTTCGGAGTCCGATTGCGCAGGAAGAAGATGGACGCTACATTTTTCCCAGGCGTCTTGTAGCCCTCTTTCAAGGCTTCTGTTCCTTCCCATCGCCGCCTCCTCCACCACAGCACAGCGGGCACTTTGGGACCTGGGGATTGCAGTTGATGTTAATGTTCTCTGGGCATGGCGTGTAGTGTATATTCGGGCAGCATCCGCATGCCATTTTTGCCTCTGGGCATTTCTGGATGCACGGGCAGCAGCAGCAGCAGCATGCTGCTGGGAGGCAGTTTCCCATCGGCTATGACACTTCCCTTCACAAGTGTTCTGGTGCCTCCTAATTTGATGTGTGTGTAACTCTAGGCTTTTGTGGCTAACTTGATGTTATATATGTATGCTGTTTAGGAGCCTGGGAGGCATGATCATTTATACAGGTTCTATCGGTACCCAGTCCACACACGCCAATCATGAACAATAGTAACACTAATGCGATCGCCAATCAATTAGAAGTATTGGATGCCGTTGCTTGGTGATTAGAGAATCCAGCACCACTTAGGTATATAGTGTATATATTCTGGAAGTGACTCGACTCCCACCGATCAGTTAGAAGAATTGGATGCCGTTGCTTGGTGATTAGAGAATCCAGCACCACTTAGGTATATAGTGTATATATTCTGGAAGTGACTCGACTCCCACCGATCAGTTAGAAGAATTGGATGCCATTGCTTGGTGATTAGAGAATCCAGGACCACTTACGTATGTAGTGGGAAAAAAATTATATAAGACCGGGTCTCACCTGCTAGCCCGTGAGACCTGATCTCATAGAATTCTTTTCCTATGTAGTGTATATATTCTGGTAGCGACTCCAACCAACTCGGAAAGAGAAATAATGTTTTGTTCCTCTCTAGTTTTTCTTGTCAAAGTGCAAGTAGCATATTTTCTTTTTGAGTGCACACTACTGGAATCGGTAACTTTGCCTGGTGCCGGACATTTGCCGAGTACTTTTTATGGGGAGCTCATCAGCGAGAACAGTTTGCCAAGTGCGAGACAGAAAAACTTGGCAACTCTACCAAACTCGGCAATGAAAACTGTTTTCCCGGTGCAGGAAAAAAGTAACTCGGCGACGACATGAAACTCGGCAAAGTCTGATCTTTCCCGAGTGCTGGATAAAAAACTCGACAAAGACCTGACCAAGTGGCCCCACACAAAACAGACAGGGAGGCTCCCTTTGCCGAGTGCCCCCTAACGGAAACTCGTCAAAAATTTCTTACTATCTTTTTTAAAATGCAGAATTTCAAGAGTCACTAGCAGTCGCCACATGACACTCTTTGCCGAGTTTGGCCAAGGGACTCGGCAAACCTATCCGCCGGAAATCACCAATGTGGCGCTTTTTGCTGAGCGTGGCATGTAGGAACTTAGCAAAGGCTAGCAGGAGTTACCAGCGTGTGCCACGTGGTACCTTTGCCGAGTTGTATCTGTGAGGCGCTCAGCAAAATTGGCCTTTGCTGAGTGTTAAACTAGGCAAATAGTGTTTTTGTTTGCATATTGAAATAGCCCTGCAATTCAAATCATGTATGTATGTATGTACACACACACACACACACACACACAGAGAGAGAGAGAGAGAGAGAGAGAGAGAGAGAGAGACTCATAGCCCAGCAAGCACCATATAGTATACATCAAATGTATTCCATACAAGCTAGCAACAAGTCAATTATCACAAGGATAACATATAGTTCATAACAACAAGACACATAACAATCTCCGTAGCAACATAGAAAGTACACAAGCATCATACAAGTCACATAAGAAAAGTTCATAAACAAAACAGGAAGTTCACAAGTAGTTTGCCAACACTAGGCACGATCACAGAAGATCAACTCCATAGACATGACCTCTACTGTTGTGGAGGAGGATGCGTCATAGCCACCACACATTCAAGAAGCGCCCGAAGTTATTTTCATTAATATTGTACACTAGTACAGGAACCCCTTACTAGCGGTGTGTTGGCCGCACACCACTAATAAGACACATACTAGTGACGTGCAAGTAGATGGCACCCCACAGGTAGTAAAGAATACAAGTGTCGCGCATAAGTGAAGACACGCCACTAGTATCTTAGAAAATTGGTGGTGTGCTTACTTTTCAACACGCCACTGGTACTATACTCAGGTCCAAAAAAAATGGCCACTATGGTGTTTTTTGCTGCCGTGACAGTGTTTGCACATTTGATTCATATATCAATATAAAAACTATGTATTAATAGATAATTTAATGTATCTCATTTTACATGAATTGAAATATCCAAATTGCAAACGTACATAACAAATTGACATCGTTCTATTACATGTATGCATTTCACATGCCGAATTTGTAAAACATGTTGTCTGGCTTAAGGGTGGCGGCTCGGTCGTGGGCGGCGGGTAGGAGGCGGAACTATTGAAGTTGCGGTGAACGAACATGTGACACATCGTAATTAAGAGAACAAATATCAGCAAAGATCATATCAAACATATAGCAACATACATAAAAAAAAGTCTTCTCTATCAACTTAGATACCAAACATAGCACATGACAACACATAGCAACATTAGCACATACCGAACCAAGCCATGGCAGAATTTTTTTAGGCTACTCGCCACATTATGTGTTCATTTTAGCTACCATGGCAGCAATTTGTGTTTATTTTTGCTGGCATGAAAGCAATTACGAGCCAAAGGTCTCATTTTTCTATCATGGCCGAAAAAATGAACACTTTGGCTCAGAAATGCTACCATGGCAGCATTTTGTGTTCATTTTTGCTGCAATGGCAGCATTTTTGTGCCAAAGGGCTCATTTTGCCGCCACGCAATTTTCTTGACCTTGTGGTTCGTCTTTGCCGTCATGGAAGTATTTTTTGTTTATTGTTGCTATCATGGTAGCATTTATGACCGAATGTTCATTTTCTGTCATGCGAGAATTTTCATGTTTGGATACCTCAAATAAGTACTAAGATTAAACATACCAGGTCACTTTCAGCATGCATCTTAAAAACTGAAGTAGCTACTACATAAAAGGTACGATAACTCTAGACAGTCAAATTTGGAACAATGTTTTAAAAACGACCAGTTTTGTTATACACAACACTATGACTCCACTGTGAGTCGTTCACTTCACGGTTTCTGCTAGGATGAAGGAGGGCGATCTTCTCGCATGTAGGCGGGGATTAGCTCGGGGATGTCATCAACATGTCCCGTTTTGCCGATACCATTGCTCCTCTTCAGTTTCTGTGCTACTGTAGGAGATCACGGGCTCGTCGACAACATCATTGTTGATGATCTTGGCAAGGGTGTGTTGGATTCATGTCAAATCGAATCTACAATCATCGGGTGCGATTACCTCAAGTCTTATACCCCAATTAGTGATGCCCTCCTTTCTTTGAAGCTTGTGTAGTGTCCTGTGTACTCATCCATGTGGTGCATGATGAAGTGGGCATCGTCAGACTGATATCGTGCGACTATTGAATGCAATAGAAGTATGTGTTGTGGGCAAAGTGTATTACGCTGACGGTGTTTCTCTTGACGTAATGCCTTCATGAATATGATTCAGCACTTCCTTGTAGTTTGATGCTATATGAAGATGTTGCATACCAAGATCTTCTACCAAGGATAGTGTTTCTCTGCAAGCGAATGCCTCCAGCGTGGAAGCCTCAAACCATGAATAGCCAAAATTGACGATCCCAAATATGTGCCGTCACTGTCACGCCAGATCGCTGCTGCAGGTCATGTATTATGGTCCAAAGAGACATCGGCATATACATTTATTTAAACTCGTCCCATCGATGATGCCAGCCATCTGCGACTCCGTTCCCTAGGTGTTGCGGCCACATGTGATGGTGATGGGTTATTCACTTCAATGAGCTCCGTAATAAAGCTTGTGATAAAAAGATGAGTGGACAGTGGACTTTGATGAATATCCTCATGAATGAGCTTCCTCCTCCTCGTCCAAATTGCCCACAAAGTTATTGTTATCCTTGTAAGTTCCTCATGCGGTAGAGTCTCCATCATACAAATTAGTCAATTCCTTGCTGACGGTTCTGAGATTGCAATCAGATGCTCTAATAGAAGCCGGTCAACCAGTACGCAAACACACCTAGCCATGGTGTATTGAATCAAGCTATGTCTCCACGACACAGTTGTCTCCAACTCACATGTTCTTTTTTTCATGCTCAGACGTGGGAACTCCTATTTGGCGCATCACACGCTGGAAACCAGCCAACGTTCACCCACCACTACCCCCCGCTTGCCCTTTTGGACTATCCCCCACATTTTTGTATCTCGTTTTTTGTTTGCTTTTTGCTTTTTCTTTTAAGTATTACCTTCTTTCAAATAAGTCAGGATTTAAAAAACATGCAGATTTCAAAACACAAAATGGAGAAATTATCAAATGTTTGAGAATTAAAAAATGTCTAGGATTTTCAAAAAAATCAGGGGAACATAAAATATTAACAGTTTTCAAAAAATGTTCGTCATTTTGTAAAATATGTTCATGATTCTGAAATACAATTTTCTTATGATTTAAAAAAAATTGATTAAAAAAATATTCATTGATTAAAAAATATTCATAAATTGAAAAATGTTCATGCATATCAAACAATGTTCGTCAAAATAAAAAACATGCAGATTTCAAAACACAAAATGGAGAAATTATCAAATGTTTGAGAATTAAAAAATGTCTAGGTTCATACAAAATGGAACAAGTTCTCGAATTTGAGAAAAGTTCACGAATTTGAAAACATTTGTACAAATCGACAAAAGTTTGCGAGAATGAAAAAGTTAACTAAATTGAAAAATGTTCATGAATTTGAAAAAAGTTCATGAATTCTAGAAAAGTGCATGAATTGGGAAAAAAGTTCATGAAAGTTGAAAAAAAGTTCCCAAATTAGAAAAAAAATCATGCATTTGAAAGGAATTTAAAAATGTTTGTCATTTCAAAAGTTGTTCATGAGTCCCCAAAAAAATCTTATCAATATCTAGAGATATTAACGAATTCGCAAAATGTTCATGATTTTAAAAAATGTTTGTGGATTTAAAAAATGTTCTATATTAAAACAAAATGCTCGTGAATCCGACTCCCAACGTTAAGCTAGCACTTGTTGTTGCACCAGGAGCTGTTACGCCAGGCGCAGTAGCATGGATATTTTGTACCCATTGAGCAAAGATAGGTTGTAATGGTATAGCAGTATCCGAAAAAATGTCTTGTGGACGGTCAAAACCACTCATGGTATTATTATGAATGTACAAGCCAAAAAGATCATGATTTCAAAAAAGATTCATGTTTTCTAAAAAATGTTCACAAATTTCATAGATTTTCACAAAATATAAGGGTAAATAAAAATTCAAAATTAAGGAAAACTATTGTGAAAAAAATGAAAATCAAAAAAAGAAAAAATAAAGGAACAAAGAAAATGAAAGAAAGCAAAAATAATCGATGAAAAAAAACTGGTTTGGAAAGGTTATAGAATCTTCCCAAAAACCTAAAAGGATCTAGGTTGGCCGGAACAAGCGTATGTAACAGGGGTGGGTTCTAGAAGCTCCGCGCCAAATAGGGAATTTACAAAAAACTGAAAGAAAAAAACTCGAGCTGGAAAAAGTGCCCTAAATAAACCGGTGGGAACTCCTAGAAGGTTTGCAAAATCATGACGTACGCGTTTGAACTAGCGTATAGGACGTGCGCGTACTATGCAAAATGGAAAAAGAAAGGACGAAATGGTCCTAGCATCAAAAAAGAAAGGTGTGCGGTGGTATGCGGAATGAACTGTAACCGGCGCTTAAGGCGCCATATAGGGTTTGGGGGAAGAAAGAGCTAAAGAGGACGTTGTTGTCGATGGTTGTGTTCCACGAGCGACCTAACTGCTACATATATGACAGTAGAAATGTCACACATATTTTTTTTTTGTGAAAGACACATACTACAAGCATGAGACAATCTCCTACTTGTGTGTATATTTAATTTAATATTCAGCTAGTTAAGTTTCTGCCTAAATCTGTCAACTTCTCTGTCTTATTTTACTAGAAAATACTGGCAATTAACTTATTTGACTGATTCCCTGGCCAGTACAGGCACGCTAGCGTGTGTGCACACTGACAGATTTTTCCATTCCGAATCTGCGGCGGTTCCAGTACTTTATCAGGACGGAACGGAACGGAACGGGTGGTTCACGTTGAAGCCACTTAATCGAGAAAGGGTCACCGTCTTACCTGGAAAAAAGAAAAAGAAGGGGTCACCGTCTGACTGATGTGACTGTTGTCATGTGAAAGAGTACTCATCGTCACCAGTGTTTGTGATCTCCTTCCTTGGTAGTATACCTGGGCATCTGCCAGGCCGGGCCGGGCTTTGGGTCAGGCCTACCAAAGCCCGACGCAAAAACCCAGGCCCAAGCCCGGCCCATCACGCAAAAAGCCCACCGGGCCTCTTCCTTAAACTGTAAATATGACTGGTCCAGCCCGGCCCGGCCGTTGGGCTCAAAATCTAGGCCCAGGCCTGGCCCGTGGGCAAGGTCGGGTCGGGCTTTTTCGGGCCGGGCTGCCCAAGGCCAGGTATACTTGGCAGACGTCGTCCTCCACCTGCTAATTAACTTTCTCCCTGTGGCTGCAGCTATTATTCCGTCGTGTCGTGCTTAATTTTCTCGGCCGCTCTTGGGCAACGACTGATCGATCGGTGGCTTGGCTTTTTAAAAACTATCACCGCAGATTGCCACCTAAATATATTTCATATTTTGAGCAATTTTACGTGGTCACAACGAGCGTGAGTAGAGGAAATCACATCGAAATGTGTTGCTCTAGTTCTCTCTACTTGAGTTGACGATACCATGCGTTAGATCAACAACTATATTTTGGTACTAAGAGTCGTGGCAGTGTGTTGATCACGAACCACGTTTTAGAGTTAAATACATTGAGGGTGCCTTAACTTGTTAGTCGCGGTCACTTTCGGACCTAAACTTGTAAAATACACGAAATTCATGTTGTAACTTCTCTGGTCGTGCAAATACGGTGCCTCCTTCCGTATTCGGGCGTACGCCCTGTCCATATGGCGTGCCAGTGTGGCAGTGGCCCATATGTCGATGGTTGAGAGCGAGGAGGAGCTGAGTGTCCCGCGCGCTAGGATTGTTTTTATAGAAACCCCCTTCTTATTTTATTTAATCACGTAGAAAAGCTCTCACAGTGTATGCTAGCAAAAATACCGTTGAAAAAATACTGCGTGGAGATTCGTTTTGAACCTATAACCTCTAGTTAGTACGGTGGATGGAGCGGATAAGAGCCCGGGACCTCCCGGTTAATTGCCTGGACGAGCTGGCCACCTGACTGAACTTTGTTTTGTGCATGACTATAAGCTAGTAAGCTATATATAGATAAATTTCACGCATCGCTTTGTAATTTTCCTGATGCGTTCTCTACTATGTGTTTTTTTATTTCCTGTTTAGTTTTCATGATACATAAATTTTTCTGTATAAAAATACAATAATTATCAATATACAATTATTTTGTATTTTCAGTATGTATTCTATTTTCATTATTGTGCACCTTAAAGGGGTAAACGTGGAATCTTTCTGAAATTAATGTGGATTTAAATAGTTCACCGTGTATTAACAAATACTCTTTCAATTTATGTATCATATGCGACTAAAAATATATATTATGTATCATATTTCGTGACCACAACCACCCACAATTATTGTGTTTCTTCATTGTATTTTTTTAATATTTTGAGTGGCAACATTGTCTTTTTAAAATTGTTCAATGTGTATTATTTTTTTGTGTAATAATAATAAATACTAGGAATATATTAAAACATGTTTATCAAAATGTAGGAATCAATTTACACAATAAATTTTAATACACGTTGAATATTTTCTAAAAACATGTTGAACTTTTTTTAGATACATGGTGTCAGTTTTTCGAATGTATACAAAAAATTTGGATACTTGTTTAAAATTTATAATGCAATTGTAATTTTTTCTTGCAATTCTTTCTTTCAAATGGGGAAAATAATACCAAAAGGAAAAATTAAATTGAGCCTGAAAAGAAATTGAAAAGATATTTGTGCAGGCTCATAGGAGCGCCATATACAAAAAAAAACGCGCGAAGAGGCACACAATAGTCTATATATAAAATTCGAGCTCATGAATATCAACAATTTAGAAATTTGCTTGGCGGATAGCTAGTACAGGCTAAGCAAAGCCCGTGCGTGAGGTCCCAGGATTCATCCTCTATGGCGTTATTTATTTTGTTGTTCGAATTTGAGGGCTGTTTATTACGAGATTAAATTAAAATCCAGGGTTTCTTCTAAAAAAAATCAATCGCGTGGCTCACCCAGCCTCTCCTCGCTCTCAGTCACTGACATATGGGCCACCGGCATGCTGGCATGCCACATGGCAGGGTGTACGCCCGAATACTGAAGGAGGCACCGTATTTGCACGACCGAACAAGTTCTAGCACCAGTTTCGTGTATTTTGCAAATTTAGGTACTAAACTAACTGTGGTGGACAAGTTAAGGCACCTCCAGTATATTTAACTCCAGATTTTACATGATGTCTTGGATTTTTCACAAAATGAACAGCAGGACAAATGATAGAATTGAAAACTAACCTTCTACTACTCCTAATCGTCAGTTTGGGGTATGGTTGATTTTAGTGCAACTTTGTACTGTATAAAAGTTGTACTAACTCAGCGATAATTAATATGAGTCGGAAGTTATACCACTTCAGTGATATGAATTGGAGGAAGTGGTCTATTTCAATACTAGTATGGTCCTAGGATACTGATATTCTACAATGCGATCTTACAGTACCGACATGATGATACTAGGGCTGCCTCGCTAATCCAGGTGCATTCTAGTGACAAGCTCAAGACACTAACTAGCAAGATGCATGTATGCTTTATTAGATGCTTTGTGTGGCGTCCAATGATAACGAAAAATCTATGTATGCTTAGATAGTGCCCTCATCTGTTGCTTATGCTTTTGTCAGCAAACCTAATATTCCGGTTGCTTGTGCTCCTTAGTTCATCGGAGTCTGCGCTAGCTTTTCCAGGTTTCCTTTCTCAAAAGACGACTTAAAAGCAACATAATTATGCTGGTAGAGCATCACACAATCAATCTTCTTTTTAGACACCAACGACATGCTCCTTTTTATTCCTCAATTTCCCAGTTCTGGTTTTCCTACTATACGTGGCAATCCGCAGGAGCACGTACCTGCTCAGTGGTGTTCGGCCGTCCGATAGCTGTAAGATCTGTAAATTTGTAAGTCTTAGTCATTTGATGATTACTATAGGCCGGGGTCCATCCATGCATGGTCTTGACAGATTTTGTAGGTGTATGTGCCATTCACCCTACCTCTTATGCCTTTTTTATTTCATCTTCTAATTTCATTCTACTATATTTTTTTACTCGAAAGTTCAAATTAAGTTTCCTTCACATATTTGTGTTTGTCGCCACTAAAACTTTTGAACAAGACCGATCTTGAATAAATTTTGACAGCTTAAAAAAATATCCAAGTTTCAAATATTGATATTTGATAGTCGTAACATCAAGTTTTTACCATGTTTCATATGCTTTAAAGTTGAGTTTTTATCATTTATGCCACTGCTTATGTCCCACTACTCAGTTTTGCCACTAAGAATTTCAACTGCTCAAAAATGCCATCGCTTTTTTTAGGCGCATGCTTGAAAATGCCATTGGACACCATTACCGTGAGCTCAAATCTCGTTTGCCGTGTTATAATGACAAAAATACCTGCGGACAAACCTGTCAGCTCTCCCTCTATCTCACTACAATAAAGTGTGGGTCTCACATGATGCCAATAGCGTTCTTATTTTCCTCTAAAATTATTCGATTGCTTACTCCTGACAAGCGGGGCCCACACTTATCATTGTGAGATAGAAAGAGCTGACATGTGGGTCTAGGGGTTATTTTGTCATATAACATGGTCAACGGGTTTGACCTGACAATAACGATGTCTAATGGCATTTTTGAGCAAACATCTAATGCAACGATGGCATTTCTGAGATATCTAATGGCATGTTTGAGCAAGCATCTCACGAATGATGGCATTTTCGAGCAAGCATCTCATGGAAGGATGGCATTTTTGAGCAGTTGCAACTTTTAATGGCAAAACCGAGTAGTGAGACACAACTAGTGGCATAAATGACAAAACCCCTTTAAAGTTTTAGGGGGCTTAGTTTAAGTTTAAATTTTTTAACCTGCTAAATTTGTCATTGTTCCTATCAAGTTTTAGTAGTTGAAACTTGTCGGGCCTCCCGATTAGCCTCACGGTCAGCAAAGTCGTTGGATTCCGCACGAGGGCACACCAATTTTTAAGTTTCAGAAATTTGCGATTTTGTCATTCGCTCGTACTAAGTTTCAGCAATTGAAACTTAACAAAATTTTAAAAACCCATTAAAATATATTCAAAATGGATCTTATTTGAAAGGACTCCTCACAAGCAACACAAATCTGAAAATAAAAATTAAATTAGACTTATTGTTCAAACGATATAGAAAATTCAAAATTGAAAGTCAAAAGAAAAAGGATGCACTAGTAGAAAACGGGCCTTTAGTCCCGGTTCGTAAGGGCCTTTAGACCCGGTTCTGGATCCGGGACTAAAGCCCAAAACCTTTGGTCCCGGTTCGCTTACGAACCGGGACAGAAGGGGCTCCACGTGGCCGCTGTGGGGCGCCCAGGCAGGAGGACCTTTAGTCCCGGTTGATAACACCAACCGGGACCAAAAGGCTGCCATGCGTCAGCAGCTCGCAGGCGCTGGGGTTTTTGTTTTTTTTTTGAAAGGGGGGGTTTATTAGGGGTTTTGGATGGTTTAATTAGGGGTTTCTTATTGTGTTAGCTATAGCTACTACATATAAAGAGAAGTGACCTCTCTTTCTCCGTGCTTGGTCGATGCTAGTTACTACATATAGAGAGAACTTGATGCTACTAAGCAAATGAAGGAACCATTAATTACACAAGATCGTCATGAACATATACAGAGAGAAGTGACCTCTCTTTCTCCGAGATTGGTCGAACAACAAGTTTACGTATTTCTATCCGACGCTACTACATATATACAATATAACATATCTTACGATCCCTGACATCATCTACCGAAAGTCAGCTTCAATTTCCACATGGTATTCTCCGTCTTTATGTATGACGTGGTCAAGAAAGAATCCCACCAATTCCTCTTAAATTGCTCGTATACGATCATGTGGTAGGAGTTCATTCCGCATCTGCCACATCTAATTTAAAGAAGGGGGTCAATACATATATATAAATGAAACTCAACACAATTGATGGTAATAAAATAAAATTGTGAATATTATCATTTACGTACTTCATGTTGTTTGTCAGAGTAGCCCCGCTGAGAGGTCGCGCTGTGGATGAACTCGCAAACGTAGTATCCACATAAATTATTTCCGCCTTCCTGCCACAAGCATTTTACGAGAATAAAGTTTAATCAAACTGATAATGAAGCATGATAAATGGTATTGATGAAACTAGAATCAATGGGAAATGCGCAGAACTAGCTAGTACTACTTACTTTCGGGTGTGTAAATCGCAGCTCCCTCGGTAGTCCCGGAACGATTCCGGTGAACTCTTTCCAAACCCTGCCAAACAAAAAAAATAATTACTTGATATCCGGAAATGAACAAAGTTGCCGATATGATATGGTGCGCACCAATAAGCAATAATGATCGATTGAACTTACTTCTGGAGCATTGCAGTTATGTCCGCATACGTATTGGGATCTTTTCGTCTCGAGTCTAAGACAGTTACTACTCCCCGGTCAAGCTTAATCTCTATCAGAATAAAGTGGAAGCTGCGCACGCATGCATAACTCATCAATTACATTACTATAACCTCGTGTAAGTGAAACCGAATATGCACAAGACTGTAAGACTCACTTGAAATTGTAAGGAAAGAGTATTTTCCCTTTGTTTTGATTTCGAAGCAACGATTGTAGCAAGTTGTCCTCTGTATCTTCGACTCTGTTTTTAATCGACCATTCATATATGGTATTTGGGTTAATGAACCCAATGTCATAGATTTGTGCTTTTTTGCATTCAACGATCTTCAGTCTGCATAATATAGTGAGGATAATTATATATACATGCAATGAAAGAGCTGAGCTATAGAGACTTAATTACATAAGTAATACTTACAGACAGTAGCAAGTCATGAGTTGTTTGTCAAGGGCGTCTTGATTGAATAACTGGAATAACTCCACAAATTCAACAGGCATCACCTCAGTTCCAACGAGGTCGTGCTCCTATTTAATTCTCAGCAACATACTGTCGGCCCCACTCTTCCTGCAGGTATCCATGTACCATTCATGCAATCTTCGCATCATCGTTGTTAGAGGAGGATGATCAGGTTTGACGAGAGGCTTCCCGTGCTCGTATCTGAAGACCTCTACTGTCTCTAACATTTCAAACTGTACATCATCGCCCAGGTAATCACCAAGATTGGTACCGGGCAGTAGCCCCGGATGATTAGCGACGATATCGCTAGACACCTTGACCGGGGGGCACGATTGCTTCGCCTGTTCGCCGAGCTAGGGAATTGTTTTCCCACTTCTTCATTTTGCTTCTCTTGCAGCACTGCAAGTACTTCCCGACCGCTCCGCTTCCTTATATGTACTTTCAATAATGCGCTCATAGTTGGATTGCGGCGAAGACGGTGGTGGTCGCTTAAGGGCACGCAGAGTGCGCTTCACTTTCACCTGATCTATTGTTTCCTTAGGAGGTGGAGGTTTCCGTGCAAAATGGGCCTCCACTTCGGCAGCACTGATTTCCGCGGTTTCCTCGTCGGTCCTCTCATATGGTAACTTATCCAGAGGCTTAAGGCTTGGACCGTATTTGAAATTCTTCCCGCCTCTTGTACTGCTAGCCGCCAGAGGGGCGCCGTCTCTCTTCCTCCGTTGCTGGCGCGGCGGAGTCCGCTGACACGCCGGAGGAGGCGGAGTGCTCCGACGCGCCGGAGGAGGCAGAGGAGGAGGCGGAGTGCCCTCACGCGCAAGAGGAGGCGGAGGTGTAGGAGATATGCCCTAGAGGCAATAATAAATGTTATTGATTATCTCCCTGTTCATAATTAGGTTTATGTTCCATGCTATAACTGCAATGATTCTCGAGTCTACAAATAAAACGAGGCTTGGAGGGAAACTCATGTGCACGTGTGGGATAATAAACAAGAAAATGTATTCCTAGTCAAGCCTCTATGACTGGCTCAAGTATTGCATGATGATCCTGTTTTCCTGATCATGGGCATGACTATGCCGGCAATTTTGAGGGCACAATTGTTAGCAGAACATTTGTGTTGAATCGACCCAAATTGATGTTATGCTATGAGATTCTTTCGTCACAAGTTAATGGTTAATAACACAGAGATGGTTAACGTTTGCATAATTCCTCAGACCATGAGAGTATCGAGTTTCTTCATGCTTGATTCATGAACTTTGGGGTTTGTTAAACGTCATCCGTAACTGGATGGCTATTACGGCGGCTTACGGGTTCATGGGAAAGTATGTCAAGTAACTTGATAGCTCAAGATTGGGATTTGCTCCTCCGACGATGGAGAGATATCTCTGGGCCCTCTCGGTGTTACGGTATCCATCATCGTCTGGCCAGACACAGGGTGATTTGATCACAGGGATGCCGGAACACAGTAACGAGAAAAGAGAATAATACCGGTAACGAGGTAACTAGCATAGTGGACAAGTTGTTGATCCACGGGAATGCCAACATGTCTCACCTTGGGTATTTGTAACATATCGCGAAGCAATAGGAATAGCACACGGCAACTGGAGGTTCACTCGAATATTCATTCGTGTGGGTATAGGGGTCAATATGGGTGTCCATGGCTCCGATGTTGATCATTGATCGGAAGGGGTTCCAGGTCATGTCTATACTTCACCGAACCTATAGGGTCACACGCTTAAGGGTCATCTATCTGCTGAATACTAGACAGGGAGTCTGAGAGAAAATCACCGAAAAAGTTTCGGACACCGAAAAGTTTCGGACAGCGGAAAAGTTCCGCAGAGAGAGGTCACCGGATGAGTTCCGGTGAAACTGAAAAGTTGTTTCAGGGGATACCATTAAGTCAAAATGGTTTCGGCACATGCCTGATAATTCTTGGAGGATGCCAGAATCATTCTGGAAACTTCTGGGAATTTTCTGGAAGAAAAACCGGAAATGTTGCGGGGCTGCCGGAACCGCTTCAGATGCTTTTCGCAGATGAAATCACTAAACTGGAATTGTTCCAGAACGCGTTGAAAATTATTTTAGTGGGTACTGGAAATGTTCTAAGCCCACATAAATATTTTCAGTTCAAACGGACGCTGAAAAATGTCGTCGTGAATAGTGAAAGTGCTTTTTGGAATTTTTTGGAAAACCACCTTTTAGGGCTTTTGCTAAAGGCTTCTAGAAGGTGATGTGGATGGATGAGAGCCCCCTTTGGGGGGGACCCCTAGGGGGTGGCCGGCCACATGTGGAGCTCCTCCTTGGAGCTCCACATGTCCTTTGGTTTCTCTCTTATGCCCTTGGAAAGAGTTTCCTTCATGGGTATTTTGGTATTTCTTGAATGCCCATCCTACCCCTTGGTTTTCCTATATAAGGAGGAGAGGGGGCTGCTCAATCCTTCATCCCTTCTCACATACAAGTGCCATGCAATGATCTGGCTTCTCTCTCCCTCCCACGAAAAGAGTTTTCGTAGAGCCGAAAGGCTGTCTGGGTTCCGGTGGGAACTAGTTCTGGACGGCGAAGCCCTGCCGGATAGATGACACCGTATGTGTGCAACTCTGTAGAGAGGTCGTAGTTTCGATCTTAGTGCCCGAGGGGCTGTTCGACAGTGCCTCCCGAAGGGCTGTCCAAGTGACGGTCCGAGTTCTGTGAGTCCTCCCGAAGGGCTGTCCGAGTGACCGTTCGAGTTTCGAAGGTCCTCCCGAAGGGCTGTCCGCGACACCGTCCGGGGGACTGTTCGACCGCCTCCCGGAGGGCTGTCTGAAGGGAAGACGAGGGGATACATCCTCGCGGTTGGGAGGTTGTAAATCCTAGCTGCGGGGATCTGCACCGCCGATCGTCATCGACTCTACTTCCGCTGCGCTACGAGTTGGTAACGAAAATGATCAAACCTTATATGCAGTCTCCATAGTGGTCCTGGGCTGGTGCGTAGGTCGGAAATTTTTGTTTTCTGCTGCGTTACCCTACAGTGGCATCAAGAGCCGTGCTATGCGTAGATGCAGGTTGCGATCTAGAATACATAGTGATGTATGGGTGTTGCACAATATAATTAGGTAGTAGATGAGTTCTATTACTGAAAATTATTTGTGCGGGTAGCAGATGAAATCTGTTACCCGATGTTCTTGTTGCTTCCCTGGAATTTGCATATTTCTGATCTTGATAACAGCATGGTGGAGTTTCAATGTTCTGGCAATCCACGATCCTGATTGATCAACGAAGTGCTAACAGTTCATTGAATTCCACCGTAGTTAAAAAGAAAGATGAAATTTCGCAGACAAAAGGGCAATGCAGATATGATCTGCACGGGGGTCATGCGTATGACGAAGTTTAGTATGGGGTTCAAGATTTTATTATCTCGTGCTTCATACACCCCGCATTGTTAATCTAGTGACTTGAATTATCATACTTGATGATGGACGTTGGTAGCTTCGGTTTGTTTCGAAACCTTAGAAGCCACGTAAAACAAGTTTTTGCTTGAACCAATTAGAGGCGTCTAACTTGGTTTTGCAGGAGGGTTTGCATGTGCATGTGATGTGGTATAGCAGTGCTCATAATAATTTGATTATGTATGAGATGACTATATAATGTAAATTTATTAACATGACCTGCGTGTCATGATTCGGCATGATGGCTGGAGCCATATGATTGCACTTTAATGACCTGCGTGTCAACCTTGTTGTAATGCATTATTTTATTAGCTATAGAGATAGCAATATTATCTGGTGCATCAACAAGGTGGTGGCAATCTTCGCTAAGGAGAACATCGACGTGAATGCCGAAGACGAAGAAATACAAGACTTCTCCGTCAGAAAGGGCTATACCATATCATGCTTTTATGAATTGCTTGAGATGTTTATCCCTTATGATGCACCCTTCTTGATTGCGCGGTAGTCGCTTTTTATTAGGGTGATCTCTCACAAAAATATCAAGTAGTTAGTGTTCTCCCAAGTGTAGCACCGTCACGGCACCTAACTTTTCGGGGTATCACAGGATCTCCCTGGGTACGAACGATTAGGGATGTGTGAGGCGGGTGAGTTGAGACCTCGCAGCAAGATCACTTGGTTGTCTTGATGTTCTGGAAGGATCTCCCTGAGCTCGGAACACGCCCATCGAAAGATGAACAAGAGTCACATAGAGATGTGATCGGCAAGTTTGCCTACCGATTGAAGTTCGCGCCATCAGTGTTCATCTCGTTCAATGGCGTTGAATGGAAATGCGGGTCTTGTATCACTCACAATCAATTATGAGAGATATTGATTTGAGTGGGAGCGCACTGTTGAATTAACTTGTTTAATTCTCAGTGCAATTAATTATGAACACTGTCTAAGTGTGGTTTGCATAATAGTTGTAGAATAATGGCTCGCGTTTCCACCTTCCCTATTAAAAATGAATAGCTGTTAAATATCTGGTTAAAACTTTACAGTTGGTAACGTAATGTGAGGATTGTCCTCAAGAGTGCCGAGAAGGACTTTGTCCTATCGCATACTTTCGGTATTCTCTCGCTTATGCTATGGATCATGTGACTCTCGTCCTTCGATCCAAAAGCTAGAATTCCGTTTCAGTCAAGTGCAATATGTTTGCTTCCATGAGACCCGAACTTCAAAAGTTTGGATAGTTATGTGATATTCATGGAATCTGAAAATTATTTTCAGAGACAGACAAAGGCTAAAAGATATGAGATATCCAAAGCAATGTTTGTTTGCAAACTATTAGTAAAGGAGTTTACTATGCATTAGACTGATAAGAGAGGGATCCAGAAGAACGCCTGTCATATGATGAAAGGTGAATAAAACAACAACTTAAAGAGAAAGGAAGTGTCCGAAGGGTGTTAGTGAAACTTTCACGCCTAGGAAGTCCGGGGCTAACGCCACTCTTAAGTTGGGTGCTTCTTCTGAGAGTAGGAGAAATACTAAAAGTTAAACTGTTAGAAGTATAATGGCAGAAAGAAAGAAGACTGGAATATCCAGCTCATGTATGAATGTCATACAAGTTTTTGATGTATAGAAGGCTAGTCAAAGATATAGTTCTTGGGAATTATGATTAATTTGTTAATCACTGATTCTTGGGTATTGTGAGTTAATCATAGAGATACCCGCTCGATTGCATTCTGTTGCAACTCGATGTAAGAACTACTATGGCCTGAAAGACTAGCCCGGAATGAGGTTTAGGTATACACAGGGAACATAGTAAATGTTACTATACCTTCCATCGGTGTATTACCGTCTGTATTTATTTTCATAATTCATTTAGAGTTTTACAAACTCTAGCCTTTGCATAAAGTAATCTTGCAAGAAGGTTGTTCATAAGAGAACTTTTTATGTTCGATGTTATGAATAACATAAGGGCCATACTTTCATTGAGAATGAGATGCATGTTATGAATAATGATAATAATGTATTACCTCTGGATTTACTTTCATAATTCATTTTAGAGTTTTACACACTCTAGCCCATTGCACAATGTTTGTTGCAAAAGAGTTGTTCATAAAAGAACAATTGTTGTTCAGTATTATGAATAACATGAAGGGCCATACTTCCATCCAAGATGGGATGTATGTTATGAATATTGATGGTAAAATGATACATCCATAACACTGTCGCTAAATGTCGCAAGACTAAAAGAATACCACACAAGTGTGGCACTGCATTTGGTCACATTGGAGAAACCCGCATGAAAGATTCCATTATGATGGATTTTGAAGTCGTTTGATTTTTGAATCATCTGACACTTGCAACTTTCCTTCGAAAAGTGAAGTGACTGAAATACCGTTCACAGGCCATAAGGAACGAGCAAAGAATTTATTGGTGATCATACATTTTGATGTATGTAGTCCGATAAATGTTTTTGCATGTAGTGGATTTATCTATCTTCAGAAATGACTCAAGTAGATATATGGATATTTACTTGATGAGACGTAAGTCTGAATTTTTTGAATTCATTCAAAAGGTTTTCAAATATGAAGTAGAAGTTATTGTAACAAGAAGATTATGTTTCTACAATTCGATTGCAGAAAAGAATATTTGAGTTACAAGTTTAGCGAATGTCTGATGAGTTGTGAAAGGGGTTTCATAACTTGCACCTCCCGGAACACCACTGCAAGTGGAAAGTCCGTGAAGATGTAATCGAACCATTTATGACATGGTAAGATCAAAGATGGCATAAATAAATTTGCCATTATCCCTTTTAAAGAGTGATGCTTTAGAGACTGCGGCTTTTACACTGAAAAGAGCTCCATCGGGTCTGTTGAAATGACACCATGGTATGGTACGCCCAACCATGTTATATCTTTTCTTAACATTTGGAATATGGGGCTTGTGTAAAAGGTTACAAACATATTCCAAATCAGACAAGTGCTACTTTGTAGGTTATCCCAAGTCATTGGGTATTCCCCCACCACTATACCGAGGCAAAAGTTTTTGCCACAAAATGGTATGCTTTTAAAGAGAATTGTTCTTGCAAAAGGTGAGTGGGAGGACAGTGCAACTCGACGAGATAACCAGTATCTTCGTCATCAGGTCAAAGGAAAGGAACCTTGGAAGTGATTCCGGAGTTTCCTACTGCGACTGATACGGAAGTCTCTACAATAAAATGTATGGACTTCGGTCGAACTTGCAACTGAACCACGTAGGCAAGGCTCGTGCAAACCTCTCAGGTGCGCAGACGAGATATTGTTGTTAGACAACAGTATACCTACGATACACAAGGAAGCGTTGATGGGCCCTGACTCCGGGATTGGCTAAATGCCAATATAATCCGAGATAGTTTCCATATAAATGATTCAAGATCATATCTTGATGACCCCTTCAGACGACTTAGAGTCTAACGAACTTTTATGGAACTATAAACTGATATGGATAAAATGTTTTATCCATAAATCTCGACTTGTTGAAATAACAAGTTCAAGGAGTTGACTACGATGAGGTTGTTTCATCGTAGCGATGCTTAAGGTCAGTTCGGGTTGAACTAGCAATTAATACAAATTTCATATCATGAGATATGAAACAAGGGATGACAAAAGGATTTCCATCTGATGGAAATGAAACCAAGGACTTGCATGTGTTACAGTCCAAGGTATTTTGTGAGTCCAGAGGATGCTAGTAAGGGTGCAAACTTCAGAGTTCCAGCGATGGACAGAAGAGAGCAAAGTGGAGTCGGAATCTTCGTGTTTTGATGAAATGGTCAAAGGAGTTTGACTTCATCAATGGGTAACGAAGATGCTTGTAATTCAAGAAAGTAAGTGGGAGCCTAATAATATTTCTAAAAACCTTGTGTGCTTGACACATTGTTAATTGGAAATAAAATTCTTGACACGAATTAGGACTTCATTTGAAAATAGTTTTTCGATGAAGTGCTTGGGCTAAATAGCCTCAATATTAGGCATAATGATCTATGGAGATAGATTTACCTAATGGGGCTAAGCAATAAATACATATTGACAAGATGCTAAAACTTTTTAGCATTTAAAACGCCAAGGAGTGATTCTTGCCGAAGTCACATGGAAAGAGTTTTTGCAAGACTCGGTGTCCCAAAAACACTTATGAGCAAAATACATGATGGAGATTCCTCACACCTTCGTGTTTGGATTAATCATGTATTCCATGGTATGTAAAACAACCAGTTTTGTCCGATACTCCCAAGGTGTTGCGAGTATAGATACCAAAGTGATCAAAAGTACTGATCATAGGACAACAGTGAAAAGTGTCATTGAATGCTAGAGTAGCACTGATGACATGTTTTCTCGCAAGTGGAGATCATGAAGAGTTCGTTGTAAAATGTTACATCGATACAGTCTTCATCATTGCTCCAAGCGATTTTCGATTTAAATAAAGGGTTTTGTGTAATACATAATATGGTGGCACGGTAGTTGGAAATTGTTCCAAACAAGATACTGTGGCGAATTCTATAACAGAGGCGAAGTATGTTGCCGCTTTTTAAGCGACAAAGAAGATGTTGAATCAAATAGTTCATTCATGAACTTAGTATGGTTCCAAGATGACTTTTGTCAATGGGACACTACTGCAGGTAGTTGCTCCATACCTCAGTCTGAGGAATCCAGGTTCGACCTGTGATTCACATACATACAAAGTCAAGTCCACACAAAATATGAATTTTGTGGAAGCATGAAAATGCGAAGGATATGCAAAGAGACACACGGAGCTGAAGTCGTCAGATCCATTGGACATCAGGCTATACCACATGCGAAGCATATTTACACAGGTGTGCCACAGGTGTAAAGTGCATTAGCATTAACTAGATTATTGACTCTAGTGCAAGTGGGAGTCTGTAGGAGATATGCCCTAGAGGCAATAATAAATGTTATTGATTATCTCCCTGTTCATAATTAGGTTTATGTTCCATGCTATAACTGCAATGATTCTCGAGTCTACAAATAAAACGAGGCTTGGAGGGAAACTCATGTGCACGTGTGGGATAATAAACGGTAAAATGTATTCCTAGTCAAGCCTCTATGACTGGCTCAAGTATTGCATGATGATCCTGTTTTCCTGATCATGGGCATGACTATGCCGGCAATTTTGAGGGCACAATTGTTAGCAGAACATTTGTGTTGAATCGACCCAAATTGATGTTATGCTATGAGATTCTTTCGTCACAAGTTAATGGTTAATAACACAGAGATGGTTAACGTTTGCATAATTCCTCAGACCATGAGAGTATCGAGTTTCTTCATGCTTGATTCATGAACTTTGGGGTTTGTTAAACGTCATTCGTAACTGGATGGCTATTACGGCGGCTTACGGGTTCATGGGAAAGTATGTCAAGTAACTTGATAGCTCAAGATTGGGATTTGCTCCTCCGACGATGGAGAGATATCTCTGGGCCCTCTCGGTGTTACGGTATCCATCATCGTCTGGCCAGACACAGGGTGATTTGATCACAGGGATGCCGGAACACAGTTACGAGAAAAGAGAACAAAACCGGTAACGAGGTAACTAGCATAGTGGACAAGTTGTTGATCCACGGGAATGCCAACATGTCTCACCTCGGGTATTTGTAACATATCGCGAAGCAATAGGAATAGCACACGGCAACTGGAGGTTCACTCGAATATTCATTCGTGTGGGTATAGGGGTCAATATGGGTGTCCATGGCTCCGATGTTGATCATTGATCGGAAGGGGTTCCAGGTCATGTCTATACTTCACCGAACCTATAGGGTCACACGCTTAAGGGTCATCTATCTGCTGAATACTAGACAGGGAGTCTGAGAGAAAATCACCGAAAAAGTTTCGGACACCGAAAAGTTTCGGACAGCGGAAAAGTTCCGCAGAGAGAGGTCACCGGATGAGTTCCGGTGAAACTGAAAAGTTGTTTCAGGGGATACCATTAAGTCAAAATGGTTTCGGCACATGCCTGATAATTCTTGGAGGATGCCAGAATCATTCTGGAAACTTCTGGGAATTTTCTGGAAGAAAAACCGGAAATGTTCCGGGGCTGCCGGAACCGCTTCAGATGCTTTTCGCAGATGAAATCACTAAACTGGAATTGTTCCAGAACGCGTTGAAAATTATTTTAGTGGGTACTGGAAATGTTCTAAGCCCTCATAAATATTTTTAGTTCAAACGGACGCTGAAAAATGTCGTCGTGAATAGTGAAAGTGCTTTTTGGAATTTTTTGGAAAACCACCTTTTAGGGCTTTTGCTAAAGGCTTCTAGAAGGTGATGTGGATGGATGAGAGCCCCCTTTGGGGGGGACCCCTAGGGGGTGGCCGGCCACATGTGGAGCTCCTCCTTTGAGCTCCACATGTCCTTTGGTTTCTCTCTTATGCCCTTGGAAAGAGTTTCCTTCATGGGTATTTTGGTATTTCTTGAATGCCCATCCTACCCCTTGGTTTTCCTATATAAGGAGGAGAGGGGGCTGCTCAATCCTTCATCCCTTCTCACATACAAGTGCCATGCAATGATCTGGCTTCTCTCTCCCTCCCACGAAAAGAGTTTTCGTAGAGCCGAAAGGCTGTCTGGGTTCCGGTGGGAACTAGTTCTGGACGGCGAAGCCCTGCCGGATAGATGACACCGTATGTGTGCAACTCTGTAGAGAGGTCGTAGTTTCGATCTTAGTGCCCGAGGGGCTATTCAACAATGCCTCCCAAAGGGCTGTCCAAGTGACGGTCCGAGTTCTGTGAGTCCTCCCGAAGGGCTGTCCGAGTGACCGTTCGAGTTTCGAAGGTCCTCCCGAAGGGCTGTCCGCGACACCGTCCGGGGGACTGTTCGACCGCCTCCCGGAGGGCTGTCTGAAGGGAAGACGAGGGGATACATCCTCGCGGTTGGGAGGTTGTAAATCCTAGCTGCGGGGATCTGCACCACCGATCGTCATCGACTCTACTTCCGCTGCGCTACGAGTCGGTAACGAAAATGATCAAACCTTATATGCAGTCTCCATAGTGGTCCTGGGCTGGTGCGTAGGTCGGAAATTTTTGTTTTCTGCTGCGTTACCCTACAGGAGGAAGAGGCAGAGTGCCATGATCACTCGCCGGAGGAGGAGGCGGAGTGCCCTGACTCGCTGGAGGAGGAGGAGGAGGAGGCATCCAGTTTGGAAGCTTGATGTACTCCTTCCTCCATAGACATGTACTCCTCAAAGCATAAACCAGATGATTCTCCCCTTCACCTGTAGGGTGGTCAAGCTCCAGCTCCTGAAATCCCTCCATTATTTCATCCACCGTCACAACAGCATAGCCATGTGGAATAGGACCGCAGTGAAAAGTTCTGTCAGCTTGAGGAGGTGCAACAGAGCCGACAGCCGCCTTCAAAGTGAGGTTCTGCCATTTTGTCATAAGCTCGCAATGTTGAGCCTCCGTGATAGTATCCACGGGGTAGCGAGGAGCCATGAAATGAGGCTGAACGAGCTCCGTGGAAGCCATGCTGCTTCTCCACTGAGATGGTGGGGTAGCTTCCGGGGCAGGATCTTCGTGCCGCTGAGATGGTAGGCCGGCAACTGCAAGTTCCTCTAACTTCGCTATTCTTGCATTGAGCTTCTGCATTTCGCTCAGCTCCGCTTTCCTCTTTCACTCTCAGCTTTTGTAACCGCCTGCGCCGGGAAAGCCAACCACCCACGGAACGGAGCCTGGTGTGCCTCGTGTTCGTACAGGGTGCTCAGGATTCCCGAGGGCCTTAGTCAGCTCGTCCTTCTCTCTGCCGGGAATGAACGTCCCTTTCTGCGTTGTGCTGATATATTTCTGAAGCTTCTTGATGGGTATTGCAAGTTGCTCGTCCATCCAACGACACTCCCCTGTTTCTGGGTCCAAAGTTCCCCCAACCCCGAAGAACCAAGTCCTTGAACGATCTGGCCAGTTCAATGTCGCTGGTTGGACCCCTTTAGCAAGCAGATCTCGCTCAGCTTTGTCCCACAACGGCTGGGCTTTGTAGTAGCCACCTGACCCCATGTGATGGTGATACTTCTTCTTTGCAGCATTTATCTTGTTTGTCTCTGACCTTTGCTTACCCTTCTCTGATGTCTTGTAGGCCACAAATGCGGGCCAGTGATCTCTTATCTTCTCATATCGGCCCTTGAATTTTGGAGTCTTCCCTTGCTTGACAAACTTTGTGTTCAACTCTTTCTTCCAGTTCCTGAATAGATCTGCCATCTTCTTAAGAGCAAACGCCTTGACCTTTGGCTCTATAACTGGCTTATTCGGATCCTCCTCCGGCGGTAGGGTGAAATTTGCCATCAGCGCGGTCCAAAGATCAGCTTTCTGTCTATCCTGGACATAAGAAGCTTCAGGGTGGTCCTTACTCTTATTCCATTGCTCGACGCTGATCGGGACGCTGTCCCTAACAATAGCTCCGCACTGACTAACAAATGTGTCCTTCGTCCGCTTGGGTTCAATCGGTTGGCCATCATCCACGATTGCTGTGATCGTGAACCTTTCATCCTGGCGCAACCTTTTCTTCGGGCCTCGTCTCCTTACGGAAGTTTGGCTCGATCCGGAGGGCTGTAAAAGAAGAAAGAAGCGTCAATATATGTACATACCAAAACAATTAATGCATCAAGTCAGCACAGGCTTAATTAATATATATACCTTGCCGGACTTTGCAACAGCTCCCTCCTCCGTTCGGTCACCAGAGCCGTCATCATGGTCTTCTTCCTCCGCTAATCGGTCACCGGAGCCGTCATGATCTCCTTCTTTCTCCATTGTTGGATCACCGAAGCCGTCATCCTCTCCTTCCTGACCATCGGTGTCGTTGAGAAACGACAAGACATCACCTCCGTCGCGGATTATATCCCCAAACAATTCTTCTTGTTCTAAGTCTCTGTCCATAGTTTCTGCAAATATTACAACATGGCAATATACAAACATGAGAGATGGATATATTAGTGGCAAACATAGACCTAGCTAATATCACAACAAGGGGCCGGAGGGGGTAGGAGATCGACAAAGATTTTTTTTCTCGGGTTTGGGTGGCCTCGAGAGATCGACAACGCTTTTTCTTCTAGGGTTTAGGTGGCCTCGAGAGTTTATCAGGTAGGGGCGGGAGGGGGTAGGAGATCGACAACGCTCTTTCTTCTAGGGTTTGGGTGGCCTCGAGAGTTGGTCGGGCGAGCGGACCGGGAGTAAATTTAGTAACTTTGAACTTCGTAAATTTGGTCGGGCGAGAGGGGGTTGATCGACGTCCTCCCTCATGTCGAAGTTATCGGGGATACGTTTCGAGAGAAAATACAACACTTGATATGTTTTGAATATATGAACATTTTAACTTAGTAACTTATTAACGTTTCGAGAGAAAACTTTCATATATATATCATCATATCATCTACTACAAAAAAAATTGATCAAGTTTTCATATATCATCATCATCATCATCATCATCTACTACAAAAAAAATTGATCAAGTTTTCATATATATATCATCATCATCATCATCATCTACTACAAAAAAATTTGACCAAGTTTTCATATATCATCATATCATCATCATCATCATCATTATCTACTACAAAAAAAATTGACCAAGTTTTATAGTATTACTACAGAAAAAATTATCTAACAAAATGGTCATCAATCCATATTCAAAATGTTCATATTCTACAATATCACCAAAAAAAATTTCTATGAACATAAAAAATTCTAACTTTTGCATATTCTTTGCATATGAACATACATACATTTTCTTTTTTTCTTCATATGCAATCTTTTGAATGTATACACACATTGCATAGGAACAAAAAATAGACTTTGCATATGAACATACATACATTGCAAAAAAATGGACAAAATTTTTATGAACAAAAAATAGACTTTTTTATGAGCATTACATAATCTCCAATATTTTTTCTAAAAATGCAAAAAAGAGCATATACAGAGCATATATAGAGAACATACATACATACATTTTTCTAAAAATGCAAAAAAGAGCATATACAGAGTTGAGGACAGCGAGGTCGGGGACGGCGACGATGGTTGGCGGCGGCGCTTACGGGTGGCGTGCGGGGACGGCGATGAGAAGGAAAGGGGAGGAGGCAGGGGCTCACAGCGCAGTCGTAGGGAACGGCAGCGGGCTCGGGGAGGGCTCGAGGTTGCCGGAATCGGTGGCGGCAGTGACGAACGGCGTCGAGGAAGAAGGGGTCGCGGGCGCCGGCGTGGTGCTTCCCTGGGCAAATGAACAGGCAGAGGCGACGAGGTCGAGCGCGGGGAGGCTTCCGGGCCGGTCGGAACAGCGAGAGGAGGGCGACGCGTCGGGGCAGGGCAGGGCGAGGGCGTCGACGGCGACGGCGTCGAGGAGGCAGGGCGCGGCGATGGGAGAAACTGGGGAAAAATCCCAAATGTTGGCTTATATAGCAACCACCTTTGGTCCCGGTTCGTGGCACCAACCGGGACCAATGCCCCCCTTTAGTCCCGGTTCGTGCCACCAACCGGGACCAAAGGCCTCTTTTCGTTAGCCCAAAGGGCGGGAAGTAGAGACCTTTGGTCCCGGTTGGTGACACGAACCGGGACGAAAGGTAGGTATTGGTCCCGGTTCGTTCCACCAACCGGGACCAAAGGTGGGTATTGGTCCCAGTTGGTGCCACCAACCGGGACGAAAGGGGGGTACTGCCCGGGGCCAAAAGTTTAGTCCCACCTCGCTAGCTGAGAGGGCTCGAGAGTGGTTTATAAGCGCTGCTGCGCCAACCCTCTCGAGCTCCTCTCAACTGCAGGCTTACAGGCCTAAACGCACACTCCTCTGCTTGTGGGCCTACTGGGCTTGCTGCGGGCCTGAATCCTGGTTCAACTAGCTGGTTGGGTTTCTAGTCGTATTCAGGCCGTGGTGGCCCAGTAGGAGACATTTTTTTTAATTTTTTTCCAGTTTTTTGTTTTCTTTTGTGCTTTATTTATTTTCTTTTGTTTCTACTTACAGCTAAATACTTACAGTTTTTCAGTGATTCTTTTTGTTTTTAGGTCACAAAAATTATAAACTTTCTGTTAGTGACATTAGTTTTCAAATTTGAATAGTTTAAATTTGAATTCTTTTAAATTGGTGTGAATCACTAGTTTGTGAATAACTTTACTATAAAAATAGATGTTTGAGTGATTCTTTTTCCTGCTATTTAATATTACTGTTTTTTATCATTATATTCAATTTGGGAATTTTTAGGTTATTTTAAATGTCTGTTTTAATAAAAATAAGATTTTGTTATTTTAGTTTGCTATTAAAGTTTCTAACAAAAATTCTTCATGAAAATTCTTTTTGATAATGTTTTGAACAACAAAAAATACTTTGATAATTTTAGTTGCATAACAATGTTATATTAAATTTGAGTTTCAAAAATACTAGAGGTTTATAAAATCTTTTTAGTTGATTCATTTTTGCTATTATAGTTTTGTTTTAGTTGATCATAACAGCATATTTTAATTGATTATTTTTAGTTCATTCTTTTTGCTATTAGAGTTTCATAAAAGTTTTCTAGTTCATTCTTTTTGCTATTAGTTCATTCTTTGAGCTAAATGACCCTGAAATTGAAAAGCACTTCAAATGAACTCTGAAAAGGTTGAAAGTTGGCATGGTATCATCATTTCACCCACATAGCATGTTCTAAAAAGTTGAGAGGGTTACGGCAAAAACTGGATGCACTTCGTGTACAAAATGGACAATCTCTTTCGAAGTATCAGGGTTTCGGACGAAAACTCATCTGTTACCAAGGGATTTCATTTTTTTTGAACTTATTTGAACTCCAGACTTTTTGTGTGTTTAAAATGCACCATTCAAAGACACATCATCAATTTTCAACCATTTATGACTCATTTGGTTTTTCATATATTACTGATTTTTTCTAAATGACCCTGAAATTGAAAAGCACTACAAATGAAGTCTGAAAAGGTTGAAAGTTGGCCTGGTATCATCATTTCACCCACATAGCATGTGCTAAAAAGTTGAGAGGGTTACGGCAAAAACTGGATGCACTTCGTGTACAAAATGGACAACTCTTTCGAAGTATCAGGGTTTCGGACGAAAACTCATATGTTACAAAGGGATTCATTTTTTTGAACTTATTTGAACTCCAGACTTTGTGTGTGTCAAAATGCACCATTTAAAGCCACATCATCAATTTTCAACCATTTCTGACTTCATTTGGTATTTTTCATGCATTTACTGATTTTTTTAGCCTAATGACCCTGAAATTGAAAAGCACTTCAAATGAACTTGAAAAGGTTGAAACTTGGCATGTTATCATCATTTCACCCACATAGCATGTTCTAAAAAGTTGAGAGGGTTACGGCAAAAACTGGATGCACTCGTGTACAAAATGGACAATCTCTTTCAGAAGTATAGGGTTCGGACGAAACTAATTGTTACAAAGGGATTCATTTTTTTGAACTTATTTGAACTCCAAACTTTTTGTGTGTTCAAAATGCACCATTAAAGCCACATCATCAATTTCAACCATTCCGACTTCATTTGGTATTTTTCATGCATTTACTGATTTTTTTAGCTAAATGACCCTGAATTGAAAAGCACTACAAATGAAGTCTGAAAAGGTTGAAACTTGGCATGGTATCATCATTTCACCCACATAGCATGTTCTAAAAAGTTGAGAGGGTTACGGCAAAAACTGGATGCACTTCGTGTACAAAATGGACAATCTCTTTCGAAGTATCAGGGTTTCGGACGAAAACTCATCTGTTACAAAGGGATTTCATTTCTTGACATGTAACTGCAGTGATATTCTAGATCAAAGGCATCATCATAATAGTTGTGGAGAGAAAGTCTTCACTTTTTCTTCGCTTGTGTCCTTTGCTTATTGCGCCGTAACCATGGATAATCTTCATCGTTTAACAGGGTGCTTGGGTCAGCCTTGACTTTGAAGGGAGGAATTTCATGAAACTTTTCATAATCTTCAGACATGTCTGTCTTGCCTTCCACTCCCACGATGTCTCTTTTTTCTGAAAGAACTATGTGATGCTTTGGCTCATCGTATGATGTATTCGCTTTCTTATCTTTTCTTTTTCTCGATTTGGTAGACATGTCCTTCACATAGAAAACCTGCGCCACATCATTGGCTAGGACGAATGGTTCGTCTGTGTACCCAAGATTGTTCAGATCCACTGTTGTCATTCCGTACTGTGGGTCTACCTGTACCCCGCCTCCTGACAGATTAACCCATTTTCACTGAAACAAAGGGACCTTAAAATCATGTCCATAGTCAAGTTCCCATATGTCTACTATGTAACCATAATATGTGTCCTTTCCCCTCTTGGTTGCTGCATCAAAGCGGACACCACTGTTTTGGTTGGTGCTCTTTTGATCTTGGGCGATCGTGTAAAATGTATTCCCATTTATCTCGTACCCTTTGTAAGTCAATACAGTCGAAGATGGTCCCCTGGCCAACGAGTACAGCTCATCAGAAACAGCGTTGTCACCCATGAGACGTGTTTGCAACCAACTGCCGAAAGTCCTGATGTGTTCACATGTAATCCAGTCGTCACATTGCTCCGGGTGTTTGGAGCGCAGAATATTCTAGTGTTCATTGACATACGGGGTCACCAAGGTAGAATTCTGTAGAACTGTGTAGTGTGCTTGAGACCAAGAATGCCCGTCCCTACATATTATTGAGTCTGCTCCTAGCGTGCCTTTTCCAGTCAGTCTCCCCTCATACCGTGATTGAGGGAGACCAATCTTCTTAAGGTCGGGAATGAAGTCAACACAAAACCCAATGACCTCCTCTGTTTGATGGCCCGTGGAGATGCTTCCTTCTGGCCTAGCATGGTTACGAACATATTTCTTTAAGACTCCCATGAACCTCTCAAAGGGGAACATATTGTGCAGAAATACAGGGCCCAGAATGGCAATCTCGTCGACTACATGAACTAGGATGTGCGTCATGATATTGAAGAAGGATGGTGGGAACACCAGCTCGAAACTGACAAGACATTCCGCCAGATCACTCCTTAATCGTGGTAGGATTTTTGGATCGATCACCTTCTGAGAGATTGCATTGAGGAATGCACATAGCTTCACAATGGCTAATCAAACGTTTTCCGGTAGAAGCCCCCTCAATGCAACCGGAAGCAGTTGCGTCATAATCACGTGACAATCATGAGACTTTAGGTTCTGAAACTTTTTCTCTGCCATATTTATTATTCCCTTTATATTCGACGAGAAGCCAGACGGGACCTTCATACTGAGTAGGCATTCAAAGAAGATTTCCTTCTCTTCTTTGGTAAGAGCGTAGCTGGCAGGACCTTCATACTGCTTTGGAGGCATGCCGTCTTTTTTGTGCACACGTTGCTGGTCCTCCCGTGCCTCCGGTGTATCTTTTGTCTTCCCATACACGCCCAAGAAGCCTAGAAGGTTCACGCAAAGATTCTTCGTCACATGCATCATGTCGATTGCAGAGCGGACCTCTAGGTCTTTCCAGTAGGGTAGGTCCCAAAATATAGATTTCTTCTCCCACTTGGGTGCGCGTCCCTCAGTGTTATTCGGAACAGATAGTCCGCCGGGACCCTTTCCAAAGATTACTTGTAAATCATTGACCATAGCAAGTATGTGATCACTAGTACGGACGGCGGGCTTCTTCCGGTGATCTGCCTCGACTTTGAAATGCTTGCCTTTCTTTCGATATTGATGGTTGGTCGGAAGAAATCGACGAGGCCCCAGGTACACATTCTTCCTGCATTTGTCCAAATATATACTTTCGGTGTCATCTAAATAGTGCGTGCATGCGTGGTATCCCTTGTTTGTCTGTCCTGAAAGGTTACTGAGAGCAGGCCAATCATTGATAGTTACAAACAGCAACGCATGTAGGTCAAATTCCTGCTCGTCGTGCTCATTCCACACAAGTACACCTTTTCCATTCAACAGCTGTAAAAGTTCTTCAACTAATGGCCTTAGGTACACATCAATGTCGTTGCCGGGTTGCTTAGGGCCTTGGATGAGCACTGGCATCATAATGAATTTCCGCTTCATGCACAACCAAGGAGGAAGGTTATATATACATAGAGTCACGAGCCAGGTGCTATGATTGCTGCTCTGCTCCCCAAAAGGATTAATGCCATCCGCGCTTAAACCAAACCATACGTTCCTTGCGTCACCTGCAAAGTCCCCCCACTTTCTCTTGATTTTTCTCCACTGCGACCCGTCAGCGGGTGCTCTCAACTTCCCGTCTTTCTTACGGTCCTCTTTGTGTCATCGCATCAACTTGGCATGCTCTTTGTTTCTGAACAGACGTTTCAACCATGGTATTATAGGAGCATACCACATCACCTTGGTAGGAACCCTCTTCCTGGGGCGCTCGCCATCAACATCACCAGGGTCATCTCGTCTGATCTTATACCGCAATGCACCGCATACCGGGCATGCGTTCGAATTCTCGTACGCACCGCGGTAGAGGATGCAGTCATTAGGGCATGCATATATCTTCTGCACTTCCAATCCTAGAGGGCATAGAACCTTCTTTGCTCCGTACGTACTGTCGGGCAATTCATTATCCTTTGGAAGCTTCTTCTTCAATATTTTCAGTAGCTTCTCAAATTCGTTGTCAGATACACCATTATCTGCCTTCCATTGCAGCAATTCCAATGTGGTACCGAGCTTTGTGTTGCCATCTTCGCAATTGGGGTACAACCCTTTTTTGTGATCCTCTAACATGCGATCGAACTTCAACTTCTCCTTTTCACTTTCGCATTGTCTCTTTGCATCAACAATGACCCGGCGAAGATCATCATCGGGCACATCGTCTAGTTCCTCTTGATCTTCAGCTTCCTCCGTTGCAGCATCACCGTATTCAGGGGGCACATAGTTATCATCATCCTATTCTTCTTCGTTGTCTTCCATCATAACCCCTCTTTCTCCGTGTTTGGTCCAAACATTATAGTGTGGCATGAAACCCTTCTCAAGCAGGTGGATGTGAAGGGTTTTCGCGTCAGAGTAAGACTTCGTATTCCCACAGATAGGGCATGGACAATACATAAAACCATTCTGCTTGTTTGCCTCAGCCACTTCAAGAAAATTATGCACGCCCTTAAGGTACTCGGAGGTGCGTCTGTCACCGTACATCCATTGCCGGTTCATCTGCGTGCATTATATATAATTAAGTGTGGCAAAAACCATTACAGAACATCATGAATAGAGAAGTGACCAAATTAATAGAAGTTCATCATCACATTAAAACCAAAGTACAGTAGTGATCAAATGTTATTACTGAAAAAATAAATACATAAAGTTCATACATAGTTCTCATTGAACAACATATAGCTCTCTAGAGCATCTAATTAAACCATTTCATGGCAACAACAAATGCGATCATAATCGCAACTAAGGTAATAATTGATCCAACGGCATAATGATAGCAAGCCTCAGTATGAATGGCATATTTTTTAATATTTCTAATCTTCAAGCGCATTTTATCCATCTTGATCTTGTGATCATCGACCATATCCGCAACATGCAACTCCAATGCCATCTTCTCCTCCTCAATTCTTTTCAATTTTTCTTCAAGTAATCATTTTCTTTTTCAACTAAATTTAACCTCTCGACAAGAGGGTCGGTTGGAATTTCCGGTTCACATACCTCCTAGATAAAACATCTATGTCACGTTGGTCGGCATAATTGTCATAAACACTAAATAAAACAAATAGTTATAAAAGATAATATATACCACATCCGAATCATAGACAGGACGAGGGCCGACGGGGGCAGATACCAAAACCATCGCACTATATAATAACAAACAATAATAAAAGTAAGAAAATTATACAAGTATCAATCTAAATCATGCAAGTAAGAATTTTTTTTCTTTTAGAAAGAAGATAAGAACAAGAGGCTCACCACGGTGGTGCCAGCGATGAGATCGGCGCGGGCGATCGACAGCGGTGAGGACGGGGACGGGACAAGACGGACCGCCAAACCTAGACAAATCTTGAGGAAAGTGGAGTTTGGACAAGGAGCTTCGAGAGGAGAAAGCTTAAGTGTGGCTCGGGCATTTCATCGAACACCTCAGGTGCATAGGAGGTGAGCTAGAGCACCACAAAGCTCTCCCACGGTCGGCCAAAAAAACAGAGCAGTGCACTGCTCTGCTCGCGGGCAGGGGGTATATATAGGCCTCTCTTTAGTCCCGGTTGGTGGCTAAAACCGGGACTAAAGGAACACATTTGGTCCCGGTTCCAGCCACCAGCCGGGACTAAAGGTTGTGGGCCAGGAACGAGGCCCATTGGTCCCGGTTCGTGTCTGGAACCGGGACCAAAGGGGTCAGACGAACCGGGACCAATGGCCCCCGAGGCCCGGCCGGTCCCCTGGCCTCACGAACCGGGACTGATGCCCCCTTTGGTCCCGGTTCGTGAGTGAACCGGGATTAATGCCCTTACCCAGGCCTCAACAAAAGCCCTGTTTTCTACTAGTGATGGGTAGAGCTGCCAAAAGTTGTGAAGAGCTGCACGCACGGACCCCATCGAAAGTAATTAAGGGTTAAAGCACATGCAAATAGTAAAAACCAGTTTTCGAGTCATGAGACAATCGAGCGGCCGCCAAATTTGTGTGCCCCTGTCCCTGCGGGCTACAAATTCTCTCCCTATTATAGGTGTTATTTACTGAAAAGAAGAAAATATTGTTATATTTGGCGGGAAACGCTGGTAGCACCAATTATAATTTAAAAAGACCTAGAGATATTGGATATGGACAACAACGGAGCATCTGATCTCGGCTCATCCGTTCAAGTGATGAAAAGTAAATTCAAAATAAAACAAAATCGGAGCTTCAATAAAGTTTGGAAAATTCAGATTTCGAAACACTAGTTTTTTCCCAGACTCTCCTTGATGTCATATCCTCACAAAACTCAGCACACATTGGCGTGCAGATTAATAAATAATCTAGCTAGAGTGACTCGGTGTATGGACGGTTGGCGCACGGCTTTCGTGTTGTTCATTCGTTCAAAGCACACGATTCGAGAAGAGGATAAATGAAACTACATAGTTCAGTGCGGTCATGCCTTTTTCTCCTCGGGCCATAAAATATCTCTCTAGCGTTGCCTAAGGCTAGCCATAGTGAGGTAACTTAGGCCCCTCCCAGTGCACCTTGTACAGGTGCTAAGCCTTCCACATAGGCAAAAAATCTGATGTGGCAAGTTATTTAAGAGGAGAGAGATGGGTGTAGTGACCCCAGAAAGAAACAATGCTAAGCGCGTGAACCTAGACAAAACATTTAAAGGAATGAAGCCCACCAATACATAAAGAGCTTTAGTTGCTAAATCATTAAATGAAGCAAACTTAGCTACCATAAGCTAAGCATCTATGCATTGGGGAGTATAGTTGCTAAGCTATTTAATGTGCTTAGCACCTCGTCTAAGCACCGATGCATTGGCAGCAGCCTTAGGTAGTAACTTAACACATCCCAAGACAATTTGCTTATGTGGCAAGTATTTAATGAGGAAAGAGGTGCTTGTGGTAACATAATATGTTACTGTAACATAGTCCTTCCCGAGGCAAAATGAGTCTATGAGCTAATAAATAAAGCAAACTATGACGCTACTACTATATTACTTTGCACTATAAAGATAGTAACTTAGACTAGTGTCATATGCATGACACTGGAATAAGTTACTCCCCGCTATGACCAGCTAACAGACGGAGGGAGTCAGCTGTTAGAACGTGGAGTGACCAGCGGCCACAGGTCAAGAGGCAACCTCCTGTACGTAGGTGCGTGCTGGCGCAATGCACTTTGAATAACCAACGCCAGCCAGTGGCCAAATAGTGATATCACCTCACCCGACCCGTACGCACGGCGTGCGAGTATAGAAAACGGTCGGCTGAAATAATCAAATCCAAATGACGGCCGGTGCCGACCACCGTATCGCTCACGTAGGAGTTGTTTAGCAGCAGTCTTCCGTCGTCCATGGTTCTCTTTTCGTACTCCCTCAGCCCCGAATTACATGACGCTTAAGTAATTGGGCTATAGATGCATATCCAAATAGTATATACGCACTGGTTTATATATTGGTAAATTGACATACGAAACCCGAAACTGAAGCTAACGAGCGAGCGAGAACGGATCGTACGTCGTGACTTTCTTGATTAGTATTGTTTCTTTGGAGACCACCTAGTGTTGCCATGGTCATACATGCATGAACTCGATCGTGCGGCAACAAACAGTTCTATCTATTCATTTACATGCCACCCTGAAAGCAACAGATGAGGCAAGGAAGCATCACTTTTGACAAGCACATTTCTAAACCCCTTCTCGTTTCATTTACATGCCCTATGTTAGAGCATCTCTAGCAGACTCCATAAAAGACCGCGACCCGTAAAATAACCGTCGATATATGGTTCGGCGCAGAAAATTCTGCCCGAGTAGACCCCGCAAAAGCGTCCGACCCATAAAAGTTTTTGCGGGGCGCGGCAAAAGTTCGCCCTCAACCTTTAGATTCACGGGGTGGGAGGCTGACCCGAGCTCGCCCCCTATCAGCAGCGAGATTTGACGTGAGGGAAATTTTCGCGCGGCCATTCCCGCTCCACCCCCCTCCTCGGCCGCCATTGCCCCGCCACCGCGCGCTCCGGTCCATCTTCCCCGCCATTCTTCGGCGCCATGGAAGCCTCCCAGCCGTCCCCCGTCACCGTGGAGGTCGCGCACGCGTAATCCCCTCCGGCGAATCTCATCGCCGGCCATGTCGCCCCCGCCGTCGCCCAAGGCCCCAACGCGCCTGCCTGCAAGCGGCAGGGCAACGTTGTCGTGCAGGGCGGCAATCCGGCTGGCCCCGCCGGAAAGGCACGCGCACCGGGCGCCGCCGCCGCTGCGCGATCTGCCCGGCCGCCAGCGGAGAAGGCGAGCAAGGTTTCGGGCGTGAAACGGAAGAAGGTTCCTACGAAAAGGCCGGCGCCTTCGTCCACTCCCTCCGCCCCGGCGAGATGTTCCCCGACGATGCCGTTCAACTGCGCTGCTTCCACCGCAAGCGAGGTGTTCGATGAAATGGCCGCAAGGTATGCATCTTCGATCTCTTGTTCTTGCTTCGCTTTTCGGCATTGTGGTTGTTCTTGACTTGATGTCGCTCAATGTAGCGGTGGTTCGAACAATGCCACTGCCGAGTTCGTGAACTTGTTGGACACCAACGCCGTCGACATCGATAGGGCCCCGTTCGCTGATTTTGATTACAATGAAATGGAGGGTGGCGTGGATGATCACGGTGGTGAAGATGAAGTGGAGGAGATAGATGAGAGGGCGTATGAGGAAGCGCAAGAAAAAAAAACGTGAGATCGAAGAACTACACGATCTTGAAAGATCAAATCTTGATCAAGGCTTGGAGTGTGGTGTCTCTTGATGCTTGCACGGGTACATCTCAAACCTCCAAGAGATATTGGCAAAGAATCGAAGATCAATACTTTCGCATGATGGCCAAGCATCCCAATAGGACACCACGGACCTTTTGGTCACTCCAAGGGCGTTGGGACGTGATCAAGCCGATTTGCAGCCGTTGGGCAGCTTGCTTGGAACAAGTATGCAATGCACCTCCAAGTGGAACCGTGGAATCTAACTATGTGAGTTCGTTTTCACGTCCCATGTTTTGCACATCATTTTGCATCATATGAAGTGATTGCATCATTTGACTTTGTTTAAATTGTGTAGGACAAAATTGCCCAACAAAGATACAAAGACATGGAAGCTTTCGAAGGCAAATTTTTTAACCTAGAGCATTGTTGGGATATGCTCAAAGATTGCGAGAAGTGGAAGTTGATTGACAAGGAATCCCCACCGAAGAGAGGTTCACTTATGAACATGGATGAAGATGAAGATGATGATGGCCCAAGAAACTTGAACAAGCCCGATGGTGACAAGAAGACAAAGGAAAAGATTAAGAGGGAACACGAAGCATCGAGCTTGCGGGACAAAATAGATGCCATGGTGCAATCAAATGAATTGATGTTAGCGAAGACATTGGAGACAAAGAAAGAGTTGGCCGAGAAGAAGGCACGGGAGAAGCAAGAGAAGTGGCAATTGCTCAAGGATGAGGGGTTACGCAAGGCGTCCATTGAGGAGAGAAGAGCACGTGCCACTGAGAACAAAGCCATGTCCAAGCTTCTTGCCGAAGAGAATCGGATCATGACATTGAACCGCAATGACATGGACGACATCACCAATGAGTGGCATGATATGGCAAGGAGGGACATCTTGAAGAGGAGGATGCTTGCGTCGGCCAGTGCGTGTTACAGTGCCGGCGATGTTTTCTCATCGGGATTTGGAACCAATATCGCCTATGCATTTAGTGCGCCCGCGGACTGGGAGTTTTCGATTTGCGGGTCGACGCGGCGGTGCCCGAGCAGATCCGGGGTAGCCGACCCGTAAAAAAGCATTTTCTATGAATATTCTTTTATACGGGTCAGTTTGCGGGATCTTACTCTTCGGCCGCCCGCGCCGGCCCGTAAAGCTGTTTTTCCGCGAACTGCAAACGCGTTTTGCGGGTCGGCGTTATACGGGATCTGCTAGAGATGCTCTTATCTTGTGTACCCTTTTTTTCCTGGACCATAGTTTCATTCTTCCTAAGAAACCATGGTGGTAATAGATTTTCCTTTAAGAGAGCCACGTGTGTCCATATTTCATTTAGAAGATGGAGTGTCATGTGGACGGGATTCGCCGGCGGGGAGCGTGTCGGCGGCGGCCATTGGCCGGTAGGTATGTACGTAGCCTGGCCGGGTGAGGCTGGCCCACACGCATAGGCACACAATTAATCAGATGGACGCGTCTGTGACAGGCAACACACGCGAGCGCAGGTTGGTCTGAACGGAACCGGACATGAGGATGAGGGGAGAAACCTTGCTGACCGAGCACTCCACAATCAGTTAAATATAACGTGACGGTGCTCTGCGATCGAGGTGGCCTGAGAAGAAGGTGTGCAGACAGGGACATGAGGGCAACTCCAACGCACGATCCTAAACGGACGTTCTTTTCGTTCGTTTTTCGTTCGTTTGGAGGTGACAATGGGATCATGTCTGCCCGAATTTGTGAATGCACCGTCCGTGCGTCCAACGCACGGCCGCATCTCATCCGTTCGAGAATATACAAATATCCGAAATTAAAACATGGCAATAGTTGCACGTCCGAAATAGCCTTGTTACAACCCAATCGAATTAAAAATAATATCAAATAGTCTTATTACATTTCAATTGAAAATTGTTAGCACGAAAAGAAATTAAACCGATAGATAGATCTATTGGTTGCCAATGTGAGTCCACATGTGCTCAACCAAGTCACCCTGAAGCTGGACATGAGTATGCCAATCACGCAATTCCCGATGAAACTCGACAAGCTGTTCAAAGGTTGCAGGAGGTGCATGCTCAGGCTTAATATTTTCACCCTGGAAATCAAACCCTTGGTCGTAGATGCTATCATCATGCTCATTCTCCACGATCATGTTGTGCATGATCGCACAAACAGTCATCACCTCCCAAAGCTTCTTCGTGTTCCATGTCAAAGCAGGGTTATGAAAGATACCCCACCGAGACTGAAGCACACCGAAAGGCGAAAGCACGCTCCACATCCTTCCTAGCACTCTCCTGCATTTGGCCAAACCTATGTCTCTTCTCTCCTTGTGGATTGGGTATGGTCTTCACAAGAGTTGACCACTGAGGATAGATACCATCAGCTAGGTAATATCCCTTGTTGTAATGATGGTCATTGACCTCAAAGTTGACCTCCGGAGAGTGGCCTTCTGCAAGCCTTGCAAACACCGGAGACCGCTGAAGAAAACTAATATCATTCTGAGAACCAGCCATGTGATAATCCCCAAGTGCAAGGAATCATCGTAACAATTTAAAAAGGTGGAAGTGATAAGTATGGAGTGTCGAACCCACAAGGAGCTAAAGGTAAGATCAATATTCTCTCAAATCCTATCTGCCACTGATACGACTCCACGTACACCGAACGTTTGCTTTCTTCTAGAAACGAGAAATAAAACTACGTTGTGGGTATGAATAAGCTAGCTTTGCATGATATCAGAGAACTAAAATATAAAAATACATGTTGTTAACATAAAGTTTGAATAAATTACTATATATTATAAATAGCGAGTGTGGAATAATGATGAATCGGTGTGCAAAATTATCCTAGGCAATTGTTAACAAGATCGGTAGTCATTATTGCAATTTTATATGAGGGAGAGGTATAAGCTAACATACTTTCTCTACTTGGATCATATGCACTTATGATTGGAACTCTAGCAAGCATCCGCAACTACTAAAGATCATTAAGGTAAAACCCAACCATAATATTAAAGTATCAAGTCCCCTTTATCCCATACGCAACAACCCCTTTACTCGGATTTAAACTTCTGTCACTCTAGCAACCCACTATAAGCGAATCATGAACGTATGGCAACACCCTACAGCGGGAATCCTTCACGTGTGCGCGGCACGGAAGGCACCATAGGACAGCACCAAAATAAAACATACAACTCTAACCAATCTAGATCATCAATCAACCCAAAGTACAAAAGAAATCTACTCAAAACATCATAGGATGGCAACACATCATTGGATCATAATATGTGGCATAAAGCACCATGTTCAAGTAGGGGATTACAGCGGGGTGCGGGAGAGTGGATTGCTTAAAAGATATGAGGAAGGTGATGAAGATGGTGATGTTGATGAAGACAATCATCGCGGCGATGGATCCCCCGGCGGCACTTCGGCGCCACCGAGGGAGAGGGGGAGAGAGTCTCCCCCTTGTGCTTCCTCCTCCATGGCCTCCCCCCCTAGATGGGGAGAGGTTCTCCCTCTGGTCCTTGGCCTCCATGGTGATGATGCCCCCCCCCCGGATTCCTCCTCCATGGCCTCCGGTGATGATGGCCCCCTCCGGCAGGGTGCCGGAGAGGGCCTAGATTGATTTTTCGTGGCTACAGAGGCTTGCGGCGGCGGAACTTCCGATCTAGGATTCTTTTCGAAGGTTTGGGTATTTGTAAGAATTTTTGGCGTCGTTCTCACGTCAAGGGGGTGCCTGAGGTAACCACAAGCCGTAGGGGCGCGCCTTGGCGGCTTGTGGCCACCTCGGTCACTTCCTGGCCCAGCTCTGGTGCTTCGGGGGTCTCTTTTGGTCCATTAAAAATCACCGTAAATTTTCAGCCCATTCCGAGAACTTCTATTTCTGCACAAAAAACGACACCACGGTAGTTCTGCTGAAAACAGCGTCAGTCCGGGTTAGTTCTAATCAAATTATACCAAAACCATATAAAATTGTTTTAAACATGGCATGAATACTTCATAAATTATAGATACGTTGGAGACGTATCAGCATCCCCAAGCTTAATTCCTGCTCGTCCTCGAGTTGGTAAATGATAAAAGAAATAATTTATGAAGTGTGAATGCTAGCACAGTGCATAAGTTTGATCAATGGAGGTTCCAAACACTTTTTCTAGCATTATTATATGTCATAAACAGTAGCTCATCTCATAAAACTTCTCATGATCAAGTAACAAGCTATTCACATGTTAAAGTATAGACCATAAAGTTTCTTAAAAACTAACAAACCATGTTCTTAGTCATCAAACAATTGCAATTCATCTTATTTTCAGGAATGGTCTATGTAAGAGCTTTGATTTAGAAAATTCCACATACTCAACTATCATATAGTCTTCCATGATTGCTAACACACAAGGCATATTTTTAGAACAAATAGCATCCGTCGAACACAGAGAAAGATAGGGGCTTAATGTTTCGCCTCCCAACTTATTTACCATATAGATAATTGTCAACAATAATAACTCATGATCAAATATATTTGAATGGCCATATATGCTTGCATCTTTCCACACCATATGATGCTTGCCAACTAAAGAATAGTTGAGGTTGAAATAAGAAGAAATACTATTGACTCTTGCGTAAAAGTAAATACATGAAAGTAGAAGATAGGCCCTTCGCAGAGGGAAGCAGAGGTTGTCATGCGCTTTTTAATTTTGGATGTGCAAACCCTTAATGCAAAGGAACGTCATGTTGTATTGCCCTTTGTGATAGCAACCTTCATTATGCAGTCCGTCGCTTTTATTTCTTTACCATCACAAGTTCGTACAACGCTTATTTTCCCTTACAATAAAAGATCATACATATTTAGCAGCAATTTTTATTGCCTTTTGCACCGATGACAACTTACTTGAAGGATCTTATTCAATCCATAGGTAGATATGGTGGACGCTTATGGCAAGAAACTGGGTTTAAGGGTTTTGGATGCACAAGTAGTATCTCTACTTAGTACAAAATTTTGGCTAGCAAAAGATCCTAAGCAAGCACCACATGTTGGAGGATCCATAACAATATAACTTCTATACAAATATACCCAAACATAACTCATTACGTCGTCTTCCTTGTCCAACTTCAACTAATTTGCTCAAGTTTGAAAATAATTAATGGGGCTCACAATCATAGAAGATGTCCAAGATAGTATATTTATATGTGAGATATCTCTTCCTTCAATATTCTTTCATGAATTGTTCAATTGACCAATGTTGAATTTGCTAACTTTCAATAAATTTTACCACCTATACTTCTTAAACGTGAAGTCATTACTCCCCATGGGATAAGCATATGAAACATATATAATTTTGGATTTATGATATTCAATTCATTCAACCATTTACTCATAGGATATACGTGAAGCACGAGAGTAAATGACAAAACTACTCCAAAAGATATAAGTGAAGATCAATGAGTAGACAAATAGTTAAATAGCCATGTGAGGACTCTCTCTCATTCAAGATTTCAGATCCAATGATTTTATTCAAACAGCTAGTAAAATGAAAATACGCTCCAAGCAAAACACATATCATGTGATGAATAAAAATATAGCTCCAAGTAAGATATACCGATAGTTTTGAAGACAAAAGAGGGGATGCCTTCCGGGGCATCCCCATGCTTAGGCGCTTGAGTCTTCCTTGAATATTACCTTGGGGTGCCTTGGGAATCCCCAAGCTTAGGTTCTTGCACTCTTCATTCTTCTCATATAGATATCTCACCCAAAACTTGAAAACTTCAATCACACAAAACTCAGCAGAAAACTCGTGAGCGCCGTTAGTATAATAAAACAAATCATTCACTTGGGTACTGTCAAGATAAGATTCATAATTGTTTTCACATAATTCCTACTGTACTCTATCATTTCCACAATTTATATTAAGCAATATAAGCCATAGAAACTAGAAAACAAGCAAACTATGCATCGAAAACAAAATCTGTCAAAAACAGAACAGTCTGTAAAGATCTGAATTACGCTCATACTTCTGTTACTCCAAATATTCTGAAAATTTAGGACAACGTAGAATTTTTTTATATAAATCCTTTGTAAAAAATTCAGAGCTTTTCCACATTCCAGTAAATTTTAGCAATTCTGTTACTGGACGCAAAAGTTTCTGTTTTTGCACAGAATCAAATCAACTATCAACCACACTATCCCAAAGGCTTTACTTGGCACTTTATTGAAACAAAAACTATAGAACATGATTAATACAGTAGCTTAATCATGTGAACACACAAAAACAATAAGGATAAATATTGGGTTGTCTCCCAACAAGCGCTTTTCTTTAATGCCTTTTTAGCTAGGCATGAAATTTTAATGATACTCTTCGAAGCCCAATTTCGATGATAATTTTATTCAAACTCTAAAAGATATAAGTGAAGTTCATAGAGCATTCTACAATTAATATAGATTGACCAATATCCAAGCTCAAAATATATAAGTGAAGCATACGAAGCATTCTACAAAGCCATACTCAAAAGATTTAAGTGAAGCACAAAGAGCATTTTATAAAGCCATACTCAAAAGATTTAAGTGAAGCACAAAGAGCATTCTATAAAGCCATACTCAAAAGATTTAAGTGAAGCACATGAAGCGTTCTATAAATCAATGAAGGACTATCTCATACTAGCATGGTGCATAAAGGAAAAGAAAAGAAAAATAAACACTAAAGACGCATAACATGTGAACAAAACAAAAACCGAGGTATATCGATAATTGTTGAAGAAGAAAGACGGGATGCCAACCGGGGCATCCCCAAGCTTAGATGCTTGAGTATCCTTGAAATATTTACTTGGGGTGCCTTGGGCATCCCCAAGCTTGAACTCTTGCCTCTCCTTATTCTTCTCATATCGATAACTCCTCGATCTTCGAACACTTCATCCACACAAAACATAACAAAAAACCTTGTGAGATCCGTTAGTATAATAAAGAAAATCACTACCTTTAGGTACTGTTGTAAACTCATTACGATTTTATATTAGCATTATATCTACTATATTCCAACTTCACCATGGTTCATACCCCCCGATACTACCCATAGATTCATCAAAATAAGTGAACAATACATAAAAAACAGAATCTGTCAAAAACAGGACAGTATGTAGCAATCTGGAAATTTCGTATACTTATGTAACTCCAAAAATTCTGAAAAATAGTAAAAAATAAAAAAATTGCATAGCATTACTGTGTAAAAATTTCAGAAACTTTTGACGTACCAGTAAAAAATGTAAAATCACGCACTACAGCCAAAGTTTCTGTTTTTGCACCGCACATAGCAAACAAGCAATCTAATCATCCTAAAGCCAAATCTTGGCCCATTATTTTTATAATACAATGGATATTTACAAGGGGATAATTATTTTTGAGAAACTTCCATGAAAAATTCTACAATGTTTCCATGAGCATGAACACAAGTGTTCAAGGTCGACCCTCACTTTTCCAATGCATAACCTTCCAATCACTTCTCTTTTTGAAAAAGTTCTTAGGCATAAGAGGCAAGTAAATTTTTTTGTATTTTGCATTCTTTTAAAAAAATTTGTTTGTTTCACCTACAACTAAAGAGAACAAAAACAAAAGGGAAAACAAAATCTACTTAGTGAAGAAAGCAAACAAGCACACACGAGAATATCAACCCCACGCTATTGCTCCCCGGCAACGGCGCCAGAAAAGAGCTTGATAATCCCCAAGTGCAAGGAATCATCGTAGCAATTTCCAAAGGTGGAAGTGATAAGTATGGTAAGATCAATATTCTCTCAAGTCCTATCTGCCACTGATACGACTCTACGTACACCGAACGTTTGCTTTCTTCTAGAAACGAGAAATAAAACTACGTTGTGGGTATGAATAAGGTTACTTTGCATGATATCGGAGAACTAAAATATAAAAATAGGTGATGTTAACATAAAGTTAGAATAAATTACTATATATTATAAATAGCGAGTGTGGAATAATGATGGATCGGTGTGCGGAATTATCCTAGGCAATTGTTAACAAGATCGGTAGTCATTATTGCAATTTTATATGAGGGAGAGGCATAAGCTAACATACTTTCTCTACTTGGATCATATGCACTTATGATTGGAACTCTAGCAAGCATTCGCAACTACTAAAGATCATTAAGGTAAAACTCAACCATAGCATTAAAGTATCAAGTCCCCTTTATCCCATACGCAACAACCCCCTTACTCGGGTTTAAGCTTCTGTCACTCTAGCAACCCACTATAAGCGAATCATGAACGTATTGCAACATCCTACAGCGGGAATCCTTCACATGTGCGCGGCACGGAAGGCACCATAGGACAGCACCAAAATAAAACAAACAACTCAAAACAATCTAGATCATCAATCAACCCAAAGGACAAAAGAAATCTACTCAAAACATCATAGGATGGCAACACATCATTGGATCATAATATGTGGCACAAAGCACCATGTTCAAGTAGGGGATTACAGCGGGGTGCGGGAGAGTGGACTGCTTAAAAGATATGAGGAAGGTGATGAAGATGGTGATGTTGATGAAGACGATCACCGCGGCGATGGTTCCCCCAGCGGCACTCCGGCGCCACTGAGAGAGAGGGGGAGAGAGTCTCCCCCTTATGTTTCCTCCTCCATGGCCTCCCCCTAGATGGGGAGAGGTTCTCCCTCTGGTCCTTGGACTCCATGGTGATGATGCCTCCCCCCGGATTCCTCCTCCATGGCCTCCGGTGATGATGGCCCCCTCCGGTAGTGTGCCGGAGAGGGCCTAGATTGATTTTTCATTGCTACAGAGGCTTGCGGCGGCGGAACTTCTTATTTAGGGTTTTTTTCGGAGGTTTGGGTATTTATAAGAATTTTTGGCATCGGTCTCACGTCAAGGGGGTGCCCAAGGTGTCCACAAGCCGTAGGGGCGCGCCCTACCCCCCAGGGCGTGCCCTGGCGGCTTGTGGCCACCTCGGTCACTTCTTGACCCAGATCCGGTGCTTTTGGGGTCTCTTTTGGTCCATGAAAAATTACCGTAAATTTTCAGCCCATTCCGAGAACTTTTATTTCTGCACAAAAAATGACACCACGGTAGTTCTGTTGAAAACAGTGTCAGTCCGGGTTAGTTCTAATCAAATCATACCAAATCCATATAAAATTGTTGTAAACATGGCATGAATACTTCATAAATTATAGATACGTTGGAGACGTATCACCATGCCGAAGCAAGAATGCCATATCCAGAGATCTTGTGAAGCCACAACTTCAAGTATAACAGTGGCACCTTTCACATGCCCCTTGTACTGACCCTGCCAAGCAAATGGACAGTTCTTCCACTTCCAGTGCATAAAATCTATACTACCAAGCATGCCCGGAAAGCCCCTCTCGGCATTGATCGCCAACAACCTCTCTGTATCAGCAGCAGTTGGCTCTCTGAGGTACTCAGGGCCGAACACTTCCACCACGGCCGTGCAAAACCTATACATTGAGAGGAGACATGTGGACTCACTCATACGAACATGCTTATCCACAAGATCACCAGGAATTCCATATGCAAGCATGCGGATAGCCGCAGCGCATTTCTAGTATGAAGAGAAACCAAGCTTGCCTAGGGCATCCTCTTTGCACTCAAAGTATGGGTCATACGCAACCACTCCCTTGTGAATATGATTGAAAACATGTCTTCTCATTCAGAAACGAAATTGACGTGGTCTGAAGAGTGCACCATCCTTAAAGTAATCGTCATAGAGAAGGGTGTGGCCTTTCTCCCTATTGTGGTTCAAGGCCGGAGCATGGCCGGGGATTGATCCCCTGAACCGAGGCCGCTTCCTACTAATGTGTTCATGTATGACAAACGCAGCCACCACCTCTTCATCATCCGAGGATGAATCATCCGATGAGCAAATGAAGTTGTGAAAGAAAAACTCATTACCGCTATCCATGGTACCTTGTGAGCAAACAGTCGAACACCTTGCGGTCGTGCTGGAGGCGCGGCCGGATAGAGCATGTCCTGCTCCCCTCGCAGGCAGCAAAGCAAGGTTTTGGGGGTCGGTGGTGCTGGTGGGTGCCCTGCGGCAACAAACGGCGGGACGGAAGAGGTTCGGGACGAAGGGCGACGCCGGCGGCCGTAGTTTCTCTCCCACCGGCAACAAGGGGAACGCCGGCAAAATGCTTTCCGGAACATTGGTGTGGATACAGCTATGGCATGGCGTGGTGGTGGTTGGAATGGCCCTTGTGGAAGATGATGTCAACTACACAACCTTTCTTCTTGTAGACGTTGTTGGGCCTCCAAGTGCAGAGTTTTGTAGGACAGTAGCAAATTTCTCTCAAGTGGATGACCTAAGGTTTATCAATCCGTGGGAGGCGTAGGATGAAGATGGTCTCTCTCAAACAACCCTGCAACCAAATAACAAAGAGTCTCTTGTGTCCCCAACACACCCAATACAATGGTAAATTGTATAGGTGCACTAGTTCGGCGAAGATATGGTGATACAACTGTAATATGGATAGTAGATATAGGTTTTTGTAATCTGAAAATATAAAAACAGCAAGGTAGCAAGTAACAAAAGTGAGCAAAAACGGTATTGCAATGCTTGAAAACAAGGCCTAGGGTTCATACTTTCACTAGTGCAAGTTCTCTCAACAATGATAACATAATTGGATCATATAACAATCTCTCAACTTGCAACAAAGAACCCTCCAAAGTTTCTATCTGAGAACGTAGGACGAAAACGTGCATCAACCCCTATGCATAGATTACCCCAATGTCACCTCGGGAATCCGTGAGTTGAGTGCCAAAACATACATCAAGTGAATCAATAGAACATCCCATTGTCACCACAGATATCCCATCGGAAGACATACATCAAGTGTTCTCAAATCCAATACTCAATCCAACATAACGAAACCTCAAAGAGCAAGACTCAATTCATCACAACAAGAGATAGAGAGGGAAGAAACACCATATGATCCAACTATAATAACAAAGCTTGCGGTACATGAAGATCGTGCCAAATCAAGAACACGAGAGAGAGAGAGAGAGATCAAACACATAGCTACTAGTACATACCCTCAGCCCCAAGGGTGAACGACTCCCTCCTCTTCATGGAGACCGCCGGGATGATGAAGATGGCCTCCAGTGATGGTTTTCCCCTCCGGCAGGGTGCCGGAACGGGCTCCCGATTGGTTTTTCATGGCTACAGAGGCTTGCAGCGGCGGAACTCTCGATCTAGGTTCCTTTCTGGGGGTTTCTGGATTTATAGGAATTATTGCCGTCGGTTTCAAGTCAGGGGGGTCCACGAGGCGGCGGCAAGTCAGGGGGCGCGCCCTAAGGGGGGCGCCCTCCACCCTTGTGGATGCCTCGTGGCTCCTCTAGTCCATCTCCAATACTCCGTGAGCTTCTTCTGGTCCATAAAAAATCATCGTAAAGTTTCAGCTCGTTTAAACTCCGTTTGGTATTCCTTTTCTATAAAACTCAAAAACAAGGAAAAAACAGAAACTGGCACTGGGCTCTAGGTTAATAGGTTAGTCCCAAAAATAATATAAAATAGCATATAAATGCATATAAAATATCCAAAACATATAATATAATAGCATGGAACAATAAAAAATTATATATACATTGGAGACGTATCAAGCATCCCCAAGCTTAATTCCTACTCGTCCTCGAGTAGGTAAATGATAAAAACAGAATTTTTGATGTGGAATGCTACCTAACATATTTATCCATGTAATTTTCTTTATTGTGGCATGAATGTTCAGATCCATAAGATTCAAAACAAAAGTTTAATATTGACATAAAAACAACAATACTTCAAGCATACTAATAAAGCAATCATGTCTTCTCAAAATAACATGGCCAAGGAAAGTTATCCCTACAAAATCATATAGTCTGGTTATGCTCCATCTTCATCACACAAAGTATTAAATCATGCACAACCCCGATGACAAGCCAAGCAATTGTTTCATACTTTTGGTGTTCTCAAACTTTTTTAACTTTCACGCAATACATGAGCGTGAGGTATGGATATAACACTATAGGTGGAATAGAATATGGTGGTTGTGGAGAGGACCAAAAAGAAGGAGATATTCTCACATCAACTAGGCATATCAATGGGCTATGAAGATACCCATTAATAGATATCAATGTGAGTGAGTAGGGATTGCCATGCAACGGATGCACTAGAGCTATAAGTGTATGAAAGCTCAAAAAGAAACTAAGTGGGTATGCATCCAACTCGCTTGCTCACGAAGACCTAGGGCACTTTGAGGAAGCCCATCATTGGAATATACAAGCCAAGTTCTATAATGAAAAATTCCCACTAGTATATGAAAGTGACAAAATAGGAGATTCTCTATCATGAAGATCATGGTGCTACTTTGAAGCACAAGTGTGGAAAAAGGATAGTAGCATTGCCCCTTCTCTCTTTTCTCTCATTTTTTTATTTTGGGCTCTTTGGCCTCTCTTTTTTTAGTCCGGAGTCTCATCCCGACTTGTGGGGGAATCATAGTCTCCATCATCCTTTCCTCACATGGGACAATGCTCTAATAATGATGATCATCACACTTTTATTTACTTACAACTCAAGAATTACAACTCGGTACTTAGAACAAAAATATAACTCTATTTGAATGCCTCCGGCGGTGTACCGGGATGTGTAATGATCAAGAGAGACATGTATAAAAAGTATGAATGGTGGCTTTGCCATAAATACGATGTCAACTACATGATCATGCAAGGCAATATGACAATGATGAAGAGTGCCATAATAAACGGAACGGTGGAAGTTGCATGGCAATATATCTCGGAATGGCTATGGAAATGCCATAATAGGTAGGTATGGTGGATGTTTTGAGGAAGGTATACGGTGGGTTTAATGCACTGGCGAAAGTTGCGCGGTACTAGAGAGGCTAGGAATGGTGGAAGGGTGAGAGTGCGTATAATCCATGGACTCAACATTAGTCATAAAGAACTCACATACTTATTGCAAAAATTTATTAGCCATCGAAACAAAGTACAACACGCATGCTCCTAGGGGGATAGATTGGTAGGAAAAGACCATCGCTCGTCCCCAACCGCCACTCATAAGGAAGGCAATCAATAAATAAATCATGCTCTGACTTCATCACATAACGGTTCACCATACGTGCATGCTACGGGAATCACAAACTTTAACACAAGTATTTCTACCAATCCACAATTACTCACTAGCATGACTCTAATATCACCATCTTTATATCTCAAAACAATCATAAGGAATCAAACTTCTCATAGTATTCAATGCACTTTATATGAAAGTTTTTATTATATCCCTCTTGGATGCCCATCATATTAGGACTAAATTCATAACCTAAGAAAATTGCCATACTATGTAAAGACTCTCAAAATAATATAAGTGAAGCATGAGAGTTCATCAATTTCTTCAAAATAAAATCACTGCCGTGCTCTAAAAAGATATAAGTGAAGCACTAGAGCAACTGACAAACTACTCCAAAAAGATATAAGTGAAGATCAATGAGTAGTCAAATAATTATGTAGCTGTGTGAGGACTCTCTCTCATTTAAAATTTTAGATCTTAATATTTTATCCAAACAGTAAGCAAAATAAAATGACATTCTAAAAATAGCACACATCATGTGAAGAAGCAAAAACTAAGGCTCAACCGATACTAACCGATGATTCTTGATGAAGAAAGGTGGGATGCCTACCGGGGCATCCCCAAGCTTAGATGCTTGAGACTTCTTGAAATATTAACTAGGGATGCCTTGGGCATCCCCAAGCTTGAGCTTTTGTGTCTCCTTAATTCCTTTTATATCACGGTTTCTCTAAATCTTAAAATTTTCATTCACACAAAACTCAACAAGAACTTGTGAGAAAAGTTAGTATAAATCAAATGCGAAACCTTATCATTCTCTACTGTAGAAAATCACTAAAATTATTATTTAACATTGCATACTAAATGCCTCTGCATATTTAATACTCCTATTCTCAAATAGAATCATTAAACAAGCAGACATATGCAAACAATGCAAACATAACAGCAATCTGTCTAAACAGGACAATCCGTAAAGAGTGCAATTGTACTCATACTTCCCTAACTCCAAAAATTCTGAAAAATGACCACACTGTAGAAAATTTGTTGTTACTCATTGTTTTCAAGATTTTACCACGTTCTTACTTTCCAGAAGAATTCAGACAATGATAGAAAACTTTCTGTTTTCAAAACAGCAACATATAGACTTGCAAAATAAGCATGGTAGAAGCTATACTTGACACTTTTATTGAACTAAAAGATACAAAATATTACTCTAAATAACAGCAAGCAAATACTAATAAAATAAAATGACGCTCCAAGCAAAACTCATATCATGTGACGAATAAAAATATAGCTCCAAGTAAGGTTACCGATAATGTTGAAAACGAATGAAGGGATGCCTTCCGGGGCATCCCCAAGTTTAGTTGCTTGGATCTTCCTTGAATATTACCTTGGGGTGCTTTGGGCATCCCCAAGCTTAGGGTCTTGTCACTCCTTATTCTCCTCATATCGATATCTCACCCAAAACTTGAAAATTTCAATCACACAAAACTTAACGGAAATTCGTGAGATGGGTTAGTATGATAAAACAAATCATTCACTTTGGTACTGTCAAGACAAGATTCAAAAATTTTCTCACGTGATACCTACTGTACCCTATCATTTCTAAAATTTATATTAAGCAATATAAGCCATAGAAATTAGAAAACAAGTAAACTATGCATCGAAAATAGAATCTGTAAAAAACAGAACAGTCTGTAATGATCTGAATTAAGCTCATACTTATGTTACTCCAAAAATTCTTAAAAATTATAATAACGTATAAAATTTGTAGACAAATGGACTGTAAAAAATTCAGAATATTTCTACTTTCCAGTGAAAGAAAGGAATTTCTGTACTGGACGCAAAAGTTTCTGTTTTTGCACAGAATCAAATCAACTATCAACCACACTATCCCAAAGGCTTTACTTGGCACTTCATTCAAACAAAAGCTATAAAACATGATTAATACAGTATCTTAATCATGTGAACACACAAAAACAGTAGGGGTAAACATTGGGTTGTCTCCCAACAAGCGCTTTTCTTTAATGCCTTTTTAGCTAGGCATGGTGATTTCAATGATGCTCACATAAAAGATAAGAATTGAAACATAACGGGAGCATCATGAAGCATATAACTAGAACATTTAAGTCTAACCCACTTACTATGCATAGGGATTTTGTGAGCAAACAATTTATGGGAGTAAGAATCAACTAGCATAGGAAGGCAAAATAAGTATGACTTCAAGATTTTCAACACATATAGAGGAAACTTGATATTATTGCAATACCTACAAGCATATGTTCCCCCCTCATAATAATTTTCAGTAGCATCATGAATGAATTCAACAATATAACTATCACATAAAGCATTCTTTTCATGATCCATAAGCATAGAAATTTTATTAATCTCCATATAAGCAAATTTATTCTCATGAATAGTAGTGGGAGCAAACTCAACAAAATAACTATCATGTTAGGCAAAATCCAATTGAAAATTAAAATCATGATGACAAGTTTCATGGTTATCATTATTCTTTATAGCATACATGTCATCACAATAATCATCATAGATAGCAACTTTGTTCTCATAATCAATTGGAATCTCTTCCAAAATAGTGGATTCATCACTAAATAAAGTCAGGACCTCTCCAAATCCACTTTCATAATTATCACAATAAGATTCAACACCCTCCAAAATAGTGAGATCATTATTACCTAAAGTTGACACTCTTCCAAATCCACTTTCATCAATATAATCATCATAAATAGGAGGCATGCTATCATCATAATAAGTATTCTCATCAAAACTTGGGGGACTAAAAATATCATCTTCATCAAACATAGCATCCCCAAGCTTATGGCTTTGCATATCATTAGCATCATGGATATTCAAAGAATTCATACCAACAACATTGCAATCATGCTCATCATTCAAAGATTTTATGCCAAACAATTTATAGACTTCTTCTTCTAACACTTGAGCACAATTTTTCTTTCCATCATTTTCACGAAAGACATTAAAAAGTTGAAGCAAATGAGGCAACCTCAATTCCATTTGTTTGGTAGTTTTTTTATGGACTAAACTAGTGATAAAACAAGAAACTAAAAGATTCAATTGCAAGATCTAAAGATATACCTTCAAGCACTCACCTCCCCGGCAACGGCGCCAGAAAAGAGCTTCGTTGACGGGATGTGAGTGCCGCTTACCTAGCCTCCCTGGCAACGGCGCCAGAAAAGAGCTTGATGTCTACTACGCAACCTTTCTTCTTGTAGACGTTGTTGGGCCTCCAAATGTAGAGTTTTGTAGGACAGTAGAAAATTTCTCTCAAGTGGATGACCTAAGGTTTATCAATCCGTGGGAGGCGTAGGATGAAGATTGTCTCTCTCAAACAACCCTGCATCCAAATAACAAAGAGTCTCTTGTGTCCCCAACACACCCAATACAATGGTAAATTGTATAGGTGCACTAGTTCGGCGAAGAGATGGTGATATAAGTGTAATATGGATAGTAGATATAGGTTTTTGTAATCTGAAAATATAAAAACAGCAAGGTAGCAAGTAACAAAAGTGAGCAAAAACGGTATTGCAATGCTTGAAAACAAGGCCTAGGGTTCATACTTTCACTAGTGCAAGTTCTCTCAACAATGATAACATAATTGGATCATATAACAATCTCTCAACGTGCAACAAAGAACACTCCAAAGTTTCTATCTGAGAACGTAGGACGAAAACGTGCATCAACCCCTATGCATAGATTACCCCAATGTCACCTCGGGAATCCGCGAGTTGAGTGCCAAAACATACATCAAGTGAATCAATAGAACATCCCATTGTCACCACAGATATCCCATCGCAAGACATACATCAAGTGTTCTCAAATCCAATACTCAATCCAACACAACAAAACCTCAAAGAGCAAGACTCAATTCATCACAACAAGAGATAGAGAGGGAAGAAACATCATATGATCCAACTATAATAACAAAGTTCGCGGTACATCAAGATCGTGCCAAATCAAGAACACGAGAGAGAGAGAGATCAAACACATAGCTACTGGTACATACCCTCAGCCCCAAGGGTGAACTACTCCCTCCTCGTCATGTAGACCGCCGGGAAGATGAAGATGGCCTCCGGTGATGGTTTCCCCTCCGGCAGGGTGCCGGAACGGGCTCCCGATTGGATTTTCGTGGCTACAGAGGCTTGCAGCGGCGGAACTCCCGATCTAGGTTTCTTTCTGGGGCTTTCTGGATTTATAGTAATTTTTGGCGTCGGTTTCAAGTCAGGGGGGTCCACGAGGCGGCGGCAAGGCAGGGGGGCGCGCCCTTGGGGGGGGCGCCCTTCACCCATGTGGATGCCTCGTGGCTCCTCTGGTCCATCTCAAATACTCCGTGGGCTTCTTCTGGTCCATAAAAAATCATCATAAAGTTTCAGCTCGTTTGGACTCCGTTTGGTATTCCTTTTCTGTAAAACTCAGAAACAAGGAAAAAACAGAAACTGGCACTGGGCTCTAGGTTAATAGGTTAGTCCCAAAAATAATATAAAATAGCATATAAATGCATATAAAACATCCAAAACAGATAATATAATAGCATGGAACAATAAAAAATTATAGATACGGTGGAGACGTAACAGAAGACGACGCGGTCGGGGAGGATGGCGGCGGCGGCAATGTCAGGGGCGGAGGGAGGTAGAGGAAGAGAAAAGGGGGTCTGTGTCCCCGACGGGCGGGCCAGGGCAGAACAAGGGCACACGCCGCTCGCGTTCGCGCGTGTCCGTTCGACCGCAAACTCGGCCCAAAGTTGGGCCGGGAATGGGTCGGAAGCAGACAGAAAACTGACGGCGGTCCGTTTGCGCCCGCGCGTTGAAGGGTCAGCTTTATCCGTTTACCCCCAAACGAATACGGGCGGACTATTTGGGGTCGTGCGTTGGAGTTGCCCTGAGGATCGGTGCCCTTGGCCACTGCAGCTTTACTTCAGCTTTATCTTAACGAGAAAACCATGGAGGCACGCACGCACGCACCCATGGACCTCATCCAAAGTAATTAAGGGTTAAAGCACATGCAAGTAGTAAAACCAATTTTCGAATCACGAGACAATCGAGCGGCCCCAAATTTACGTGCCCCCATCCCTGCATACTACAAATCATCTCTCCTACTATAGGTGCTATTTACTGAAATGGAGGAAATATTGTTATATTTGGCGGGAAATCATCGCAGCACCAATTATAATTTAAAAAGATCTAGAGATATCGGGTATGGACAACAGCGGACCATGAGCTCGGCTCATCTGTTCCAGTGATGACAAATAAATTGAAAATAAAACAAAAATCGGAGCTTCAATAAAGTTTGGAAAATTCAGATTTCGAAACACTAGTTTTTTCCCAGACTCTCCCTGATGTCAGATCCCCACAAAACTCAGCACACATTTGCATGCAGGTTAATAAATAGTCTAGCTAGAGTGACTCGGTCTATGGGCGGTTGGCGCACGGCTTTTGTGTTGTCCATTTATTCAACGCATGGTTCGAGAAGAAGAGAAAAAAAATAGAGTAAAATGCATCATAAGTCCTATAACTATTCGAGGTGTGTCAAGTTAGTCCTAAAACTTCAAAAGTGCAGATTCAGGTCCTAAAAGTTTATAAGTTGTTCATCACAAGTCCTACGCAGGCCAGACGGGGTCTGACTTGCTTATGTGGCAAGTTGACCATCGCCACGTCGGCGCGCGCGCCACGTCAGCAGCACTGGTCATCGCACTGTTCACAACACTGTACATACATATCGAGTTTCCTAAATTTTTTTAAAAAATCATTTTCTACAAAAAATTACATGCATGCACTGTTCATAATTCCAGATTTTTTATTTTCGGGTTTTTCGTGTAATGTTTTTTGTAGAAACTGAAACTTTCATTTTTTGGCGGAAATTTCTGATTATGAACAGTGTTTTGGGAAATTTCAGATTCCCCAAAAATGAATTTTTCAGAGTTCTTGGAAATTCCCAAGTATGAACAGTGCGTAACCGCGTATTTTTAATGAATTTTCCAGACTTTTCGGAGATTTTTTCCCAGAAAATGAACTTTTTCAGAGTTTTTGGGAAATTCCAGATTATGAACAGTGCGTAACAGTGCATTCATGTAATTTTTTGTAGAAAATGAATTAAAAAAAAGTAGGAAAACTCGATATGTATGTACAGTGTTGTGAACAGTGCTGTGAAAAACAGTGCCGCTGACGTGGCGATGGTCAACTTGCCACGTAAGCAAGTCAGACCCGGTCTGACCTGCGTAGGACCTGTGATGAACAACTTATAAACTTTTAGGACCTGAATCTGCACTTTTGAAGTTTTAGAACTAACTTGACACATCTCGGATAGTTATAGGACTTATGATGCATTTTACTCAAAAAAATAACTATATAGTTCAGTGCCGTTATGTCCTTTTCTGCTTGGGTCATACCTAGGCACATATCCATGGTCATGGTCTAATGGATGTTTTGACAAGTTGTGTAGGCAGCAGCTAAAGCCGTTTTGTCACACATATCTGTCCCTAACTAGTGTTGCCTACCAGACCGATGGAATCACATAAAAAAACATTCGGAGAGAGTCGGATCTAGCTAGAAGGGGTGACAGGTCAAGAGGCATTGTACGTACGTGCGTGCTTGCGCAATGCACTTTGAATAACCAACGCCAGCCAGTGGCCAAATAGTGATATCACCTCATCCGACCCGTACGCACGGCGTGCGAGTATAGAAAATGGTCGGCTGAAATAATCAAATCCAATGACGGCCGGTGCCGACCGCCGTATCGCTCACGTAGGCGTTGTTTAGCTAGGTGGCCTGGCCTGGCCGGGCTGGGCCCACACGCATAGGCACACAATCCTATAGTTAGATTCACGTCTGAACCTGGGCCTCCTCAGAGCTTAGCGATTTTGGGCCGTCCGATCTCGAGCTTGATGCGATTTTACCCGTCCGATTTGGCCTCCAGTGATTCCTGACCGTCAGATAAAAATCGAATTCGAAGCAGTGAATAGTGAAAAAACAAATACACTTCACGATTTTGATCTTATCTGGCTGAACTGTGGGGCCTGGCGTTCGTGGGCCGTGCGTGTCAGCGACCTTGGCTGTAGGCGTGGCCTGTGCAATCCTTCCACGGTCGAAGATGAGTGGCCCCGCCAGAAATTTCGCTGCCCCGTCGAGGACATTCGTGGCATTTCACGTGTGTGACCGTGCATGGCGTGGTGTGGATGGTTAGGTTTCACGTGTGGGTGAGCCGGTGAGGAGAGTGCCCGATTGGTCAGGCTTTAGAACCCTAGCCTCCAGTCCCACCCGCGCTCCTCTCCTTCGCTCTTGCAGCCGTCGCCGCGCTCCTGTCCTCCCCCACCGCGCCGCCGCCGCTCGCCCTGCTCCCCATCCTCGGCCCCACACCCGTCTAGGCGTCTCCTCCTCCTCTCCACCCCATTGGCGCTCGGCAGTAGGAGCGCAGCTCGCTGCCGCCGCCATGGGAGAGGTCCGGCTGCCTGCCCCACCATCACCCACCGACAGGTGACCCCCATCACTCCTCCATCGCGTTCGTCGGAGGAGCGTCGTCATCCATTCACACAGCTCCTCCGCCCGAAGGCGTGACCATCGACGGGAGGACTCGGTGTCGTCGCCGTCATGCTCGCGTGCACTCGTCAGGAGGTCTGCGGCCCTTCTCCCAGAGTGGCCCTCTCCGGCTCTCAAGTCCGTTCGCTGACGGGGAGCCGCTGCTAGGAGCGCCAGATGTCCTGGAGATGGTCGGAGCTGTAGCGCCTCCAATTCCGGCTCCATCTCCACCCCTACAGGTTCACCTCTCTGTCTCTCTCTCGCTCCCCCCCCCCCCCCCCCCCCCCTCCCCAACAGCTGCAGAACAGACGGAGGAGAACGCTGCCTAAAGAAATTGAGCTCTCACCTGAGCTTCTGTTGTACCTTTGATCATCTTCGTGGCATTTGCATCTAATGATATGCATGACAAGATTCAGTATGTGCCTGGGACATTGGAATGATTTTTTTCTGAATGATTGAAGTGGGAACTGAATTTATGAGTTGCTGTCACTGAAAGTACAAACTGTGAATGTTTCAGATCAAGTATGTGTAAGTAGTTGCGTGGAGGTCTGAATATATGAGTTGTTGTCACTGATAGGTATTAGTATGGACCTGCAGCTTTTTGATAATTTGCTCCTTGGGGCTTGGGAGATCTGTTTCCTTCAAGTACAGCTATAGCGAAGAGACACCAACTTATTTTAGTGCTTGAGATTTTGATTACCAATCTGCAACAATGCCCATTGCACTCTAATTATTTTCTTTGCTCATTTGTTCTCCTGCAGATGGTTTACGTCTTAACTGTCTACAACAAAAGGGATAAGCAGCACCGCATCCGGGTACCAAATCCATCCATGCCATTCCGTATTCCTCTCATCATACACTTAATCATAAAAATCAGCTTATTTTATTACGGCCCTGCCAATTAAGCTATCAAACTACTGTTATTGCAATTGGTCTTGAAAGGCCACTAAACTATTACTACATTATTTGGCACTGCTGTATGATTTATTCATTTGGAGGAACTTCTTTTATTGGTGAGGAAAATATAAATATCCTATAAGTCTGCTGAGATTTGCAATGTGAATCCTTACTAATCCTACAAGGCATGTTCTTGATATTAAGTTGACATTAGCTTTCTGAGACCTGAGTTTTCCTATGAGAATCTTCACTAGATGTTAAGTTGAGGTTACCTTTCAAGTAAACTATTACTAAAATATTTGCCACAGCTGTATGATTTATTTTCTATACATTTATTTTCTTGAGGAATTTATTGTTGTTTTAATTGGTTCCAGACTTCCAGTTCCAGTACTCATCAGTTACCAAAATACCGACAAAATCTGCGGTGCTCTTTCCTTACTCGTTTTCAATTCTTTGCAGATCCATGTGCACTGTGAAATTCCAGATGGTATCAGTGTGTCCACAGAACTCCAGAGTGTTGATGATTATCCAGACAACCAGTTCACATTCAGTGTCAAGCACTTGGCTCCAATATCACTGACATGCCTTATGCCTCCATCATACCCGAGCCATCATCCTCCATACTTCTTTCTCGGTGTACAGTGGTTGGATACTGTGAAGGTCTCAACCCTTTGTCACATGCTTGAATCAATTTGGGCACATCAGTCTGGACAGGAAGTTGTTTTTGAGTGGGTGCAGGGCTCTACGCTCTCTCATCTTGGTTTTGATGGCGGGATAATCATACGCATGTCTGATAGTACGATGGCTCCTGTGGATGCTCGGGTTGTTGGAGAGATTCTGTCTGTAGAGGATGTTGTTCAACGGTTGATCAGCTACGATGAAGAGCAATGCCTTGAAACATTTATTCGGGGCCTCCATGTCTGCACAATTTGTTTCAGTGAGCACCCAGGTAATTCAGATGCTCCATTTGATTCTTGGATACTCTCCCTGCTGCTTATTTCACAACTACATCTCCATTGTAACTTAAATTTGTTGTTTTGAAACAGTAAGAGAGAACACTACTGATACAGTATACATTGGACACTGAATTGGTGCTCCATGGATCCAGGGCACCATGATTTATGCACAAATCAAACCAAATTTTGGTACAGTTTTTTTTGAAATTTTAGTTCTGGGGTATAATACGTAATTATTAGAATTCAAATACTCTACATTCTGGGATATTGCCGTGTATATGTATTTCTGCATACCATACTGCTTGTATATATTTTTTCCGATAAAGGGCGCTTTTATTAAGAGTAATACTGCTTGTATATAAAATCAACATATAGCTGCAGTCAAACAATCATTAGAAAAAGTAACTACAATTTGGCTTTAGTACAAATATATCACATATATGCGCCATAGTTCTATGTAATGCTTTGTTGTTCTCTAAGGCATCCTCCTATCGTTGATGGAAGTAGTAGCATTTTTCTGGCAGTGCTAATGGCAGTAGCTTCATTTAGTATGGTTTGGTTTCTTGCAAAGGTGAACTTCACAAATCAGTTAAAATTGGTGATCGCTTCTGTAACATACGTATACATCACAAACCATCTTTAACCCTCTTAAAGATGAAAATGCCATTTCCTTTTGAGAATATCTTCAGACAACAGAATATCGTATTCTATTTTGCCGAGAGAGAAATGATCTGATTGGATTGTGGAAATCAGTGATAACAAGAGATAGTGAGATACTTTGGTTGATTACTTTGGATCTTAAGAGTACACAAATTGTAAATAAGAAGATGGTAAGAAAGATGCAGCATTGCCAGATTAATTTGGTAGCTCTGCACCTTTAATTTACTCCTGTTGCTTTCCAGGGGATGCTTAATGAATGGTTCTGCCCAAGTGAAACCAGCTGAGTCTATCGTCTGGAGAAAAAACTAACTTTCTGGGAAGATGAGCTGAAGTAGAAGAGTAGCATGGATGTGCCTTGGTGTGTTCTAACATCTATTTGTTCTAAGCATTTTTCTAAATGACCACATGTAATTAAGTGAGAATAATTTTTTCATAGGTACTCACTATTGATTTGGTTGTGGATAAAGGACCTTTGTACTGTTTGATGTTGAGGATCATTTGCCTGTACACCAACTATCTAATGATCTATTTTACCACTAACTACAATGACATGGTGTAAATGCTGATGCTTGAACGTTTCATAGAATGGACTTGTGTTAAGTACATGTACTATGATTTTAACCTACAAAATGTGGAACATAAATAACAATTACTACTATGCGTCATTTCATTCTGTGTGTGTTTTATAGTGAACCATTACTATTATATGTGTTTTCTTCTCCCACCTCTTTGAGAATGTTGTTTCCATATCTGCTCCTGTTTTATATTTTGTACATACTTTTGAACTTGCTGAGGCTGGAACGGAAATGAAACGGGTGGGATTAAAACCTGTGTGTCAACTATACCTTTCTTACCTTGCGTTTGGTATATTTTTAGTGTATACTGGAGTTCTTTTAGACGCTGGGTCACAGTGCTTAACAAGTCAATTCTACAAAAGTGGCATGCTGCTATTGAATAGAATTAAATACTTATACTTTGTTATGGGCAAGCAAATTACTAAAGTTATTATGCTGGCTAAATATGCTAAGCTTCTGCTACAATGATGGTATATCTCGCACACATGTTTAGTCACAAATGTTAGGACCCGGCAACGCGCACCAAGGCGCGCTGTTGGTCTAGTTGATAAGATGGACGCGTCTATGACAGGCAACACACGCGAGCGCAGGTAGGTCTGAACGGAACCGGACATGAGGATGAGGGGAGAAACCTTACTTTTTTGCGGAAAACTGTCGATCTATTCATCTTCAATCATGGCAGTACAACGAACATCAAAAATAATAAAAATTATATCCAGATTCATAGACCACCTAGCGACGACTACAAGCACTGAAGCGAGCCGAAGGCGCACCGCCGTCATCGCCCCTCCCTCGCCGGAGCCGGGCACAACTTGTTGTAGTAGACAGTCGGGAAGTCGTCGTGCTAAGGTCCCATAGGACCAACGCCCCAGAACAGCAACCGCCGCCGATGAAGAGAATTTTAGATCGGAAGGATCCAACCTGAAGACACATGAACAAACACGAACAAAGACCTGATCCGAGCGGATCCACCAACGACAACCACCGACCAAATCTCGCAAGATCCGCCGGAGACACACCTCCACACGCCCTCCGACGATGCTAGACACACCATTGTGACGGGGGCTAGGGGGGGAGAACCTTATTCCATTTTCAAGCAGCCGCCGCCGTCTCGTCTTCTTGAGCAGGACACAAACCCTAATAAAACTTGAAGAAGCACCTGAAAACGGAGCCCTCCCGCCGGCAAGGGCCAGGATCCACCGCGCACCCATGGCCCTAAGGCCACAGGAGACATGGGAGATCGGCGGCGCCGCCGACGGGAGGCAGAAACCCTAGCCGCCTTTTCTTGGAGGATGGACAAAGGGGGAGAAACCTTACTGACCAAGCACAATCGGCTGAATATATATAACATGACGGTGCTCTGTGCAGACAGGGGAGATCGAGGTGGCATTCCGAGATGCAGGCAGGACAACCAAAAGGAAGGACATGGGCTCCTTCTCGCATCAGACTCACATCAAAAGAGAAGAAACGAAGGTCCCGTCGGGCGCTCTCAGTGATTTGGAACATCTGACCGTTCATCTCGTTGGCTTGATGAGATCTGGCCGTTGGATCGAGGCGCTGGAGGACCTCGGCCGTCGGATCGAACCCGAGCTCCCGTAGTTACTCCCGCGGTGAAACATCTCGTGCCACCGCCTGTAAAATCGATGACCCGCCGAGGGCATTTGGGTCATTTTGCTGCCGGCTATAAAATGGCCGAGGCTCCCGTGGAACCCTAGGCGCCTCCTTGCTCGCGTCCTTCTCTCCCCTTCCGCCGCCTCGCCCGCCCCGCCCGTCTCGCTCGCCGTGGCCGATGACCCCGCCCCGACACCTCGCCCGCCCCGCCCCGCCCGTCCGGCTCGCTGTGGCCGATGACCCTGCCCCGCCGCCTCGCCCGCCCCGCCCTGCCCGCCCCGCTCGCCATGGCCGATGACCCCGCCCCGCCCTGCCCGTCCGGCTCGCCGTGGCCGATGACCGCGCCGTCAGGGACCGCGGCCACTCGATGAGGAGGCCTGGACCTTGGCGCTGACCCGTGCTCCCGAGAGGCGGCAGCGGCGGATCCCTCCGTGTCGCGGAGCTAGCCCTCCCGCCGGCGCCACGCCGCGCCACGATGCCGCTGGCTTGGAGGCCCGTGTTCGGGCAGCCACCGCGTCGTCGTCGGCGCCGGATGCGGTGGCAGGGCCTCAGGGGACCGCTTGGCAGGGGGACCGTCGCGGCTTCCGGCGACGCCAAGCCGTAGATCTGAGTCGTCGTTTACACTTCGGTTTCGATTTGGTGCCTCCACTCCTCACCACCTCTCCCTCTCTGATCTAGTTTGGTCGTAGGCCTCTCTCTCCTTTATCTGTTCATGTTTGTTTGTAGACCTGGGCTTGTAGGTTATTTGTCTTCTCTGCCTGTAGATGTTGTTGGATTCGGACCATATTCCAAAGATGGGGGCCTTTTGTGCTCTCAGGTTTGGCTAGATTCAGGACTGGCTAGGTTCCAAAGATGGCCACAGAGCCTTTTGTGTCTCAGGTTTGGCTAGATTCCAAGTGGTCTGGCTAGGTTCCAAAGATGGTCACTTTTCTGTGGCCTTTTGTGTTACCTTGCTTGGACTCGTTGGGGGAGAGAGAAGGGTTTAACTAGGTTCCAAATATTGGGATCTTTTGTAATTTAAGGTACTCATGTGCTCTTTGTTATTTTGTAAAATGTGTATATGGGGTATTCCTCTGGTTCAAAATGACCTTGTTCCATGCCCTCTTTGCATTTTTTGAATTTAATCTGCGGTGTTCTTAATTTCTTCTATCCTAGGTATGGAAGAGATGCTATTTAGGTATCTGCATTTTTCTTACACGGTTCAGTTTGCTATGCCTGTCGATGGGTTGATTCAAGATAATTTGTGCTTCTGCTATCTAATTGATTGGTCTATATATGCTTTTTAAGATGAATCACTTTATGCAGAAGATTGGCTGCTAAATGTTGGTAGTTTGTGTTGTGCTGCCAACATGGATTGTTTGAGATGAATCACTCAAATAATTAAGCACTTTGTGCTATGATGTTGATTTTAAGTTCTCAATTTTTTTGGCATGGATTGTTTGGGGCTTCTCTGAAATAAGCTTCTGTAATGCAGGAAAACAACATGAAGAGATTTAATGAAGAGATATGCCAGGATTTTGCGGAGATGATGAAAGGCTTTGTAGAAGTCAGGTATATATTTTGAACTTCCAATTCTGAATTATCCTTTTGGTTGCTGGTTGCGCGGGCAAGCAGCAGCGCTCAAACATACACTTGAAATTTATCATTACAGTTTCAGTTAGGCTCTGCGTAGTGATTATCTCAACTTATGCAATAACAACTATACCATCATGATGTGTAATTACAGATTGTTTTAGTGCTATAATTTGTTCTGGCTTCCATGTTTTACAGTATTGACGTGTTGAGCTTGTATGCCCTTAGCTTGTATGCCCTTTCCATGAATTGAGTTCTATGTAATTCTTGGTGATGCATTGACATGGTTCTCGTAGCCATTATGATGCATGATGCACCACAATGTCAGTTCCTTTCTATCACTTGTTTTCGGATAAATCTTGCTGCAGTGAAACCGCAAGAACGATGTGGATGTGAATGAAAAGGGTACTGTTTATTAGTCTTATAGTGGCCTGACATGCTATCGATTTTTCTTAGTATCTGAAAAGGCAGACCAGTTTTGCAATTAATATTTATATTTTTCATTACATTTGGTCATAAGATTTTACTTTGCTTTGCCAGGAGAGTTTCACTTCATGTAGCTACTACACCAGGAGAATTGTATGCTTGCGCTGAGGAAAATGTTATGCCGACCGTGGCCAAGTGCCCTGAACTCACCTATGCCCGGTATGGATGGCTTTTCAATTTCGTGCCATGACTTCTAGATTGTAATCCTACTTGACTTTTGCATCGGTGGTAAGTGAAGTGATCTACATTCCTCGATTTTTAGTGTTGGGAGACAAAATATGTATCCTTAATTAGCTCTTCCTAAATTTTTGGTTTTCCTTTTTTGACCCAAATAAACCACATCGTTACCATATTTTACACTAATGTCGTATTTAATCGTTGGCATAGCTTTGGAGGTTCAGTTCGGTTAAAAAGATAATCTCATGTGACCGGAAACTATTTGTGTTCAGATTATAAATCATATGCAATTTAATGTTTTTAAATGGATAGGGTGATTGGCAATAGATAAATGATATTACCTTTGCATTGCGGATTATTTCCTTTTTCGGCTATAGGTTTTAGTCACTGAATTTAACTATAGGTTCGTTTCTGTAACTTGTTCGCCTTTAGAACAGGATTTTGCGTGGCTAACAAAAGAAAAGAGTGAGATGATTTAGTTGGGGTGTGGGCTGCACTGTGGGTCTGATCTAGATTGTTTTAGCTCGAATTTTGTCATCTCTTCTACCTCTTATTTCACTTTGGGTGCGGTGTTAGGCATTTCTTCCTTGGATTGTAGCTATCTCCTTTTCTTTCTCTTCTTCTTTCATTTTTCTTTTCTTTGTCTTCGCCTTTGCACTGAAATGCATGTCTACTGTTTTGCAGGTAATCTTGGTGTGAGCTCAAGGTAAAAGGCAAAGCCTGAAGGTAGGCAATCATCATCAGCTAGGTGGTCGATTATACAGTATGTAGCAAACACCGTTGTCTTTGACTGAATGTTTGGTTTATTCTTATTCAATCTCACCTTTTCATTTGCCTAACATCAGAACTGGAAACATCAAAATTTGTGCCCCGGTCATCTCCGCCCTGGTGGTGCTCTTGGATGTACATCACCTCCTCGCCTCCTTGGCCGCTTCGGTGCCCGTGTCGTTCGTGCTCGTAGGTGGGACGGTGCAAGGCACAACTCCGATGCGGCGGCGTGGATGTGAAGTCTAGGAAGCGGTTCCTCGCCGGCTGGACGGCGTTCAGGCGCAACCCCAGCGCCCACTGAGTACTGCCTCGGCTACAACCTCCCTCGGTGAGCTCCATCTTCCTCCTGCTCCTCTGCTTTGGCTACTGTATGGGACATGGCCAGGGCTATGATGATCAGATATGGCTGATAAAGGCATGATCTCAAGCAATCGAGGCACCTGTGGGTATTAAGTTGGACCCCCCCCTCGTTTCTTTGAGCCGTTTTGATCACGTTCTTATTTTAGTGGCTCTATCCTTGCATGGTCATTTCTGATGAGTGATAACCATCCAGAGACAAGAACGGAGGGGGGCTACGGGCGCTCTCAGCGATTTGGAACATCTAGCCGTCCATTTCGTTGGCTTGATGAGATCTGGGCCGTTGGATCGAGGCGCTGGAGGACCTCGGCCGTTGGATCGAACCCGAGCTCCTATAGCAATGAACAGTTACTCCCGCGGTGAAATATCTCGTGCCACCGCCTGTAATTCATGTGCCCCACCGGTCGGATGCCATTCTTGCTAGGGCGATGATGATTAGCCGTGGCTGAAATAGGTTTGCCTTTGATCAATCAAAGGACATGTGGGTATGCAAGTTCGATCCTCCCTCTTGTCTCTAGAATCCTTTTTGATCCTGTGATACTTATTGTTCTGTCCTTGGATGGTCATTCTTGTTGAGTGATAACCAGGGCAGCTCCACTGTATAAATAGATTAATCTGGTGATAAGAGATGGCGGGGGTAGGTTATACGATCGAGGAAAGGCAAATCTGAGCCCACTATGAATTGAACCCTGAACCCTTTTTATTCGCACGTGCCCTACCGGTCGGAAGCCATCCTTGCTAGGGCGATGATGATTAGCCGTGGCTGAAATAAGTGTGCCTTTGAGCAATCAAGGCACCTGTGGGTATCAAGTTGGATCCTCCCTCTTGTCTCTAGAATCCTTTTTGATCCTGTGATACTTATTTTTCTGTCCTTGGATGGTCATTCTTGTTGAGTGATAACCAGGGCAGCTCCACTGAATAAACAGATTAATCTGGTGACAAGAGACGGCGGGGGTAGGTTATATGATCGAGGAAAGGCAAATCTGAGCCCACTATGCATTGAACCATGAACCCTTTTTATTTGTATTTAAAGGTGTTGCTTATTCATGCTCCAGTGTTTATAGCCGTCTTATGTGAATATTTCTTCTATCTCATACCTTTATTGCATATAAGTTGTTCTTGACTTTTATTGTTTGTTGTTGGTCCTTGATTTCATCTGGTTAAGAGTAAGCAAGTTGTCGGTTCAATGGCTTGTTTTAATTTGTTGATAAACCAGCAGAAACCATGGTGTCATGTTTCTAATAACAGCGTCTTTAGGCTAGTTAATGTTTGTATTGGAGCCCACTATCTTTTATTTCGCTTGTTTCTTACCATCTTCCTTGCTTCTCTGGCTGTTTCACGGTTGGGACAGTGGCGTGGCGTTGGGGCAGTTCAAGCCTAATGCTCCAAATGGTACATTCTAATTTTATAACTATCCCTTATTTTTCTTAATCTGTAAATGACAAACCACCCGTATGGTCTCCAAATTCAGGGTAAAACTGAACCTCAATTGAGATATATTTTGACGTAATCATATATTAGTTGCAATTAGATTATATAAGCATATCAGACTAGATGGTCTCATAGACCTTTAGAAGCTGTTGATATTCTCTGTTCTTGGCCACATCATTTTTGTAAAAATAGTAGAGTCGCTAACACATCTGCACAACCTATAGCTTATTACATATATATGCTTGGTCTTCTGTTCTACGCAGCGAAACCATGCTTTTTTTTTATTCTTTTCTGCTCATTGATATTATGGTTGCAACTATTGGTTATAAAAAAACATTAACATGGTAGATTCTTTCATATTGGAATTAAAAAAAATGAACAAAAACAGTTGGCAGGGTTGTTTCTCTATGATTTCAGCTAGCTGCTTAATGCTTACTTTCTTGGATGTAATTTATTTGCCGGACTTACTTTTTTGGCTGTAATCTATTTGTCATTTGTAACAGCCATTTCACATGCAAAAAAATGCTTTGAAGATTTTAACTGACATTTTATTAAAGTAATTTTCAAATGCAACCTCACCTATTTTCCATTTCTGTTGTTTCTACTAGGTTTAAACTAAAAGGGAAAGAGCTAAAAAAATGTCCTTTATCTTTATAGTCTGTTATGTTGAAGGGGCTATGTAGTATCTATCCATAGTTTTCCTCCTTCAGATATGATGTGGATGATGTCTTTGGATTCGGACATCGTCTTCTCTCTGCTGGCCCTGCCGTCGTTCCTTAGGTGCGGTCCCTTTTTTCCGCTTGCCTTTTCTTCATTAAGATGTGCGTTGTCTCCTGATTTGCTCGTGCTTATCTTTAGTTTCTCAGTCCGGTGTCGCCATCGTTTTTTGGTTCTTGGTCTCTTGTTGCCGCATGGTACTGTACTTCTGATTCCAAGGGCTAGGATCTGGTGTGGTTGCTTCTTTCTTGGATGTTCATCATCGACCTGGGACATGTACACTAGTAGAAAACAGGGCTTTGGTTCGGGCCAGCCCAGCCCATTAGTCCCGGTTCAGTCACGAACCGGGACCCATGGGGGGCATACGTCCCGGTTCATGCGCCCAGGGGGCCGGCCGGGGCCTCGTGGGCATTGGTCCCGGTTCGTCTGGACCAATTTGTCCCGGTTCCTGGCACGAACCGAGACCAATGGGCCTCGCTCCTGGCCCACATCCATTGGTCCCGGTTCGTGGCTTGAACCGGGACAGAAGGGGGGCCTTTAGTCCCGGTTCCACGCACGAACCGGGACCAATGAGGTGGCTATATATACCCCATCGCCGGCGAGTAGAGCACTCCACACTGCTCTGTTTTTTCTGGCCGGCGAGGGGAGAGCTTTGTGGTGCTCTAGCTCACCTCCTATGCACATGAGGTGTTTGATGAAATGCCCGAGCCACACTAGTTAAGCTTTCTCCTCTCGAAGCTCGACCTTCAAGCTCCATTTTCCTCAAGATTTGTCTAGGTTTAGCGGTCCGTCACGTCCCGTCCCCGTCTTCACCGCCGTCGATCGCCCGCGCCGATCTCGTCGCCGGCATAACCGTGGTGAGCCTCTTGTTCTTATCTTCTTTCTAAAAGAAAAAAAATTCTTGCTTGTATGATTTAGATAGATACTTGTCTATTTTTCTTACTTTTATTATTGTTTGTTATTATATAGTGCGATGGTTTTGGTATCCGCCCCCGTCGGCCCTCGTCCTGTCTATGATTCGGATGTGGTATATATTATATTTTATAACTATTTGGTTCATTTATTGTTTATGACAATTATGCTGACCAACGTGACATAGTTTTTTTTATCTAGGAGGTATGTGAATCGGAAATTCCAACCGACCCTATTGTCGAGACGTTAAATTTAGTTGAAGAAGAAAACAATTACTTAAAGGAAAAATTGAAAAAAATTGAGGAGGAGAAGATGATATTGGAGTTGCATGTTGCGGATGTCGTTGATGATCACAAGATCAAGATGGATGCAATGCGCTTCAAGATTAGAAAGTATAGAAAATATGTCATTCATACCGAGGCTTGGTATCATTATGCCGTTGGATCAATTGTTACCTTGGTTGCGGTTATGATCGCATTTGTTGTTGCATTGAAATATTTTACATAGTTTCAATGTATGGTTTAATTAGATGCTCTGGAGAGCTATATGTTGTTCAATGAGAACTATGTATGTACTTTGGTTTTAATGTGATGATGAACTTCTATTAATTTGGTCACTTATCTATTCATGATGTTTTGTAATGGTTTTTAACACACTTAATTATATATAATGCAGGCAGATGAACCGGCAATGGATGTACTGTGACAGACGCACCTCCGAGTACATTAAGGGCGTGCATAATTTTCTCGAAGTGGCTGAGGCAAACAAGCAGAATGGTTTTATGTGTTGTCCATGCCCTATATGTGGGAATACGAAGTCTTACTCTGACCGGAAAATCCTTCACACCCACCTGCTTGAGAAGGGTTTCATGCCACACTATAATGTTTGGACCAGGCACGGAGAAATAGGGGTTATGATGGAAGACAACGAAGAAGAAGAGGACGATGACAACTATGTGCCCCCTGAATACAGTGATGCTGCAACGAGGGAAGCTGAAGATCAAGAGGAACCAGACGATGTGCCCGATGATGATCTCCGCCGGGTCATTGTTAATGCAAGGAGACAGTGCGAAAGTGAAAAGGAGAAGCTGAAATTTGATCGCATGTTAGAGGATCACCAAAAAGGGTTGTACCCCAATTGCGAAGATGGCAACACAAAGCTTGGTACCGTACTGGAATTGCTGCAGTGGAAGGCAGAGAATGTTGTGCCTGACAAAGGATTTGAGAAGCTACTGAAAATATTGAAGAAGAATCTTCCAAAGGATAACGAATTGCCCAACAGTACGTACGCAGCAAAGAAGGTCATATGCCCTCTAGGATTGGAGGTGCAGAAGATACATGCATGCCCTAATGACTGCATCCTATACCGCTGTGCGTACGAGGATTTGAACGCATGCCCGGTATGCGGTGCATTGCGGTATAAGATCAGACGAGATGACCCTGGTGATGTTGACGGCGAGCCCCCCAGGAAGAGGGTTCCTGCCAAGGTGATGTGGTATGCTCCTATAATACCACGGTTGAAATGTCTGTTCAGAAACAAAGAGCATGCCAAGTTGATGCGATGGCACAGAGAGGACCGTAAGAAAGACGGGAAGTTGAGAGCACCCGCTGACGGGTCGCAGTGGAGAAAAATCGAGAGAAAGTACCGGGCTGACTTTGCAGGTGACCCAAGGAACGTATGGTTTGGTTTAAGCGCGGATGGCATTAATCCTTTCGGGGAGCAGAGCAGCAATCACAGCACCTGGCCCATGACTCTATGTATCTATAACCTTCCTCCTTGGCTGTGCATGAAGCGTAAGTTCATTATGATGCCAGTACTCATCCAAGGCCCTAAGCAACCCGGCAACGACATTGATGTGTACCTAAGGCCATTAGTTGAAGAACTTTTACAGCTGTGGAATGGAAATGGTGTACGTGTGTGGGATGAGCACACACAGGAGGAATTTGACCTGCATGCGTTGCTGTTTGTAACCATCAATGATTGGCCCGCTCTCAGTAACCTTTCAGGACAGACAAACAAGGGATACCACGCATGCACGCACTGTTTAGCTGACACCGAAAGTATATACCTGGACAAATGCAGGAAGAATGTGTACCTGGGGCATCGTCGATTTCTTCCGACCAACCATCAATGTCGAAAGAAAGGCAAGCATTTCAAAGGCGAGGCAGATCACCGGAAGAAGCCCGCCATGCGTACCGGTGATCACGTACTTGCTATGGTCAATGATTTACACGTAATCTTTGGAAAGGGTCCCGGCGGACTATCTGTTCCGAATGACGCTGAGGGACGCGCTCCCATGTGGAAGAAGAAATCTATATTTTGGGACCTACCCTACTAGAAAGACCTAGAGGTCCGCTCTTCAATCGACGTGATGCACGTGACAAAGAACCTTTGCGTGAACCTGCTAGGCTTCTTGGGCGTGTATGGAAAGACAAAAGATACACTGGAGGCACGGGAGGACCTGCAACGTTGGCACGAAAAAGACGGCATGCCTCCAAAGCAGTATGAAGGTCCTGCCAGCTACGCTCTTACCAAAGAAGAGAAGGAAATCTTCTTTGAATGCCTACTCAGTATGAAGGTCCCGTCTGGCTTCTCGTCGAATATAAAGGGAATAATAAATATGGCAGAGAAAAAGTTCCAGAACCTAAAGTCTCATGACTGCCACGTGATTATGACGCAACTGCTTCCGGTTGCATTGAGGGGGCTTCTACCGGAAAACGTTCGATTAGCCATTGTGAAGCTATGTGCATTCCTCAATGCAATCTCTCAGAAGGTGATCGATCCAGAAATCATACCAAGGCTAAGGAGTGATGTGGCGCAATGTCTTGTCAGTTTCGAGCTGGTGTTCCCACCATCCTTCTTCAATATCATGACGCACGTCCTAGTTCATCTAGTCGACGAGATTGTCGTTCTGGGCCCCGTATTTCTACACAATATGTTCCCCTTTGAGAGGTTCATGGGAGTCCTAAAGAAATATGTCCGTAACTGCGCTAGGCCAGAAGGAAGCATCTCCATGGGCCATCAAACAGAGGATGTCATTGGGTTTTGTGTTGACTTCATTCTTGACCTTAAGAAGATTGGTCTCCCTCAATCGCGGTATGAGGGGAGACTGACTGGAAAAGGCACACTAGGAGGGGACTCAATAATATGCAGGGACGGGCATTCTTGGTCTCAAGCACACTACACAGTTCTACAGAACTCTACCTTGGTGACCCCGTATGTCGATGAACACAAGAACATTCTGCGCTCCAAACAACCGGAGCAGTGTGACGACTGGATTACATGTGAACACATCAGGACTTTCGGCAGTTGGTTGGAAACACGTCTCAGAGGTGACAACACTGTTTCTGATGAGCTGTACTTGTTGTCCAGGGGACCATCTTCGAATGTATTGACTTACACAGATACGAGATAAATGGGAATACATTTTACATGATCGCCCAAGATCAAAAGAGCACCAACCAAAACAGCGGTGTCCGCTTTGATGCAGCAACCAAGAGGGGAAAGGACACATATTATGGTTACATAGTGGACATATGGAAACTTGACTACGGACATGATTTTAAGGTCCCTTTGTTTAAGTGCAAATGGGTCAATATGTCAGGAGGCGGGGTACAGGTAGACCCACAGTACGGAATGACAACAGTGGATCTGAACATTCTTGGCTACACAGACGAACCATTCGTCCTAGCCAATGATGTGGCACAGGTTTTCTATGTGAAGGACATGTCTACCAAACCGAGAAAAAGAAAAGATAAGGAAGCGAATACATCATACGATGAGCCAAAGCGCCACATATTTCTTTCAGGAAAAAGAGAAATCGTGGGATTGGAGGGCAAGACAGACATGTCTGAAGATTATGAAAAGTTTCATGAAATTCCTCCCTTCAAAGTCAAGGCTGACCCAAGCACCCTGTTAAGAGATGAAGAATATCCATGGTTACGGCGCAATAAGCAATGGACACAAGTGAAGAAAAAGTGAAGACTTTCTCGCCACAACTATTATGATGATGCCTTTGATCTAGAATATCACTGCAGTTACATGTGAAGAAATGAAATCCCTTTGTAACAGACGAGTTTCCGTATGAAACCCTGATACTTCGAAAGAGATTGTCCGTTTTGTACACGAACTGCATCCAGTTTTTGCCGTAACCCTCTCAACTTTTTAGCACATGCTATGTGGGTGAAATGATGATACCATGCCAACTTTCAACCTTTTCAGAGTTAATTTGAAGTGCTTTTCAATTTCAGGGTCATTTAGCGCAAAAAATCAGTAAATGCATGAAAAACAACAAATGAATTCAGAAAGGGTTGAAAATTGATGATGTGGCTTTGAATGGTGCATTTTGAACACACAAAAACTCTAGAGTTCAAATAAGTTCAAAAAAATGAAATCCCTTTGTAACAGACGAGTTTCCGTAGGAAACCCTGATACTTCGAAAGAGATTGTTCGTTTTGTACATGAAGTGCATCCAGTTTTTGCCGTGACCCTCTCAACTTTTTAGCACATGCTATGTGGGTGAAATGATGATACCATGCCAAGTTTCAACCTTTTCAGAGTTCATTTGAAGTGCTTTTCAATTTCAGGGTCATTTAGCGCAAAAAAATCAGTAAATGCATGAAAAATAACAAATGAAGTCAGAAAGGGTTGAAAATTGATGATGTGGCTTTGAATGGTGCATTTTGAACACACAAAAAGTCCGGAGTTCAAATAAGTTCAAAAAAATAAAATCCCTTTGTAACAGACAAGTTTCCGTATGAAACCTTGATACTTCGAAAGAGATTGTCCGTTTTGTACACGAAGTGCATCCAGTTTTTTCCGTAACCCTCTCAACTTTTTAGCACATGCTATGTGGGTGAAATGATGATACCATGCCAACTTTCAACCTTTTCAGAGTTCGTTTGAAGTGCTTTTCAATTTCAGGGTCATATAGCTCAAAAAAACAGTAAATGCATGAAAAATAACTAATGAAGTCAGAAATGGTTGAAAATTGATGATGTGGTTTTGAATGGTGCATTTTGAACACACAAAAAGTCTGGAGCTCAAATAAGTTCAAAAAAATGTCTTCAGAATTTTTTTGTTCGAAACTTTGATAGCAAACTAAAATAACAAAATCTGTTTTTGAGTAAAACAGACATTTAAAATAACCTAAAAATTACCAAATTGAATTTAATGATAAAACACAGTAATATTAAATAGCAGGAAAAACAATCACTCAAAAATCTATTTTTATAGTAAAGTTATTCACAAACTATTGATTCACACAAATTTTAAAAAAATCAAATTTAAACTATTCAAATTGCAAAACTAATGGCACTAACAGAAAGTTTATAATTTTTATTACCTAAAAGCAAAAAGAATCACTGAAAAACAGTAAGTATTTTGTTGTAAGTAGAACCAAAATAAAATAAATAAAGAAAAAAAGAAAACAAAAAAACTAGAAAAAAATAAAAAAAATGCCACCTACTGGGCCACCACGGCCTGAATACGACTAGGAACCCAACCATGGGCCAGGATTCAGGCCCAGTAGGCCCACAGGCAAGGATTGATAGAGTAGGCCCGAAAGCCTGCAGTTGAGAGGAGCTCGAGAGGGTGGGCGCAGCAGCGCTTATAAACCACTCTCGAGCTCTCTCAACTAGCGAGGTGGGACTAAACATCCCACCGCACCGCGTCAGCGCAAGGCCTTTGGTCCCGGTTGGTAGCACCAACCGGGACAAAAGGGGTGCATTGGTCCCGGTTGGTGACCAATGCCCCCTTTGGTCCCGGTTCGTGCCACCAACCGGGACCAAAGGGCTGCTGAAAACTGACCTTTGGTCCCGGTTGGTGGCACGAACCGGGACCAAAGGTGGGTATTGGTCCCGGTTTGTGCCACCAACCGGGACCAAAGGTTGTGGTATACAAGGCCACACTTAGAAAATTTTCCCCAAATCTCCCATTATCTCCCACGACGGCCGAACCATAGCACGACGCCGCCAGGCTGCTGCGCTGGAGATCGCCGTCGCCTCGCCATCGCCGAGCCCTGCCCCCGACACCGCGCCCTGCCCCGACCTCGCCGCGCCCTGCCCCGACCTCGCCGTCGCCCTGCCCCGAGCCCTGCCCCGACGCCGTCCCCGCTCCCCTGCAACACTGTGAGCCGCGCCTCGCCGTTCCCCTCCTCTCCTCCTCCCCCCCCGCGCCCCAATGCGCCGCCACCCCGATGCCGATGCGCCGTGCTCCGGCCGCTCCGACGACCGCCCCTGTTTTTTTTTCTTTTTTTTCCTTTGTTCAAGTTGAATTATGTAATGGAGATTATTGGAGATTATGTAATGCTCTATATATGCTTGTATATGCTCTTTTTGAAATTTTAGGTATATGCCGTTATATGTCTTTTTTGCATTTTTAGAAAATATTGGAGATTATGTAATGCTCACAAAAAAGTCTATTTTTTGTTCATAAGAATTTTATGTATGTATGTTCCTATGCAAAAGTTACATTTAAGAAAAAAAAAATGTATGTATATTCATATGCAAAGAATATGCAAAAGTTAGAATTTTTTATGTTCATAGAATTTTTTTTGGTGATATTGTAGAATATGAACCTTTTGAATATGGATGGATGGATGGATGAACATTTTGTTAGATAATTTTTTCTATAGTATATATATGAAAACTTGGTCAAATTTTTTTGTAGTAGATGATGATGATGATATGAAAACTTGGTCAATTTTTTTTGTAGTAGATGATGATGATGATATATGAAAACTTGGTCAATTTTTTCTGTTGTAATTTTGTTCTTGAATGTTTTCTATTAAAACACATATTAAGTTTGTTCGATGAATGTTTCATGGGAGAGAGGGAGTAAAAACTCATCAGACATGAGGGGGGAGGAGTCCCCCTCCGGTTCATCTGTCCAAACATTCCCGGATGTTATCCCCCTTCACCTATATATCGTGTAGTGCCGCGCTAGAACACCCCTAACTCTCTTGGGAATTCAACATATATTCAAAATTTACCAAGTTACTAAGTTACTAAGTTAAAATGTTCATATATTCAAAATGAGTTAAAAGAATTATACATTCAAAATTTACTCCCGGTCCGCTAGCCCGACCAACTCTCGAGGCCACCCAAACCCTAGAAGAAAGAGCATTTTTGATCTCCTACCCCCTCCCGCCCCTACCCGATAAACTCTCGAGGCCACCCAAACCCCCAAGAAGAAAACTCCGGTAACTTCGACATGATGGGGGACGTCGATCAACCCCCTCTCGCCCGACCAACTCTCGAGTCCACCTAAACCCTGAAAGTATAACCCCGGCCCGATCGACATGAGGGGAAGACGTCGGACATGCATGATAGAGGCGGTCCGCAACTAATCCATTGCTCATATATGCATATGATTCCTTGTTGTGATATTAGCTAGGTCTCATCATTTGCCAGAAGTAACAGGCGTATGATGCTACGAAGCTCTTCAAAGTTGTTTTGGAACGGAGTTCCTGATAGAATAATTCGCCTTTTGGTACGAATTTCAGCAAAGGCCTTCCAAATAGCGATATTCGGAAGGCTCTTGCTGAACTTTGTACCAAAAAGCAAATTATTCTATCGGGAACTCCGTTCCAAAACAACTTTGAAGAGCTTCGTACCATTATACGCCTGTCATTTCCGGCTAATGATGAAGTCATGGTTTTCTTGAATTCTTTGACACTAGACAACGTGACATATAGAAGGGTAGATGAGATCAGGAAAAATATGGACCATTTTCTGCACATCCAGAATGGCGTCATTTTGTTAAATCCCTTGTCGGTCCGGCCGTCGGACATTCATGAGAGAGGTGGTCCGACCCAAACCCTAGAAGCGTTGTCGAGGCCACCCCAAACCCTAGAAGCGTTGCCTAGGCCACCCCAAACCCTAGAAGCGTTGTCGAGGCCACCCCAAACCGTAGAAGCGTCGAGCTAGCTAGGTCTACGTTTGCACTAATATATCCATCTGTCATGTTTGTATATTAATTGCCATGTTGTAATATTTGCAGAAACTATGGAGCACCGAGACATCGAAGCAGAACAGTTGTTGGGGGACATAATCCTCGGCGGAGGTGATGTCTTGTCGTTTCTCAACGACACCGATGGTCTGGAAGGAGAGGGTGAAGCAAGCTCCGGTGATCGAACAATGGAGGTGGAAGGACATGATTATGATGGCTCCGGTGACGAAATGCCGGTTGAAGAAGGAGACCATGATGACTGCTCCGGTGAGCGAACGGAGGAAGGAGATGTTGCAAAGTCCGGCGAGGTATATATATTAATTAAGCCTGTGCTGACTAGCTAATTGATGCATTAATTGTTTTGGTATGTACACATATGAACTCTCTTCTTTCTTCTTTTCTAGCCCTCCGGATCGAGCCAAACTTCGGTAACGAGACGAGGCCCGAAGAAAAGGTTGCGCCAGGATGAAAGGTTCACGATCACAGCAATCAAGGGCGATGGCCAACCGATTGAACCCAACCGGACCAAGGAAGCATTTTCTGCTCAGTGCGGGGTTCTTGTTAGGGACATGATCCCGATCAGCATCCACCAATGGAATAAGCCTAAGAGCGAAGACCCTCAAGTGTCTTTTGTCAACGATAGACAGAAAGATGATCTTTGGACCGCGCTGAAGGCAAATTTCACCCTACCGCCAGAGGAGGATCCGGATAAGCCAGTTATAGAGCCATTGGTCAAGGCTCATGCTCTTAAGAAGATGGCAGATCTATTCAGGAGGTGGAAGAATGAGTTGAAATCAACGTTTGTTGACAAAGGGAAGACTCCAGAATTCACCAGCCGATTTGAGAAGATAAGAGATCACTGGCCCGCATTTGTGGCCCACAAGACATCGGAGAAGAGTAAGAAGATGTCGGCGACAAACAAGAAAAATGCTGCAAAGAAGGAGTATCACCATCGCACGGGGGCAGGTGGCTACCTCAAAGCCCGGCCGTTGTGGGACAAGGCTGAGAAGGACCTGCTTGATAAAGGGGTCGAACCAGAGACATTGAACTGGCCAGACCGTTCAAGGACTTGGTTCTTCGGGGTTGGGGGAACCTTGGACCCTGAAACAGGGAAGTGCCGTTGGACGAAGGAGCAACTTGAAATACCCGTCAAGAAGCTTCAGAAGTATATCGCCGCAGTGCAGCAAGGGACGTTCGTTCCCGACAGAGAGAACGACGAGCTCACACAGGCCCTCGGGAATCCTGAGCACCCAGGACGAACACGAGGCACGGCAGGCTCCGTTGCGTGGAAGGAAGGGTTTCCCAGCGCAGGCGGTTACAAAACCCAGGAGAGGTGGAGGAAAGTGGAGCAGACTGAACTGCAGAAGCTGAATGCAAGGGTACGAGCGCTAGAGGAACAAGCACTAGTTCAGAGGCAGCGACCTGCCGAAGCTACCCCAGAAGCTACCCCGCCATCTCAGCGGAGAAGCAGCGTGGCTTCCACCGAGCTCCTTCAGCAGCCTCACTTCACGGCTCCCAGCTACCCCGTGGATGCTATCACGGAGACTCAAGATTGCCACCTTATGGCGCAATGGCAGCACCTCAAAGTCAAGGCGGCCGTCGGCTCTGTTGCACCTCCTCAACCCGGCGCAACTTTTCACTGCCTTCCGATTCCAGAAGGCTATGCTGTTGTGATGGTCGATGAAATAACGGAGGGATTTGAGGAGCTCGAGCTTGACCACCCTACCGGTGAAGGGGAGACTCAGCTGGGTCTTGCTCTGAAGACTCCATTTCTATGGCGGAAGGAGCTCATCAACCTTCCGAACTGGATGCCTCCGCCTCCTCCTCCGGCGAGTCAGGGCACTCTGCCTCCTCCTCCAGCGAGTGATCAGGGCACTCCGCCTCCTTCTCCGGCTGCTCCGGCGTGTGGCGGCACTCTTCCTCCTTCTCCAGCTGCTCCGGCGCGTGGCGGCACTCCGCCTCCTTCTCCGCTTGCGCCGGCGCGTCCGAGCAGCCCGCCTCCTTCTCCGCCTCGTCAACAACAGCGGAAGACAGCCGCCGCCGCTCCAGCTGCTCCGACGCGTCGTAGCACTCCGCCTCCTTCTCCGCCTCGTAAGCAACGAAGGAAGACAGCCGCAGTCGCTCCGGCTGCTCCGGCGTCTAGCAGTACAGCCAGAGGCGGGAGGCAATACAAATTTGGTCCATCTCTCAAGCCTCTAGAGAAGTTACCATCCGAGATGACCGAGGAGGAAAACGCGGAGATCTGTCAAGCCCAAGTGAAGGACTTTTTTGCAAAGAAAAATCCACCTCCGGAGGAGAAGATGGATCCGGTGAAATTGAAGCGCACTCTGAAGAACCTGAAGCGACCACCACCGCCTCCGCTGGATGACAACCATGTCCGCGCTCTGAAAAAGGCAGTGGAAGGAGCGCGCCAGTCGGGAACTACTTCAAGTGACAAAAGGTTACAAGAACGAAGAAGAGGGAACAAAATTCCTCAGCTCGGCGAACAGGCAAACCAATCATGCCCCCCGCTCAAGGTGTCTAGCGATATCATCGCAAATCTGCCGGGATGCTGCCCGGTACCAATCCTGGTGATTACCTGCCCGACGATGCACATTTTGATACAATGAAGGTGGACGAACACAAATACCAGTACGGGAAGCCTCTCGTCAGACCTTGTGATCCTCCTTTAACAACGATGATGCGAAGATTCCATAAGTGGTATATGGACACCTGCAAGTCTGGGAAGGATATTTTGACGCTAAGAGTTAAAGAGGAGCACGACCTCGTTGGAATTGATCTGTTGTCTGTTCCATTTGAGGAGTTCTTCCAGTTTTTCAATCAAAAGGACCTCGATAAAATAATCATCACTTGCTACTGTCTGTAAGTACTATACTTCTGTAATTAAGTCTCTATATATAGCTCAGCTCTTTCATTGCATGTATATATAATTATCCTCACTATATTATGCAGATTGAAGATCGTCGAATGCAGAAATGCACAAATCTATGATATTGGGTTCATTAACACAAATCTCATAGATGAATGGACGGTTACATATCATGCGAAAGAAACCGAGGCCAACTTGCTACAATCGTTGCTTAAAAATCAAAACAAAGATAAAATACTCTTTCCTTACAACTTCAAGTGAGTGTTACTGTCTTCTGCATATTCGGTTTCCCTTATTACTCGAGGTTATAGTAATGTAATTGATGAGTTATGCATGCGTGCGTAGCTTCCACTTTATTCTCCTAGAGATTAAGCTTGAGCAGGGACTAGTAACCGTCTTAGACTCAAGACGAAAAGATCCCAAGGAGTATGCGGCCATGACTGAAATGCTCCAGAAGTAAGTTCAATCGATCATTATCGCACCATATTGGCAACTTTGGTCATTTCCTGATATCAAGTAATTATTTTCTTTGTCTCGCAGGGTTTGGAAAGTGTTCACCACAGAAGCTCCGGGACTGCCGGGGGAGCTGCGATTTACACACCCGAAAGTAAGTACTACTAGCTAGTTCCGCGCATCTCCCATTGATTCTAGCTAGTTTCATCAATACCATTTATAATGCTTGATTATCAGTTTGATTGCCTTTATTTCTCGTAAAGTGGTTGTGGCAGGAAGGCGGGAATAATTTTTGTGGATAATACATTTGCGAGTACATCTACAACGCGACGACCTCTAAGCGGGGCTACTCTGAAAAACAATATGAAGTGCGTAAGCAATAATATTCACAATTTTATTTTATTACCATCATTTGTGTTGAGTTTCATTCATATATATGTATTGACCCCCTTCTTCAAATTAGATTTGGCAGATGCGGGATGAACTCCTACCACAAGATCGCATAAAAGCAATTCAAGAGGAATTGGCGGGATTCTTTCTTGACCACGTCATCAATCCAGCCGGAGAATACCATGTGGAACTTGACATCAAATGTTAGGGATTGTAAGAGATCTTATATTGTATATATGTAGCTAGTAGCGTCGGATAGATATACGAAAACTTGTTGTTCGACCAATCTCTCGAAGAAGGAGGAGGTCGATCACTTCTCTCTATATATGTTCATGACGATCTTGTGTACTTAATGGTTTCCTTCATTTGCTTACTAGTTAGCGTGTCGAGTCCTCTCTATACGTATAGTACGTAGCGTCGACCAAGCACGGAGATAAGAGAGGACACTTCTCTCTAGCTATTAGCTAGCTAACACAATATATGAAACCCCTAAATTAACCCATACAAAACCCCCAAACCCCCCCCCCCCCCTTTCAAAACAAAAAAACAAAAACCCCAGCTCCTGAGCTGCTGACATGTGGATGATCTTTGGTCCCGGTTGGTGTTACCAACCGGGACTAAAGGCCCTCCTCTCTGGGCTCGCCGCAGCGGCCACATGGAGCCCCATCTGTCCCGGTTCGTATAAGAACCGGGACTAAAGGTGTTGGGCTTTAGTCCCGACCCTTTAGTCCCGGTTCCCGAACCGGGACAAATGGGCCTTATGAACCAGGACAAATGGGCCTTTTTCTACTAGTGGTACTCTACTACTTTCTTATTTTTGGTGTCTACATGTCCTGCCTGTTTATTTCTTAATACTCACCGTGTTGGTTGTAATAGCCACTTTAGTACTTTACTGCTTTCTTACCTTTGGTGTGTATCTGTCCTACCTGTCTATTTTTTATATTCACCATTTTGGTTGTAATAGTCGGTTTAGTTGGTCCATAGGAGTGGTCTGTGTGGTTATGCTTTGTTGTATGAGTAGATGATGGTGGATTTGATCTGTTTGACTGCCTTTGATATGTTTTCCTGCCTTTGGACGCACTATTGCCATGTACTGTAACATTTATTCAGTGGAAAATGCAGATTTTCAGAAATATCAAAGATTGAGAGAAGCATATTTAGGCCTGAAACTTTTCTTTTGCCAAAACTTTTATCGGCGCATGTCGTTTAGTGAACTTGGCTTTGCTTGGTGGTTTAGCTTAGGCTGGCCTTTTTGGCATCACTCATCAGTTAGATTGTCCTCTTATATGAGAACCTATGATAGTCAGTTCAATAGAAAGCAGAGAAAATGATAGATAACATGAGCTAATATTTGGTTGATTTACTATTCAAGTGTGAAGATTCATTGGTAAAGTTTATTTGAAGAAACTGTAGCATTCCATGGACCCATTATTTCGGCGAGCCGGTCCTATTATTGCACTGAAGAGGCCATCTCTTAGCATTGAACCATAAGTTCATGTTCGCAAGCTGAAACCAAGAGATCAGTGTCTGATATTTGCCTCAGATGGTCTTTGGGAGCATCTTAGCGATGATGCCGCTGTGCAAATCATCTTGAAGGACCAAAGAAATAGCAGGTTATGATTAACATCGGCAACATTGGATCTTTCCTCCATGTATGAATGATCTGTTGGACATATGAAATGACACTGAGGTTGTGCGAAATTATTTGTGCAGGGTATAGAAAACTGATTAGTGTGAGCTGCCTTGAAGAAAGCCACAAAGAAGAGAGAGGTTGGTGTACATGACCTGAAGATGATAAGGTGCCACTTCCAAGACGACATCAACATCGTCGTGGTCTGTCTTCTACGACACCCGGGGCGCTATCAGATAATGGCTGTGGACCAGCAACTGCGCCAGTGATCCTGCCATGGCGGCGCTATGGATGATACATCACCATAACCACATTGATGGTACAAGCCCCAGGTGAAAATACTCTTATCTCTCATTTCTATTAAATGAATAGTTACTTGACTTGATGTTGGTTAGGATCTATGTGGAGCTAGGAAATGTTCTGTTTGACTAGCACCATGAATATGCAATGTCCATTATTTCTAAATTTTGTTAGTTCCAGTCTGGAAGCACACCTTGCACAATAAGATAAATGATGCATGGGGTGCCATGGCTTGGTTAACTCATTAATATGCAATTTACTTTGTGTTTTAGAAACTGATTCACATAGAGAGCCTTTTTGCTCGGTCAAATCAGAGCTATGGTGGTAGTTGTAGCTGAAAGGTTAGCTCAATTATTTCTGAAATGCATATAATACTTTCATTACATGGCTGAAAGATTCTCAACTAATTTATGCTTCTAATAAAATTAAGAAAATGCTTTGTGTTTTAGAAACTGATTGAAAATGGCATGTTGTACTTCTGCAACAAGGCTCCCTAAATATTCCCTATGTTCTAAACTGGATTCACATAAGGGTAAAGATATCTGAAACGTCCCTCATTTCATTTTAACACCATTAATTTTTTGCCTCCTCCTCATATAATCTCTAACAGAGGTTGGCTCTATATTTTCTATTGTTTAAGGTGTACACCCTGCTATTATGTCAGAGGTTTGGGAGTTCTTACTTGGTTGTTAGATCTCGAGAACACCTTTGATGAGCACGAGCAAATTGGGCAGACCATAAGGTACTCAACTCATTCTATATTTTTTTTGACTGCAAGTTCCATCAAGTAAATATACGATGTCTTCAAACTCCAATGTAATCAATAATTGCCTGATTGTAAAGGACTTATTTATTTTGCGCTCACTAATCTTGAACTATAGATTAAATCTTTTTGCTACATGTTAAGTTATGTGTGAAAGGATGAATTAATATGAAGCATACATTCTATGTTTTATGGAGAATACATGAACTGATGCATGTATCAAAATGTGTATTTTTGGACTTTTTTTCCTAAAAAATACATTTGCTTATGTTCTTGCGTATTTACGTGTGACGAGTGTGGGAGGGCTTATGGCTTTTATGGTGACAAGTCACGAGTGTCGCTAATCTCCACTGCCGGTAATTTATTATACACGGTCACTGTCCCGTCTCTCGTTGTTCTATATGGTCCAAGTAAAAGAGGCTTTTCCTGCATTGATTATTTGTATTAGATGATCAGTACAGGAAGTTGTAGTAGCTGCCCCATCCTTTTTAATCTAAATGATGGTAAGCACGAGTTAGATTCTATGACTACCGGAGGTGCATATTGTCACAGCATGTGCTATGTTGGACTGTATCGATTTTACCGATGTAGTACATGATTTCACAGTTTTTTTCTAGCACATATACATTAATTATTCTTTATAAAAATAAACAGATCTTAAAATCTACTGATAAATGGAAGTATGCACCCCTGCTTACTAATATAGAATACTATTTGCGTATCTGACCTACTTCAATTTAATTGCTGCATGTTCTTACCTTTGTGACCTTAGTGCACAATCTTATACACTAATGGGAGAGGAAATATATTACATAACAACCTGTGAAAGACCTGGTGAACAACATTTTAGCATGCTTTGTTCTGACATTTTAGTTGCCTGCTGCATTGTTTTGACTCTTTCTATTCATCCATTTAGGTCAATTGCCCTCAAGGTCAAGACCTCACATCAATGCTCCCAAGCCCATTCCCTTTTAAAAATTTCTCAATGTCACTTCTATAGGTTTACTTGAGATGTTATGCTGCATGTGTTGTGCTGAGGTTTTCCTACTTCCCTTTTAACTTCTCCTTTGAATTTGATCACATGTTTATGCAATTGGACCAGAGCGACGACATTACCTACAGCTTATCAACACAAAGAAAGAGAGACAGGGAGTCTCTCTCTCTCTCTCTCTCTCTCTCTCCCCTGACTCTTTGTGCCTGTGTTGACCCTTTGTCCATGCGGTGGTCCTGTGGACTGCTCTTTCTGATTTGGGGGGAAATAGGAGCTCAAAACGAGCTCAATTGTGTTGTGTAGGTCGTAAACAGATGCATACAGGTTATTTGTGACGCCCCCGGCCCGATCGTGCACTAATCATACACGCAAATGCACACGATCAAGCCTAAGGACTCACGGGAAGATATCACAACACAACTCTAAAACATAAATAAAGTCATACAAGCTTTATATTACAAGCCAGGGGCCTCGAGGGCTCGAATACATAAGCTTGCGAACAAGCGTCAGCGGAAGCATCAGATATCTGAGTACAGATATGAAATAGAAACAGAAAGGCCTTTAGAAAGGCGGGGCAAAATAAAACACTACGATCGAAAGGCGAAGCCCTCCTGCCTGGGACCCTCCGATCCTACTCCTGGTCGTCAATCAACTCGTAGTAGTATCCATCCTCTGGGTAGTAGTAGTAGCGATCGTCGGGGCATCTGTCTCAGGGGGCTCCGTCCTCTGGTCACGTCAAACTGATATGGGGAGAAAAAGGAAAACAAAGCAACCGTGAGTACTCAGAAGTACTCAGCAAGCAAGGATCTACACTACATATGCAACATTATCAAGGGGAGGCTGTATATGTGGACTGGGCTGCAGAAATGCCAGAATAGAGAGAAGGCCTAGTCCTATCGAAGACTAGCATCTTCAGCGGTCTTGCAGCAGTAGAAGAGAGTAGAACAGTACAATATAATGTAGTAGTAACATTAAGTCTCAACCTCACCCAGAGATCCTTTCTCGACTCCCTGCGAGAAAGCAATCCCAGAGCCATACAGTCATCAAACCTCGTCCTGAGATCCCTTCTCGACTCCCTGCGAGAAGCAATCCCAGAGCCATATATACAGGTCTCATCACAGGTATCCAGTTCTAAATTGTATCAATCAGGATACAACTCCGAGTGTCCTTTACCGTAGGACCGGCTATCGATAGAAGTGTTCTTCCCTGCAGGGGTGCACCAACTTACCCATCACGCTCGCTTAACTCCAGCTGGACACACTTTCCTGGGTCATGCCCGGCCTCGGCCAAACAACACATCGCAACCCTACCTAGAGCTCAGCAGAGAGGTCCCCGTCGGTCTACATCCTAAGCGCTCAGAGGTCTTGGGCCATCGCCCTGTGCACTCCGAGTCGTTGCGAGCAGGGTGAAGCCTGGCACCAGGAGGGCGCCGGTCCGTCCCGGCCGCAAGGCTGAACTAGACGTCTGACAGAGCTTTCGGCTGATGCTACGATGCAGAACGCCCATACTATGCCCACGTGATGGTTAGTGCTATCAGACCAGAGGCCTGCTCGGATCAAATATCCAAATCGCTAGGACTAGGGGCTTGCGGTAACGAGCAGAGACTCACGAAAGATGTGACCCCGTCGCCCCGTCTCGAGGACTTGCGGCAAGGGTTAAGAATGCCCGGCCGCGCCTCGTATTCACCACTCGGGCACCACACTGGCAACCCGCCTTCACATCACACGCGGGTACCCCTCAGGGTCGACCCGCCTTTCCAAGTAACATTGTAAAGTCCAAGTATCCGTGTGTCGATAACATCAGGGAATCCGAGGTATCACCCTCATTGAATTCCCACTCGATGTATCCGTCAAGATGAACTAGGAGGAATCACCCTCACTGGGTCCATACTTGAGGTGTTATACGACAGCGTCGTTATCGGAAGCGGTGAAGGAGGAATCACCCTCGATGACCACGACCGAATAACTACTCTACAGAGTTAACATCAGAAGTGCTACAAGAGGTTTCACCCTCGGCACTCGATAGTAACGCTGCAGTGTCGTTACAACTAAGGGGGGTGATGTGCGGTGTCGGGTCCTGGTCTTCAATCCCATTGATCGGGTCTTCTGACGATCCAGCGCGGCAGTCGGGATAAGTGGGGTCACTGATAGGTCTCTACCCAGCCTAGACTAAACAGTTTAGGATATGTAGGTAATTATCAACAGTAGGTTACAATGAACAGGCTATGCATCAGAATAGGTAAAGCAGCAGCAGCAGTAATTCTAATGCAAGCATGAGAAATTTAGAATGGGCGATATCGGTATGCTCAAGGGAGGGGCTTGCCTGGTTGCTCTGGCAAGAGAGAGAGATCGTCAACGGTGGCGTCGGGCTCCTGAGTTGCGTCGGTCTCGGGGACGACGTCGGTGTCAGGGTCTACCGAGAGAGAAGAGGGGGAGGAAACAGTATAAATATAGAGCAAACTTGAGCAACACAAGGTACGACATGATAATACGCAGTGCCGGGTGTATCCTAACGTATGGTTGCACGTCACCGAGGAAGGAGGAATCCATCCGGGAATGTTTTCCCGGTTCCGGACATTTGTCAGACAGATGACCGGAGAGGAACGGTTGCATGTTCGGATAGTTAGGGACGTGTGGCGGACGAACGGACCGCGTATTTGAATTCGTCTCGTTGTTCTGAGCAACTTTCATGTATAAAGTTTTTCGATCTGAGCTACGGATTATTTTATATGATTTTCTAAAGTTTTTATTAATTTCTGGAATTTATTTAAATAGGTTGACTAAGTCAAATGGTCCAGTCAGCAGATCCAGTCAGCGTTGACTGGGTCAAGGTTGACCAGTCAACAGGGTCAAGGGGGACCCACATGTCATAGTCTACTAACACTAATTAACAGATTAATTAGACTAACTATTTAATTAGTTTAATTAAACAGAATTAATTAAGTTAATTATTCATTTAATTAACTAATTAATTAATACTTATTTATTTTTAATTCTGTTTTAAACAGGGGCTGGGCCCCGTCGGTCATAGGGCCGGGGCGGACATGTCCGGGCCGTGTCTGTTCGGGCACCGGACACGTCCGGGCCAGCGCGCGCGCGTGCACCAGAGGCGAGGCCAAGGCCGGAGCGAGGGCGGTGATGAGCGCAGGAGGGCTGGGGGAGCGAGGCGAGGGAGCACAGAAGATAGAGCGGGCGCGAGTGGCGGGGCCAGGCGACGGAGCAGGGCAAGCGAGGCGAGCGGCAGCGGCGCTGGCGAGGGTACGGCGCGGCGAGCAGCGGCACGGAGGCGGGTGCGGTCGCACGGCGGCGACGGCGAGCGACTCAGCGGGGCAGTGGCTACGCGAGCGGGACGGCGTCGAGCGGGAGTAGAGGGGGAAAGGGGGAGCGGAGGCCGGGGTGTTCTCACCCTCCGTTCGTGCGAAGGGGGGCGGCGGGCTCGGGGAAGCGAGCCGGGGAGGAGGTCGGGGACGGCGAGAGGCGCAGGGGACGTGGCAGTCGGCGGGGAGGAGACGGGGAGGGTGTCCGGCGAGGGAGGGAGGCCTCGGGGGCGGCGAACGATGAAGGGATCGGGCCGGGGACGAGGCGAGGCGTGGCTCAGGCGGGCGTCGCACGAGAGATGAGGAGGGGCGAGGCGGCGTCGAGGTGGCTTCAGGGACGGCGAGCGGCGGCGGCCCGCACTGGCGCGCGAGCGGAGCTGGCCGGAGCAGAGGGAGGGGGCGGGCGCGGCGCTGGGATCGGGCTCGATCCCGATCCACAGAGAGAGGAGGGAGCGAGGGGAGGAGTGGGGTTCGGGGTTAGGGTTTGCGGGGGGGGGGGGGGGGGGGTGAGGGGATTATAGGGATTGGGTGGGCCGGCTGGGCGCCTGGACGGCCTGCGGGCCGAGGCCGGGGGGGGGGGTTGTTTTTTTTTTTTTTTTTTAGCTTTTGTCTTTTTCTTTTATTCTTAATTCATATATCTCTGTTTAGTAAATAGTTAGGCCCCAAACCGAATTTTGTAAAAAGGGAGACCTAGTCCATAAATACCAGTGCTTTATTCCCTAACACCTAAAATTAGTTTGGGCAAAACATCATTTCATACTTAAATTAGATTTAATAAATGGTTATTAAATATTGTTTTTAGTCGCTGTTTGAAGATGTTTGAGTCACTTACCCAACTACAATGATGTTGGTTTCAATTTTAGAATTGTCTCTGATTTATTTGCTATTTAATGAACAATTTAGTTTCTGATTTGAGCAACTTTTATTTTTCACTTTAATTTAATTTGAATTTGAGTTAGAAGTTGAAATGCATTATGGTGCAAATGATGATCATGCACTGTTAATCATGCTGACTTGGCATTGTCAAAAGGGTGATTACTGTAGTTAACCACTGGGGTGTTACAAATCTCCTCTACTAACAAGAATTCTCGTCCCGAGAATTAAGAGGTAGAAGGAAAAAGTTCGGGGTATTCCGTACGAAGATTATCCTCGCGTTCCCAAGTGGCTTCATCTTCAGTATGATTTGACCACTGAACTTTGAGGAACTTGGTAACTTTCTGGCGGGTTCGACGTTCAGCTTCATCGAGAATGCGGATCGGATGTTCCTTATATGAAAGATCATCTTGCAATTCGAGCATCTCGTGATCCACAGCTCGGTGCGGAGATTCCTTGAAGCATTTACGAAGTTGCGACACATGGAAGACATCGTGGATATGAGAGAATTGCGGCGGCAACTCCAATTTATATGCCACCTGACCACGTCTAGCAATAATGCGGAAAGGACCAATGTAGCGCGGAGCTAGCTTGCCCTTGATTCCAAAACGGTGAGTGCCCTTCATAGGAGTGACACGAAGATAAGCCTGATCACCAGGTTGATAAGTCAAACCCCATCGTTTGCGATCATAGTTGCTCTTCTGGCGGTCCTGAGCCGCCTTGAGATTTTCCCGAACAATTCGGACTTGTTCTTCGGCGTGTTGAATAATATCTGGACCCACGAGCGGTCGTTCCCCAGTTTCTGACCAATTCAGAGGGGTTCGGCACTTACGTCCATAGAGAACTTCGAAGGGAGCCATTTTCAAGCTGGCTTGATAACTGTTGTTATAAGAGAACTCGGCATACGGGAGAGATTCTTCCCACTTCTTGCCGAAAGAAATAAAACAAGCTCGTAGCATGTCTTCAAGCACTTGGTTTACTCGCTCGACTTGGCCTTGAGACTGAGGGTGATAAGCTGAACTCCAGGTGATATGAGTTCCCATAGCCTTTTGGAAACTTTCCCAGAAATGACCAGTGAATATGCTGCCACGGTCTGAACTGATCTCTTTCGGAATACCGTGGAGTGAAACAATTCTGGAGATATATAACTCTGCTAACTGACTAGCAGTGATCGTCTCTTTGACAGGCAGAAAGTGTGCAACTTTGGAGAGTTGGTCGACGACGACAAGAATAGCATCGTGACCCTTCTGTGACCTGGGAAGTCCTGTAACGAAATCCATCTGAACCTTATCCCATTTCCATAAAGGAATAGGAAGTGGTTGCAGAATTCCAGCAGGCTTCTGATGTTCTGCTTTAACGCGTCGACACACATCACATTCAGCAACATATCGAGCAATGTCTTGCTTCATTCTAGACCACCAGTACCTTTGACGGAGATCACGATACATCTTGGTGCTACCCGGATGAATAGACAGCAGGGTATCATGTGCCTCCTTCATGACTTTGTCAGTCATAAGCTCGAAGCGAGGTACGACAATGCGGTCTCTGAAATACAAGGTTCCATCTTCAGACAGCGAGAAATCCCTGTACTTTACAAGGTGAAGGTCTTTCTTCATCAGATCAATTTCAGCATCTTTAGCTTGCGCATTCTTAACAGCTTTCTCAAGGTCTGGTTCAACAACCAAGGTTTTTAGGTATCCTTGGGGAACTATCTCGAGATTTAGCTTTCGAAGCTCTTCATACAGAAGTGGTTGCTGTAGCTGAACCTCAAGTTCGCAGCAATAGGATTTGCGGCTCAACGCATCAGCCATCACATTAGCCTTGCCAGGGGTATAAGAAATACCCAAGTCATAGTCCGCAATGGTCTCCATCCATCTTTGCTGACGGAGGTTCAGAGATGGCTGAGTGAACAAGTACTTCAGACTTTTATGATCCGTGTAGATCTCGCAACGATTACCGAGGAGGTAATGTCGCCATAACTGCAATGCATAGATGACAGCAGCTAGTTCTAGATCATGTACCGGATAATTCTCTTCATGTGGGCGCAACTGACGAGAGCCATAAGCAATCACTTTACGCTCTTGCATTAGGATATAGCCTAATCCTTCACGGGATGCGTCACAATAGATCACAAAGTCTTTGCGAGAATCTGGAGGAGCAAGTACTGGGGCAGACGTTAGCTTGTCTTTGAGTATTTGAAAACTTTCCTGACATTTTTCTGTCCATTCAAACTTAACGCCCTTGTGAAGCAGATCAGTCAAAGGCTTAGCAATCTTAGAAAAATTCTCGACAAAACGACGGCAATAACTTGCAAGACCGAGAAAACTTCTCACTTGCTTGACGTTCTTCGGAGGAGTCCAGTCAAGTATAGCCTGAACTCGTTCTGGGTTAACGGCAATGCCATCTTTCGAAATCACATGGCCGAGATATGTCACTTCAGACAACCAGAATTCACATTTAGAATATTTGGCATACAGTTGGTGTTCTCGGAGCCTTTCCAGTACAAGACGGAGGTGTTCAGCATGTTCTTCCTTATTCTTTGAATAAACCAGAATATCATCTAGATATACCATGACGAACTTGTCGAGGTAATCCATGAAGATGTAATTCATCAGACGGGAAAATGTGGCTGGAGCATTGGTTAAGCCAAATGACATGACAGTGTACTCATAAGAGCCATAGCGAGTAACAAAAGCAGTCTTCGGAATATCCTCTTCACGAACACGGATCTGATGATAACCCAATCTCAAATCAAGCTTAGAGAATACTGAGGAACCAACAAGTTGATCATACAAATCATTGATCCGAGGAAGCGGATACTTGTTCTGAATTGTTGCTTGGTTGATTGGTCGATAATCCTGAACCAATCGGTTAGTTCCATCCTTCTTCTTAACGAAGAGTGAAGGTGCTCCCCAAGCAGAGGAACTGGGGCGGATGAAACCTTTCTTAAGTGACGTGTCGATTTCTTCCTTAAGTTCCAAAAGGTGATGCGGAGGCATCTTATAAGGACGCTTCGTGATAGGTGTTGTGCCAGGCTTCAAGTCGATGACAAACTCAACAGCTCTAGCAGGGGGTATTCCTGGAAGTTCTTCTGGAAATACATCTTGAAAATCACGAACAACTGGAACGTTCTCGATGCCTTCAAGAGGTGAAGCATTCAATGCATTCAGAACATATATTTGAGTCTCAGCATCCTGAGCTATTCGGGCTGAGTATTTGACTGTCTGGCCAGAAGGGTGTGTGAGTTGGACTGTCTTAGTAGCACAGTCAATCAAAGCATTATGGGCTGTCAACCAGTCCATACCGAGTATGATGTCTATGTCGGAAGGTCCAAGGGCAATAAGGGAAGCAGAGAACATCAACCCTTCAATTCTGATCTGATTGTTGTGACTTACCATCTCGGTTTGCCACCTGGAACGGGGAGTGATAATCTCTAATGGAGTGGCCAATGAGCTCATAGCTAACCCATGTATTTGTGCAAATTGCTGGGACACAAAGGAATGTGATGCCCCGGAATCAAAGAGAACAGAAGCTGCAACTGAATTAACTGGCAGAGTTCCCATCATGATTTTAGGTGACTCACGAGCTTCTCCCATTTTGACATGAGTGACCTGGCCACGACCCAAAGCAAGCGGCCTGGGCTTACGACTCCTGGAATGATGGGTTCGATGGCCCTTCGTACGACCACCAGGAGGACGTGGTGCATCCTGAGGAGAAGCCATAACATTAGGCGGTCCATCATGAACCGATAGCTGTCTCGGCGGTGAAGGCAGACGAGGTGCAACATATGACGGCCTTGGTGTTGGAGCAGGTCGGTGATGAACATTGTGTGGGATCCAGACTCGACGTTTCTGAACAGGCTGATCCGAGGATGAGCCAGCTTCATGAGTGCGCTTGAGCGACTCCTGGCATTCAGTCAGAGCTGTTTCAATTTGGAAAGATTTGCTGACAAGCGTTGCGAAGTCTGTGCAGTCAAGGACTGCAAGTGCGAGTTTTATGTCAGTACGGAGTCCTTCACGGAATTTATCCTGCTTGCGGGCGTCAGTGCAGACGTCATCTTCAGCATAGCGGGATAACTCGAGAAATTTCCTCTGATATCCATCGACAGTCATTGTGCCCTGTGAGAGTTTGCGGAACTCCCGTTTCTTCTGGTCCATCAGACCTTGAGGAATGTAGCATGCACAAAAAGCTGACTGAAATTCCTGCCAAGTGATTACAGTCTCTGCAGGCAACATACTTCTGTGGCTTTCCCACCATTGAGCAGCTGGACCCTTTAAGTGGAATGTCGCAAAGGTGACATAACTGTCAGGGGCAACATTAGCTGACTCCATCTCAAACAGGATGTCACGAAGCCAATCATCAGCATCCATAGGATTGGTGGAGTTGCGGAAAACGGACGGGTTGAGGCGAACAAATTCTGGCAGCGAGATCGGTCCAGGCTCCTGACGAGCCTCATTGCGTTCCAAACGTCTTACCAGACTCTCGTTGAGCTGACGGTTCAATTCAAACTGCTGCATCATTGCGGCAATATAGGGTGGAGGTGGAGGATCATCAGCCATCCTGCCAATTCAACGGGGGCAGTTTAGCAAGTAAAACTGCAGGTGTATGCAGTTATTCATGAAGTAACACGCATAACAGAAGGAAGTGCAATAGATACTTCATCATATTCGCACCAGACATTCAAAGCCACACATAGCCTCGGTTAGCATCCGGCATTACGACAGTTGAAAAGGGAAGGGCTAGACATCTAGGCGGCGCGCAGGCACGCGATATGGGAGTACACAACGAGACATAGCAAAGGCTAGATCCACGTCGGAGAAAACTGTAGGAGCGAGGAATCTGCAAGTGACAACACAGGGTGCCCTCGATAAGAGGATCCTGTAAGCAGAACCTGGCCCACAATCTTGAAGCAAGGGGGGATATTTCCAGAACTCCGGGTGGATGTGATCACGAGAACCTAATGCTGGAGTTAGTAAACTTTTGTTAACCCGAAAGGAAGAGAGATCAGAGTCCAGAGTAAAAGTCGAGGAGTAAAAGATCCTAATACCTCCCAATTGGCGATGTGGGCCCGTAAGCCACACAGCCAAGTTAGTAAAACAGTTTTCCGGTTTCTAGACTCAACTTCGGCCAAGGAGTTGGAAAGGGGATTCCTACAGGCAGTCGGCTCTGATACCAACTTGTGACGCCCCCGGCCCGATCGTGCACTAATCATACACGCAAATGCACACGATCAAGCCTAAGGACTCACGGGAAGATATCACAACACAACTCTAAAACATAAATAAAGTCATACAAGCTTTATATTACAAGCCAGGGGCCTCGAGGGCTCGAATACATAAGCTTGCGAACAAGCGTCAGCGGAAGCATCAGATATCTGAGTACAGATATGAAATAGAAACAGAAAGGCCTTTAGAAAGGCGGGGCAAAATAAAACACTACGATCGAAAGGCGCAGGCCTCCTGCCTGGGACCCTCCGATCCTACTCCTGGTCGTCAGTCAACGCGTAGTAGTATCCATCCTCTGGGTAGTAGTAGCAGCGATCGTCGGGGCATCTGTCTCAGGGGGCTCCGTCCTCTGGTCACGTCAAACTGATATGGGGAGAAAAAGGAAAACAAAGCAACCGTGAGTACTCAGAAGTACTCAGCAAGCAAGGATCTACACTACATATGCAACATTATCAAGGGGAGGCTGTATATGTGGACTGGGCTGCAGAAATGCCAGAATAGAGAGAAGGCCTAGTCCTATCGAAGACTAGCATCTTCAGCGGTCTTGCAGCAGTAGAAGAGAGTAGAACAGTACAATATAATGTAGTAGTAACATTAAGTCTCAACCTCACCCAGAGATCCTTTCTCGACTCCCTGCGAGAAAGCAATCCCAGAGCCATACAGTCATCAAACCTCGTCCTGAGATCCCTTCTCGACTCCCTGCGAGAAGCAATCCCAGAGCCATATATACAGGTCTCATCACAGGTATCCAGTTCTAAATTGTATCAATCAGGATACAACTCCGAGTGTCCTTTACCGTAGGACCGGCTATCGATAGAAGTGTTCTTCCCTGCAGAGGTGCACCAACTTACCCATCACGCTCGCTTAACTCCAGCCGGACACACTTTCCTGGGTCATGCCCGGCCTCGGCCAAACAACACATCGCAACCCTACCTAGAGCTCAGCAGAGAGGTCCCCGTCGGTCTACATCCTAAGCGCTCAGAGGTCTTGGGCCATCGCCCTGTGCACTCCGAGTCGTTGCGAGCAGGGTGAAGCCTGGCACCAGGAGGGCGCCGGTCCGTCCCGGCCGCAAGGCTGAACTAGACGTCTGACAGAGCTTTCGGCTGATGCTACGATGCAGAACGCCCATACTATGCCCACGTGATGGTTAGTTCTATCAGACCAGAGGCCTGCTCGGATCAAATATCCAAATCGCTAGGACTAGGGGCTTGCGGTAACGAGCAGAGACTCACGAAAGATGTGACCCCGTCGCCCCGTCTCGAGGACTTGCGGCAAGGGTTAAGAATGCCCGGCCGCGCCTCGTATTCACCACTCGGGCACCACACTGGCAACCCGCCTTCACATCACACGCGGGTACCCCTCAGGGTCGACCCGCCTTTCCAAGTAACATTGTAAAGTCCAAGTATCCGTGTGTCGATAACATCAGGGAATCCGAGGTATCACCCTCATTGAATTCCCACTCGATGTATCCGTCAAGATGAACTAGGAGGAATCACCCTCACTGGGTCCATACTTGAGGTGTTATACGACAGCGTCGTTATCGGAAGCGGTGAAGGAGGAATCACCCTCGATGACCACGACCGAATAACTACTCTACAGAGTTAACATCAGAAGTGCTACAAGAGGTTTCACCCTCGGCACTCGATAGTAACGCTGCAGTGTCGTTACAACTAAGGGGGGTGATGTGCGGTGTCGGGTCCTGGTCTTCAATCCATTGATCGGGTCTTCTGACGATCCAGCGCGGCAGTCGGGATAAGTGGGGTCACTGATAGGTCTCTACCCAGCCTAGACTAAACAGTTTAGGATATGTAGGTAATTATCAACAGTAGGTTACAATGAACAGGCTATGCATCAGAATAGGTAAAGCGAGCAGAGCAGTAAGTAATTCTAATGCAAGCATGAGAAATTTAGAATGGGCGATATCGGTATGCTCAAGGGAGGGGCTTGCCTGGTTGCTCTGGCAAGAGAGAGAGATCGTCAACGGTGGCGTCGGGCTCCTGAGTTGCGTCGGTCTCGGGGACGACGTCGGTGTCAGGGTCTACCGAGAGAGAAGAGGGGGAGGAACAGTATAAATATAGAGCAAACTTGAGCAACACAAGGTACGACATGATAATACGAGTGCGGTGTTATCCTAACGTATGGTTGCACGTCACCGAGGAAGGAGGAATCCATCCGGGAATGTTTTCCGGTTCCGGACATTTGTCAGACAGATGACCGGAGAGGAACGGGTGCATGTTCGGGTAGTTAGGGACGTGTGTGGCGGACGAACGGACCGCGTATTTGAATTCGTCTCGTTGTTCTGAGCAACTTTCATGTATAAGTTTTTCGATCTGAGCTACGATATTTTATATGATTTTCTAAAGTTTTATTAATTTCTGGAATTTATTTAAATAGGTTGACTAAGTCAAATGGTCCAGTCAGCAGATCCAGTCAGCGTTGACTGGGTCAAGGTTGACCAGTCAACAGGGTCAAGGGGGACCCACAGTCATAGTCTACTAACACTAATTAACAGATTAATTAGACTAATATTTAATTAGTTAATTAAACAGAATAATTAAGTTAATTATTCATTTAATTAACTAATTAATTAATACTTATTTATTTTTATTCTGTTTTTTAAACAGGGGCTGGGCCCCGTCGGTCATAGGGCCGGGGCGGAAATGTCCGGGCCGTGTCTTTCGGGACGGACACGTCCGGGCCAGCGCGCGCGCGTGACACAGAGGCGAGGCCAAGGCGCGAGCGCGGCGCGGCGAGGCCGGGAGGGCGCGAGGGGAGGAAAGCAGAGACGGGCGAGAGGGGCGGGGGAAGGCAGAGGAGCAGGGCAAGGAGGACAGCGGGCATCGGCCAGCGGCGGCTGGGAGGTCACGGCGCGGCGAGCAGCGGCAAGGAGGCGGGTGCGGTCGCACGGCGGCGACGGCGAGCGAATCAGCGGGGCAGTGGTATGGCTACGAGCGGGACGGCGGTCGAGCGGGAGTAGAGGGGGAAAGGGGAGCGGAGGGGGGTGTTCTCACCCTCCGTTCGTGGAAGAGGGGGCGGCGAGGCTCGGGAAGCGAGCGGGGAGGAGGTCGGGGACGGCGAGCGGCGACAGGGGACGTGGCAGTCGGCGGGGGAGGGACGGGGGGGTGTCCGGCGAGGGAGGGAGGCCTCCGGGCGGCGGCGAACGACGACGGGATCGGGCCGGGCGACGAGGCGAGGTTAGGGTTTGCGGGGGGGGGGGGTGAGGGGATTATAGGGATGGGTGGGCCGGCCTGGCGGCCTGGACGGCTGCTGGGCCGAGGCCCGGGGGGGGTTTTTTTTTTTTTTTAGCTTTTTTTTTAGCTTTTGTCTTTTTCTTTTATTCTTAATTCATATATCTCTGTTTAGTAAATAGTTAGGCCCCAAACGGAATTTTGTAAAAAGGGAGACCTAGTCCATAAATACTAGTGCTTTATTCCCTAACACCTAAAATTAGTTTGGGCAAAACATCATTTCATACTTAAATTAGATTTAATAAATGGTTATTAAATATTGTTTTTAGTCGCTGTTTGAAGATGTTTGAGTCACTTACCCAACTACAATGATGTTGGTTTCAATTTTAGAATTGTCTCTGATTTATTTTCTATTTAATGAACAATTTAGTTTCTGATTTGAGCAACTTTTATTTTTCACTTTAATTTAATTTGAATTTGAGTTAGAAGTTGAAATGCATTATGGTGCAAATGATGATCATGCACTGTTAATCATGCTGACTTGGCATTGTCAAAAGGGTGATTACTGTAGTTAACCACTGGGGGTGTTACATTATTTTTTAAAATATAGAGCACAAATAGATATTATTTGAGGTGATTTATTCATTTTTTAGTTCCATCATTCGCATGCCCACAAAAGGATCCAGTGTAGAAAACTAAGCGTGTTGAGGTTTAATTCATATAAGAATGTGTCGGAATGGAAATATGAAAATGTGTATGTATGAACAAGCTCAGATCCGTTTCTCATGTTTATTTATTTATTTTAAATCATTGGCTAAAGATCAAATGCTACCATGCAGCACCACAGCTAGGTAGTTTCGACATCTTCAGATACGAATGTGTATGCAGGCGAATATGACATTTCCCGTGTGAGATCAAATGACTTGAGCATTACATTGGTTCAACTGTCCCTCTCATCAAGTATTATGTTTGCGAGATGAACAAGACTTTTATGACTCCTGGACAGAGGATGGTATGGATCTTAAAAACCCTCCTTACAAGTAGAGAATCGTAGTACCCAACTATGACCAATTAATGTTTCTTTTTCCAGTGCTTCTCCTGTCGCTTCACGAAGCTATATCTAAAGGACCATCTCAATGAACCGGTCGAGGACATGATGGTGAAACTCAGCACTTAAGGTGTCACAAGACAGGTCCGGATAATAATGGACACAGACAAGAGGGCCATGATAACAAACAATTGGTGACTTTGTCAAAGCAGCAGGGGTCATAGAATTTCAGAGATGAGTCTTTGCCTTTGAGATTGAAAGGGGGGACTAACGCTCACAGTCCATAAGCTTTAAAATGCTAAGATACAAAATCACAAGTGCACTGTCTGTACAGAAATCATTATATACCGTTTATCTCACAAGTTGTTTGCATCAGGTTCATGTGAAGTGCCACCTATGAGGTTGATCGATAAGGCAGTTGAATGAAGCCACTTATTAGTATGCTTAATAGCTATGGTTCCGTAGTTGTTTCTCCATTATTATGTTCCTGCTTTTATTACTTTTTCTCCTATATTTGCGCTTTTGATATCGAACATAATGACGAGTGGTTATCTTTTGTGGTCTTATGAACACACTGAACTTTCTCAAAAAAAAACACACTGAACTCGACGTTGCCTTATAATCTTACTCGATGTTGCCTTATAATCTTAAGTTGATATCGAACTCCATTATGTCTTGCATCTATCACAAACGATTTTGTTATCCTATGCGAATGTATACACTAAATTTGGATTCCTACTAACTTTGTACTATCTGCTTGGCCAAAATGTTAGGACCGGCACCCTCGCGCGTTCCCGATCTAGTGGTAATGGTACGCAGCAGGCAGCAATGGCCATCTCCGGGTCTGTCGCCTTCCTCCCACGGGTTTCTTGCTAGTCCAGATGTAAATGTAACAGTGTATCTCTTTTTTTCTTTTTGGCTTGCATGGAGATTAAATAATCTGCTAGAGTGACATTCTAGAAGGAGAGGGAAAAAAAAACTATAGTTCAGTGTCGTCACATCTTTGTCTCCTTGGGCCATAGCATAGCTGGCCTCACTAGTCACACGACTATGTGGCCACGCATGTTTTCACAAGTCATGCAGCCTGTACGTGGCTAAAGCCGTTTTATCCCTAGTCCAGTCTAGCAGGAGTATAACAAAACGGTGGCTGATGATGCAGCTGACGCGTTGCCCTTAAACAACCTAGCCACTAGACGAGCTTTAGCATCAGCCAGTATGGAACGTTTTGCTAATATATAAATGATGGTTGCATGAAATCGCCAAATCCAAATAACGGCCGGTGCCGCCAATTTGGTCGTGGGCAATTATTTATTGCAGAATAGTTGCATCTAGATATACGCCGAATCAAACAAATAGCTAAAACGAGTCTAGCAAACCATGTACTCCTTCCCATCCAAAATAAATGTCGCAGTTTTGAACTAGGGTTAATTCAAAACAGCGACACTTATTATGGATTGGAGGTCGAATTGTAAATTAATCAACGACACCAAAATAAACCCGAGCAAGTAATCGAGCGAGAACGGACCGACTTTCTGGATTAGTATTTTCTTTTTCTTTGGAAACGATAATATAGTTTCAGATATATGATGTCTTTTGCCGAAAGTACCTTTCTGCTCCCGAGCTCAAACGAGCTAGGTGAACAGTAAAATCGAAAAAAATTGGAAACAAATCCAAATTTTTTTGGGAGAAACATTGACAAAAGTTCTAAGTGCTTGCAAAAATTTGTCATGGAATCACATTCCTGTAAGGCGTGGAAAAAAAAACAAAATCAGTGCTCCAAAATGCTTTTGAAAGTAGCATTTTCAGAGTACCGATTTTGTTTTTTTGCCACGCCTTCTAGGAATATGATTTCAAGACGAATTTTTGCAGGAACTTAAAACTTTTGTCAATATTTCTCCCAATTTTTTTTTGAATTTTATTTTATTTTGTTTCGATTTTACTGTTCACCCAAGCTCATTTGAGTTCGGGTGCAGAAACTCTGCGTCCATCTTTTGCATGCTTTTCTCGACAAAAGAAAACAAAGTAATGAAGGTAATGCACATATAGTCTTTGATTTGCGGATGACACTTGTGATGTTGAGGCAATACATGCATGAACTCCCTGTGGAAAACAAGGAATCGATTGGATATCCCCAAAGGAACCGCTGCAAACAAACAAACAATTGAAGGTGGTGATGTGGACGGATCCCTCCAAGCAAGCATGCAGACCGCGCTGCATGCATGACCGTTCCCCAAAACAATGACCACCTAACTTTTTAACTTTAGACAAACACATTTTCGAAAACTTTTCTCTTTATTTATATGTCTTTTGTTATAGTGCGTATCCCTTTTTCTACACGTCATAATCAAGACCACAATTACTCAATAAAGCGAGACCTTAATAGGCTTGGATATCCGAGCACAACTTCGATAATTCAGGTCCAAGCTCACTTAAATCGAATATTTTAAACCTTTTATGAAAATATTATTTTTCTAGAAAGGATCAGATATATTATAAAGATTCATCGGAAGTACAAATCACCTCAAACATAATATAACTTACATCGAGGCCCATGGACCACCGTCGACCACGGGTGTCACCAGAATGAGCCGCTAACGTGCCGCTCCCATAACAAAGCTGGCCTGACCTTGTCGATGACAGCTGGAAAGTCTTCATGCATGCACCCCTAAGGACTAGCTAGTGCCTCGGAGCCATAGTCAGCACCATTTAATTATTGAATCGACATGAAGAAGCTAACACAAAATCTCGTTCTTGCGTACGCACGGCGAAACCCTTACCTCGCCGCCCCAAGGAGTTGGCAGAAATCTACGCCGAAGTTCCATCTAATCCACCACGACAGACGAACTCGAGGAGGATCAGAGTCCGGAAGACTGACTCGAAGAAGAAGCCGCGCAATCTGTCCAATCGTCTCCCCCGCGGGACTAAAACCTACCTATCTACTAGGCGGAGCCGAGGCACCAGAATTCCTTTATGAATGACAAATATGACTTGAAGAAATCTATATGACCCTTTCATAAAAAAAAACATTGTCCAATTTGGATACTTGGAACCGAAGGAACCAACGGTACCTGATATTTGCGTTTCATGTCGTGCCAACGTGAGGCTTTTGAAATAAATACAAACTTTATATATATGGCGCTGAAAAGCCATAATGTATCGAGATATAATTAACCACCAACAGCTTGACTCTGAGTTGCTAACCAACCTGACCAGGGTTCAAGTCCTGGTACTCGCATTTTTCTGGATTTATTTCAGGATTTTCGATGATGTGTGTTCAATGGGAGGAGACGTCACCGTTGACTACGAGGCGTATATGGTGGCTTCGTCAATTTAAAGATGATATGCCGGCGGTAGTGAGATGAATACAACTTATATTGGTTAAATAATATGTGGCGGCATTTATCAATCCATTCAGAGGGGGAAGAGAGATAAATGAAGACAAGATAGCTAGCAAATCACGTGATGAATAGTATGATTTGTGCGGACGTGGAGTTTCTAATCTCGAACTCATATGCTCTTAGATGAACAGTAAATTCAAAAAAGTAGAAAATAAATTAAAAAATAATGATTTTTTGTGAAAACTTTAAAGAATGTTTGAAGTGCATGCAAAAATTCATCACAAAATTACATCGGTGCTAGACATGGTAAAAAAACAAAATCGATGCTCTGAAAAATGTTACTTTCAAACGCATTTTGGAGCTCTGTTTTTTTTCTTTGCTAGGACTTGCTCCAATGTGATTTCCTGATGAAAATTCATGCACTTCAAACATTTCTTAAAGTTTGCCGCAAAAAAAAAATCATAATTTTTTGAATTTTTCTTTTATTTTTTATGATTTACTGTTTACAGCAGGAGCATTTGAGCTCGGGATTAGAAAGCATAGAAGGATACTTTAAGATTTGTGTTCATGATTGAAAATTTTGATGGTAGCATTAAACTAGTAAGACGTGTATGTTCGTTTTCCTTTTCCCTTGTGAAGCGAGTCCACCAAAAAATCATGAGGGCAGGAGGACGCGTTGAGTATGACGTCGTTGTCGATGCTCGTGTACCACGAGCGAGCGAACTGCTGCATGCCGAGAGGAATATGAGACACATATTGATCGGATGGTGAGAGCACCCTGAACCACCTAATTGAAGAAAGTGGATGATGTGAGAGCTCGTGTTCATCTGTCAGTCCTCAGAACTAGGCTCCTCTTCTCCACTGCTGCCGCCATTATTTCGTCGTGCCGTGCTTAATTTTCTCGGTCGCTCTTGGACGACGACTGATGTAGATCCGATCCTCGACGACCCTACAAGCTGAGGAGCACTAACGGACCAGAAAGATGCGCACATGATTTATTATAGATGCCTGGTGTTCGTGTCAGATTAAGTTCCATCGTCTGTTTTAATATGGCACGCTGCTGACTGTGATTTAGTCAGCAAAGCCTAACATTCCAAGCCCCTCTTCCGTCGGTCATAGCAGGGACGGCGCTAGGGGTATTCTTGGGTTTTCATGTGAATACCCATGATTTTTACAGAACAGTGTTGATTTTGGCAAAACAGTGACAGTTTTTAAAAAATAACAATGATTTTGGCAAAATGAATACACATGAATACCCGGTTGCCAATTCCTGGAGCCGCCACTGGGTCATAGTCTGTCCTTTTTTGAGGTGCGCCTGACCTACCGTCATCTTTATTTTCTTTATTTAGTTGATGATATTCTTCATCATCTAGCTAGTGAGTCGATCTGTTGGCACACGGCTTCTGTGTTGTCCATCCGTCAAAGCATGATTAGAGAAGAAGAGAAAAGAAAAACACTTGAGTCCCTAGTCCAGTCTAAACTGATCGAGCCAGCCGCTGAGTCTAAGCGGGAGGTACGTATCTCTAACGGCGGTTGATGATACAGCTAGCTGACGCGATGCTCTTAAAAGTAATACATCACCCACTACGTCATCGGTGACGATGGTCTGTGAACAAGAAACGGTTGGGTGATAAAATTATCAAATCCCAATAACGGCCGGTGCCGTTCGGTCGCTGACATATTTTTATTGCAGCCAAACCACGGCAACAGACAAACAAATTTAGGACGGCGATAGTGTGGACAGGTCCCTCCAAACAAACATGCAAATCTTGCTCATGGTTGACCGTCCATAGAAACATTTCCAAAATTTTATTCTCTTTGTTTAATTTTCCTGTGCATCCAAAGAAACATAACGTATCATCTTCTCCGTGTTGTCCATGACACTCAGTGTCCAGCTGTATTGGCCCACACGCATAGACACACAATTAATAGTCAGATGCACAATCATCGATCAAGCACCTTGTGCAACACGACGCACACGGTTTGCCTATCTATCTACTACTAGTAGTACTTTGTTTGATTAGTCAACTAAATAAACCAGTCCACACAACACACGGAGACACGGCATGTCCAGAGTTAACACCATGCAGCTCCGGGCAGTTGGTCGTGTTCAGCTTTTAACAACCCCACCGTTGAGAGAGAAACCGTGTCACGGTGCTCTCCGCAGGCGCAGGGGCAACGTGGATGCATGGCGATGCAGGCAGGATGGCATGGACACCTCCGGTATGGTCTCCTCGCACTGGACGCACATCGCATTGTATGCTGCAGGCAGGCAGCAATGGCCATCTCCCTCGGGCCTCGGCTTTGTCCGCGTGTCCGTCGTCTTCCTCCCTCGATCACTTCTCTTCACGTGAGTGACGGTCCTTGGTCACTTCAATTTCAGCTTAACGGAGAAAACCAAAAAGAAAACCAAGGGTGGCGCGCACGGAGTAGCACCAACAATTCCCATTCCGAGTGCTAGGTATATTCATTTGAGCGACAAGCTTTTTCGGACGGAGGGAGTACTAGCTAGCATTTCCCTTTGTCTCTTGTAGCAAGAGGAGCATGGCGCTGCCCAACAGAGCCGCCCCTTGTTATCTTTTTGGCACTGTTTCTGTCTTCTTTTGTGTGCGTGTGCACGCAGACTCGGACAAAACAACGCAGCATGGCACCACTCGAGGCTTCTTCAGACACGACACCCGGCATGGGCTTTTTTTTTTAAATAATACATTTTTTTTATTAATTTACAGCCATATTACGCTGAAAAAATATTTTTCAAAAATAATACACCGTCGGCCCGCAGCGGGCCGACTGGACCCTGTCGGCCCACAGCGAGCCGAGTGGGCGCAGTCGGCCAGTAGCCGGCCGACAGCTGGCCCGCCTGGCACGTGTCGGCCTCGGAGCTGTCGGCGCGGGCGCGCCCCTGTCAGCCTGCCGCGGGCCGATCGGCCTGCTGCTGGCCGACAGGGTGCGGCCCCACCTCGCGCGCAGCTGGCTCGGCTCCCTGCGGCCTTATCCTCCCTTTGCTATCCCTTTCGTCCACGCTCCACGCGAAAGCTTCTGTTCTTGCTTTCTCCTCTCTCTATACGAAAATGCCTCCAATTTCTTCACCTAAATGAGCCAGTTTTTTGCGGTTTTGGCACCGTAAATGGATTCAACTTAGTTAGGGCAGCCAAAAGAGGTCTCGATCTACTGATGGGGTAGCTCGTGGTGGTCGTGGTGAGCATTTTGGTGGAGGTGGTGGTGGTGAAGTTGGGGCAGTGTGGTGGAGGTGAAGCTCCGGCAGTTTGGTGGCTACCGTTCGTCGTTCTTCGTTCGCACGCACGCTTCAAGGGTATATTTCAACAAACATTTTATTTTTCGTAGGTATTTGTTAATATGTTTCGATGTGGAATAAATTACGTGTGCGATTATTGTTATTTGCCCCGGTAATGTACGTAAATATATTTAGATGTCAACTAATTAGTTGTGTAAAAATGTGTAGTTGCTCCGGTAATATTCTGTACTATATGTGGATGTCAAGTATTTAGGAGTGTCTGTATTTGTAGTAGCTCCGAAAAAAAGGTCCGTAATATAGTCAGTCCAGTCAAATATATTAATCTGTCAATATTTGTAGTTGCTACGGCAAATATTCGTAATATACTTGTAGTTGTGTGAATTGTATTAGTTGCTCCGTTAATATTCTGTAATATATAGCTAGCTAATATATAGACATGTATAATATTTGTTAGTGGGGGTATATTAAGTTGTTGCTTAATTTTTTTATTTCGTTGTTGAAAAAAAATAGGTGAGCCGAGATGTCCGATGTAGTGAAGTTCAGATTTTACTACGGTCCTGGTACTGTCCAAACAACTGAGATGGGAGCAGATCTGAGTGAATTTACTCACATAGAGGTGCCAATGAGCGCACCTCAAACATGGTCTGTCAGTCAGTTGAAAGAATGGATTGCGGCAAGTTTAGGTCTTGATACTGAAACACACACCGTCGGTGTTCATGCATTGTGGACACGGTCAAGTTCAATAATTTACTTTTATTTGAGGCCAATAGAGGGAGACTCCGATTGGGTGTGGTGGTTACAAGGTTGTGAACGAAGGGGATGCAATCCTGTTGCTTTAGTGCTTCCCGTCGTGAAGGAGGTCACTGCACATGAAGGCGAGGGTGGCTACGAAGGACAGAGCAGTCAGGTAGAAGGAGGAAATGCTTATGGTTACGAAGAAGGACAGAGCAGTCAGGTAGAAGGAAGAAATGCTTATGGTTATGAACCAGGGCAGAGTAGTCAGGTAGAAGGAGGAAATGCCGATGGTGATTACAATGGCGAGGTGGACGCTGACGAGGTAGATGGGCACATGCAGGACCTGATGGAAGAAGAAGACACCGATGTTGAAAGGGGTCATGCCGATGATTCTGACGAGTCAGATGAAGAAGAAAATGCAGAGGAGGTCCCGAATCCTGCATCGTGGAATCATGACTTCTCATCTGCAATGACCGTGAATGATGGACATGATTCAGCCTGGCAATATCACCAGAACAATATTGCGACGGGTGCTATGTATCCGAACAAGCAAGCCCTGAAGGATGCAATAATTAATTGGGCAATGTCCACGCAAAGGGTTTTCACAGCTCAGGTGTCCAGTCAGAAATTCTTGACAATGGTATGCAAGAACGCAGATTGTCCCGCCAGGGTGCACGGCTTTCTCCCTAAGTATGGCACAAGTTGGGTGATAAGTGACTTAGTTAATCACACTTGTCTTATTCCCTGCATCCCTCAAGATCATGCGAACCTTTCATCCACGCTTATTGCTCGGTTGTTTTACGATGAGATAGTGCAGGGCAAAGCTATGGAAGTGAAGGCAGTCCAGACAAAAGTCTTCGCCAGGTTCAAGTACAGAATTTCTTATGGCAAGGCTTGGAGGGCTAAGCATGCGGCGCTTGAGAGGAGATTTGGTTCTTATTTTGATGCATATGACTCTGTTGTCCAGCTCCTCCACACCCTGCAGCAGCGGAATCCAGGCACCTATATCGATATCCAAGACATGTTCATGCCAGAGTTCCCAACTGTGAGGGTGCTGCATCGTCTCTTCTTCTCTTTCGGTGTATGCATCGAAGCTTTCAGGCATTGCCGACCGGTGATATGTGTTGACGGTACTTTTCTCACAGGCAAGTACAAGGGTCAGATCCTGACAGCCATAGGTCAAGACGGCCAAAATCAAGTCGTCCCACTCGCATTTGCTTTTGTGGAGAGTGAGAACATTGAAAGTTGGACATGGTTCTTCAGGCAGTTGAAAATATCAGTTGTGAAGGAGAAGCCCAATGTGTGCATCCTTCATGACAGGCATGCAGGTATACTCAGTGCGATAAGGACACTGACAAACCCAGGCCCTGAGGAACAAGTTCCATGGCAGGACTTGCAGAGCCGTTGGTGCATGCGCCATCTGGGGGCTAATTTCTTCTCGCAGTTTAGAAATAAGAACCTGATGAATTTGTTCAAAAAACTCTGCAAGCAGAACCAGTCATGGAAGTACAATTTGATACGTGGCAGACTTAATGTGTGCACGCAGAGACACGTTAGGGACAGAAAAGCTGCAAGAGATGCAGCGGTGAGGGCACATGTTGAAGCAGTAGCTGCACAGTTGGCAACAGGATCAGCGGCCGTGGAGGAGGAGCCTGTTGGGTTATGTGACCTGCCAGGCTTTGACCCACCTGGTACTAGGAGAAGGCTCGGAAGGTCGATTAAAACCTTCGAGCAGTGGATTGAGCATGAGCCTCTGGAGAGGTGGTCTTTGCTACATGACACACATGGAGCAAGGTACGGTGTCATGACAACCAACCTCGCGGAAACATACAACTTTGTCCTCAGAGGAAACCGGGCTTTGCCACTTACAGCCATCGTTGAGGGTAGTTTCTATGGCACCGTGAAGTATTTCAGAGATAGACATCAAAAAGCAGAGCAGCATATGTTGAACAACCCGAATACACGTTACTGTGAAAGAGTGACGAAGTACATGGACAACAAGATGCAAAAAGCTAGGTCACACACTGTAGTCGCCATCGGTAATCAAGAGAGAAGGTTTGAGGTCCGCTTAGTCAACAACAAATTCGGATGTGCAAATGAGTTGAGGACGCATGAGGTGAAAATTGGAAATGAAGCCTGGCCAACTTATGAGTGCACATGCAACAAACCGAAATTGTTTCACCTACCTTGCTCACATGTACTTGCTGCTTGCGGGCAGTTTGGAATGGACGCAATATCGTTTGTGTCTCCATTTTTTCTGAAAGAGTCTGTCCTCAATACCTGGACAGGTGAGCTGATGGGTTTTCGATCAATGGGTAACTTCAACAACGTCAACCCCGCTGAAAGGCGTTACATTCCAAACCCAGAGCATATGCGTATAAGTAGAGGCAGACGGCAGTGTCAGCGCATCCGGAATGATATGGATGAATCTGAAGCAGGAGGTCCGACTAGGCAATGCATTCTATGCAATGAATTTGGCCATAGGGACACTAATTGTCCCACTTTCGTCACTGGGCGTGGACGAGGCAACCGGGGAAGAAGAGGAGGTAGAGGCAGTAGAGGAGTAAGGGCGAGAGGAAGAAGCTAAGCTAGCAGTAGTATGTTCTGAATTTTTATTAAGTGTGGCACTATGTTCTGAATTTGTATTAAGTGTGGCACTATGTTCTGAATTTGTATTAAGTGTGGCACTATGTTCTGAATTTGTATTAAGTGTGGCACTATGTTCTGAATTTTTATTAAGTGTGGCACTATGTTCTGAATTTGTATTAAGTGTGGCACTATGTTCTGAATTTGTATTAAGTGTGGCACTATGTTCTGATTTTTTTATGTGCAGGAATGTCGGGAATGCGGTTGCTGAATGGGGACATTGATAGGGGTCATCGTGCTGCGATATGGTCTGAGCGCAAGCTTGAGCCTATGGTCACTCGCACTCCTAAGGAGAACTGGATGATACACCCAGGATGGCTTCAGCGGTACGTGCTTTATTAATTTGCACACTGACATGCATATTAATGGGAGACACTAACTGAAATGTTCTCTGATGAAGGTTGAAATGGGCCGGCCTTTTACCTTTCGCACGTCTGGTTGAGTCTATCCCGGGTGAGAAACGCCTCGCCATCGACGGGTCCTTGCTGAGCTGCTTGACGGACCGTTGGAGGCCAGAGACCCACACGTTTCACTTCCGATGGGGAGAGATGGCTCCTACTCTGGAGGATGTGTCACTTTTGCTCGGACTACCGTTGGCAGGTCATGCCATAGGACCGTTGGACGCACCGGCTGGTTGGGAGCGAGCTCTTACACAATGTTTTCATGGTGTTTTTCCGGATGCTCCGGATCCGGTATGGGAGCATCACGGACCTAAGTATGAGTGGTTGCTCAATTTTCGGGTAATTTCCCCTACCTCTTATCTTCAAGTTATCATGCATACGGTTTTACAGAAAATAATTGTGGCTTACTAAAACTTTCTCTTTGCTTAATGCAGATCCAGAACTTCCGGGCGCCGTTGACTGCGGAACAGATCACTCGGAGCCTCGAGGCCTACTTAATGTGGCTTTTCGGCAAGGTGATGTTCACGGAGAACCATGTCACCACTATTAGCGCGCTCTACATCCCTATGGCACTCGAGATAGCGAGCGCTCAGACGGCGGATCAGATCAGACAGAGGAGTTGGGGTTCGGCGGTCTTAGCGGCTACATACCGAGGTATGTGCAACGGTTGCCAGCTTACATAAAAAAAGCCAGCCCTTCTTGGATGCCCTCTATTCCTACAGCTGTGGTCGTGGGAGAGGTTCTCTATAGGGCGACCAGATGTCCGTGTTCGTGAGCCTATAGACGCCATGTTTGATGTTGACGGCATCGATATGCCTACTTTCGGTCTGTGTTGGACACGTCGCAAGGTATGCACCGTGTTATAGTTTACTGCAACTTTTTTCTGCACAAGAGATAGTTCGATGCTAGCGGCTACTAACTTTTATTTTCTGCAGAGACGCTTTGCTAGTGATCAGACCAGGAAGGCATACACAGCATTGAACGAGCAGTTTGATGCATACACCGGGGTCATCTGGCAGCCCTACACGGAAGCAGCCACACAAGCGAGATACCCTGGTGGTATGTCTGTGCTATGCACAAGGGACCGAGATTACTGGATGACAAAATCAAAGATCATCTTCTATGTCTTCGTCGAGGAGATGGCACAACAGAGGGTTATGAGGCAATTTGGTCTTCTGCAGTTGGAGCTGCCTCCCCCTATAGAGAACCCGGTGCCAGCACACATCCACATGTATTAACCAGTTTTTCAATGTTGCATTATCTTTCATAGTACTCCATTCGAAGCTTTAGGTAATTGTTGAACACACACCACAATTTTAGGACGACAAGGAAGGGCATGACCAGGACAACTGCTGACTGGCTAGTTAGACTAGAGCCGTATGTTATAGAATGGGAGACAGCAAACACACATCTATGGCACGAGAATCACAATTTTGATCTCAATGAATTCAATCTCTATTTGCGGCGCTACATGACCGGAACACGGTTACGCATCGTTGACCACTCCCACCCAGAGGAGATACCGGATCCTACTCCATGGGATATGTACCCGAGCTATGACACTTCGGGCTCAAGGCAGTACGCGGTAAGATATATTTTCTTGAAGTAATGTTGTCACATACTTTGACGTGCAAGAGACAGACATTATTAATCGTCATGGAAATTTGCAGGCTACCTTGACAAATGAACTCTACGATGACGTGACCACCTTTGGACGATCACTGTCGTCTGGACCTCTTCTTCAGCACCGTCCAGTGCTACAACCCTTCTTGGAACGAATTTAGAACAAGATACGGACTGTGTATGAGGCTATCACGTGCATCCGAAGAACCGACGTTGTTCAGCACTAGCAGCAGCAGCCGCGTCACTCCATGCACCGACATCAACCACGTCCACGTCTAGCACATCAGCAGACAACCAGGCCACCCCGTCCTGACCAACCTGGCAGTTCAACGTGGCAGCACCCACAGCACTATGGTCCCTCGTCGAGCACCGTGTTTTCTCCACAGCCACAGCAGCACGGTCCCTCGTCCAGCTTCGTGTTATCTCCACAGCCACAGCAGCACGGTCCCTCGTCCAGCTTCGTGTTTGAGCCAGAGCAGCCGTCACAGCCAGCAGGTATGTGTCTTCATATTTATTGTTTTCAATATTAATTGACGCGACCTCATTCTTCATGATGAAACGTTCCATCGCGCAGGAGCCTACGGATATCAGGCGTCTATGTCGGCATCACATTGTAGGAGATATGCCCTAGAGGCAATAATAAATGTTATTGATTATCTCCCTGTTCATAATTAGGTTTATGTTCCATGCTATAACTGCTATGGTTCTCGAGTCTGCAAATAAAACGAGGCTCGGAGGAAGACTCATATGCACGTGTGGAATAATAAACGATAAAATGTATTCCTAGTCAAGCCTCTATGACTGGCTCAAGTATTGCATGATGATCCTGTTTTCCTGATCATGGGCATGACTATGCCAGCAATTTTGAGGGCACAATGTTAGCAGAACATTTGTGTTGAATCGACCCGATTGATGTTATGCTATGAGATTCTTTCGTCACAAGTTAATGGTTAATAACACAGAGATGGTTAATGTTTGCATGATTCCTTAGACCATGAGAGTATCGAGTTTCTTCATGCTTGCTTCATGAACTTTGGGGTTTGTTAAACGTCATCCGTAAATGGGTGGCTATTACGGCGGCTTACGGGTTCATGGAAAAGTGTGTCAAGTAACTTGATAGCTCAAGATTGGGATTTGCTCCTCCGGCGATGTAGAGATATCTCTGGGCCCTCTCGGTGTTACGGTATCCATCATTGTCTGGCCAGACACTTTGTGATTTGATCACGGGGATGCCGGAACACGGGAACGAGAAAAGAGAACAAATACCGGTAACGAGGTAACTGGCATAGTGGACAAGTTGTTGACCCACGGGGATGCCATCATGTCTCACCTCGGGTATTTGTAACATATCGCGAAGCAACAGGAATAGCACACGGCAACTGGAGGTTCACTCGAATATTCATTCGTGTGGGTATAGGGGTCAATATGGGTGTCCACGGCTCCGATGTTGATCATTGATCGGAAGGGGTTCCGTGTCATGTCTATACTTCACCGAACCTATAGGGTCACACGCTTAAGGGTCATCTATCTGCTGAATACTAGACAGGGAGTCTGAGAGAAAATCACCGAAAAAGTTTCGGACACCGAAAAGTTTCGGACAGCGGAAAAGTTCCGCAGAGAGAGGTCACCGGATGAGTTCCGGTGATACTGAAAAGTTGTTTCAGAGGATACCATAAAGTCAAATTGGTTTCGGGACATGCCTGATAATTCTTGGAGGGTGCCAGAATCATTCTGGAAACTTTCTGGAATTTTCGGAGATGAAAACCAGAAATGTTCCGGAGCTGCCGAAACCGCTTCAGATGCTTTTCGCAGATGAAATCACTAAACTGGAATTGTTCCAGAACGCGTTGAAAATAATTTTAGTGGGTACTGGAAATGTTCTAAGCCCACATAAATATTTTCAGTTCGAACGGACGCTGAAAAATGTCGTCGTGAATAGTGAAAGTGCTTTTTGGGATTTTTTATGGAAAGCACCTTTTGGGAAATTTCCCAAAAGGCTTCTAGAAGCCTTGGGCACTAAGGAAGCCCCCTTGGGGGGCCCCCCCAAGGGGTGGCCGGCCATGGAGGGTGGAGCTCCATGGAGCTCCACATGGCACTCCTTTTTGCTTTATTCTTTATGTAAATGACATAAAGTGGGGGTACTTTTGGTATTTGTGAATGCCAACTTTACCCCTTGGCTTTCCTATAAATAGAGGAGAGTGGGCTGCCCACAAACTTCATCCCTTCTCACATACATGCCATTGCAATGATCTGGCTTCTCTCTCCCTCCCACGAAAAGAGTTTCGTAGAGCCGAAAGGCTGTCTGGGTTCCGGTGGGAACTAGTTCTGGACGGCGAAGCCCTGCCGGATAGATGACACCGTATGTGTGCAACTCTGTAGAGAGGTCGTAGTTTCGATCTTAGTGCCCGAGGGGCTGTTTGAGAGTGCCTCCCGAAGGGCTATCCAAGTGACGGTCCGAGTTCTGTGAGTCCTCCCGAAGGGCTGTCCGAGTGACCGTTCAAGTTTCGAAGGTCCTCCCGAAGGGCTGTCCGCGACATCGTCTGGGGGACTGTTCAACAGCCTCCCGGAGGGCTGTCCGAAGGGAAGACGAGGGTATACATCCTCGCGGTTGGGAGGTTGTAAATCCTAGCTGCGGGGATCTGCACCGCCGATCGTCATCGACTCTACTTCCGCTGCGCTTCGAGTCGGTAACGAAAATGATCAAACCTTGTATGCAGTCTCCATAGTGGTCCTGGGCTGGTGCGTAGGTCAGAATATTTTTGTTTTCTGCTGCGTTACCCTACACACATGATACGTGGGGGAGTGATCAACATCCCGAGGACAACATACAGGCTCAGATGTCGCAGCACACCCAGTGGATGAACATGTTTTCGACTCCTCCACCAGGCCCCACACAGGATACACAGCATGACCAGGGAGAGTCTGAGATTCCTCCTCGTCACATTAGGGCACCCGACAGGTGGGGATGGTCGCCGCTTCCAGATCCGCCTCCCCGCCAGGCCAGACGTCGTCACTGACGCTTCTATTTCTGTCTGAGACTTATGTCTATTCTATGTATGAGACAAATGACTATGTACTTATGTATGAGACATATGCCTACTCTATTTTAGTACTCTGTTATCCGAACTATAAGATCATATTTAGATAGAACATAATGCTCATACAACAAGACATTACAAACAACTACATAGAACTACATCTAAATTAAATGGTACGTACGACTGAACTCACAACATACAGCATAAAAACTACATGAAGTCATCATCGTCATCCTCGATCGATGCAGAACTCTTGCCCTTCGACGATGAAGAACTCTTGCCCTTCGACGATGCAGAAACCTTGCCCTTCGACGATGAAGAACTCTTGCCCTTCGACGATGCAGAAACCTTGCCCTTCGACGATGAAGAACTCTTGCCCTTCGACGATGCATAACCCGGAAGCGGCGGCATGAAGATATCGTCTTCATCTTCGCTGTCGTCAGTCCATAAAAATGTATGCTCTGCTGCAATCCTGAAGAAACTTTCACTCTTCGTCTGCACTACCTTCTTCCACCTTCCATGTAACCTAAGAAGTTCTTTACGTACCTCCTCATAGGTCCTTTCAGGCCACCCAGACCTACGTAATTCGTGAGCCAACTCATTCATTATGGTGTCACTACCGGTGAGTTCGTCCCATGGAACTATGCTATTGTCCATCCTGAAATCGGTAGCTAGCCTCAGAAGAGTCCTGCTCATCCCAGGATGAAAACTACGATCGAAAGGATAATGGGACATCTCAACTACACTACACTGGAATGCTTATCCACCTCCGTCTGAAGGGGGTTTTATAGGTAGAGAGGAGAAAATGGCGGGAAAGAACGACTGCGGTATGACGGGAAAGGGTTGGCGGGAAATGGGTGGCGGGAACATATGGCGGAAAAATATTGCGGGGAAAGGGTTGCGCGAAATACGTCATAGTTTTAAAAAAAATCCGGGGATCGTTCGGGAAAAAATGGTGTCATGCACCAGTCGGCCCACAGCAGGCCAATTAGTCCCTGTCGGCCCACTGCAGGCCAATTAGTCCCTGTCGACCCACTGCTGGCCGACTGGAGCTAAACTGGTGGCTGACAGGCCAATCGGCCAGCAGCAAGCCGACAGGATTTCAATCGGCCTGCTGTGGGCCGACAGGGTCCAGTCGGCCAGCAGCGGGCCGACGGTGTATTATTTTTGAAATATAATTTTTCAGCGTAATATTTATGCAAATTAATAAAAAAAATGTATTATTTAAAAAAATTTAGCCCCGGCATGGTAGGGGGTCACAGGCAGGCGGACTCGGGCGAATCCAAAGGATGAATGCATCCATGCCACTCTCAAAGTAGTTCCTGGCTAAATCTGCCATCTTTTTTTTTCTGGAAAAGTCTGCTAGTAATTCGATTCCCTGGCTAGAGCATCATCTGCACAAGGATTTATATTTCCATTCCGGCCCTCTGGCCGTTCCGTTCTGACAGCGACGACTCCAAAGTTGAAGTTGATTACGACGGAACGGAACAGATGGTGCACGCTGAGTCCACCTAACTGAAGAAAGTGAATGACGTGAGAGCTCATGTTCATCTGTCCATCTCTCTTTAGACCATAGTTTTAAATAGCCGGCTATAGCCCCGTTATAGCCTTTTTAGCAGGGTGCTACTAAATGGTCTTATGTATAAATAGCCCGCTATAACTGATTTAGAGATCCGCCGCTATTTAGCATAGCCCGCTATTTAAAACATTGCTTTAGACAGGGATAACATATGTGGCGCTCAATCGTCGTCGACGACGTTTGTCAAATTCTTTGGCACTAGTATATCCGTCGTCGACCTGCCAATCATCTGTCTCCTCCCCCTCCGCCTCTGCTGGTGCTATTATTTCGTCATGCCGTGCTTGATATATTTTCTCTTGCCATGTCGTGCCTAATATAATTTCTCTGTCGTCTTAGACTGCGTTTGGTATTGATCGGCACCGGTCGCCCTCGTCCAAGATGATGGCATCCTAACCTTCTACTACAAGTCTCAATCATCAATCCGGGGTACGGTTCATATACGATCCTATGATCCTTATACGGTCATATGATACGTTCATGTACAATTTGAATGTACAATTTGAATGTTATTTCGATGAAACCTTGGTTCGGAGTTGCGACGGCATATAGTACAGGGGAACAAAATGGAAAATACACAGGAGCTCATGGGTGCTCTACACCCCTATACGAATATTAATCGTAAAAAATACCAAAAAAATCAAAAAATCTGAAATTTGAGGATATTAAACGTGGGTTCTCTCCTGTGTGAAATTTTGTGAAAAAATACCACGAAACGTATCCGTGGCGAAGGAAATATTGTCCGAACAAAAATTCATCCAAACAGTTTTTTTCTATACAAAGGAATTTTTTGTCTTTTTTTGCCACGAATACGTTTCATGGTATTTTTTCACGAAATTTCACCCGAAAGTAGATCGGGACCCAGGTTTGATATCCCAAAATCTCAGATTCGTTTTCAAATTTCTCTGTTTCCTTTTTTTAAAATTTAATGTTCGTATAGGGGTGTGGAGCACACGAGTGTTACAAATCCGCATAATATTCCAATTAAGACGAACTAATCTAGGGCATCCGAGGTAAAAGCTGAAGAACATTAAAAATATGCATTGCATGTATGCTTTATTAGATCTTTGTGTGCGTCCCATCATAACTACTGGTTCATTTCCAGGGGCACCTTGTTCAGTTTCCAGAAGACACTTGATAAAGCTACATATAAAAGTAGTACTACATGTCAGTAAAACAGCTAGCACATACTTCATCTTCCTTTAGGCACCAACCAGAAGTTCCTTTGTATTATCATTCCTTAATTCTGCCACTTGTTCTTCATACTTTAGGTGGCAAGGACTACTGGAAAAGGAGGGAATATTGATGCATTTAGCCGCAAACTGTACTAGCGCTCTAGATATGAGCAGCAGAGACCTTTCTTTGATGTCAAAGCAACATCACTCTGAAGAAAGAAGTACTCCACGGGACCCAGAGTCTCTTTTTTTTTTTTGCGGAAGGGACCCAGAGTCTCTGCTCGCGAGCATAGATGGACCCGGATGAACAGTAAATAAAAAAATATTTAGAAAGAATCTGATTTTTTTGTGGGTTTCTGAATATTATTTTTGTAGCAAAAAATGTTCAATGTTTCAAGCGCTCGTAAAGTTTCACGATGGAATGCCATTCGTGGAAGTGGTCACAAAAAATCAAAATCCATGCTAAAAAACAAGCTGCAGTGTCGTGGGAGTAGTGGTACGTGCTCAATGTTGGACTTGGACTTGGACTCAACCGAAGAACCGACCACCTCATGCGTACGTCCATCCAGAAGAAATGTTTTTATTCCCCCCTTTACTTTGCATGCAGATTAATAATCTATCTAGAGTGACTCACTTGATCAGTGGGAAGTTGGCACACGGCTTTTGTGTGTTGCGGGTCTTTCAACGAGTGATCTCAAAAGAAGTGAAAAAAACTACGTACTACTCCGTCCAGAATTACTCATCGTCAAAATGAATAAAAATAGATACGTCTAGATACATCTATTTCTCTGACAAGTATTTTTGGATGGATGAAGTACAATATAGCTCAGTGCTGTCATGTACTTTGCAACTATATATTATTTTTCCATGGTCATGGCCATATAAGTAGTCTAGTAAAGCCATTTCGTCCCAAGCATATTAAGAGCATTTACAGTCAGACTTGACAAATTCGGCCCCTCAAAACGTCCGCGGACGCGTCCGGCGGGCGTGGACACTGCCCAGTCACAACTTAATTTCCTCTTCTCACAACCGAACACCTCAATTAGCATACCTCAAATCCATACAAACTCAATCAATTACGTAAACGATGCGTTACACACATCGTTCGGCTACTACATCATGACATGCCATCAGACTACCAAAATTTTGCATGTTTAACCTACATGCTAGTTATGAAGAAGATCATCCATGGCTGCCCTTGCCCTTTCCGGCCCCCTTGCCGTCCTTTTCGCGGAAGTTGCGATCGAAAACGCAGTAGAGATCAAGCCGGATCTACTCATTTGGTTCTCTCAGATACTCTGGTCCAAAAACCTGCACCACGGCGTGGGCAAACTTGACAGTAGTCTTCAGGCATGTGCTCTCCCTCACCCGGACCATCTCACCAACGACATCTGCGGCAGTATCAAGTGCAAGCGTCCTCAGAGCAGCCGTGCATTTCTGCTTGGCAGAGAAAGAAAAATTGGCCCCAGCCAGTGGTGTAGCCAGGGCTGGGCTACGCCCCGGGCAGCCCTCGTAGCTACAATTTCTACGGCAGATACAATGTCGAAAATAGCTACAGTATACGAAGGATTGTAGAGCCATGGCCCTAGTGGCCTGGGGCCTGGCTATGCCCCTGCCGCAGCAATCCCTTGTGAGCTTGATTAGTCATTGAGTGCCTCCACTCCCTCCACAATGGGCAAAAATAATTTTTTTCGCATGCGAAAATGACGATGAAACCAAGGATCATCCGGAAAAGTTGGGTCCGGAGCAAAGTAGTCCTTCTGCAGTAGCCGTGCTCCGGAGACTCTATCCTGATTGATCACTCTTCTCCCTTTGATTGAGCCCTTGAAGTTAAGAATATGTTCCACCTGCCAGTCCATTTCCTCTCGTATGCTCATGAGCATGATCATGTCCACTTCTTCGTCCGAATCCGACGAACCAAAGAACTCATCTTGAATCATTTTGTCAAGCTCCGTCGGTCCATACTCCTTGTCCGATGAATTCATTGTTTTCCCAATAAATAATAAAAAAATGGGTCGGATAATGTGTCGAACACATAGAGCGCAAGGGGCAGCCCGGGAGTTGCCAGACGTACCACGGTGGCGTCCGGGCCGGCGACGATGTCCGCGGCGACCAGCACGAGAGAGATGATTGGTGTGTCAGTCCTGGCAGCGCTGAGGCTCGGAACAGCTGCGAAGCAAGGGTGGCGGCGGAGCTGCGAGACATCTCGCGAGGAGGAGGAAGAAGAGAGGAGAGAGCAAATGGATCTGGCAAGTCGAGGGGGTGGATTTGATGCAATTTGTGGTGGGGTAGGCCTGTCAGGTCCGACGTGACGGACGCTCTCGGGCGCGTCCGGGCATCCCCATATCCTCTCCATATTTGGGCTGGATATGAGGGTGTCTGTCAGCCCGGACGTTTGAGACCCATTTGAGGCGCCCGTCTGGATCGGGTGTTTTAGACCGGTCAGTGACCATGCAGTCCGCCCGAGAGTTTGGGGCGGGTATGGGGTACCCGGCTATAGATGCTCTAAGGTAATGCAAAGAAACTATAAATGTTTGTTTCCCTAAGTCAAAACAGAGAGAAGAGAAACGGGTTAAACAACGAAGAGTTCAATGCAACAAATGCTCAAAGAAACTTGTGAGAGGTGGACCAAATATTAATAAAGTAATATATACCTGTAACTTAAGTAATAGTAAAAAAGTACTATACATCTATAACTAATAAAATGTAAATTATATGTCACAAAAATTATTAGGCCCTCTTATTTAGGGCCAAAGTTTGGCAATATATTTAGCCAAAAAATATAAATTATATGTCGCAAAAATTATACATTGAAAAATCCTTTTCAAATACAGTTCCAACAATATACTTTTTTTATCATGTTTTGTTCGTTTGTAGATGGTCAAAATTTACCAAAAATACAAGGGGGCCAATAAACCTAAACAAGAGGTAGAACTATACATATTGGCTATACATGAGATGCCATTAAAATATACTCAACTTGAGGTTGACTCTACTATTAAAATTGCTATGGCAAGGCTGATGAGCTTATGCAGTGCTCCTAATAAAATAACTCTAAGTTACCACAAGATGATCATTAACATCAGCCGATAAGCACGGTTTGCGACTAAAAAATGGTTCGATGGATGAAATTATGAAATCCAAATAATTCGGTCGGTGCCGTTAGTTTGGTCGTGGGCAGTTCTTTTAATTGCAGATAGGTTCCGGCCTAATACATATACGCCGAATCAAGTGCAATTATTAATCTATCTAGTCTAACAAACCATGTAGTAATAAATTAACACATGAAAATCGAAAACTCAAGGAAGCAAGCGAGCGAGAACAGGTCTATGTTGTGAATTTCTTTAGTTTTCCTTCAAAGACGGCGACAGTAATGTCGTTGTTTTTTCGTGGCAAGAAAAACTTGAAATTATGGTTGTTTCCATGCATATAGCGTGTCCGATTTTCAATGGACACTTATCATGTTGCGGAGATATATACATGCATAAACTTGATCCTATGGCAACAAACAAACAATTTAGGATGGTGGTGGTGGTGTGGACGGATCCCTCAAAGCAAGCATGCATGCAAATCGTGCTTCATGCATCACACCAGCCCCTCCTTGGAGAAGGGCCACCCTAACTTTAGGCAAGCACATTTCAAGACCTTTTTCCTTTGGTTTATATGCCGATAAAGACTTTTTTTCCTTTTGTTTATATGTTAGTTGTTATCATGCGTACCCTTTTTCTAGAGCAGCAAAGTAGATACATCTGCTAAAAGTTTTGCAATTTATTTTAAAATATTTTGAAAGTTTTTATTACCCTAAAATGATATAACAATAAAACAGTAAATTGAGACACATACACCCGCTCACAAATAAATAAATAAATAAAAACAAGTTGAGACCCTACCAAGCTTTGAACTCTAAGCGTGGCTCTGACTGTCTAGGTCCAAGCCCGCTAAAATCAAATATTTAAGCTATTTTTGATACAAAATATGACATGAAACAATTTGCAACACCGTTTCCTAAATATCATAGCACAATTTGGATTTTTGTAAATTGAAGGAACCAGGGCACTAAGCATTATGTTTAGAAATAATTGAGTACCGACAAGCCAGCACTGAGTTTTGCGCCATTTATGTCTTGTGGAATCAAAATATGATTTCACATGTTTCCATCGACAGCGATGCGACTATGATGGCTCCATGAACCTTGGAACACCACGGCTCCGACATTCAACCCGCCTCGCGTGTGTGTGTTCGCACATGTTGTATACATTTGTACTCCTATATAATATGAGATCACTTGCAAAAATAAAATAAAATAATATGAGATCTTCTTTTCGCACCAACGGGTGACATTATCCATATTTCGAAAATTTCGTAGGGCCTTAATGGGCCCTGGCCCTAACCCAGGGGGCTGGCGGGCCTGGGCCAGGTGGAGGTGCCTGGTCCACGAAGTATGACCGACAAACGAGAGGAGGCCCAGGCGAGTATATATATCCGGCCCCCATTCCCCAAATCCCTTTCAATCCTCCGCACCGTACGACCGCAACAACCTCCCCTTTTTCCGCCGGCGAGCGACCGATCCGGCGGACGGACCATGGCCGCGCTCGTCGGCGACGTCGCCTACTGGCTGGCGGAGCACCCGGACATCGTCGGCTTCCGCTGGAGCCCCTCGGGCCTCTGGTTCTCCACCTGGGCCTTCCTCCTCGGCTTCCTCGCCACCTACGTGTCCCTCTGCCTCGCCGCCGACGCGCTCCTCCGCCGCCGGAAGCCGCTCCCTCTCGGGCCCCTCCCCGCCTCGCACGCGCTCCTCATGGCCGCCGTCTCCGCGACCATCTTCGCCGGCACGCTGCTGTCGGCGGTGGCGGAGATACGGGACACGCGCTGGTCGTGGCGGGGCCGGAGCCGGACCACCCCGTTCCGGTGGCTCCTCTGCTTCCCGCCGGGGACCCGCTCCTCGGGCCGCGTATTCTTCTGGTCCTACGCCTACTACCTCTCCCGGTACCTCCACGCGGCCCGCGGCGTGTTCGCGGTGCTGCGGCGCCGGCGCGGGGCGGCCGCCCGGGTGTTCGCGCACGCGGCGTCCGTGGCCATGGCGTTCCTGTGGCTGGAGTTCTCGCAGTCGTTCCAGGTGCTGGCCATCCTCGCCTCCACGCTCGCCCACGCCGTCGCCTTCGGGTTCCGGTTCTGGGTGGACAGCGCGGGGCTCCCGGCGGCGCGCGCCGCACGGAGCGGGTCGGCGCCCGTGGCGCTCGCCTGCCAGCTCGGGCTGCTGGGGTGCAACCTGGTGTGCCACGCGGGCGTCGTGTGGATGCACTTCGGGGGCGCGATGGCCGGCGGGTGCAGCGGCATCGGGGCGTGGGTGGTCAACACGCTGCTCAACGCCGCCCTGCTCTGGGTGTTCCTGCACTGCTACGGCACGCGCGGCGTCTGCGACGACGACGGGGGCGCCACCGCCACGGCGGCCGTGAAGAAGAAGAAGGAGATGTGAGAGCGGCGTGAGGTGATCCCCAACCATTGTAATATACCAGTACAATCCATTGCTGTACATATAGGTAGGCCGGCATTGGCATTCGGCATCTGGCATCTGGCATCCCAATGAGATGAGATGAGATGAGGTGACTGCTGCTATAAACCAAAGCAAAAAAACAAAAACAAAAACAAAATTTAATTTTAATTTATAGAGATCCGCATACATACATACATACATCCATACATGCGCGCGGGGGGGTCGACGATTGGATCGAACCCCTGCTGCAGCAGCTGCTGATTAACTCGATTCTTATACTCTGTTCTTGTGTTCTTGGCAAGGGGAATTTTCCTCTTCTTCTTCTTCTTCTTCTTCTTGTTGTTGTTGCACATCTCCTTGGTTGATTCAGTTCAGTGGGTGACACCTGAGCTGCAAAGAAAACATCTAAGCTTGTTTGTTGGCCTGAACAAGCCGATTTCAGTGTGGCATTTTATTACAAACCATACTAGCTAGTATGCGATCCCTGTCAGTCAGTAAAGGGGCGGTGTTGACATGCCACCAAATAAGTGATGAACAGACGCGTATGTTCGTCAGAATGGCATGCATTCATTCATCCTTTTGGATGCGGCTGAGCCTGTGTCCCCTGCCATGGTCGGCGTCGCGTCTGGAGTCTCAAGTGCACGAGTGGTGCCATCCCGCCTTGTCTTGTTGGAGCGTGCGTGCGTGCGCACAGAGAAGACAGACACGGAGCACAAGCCAACAAGGGATGGCTCCCTCCGTTGTGCTACGGAGCACAAGAAACGGACGGACTCGGGAAAAATGCTGGCTGGAAAGGAACAGGAGGGGATGGGGAAGTGGTGGTGAATCACGGCCCGAGGTAGGCGATGGGGAATCACAGCTGAAATGAATCAAAGCTGCAGCGACCAAGGACGCTCAGGGTGAGGAAGGAAGGCGACAGACACGCGGACAAAGAGTGAGATGGCCATTGCTGCTGCTGCTGCGTCGATCCCGGAGGCGTCCATGCCCTCCTGCCTGGCCCTGCCACTGTCTGTGCAGAGCACCATGAAGCAGCAGTAATTAAACTGGAGAGAACATGCGAGCTGGCCGTGCCCGGAGCTGCGTTGCATGCCGGAACCCGAACGATACGCCTGGTCTGGACCACCGTGTCTGTCACGTGTACGTACCACGGGTGTGTGCTGATTTATAACAATTCCGTTGGAGTATGATGTTCGGCCCTCTTCAATAGTTCGAACTTTTGGAGCAACTGGCTGGAGCATGAATTCAAGTGTAGCAACCCCCACCATGTCAGATATTAAAAAAAAAATCAATGTGGGTGGCACAGAGCTCACTTTCGACGGGGAGTCGAAAGGGAGTCCTCATCCTACGGGGAGGAGAACCTGAATGCTCGGCCCCTGCTTATGTCTTTTGCTCCGGGCAGCGCCGCCTCCTCCTCTCAGGGGCCAACACCATCGTGTCTGCACCAGTTCATGCATCTTCGCATGTTGTAGTTATGATCATGGCTATCAAGCCTCTGCCAGTTCTATCTATCAAGTTGCCCGTCGGCCCGACCGACGATGAGAAGGAGTATTCTATGAGTGTGGGGATGAACCTTCGCCCACCATCGCCCCTCCCCCCCCCCCCCCCCCCCCCCCCCCCGCGCGCGCGCGCGTTCCCCTGGGTGGTAATGCTACTCCCGGTTGCCATGGTCCCCATCTTCACCAACCGTGGGGGCCCTAGCCATGGTACGTACTCTTTGGCACCGCATATGCTGGGGCCGACCACGGCCCGCGCTGGCACTCCTATATGGCTCCCCGCTGCCTGACTCTGTCTCCGCCCGCCACCTTCCGCCAGAGCGTGTGCCTTAGCCGTACCAGGTCTGGTGTGGAGGGTCACGTGCCGACGCTCCCCGAGAACGCGACCTTGCGGGCAGCGGCCAGCCACCTCGAGTCAGCACTGGCACTCGCTGTCTAGGCAGCGTGATCGCAATCGACTGGGCCTTATGATGGATGCGATGATGGCTGCCGCTCTCCGAAGGCTTCCTGATATGCCGACCACTTGGTGGTCCTTTCCCCTATGCTTTCATTGCGCATGTTGAACTTGTTTTACGGACGTGATGACTTTATTTATAAAGCCGAGCGAAAGCCTATTTCGAGAACTTGCGAAAGGAAGAAAGAAAGAGAAATTGTAGTTGATGCCTAAAGAAAGATTAAGTGATGCTCTACCAACACAGTAGTTGTATAAATTGGTAGCTTTATTAAGTTGTCTTTGTAGAAAGAGACTAGCTATGTGAACCGCACCTGAAAAAAGATAGGCTATGATCGTCGGAACTAGGAAGTGGGACTGGAATATTAGGTTTGCTGACTAAAGCATGGGCAGCAGCATGTCAGATTAAAAAAGGATCAAGGAACTATCTAAGCATTCGGTTATCATGGGACACACACGAAGACGCGCTTTAACAAAACTGTTAGTAATTCGTGTGGAATTAATGGTATCAGTATCGTGCTAGCATCCCGAATCAACGATTAGAAGTATAGGGTCTGTTTATGTAAAACTCAAACTTTCTCATGTTTTTCACCAAACTAGAAGTTGTACTTTTCTGAATCGACTGGGAGTTGGAAAAGAAAAATCTCTACCGACCCAAAATCGGGAGATTAATCCGCTAAAGGCACACTAGAAGGTTTAGAATTCCAGCATCGTGCACGACTAGTGCCAATCGATGAGTAGTGGTCCAATAGTAGGACTCCGGCCCTATATAGGAGAGCTGAGATCGTACCTTTACAATCTCGCTTATCTATATAAAAATTAAAAAGGAATTTTCAAACTTTAGAAATATCTCAAGAATCTTGATTCTAGTGCAAAATGATCAATACGCGAGCGAAAATTCGCACGGGCATGCAGGTGCTGGAGCACGCACCTGTGCGGCCACACAATTGCTTCATGATCCGCAAACACTTGGGATTGCCCCACATATTTAAAAATTCAGTTTACAAAACTTGATGATTTTATTGTTCGTTTTTGTTACTAAGTTTTAGCAGTTGAAACTTACCAAAGCTTTAAAAACACATCAAAATGTATTCTGCATGGATCTTACTTCAAAGCCCTTGTAAAAAAACATGAATATGCAAACAAAATTTAATTTGGACTTTTGATTCAAAAGATGCAAAAAATTGAAATGCAAAGCCAAAAGAAAAGTAAGACCGGTGCCCCTGCCCTTGCATGCCTCAAATCTCCTCTTTAGTTGAACAGATGCGTGCTTGCTTGGAGGGATCCATCCACACCACCATCCTAAATTTTTTGTTTGTCGCCATAGGATAGAGTTCATGCATCTGTGCCGCAGCATCATAAGTGGTCACCAGAAATCGAACACTATATATGAGGATGACCTTAACTCTGAGATGGTTTTCTCGGAGAAAAAAACAGTGAAGTCAACATCACCGAACCCAAAAAAAAAAAAAAAATGCGAGAAATGCACGACATCGACCCGTTCTCTCTCACTTTCTTGTTCGCTTGGATTTTTTGCTTTTGTAGATTAGTTTATCACTACACGGTTTGTTAGACTTGATTAATTATTTCGCTTGATTCGGTGTATAGATATTAGTATAACGCTGCAACCCGTCTGCAAATAAAAAATTTGCACACGACCAAACCAACAGCACCGGCCGTTATTTGGATTTGATAATTTCATCCAACTGTTTCTTATTTTCAAACCGTGCGTACCAGCTGATGTTTAATTAGTAGTAGTATTATAAACATTGCGTCGTCAGAGCATCAACCGCTGTTGGAGGCATCCTCACGTCTTGACCTGTGAACGCTTCTAGATTGAGCAGCTGACTCCGTGTTAGACAAGGGACAAAATGGCTTTAGCGGGCTACATAACTCGTCAAAAAAAAAAAAACATGCATGCATGGCCATGATGATGCATGGAAAAATAATACTCCTGCCAATATTTTGTTTTTCCTACATCTGTATGTATTGTCCAAGGAGAAAAAGACATGAGAGCACTCTTCTTCTTTTTTCTCTCCTTCTGGAATCATGCATTGAATGATCAACAACACACAAAAGCCGTGTGCCAACTTCCCACTGATTGAGTCACTCTAGATAGATTCTACCATACCTGTCCTGATTTACTAGTCTTCCTCGTATTCTGGATTATATTTTAACCATGATTTTATCTAATTTAATATATGTTAGACGTAGCAAAAATGATATCATTGGAAACTACACTTAAACACATGAGTCCAACAATATAATTTTCGGAGACATGCATTAATATTTTGCTAGTTAAATATGTGGTCAAACTTTGGATCAAATATGTGGTCAAACTTTTACCCAAAAAACGATAAGAACTAGTAAAACCATGACGGATGTAGTAGTAGATTAATCTGCATGCAAAGTAATTAAAGGGGGAAATAAAACATTTTTTTCCGGATGGAGCACGTACCATTACCAATGTTTTAAATAGCGGGCTATGGAAAATAACGACGAGCCTCCAAATCAGCTATAGCGGGCTATAACGGGCTATTTGTAAAGGCGATCATTTAGCGGCACCCTGCTGAAAAGACTATAGCGGGCTATAGCGAAGCTATAGCCGGCTATTTAAAACTATGACCATTACTCTGCAGGTTGTAGTGTGGAGAAAGGGCATGTGATTAACCCTCTGTTGCTCATATCTAGAGTAGTACTACAGTTTGCGGGTAAACACATCAATATTCTTTCTCCTTTTTGAGTACTCTTCAGTCCTTCTGCTCATATCTAAAGTGTGAAGAAGAAGCGGCAAAATTAAGGAATAATAAAAAGGTACTTCTGGTTGGTTCCTAAAGGAAGAATGAACTATGTGCTAGCTGATCTACCAACATATGCTACTTTTATAGTATGTTGCTTTTATCAAGTTGTCTTCTGGAGACTGAACTAGGTGCCCCTGGAAAAGAATCTCATATTTTTAGTGTTGTTGAGTTTGTAGCTGGGATGCCCTAGATTAGCTCGTCATAATCGGAATATTATGCTATCGTTTCTGGAAACAAACATATATATTGTTTTCATGTACGAAGCCGTCGCAACTTCAAACCAAGGTTTCCATTGAAATAGTTGTATCCAAATAATAATTATACAACTTTAAAAATAAAGTACCTTCTCTGATCCATATTAATTGTCGCTGGATTGAGAGGAGTACTCAGTTTGCCGGATCGTCGTATCATATGACATATTCGTCGTATTGATGATTGGGACTTGCCAGATCGAGTGACATATTCGTCGTATTGATTATTTGCCAGATCGAGTGACATATTCGTCGTATCATATGACCGTATCCGGATCGCAGGATCTCATATGAACCATGCCCCGGATTGATGATTGGGACTTGTAGAAGGTCAGGATCCTTCCCGTACGTCATATTGGACGAGGGCAACCGGTGCCGATCGACGTCGATCACCGTCCAAGGCGACGGGGAAATTACATTAAGCACGGCACGGTGCATATCGTACTCGTACGAAAGGAGACAAACGTCGGCGACGACGAACGAGTGCCACATACGCCAGGCTAAAGTCTACGTACTACCGAGAGGTGAGCTTGACAGATGAACTTGAGCTCTCACGTCATTCACTTTCTTGGGTTAGGTGGACTCAGCGTGCACCATCCGTTCCGTTCCATCGTAATCAACTTCACCTTTGGGCACAGCCCATCAAGAGCACCGTTTTTGTTCCCCTTCTCTGTTCTCTCGCGACAGGCGAAAGGGAGGCGACCCGTCTGCCACCACTCTCCGCCGACGAGTGGAGGGGTTCCTCTACCCTCTGCCGGCCGCTCCGGCGGCGGGAGGGGAGAGGAACCTCGCCATCTCGTGCCCGGCGTGTAGATAGGTTAGGGCTAGGTTTGCTCGGGAGCGTCGTTTTCTTGGTGGCGGCGGCGCTCTGCTGGAGAATAAAGTGGCGCCAGATCCAGCCCCAACTCGTGCTGTTCGAGGGATTGTCGTGCGTTCTCTTCTGCCGTTCGTCGTGGACGGCGAGGATTGGGTTCCTAGGGAGCGCCGGAGAGACGGTGGCGCCGGCGTCCCTGTGGATTTTTGGTTCTCCAGCTCTGACCCCGTCCAGGTGGCTTCTCCTCCGACGTCGCTGGGGAGCTGTGAGATCGTGTACAGGAGTGATGCAGATGGCTAGCGTCTGTTGCCTCCGGCGGCGGCGCTGGCCTGCGGGTGAGGATGGCCGTCCAGGAGCGGCTGCTTGGTTTGCTGGTGGCAGTCCGGCTCTTCCTCTGCGACTTCGTCGGAGCGGACAGCCGGTTCTGGGACCCGAGGTTCTGCACGGGGAAGATCCCCGGTCGACGTGCCACAGCGTCAATGGATTTGTCGCGAGCGGCGGGCCTCTCCATCGACTCATAAAGCCGGCGAAGGCGATGGTGCTGCCTCGGCTCCGGCATCGAAGGATGGTGGTGGTTGCGGGGTCTCCCAGGCCCTTCTCTGTATTTTTTTGTTCTTTTGGGGTGTTCTCCGCAAGTTTCCCTGGACGCATGTTCTCTCTCGACCTCTCTGGATCTGTCTGCGTGTGTGCTTGTAATCTCTGTTCTGAGTTAATGTAAGCGCAGGTTTCCTTCAAAAAAAAAAAACTTCACCTTTGGAGTCGTCGTTGTCGTTGAAGAAGAAAAAGTTGGCCTATTTAGCCAGCAACTAATCATCATTTAATTAGCAAAATAGGCGCCGGAAGGAGGAAGATCAAAGTCGTTCTTCACTGGTCACGATCAGAATTATATGTCTCTTTGGCATGCGGTTCGCTCCGGCTGGCTGGCTGGCTCATGAAACACGACGATCGACAGCGACCCCTGTTTCATCCCTTTATCATACGTTTCTGGTGGAAAAAGAACTTCCACATTTTTACTATCTTTGTATCACCGTCCAGCAGAGGCGGAGCCAGAAAATTTGGCCATTGGGTTCACTCCATGACTCGTTGTGAGAACTTAGTACTATTTTTTTTTTTGCGGGGAGAACTTAGTACTAGATGTGAAGTTAAAGTCTAATTTTAAATTATCTTACAACAAAATTAGAGTACCCCAAAACAACATAATGAATAGAAATATGGTATCATATACTCCCTCCGTTACTAAATATAGGTCTTTTTAGAGATTTCAATATGAACTACATACAGAGGAAAATGAGTGAACCTACACTCTAAAATAGTCTATATACATCCGTATGTAGTTCATATTGTAATCTCTAGAAATGAGTAAATAGAGTAGTATTAGATAACTTTCGATCAGCGGGATCATAAGGCAATTCATCTAAGTTATTTTTATATGAATAGTAGGCTTCGGGAGACTAGCTGTAGTGACATTTAATGCACTTAGCCTACGTCTAATGGGTGACCTTGATGTGCCTATATCATTATCTCGATCTGGTGACCGAGTTTTCTTCGAAATATACCGCTTCATAGCCTAGATCAATCAAAGTTCATGGAGAAAAACAAATAAAAACTAGGGCAAAACAGTCATTGCCATACTGGTGTTTTAGGGTAGATAGAACATACAAAAAAGAGAGGAGATGTGGGTATATAATCTAATTACCTCAAATTTTGGGCTTCACTATTGCCGATGTTGATCTGGAGACGTCTACTTACCGCGGGCGTGCGGCGGCGGCGGAGGCGCCGAGCGAGGCAAACAGGCGAGATGGGAATCAGAACAGACGAACGATGAAAAAAAACCAGTCTTTGACGAGGCATGCCGCATGCTGCTGCATGCGCTTTTCTCGTAAAACGATTACGTTTTCTTAGGCGTGTAAAAACGGTTACGTGATTCACGCGCTCACGGTTCTTGTAAAACGATTACATGAACTTTTGCCTTTTGGGCCCTTTGTTCCACGTACGTGAGATGTGTTGGGGTCAGCCAAAATATTTTATTGGGTTCACATCGATCAAACACGTATATATACGCACGTGCCAGGCAAGATCCATTGGGTTCAGTTGAACCCAATGATTATACGCTGGCTCCGCCGCTGCCGTCCAGTTTGCAACCATGAACATAAAATTCATGTTCATCACGTGCGTCGCTGGTTTCTACCTACTTTTCCTTCAAGAATTACTACAAAACAGCATATTCCTGTACACGCTACCGCACCTCAGTGTTATGTACTCCCTCCTTTTCTTTTTACCCCGCCTAACTTTATAAGGTTTGACCAGAATTATTTTATGTTAAATTATACTAACATCTACAATACCAAATAATGATATATATAATTATATTTCATGATGAATCTAATTATATTGATTTACTATTGTAAATGTTAATAGTTTATTTGTGTAAGCTTGGTCAAACTACGAAAATTTTGACTTCAGACAAACTTTATACGTGGAGTAAAAGGAAACGGAGGGGGTACTCTGCTTTATGGCATGCGTAGGGGGGGGGGGGTCTGAAAGATTACTAAGGGCACTCTAGTGCCGACCCTCCTCCGCCTGCATATATCTGGACAACTGGTCCGAACCGCGAGCCATTCAGCACGGCATGCGTAGGGGGGGGGGGGGGGGGGGGGGGGGTCTGGAAGATTACTAAAGGCATCTCTAGTGCCGACCCTCAATCCGCCTGCATATATCTGGACAACATGGTCCGAACCGCGGAAGCCATTCAGCACGGGCCTGTATAGTTCTGCTTGGCGGTCCGGACGCACTTTCTCCCGCAAAGTGGAGACAAAGTTGGGTGTGGGTGTGGGGGGGGGGGGGGGGTGGGGGGTGGTGGTGGTTGCGGGAGTCCGGACAACAGCCACGTTGGACTCCAAACACCCTAGGCCCACTAAATCTGCCCTCCGAGCCCCATTTTCTTCCGCTACACCACTTCTCCCCCATTCTTTGCATCCACAACCTCCACCTCCACCACCGTCGATGTACCTCTCCAGCCGCCAACAGGCATTGCCGGAGCTCCGCAACCAGCACCGACGCGTCCGCTCGCCTTTTACGACGATACTGTCCACCCTGGAGCCGTCTGTATCCAGGTACACTCCACCACCCTGTCGACGACCTCCATGGTGGCCACCACGCCCGGCAGGTGTTCGGTCAAACGTCATTGAGCTTATTTTTGGACGCCATGTCATTTTTTCAGAGTAAGAAGGATGGCAGGGTACTCGACCATGGAATATGAGTTGTTGTGTGATGCATTGTTTGACGTGTGCACGGTTTTCATAGGCAGCAGCAGAAGGGGACATTCTGGCAGCAAGTGCATGAATTGTTTCATGCACGAAAGCATGTTGCACCCTGCGACATGCACATCATCCATGATCATAATATGAGGTCGTTATCGTACCGATGGTACGCCATCTAGACCATCGTCGCCAAGTTTTGTCACATAGTTGCTCAGCTGGAGGCAAGGTGGCCATTGCACGCGACAGAGGAGGAAATCGTAAGTTTTGCTTCTTCTTCTTCTTCCTTAACTTGTTGATTGAATCATTCATTCACTATTGCTCTACAGATTGTGTAGCCCATACGCGCTGTTGTAATGTATCACAGGACAAAGGAACGGCCATTTACGTACACACACTATTGGATGAAGCTGAAGGAGCGGTATTATGTGGGACGACACATGATCCGTTGAAAAAATTGTTGGACATCGAATTTGACACACTAGACTTATTTGCATGCTATGTATGGATGATTGTGCTATTTTCTTTCTGAACTTTTATGAATATCAACCGGTTTGCATGAATTCCGTCCGCAAGTCGAAACCCGGCTTAAAATGTATGCGGGCAGCGTTGGATGACCGCCTCCCGCATCTGAGTCCACGGACTGGTCCCCCTGTTTGTAGACGAATGTGGGAGAAAATTTGCGGGTCGCCGTTAGAGATGTCCTAAAAGAATATCAGTGAGGTGTGCGGCTGTAGCAACATACATAACTTTATTGTATAAGTTTTATTTCGAGCAATCGGCATGAACGCTGCCCTTTTATTAAAAAGAAGAGCACAAAGTATTTACAAAGAGTTGGCGTGTCTGTGAGGCGAACACGCGCCTAAGTTGTCTATCGAGAAAGACCTGAAAATAGGCTAGCTTCTGATCGATTGAAGAGGGACTGGAATATTAGGTTTGCTGACTAAAGCGCAGGCAGCAGCGTGCCAGACTAAAAACAGACCAAAGAATATGAAGGTTGTATTAAAGCATACCTACATGATCCTTTCTAGTTAGTGCTCGATCTGACATCTTCTTTAGAGTACATGCTTTGTTCCCGGAAATAAAGATAATTACACATGTTGTGCACCTACGCGCTTTTCGGCGCCACGAGGCAGCTCGGGAACGAGACATTGCCACTTGCCTGGTGGACGCTCAAGCCGCATCCCAACGTATCAGCTAGTCCCTTAGTCCGTAAAAACTTATCCCAAACTTATTCTTCAAATAAATGAATCTATCACTAACTTGGTGCTAGATACATTTATTTGAGAGACAATTTTTTTCGGACGAAAGGAGTACCTGAGAGGATCTTGTTCCGACACGTAGAGGCGGTGGCATCAATGGCCCACCCTCTCCTCCCTTGACCTGTTACCGGCTCTAGATTGAACAGCTGATGCAGTTTTGTTTTTCAAAAAGGATTTAAATTTATTAGAAATACAAAACACCTCAAACATAATAAAAATTACATCAAGATTCTGAGACCACCGATAGACTACTACCGCCGTAGGGAGTTTATTAGACTAGATTGGATTAGGGTCAAAACGGCTTCAGCAAAGCTAGTACATCACTTGTCAAACACGTGCATGGCAAATGACCATGGGGAATTTTTTTTATCTTTCTAGCAGTGAGGTTAGCTATATTTGCCAAGGTATGGTCCGAGGAGGAAAAAAAGACATGACAGCACTGAACTATAGGTTTACTTTCCTCTTCTTCTCGAATCATACTTTGGACGAGCCGTGTGCGAACTGCCCATAGATCTGACTCACTCTATCTAGATCAATCTCCATGCATGGCAGATCTGACTCGGTACTACTCTGCAGCTTGTTTTTCCTTTTATTTATGGTGCTTGTACATATTTTTGTATTTATTTATTTCCACAAGAGGAAACACGGCGCCGAGCAGAGCCAATCTACATGCAGTCGGTTTGTCGGGGTTCCAGTGGCTGGCGTTTATATTTTCCAGATTTGCGTAGTACTATGCGATCCCGCACAGCTTGGACACCAACCGATGAACAAACCATCTAGAGCTAGGAAAGGACTCTCTCTCCCAACTTGGTGTCGCTCCCCCGCGGGGGCAGCCCGGGCGTGAAACGCTAGCCGCCGGAGCCCGCACAACCGACCACCCCTCCTTCCGCCGCCGCCGGGCAAACCCCGCGCGGCATCGGTGGCAGCGAGCCTTTTCTTCCCACTCTCCTGGGGCACGAGCTGCGCGGGGCTGCTCAACTGGGCTGAGGAGGTGCTCGGCTGCGCGGGTGCACGGCGAAGTCAGGAGCGAGCGCGGCACGACACGGAAGCACGCCCTGGAGGCTGAGCGGCGTGTCCAGGTGCGCGAGGGGTTGGGCTGCACGTACTCAGACTGAGGGCCGCCGTTACCGCGCTCGAAGGTGTCGTGTGGGCGCACGGATCTGGTGTGTTGCGGACGTGGTGGTGGGTAGGGTTGTCGGGTGGTGCGGGACTGCGCGCCAGGGCAGCGTGGTGGCGTGCGCAGCGTTGCGGGAGCACCGAGCTCCTGGCGTGGAGAGCAGGGGTTGATCCCGATATGGACGGAGCTGCTCATGGGTTGGGCTTCACCGGGGCATATCTGGCGAGGTGGCTGGCCGGCGACCTCCTGAGGGCGCGACCTGACACTACTAGATATTTCATTATAACCGAGGGTCCAATCACCGTCAACTATTACTAAAACCGACAGTACACCGTCGGCCATCTCCCGTCGGCCTTGCTTCGTCGGCCATTACAGTAATGGCCGACGGTACGGTCGGGTAATATTGTCACCTACGGTAGTAAGCCGACGGTGAGCCGTCGGGCATGTTATTGTGACCTACTGGCTCATCTTAGCCCGACGACATTTATATCCGACGGTTCCTGGTCGGGCATTTATTGTCTGACGGTTATTGATTCTCCTCAGTTTTCATAATAGTCGACGGTACATTCGACCCGCCAGACTTAGTTATACCCATGAGGAGAACCAAACCGTCAGCTAGTTAGATGGCCGACGGTGCATACAACCCTTCAAGAAACATGTTAGTCGAGGGGTGAGCAAGCACTGTCAATTTATGAATTCACCAACGGTCAAAAGTCCCCAATGGCATACTGTGTAACCGAGACATTTGTGCCACCATAGTTCATTACTCAGCCCTCATATATTGCTTTCACCGAGGGGTGTTTACACGTACAATAGCAATATTTCAGAATATTGGCATTTCAAATACATCTCATACACAGAAGCACAAGGTATTGAGTTGCATCCGAATTGCATTAACCATAAGTATCAAATGTCGAATTCAGAACAAAATAAAAACTGAGATAGGTCAAATTTTGCAAAGATAAATTGTCCACTAAGACAAAATTGGTCCATAAGATAAAGTGTTTCAAGCATCTAACATAACTTCATTTTGGAATGACTTGAAGATCATTAGACTTTTATGGCGAATCATCATTATCATTGCCATAGTCATTATATCCCTCATCTTCATAGTCATTATATCCCTCATCACCATAGTAATCATATGGCTCATCACCATATAGATCACCCTCGCCATAGTCATCATCTCCCTCGCTGCCATAGTAGTCATCCTCATCATCATTTCCATGACTGGTACTGCCTCCAGTCCTGCTTCCCATTCCCTAAGTAATGACAAAACTAGTTGTCAGTATAATTTAGCTGAAATTCAAGTGACCTACAGGGACCAAACTTAATTTTTCTAATTGACAGGTAAGCTGCTAGCTGCTCTTTAACAGTATGCATGACTATCTAACAATATGATTGCCAATTCTCCTTTTGATCCTTCACATGAGATTTTCACAGGAAACATGAATCAGCAGGAGAACACTGTCCAAGTACAGTGGATATCTATCGGCAACCCAACTATCAGCAGCGTTTACATTTTGCAGTCTCATGACACAACCGAACAAGTAAACTAACAGAACACTATTGGCTAGTTCAGGCATATAACTAATTAAGAATGACATATACAAAAAGAGGTTAATATAAATTTCCATTGAAATAGTTTTAATGGCAAAGCTCACCTAAAATTTACACCAACAATGTTTTAGATTATACTGCACATACAATATTTATTATAGGATTTTTTTTTCTTATACTTCACATACAGTTCCTAGCATAGAGCTAATTGGAATCCTGAAACTAGCAATTTAGAGTGATCATGAGTGTGTATGGCTGATCTTTAAGAGATAGCAAGCGTCAGTTTAGCTCAAGTTTGTAAAGTACATTTGTACATATGTGCATGTGATCTTGTTTCAAAAAAGCAATCAAAAGCATATACTAGCTGCATGTGTCCCAAGGTAATCCTTGCATGTATATGTACTACAATTGAAATGCCTCTATACAGAGGCTTCACCAAACATGGTTCAACCATGCTTAGGTAAAAAGGAAGAGTATTCCTAAGAAAAATATTCCGGATGGTTAGCTAAAGTCTTTCCTGTGTACTAATTCTTTCCCTGCAACCTGGATATATTCTACATGAAGTACAAATAAACTACTCTTCATACTGTCGTATGTTTGCCTATTGATGATTTTCGAATTAACATGCTTCAGTTTATCTAGTTTTGCACATAAGAAATGAGAGCAAATTTAGATATGCAAGCAAACAAGGCATATGTACAGAGAAACAAGCAAACAAGGCATATGTACAGAGAAACAACCATGGCAATTGTAGGCTATCAAGAGTGGTCTTCACTGCATGTTTTTCATATATGTGCAGATAAACTTGTTCTATCAACCATCAAGTATTTGCATGCATTAGCAGTCATTTCTCTTAGGTGATATAATCATTTAGAGGAATGTGCCCATATAGTTAACCATGCATTTATTTTCACAAATCTGCAATTAAAACATATGAAGGATCTGCTGCCTCTGCTACTACTATCCATGACCGAAAATCCTGCACCTAACTTGCACACATAAATTCTTTCTTGATGTGGTCTAAATGTGCTAATGTGCAAAGAGAAAACAAAAAGGGTGGAACAAGGGGGATGTCATCCCCAGACTTGCAGGCACGACGACAATGAACTAACCTTTTCAGGTTCGCTTTGATGCACATCACCTTGTCCCCTACGAACTCCACCTTTAGAATCTGAAGTAGACTGTGTATCATACACAGAAGACACATCACTTAATAGTTCCATTGCTGCAAGCCTACCATCGAGATGGGTTAAACTTACCAAGTCAGCCGCAGCTGATTGCATTATGCCATCAAAGTACACTCCTCCTTTCTCAGCCAACGACTATAAACAGCAGCATGTCAGCACAACCCTATCTATTCAGACTCCAATTTATAAGAGAAGGAAAGATTACCTGCACAACAAGCTCAATGCCTCGAAGACGCTTGTTCTCCCGCTTCAAATGTTTGTTCTCTTTTTCTAGACGGTCCTCCCTAGCAGACCGCACCGGTTGTGAGGCCATCACCCTTTTAGACTTAAACTTCGCCTTCTCTGCTTTGCTAAATAACTCATTAGCAATTCCCAGCCTGCCATGTGGCATTCTACCTACTGCTTCATAGATGATTTGTCCATCTAAATCTGGGTGCTCCTCTTCCCAATTTTCTCCATGAGCATTTTTCATTGCCTTATCAAAATCCTCCTTTTCAAATTAAAAATTAATGTAAACTAAAGTGTTGTGCAAATAGTTCTGATGATGATTAAAGTGAGCTAAGTCGCAAGATTTTGCTAACCCAACGATCAGCAGTTCTTTGACTGCAAATCTTCTCTTCATCGGTCCCTCGATGCAAATTGTGCGTGTGAAGCCAAGCACCAGAAATTCCAGGGTCTTTCCCTGTTTTGAGTGTCTGCATTTCAAGAGTGTGAAACATCATCCAATGTAAATGAAACTTTCCTATTAAACATAAGCAGAAAGATGCTTGACGAAGATAAAGTACCAGGAATTGACGTGTGGCGACAGCATTTCTCGCACCGCTGCAATGGAAGACTGTGTCCCCATTAGCAAGTCTGTTCCTCTTGTTTTTTAAATATAACCGTCTAAATTCAGCACTACTCCAGTGCTCACATAGTAGACGCCAACCAACATTGGTACCAAAGTCAACTTTCTTTGCAGAAATTAAAGCTTCCTTAGTTGGCCAGCGGTTACCGTCCTCATCCACTTTTGTTAGTTCTGTAGGCAATTGTCCCTTCTTCATTAATCTTTTGATGGCTGCCGCCTTTTCCTCATGCAGCATCTGCTTCACTTTCCTAGTCAAGTTCTCCTCCAAAACACCATCTGCCTTATCTTGCTCCAATGGGTCACACTTGAAACGCCACTGCCAAAAACCATCCCAAAATATTTTTGTTAGTTACTTGTGCATTTGTGAAGGTGAGCATACGCACAATCATCAAAGCTGGAACATTCCATAGATAAATCAAGTAGAGTTTTCATGGTTGTGGCCAAAATAAAGAATTGTAACTCCCACCCATCCACCAGTCTTATTTGCAAACATAAATATGTTCACCTCTATTTCAGAATTCTGAGTACTAGTAACCATAGAACTGATTCAAAATTCTCAAATCATTTATATAAACAATGCATATATATATGTGCATATACTTACCCAAAATTCTTCCACAATTTTGGAAGCTGCAGTTCTTACTTCTGGGCCAGGGGACCACTTGTAGTCCTCCCAACACAATACCGGTTTCTGGTCATTTTTTGGACCAATTGGCGGTGGATACATCTGCCGCACTAAGGCACCTTGCACCGTTGATGGATCACGAGCGGTGTATGGGTGCCTTTCCCATAACCTGTTATTAAAGATCAGAGATAGTTTGCACATGAATATTGCTCCAACAAGTAAAGAAGTTGGAATATTTAATACTTACACGCCTTTGGGAACTATAAGCGGTCGGTCAATTTCCTTTAGTCTGAGAACGGCTGAAGTCCTAGTTCTTGGTGTTCTAGCTTTTTTAGCCTGTGCAGTTGACTTAGTTGATCCATTGTTTCCTACTGAGACACTAGAAGAAGCCCTGTTCATCCTAGGCATTGACAAACGCCTATGATGTAAGTGGCCCATCCTGTTTACATAGTGAAAATGCATGCTTATTAGTTAGAAGAAGAATAAAAGGACATGGAACATTATGTAACAACTAAACTAGAAATAATATCAACCATAGTATATTGTTCAAGAGTTGTGTCACTAAATCACTAGACAATATGTATTACTACCAATAGTAAACATACTATATTATTCACCAGTTGTGTCACTATATAATATTTATTGGTACCAAGAAACAAAATGACAAGTGCAAAAGCTATAAATGTTCAGTAATCATCGTCGTCATATTCCGAGTCATGCTCTATTGCATCATCCTCATCTTCGGTCTCATATGTCTCTTCTTCTCCTTCCTCTTGTGGTAAATCTTCTTCCTCATCATTACTCTCTTCTAATTCATCTTCTGAAGATTCTTCTCCCTCATCATTATTGTCTTGATTTTCTATTATTTCAATTTCAGATGGATCAAGCACCACATCATCTGACTCCTTTCTTGGCTCAGCAGACTCATCAACAAATTTGCCAACATCTACAGAAAAACTACCCAGCTGACTAACTTCTTGGAAATATTCATCTGTATTAAATGGGTCATTTGCGCAGTCATCAAGGTTACTCAAGCTGCTGCTTGGCTGAATTGTGAACACAACCCTCCAATCACGAAGATCTCTCCTGGAGGATGCATACTTCAAGTAATAAGCTTGTGTAGCTTGGTGAGCCATGGCAAATGGTTCAAAATTACGAAGCCTTGAAGACCACTGGATCTCCACCAAACCTAATTTTGCATTTGGCTTCACACCTTTGATCGGATCAAACCAACGACATTTGAAGAGTACCATCTCAATTTTTCTACCAGCTGTGAAGGATAATTTGATTATTTCCTCAATGACACCATAGTAATCAAGATGTTGAGTCTCTGAGATGAAGGAAGACAAACAAACTCCTGTGTTCACTGTTTTCAACCTTCTACGTTTTTTCTCAGATACCTCTGATCTAAAGCGAAAGCCATTCACATCATAGGAGCTATAGGAATAGGCTCTAGAGCTGCATCCATTAGCTAAATTCTACAAGTCCTCATCAGTATTATGACCTCCTTTGCACTACAATGAAGTGGAAAAATACTCAGATTATTAAACATAGTAGTAGTTGAATGGAGAGCATATATAAGGCTAATTAAGATTTGCTTACAGCAATCTCGAACAATTACACAAATTCTGATGCCATCATTTGATCAAGGCCCTCCGATGTCAAATTGGGATGCATCGCATATTTTTCCTCCTCAAATGCTCTGCAAATACACGTATGAATATAAACATCCAAACATCTTGCACACCACAATACTAAAATTGCAAATTATTCATCACTTACTCTCGAAATCTGTCAACAGCAGAGCAGTTGGTCAAAATGTACAATCTTGCTGCATTCAACTCTTCACGCGAAAGTTCTCGGGCAGTTGCCCTTCCATGTAGGTTTCCTTCATGCTGAAATACATCTAAGGTACACCCATCATTCTGCATGCGTGTTCCTCCATTATTATATCGAGGATTCTTCTTCCATATAGTGCGAACATGATCACTGAAGTACAGAGAAACACAATTTGTGATCTCCTGTACAATACAAGCTTCAACGATTGAACCCTCCACTCTTGCCTTGTTTCGCACTTTTAAACGAAGATAGTGCATTGCCCTATAACAAATTATTAGAAGTTTCAGTGATACAAGACATAAATAGATTAAAACATGATGTACAGATTAAAGGTATATAGTCTAGCATACCTCTCAAAAACATACATCCAACGATATGCCACAGGGCCGCCAACCCTTGCCTCATATGGGAGATGCACTATCAGGTGTTGCATCACATTGAAGAAGCCCGGTGGGAACATTTTCTCAAGCTTGCATAATAGAACAGGAACCTCCTCCTCAAGTTCACGCATCCGTTTCGGAGCAATTTCTTTGGCACACAATTGCCGATAAAAAAAACTTAGCTCTGCTATGACCTTCCATTCAGGTTCTGGGAGGAAGCCTCGTAGGGCTACTGGCAGGAGGCGCTCCATGATGATGTGGTAGTCATGGCTTTTCAGCCCGATAATTTTTTTTTGTTGTAAGTTCACAGTTTTACTCAAATTAGCAGCAAACCCATCAGAAAACTTCACTTCTTTAAACCACTTAAGGATGGTCATTTTATCATCCTTGCTGACACAATATTTCGCTCTAGGTTTCTTCCACACACCCTTTGAATTCTTGTTCAGGTGTAGCTTTGGTCGATCACAATACAAAGCAACATCAAGGCGTGCTTTGTTGTTATCCTTAGTTTTCTCAGGAATATCAAGGCAAGTGTTCAGAACAGCCTCAGATACATTTTTCTCATTGTGCATTACATCAATGTTATGGCGAAGCAGCAATTTCTGAAAATACTCTAGTTGCCACAAACCACTTATGGCGATCCAATTGTGCTCCTTCCCAAACCCCTCAAATTTACTCTTGCCAGTTTCATCATGAACAAGACTTTTGAGTTGTTCATACACCTCTTCTCCGGACAAGGGCTTTGGTGGAGGATTTAAAACTGTTTTTTTCTTGCGAAAACATTTCACACTCCTGCGAAATGCATGGTTAGTGGGAAGGAATCTCCTGTGGCAGTCAAACCAGCACGGCTTTCTGCCATTCTTCAACGAGAATGTCTTTATGTCAGATCCACATATAGGGCAAGCAAGCTTTCCATGGGTGCTCCAGCATGCTACTAATCCATAAGCTGGAAAGTCGTGAATAGTCCAAAGCAAAGCTGCCTTTAAGGTGAAATTTTGCTTTCGATAACTATCATAAGTTTCTACACCATTTCTCCATAAATCATCAAGTTCATCAACTAGAGGCTGCATAAAAATGTTTAGGTTCTTTCCTGGATGATCTGGACCAGGAATAACTAGTGCAAGGATCAGGTTACTCTGCTTCATGCACATTTCTGGTGGAAGATTATAAGGTACAACAAATACTGGCCAACACGAGTAGGAGGCTGCTTTAATACCAAAAGGTGTGAAGCCGTCAGTCGCTAGACATAGCCTTATATTCCTTACTTCCTCAGCAAATTTTTTAAATTCCTTATTAAATTCCTTCCAAGCTTCACCATGAGAAGGGTGAACCATTACTTCATCACTGTTACGAGGCCTTGCGTGATAGTCCATGTACTTGGCTGTGCTTTGTGACATGTACAACCGTTGTAGCCTAGGAGTAATTGGGAGATATCGCAGAACTTTTCTTGGTATCTTCGTAGATTTATTTCCTGCGGTTGTTTCCTCATATCTAGGTTATTTGCAGATAGTGCATTTTTCTTTATTTTCATTCTCTTTATAATAAATCATACAATTATTGGGGCATGCATGAATTTTGACGTAAGGCATTGCTAGACTATGCACAAGCTTCTTGGACCTATGGAAGTTTGCTGGGAGATCTTTTGCAGCATCGTCCCCAACAATGTCATGTATAAGAGTCATCATCTCATTGTAACAAGCTTCTGACAGGTTATGTTGTGTTTTAATAGTCATTAGCCTTCCTACAATGGATAGACGTGATTGTTTGGTCTTCTCATGCAATGGTTTGTCGGCTTCCATCAACATTTCGTAGAATTTTTTGGCAGCTTTTGTTGGCTCATCACCTTTAGAAACTCCTTCAGCAACAATTGCATCAACTAGCATGTCATTCATTCTATCTTCATCTCCCACGTTATCATGCTCTACATTTTCAGGTACATCAGACTCCCCGTGGCTAGTCCATCTCTCGTATCCTAACATGAACCCATTGCTGCACAAGTGTGTGGTCATGACATCCCTTGTGCGCTTATGACGGCAAAAGCACTTGCTACAAGGACAATGGGATTCCCCGTTTACAGCAGCATCGGGCAATGAGAATGCATGATCTAGAAAATTATCTACTCCATGTTGCCAAGCATCACTGATCAACTTCCCTCGTCTCTCTTTGTACATCCAACTACGGTCCACATCTACATTGCTACAAAAATGTAGAACCGGGTGGGTTTTGTACATTAGTTATATATGGAAGCAGGAGGTATAGTATAAGCATTGGATTTAATCATGAATGTAAAGTGAATATATATATTAATTATATAGTAACAGTGAGAACATCAATCAAACAATTCTATATTTGGCCTACATTGGCCATAACTAACAAGATGGTCGTTAGGAGCTCTATCCAAATAAGATAACTAATGTGCAAGTTTATTAATACCTATTTCAACTTTCAGAACCAGAAACTGAGGGAACTGTTCAGGTTATTCATGGCCATCAGAAGCACATACTAGTTGGAGATAAGTTACTTTTTCATGTAGCATACTATCTAATTGTGATGTGAATCTGTAAGAAAGTGGAGTCATATGATAGATTCATAGTTCAATTAACTGAAAAATAAATTATGTACTGCAGCACCAAGTGAGTTGTACCAAAAACAGGTGAAACCACCTTAAAGTTGCTACTGTAGTAAACACATAAAACATAACCTTTTTGCGAGAATACCAGCTAAATCCTAGATTTAAGGTTCCACAAATATTCTCTCTGTTTCATACAAAATTAGTTCACTAACATAGTATAGAAAGAAAAGAAAGAAAACAAGATCAACTCGTACAACAAGAAAACTTGCCAAACTAAAATTATGAACCGCCAACAAACCAATACTGATGGATCGTGCAGAAAGGAAATTGCAATGTAGAATTAATGGACAATCAGCACAATCACGCAAGACAGGAAGGAAGAAAAGTACTTAAGGGGGTGTGACAGAGATGAGGAGAGAGGGGAATGGGGAGGGAGAAGAGAATGATACCGTGGCGTCCCACTGTGATCGCTGCGTGCTGATTGATCGGCCATCGCAGAGGAAGCAGAGGAACCCCTGACCACCCGTCGGAGTGGAAGCAGAGGGACGTCGGGCACCCCTCGAGCTAGATTGGTTTGGAGAACGAGGACGTGTTTGTTTTCAAAGAGGACCAGGAGACTATGGCGGTTAGTTTAGGACCTGATTTGGTGCGTGGTGCGCCGGCGCGGGAGAATTTTTTGGTGGCCGCGCCAAGAAATCAGCGCCAGATCGCCAAATAATTCGGTAACAGGAGTTCACGGCTGCGAGGTGGGCATTAACCACTACGCGAGGAACGTGAAAAAAAAAGATAACCACGAGGCCTCCTCAACGGATTCAACGGACTCAATTATATTGTCCCATGCAAACCACGGTACTTATCAGGGTTCGAGTAGCAATAGAACATGAGCATATCTCATTATCTCTACATCACATAATCGTGTCAATGTTGCAACAAATTGTCTCTGGTGTACGTGCTGATTAACTAATTGACCAAACAACTCAGTCTTCACATTTATTTGTGTCAAAATTTCCTCAATTTCAGTTTCAGAAAAAAAATCCCAAATTGCCTACTATGTACTGACCTGCAGAGATTGGGCGTGGTTAGGTCGTGGCCCGCCCAGACGGTGTCGAAGAAGTCGCCGTGCTTGCAGGAGGCAGGGTCGGACTGGCCGCGGCGGCGATGTAGTGGAGGTAGCTCCGGGGCCGCCAGTCCTCGTCCGTCTTCTCCGCCAGTGCGGGCTCTCCCCACCCAACCCCCGCTTCCCCATCCAGCTCATCGCGGCACGGGAATCTGCTGCTGCTGCCTGCCGCTTGACATTGGGGGCAAATCTGAGACGGGAGTGGAGGAGGACGGAGGCAAGTCAGGTGACACATCTAGGCGGCGACCGGCGGTGAGACAGATCGGTGAATGTGAGCAGCAGGACAGAGGGGATGTAAGCGGCGGGGCTGGTCAACGGCGCTTTGAGAAAGTCTAGTATAGATATTTTCCGAGGAGGCATACGCCACAACTTGTCTGATGTCCACCTGGTATAGCACGCTCTACTAACTTGTTTCGGTCTTAGGTTCGAACCATGCAGTGCACTTAGTTTTTTGCGCACGTCATTAATTAATTATTAGCAAGTATGAAATCATATAGGAGTACAATAACTTTTATACTTTTATTTTTTGGACCATTTGTTTTTTCTAAAAAAATCCTATTAATTCTTAGATTTCTAACAGTTCGTTTGGCACATACATGATTCTTTTTTTTTGACATGGCACATACATGATTTTTTTTAACACAGTACAAACGCAAGCGCTCATATAAACGCGCATACACTCACCCCTATGAATGCACACACGCACACCCTATCCCTATGAGCACCTCCGAGAGTCTGAGCCGGCATATCATCTAGAGATTTTACGAAGTGACCGTAGGTGCCTCGTAGTCGACGGAAACATCTCCTCCCACTGAAAGCATATCGCCAGAAATCCTGAAATAAATCCAGGATAAATGCGAGCACCAGAACATGAACCCTAGTGGGCTGGGGATACCACTGTCCACCTAACCATCCCAATCATAGGTTTGTTCGCACATACACGATTCTTGGTATGATCATAATAAGTTGGATGATCCATTGGTGTGTTGTATTTGGTGCCATCGAACTCAAGATCTGGCACCCCACCACGACTAAGACGCCGAAGGAGGACACCACACTTGCCATCCATCAACCACGAACCCAGCACATGTTCCGTCTTCCAGATGTCATCGATGCAAACCACAATCTGCATCAGCTCCTGGACTACCTCCCAAGCTCCGCGTCGACGTTGGGGCAGACACCGTCGCAATGGTGGAGCCCGAGGACACATGTCCACCACGAGGATGCTGCCGCCGCCACACCATCCTTGCTTGAACATGCTGGTTTTCAAAACCATCCCCAACCATAGGGCCGATCAACTTGTCGGGGAAGGATATGAAGAATCTTTATTCAGCGTCGCCATCGCCGCCGCCGAAGCCAAGACGATGAACAACCTAAACAAGAAAGCTACTTTAGGCTAAAATTATCCACACACACGTGGATCCGGCGACCCCCTCAGCACCGACGACCGAGCTCGTCGGCGGAGGGGAGCCGCCGAAGGACAGCGGCGGAGGAACTCTCCTTGGGAGAGACGCTGACGACATCGCCCTTTTTCTTCCTGAGGAAGAAAGAACGACCCAATGTATCTGTCTTCCACTGCTTAACGGTTGATTTGTTGTGTTTGTGGTATCGGACAAGGATTGTACGTAAAGAATCATATGTATATAATAACTCTTTTTTAGTTTCGAAATAAGGAACTCGGGTTTGTAATAAGTCACGATAGTACTAATACTTCATAACCATCCGTAGGTGTTTACTAAGGACCCTATAAAATGCTGATGAAAAATACGAACGGGTTCATATTGTACGAACATAGCCCAACCATCGCAGGGGACGGCAACACTTTGAAATGGTAAGGCCTCTGTGGGTCCATGTGGCAGACTCTTTGTAGAAAAAGCGATGCCTCCCTTTTACTTCCTTGGTTAGGAGGAAAAAGAATTGTCGCACTGTTTCGGACAAAAAGATCATATGTATGTATAGGATCGTATGCATAGCATGACACTTTCTTAATTTTAAAATACAACACTCATCCTCGTTATAATTCAAGATGTTAATTAATACTTCACGACACATTTGCATTTAATAATATACATGAAAGTCGGGGTCCTTCTAGGCAAGTTGCATTTATTAAAAAAAATAAACGTACAAGGCAAGTTACAGAAGTCCATGACTAAGAAATTAGCAAACTAGTACTCTTGTAAGTGCAATTGTTTTAACCATCATATTTGTATTGTCCTGTACAAATTTTTTTAAGCATCCTATATATTAATTCTGAAAAAGAACATAATGCACTCGCTTATAATTGCAATGCTAGATGTTAGTTCTTGGAATCTTGTTATACTGAATTATCTGGAATATAACATCGGTCATTCTACATTCATCGATGTTGTCCATTGAAACATATCATCGAGAGGGAAAGTCAACCGTCAGTTATCACTATACACCGTCGGGTATTTTCTCAAATAACCGAGAGGCACACATGTACCGTCGGCCATTTTCACTCATAGGTGAGAGTTTTGTTTTCACCTTCGGCTATTAAATTTCACCGTCGGGCATTACGTGTAATCCCCGTGGGTGTGGCAAAAACCGTCGGGCATTACATGTAATCCCCGAGGGTGTACCGAAAACCGTTGGCCATTACAGTTAACCGTCGGGCATTACATGTAATCCCCGTGGGTGTAGGAAAAACCGTCGGGCTTTACGATGAACCGCCGGGCATTAAGTTGGATACCCGAGGGGTGAATTTTCACCGTCGGGCATTCTAGTATACCGTCGGGTATTAGTAATAATACTTGTGAGTTGACACTAACCGTCGGCCATTATAACTACCGTCGGTTATTACTATAATAACCGATGGCCTGTCGGCTATTAGATTTCACCGTCGGAAATATGGTGATTTCTAGTAGTGTGAGGGCGAGATGTGCAGCACCGCTCGTGCGTCATAGAGGTGGTATGCCGGAAGGGCTGGCTGGGTCCCGGGTTTGGGCGGGCGAGGCTGTGGGCGAAAGCCGCACTCCGGTTGCGGCCAGAGCCATCGATGGCAGCGCCTACGGGCACCTTCCCCTTGTTGAAGGCATCGATATTGCAGTCCTCTCCTTTCCTTGCTCGACATGCTTGGGGAAAACCCTAGATCCGGTCTGTTGGATCGGACGATGACTACGTCATTGGCTCTGCTCGGCGCCGTGTTTCCTCTTATGGACATCGTCTTGGAGCTAGGCTCGGTCAGAGGGACTTGGTGCTCATGGAGGTGGTTGTTGGCGACTTGTCTGACATCTTTGTGAGAGCAACAGAAGCACCCTTCACATGCAAGGTGCGCCAGGCGAGTTATGTCTGCCAACCTCGCGGGATTGGAGCGGCATATGTTTGCTCTTTCGTACATAGCGTTCCTCTTCGATGTCGTCGAGATTCATGGATATGGTTGTGGCAGCCTAGATTGATATGATGGTTTTCGGTGTGCACTCTCGTAGTGGCGAAGACACTCGAGTGCCTGGCCGTGCGTGTTGTGGGGTGTTTGCCTTTCTGGCGTGTTGTATGTATTGTCGTACTTTTGGCCTAGTCTTGCTAGGCGCTGTTATAGGTTTTTGCTTGGTTTTTCTCAATAAACCGTACAACCCTTTTTTCTTTCTTCTTTTTAGTACTCGTCTTATGCGGTACATTCCTCCTTTGGAGATGTTATACTTGTAATACCTCTTTGTGATCAATGAATTTGATAGCTCTCTTGCCAACATTCTAAAAAAAAGCTAGGAAAGGAGACTCGCAAACACACATGTTGAGAGCTAGGACAAGAGCTCTTTGGCCTGTGATCTCCACGCATGGTGCTTGAGTGGTGCCCTGCTGCTTTGTCTTCTCCTTCTTCGAGTGTGTGCGCGTGCACACGGATAGACACGAGGCAGAAGGGGACAAGAAACAAAGAGAAATGCTTGCTAGAATCAAGTGGGAATGGGGAAGTGGTAGCCATTACCATTAGGGGTGGACCAGAGAGAGAATCATGGCCCGATGTATGTAGGCGAGGAGGAATCAAGGGCATGTTGCAGTGGCCAAGGACACTCACTCACTCACGTGATGAGAAGAGGTGGCCGAGGGAGGAAGACGTCGGACACGCAGACAAAGCCGGGGGAGATGGCCATTGCTGCGTGCGGCATAGCATTACCATGTGAATCTGATCTGAGCCGATCTCGGAGCCGACCCCGGAGGTGCCCATGGCCTCCTGTCTTGCCTCGACCACCACCTCGCTCGATTTGCATGCTAAAGGAAAAGGAGAAAACCATGGAGTAGGAGGCAAATTTTTGTGTTTTGACCCTTTTTGCGTATTTTAGCAGGATCTGACCCTGGTCTGATTTTTTTTCGGGATTTGACCCTTTTGGCTACCGCCACTGGACAACGGCGGTAGCGTTTCACAGGCTACCGCCGCCCACCCTGGCGGTAGGTTTCCTAGACGGCCATTTGGCCGTTAACGGCCGCTGACATGGCAAAGTGTCCTACCGCCGTGGCCGGTGGTGGTAGGGTAGCGGAACCTACCATCGGGGTCCCTGGCGGTAGGGTCCTGGATAAGGTTGTGAGGGGTGGGGGCTGTGCTCCCCCACCCACTCATTCACCCCCATTCCCCATCTCACTCTTTCGAGCTGAAGGCCTCTTCTGCCCTCTTCTCCTCACACAAGGCCCTCTCAAATCTCACTCTTTTGCTTGAGATTTGTCCGGTGGATCCGGAGCACTTTCATCACCCAAGGTACCTTCCTCACTCCCCCTAATTTTGGTTGGTTGGAATCATGTATTTTGCTCATTTTTTTTGCAAACCCTAGTTCATGATTTTGTTGTGGTGAAATCAATGTATATGATGCATTTAGGGTAATGTTTGTGCTTTGACAATGTATTGTGTGACTAGCATTGTTTGGGTACTAAGAACTACTCCCTCCGTTCCTTTATGTAAGGTGCATTATTTTCGGCACGGTGACCAAGGCGCATAATTATAGAGGTGTTAGGACAAAATTACCCTTCACAAATCAGTGAGTCCAGGAAAGTACGAGATACATGCAATCGAGAGAGAGAGAGATAGTTTCCTTCTTTTGATACAAGGAGAGATACAGGAAATCAGGAGAGAGATACTTTCCTCTTTCTGGAGGGATAAAAAGGGAATTATGAGGATTTAGAACAAATGCACCTTACATTTTGAATTTTTATCAAAAAACAAATACACCTTATATAAAGGAACAGAGGGAGTTTCATTTAGGGTTTTGTTAGGGTTAGGTTTAATGTTATGGATAGGGTTAAGGTTATGGTTAGGGTTATGCTTAAGTATATGCCTATGATGCCCGTTATAGTAGTTACCCCTCGAATTGTAGCTCGATCTAGTCCTAGGGTTAGAGTTTTTGTCAAGAAACGGTTAGGATTTTTGCCTTGGATGACCGTTATAGTAATCCCTCGACTTCTAGGATGGGATCGATAATCTTTGTTGAGACTTCTGCGGAGGTGGCGGCGAAGCGTGAACGTGCAGTCATTGAGGAAAAGATGGACCCGTGGGTCGAAGCCGTCGATGCGTTGAATGCGGCTTGTAGAGACTTTTCAAAGTACTATGTGTCCAAGTGCGACGATGACAAAGTTAAGTTCTACCAATCTAAAGAGAAAAACATAAGCAATCTCAAGAAGGAAGAGAAATTTCATAGACGTGCTCTTGCAAGGCAAATTGCATTGTGCGGAACAAGGGATGAAGTGCATGAGATGGACTTTAAAAACCTTGGCCAGATCATTGACTGGCTAGTTAGGCAACCATCATCGGCGATAGCTAGTCGGGCTTCTCGTTGGGCTTGGGTCCGTGAAAGAAATGATGTCATTTCTTGCAACCCGGGGCCGTATGACAAAGATGTCGTGTTGATCGACGAATAAAGGGGGTTGAACCACATGATGTCGTAGTGTCATTTGGACTATAATGGCATATACCCTTACCATTTATGTAACCTATGTCATTTGAAACTTCTACTTATGTTATGTAAGCTATGTCATTTGAATTCATTCTTATGTTATGTACCTTATGTCATTTGAACCCGTGAGAACTTTGTGTCTTAGGTCATATTCTAAATAAGCTATGTTTTGTGTTTGTCTTATATCATTTGATTTAAGTTTTGTTTTGTTTATTTTCCTATAGCATGGAAAAAAAGACCCCGGCGGTGCAGATAGCATATGAGAAGTGTGAAGGAGAACGACGCCATAGGACGATCATAGGCATAGTTGGGACAAACAAAATATCTTCTTCCTTCTGTCCATGACTACTTGCGGTCGGTGGATACCATCACTTTGCAAACATCTCCACACCAGCATGATGGAGTTCTAATATCTTTGTCCTTCACCTTATCCAACTTGGCCTCTGCCCACTTGTCCGACATGTCCTCGTGGTTAGCACACGGGGGCCTCGTCATGGAACTGGATGAAGCCATGCCTATGAAGAACAATTGGGTTGTTAGTAAAGTAAATAAGCATGTATAGATGCAAGAAAAACAATAAACAAGAACGAATTAAGTCAATAAATTTAATTACCATTCGTATTATTTCAACCATCAGGGTTAAAGTAAAATGTCAATAGGCCTTCCTCTATCAACCCTTCTCGTCCTACGACCACGACCACCGACTCCTCTAAGACTCGACCGTCCTCCACGCCCACTGTCGTTGTCAAAACCGGCAGACCTCGGGGTAGGGGGTCCCGAGCTGTGGATCTAGGGTCGATGGGTAACAAGGGACGACGAACATAGTGTTTACCCAGGTTCGGGCCCTCTCGAAGAGGTAAAACCCTACGTCCTGCTTGATTGTATTGAATGTATAACGTGGTTTACAGAGTAGATCGACCTCGAGATCAGCATGAGCTAAACCCTAAGGCTATGAGGTGATGAATGTAGCTCTAACCCTAATGACTACAACCCTCGGTTTATATAGACACCGATAGGGTTAGGGTTACCGGAGATAGATTACAACACGAGGGAAATAGATCTCGTCCATCCTTGACTTGGAGGGCACACCACGGCTTCATAGATCTCCAGTCGCCATACGGCTCCACCAGTCCGGCCCATGTACAATGGGCCGTCGCCCCGAGGACCCCTTAGTCCATAACTCCCTCAGTAGCCCCCGAACTTGCCTCCAACGCCAAGACTTGTATCCGGTATCCATTCATCCGACCAGTATTCGGCTTGCGGGGCGAGTTCTTCAGTATGTCTCTCCCATGTTCAGAAGCAAGAGATGTCCGGAATCTGAAACAGCAGTTTTGTTTAACACCGAAGGTAATAATAGAAATAACGCTCAAGCACAAATGATGCCTCCATCTGACAACTTTTTCTATTTCAACGAAGAGTCGCTCCCGGCCATAACACCAAGCAGTTACTATTTCTCGAAGCACGGCTCGAGGCCGACGCCACGTCTGGCACGTCCCCTCGAGGTGGAGATCGTGTCCCACTTTTCGGGGGATATGGTTAATGATTTTGATTCCCCTCCCCACTCATAACGTCGCGGGCATATCGGGAAGTGGAGAAGCCAACGGCATGGAAAGGAAATCCCAGGCCTGTCATCGGCCTATAAAGGGGGGGCTGCTACAGTCTGCATCCCACGCTTTCTTCCACCTCCCGCTCACGCAGATCCTCAGAGCTCCAGCGCCCCTTTCCTCTGCTTCCACAGCAAATCCCTCTTTGCCTCCTTCGACCATGGCTTGATCCGGAGCCAATGGAAAGTGGGAGGCCTCCAGCGTCACCGAGGGGGACATCTTGAAGCTGAAGGTGTAGGAGATATGCCCTAGAGGCAATAATAAATGTTATTGATTATCTCCCTGTTCATAATTAGGTTTATGTTCCATGCTATAACTGCTATGGTTCTCGAGTCTGCAAATAAAACGAGGCTCGGAGGAAGACTCATATGCACGTGTGGAATAATAAACGATAAAATGTATTCCTAGTCAAGCCTCTATGACTGGCTCAAGTATTGCATGATGATCCTGTTTTCCTGATCATGGGCATGACTATGCCAGCAATTTTGAGGGCACAATGTTAGCAGAACATTTGTGTTGAATCGACCCGATTGATGTTATGCTATGAGGTTCTTTCGTCACAAGTTAATGGTTAATAACACAGAGAAGGTTAATGTTTGCATGATTCCTTAGACCATGAGAGTATCGAGTTTCTTCATGCTTGCTTCATGAACTTTGGGGTTTGTTAAACGTCATCCGTAAATGGGTGGCTATTCCGGCGGCTTATGGGTTCATGGAAAAGTGTGTCAAGTAACTTGATAGCTCAAGATTGGGATTTGCTCCTCCGGCGATGGAGAGATATCTCTGGGCCCTCTCGGTGTTACGGTATCCATCATCGTCTGGCCAGACACTTTGTGATTTGATCACGGGGATGCCGGAACATGGTAACGAGAAAAGAGAACAATACCGGTAACGAGGTAACTAGCATAGTGGACAAGTGTTGATCCACGGGAATGCCAACATGTCTCACCTCGGGTATTTGTAACATATCACGAAGCAACAGGAATAGCACACGGCAACTGGAGGTTCACTCGAATATTCATTCGTGTGGGTATAGGGGTCAATATGGGTGTCCACGGCTCCGATGTTGATCATTGATCGGAAGGGGTTCCGTGTCATGTCTATACTTCACCGAACCTATAGGGTCACACGCTTAAGGGTCATCTATCTGTTGAATACTAGACAGGGAGTCTGAGAGAAAATCACCGAAAAAGTTTCGGACACCGAAAAGTTTCGGACAGCGGAAAAGTTCCGCAGAGAGAGGTCACCGGATGAGTTCCGGTGAAACTGAAAAGTTGTTTCAGGGGATACCATTAAGTCAAAATGGTTTCGGCACATGCCTGATAATTCTTGGAGGATACCAGAATCATTCTGGAAACTTCTGGGAATTTTCTGGAAGAAAAACCGGAAATGTCCCGGGGCTGCCGGAACCGCTTCAGATGCTTTTCGCAGATGAAATCACTAAACTGGAATTGTTCCAGAACGCATTGAAAATTATTTTAGTGGGTACTGGAAATGTTCTAAGCCCACATAAATATTTTCAGTTCGAACGGACGCTGAAAAATGTCGTCGTGAATAGTGAAAGTGCTTTTTGGGAATTTTATGGAAAGCACCTTTTTGGAAATTCCAAAAGGGCCTTCTAGAAGGGGAAGGAGGGCATGGCACCTCATGGGGGGGGTCCCCCCCCAAGGGTGGCCGGCCAAGGAGGTGGAGCACCATGGTGCTCCACATGGCACTCCCATATGGCATATTCCCTTTTGGAAAGGGATATTCCAAGGGCACTTTGGGGTTTTTGTGTGACAATTTTACCCCTTGGCTAGCCTATATATAGGAGTGATCTTGGCAGCCATTTCCCCATCCTTAGCTCTCACACAAGCCATGCATGATCTGGCATTCTCTCTCCCTCCCAGCGAAATAGTTTCGTAGAGCCGAAAGGCTGTCTGGGTTCCGGTGGGAACTAGTTCTGGACGGCGAAGCCCTACCGGATAGATGACACCGTATGTGTGCAACTCTGTAGAGAGGTCGTAGTTTCGATCTTAGTGCCCGAGGGGCTGTTCGAGAGTGCCTCCCGAAGGGCTGTCCAAGTGACGGTCCGAGTTCTGTGAGTCCTCCCGAAGGGCTGTCCGAGTGACCGTTCGAGTTTCGAAGGTCCTCCCGAAGGGCTGTCCGCGACATCGTCTGGGGGACTGTTCGACAGCCTCCCGGAGGGCTGTCCGAAGGGAAGACGAGGGTATACATCCTCGCGGTTGGGAGGTTGTAAATCCTAGCTGCGGGGATCTGCACCGCCGATCGTCATCGACTCTACTTCCGCTGCGCTTCGAGTCGGTAACGAAAATGATCAAACCTTGTATGCAGTCTCCATAGTGGTCCTGGGCTGGTGCGTAGGTCGGAAAATTTTTGTTTTCTGCTGCGTTACCCTACAATTACCTCTGGATTTACTTTAATAATTCATTTTAGAGTTTCATACACTCTAGCCCATTGCAAAATGTTTGTTGCAAAAGGGTTGTTCAGTATTATGAATAACATGAAGGGCCATGCTTCCATCCAGATGGGACGTAAATTATGAATATTGATGGTAATATGATACATCCATAACACTGACGCTAAATGTCGCAAGACTAAAAGAATACCACACAAGTGTGGCACTGCATTTGGTCACATTGGAGAAACCCGCATGGAAAATTCCATTATGATGGATTTTGAAGTCATTTGATTTTGAATCATCTGACACTTGCAACTTTTCTCCGAAAAGTGAAGTGACTAAAATACCGTTCACAGGCCATAAGGAACGAACAAAGAACGTATTGGTGATCATGCATCATGATGTATGTAGTCCAATAAATGTTGTTGCAAGTAGTGGATTTATCTATCTTCAGAAATGACTCAAGTAGATATATGGATATTTACTTGATGAGACGTAAGTCTAGATCTTTTGAATTCAGTCAAAAGGTTTTCGACAATGAAGTAGAAGTTATTGTAACAAGAAAATTATGTTTCTACAATTGGCTTGCAGAAAGGAATATTTGAGTTACAAGTTTAGCGAATGTCTGATGAGTTGTGAAAGGGGTTTCATAACTTGCACCTCCCGGAACACCACTGCAAGTGGAAAGTCCGTGAAGATGTAATCGAACCATTTATGACATGGTAAGATCAAATATGACATAAATAAATTTGCCATTATCCCTTTTAAAGTGATGCTTTAGAGACTGCGGCTTTTACACTGAAAAGAGCTCCATCAGGTCTGTTGAAATGACGCCATGGTATGGTACGCCCAACCATGTTGTATCTTTTCTTAACATTTGGAATATGGGGCTTGTGTAAAAGGTTACAAACCTATTCCAAATCAGACAAGTGCTACTTTGTAGGTTATCCCAAGTAATTGGGTATTCCTCCCTCACTATACCGAGGCAAATAGGTTTGCCACAAAGAACGGTATGCTTTTTGAAGAAAATGGTTCTTTCAAAAGGTAAGTGGGAGAATAGTGCAACTCGACGAGATAAACAGTATCTTCGTCATTAGGTCAAAGGAAAGAGACCTTGGAAGTAATTCCAGAGTTTCCTACTGCGACTGATATGAAAGTCTCTACAATAAAATGTATGGACTTCGATCGAACTTGCAGCTGAACCACGTGGGCAAGGCTCGTGCAAACCTCTCAGGTGCGCAAACGAGATATTGTTGTTAGACAACAGTATACCTACGATACACAAGGAAGCGTTGATGGGCCCTGACTCCGGAATTGGCTAAATGCCAATACAATCCGAGATAGTTTCCATATAAGTGATTCAAGATTAAAACCTTGATACACCTTTCGGAAGACTTAGAGTCTGACGAATATTTATGGAACTATAACTGATACGAATAAAAATGTTTTATCCATAAAGCTCGACTTGTTGCAATATACAAGTTCAAGGAGTTGACTACGATGAGGTTGCTTCACCGTAGCGATGCTTAAAGTCGGTTCGGGTTGAACTAGCATTAATACATATTTCAATCATGAGATATGAAACAAGGATGACGAAAGGATTTCCATCTGATGGAAATGAAACCAAGGACTTGCATGTGTTACAGTCCAAGGTATTTTGTCAGTCCAAAGGATGCTAGTAAGTATGCAAACTTCAGAGTTCCAGCGATGGATAGAAGATAGCAAAATGGAGTTGGAATCTTCGTGTTTTGATGATATGGTTAAAAGGGTTTTGACTTCATCAATGGGTAACAAAGATGCTTATGATTCAAGAAAGTAAGTGGGAGCATAATAAAATTTCTAAAAAAAGGTTGTGTGCTTGACACATTGTTAATTGGAAATAAATTTCTTGACATGAATTAGGACTTCATTTGAAAATAGTTTTTCGATGAAGTGCTTGGGCTAAATAGCCTTTATATTAGGCATGATGATCTATGGAGATAGATTTACCTAATGGGGCTGAGCAAAGATACATATTGACAAGATGCTAAAACCTTTTAGCATTAAAAACGTCAAGGAGTGATTCTTGCCGAAGTCACATGGAAAGAGTTTTCGCAAGACTCGGTGTCCCAAAAACACTGATGAGCAAAATACATGATGGAGATTCCACACACCTTCGTGTTTGGATTAATCATGTATTCCATGGTATGTAAAACAACCAGATATGTCCAATACTCCAAAGTTGTTATGAGTATGGATACCAAGGTGATCAAAAGTACTGATCATGGGACAACAGTGAAAAAGGGTCATTGAGTACTATAGTAGCACTGATGACATGTTTTCTCGCAAGCGGAGATCATGAAGAGTTCGTTGTAAAAAGGTTACATCGATACAGTCTTCATCCATGCTCCAAGCGATTTTCAATTTAAATTAAGGGTTTTGTGTAACACACAATGTGGTGGCACAGTTAGTTGGAAAATGTTCCAAACAAGTTACTGTGGCGAATTCTATAACAGAGGCAAAGTATGTTGCCGCTTTTAAAAGCGACAAAGAAGATGTTGAATCATATAGTTCATTCATGAACTTAGTATGGTTCCAAGATGGCTTTTGTCAATGGGACACTACTGCAAGTAGTTGCTCCATAACTCAGTCTGAGGAATCCAGGTTCGACCTGTGATGCGCATACATACCAAGCCAAGTCCACACAAAATATGAATTTTGTGAAAGCGTGAAGACGCGAGGATATGCAAAGATACACACGGAGCTGAAGTCGTCAGATCCGTTGGACATTCAGGCTATACCACAAGCGAAGCATATTTACACCGGTGTGCCACAGGTGTAAAGTGCATTAGCATTAACTAGATTATTGACTCTAGTGCAAGTGGGAGTCTGTAGGAGATATGCCTTAGAGGCAATAATAAATGTTATTGATTATCTCCCTGTTCATAATTAGGTTTATGTTCCATGCTATAACTGCTATGGTTCTCGAGTCTGCAAATAAAACGAGGCTCGGAGGAAGACTCATATGCACGTGTGGAATAATAAATGATAAAATGTATTCCTAGTCAAGCCTCTATGACTGGCTCAAGTATTGCATGATGATCCTGTTTTCCTGATCATGGGCATGACTATGCCAGCAATTTTGAGGGCACAATGTTAACAGAACATTTGTGTTGAATCGACCCGATTGATGTTATGCTATGAGGTTCTTTCGTCACAAGTTAATGGTTAATAACACAGAGATGGTTAATGTTTGCATGATTCCTTAGACCATGAGAGTATCGAGTTTCTTCATGCTTGCTTCATGAACTTTGGGGTTTGTTAAACGTCATCCGTAAATGGGTGGCTATTACGGCGGCTTACGGGTTCATGGAAAGGTGTGTCAAGTAACTTGATAGCTCAAGATTGGGATTTGCTCCTCCGGCGATGGAGAGATATCTCTGGGCCCTCTCGGTGTTACGGTATCCATCATCGTCTGGCCAGACACTTTGTGATTTGATCACGGGGATGCCGGAACATGGTAACGAGAAAAGAGAACAATACCGGTAACGAGGTAACTAGCATAGTGGACAAGTGTTGATCCACGGGAATGCCAACATGTCTCACCTCGGGTATTTGTAACATATTACGAAGCAACAGGAATAGCACACGGCAACTGGAGGTTCACTCGAATATTCATTCGTGTGGGTATAGGGGTCAATATGGGTGTCCACGGCTCCGATGTTGATCATTGATCGGAAGGGGTTCCGTGTCATGTCTATACTTCACCGAACCTATAGGGTCACACGCTTAAGGGTCATCTATCTGTTGAATACTAGACAGGGAGTCTGAGAGAAAATCACCGAAAAAGTTTCGGACACCGAAAAGTTTCGGACAGCGGAAAAGTTCCGCAGAGAGAGGTCACCGGATGAGTTCCGGTGAAACTGAAAAGTTGTTTCAGGGGATACCATTAAGTCAAAATGGTTTCGGCACATGCCTGATAATTCTTGGAGGATACCAGAATCATTCTGGAAACTTCTGGGAATTTTCTGGAAGAAAAACCGGAAATGTTCCGGGGCTGCCGGAACCGCTTCAGATGCTTTTCGCAGATGAAATCACTAAACTGGAATTGTTCCAGAACGCATTGAAAATTATTTTAGTGGGTACTGGAAATGTTCTAAGCCCACATAAATATTTTCAGTTTGAACGGACGCTGAAAAATGTCGTCGTGAATAGTGAAAGTGCTTTTTGGGAATTTTATGGAAAGCACCTTTTTGGAAATTCCAAAAGGGCCTTCTAGAAGGGGAAGGAGGGCATGGCACCTCATGGGGGGGGTCCCCCCCCAAGGGTGGCCGGCCAAGGAGGTGGAGCACCATGGTGCTCCACATGGCACTCCCATATGGCATATTCCCTTTTGGAAAGGGATATTCCAAGGGCACTTTGGGGTTTTTGTGTGACAATTTTACCCCTTGGCTAGCCTATATATAGGAGTGATCTTGGCAGCCATTTCCCCATCCTTAGCTCTCATACACAAGCCATGCATGATCTGGCATTCTCTCTCCCTCCCAGCGAAATAGTTTCGTAGAGCCGAAAGGCTGTCTGGGTTCCGGTGGGAACTAGTTCTGGACGGCGAAGCCCTGCCGGATAGATGACACCGTATGTGTGCAACTCTGTAGAGAGGTCGTAGTTTCGATCTTAGTGCCCGAGGGGCTGTTCGAGAGTGCCTCCCGAAGGGCTGTCCAAGTGACGGTCCGAGTTCTGTGAGTCCTCCCGAAGGGCTGTCCAAGTGACCGTTCGAGTTTCGAAGGTCCTCCCGAAGGGCTGTCCGCGACATCGTCTGGGGGACTGTTCGACAGCCTCCCGGAGGGCTGTCCGAAGGGAAGGCGAGGGTATACATCCTCGCGGTTGGGAGGTTGTAAATCCTAGCTGCGGGGATCTGCACCGCCGATCGTCATCGACTCTACTTCCGCTGCGCTTCGAGTCGGTAACGAAAATGATCAAACCTTGTATGCAGTCTCCATAGTGGTCCTGGGCTGGTGCGTAGGTCGGAAAATTTTTGTTTTCTGCTGCGTTACCCTACAGAAGGAGGCCGGCTATTTGCCGACCAATGTTGCTCATCGGGCCCCCGAAGAGGGCCATATCATCCCCACGCTCCAGCCAGGTGAGAGGGTCATGTTTCTTCCCCATTTTCTTTGGGGGCTAGGATTTCCCTTGCACCCCTTCGTGCGGGGGCTGATGTTCATCTACGGGCTAGATTTTCATGACCTAGCCCCAATTCCCTCCTCCACATTTCGACCTTCATCGTCTTCTGTGAAGCGCTCCTCCGAGTTCAGCCGCACTTCGGTTTATGGCTGAAGGTGTTCAACGTCAAGCCCAAGGTGGTTGGCGGCGAGCATGCGGACTGTGGAGGGGCCATGATTAGTAAACTGACGAGGGTCCAGTGGCCGGATGGCCACTTCGTCGAAACCATCCGAATGTGGCAAAAGGAATGGTTTTACATCACCGAGCCGTGGGAGGCCGCCTGGGGAGCGGCCCCCGCATTCAGTTCTGGACCCCCTACCAGATTGGCCTCTTGGACCACCAAGAGCCCGGACCGGGGGTGTGTTGCCGATAAGGAAGAGTTGCAGAAGCGCGTCGACAGCATAATAGAGACCGTCCCGAAGCTGGTCGACGTGGTCCAGATCATGCTCCACCACCGGCTCCTCCCCTGCCAGGAGAGGGCCAAGCCTATGTGGGAGCACGAGCCCGAGGATCCGGCCACCGTGCGACACCTCTACGGCATGACTCCTAACAAGATATGGGCCAACTATTCCAGCCCCAGAAGGAGTGGCCAGTCGAGGGGAAGGACATCGGCCTCGACGCCGCGAACCCCCCAAGGGAGGTGAGCGGCATTTTTCTTCGAGGAGTGTTCGGATATTCACACCACGTTTGATTCGGTCTAACCCTGGTATGTGGATTTTGCAGGGCTGGCTTGCCAAGGCCAAGATGATCCGCGGCCCGGCACCTCTGCCGGAAGGGCCCCGATCAGAGCAGCTGAAAAAGCTGCTGGTCGTGGTGCCTTATAAGGCGCCCGCCAAGAAGGGCAAGAAGAAAGAAGCGCTGGAGGCCAGGGAGGGCCTCCGCCGCAGGGTTCGTCCGGGCAATCGGTCCGGAGACGCTGCGGCCTCATCCGTGCAGGATGGGGGCGAGGATGAGGACGAGGAGGAGAGTGCATCCTCGCACTCCAGGAAGAGGGCGGCATCCGAGGACGTCGAGGAGGTCCAACCTTCTCCGGCCCCGAAGAGACGATGCCGGCCCAAGCTGGTTCTGTCCGATAGTTCGGACTCTGACAAGGAGTCCGAAGTGTCCGAGAAGGTTCCAGAGAAGGAACCCAGGGTCAAGCCCCCGGCCAGCAGGTAAGGCTTTGGTATTTTTAGCCATCTCGTTTTCAGTAATTTGTTTTAGTTGAAGTTTAAACCCTCCGAGTTGCAGTCCCCCACATGAACGCCCCACCGAGCAGACTTCGGAGGGGACGTCTCCCGGTGTAGAACACTTGTCATTTGAACCAATGGTCTAAGTCATTTAAATTTGGTAGATGAAACTTGATGTAATGAACTTCATGTAATGATGTGATGTTATTTATGCATTTCCGTGGTATTTGAACATGTAATTTGTCGGAACGGATCAATGCTCTAAGTCATTTACATAGTAATGATGTAATGTCATTTACATTGCATGGCTTAAAAAGAAAGGCAAAGGCAAAGGGCAACAAAAAAAAGGCTAGGGTGGCCACCTTATCGCCATGGCCCTTGGCGGTAGGGTGGCCAACCCTACAGCGGAATAGGGCGCAATTTTCTTCACAACGCAGGTGGCCACCCTACCGCCGTTGCCTTTGGCAGTAGGGTGGCCAAACCTACCGCAGAAAAGGGCGAAGGTCCCGTCACAGAGCAGGTTGCCACCCTACCGCCGTGGTATTTGGCGGTAGGGTGGCCAACCCTACCACAGAAAAGGGCGAAGATCCCGTCACAGAGCAGGTTGCCACCTTACCGTCATGGTCCTTGGCGGTAGGGTGGCCAACCCTATCGGGTAGTAGGGCGACATTTTCGTCACAGCGTGGCTGGCGCCCACCCTACCGCCAAAGACCGTGGCGGTAGGTCGGCATACCCTACCGCCAAGTCTCCTAGCGGTAGGGTGTGTGCAAAGCAGAGTTTGCCCTGTTTTCATCATTTTCGGGTGCCGCAATAAGTCACAGCACAGCACAGGGCACTGTCATGTAAAAATTAAGGCTACGACATAGTTCATGACTTGCAAATTAAGTACGTAGTTCATCACAAGTTCTCGAATCGAAGACATAGTTCATTACAAGTTTCTGAAATCAAAGACATAGTTCATGACAAGTTTCTCGAATTGAAGGCATAGTTCATGACAAGTTTCTCGAATTGAAGGCCTTATTGAGTCACACGAGGCCATTTTCCTTTCTTGTCGCGCGCCTCATCCTCCTCTTGGGCTTCACGAGCCCTTGCAAGCTTTCTTGCCCTCTCCTCTTCACGAGCAATCTTCTCCTTGCGTGCCCTCTCCTCCTCACGCTTCTTTCACTCCATCTTCTCCTTTTGACGACGCTCTTCATCCAAGCCTCTCTGAAATGCTTCTTCAAACAACCGCTGCCTCCTTAGACAATCTTGATGTTCATCTTTTTAACATCTTCGGGCACATCTTGATCTATCCATGTGAAGTACTTACAAAGTGGAGGCGGCGACTACGTAGGAAGAACAAATTTGGTTATTAGTAAGATAGGTTCAAGTTGAAGCAATGTTGCGAATACTCTTTGAACTTGAACAACATACCGGCGGTACATCATAGGCGTGAGTTGGACGAGGACGATCATAGGCATAGTTGGGACAAACAAAATATCTTCTTCCTTCTGTCCATGACTACTTGCGGTCGGTGGATACCATCACTTTGCAAACATCTCCACACCAGCATGATGGAGTTCTAATATCTTTGTCCTTCACCTTATCCAACTTGGCCTCTGCCCACTTGTCCGGCATGTCCTCGTGGTTAGCACACGGGGGCCTCGTCATGGAACTGGATGAAGCCATGCCTATGAAGAACAATTGGGTTGTTAGTAAAGTAAATAAGCATGTATAGATGCAAGAAAAACAATAAACAAGAACGAATTAAGTCAATAAATTTAATTACCATTCGTATTATTTCAACCATCAGGGTTAAAGTAAAATGTCAATAGGCCTTCCTCTATCAACCCTTCTCGTCCTACGACCACGACCACCGGCTCCTCTAAGACTCGACCGTCCTCCACGCCCACTGTCGTTGTCAAAACCGGCAGACCTCGGGGTAGGGGGTCCCGAGCTGTGGATCTAGGGTCGATGGGTAACAAGGGACGACGAACATAGTGTTTACCCAGGTTCGGGCCCTCTCGAAGAGGTAAAACCCTACGTCCTGCTTGATTGTATTGAATGTATAACGTGGTTTACAGAGTAGATCGACCTCGAGATCAGCATGAGCTAAACCCTAAGGCTATGAGGTGATGAATGTAGCTCTAACCCTAATGACTACAACCCTCGGTTTATATAGACACCGATAGGGTTAGGGTTACCGGAGATAGATTACAACACGAGGGAAATAGATCTCGTCCATCCTTGACTTGGAGGGCACACCACGGCTTCATAGATCTCCAGTCGCCATACGGCTCCACCAGTCCGGCCCATGTACAATGGGCCGTCGCCCCGAGGACCCCTTAGTCCATAACTCCCTCAGTAGCCCCCGAACTTGCCTCCAACGCCAAGACTTGTATCCGGTATCCATTCATCCGACCAGTATTCGGCTTGCGGGGCGAGTTCTTCAGTATGTCTCTCCCATGTTCAGAAGCAAGCGATGTCCGGAATCTGAAACAGCAGTTTTGTTTAACACCGAAGGTAATAATAGAAATAACGCTCGAGCACAAATGATGCCTCCATCTGACAACTTTTTCTATTTCAACGAAGAGTCGCTCCCGGCCATAACACCGAGCAGTTACTATTTCTCGAAGCACGGCTCGAGGCCGACGCCACGTCTGGCACGTCCCCTCGAGGTGGAGATCGTGTCCCACTTTTCGGGGGATATGGTTAATGATTTTGATTCCCCTCCTCGCTCATAACGTCGCGGGCATATCGGGAAGTGGAGAAGCCAAAAGCGTGGAAAGGAAATCCCAGGCCTGTCATCGGCCTATAAAGGGGGGGCTGCTACAGTCTGCATCCCACGCTTTCTTCCACCTCCCGCTCACGCAGATCCTCAGAGCTCCAGCGCCCCTTTCCTCTGCTTCCACAGCAAATCCCTCTTTGCCTCCTTCGACCATGGCTTGATCCGGAGCCAATGGAAAGTGGGAGGCCTCCAGCGTCACCGAGGGGGACATCTTGAAGCTGAAGGAGGCCGGCTATTTGCCGACCAATGTTGCTCATCGGGCCCCCGAAGAGGGCCATATCATCCCCACGCTCCAGCCAGGTGAGAGGGTCATGTTTCTTCCCCATTTTCTTTGGGGGCTAGGATTTCCCTTGCACCCCTTCGTGCGGGGGCTGATGTTCATCTACGGGCTAGATTTTCACGATCTAGCCCCAATTCCCTCCTCCACATTTCGACCTTCATCGTCTTCTGTGAAGCGCTCCTCCGAGTTCAGCCGCACTTCGGTTTATGGCTGAAGGTGTTCAACGTCAAGCCCAAGGTGGTTGGCGGCGAGCATGCGGACTGTGGAGGGGCCATGATTAGTAAACTGACGAGGGTCCAGTGGCCGGATGGCCACTTCGTCGAAACCGTCCGAATGTGGTAAAAGGAATGGTTTTACATCACCGAGCCGTGGGAGGCCGCCTGGGGAGCGGCCCCCGCATTCAGTTCTGGACCCCCTACCAGATTGGCCTCTTGGACCACCAAGAGCCCGGACTGGGGGTGTGTTGCCGATACGGAAGAGTTGTAGAAGCGCGTCGACAGTATAATAGAGACCGTCCCGAAGCTGGTCGACGTGGTCCAGATCATGCTCCACCACCGGCTCCTCCCCTGCCAGGAGAGGGCCAAGCCTATGTGGGAGCACGAGCCCGAGGATCCGGCCACCGTGCGACACCTCTACGGCATGACTCCTAACAAGATATGGGGCCAACTATTCCAGCCCCAGAAGGAGTGGCCAGTCGAGGGGAAGGACATCGGCCTCGACGCCGCGAACCCCCCAAGGGAGGTGAGCGGCATTTTTCTTCGAGGAGTGTTCGGATATTCACACCACGTTTGATTCGGTCTAACCCTGGTATGTGGATTTTGCAGGGCTGGCTTGCCAAGGCCAAGATGATCCGCGGCCCGGCGCCTCTGCCGGAAGGGCCCCGATCAGAGCAGCTGAAAAAGCTGCTGGTCGTGGTGCCTTATAAGGCGCCCGCCAAGAAGGGCAAGAAGAAAGAAGCGCTGGAGGCCAGGGAGGGCCTCCGCCGCAGGGTTCGTCCGGGCAATCGGTCCGGAGACGCTGCGGCCTCATCCGTGTAGGATGGGGGCGAGGATGAGGACGAGGAGGAGAGTGCATCCTCGCACTCCAGGAAGAGGGCGGCATCCGAGGACGTCGAGGAGGTCCAACCTTCTCCGGCCCCGAAGAGACGATGCCGGCCCAAGCTGGTTCTGTCCGATAGTTCGGACTCTGACAAGGAGTCCGAAGTGTCCGAGAAGGTTCCAGAGAAGGAACCCAGGGTCAAGCCCCCGGCCAGCAGGTAAGGCTTTGGTATTTTTAGCCATCTCGTTTTCAGTAATTTGTTTTAGTTGAAGTTTAAACCCTCCGAGTTGCAGTCCCCCACATGAACGCCCCACCGAGCATACTTCGGAGGGGACGTCTCCGCCCGCCGAACTGGTGGATAGTGGGTCTATGGCACACTCCGCGCCTCCTCTGATCCCCGAAGAGGTCGAGGAGGTGCGGTCCCAAAGGACTCCTCCTCCCCCAAACACAGAGGGGGAGGCGGACGCCGTAATGACCGAGGTTAACACCTTGGTCACCGAAGACCAGGAGGGAGCGTCCCTCCTAGCTAACAAGGGAAAAGAGTCCGGACCATCCGGACCCCATCCGTCGACCGCTCCCGAGCCCCCAAGGCCTTCGACGACACAGACTCCTCCCAGCGGGGAAGGGGCCAGGGAGCCAACTCCCGCGCGGAACACCTCTACACGGGCGGCGGCTAGCTGGCCAGACATGCTGGAGGAGCTGGTGAACAACTCTGTCATCATTGATGGGCACCGCACTCTAATGAGTGCGGTCATGCAGAGTGTTCGTTCCGTCCAATCCGGACTGAACAACGCTGTCCAAGGCTTTCTAACAGGCTTTGAGGTAAGTCAAGTAATGCTCTTTCCCCATAATGTGGTTGTAATTGTTAGTTTGGGTAGGCCGTATACATAGCAGCCCCCGAGACTCTGCCAGGACCTCAGAGAGACCTGCAGAGGATGAAATTCGGTAGGCCGAATAATAATGTCGACATTTCTTTTGCTGACACAGGCATCTTCCGTGGCCGCAGCTGATAATGCCCCGACGTTAGAGGAGATGGATCGGAAGCACAAGCTATCCGATAAAGAGCTTGACCTTGTCAACAAACGGCTTGACGAGGCGCAAGGTAAGCCTTGTGAGAAGATGTGTACTTGCTTGAAGTCGGATATTGACGATCTGGACTGTGTGCTAATCCCTTATCTTGATGATCCTGTAGCTGCTGCCGCCGAGGTCGAGGGCTTGAAGGAGGCCCTGAAGAAAGCCGAGACCGAGGTGGCCGTGAAGAAGACGGCCGCTGAGAAGGCGGTGGCCGAGCTTGAGAAGGCCAAGCTTGCTGCTGATCAACACGAGGCTCGAGTGACCGAAGTCCAAGTGGAGCTCCAGGATGCCGCCAAGAAGCTGGAGGCCCTTGAGAAGGGGCAGGAGGAGCAATCCTCCCGGCTATCCAAGGCAGAGAAGGAGCTTCAGGAGGCGAGGAGTGACGCGCGAGGTATCCGGGAGGAGCTCCGCCAAGCCGCGCAAATTGCAAATGGTAAGAAATACTAATTGCAGAGTGTGTTCGGAGGCAACAGGTTCGCCCTGCTGAGGCGGGTCTGGCGCTCCGTAGGCATCTTCGCCGAACTTCCGAAGAATGCGGCGGCCGCGGTGAGGCACAATGCCACCCTTGAGGAGGACTCCACGCAACGGCTCTTCTAGTCACAGTTTCTGGACTCCGAGCGCCCCCCTTCTAAGCGATCAAATGAAGCAGCTGATGGAGATGCATCAGATGTTGGAGCTGGCCGTGAAGGACCTCTGTGTCAGCCTGTGGCTGGCCGAGCCCATTCCGGACACCTACTTCGGCCTTGTGCAGAAGCTGCGGGAAGCGCCGCTCCGGATTGACGCTGTAAAGCGGTCAGCATGCCTTGAGGGGGCGAGGCTCATGTTTGCGAAGACCATGGTGCATTGGCCGAGGATTAATCCAATGGAGATGGCCACTGGTTCTCCGCCCAAGGGGAAGGAGCATCGCCGCCCTGAGCAGTACTTCGCGCAGGTGATAACCGGAGCGCGGGCGATATAGGGCCAGTGTTCGAAAGATGTAATGTTTGAGTAGTTGTATTAAGTTTGTATCAAGTGGGACTTATGCTTTATTATGCGCCCGACGGACTTATTTGATATTGTAATGATTAATTTTTGACTCCTGTGTGGCCGTATGTTTATTCTAAAAGCTACCAGTCGTCGGCTTCAGCCCCCAAGTGAATATCACGAGGGGTGTTTCGTCTCCGCACTGTTACCCTTATCCAACGTCTTGGTGCCCGGAGGCGGTAGTGCGGGAGCGAAACCATGCGATCAGACTATTCGGTTTTATTGCTTTCACTTAGCCTTAGGAGCTTGATGGTGGGGACTAGGGACTAGCCCCCGGTGTAATGTGATGAACTTGGGGATCGAAACCTGCCCTTTCCGATCACATGGTTTGTGTTAAGACGAACCCTTCGTGTGACACGACAAAATCGCCAACGATTTTTAGAGTCAAACCTCGTCATCGGATCGCAGACCAGTTCGCGCTTACTATGACGGTCAGTTTTTGGCTTTTTCCTCCTGAGGTACTTGACCGGGCAAACCAGAAGTACAATCGCAGGGGTTCTCCCTTTGCCCTCTTAGCCGAACTTGCGGAACATAAGAGGCAAATATAGGAGCCAGGCAACCCAACTATTAACCCAAGACATAGTTCGGAACAGATTCATATAGTGCAATATCCGAGACGCCGAACACCTAGCAGAAAGCAGTGCCGGACTTGAAGATACTGAGCTGATATATAAATCTAACTCTTGACTAGTTAATATATTTTCATGCCGGGCTGTTCGAAGAGCGAGGGGAGAATCGGAAAGGGAATAGATAAATCACAGGATGCGGATATCCGAACACCATAAAGGGTATTTTTATTATTTCTCGTAAGCTCGGGACGTCTATCCGTACAATTAAAACTGTGAAGGCAATACTTGTGAAAGAAAAAGAAAGTTTACAGAGTAAAGGTTGACGCAGGGCCTTGATGCATGAGTTGAAGCCTTCACTGTGCCCTGCTGCATGTCTGCGCCTTTGCTTCTGATAGGTGGGGGTTGGGACCTTCGATGAGACCTTGATGGGCGAGGACCCTGCCGATGAAGCTTTATGCTTGGGTGTATCCGGAATTGGTCCCCGGGTCGTCCGAAGACGAAGTAATTCTGAAGTTCGGTTTAACTGAACATGTACTTCAGATTTATTGATATATGCCTCATGGCTACCCATGGTATTTTGAGTGCGAAGTTGTGCTGACGAGGCACGTAGAGCGTGAAGAATGTGGGCATGTCATGGGGCGCGTATCCCTATTTGCAGCAAACGCATGCGGGTTCCCATGATGGGGAACGGGTTCGAACCCGTTTGCTATTGTCGCCGGCCTTTACGGCGGGTCGGCATCCGGGCCTATATGGGCCGGTGTGGTCTTCGACCGCTAGGGCCGCAGTGTGCTCTTTGGTTCGAAGTGAGCGTTCTGTGTTGCCGTTGATATTTATGACGCCCGAGGGGCCATGCATCTTCAACATGAGGTAGGCGTAATACGGAACAACATTGAATTTGGCGAATGCTGTTCGGCCGAGGAGGGTGTGGTAGCCACTGCGAAAAGGTGCAATATCGAATATCAAGTCCTCCCTTCGGAAGTTATCCGGAGATCCGAACACTACTTCAAGCGTCACGGTGCCCGTGCAGCGGGCCTCCACTCCCGGAATGACCCCCTTAAAGGTGGTGTTACTCGGTTTAATCCTTGATGGATCGATCCCCATTTTCCTCACTGTATCTTCGTATACCAGATTGAGGCTACTACCTCCATCCATTAGGACTCTAGTGAGGTGGAATCCATCGATGATGGGGTCTAGCACTAGGGCTACAGACCCTCCATGGCGTATGCTGGTGGGATGGTCCCTGCGATCGAACGTGATCGGGCAAGCTGACCATGGGTTGAACTTCGGCGCTACTGGCTTGACGGAGTATACATCTCGTAGTGCTCGCTTCCTCTCCTTCTTTGGTATATGGGTTGCGTCAATCATGTTTACCGTCTTGACCTCGGAAGGGAAGGGTTTCTGGCCTCCACTGTTCGGCCTGCGGGGCTCATCATCGTCCTCGCTTCGTGGGCTTTTGCCCGAGTCTTCGGCTGTGAGTTTGCTGGCCTGTTTGATCACCCAACAATTTCGGTTGGAGTGGTTGGCGGGCTTCTCTGATGTGCCGTGAATCTGACAAGGCCTGTCCAGAATTGTGTCTAGTCTGGATGGGCCGTCATTGTTGCCTTTAGGGGCTTTCTTTCGAGGTCCGAACTTCTGGTTTTGGAATCTGGCATTTACTGCCGTATCCTCGCCATCGCCGTCATTGTGGCGACGTTTATTCTTGCTGCGCCAGGGCTTTCCATTTCCATCCCGAACCTTGAAGGTACCGGGTGTGTCTGGGTTGGTGTTCTTGCGAGCAAGCCAACTATCTTCGCCAGCGCAAAAGCGGGTCATGAGGGAAGTAAGGGCTGCCATAGTTCTTGGTTTGTCCTGGCCGAGCTGCCGTACAAGCCATTAGTCCTTGACATTATGCTTGAAGGCAGCCAAGGCTTCGGCATCTGGACAGTCGACGATCTGGTTTTTCTTGGTCAGGAATCGTTTCCAAAATTGTCGGGCAGATTCTCCGGGTTGTTGTGTGATGCGATTTAGGTCGTCAGCATCCGGAGGCCGGACATAGGTGCCCTGAAAGTTTGCTCGAAAAGCATCCTCAAGCTCTTCCCAGCAGCCTATAGAGTCTTCGGGAAGGCTGTTCAACCAGTGTCAAGCTGGATCTTTAAGCTTTAGCGGCAGATATTTAATGGCGTGGAGGTCATCTCCTCGCGCCATGTGGATGTGGAGGAGGAAATCCTCTATCCATACGGCTAGATCTGTGGTTCCGTCATATGATTCGATGTTCATAGGCTTGAAGCCTTCCGGGAATTGGTGTTGCATTACCCTCTCTGTGAAGCACAAGGGGTGTGCGACGCCCTGAACTCGGGCTACATCGCGTCGGAGGTCTTCGGCCCTCCGAATCTGCTGCTGCTCCCGGATTCTATCGTTTCAGTTTAGCCGATCGTAGTATCCTTCCCGGTAAGCGGGCGGGTCTTCTCTGGGTCCGTAGATGGACCTGGTACGGCCTCCTCGAGCGTCTAGGTCATGGCGGAGGTCGTACTCATAAGTGGGCCGCACTTGATCCTTGCCGTGACGGTGAGGTGGGCTGGCTGGGTGTTCGGGCTCGTCAGCTTCCCTGGCCCGCCCTATAGGGGGGCGGTCTGGCTGTTCGGCGTTTGTATATGTCAGGCGTGTTGGCTCTACGGCCTCGTCGTCGAACTGGGGCAATAGCCTTCGCTTGGGATAACTCCTGGTTGGCTGTTCGCGGCCGTACTCCTCTTCGGCAGCTAGGACTTTAGTCCATCGGTCGTTGAGGGTGTCCTGTTCGGCTTTGATTTTGCGTTTTTGTTTCTTTAGGCTGCGGGCGGTGGCTAAAAGCTTCCGCTTGAACCGTTCCTGCTCCAGAGGGTCTTCGGGGACGATGAAATCATCCTCGCCAAGACTGGCCTCCTCTTCAGAGAGTGGGAGGTAGTTGCTATGCTCGGAGTCATCGGGGTTTTCTGATTTGAGTGGGTCATCCTGATGATGTTCGAAGGCTGCATCTCCGGTGAGGTTATCCGTATTATTTACGGTGCCGTTCTCCGTAGAGTCCATGTTGCTCGCATGGCTTCGACATGGCGTTGATCGACGGCGCTGTTTTCGGCGTTTGGGCGGCTCATCGCTGGGCTTGCCTCTGTCCTAATTGGGAGTGCCGTCGCCGTCTCTGGGGGTGTCCACCATGTAAATGTCATAGGTGGAAGTGGCCGACCAGCGGCCGGTGACGGGGGGGGGGGGGGGGGCAACATCGGCATTGGCCGTGGCTCCGTCCCCCTCGTCCAGGTATTCGGTATTCTCCGAATTATAGTCTAGCATATCGGTTAAATCATCGACATTGGCTACCAAGTGGGTGGTGGGTGGGATGCAAAATTCCCTATAGTACGCCTTGACGGGTTGACGACCGTGAGCGGGGGAGAGGTTCTCCTGGATAGTCATTTTCTGAATTTGGTCCAGCGCCTTGTTTATCATAGCGAGGGTCGCTGAACTCGAGGGCTCTGGGCCAGATTCCGTTGTAATGGGGCCAGTCACTGCCCTAGCCAGTCCTTGATTTCTACGGGCCGAGCTAAGCTCGGTGTGCGGAACCTGATCCTCGATTGGGTCCGGACAGTTATCAGAAGTCAAGGACAGATTTTGATCCCTGGGTGTGGATTCCACGCCGGGGCTTGAGATCGAGTTGCTTCGGGCCAGGGGTAATTCCTGGACATCGGCCGCCACTTCGTCGTGGGAGCTCAAGGCTGGGTGAGCATTGTGGAGGAACGGTTCGGCCGAGATTGACTCTTGGCTTCTGCCTCCAGATCCTGCCTCGAAGGTCGGGGATAAGTCCTCTGCCAACATGATGGGTTCGGGCGAAGGTGGAGTCTGGGCGCCGCTCGAAGCGGAGCTCTCCTGGCTCGAAGCTGCTATGGCTGATCCGTAGATCGGACTGGAGGGAGACTCCGGGGCGGGCACAACGAGGCCTGCATGGATGCGGGAAGGGGTAGTGAGTCCGGCAAAGACCAGATCGCCCCGTGAGTAAGCCACATATTCCAGGTTGCCGAATCGAATTCGGTGTTCAGGGGCGAAGTTGTCGATCTGATCCAAATGACCAGTCGGGTCGGCGTGCAACACGATATTGCCGAACGCAAAGAGTTGACCCGGGACGAAGAGGTCCCCAGATCCGGCGCCTTCTCCTATGATCAGGCGAGCCATCGATCCTTTGAGCGACCCCACAGCAGAACTCTCAATGAAAGCACCAATGTCGGTGTCAAAACCGGCAGACCTCGGGGTAGGGGGTCCCGAGCTGTGGATCTAGGGTCGATGGGTAACAAGGGACGACGAACATAGTGTTTACCCAGGTTCGGGCCCTCTTTAAGAGGTAAAACCCTACGTCCTGCTTGATTGTATAACATGGTTTACAGAGTAGATCTACCTCAAGATCAGCATGAGCTAAACCCTAAGGCTATGAGGTGATGAATGTACCTCTAACCCCAATGACTACAACCCTCGGTTTATATAGACACCGATAGGGTTAGGGTTACCAGAGATAGATTACAACAAGAGGGAAAGAGATCTCGTCCATCCTTGACTTGGAGGGCACACCACGGCTTCATAGATCTCCGGTTACCTTACGGCTCCACCAGTCCGGCCCATGTACAATGGGCCGTCGCCCAAGGACCCCTTAGTCCATAACTCCCTCACCCACCAATAGTGCCTCCTCGTCCACTACCTCTAAGATTCGTCTGTCCTCCACGGCCACCACTACTACCTCCTCGTATGCCACCGGATCCTCCTCTTCGGCCACCCGTTTGACTAGTGGGAGTTGATGTCTACTACACAACTTCATTCTTGTAGACTCGTGTTGGGCCTCCAAGCGCAGAGTTTTGTAGGACAGTAGTAATTTTCCCTCAAGTGGATGACCTAAGGTTTATCAATCCGTGGGAGGCCTAGGATGAAGGTGGTCTCTCTCAAACAACCCTGCAACCAAATAAAAGAAATCTCTTGTGTCCCCAACACACCCAATACAATGGCAAATTGTATAGGTGCACTAGTTCGGCGAAGAGATGGTGATAAAAGTGTAATATGAATGGTAGAAATATATTTTTATAATCTGAATAAATAAAAACAGCAAGGTAGCAATCGATAAAAGTGAGCACAAACGGTATTGCAATGCTTGAAAACAAGGACTAGGGTCTGTACTTTCGTTAGTGCAATCTCCCAACAATGCTAATATACATGGATCATATAACCATCCCTCAACGTGCGATGAAGAATCACTCCAACGTTCTTATCTAGCGGACAACATAAGAATAAATTGTTTGTAGGGTACGAAACCACCTCAAAGCTATTCTTTCCGACCGATCTATCCAAGAGTTCATACTAAAATAACACCAAAGCAAATTCAGATTTGTAATACTCTATCCAACACAAAGAACCTCAAAGAGTGCCCCAAGATTTCTACCGGAGAAACAAAGACAAGAACGTGCATCAACCCCTATGCATAGATTACCCCAATGTCACCTCGGGAATCCGCGAGTTGAGTGCCAAAACATATATATGGTGAATCAATATAATACCCCATTGTCACCACGGGTATCCATATGCAAGACATATATCAAGTGCTCTCAAATCCATAAAAGTATTCAATCCGATAAAACGAAATCTCAAAGGGAAAACTCAATTCATCACAACAAGATAGAGAGGGAGAAAAACCATATGATCCAACTACATTAAGAAAGCTCCCGATACATCAAGATCGTGCCATCAAGAACACGAGAGAGAGAGAGAAATTAAACACATAGCTACTGGTACAAACCCTCAGCCCCGAGGGTGGACTACTCCCTCCTCATCGTGGTGGCTGCCGGGATGATAAAGATGGCCACCGGTGATGATTTCCCCCTCCGACAGGGTGCCAAAACGGGGTCTAGATTAAATCTCGTGGATACAGAGGCCTTGCGGCGGCGGAACTTCTGATCTAGGGCTACCCTGAGGGTTTTTGGATTTTTTTGGAATTTATAGGGCGAAGAGGGGGTGCGGGAGGCCACCGATGTGGGCACAACCCACCAGGGCGCGCCTGGGGCCCAGGCGCGCCCTGGTGGGTTGTGCCCCCCTCGGGACACCCCCCAGGTGCTGCTCTGGCCCATTGGATGTCTTCTGGTCCATAAAAAATCCACAAAAAGTTTCACTGCATTTGGACTCCGTTTGATATTGATTTTCTGCGATGTAAAAAACAAGCAAAAAAACAGCAACTGGCACAGGGCACTATGTCAATAGGTTAGTCCCAAAAAATGATATAAAGTTGCTATAAAATGATTGTAAAACATCCAAGAATGATAATATAACAGCATGAATACTTCATAAATTATAGATACGTTGGAGACGTATCAGCATCCCCAAGCTTAATTCCTACTCGTCCTCGAGTAGGTAAATGATAAAAGAAATAATTTATGAAGTGTGAATGCTAGCAAAGTGAACAAGTTTGATCAATGAGAATTTCAATCACTTTTCCTAGCACCATAACAGCAATTCTTTCTTATAAAACTTCTCATATTAAAGTAGCAACCAATTCACATGTTAAGGTTCAAACAATGAATTCTCTTGAAACTCAACAACCTATGTTCTTAGTCACCAAGCAATTGCAATTCAACTTATTCAACAAAGTCTAAGTAAGAGCTCCACATAGTCAACCATCATATAGTCTTCTATGATTGCTAACACTCACCGCATACACATGAGCAAAACGTTTCAACCGGACACATAGAAGGATAGGGGCTTATAATTTCGCCTCCCAACGTATTCACCTCAAGGGTGATGTCAACAATAATAACTCATGCTACCCTTATCCAACTGGATATATGTGCCTAGATCTTTCCTCACCATATGATGCTTGCCAAAAGAGAAAAATAAAAAGGAATAGAGAGAAAAACTTTGACTCTTGCATGAAAGTAAATACATAAAAGTAAAAGGTAGGCCCTTCACAGAGGGAAGCAGAGGTTGCCATGCGCTTTTTGTTTGTATGCTCAACCCCTTAGTGCAAAAGAACGTCACGTTATATTGCCCCTTATGATAGCAACCTTTATTATGCAGTCTGTCGCTTTTATTCTTTGCCATCACAAGTTCATACAACGCTCAATTTTCTCTTACACTAAATGATCTAACACTTTTAGAAGCAATTTTTATTGCCTTATTGCACCGATGACAACTTACTTGAAGGATCTTGCTCAATCCTTAGGTAGGTATGGTGGACTCTTGAAAATAAGATTTGGGTTTAAGGGTTTTTGGATGCACAAGTAGTATCTCTACTTGGTGCAGAATTTTTGGCTAGCAAGGATGGGGGGCAAGCACCACATGTTGAAGGATCTATGACAATATAACTTCTATGTGAATATGAACAAACATAAATCATTACGTTTTCTTCCTTGTCCAATGTCAACAATTTTGGCATATAATATTTTGATGGGGGCTCACAATCACAAAAGATTTCCAAGATAGTGTATATGCATGTGAAAGTTCTCTTCCTTATAGTAATCATCCATGAATTGCTTGTATGACCAATATTGTGATTGTCAAGCTTCAAAAGATTTCACTTTCTAAACCCAATGTGAAGGTACCACTAGGCATGATATGAACATATGAAGCACATATAATTTCAACTTTAGGATATTCAATTCATTCAACAATTTACTCATAGGATATAAGTGAAGCACGAGAGTAAATGACAAACTACTCCAAAAAGATATAAGTGAAGATCAAACGAGTAGTCATGAAAATGGGTAGCTATTTGAGAACTCTCTTTTATTTAAAAACTTTCAGATCTAAGTATTTTATTAAAACAGCAAGCAAAACAAAATAAAATCATATTCCAAGAATAGCACAACTCATGTGAAGAAGCAAAAACTTAGGCTCAACCGATACTAACCAATAATTGTTGACGAAGAAAGGTGGGATGCCAACCGGGGCATCCCCAAGCTTAAATGCCTGAGACTTCTTGGAATATTATCTTGGGATGCCTTGGGCATCCCCAAGCTTGAGCTTTTGTGTCTCCTTAATTCCTTTTATATCACGGTTTCCTAAATCTTAAAAACTTCATCCACACAAAACTCAACAATAACTCGTGAGATAAGTTAGTATAAATCAATGCAAAACCTTATCATTCTCTACTGTAGCAAATCACTAAAATTATTATTCAACATTGAATAATAAATGCCTCTGCATATTTAACATTCCTATCCTCAAATAGAATCATTAAAGAAGCAAACATTTGCAAACAATGCGAACATAACAGCAATCTGTCTAAATAGGACAGTCTGTAAAGAGTGCAATATTCATCATACTTCCCTAAATCCAAATATTCTGAAAAATTACCACACTATAAAATTTATCATATCTTATTTTGCAAAAAATTTCAACATTTTATCACATTCTGACTTTTCTGGAGAATTTTTGCAACAGCGATAAACTTTCTGTTTTGAAACAGCAACTCATATACTTGCAAAATAAGCATGGCAAAGGCTATCCTTGACATTTTTATTGAAATGAAAGATGCAAAACATTATTATAAGTGGCAGAAAGAAAATACAAATAAAAGAAAATGACGCTCCAAGCAATTCACATATCATGTGACGAATAAAATCATAGCTCCAAGTGAGGTTACCGATAATGTCGGAGACGAAAGAGGGGATGCCTTCCGGGGCATCCCCAAGCTTAGTTGTTTGGATATTCCTTGAATATTACATTGGGGTGCCTTGGGAATCCCCAAGCTTAGGGTCTTGTTACTCCTTATTCTCCTCATATCAATATCTCACCAAAAACTTGAAAACTTCAATCACACAAAACTTAACGGAACTTCGTGAGATGGGTTAGTATGATAAAGACAAATCATTCACTTTGGTACTGTCAAAGACAAGATTCATAATTGTTATCACACCATGCATACTGTAAATTATCATTTCTACAATTTATATTGAGCAATATAAGCCATAGAAACTAGGAAACAAGCAAACTATGCATTGAAAACAGAATCTGTCAAAAACAGAAAGGTATGTAAAGATCTGAATTAAGGTCATACTTCTGTAACTCCAAAAATTCTGAAAAATTAGTACAAGGTAGACAATTTGTATACCGATCAACTGTAAGAAAATTCAGAATTTTTCCACGTTCCAGTAAAATATAAGAATTTCTACACTGGACGCAAAAGTTTCTGTTTTTGCACAGAATCAAGTCAACTATCATCCACACTATCCCAAAGGCTTTACTTGGCACTTTATTGAAAAAAAAGATATAAAACATGATTAATACAGTAGCCTAATCATGTGAACATACAAAAACAGTAGGTAAAAGTGTTGGGTTGTCTCCTGACAAGCGCTTTTCTTTAATGCCTTTTAGCTAGGCATGATGATTTCAATGATGCTCACATAAAAGCAAAGATTGAAACATAACGGGAGCATCATGAAGCATATGACTAGCACATTTAAGTCTAACCCACTTCCTATGCATAGGGATTTTGTGATAAAACAACTTATGGGGACAAGAATCAACTAGCATAGGAAGGCAAAACGAGCAAAACTTCAAGATTTTCAACACATAGAGAGGAAACTTGATATTATTGCAATATGTAAAAGCATATGTTCCCCTATCACAATAATTTTCAGTAGCATCATGAGTGAATTAAAAAATATAACTATCACATAAATTATTCTTTTCATGATCCACAAGCATAGAAATTTTCTTACTCTCCACATAAGCAAATTTATTCTCATGAATAGTAATGAGAGCAAACTCAACAAAATAACTATCATGTGATTAAAAATTAAAATCATGATGACAAGTTTCATGGTTATCATTATTATTTATAGCATACATGTCATCACCATAATCATCATAGATAGCAACTTTTTTGTCATAATCAATTGAAACCTCTTCCAAAATAGTGGATTCATCGCTAAATAAAGTCATGACCTCTCCAAATCCACTTTCATAATTATCACAATAAGATTCAACACCCTCCAAAATAGTGGGATCATCATTACATAAAGTCGACACTCTTCCAAACCCACTTTCATCATTATAATCATCATAAATAGGAGGCATGCAATCATTATAACAAATTTGCACATCAAATCTTGGAGGACAAAAAATATCATCTTCATCAAACATAGCATCCCCAAGCTTATGACTTTGCATATCATTATCATCATGGATACTCAAAGAGTCCATACCAACAACATTGCAATCATGCTCATCAGTCAAAGATTTTTTGTCAAACATTTTATAAATTTCTTCTTCTATCAATTGAGCATAATTTTCCTTTCCATCATTTTCACGAAAGACATTATAAAGATGAATAATATGATGCAACCTCAATTCTATTTTTGTAGTTTTCTTTTTATAAACCAAGCTAGTGATAAAACAAGAAACTAAAAGATTCAATTGCAAGATCTAAAGATATACCTTCAAGCACTCACCTCCCCGGCAACGGCGCCAGAAAAGAGCTTGATGTCTACTACGCAACTTTATTCTTGTAGACTCGTGTTGGGCCACCAAGCGCAGAGTTTTGTAGGACAGTAGCAATTTTCCCTCAAGTGAATGACCTAAGGTTTATCAATTCGTGGGAGGCGTAGGATGAAGGTGGTCTCTCTCAAACAACCCTGCAACCAAATACAAGAAATCTCTTGTGTCCCCAACACACCCAATACAATGGAAAATTGTATAGGTGCACTAGTTCGGCGAAGAGATGGTGATAAAAGTGTAATATGAATGGTAGAAATATATTTTTATAATCTGAATAAATAAAAACAGCAAGGTAGCAATCGATAAAAGTGAGCACAAACGGTATTGCAATGCTTGAAAACAAGGCCTAGGGTCCGTACTTTCGCTAGTGCAATCTCCCAACAATGCTAATATACTTGGATCATATAACCATCCCTCAATGTGCGATGAAGAATCACTCCAACATTCTTATCTAGCGGACAACATAAGAATAAATTGTTTGTAGGGTACGAAACCACCTCAAAGCTATTCTTTCCGATCGATCTATCCAAGAGTTCATACTAAAATAACACCAAAGCAAATTCAGATTCGTAATACTCTATCCAACACAAAGAACCTCAAAGAGTGCCCCAAGATTTCTACCGGAGAAACAAAGACAAGAATGTGCATCAACCCCTATGCATAGATTACCCCAATGTCACCTCGGGAATCCGCGAGTTGAGTGCCAAAACATATATCAAGTGAATCAATATAATACCCCATTGTCACCACGGGTATCCATATGCAATCAAGTGATCTCAAATCCATAAAAGTATTCAATCCGATAAAACGAAATCTCAAAGGGAAAACTCAATTCATCACAACAAGATAGAGAGGGAGAAAAACCATATGATCCAACTACATTAAGAAAGCTCCCGATACATCAAGATCGTGCCATCAAAAACACGAGAGAGAGAGAGAGAGAAATTAAACACATAGCTACTGGTACAAACCCTCAGCCCCGAGGGTGGACTACTCCCTCCTCATCGTGGTGGCCGCCGGGATGATGAAGATGGCCACCGGTGATGATTTCCCCCTCCGGCAGGGTGCCGGAACGGGGTCTAGATTGAATCTCGTGGATATAGAGGCCTTGCGGTGGTAGAACTTCTGATCAAGGGCTACCCCGAGGGTTTTTGGAATATTTGGAAATTTATAGGGCGAAGAGGGGGTGCGGGAGGCGACCGAGGTGGGCACAACCCACCGGGGCGCGCCTGGGGGCCCAGGCGTGCCCTGGTGGGTTGTGCCCCCCTCGGGGCAACCCCCAGGTGCTGCTCTGGCCGATTGGATGTCTTTTGGTCCATAAAAAATCCACAAAAAGTTTCGCTGCATTTGGACTCCGTTTGATATTGATTTTCTGCGATGTAAAAAACAAGCAAAAAAACAGCAACTGGCACTGGGCACTATGTCAATAGGTTAGTCCCAAAAAATGATATAAAGTTGCTATAAAATGATTGTAAAACATCCAAGAATGATAATATAACAGCATGAATACTTCATAAATTATAGATACGTTGGAGACGTATCAGGAGTGTTGGCATCGATCCGTGGCCTTTTGGTGCATTTCCTAACATTGTGTCCGAGCTCGTCACATTGACCACAACTGTTGATGTCCGGTGCCTCCATGAAATGGTCGCTACCAAATTATTTCATTCTGGTGTATCCAGCTAGATCATCCATGTCACCCCTAAACCTCTTCTTTCTTCTTCTTCCCTTTGTAGGCACCATGAGTTCGGGATCGGGGACGATGTGTGGCCCATCATACTCAGGCCACTATGACTGATCGAGGAAGGGATGAAACCTAGGAGCCTATGTCAACCTCCTTTGTTCCAATGTGAACTCATGCAACCGCATGGTGGTACCATCGGATACGTTCAAGTTTCTGAACCTTGCCGTGATCAACACGTGCGAGCAAGGCCAATGATACCTATGAGGTCTCTCACACTGACACCACGGTTCTTGAGGTGCACCTCGTACGCAAGTCCACCGTACGTCGCGCCGTCCCTTGTTGTGCCACCCGGCTCATCGACTTGGTAGATTTGTTCTTTTTCACTGAAACTAATGATTTGTTGATGCGAGGACTTGCGCGCTTGATGCTTCAACCAATCCTCAACTTTGAAGGGAAACTCCATCTTTTCACCTATCCATTTGGCAGTGACTTCGGAATGCCTCAGAAAATACTCGTTGAGCTTGAAGAAAGTATATTTCACTATTGCAGTCACCGATAAGGAATGGACACCCTTGAGCACATTGTTGAAGCATTCCACCATGTTACTTGACATGTCTCCGTATCTGAAACCTCCTTCGTCGTGAGCACGTGACCACTTATGCTTCTCCGGAAGATGCCTTGTCAAGAATTCTCTCCCTCCTTTGTTCTTCTCCAACGCCTTGAATAGTTTATCATAGCGGCTTTGGAATGTGTCGATGTTAAATGCCACACAAACATGGGTAAGATCCTTGCAAAACTCCTTACTCTTGCATGTCCGGTAAAAGTTTGCAACGAAGTGCCTCATGCACCAACGGTGTTGGAGCTTTTGATAGCCTGGAATGTCAACTTCTATTGCTTTGAGAATCCCATGATGCCGATCCGATATGATGCACACCTCTCTTGTGGGGCCAATCACCTTCGTCCTCACATGACCCATAAACTACTCCCAGTTGTCATTGTGCTCGGAAGGCACCAATGCAAATGCCACCGGCAACACGTTGTCATTGGACGAGTGGGCCATTGCCACCATCAATGTGCCCTTGTACTTGCCGGTCAAGAACGTGCCATCAATTGACAAGACGGGGCGGCAATGCCTACATGCCTTGATGCATTGCCCAAAGCTCCAAAAAGCTCGATGAAACACTCCCTCAATTGACTCGACCCTATGGTGCATGCCCGGGTTCCGATGAGCAATGGCTCCCAACATTCTCGGAAGAATATTGTACGTGGCAACATAATCACAATGCAACATCCTTATAGTGTTTACCTTGGCCATCCACACATTTACATACTTGACCTCGTACCCGAATCGTTCGAAGACTGAACTCATGAGGAACTTCACCTTCATGGTTGGATCGTGGGATATCTCATTCAACAATTTGTAGCCTAGATACTCAGACGTGAGTTGCCGGTGTCCCTTGCTTCAGTCCGGTTTCTCCAGCGGTATGCACTCGTGGGTGGCCACACAACTCTTCAACTCCCATTGCCCGGTTTTGTTGATCTTTCTTCCACGAACCTTCCATGGGCAACCTTCTTTGTCAAATTTGATGGTGTAGCGCACACATTTTGGTTGGAATGACCAACAACGAATGGCCTATGGTTCCGAATGGCATAGTCACTCAACCATATCTTGAACTGTTGAAACAACCAAACTTGATCCCTTTCTTCAAATGAGCATTCTCGTCCTCACCCGGTGGCCTTGGATCACCCATCCTCGGGCAAGTTGATGGTTCGACCAAACACAACCTCATGCCACCATCAACAACGGCCTTGTCAGCAAGACTAAGATCACGAAACAAAGAGGGTCCTCTTTCCTTGCCATTGACCTTGTAGACTTGATTTTCTTGCGCCGTGAATCCATCCTCGTCCAATTCTTCCAGCGGACCCTCATCATCCGACTCATACCTACACATACGGCTATAAGGGAGGTTAGTGTCCATGTCTTGTTGATGCACAATGACATCCAAGTCACCAATGGGATTATAATGAATCTCTTCTCGTTCCGCATACACATCATCTTGAGCAATAGCATCATCATCAACATGAGCAATGGCATCTTCATCAACATGAACAATGGCATGTTCATCAACATTAGCAATGGCCTCATCTCCAACATGATCAATATGATAACCTAGAAGAACTATGGCTCTAGCATTGATGTCCTCTTCATTTGGTTGGCTACTTGGTGGTTGGCTACAAGCATTGTGGTCATACACCACGGCACCATCATGTATTGGGGAGGACACATTCCAGTTCAAGTCGAGTAGTAGCCGAGGAATTTCAACCTTTGTGGCAAATAACTCAAGTGACTTGTCTTGTGATTCCTCAACTTTATCCTTATACACATTCCAATGCAATTGAGAGGTGATGGGCATACTCTTTAATCGGGACTTTACTCCTACTCCCACATCATACCTCCCAATAAGCTTCACATCATCACTTGGGTTAATCCAATTGAGGACGCTTCTCACTTTCACGATGATATCATCATAGCTCGGGCTTGTGTCAAAAACCATGGCCTCCTCCCCTTCACCGGCATTTCCATTCATAAAAGCCGCCTTGTCCAAATAATGCACATTCACTAGTTTATCCATCTAAAAACAATGGAAAAAAATTGAGTCATCCATGGGGCCGGCCATTTCATATGGATGAACTACCTAAAGTATGCATACTTTGAATCAAACAACTAGTATACCTTAATCATAGCATTAACCCTAACCCTAACCCTAACCCTTCCCTAACTAAATCACTAACCCTTACACAAAAGCTAGCTTGCCACAATAAGGATTGACACAAAATACTTAGGCAAACCATAAATGCAAAACTTGAGCAAGAACTAGGGTTTGCAAAACTAGTTGATTCCAACCAAACAAGGTGATTCCAACCAACCAAATGAAGGGGGGTGGGAGAGGTACCTTGGGTGATGCAAATGCCCTAGATCCACCGGACAAATCTCAAACAATGGATGGAGATCTAGTGGGTGCTTTGGTGGGGGAGAAGAGGGGGGAGAGAGTTTGAGCTCGGGGGAAGAAGATGAGTAGAGTGGGTGGGTGGTGAGTGGGCCCCACAACCTTATCCATCCAGGACCCTACCGCCAGGGACCCCGGCGGTAGGTTCCGCTACCGGCCATGGCGGTAGGACACTTTGCCACGTCAGCGGGCCGTTAACGGCCAAACGACCGTCTAGGACACCTACCGCCAGGGTGGGCGACGCTACCGCCGATGTCAGTGGCGGTAGCCAAAAGGGTCAAATCCCAAAAAAATTCCAGACTAGGGTCAGATCCTGCTAAAGTACGCGAAAAGGGTCAAAACACGAAATTTAGCCGGAGTAGGATCTGCATGCTTGTTTGCAGCGATCCGTGCAGACCATCCTAAATTGCTTTGTTTGTTGCCAGCCCCCTCGGGGACATTCATCTGATCGACAAAATTGTTTGCTACCGCATGATCGAGCTCATGCATGTATTGCCATGGCATCGCAAGTGGCCTCTGCAAATCCAACTCTAGGTCGTCCTAAATTTCTGTCGTCTCTGAAGAAGAAGAAAAATTCGGTCCATTCTTTCCCGCTTAAAGCGTTTTATCAAAAATATAAACCAATACTAATTTCGTCGTCATGAAGGACACAGTTTAACCAAGAAAGTCACGGCGTATGATCCATTCTTGCTCGCTCGTTTGCTTCAGCGCTGGGTTTTGTATGTTAATTTACTAGCTAGTACTTCCCGTTTCTTTTTAGTCTGCATATAAGATTTTAGTCAAAGTCAAACATTGTTAACTTTGACTAATTTTTTTTTGAGAAACTTTGACTAAGTTTACAAAAAAAAGCAAGATTCACCATATGAAATCAATATTGTTAGATGCATCATGAAATTAATTTTCATACCATATAGCTTTAATATTGTTGATGTTGATTTTTTTTTGTAAAGTTGGTCAAATTTTACATAGTTTGACTTTGACTAAATCTTATATGAAGACTAAAAAGAAACGGAGGAAGTACATGGTTTGTTGAATTTGATTCACTGTTGGCTTTGATTTGGCTGCAACTGATCTGCAACTAAAGTGAAGTATAAATAAAAAAAAGATGTGGACAACGGTAGACTGCTCGCGCGCGATACGGCGGTCGGCACCGACCGTCATTTGGATTTGATTGTTTGATTCATCCAATGCTTTTTCTAATCGGACACCGTGCATCCCGGTCGGGTGATGATCATTATCAAGGAGCGCATTGCGTCAGCTCCATCATCATCCTCTTGACCTGTGGCCGCTTCTAGTAGTAGTACAAGATTCAAACAGCTGACCACATCCGTTAGTTAGGCTACACTAGTTAGGGGCAGAGATATAGCCATGTCACAACACTGGACAAAACGGCTTTCAGCTGCACGCTACACAACTTGTCAAATGCATGCCATGACCCTGAGCCCATGACCATGAAGTATGTGCCTATAGGCATGGCCCAAGATGGAAAAGACATGACGGCACTGAGCTATAAATTTTTACAAAGTCATGACGAGACAAAGCTCCGGGCCCGGACGGATTTATAGGAGTTATTTTTAAAGAGTGTTGGGACATCATAAAACCAGATATCATGCTTGCTGTCAACAGTTTCTCCAATCTATGCGTCATCAATCTTCACTGGCTCAACTCATCCAACATTGCTCTCATTCCTAAAAAGGATGGAGCGGAGGACATATCGACTTCCGACCAATAAGTCTTATTCATGCGGTTGCTAAGATTATTGAGAAGATGATGGCCACGCGGCTCGCCCCTCACATGCCCGCGCTGGTTTCCAACACGCAAAGTGCTTTTATTAAGAAAAGAAGTATTCATGATAACTTCATGTATGTCCGCAACTTGGTTCGTCATCTTCACCGTACCAAATCTCCAACCCTACTGTTCTAGCTTGACATAAAAAAAGCCATCAATTCGGTTCGATGGGATTACCTCATAGATTTATTGCGTCACCATCATTTCCCGAGTCGTTTCTGTGATTGGATTTCTGCTCTTCTATCCACGGCCTCCTCCAGAGTGTTACTCAATGGTATTGCGGGCGACCCTATCAAACATGGTCGTGGACTTCGGCAGGGAGATCCCCTATCCCCCCTGCCTTTTGTCCTTGCTATTAACCCCCTTCACCGCATCCTTGCTAAGGCCACCGAGCAAGGCAACCTTCACCCACTACGTGGAAATCCGATCCGGGCATCCTTGTATGCCGATGATGCGGCCATCTTCGTTGCGCCAATCAAGGAGGACATCCAGTTCCTAGCCTTGACGTTGAGCTCCTTCGGTGATGTCACCGACGTTGTCACCAACTGCAACAAAAGTTTGGTTGCGCCCATTCGTTGCACCAACATCGACCTTGATGACATCCTTCAGGAGTTCCCTGCTGTCCGGACCTCTTTCATTTTGCAGTACCTTGGCCTTCCTCTGTCAGTCACAAGGCTAAAGTGCATCCATTTTCAGTACCTTGAGGACAAGATTGCGGGCAAGCTCCCACCTTGGTCGGCTATGCATGTGGCTGCCCCTGGACGCATCATTTTGGTCAAAGCGGTCCTCACGGCCATAGCAATCTATCATCTAACACCGCTGGATATCCTAGTTGGTGTTCAGAAGAAAATTGATAGCCTGAGACGTGCCTATCTTTGGGCAGGCTGTGATAAGGTGTCTGGCGACAAATGTATGGTTAACTGGAATCTACTCTGTAAGCCCAAGATTTATGGCGGCCTGGGTGTGCTAAACCTCGAGAAATTTGCGACCACTCTTCTACTTCACTGGCTTTGGTTCGTGTGGGCTGACCCCCCTAAGACTTCGGCCAGAATGGAGACACCCTGTAGCGATACTGATAGAGTCCCTTCACGTCACTCACGACTTGACTGTTGGTGATGGCAAAAAGGCAAAATTTGGGAATCCTCATGGCTTAATGGTCTCCGACCCAAAGATATTGTGCCCAAGATCGTTGAGATATCTAAAAGGAAGGCATGTTTGGTCATCAAGGCGCTTGATAAGAACATCTGGATCAGGAAGATTGACACTAGTCATGGCCTCTCTTTGACCCATATCCAGGAGTTCGCCACTCTTTGGGGGCTGCTACAAGATGTTACTCTCAGCCTGGACAGGAAAGACACCATACATTGGAAATTCACTTCTAGTGATGAATATTCGGTGGCGACAGCTTACATGGTGCAGTTTGCGGGACAAGTTCTCAGTCTGACCTCTCCCATGATCCAAAAAATTTGGGCTCCATCGAAGTGCAATTCTTTTGCTTGGTTGATCATTCAAAATTGCATGTGGATGGCTGATAGGTGGCAAAGGCGGTGAAAGTGCAACTAATCCCCGGGTGGTTTTGGTAATTCATAACAACATATAGCTCATTGAACTAATATCCATTCAAGTTTAATATTTCAGAAAGTTCAATGAATGGCATGGCATGGACTAGAGATGTGGACCCCTCAAAATGCTAAGGATACATATTGGCAAAAGCTCGAGACTCTTCATTTATATTTTAGTGATCCAAGATCACATTGAGTCCATAGGAAAGCCAATACTATTAAAAGGGGATGAGGTGTTGCTTAATGGTCTACTTGCTCAAAATGCTTAGTGATATCTCCAAAGCGCTCAACCACTTTCTCATTCCAAATATGTCCAAAACCCAAAGTCAACCTCGGCCACCGATATTTCCTATCCGGCGCCACCGAGTTCATATGACATAGACACTGTCAGAAACCCTAACAGTTTGGTCACACTGATACGGATCTCGGTCTCACCGAGATGGCCTTGCAAACTCTCTGTTGGCTGTTGGAATTATTTCGGTCTCATCGAAATTGCGATCGGTCTCACCGAGTTGGCTTGACATCTTCTCTGTTGCCTTATTGCTTCACTTCAGCCTCACCGAGTTGATGTTTGCCCTAAGCCCTAGCACATCGGTCCCACCAAGTTGTTCCAGTCGGTCCCACCGAGATTCCTAACGTTCACATTTTGAATTGAATCGGTCTCACCGAGTTCTTCTATTCGGTCTGACCGAGTTGGGTCAAAGTGTGTAACGGTTGAATTTTGTTTGGAGGCTATATATACCCCTCCACCCCCTTCTCCATATGAGAGAGAGCCATCAGAACGTGCCTACACTTCCAGCATACATTTTCTGATAGAGAACCACCTACTCATCTGTTGAGATCAAGATATACCAATCCTACCACAAGAATCTTGATTTCTAGCCTTCCCCAAGTTGCTTTCCACTCAAATCATCTTTCCACCATATCGAAATCTGTGAGAGAGAGTTGAGTGTTGGGGAGACTATCATTTGAAGCACAAGAGCAAGGAGTTCATCATCAACACAACATCTGTTACCTTTTGGAGAGAGGTGTCTCCTAGATTGGTTAGGTGTCGCTTGGGAGCCTCCGACAATATTGTGGAGTTGAACCAAGAAGTTTGTAAGGGCAAGGATATCGCCTATTTCGTGAAGATCTACCCGAGTGAGGCAAGTCCTTTGTGGGCGATGGCCATGGTGGGATTGACAAGGTTGCTTCTTCGTGGACCCTTCGTGGGTGGAGCCCTCCGTGACTCGCGCAACCGGTACCCTTTGTGGGTTGAAGTCTCCATCAACGTGGATGTACGATAGCACCACCCATTGGAACCACGCCAAAAACCTCCGTGTCATCATTGCGTTTGCACTCTCCAAACCCTTCCCTTTACCTTCATATGCAATGTTTTACATTCCGCTGCTACACTCTTAGAATTGGATGTGTAGGTTGATTGCTTGACTTGTGCTAATTGCTAAAATCTTTCCACAACTAAAATTGGGAAAATGTTAGATTTTTATTTGGTCAAGTAGTCTAATCACCCCCCTCTAGACCTACTTTCGATCCTACAAGTGGTATCAGAGCTTTGGTCTCCATTTGCCTTGATTTCCATAGCTTTGGTGATCATAGCCTTGGTTTCACAACCTAGGGGAGTATGGCGTCTAGCGAGGGAAATTACCACCGTAGAGGTCCTTATTTTGATGGTACTAATTTTGCTAGTTGAAAGCATAAGATGAAAATGCATATTCTTGGTCATAACCCTGCCGTTTGGGCTATTGTGCGCATTGGCTTGCAAGGTGATTTCTTCGAGGATGGAAAAGAACCAGATCATGAAGCTCCCGCGGAAGAAATGAAGATGTTGCAATACAATGCTCAAGCTTGCGATATTCTCTTCAATGGATTGTCCCGAAGAATTCAACAAAATTAGCCGCCTTGAGAATGCAAAGGAAATTTGGGATACTTTGGTTGATATGCACAAAGGTACCGAGTCTGTCAAGGAATCCAAATATGATGGACTTCAAAGTCAATTTGACAAGTTCAAGATGAAGGATGGTGAAGGAGTCGCTGAGATGTACTCTAGGCTTGCTCTCATCACAAATGAGATTGCCGACTTAGGAAGCGAAGAGATGACCGACAAATTCATCATCAAGAAGATCCTAAGAGCCTTGGATGGAAAATATGATACATTGTGCACCTTGATCCAAATGTTGCCCAATTATAAAGATCTCAAGCCCACGGAAGTCATTGGTAGAATTGTTGCTCATGAGATGTCACTCAAGGATAGGAAGAGCTCCACAACAAGTCAAGTGGTGCTTACAAAGCTTCATGTGATGCTCCTACAACATCAAGTGAGAAGCAAGTCTCCAATGAAGAATTGAGCTTAATGGTGAAGAACTTCAACAAGTTCTACAAGAATAGAAGCAAAGAAAGAAGCTCCAAGTCAAGATCCTACAATGACAAAAGATCTTCTAGTCGCGATCGTAATTTCTACAATTGTGGAAGACCCGGACACTACTCCAATGAGTGTACGGCTCCCTACAAGAAAAGAGAAGATTCACCAAAAAGGAGAAGTAAAAGAGATGAATCACCACCAAGTGAGAGAAAGAGTAGAGATGATCGTTATGAACGAAGACCCTCTCGTAGAAGCAAGGATTCAGAAAGGAAGGACAAGTCATCAAAGAGCTACACAAGACGAAGACATCAAGCTCACGTTGGTGAATGGGTATCCGGTTCCGACTCCGACAACTACTCCGAGAGAAGCTATCACTCCGACTCCGAATATACTCAAGATGAAGGTGTTTCCGATCTTGCACTTGTGTCATCCAACTCCTACGACACATTTGACTCACCAAATGAAGAAATTGGAAGATGCTTCATGGCTAAAGGCCCCAAGGTATCGCACCCCGAGTATGTTGATTTCAATAGTGATGAAGATGATTTGCTAGCTGATGATGATTTACTTGTTGACAACACTAGTGATGAAAACTATGATGAAATTGCTAGTGTTCATGCTAATCAAGATGAAACGAATGACATGATAAGAAGGAGATTGAGCGTCTAACTAAAGAACTAAACACTCTTAAGTTAGCTCATGAAACAACTCTAGACGATCATAGAGAGCTCCTAAGAACTCATGAGAAGCTACGCTTCGAGAAGCTAAATTTAGAGCAAGAGCATGAGTTTCTAAAAGCTATCAATGATGATCTTCGAAAGAAGAGTTCTTCTTATCTTGCCAAACGTATCCTCTTGTCTACTTATATGCCAAAAGTAAAATCTAGCAATAAGAACAAGAAAGATTCTTCCTCTGGTAGTAACAATAACCATGTTAAATCCAATATTGTTGCTTCTAGTAGTTCTCTTGATTCCACTAATGATTCTCTTAGCCAAGTTACACTGGAGCAAGAAAATAGCTTCTTGAAGGGAATTATAGAGAAAGGTGTATACAAGAGCCTTGCCGGAAGTAAGCAATTTGAGGAAATTGTACGCAAGCAAGGAAGGCACCGGAAGAATCAAGGTGTTGGTTTTGAACGAAAGTTCAATGCCAATGGAGTTGAGTGGGAAGAATATCAGTACCCCAAGACGAAGTTTGTTCCTCAATAAGAGAAGTATGACCCCACTTCTTTCAAGGGAACATAAGCTCAAGATGATCTTCCACCACAAGACCACAAGCTAAAAGGCAAAGACAGGCTTCAAGAAGAGATTGATTCATTTGAAGAAGCTCCTAAAGCCATGGTCAAGTGGGTTCCCAAGACTACATCAAGTTCTACTTCATCAAGTACAACTACAACTTCAAGGATTCCCATCAAGTTGATGTGGATCCCAAAGAAGAAGAACTAGAGTGTTCTTGAGGGTGACTCCGCCAACATACTTCACTCATATTCATTTTGGCAAGGACATGTGCAATCAACTTTCATATCCTGCACTAGTTCATGGAGTCACAAACCCTCTTGTTGGTAAGACAAGGCACAAGGTAACCTAATGCTTTCATAGACATCATCATTTGTGTGTTTCACTCTATGCCTATGGATATCCTTGTATGTTCCTTGTGGGACTAACACATGTAGGTATTGGAAGTGCAACACTACAATGGATTGCTCCAAAAGATCTACATCAACATTGAGCATCCACATCTTCACTATCTACATGAAGTCATCATCGACAAAACCCAAGGTTAGTTCATCCCTCTTAGGGGGGATATCACATATAGGGGGAGCTTTGCTCTAAAAATTGAGCTAAAGCAACTCTAATGATGTGAACACAACAATGCTTTATGTAAAAGTGGTAACCCCACTTGTGCTTAAACGATGAGTATGACCTATGATCAAATGTTCTCATTTGACTCTGATGTCTACTACGCAACCTTCTTCTTGTAGACTCATGTTGGGCCTCCAAGCGCAGAGTTTTGTAGGACAGTAGCAAATTTCCCTCAAGTGGATGACATAAGGTTTATCAATCCGTGGGAGGCGTAGGATGAAGATGGTCTCTCTCAAACAACCCTGCAACCAAATAACAAAGAGTCTCTTGTGTCCCCAACACACCCAATACAATGGTAAATTGTATAGGTGCACTAGTTTGGCGAAGAGATGGTGATACAAGTGTAATATGGATAGTAGATATAGGTTTTTGTAATCTAAAAATATAAAAACAGCAAGGTAACAAGTAACAAAAGTGAGCAAAAACGGTATTGCAATGCTTGAAAACAAGGCCTAGAGTTCATACTTTCACTAGTGCAAATTCTCTCAACAATGATAACATAATTGGATCATATAACAATCCCTCAACGTGCAACAAAGAATCACTCCAAAGTTTCTATCGGAGAACGTAGGACGAAAACGTGCATCAACCCCTATGCATAGATTACCCCAATGTCACCTCGGGAATCCGCGAGTTGAGTGCCAAAACATACATCAAGTGAATCAATAGAACATCCCATTGTCACCACAGATATCCCATCGCAAGACATACATCAAGTGTTCTCAAATCCAATACTCAATCCAACATAACAAAACCTCAAAGAGCAAGACTCAATTCATCACAAGAAGGTAGAGGGGGAGAAACACCATATGATCCAACTATAGTGACAAAGCTTGCGGTACATCAAGATCGTACCAAACCAAGAACACCAGAGAGAGAGATTAAACACATAGCTACTGGTACATACCCTCAGCCCCGAGGGTGAACTACTCCCTCCTCATCATGGAGACTGCCGGGATGATGAAGATGGCCACCGGTGATGATTTCCCCCTCTGTCAGGGTGCCGGAACGGGCTCCCGATTGGTTTTTCATGGCTACAGAGGCTTACGGCGGCGGAACTTCCGATCTAGGTTTCTTTTCGGAGGTTTCTATATTTATAGGAATTTTTGGCATCGGAAACAAGTCAGGGGGGGGGGCGAGGAGCCCACAAGCCCTCAAGGCGCGCCCCCCTGGCTTGTGGCCTCCTCGGGACTCTTCTGGTCCAGCTCCGGTGCTTCGGGGGTCTCTTTTGGTCCATAAAAAATCACCGTAAATTTTCAGCCCATTCCGAGAACTTTTATTTCTGCACAAAAACGACACCACGGTAGTTCTACTGAAAACAGCATCAATCCGGGTTAGTTCTAATAAAATCATTCCAAAACCATATAAAATTGTTGCAAACATGGCATGAAAACTTCATAAATTATAGATACGTTGGAGACGTATCAGCATCCCCAAGATTAATTCCTGCTCGTCCTCGAGTAGGTAAATGATAAAAGAAAGAATTTATGAAGTGTGAATGCTACCTAACATATTTATCAATGTAATCTTCTTTATTGTGGCATGAATGTTCAGATCCATAAGATTCAAAAAAATAGTTTCATATTGACATAAAAACAATAATACTTCAAGCATACTAATAAAGCAATCATGTCTTCTCAAAATAACATGGCCAAAGAAAGTTATCCCTACAAAATCATATATTCTGGCTATGCTCTATCTTCATCACACAAAATATTTCATCATGCACAACCCCGATGACAAGCCAAGAAATTGTTTCATACTTTTAATGTTCTCAAGCTTTTTCAACTTTCACGCAATACATGAGCGTGGGCCATGGATATAGCACTATAAGTGGAATAGAGTATGGTGGAGGTTGCGAGGAGAAGACAAAAAAGGAGAAAGTCTCACATCAACTAGGCAAATTTATGGGCTATGGAGATGCCCATCAATTGATATCAATGCAAGTGATTAGGGATTGCCATGCAACGGATGCACTAGAGCTATAAGTGTATGAAAGCTCAAAAAGAAACTAAGTGGGTGTGCATCCAACTTGCTTGCTCATGAAGACCTAGGGCAATTTGAGTAAGCTCATCATTGGAATATACAAGCCAAGTTCTATAATGAAAAATTCTCACTAGTATATGAAGTGACAAAATAGGAGACTCTCTATCATGAAGATCATGGTGCTACTTTGAAGCACAAGTGTGGAAAAAGGATATTAACATTCTCCCTTCTCTCTTTTTCTCTCATTTTTTTATTTTCTCATTTTTTTTCTTTTTTTATTTGGGCTCTTTGGCCTCTTTTTTTTTAAAGTCCGGAGCCTCATCTCTTCTTGTGGGAGAATCATAGCCTCCATCATCCTTTTCTCACATGGGACAATGTTCTAATAATGATGATCATCACACTTCTATTTACTTACAACTCAAGAATTACAACTCGATACTAGAACAAGTATGACTCTATATGAATGCCTCTGGCAGTGTACCTGGATGTGCAATGATCAAGAGTGACATGTATAAAAAAATATGAACGGTGGCATTGCCACAAATACTATGCCAACTACATGATCATGCAAAGCAATATGACAATGATGGTCTGTGTCATAATAAAACGGAACGGTGGAAGTTGCATGGCAATATATCTCAGAATGGCTATGGAAATGCCATAATAGGTAGGTATGGTGGCTGTTTTGAGGAAGGGTATATGGTGGGTTTAATGCACCGGCGAAAGTTGCGCGGTACTAGAGAGGCTAGCAATGGTGGAAGGGTGAGAGTGCATATAATCCATGGACTCAACATTAGTCATAAAGAACTCACATACTTATTGCAAAACTTTATTAGCCATCAAAGCAAAGTACTACACGCATGCTCCTAGGGGGATAGATTGGTAGGAAAAGACCATCGCTCGTCCCCGACCGCCACTCATAAGGAAGACAATCAAAAAATAAATCATGCTCTGACTTCATCACATAACGGTTCACCATACGTGCATACTTCGGGAATCACAAACTTTAACACAAGTATTTCTACCAATCCACAATTACGCACTAGCATGACTCTAATATCACCATCTTTATATCTCAAAACAAATGAAAGGAATCAAACTTCTCATATATTCAATGCTCTTCATGAATGTTTTTATTATATCCCTCTTGAATACCCATCATATTAGGACTAAATTCATAACCTAAGCAAATTACCATGCTGTTTATAAGACTCTCAAAATAATATAAGTGAAACATGATAGATCATCAATTTCTTCAAAATAAAATCACCGCCGTGCTCTAAAAAGATATAGGTGAAGCACTAGAGCAACTAACAAACTACTCCAAAAAGATATAAGTGAAGATCAATGAGTAGTCAAATAATTAAGTAGCTATGTGAAGATTCTCTCTCATTTAAGAATTTCCGATCTTAAGTATTTTATTCAAACATCAAGCAAAACAAAATAAAATGACATTCTTAAAATAGCACACATCATGTGAAGAAGCAAAAACTTAGGCTCATCCGATACTAACCGATAATTCTTGATGAAGAAAGGTGGGATGCCTACCGGGGCATCCCTAAGCTTAGATGCTTGAGACTTCTTGAAATATTATATTGGGATGCCTTGGGCATCCCCAAGCTTGAGCTTTTGTGTCTCCTTAATTCCTTTTATATCATGGTTTCCCTAAATCTTAAAAACTTCATCCACACAAAACTCAACAAGAACTCGTGAGATAAGTTAGTATAAATCAATGGAACACCTTATCATTCTCTACTCTAGCAAATCACTAAAATTATTATTTGACATTGCATACTAAATGCCTCTGCATATTTAATACTCCTATCCTCAAATAGAATCATTAAACAAGCAAACATATGCAATCATTGCAAGCATAACAGCAATCTGTCAAAACAGGACAGTGTGTAAAGAGTGCAATTGTACTCATACTTCCCTAACTCCAAAAATTCTGAAAAATTACCACACTGTATAAAATTTGTTGTAGCTTATTTTTAAAAAAAATTCAAGATTTTATCATGTTCTTAATATTTACAAATATTCAAAACGTAACAACCAACTTTCTGTTTTCAAACAGCAACATATAGACTTGCAAAATAAGCATGGTAAAGGCTATACTTGCCACTTTTATTGAAATCAAAGATGCAAAAAATTACTCTAAATAACAGCAATCAAATACTAATAAAATAAAATGAGGCGCCAAGCAAAACTCATATCATCTGATGAATAAAAATATAGCTCGAAGTGAGGTTACCGATAATGTTGAAGACGAAAGAGGGGATGCCTTCCGGGGCATCCCCAAGCTTAGTTGCTCGGGTCTTCCTTGAATATTACCTTTGGTTGCCTTGGGAATCCCCAAGCTTATGGTCTTGTCACTCCTTATTCTCCTCATATTGGTATCTCACTCAAAACTTGAAAACTTCAATCACACAAAACTTAACGAAAAACTCGTGAGATCCGTTAGTATGATAAAACAAATAATTCACTTTGGTACTGTCAAGAAAAGATTCATAATTTTTATCACATTATGCCTACTGTACCCTATAATTTCTACAACTTATATTAAGCAATATAAGTCATAGAAACTAGAAAACAAGTAAACTATGCATCGAAAACAGAATCTGTCAAAAACAGAACAATCTTTAAAGATCTGAATTGTGCTCATACTTATGTTACTCCAAAATTCTGAAAAATTATGACAACGTAGAAAATTTGTTTATCAATCCGCTGTAACAAATTCAGAGTTTTTCCGCATTCTAGTGAATTTTAACAATTCTGTTACTGGACAGCAAAAGTTTCTGTTTTTGCACAGAATCAAATCAACTATCAACCACACTATCCCAAAGGCTTTACTTGGCACGTTATTCAAACAAAAGCTATAAAACATGATTAATACAGTATATTAATCATGTGAACACACAAAAACAGTAGGGGTAAATATTGGGTTGTCTCCCAACAAGCGCTTTTGTTTGATGCCTTTTTAGCTAGGCAAGATGATTTCAATGATGCTCACATAAAAGATAAGAATTGAAACATAATGGAAGCATATGACTAACACATTTAAGTCTAACCCACTTCCTATGCATATGGATTTTGTGAGTAAACAATTTATGGGAACAAAAATCAACTAGCATAGGAAGGCAAAACAAGCATAACTTCAAGATTTTCAACACATAGAGAGGAAACTTGATATTATTGCAATATGTAGAAGCATATGTTCCTCTCTCATAATAACTTTCAGTAGCATCACGAATGAATTTAACAATATAACCATCACATAAAGCATTCTTTTCATGATTCATAAGCATAGAAATTTTACTACTCTCCACATGAGCAAAATTCTTCTCATTCATAGTAGTGGGAGGAGCAAACTCAACAAAATAACTATCATGAGATACTTGATTGACATAGTCAAATTGAACATTAAAATCATGATGACAAGTTTCATGGTTATCATTATTCTTTATAGCATACATGTCATCACAATAATCATCATAGATAGCAACTTTTTTATCATAGTCAATTGAAACCTCTTCCAAAATAGTGGATTCATCACTAAATAAAGTCATGACCTCTCCAAATCCACTTTCATAATTATTACAATAAGATTCAACACCCTCCAAAATAGTGTGATCATTATTACCTAGAGTTGACACTCTTTCAAACCCACTTTCATCAATATAATCATCATAAATAGGAGGCATGATTTCATCATAATAAATTTGCACATCAAAACTTGGGGGACTAAAAATATCATCTTCATCAAACATAGCATCCCCAAGCTTGTAGCTTTGCATATCATTAGCATCATGGATATTCAAGGAATTCATACTAACAACATTGCAGTCATGCTCATCATACAAATATTTTATGCCAAACATTTTATTGCATTATTCTTCTATCAATTGAGCACAATTTTCCTTTCCATCATTTTCACGAAAGACATTATAAAGATGAATAATATGTGGCAACCTCAATTCCATTTTTTTGTAGTTTTCTTTTATAGACTAAACTAGTGATAAAACAAGAAACTAAAAGATTCAATTGCAAGATCTAAAGATATACCTTCAAGCACTCACCTCCCCGGCAACGGCGCCAAAAAAGAGCTTGATGTCTACTACGCAACCTTCTTCTTGTAGACTCGTGTTGGGCCTCCAAGCGCAGAGTTTTGTAGCACAGTAGCAAATTTCCCTCAAGTGGATGACCTAAGGTTTATCAATCCGTTGGAGGCATAGGATGAAGATGGTCTCTCTCAAACAACCCTGCAACCAAATAACAAAGAGTCTCTTGTGTCCCCAACACACCCAATACAATGGTAAATTGTATAGGTGCACTAGTTCGGTGAAGAGATGGTGATACAAGTGTAATATGGATAGTAGATATAGGTTTTTGTAATCTGAAAATATAAAAACAGCAAGGTAACAAGTAAGAAAAGTGAGAAAAAACGGTATAGCAATGCTTGAAAACAAGGCCTAGGGTTCGTACTTTCACTAGTGCAAATTCCCTCAACAATGATAAAATAATTGGATCATATAACAATCCCTCAACGTGCAACAAAAATCACTCCAAAGTTTCTATCGGAGAACGTAGGACAAAAATGTGCATCAACCCCTATGCATAGATTTCCCCAATGTCACCTTGGGAATCCGTGAGTTGAGTGCCAAAACATACATCAAGTGAATCAATAGAACATCCCATTGTCACCACAGATATCCCATCGCAAGACATACATCAAGTGTTCTCAAATCCTATACTCAATCCAACATAACGAAACCTCAAAGAGCAAGACTCAATTCATCATAAGAAGGTAGAGGGGGAGAAACACCATATGATCCAACTATAGTAACAAAGCTCGCGGTACATAAAGATCGTGCCAAATCAAGAACACGAGAGAGAGAGAGATCAAACACATAGCTACTGGTACATACCCTCAGCCCTGAGGGTGAACTACTCCCTCCTCGTCTTGGAGACCACCGGGATGATGAAGATGGCCACCGGTGATGATTTCCCCCTCCGGCAGGGTGCCAAAACAGGCTCCCGATTGGTTTTTCGTGGCTACAGAGGCTTACGATGGCGGAACTTCTAATCTAGGTTTCTTTTCGGAGGTTTCTATATTTATAGGAATTTTTAGCGTCAGAAACAAGTCAGGGGGGTCCCGAGGAGCCCACAAGCCCTCAAGGTGCACCCCTGGCTTGTGGCCTCCTCGGGACTCTTCTGGTCCAGCTCCGGTGCTTCGGGGGTCTCTTTTGGTCCATAAAAAATCACCGTAAATTTTTAGCCCATTCCGAGAACTTTTATTTCTGCACAAAAAATGACACCACGGTAGTTCTGCTGAAAACAGCGTCAGTCCGGGTTAGTTCTAATAAAATCATACCAAAACCATATAAAATTATTGCAAACATGCCATGAATACTTCATAAGTTATAGATACGTTGGAGACGTATCAGACTCCTAAGTCAATATACTCATATATAGATGACCTAGTCATCGCCAATTGCTTGATAGATGCTAGAGTGTATGTGCATGCTTTGCCACATGTTTTATTTGTTATCTTATTGTGTGAGCATGTTGGGTGCATAATTTTCTCCATTCGAGTACATCCATTTGTTGTTTTGTTTGTTTGGTTTTCTTTTGCCAAATGGATGGACAAGATTGCCTAAGAACCCTCTCTAGCTATCTATGCTTTTTCTCGTCTCAAACTCTATTCATGCTACATCACAAAATTTGAACAAGTCACTTTCGGACCCTCCGGGTGAGGAGCACTCACAGCCACCGATCCTTCAGGGGCTAACTTCCAAAACCTTCTAATGTAATTCGGTCTGACCAACCATTCCAACTTGGTCTCACCGAATGCAATAGACTGATCTAGGTTTTTCTATCTCGGTGCTACCGATTAGATCCACTCGGTCTCACCGAGTTGCTGTAACTGTCTACAGTTTCGCATCTCGGTGCCACCGATTAGATCCATTCGGTGCCACTGACAGCGCCTGGGTATATATATCTCGCGTACCTGTACGGTTGAAAATTTCTTCAAACTACACGAGCCCGCGCCCAGCACTGCCGCCCCTTGGTCTCCGGATCGTCTCCGTCTCCGCCAGTGCGCTTCCGCCGCTGGTCTCCGCCACCGTCAACGGATTTCTTCACCACCGTTGCCGCCGTAGCGAACCACCACCAAGTTAGGGTATGGTTCGGCCCTTTGTGCTATCTATTTACTCCGATTCATTCCACAAAGTAAAATGCCAGTATTCTTCACACGTATGAAATCGTTTTATCCAGCAAAGAAGTCCTTTATAATAGTTTGATGCAAAATCTTAGGGTTAGGTTTCCGCCGAACCCATCTCAGACCGTCCGATCTAAAGATTTCGGTCACACCGATTGGCCTTGGCCATTGCACTAAGTGCAACTCGGTTTGACCGAAGTGTACTAATCGGTGAGACCGAAAACACTTTCTCAGTGAAACTCTAGCATCTCGGAGTCACCGAACTGCATCTCGGTCTGAACGAAACTGCATGTTTAGACTCTGTTAGTGCTTCGGTGTCACCGAGATTGTCAAATCGGTAGCTCCGAAATGCTTTCTGCAGAAAACTAAAGTTAAGGTTTTGTTTCAATTTTTGCAAAAAACTAGCTGTATTTTGTGATGCTCATCTACTCTACCCACACCATCTATTCACAGGGTCAGCTGCAAAGATGTCAAAAGCCAGTGATAGCCAGAACAAGTCTGCAGAGGAAGTTAATCTCAGTGAGGGCACTAGTCCCAATAGTAGCTATGATGAGGGAAGCAGAAGCACTCCCAGCAACTTGCCAAAGGCAGCTAGGCAGAGAAAGAAAAGAACTTCTGAGAGTGAAGATGAAGACTTTGTGGTTGAGGAGGAAGTGACCTCCAAGAAGAAGGTGCTCAAGAAGGAATATGGCACTGCTGCTGCTGCTAAGCCAGGACTGCAGAAGAAGGCTCCTGCAAAGAGGACTCCAATGTCCAAAGCGAGATCTTCAACTCAAGAGACTATGCAGTTTACACTTCAGCCCAGAGAGGAAGAAGAAGCTGCTGGTGGAAACAAGAGGAAGGAAAGGGTCAGAAAGACCATTGCCAGAGTGATTGGGAGATCATCCATGATGAGGGATGAGGAAGAAGAAGAGGAGGAGGAAGAGCCTGTTGCACCTCCTGCCAAGACACAGAAGCTGATGGCAGATGCTATCAAGACTGGGGCTGCTCCTTCAAAGCCCAAGTCTGCTCCCAAACCTGCTGCACCCAAGCCTAAAGCTTTAGCTCAAGCACCCCAGCCTTCAGTTCCAAAGAGATCCACAAGGAATATCTCAGCTGCAGAGAAGAACAAGGCCCCAGTGCCTGAGGTTTAGGAAGATGATGAGCCACTAGTGCTCAGGAAATTGAAGCCCAAGATCCCAGATCATAATGATGACCATCCTTTGGCAGAAAACATGAAGTTGAGAAAGAATCATGGTTTGAGACTATGGAGGCAGATTGATCCATATGCCACAAGGAGAAGGACTGTTGTGGACTAACTTTTTCATAACAGAGAACAGCAGGACTTCTATGAGACTGTCTTGTTGGATAAGAAGCCCATAGTTTTTGACATGAAATGGGTGGATTGGGAATATATTGATGACAATGAAGACTATTTTCCTCATGTGCATGAGAGCTTCAGATTGAATGGAGTTGATAAGTTTGTTGGACAGAAATTGACAAAATTGAACGATGAGATGATCATGCAGTTCTACTCTACTGCCCACTTCTACCCTGATGGTAAGATAGTGTGGATGACTGAGGGCACTAGATACCAGTCATCAATCTCTGAGTGGGCCAAGCTTATCAATGCTCCCAAGGAAAGTGAAGATGATCTAGATGTGTATGGCAAGCCCAGGAAGGATCACAACTCCATGGCTAACATGTACAAGCCCATACCTGATGTAGCTTTGGAGACACATAAGCTAGGATCTATCTATTATCTGCTTGCAAGATTGACCACAATGAACACTATCATGAGGCACACTCTGTTGCCCAAGTCTGGAGATCACATGATGATACATGGTCATTCTATCAATTTGCTTATCTGTTTGACATCCCCCAAAAATTCAAAGTCATGAGCTTGATAGCTGAGATAGTCAAGAGGACAACAGCCGACCAGAAGAGGTCTGGTGTTTGTGCCCCACACATCCAGACATTGATCAACTCCAAGGTGGGAACTGGGACATATCTGCTTGACAGAGAGCATGTACCCTTGAGGCCAGATTTTGAGGACAGCGAGGTTGTCATGGATGCTTCACATCCTACTTATGCTAAGGCCCAAGAGAATATTGAGAGAGCAAAGGCTGCAAAAGCAGCAAACGTAGCAAGTGCTCCAGATGCTTCAACAGTGAATCTCAAGACCAAGCAAGATCAACTCAGTTATCTGCTTGAGGCTACCGTGAGGATTGAGAAAAGCTTGGGCACCTTGTCTCAGAATCAGGAGAGTCTTGAAAGGATCATTGAGACAAAGATCCATGACCTTGATGTGAAGGTAACAGAGATTCAAACAATTGTGAAGAAGCTAAGGGAAGATGCTGAGGAAAGTGATGATAGACCCACAACAGATACATTCTAGAGAGTGCCAAGGGCACAAAGATCATCAGTTGTGCTAGTTGTAGATTCCAGGACTACTCTTTCAACTCCTGCAGCCACTGCCCCAGTTGCCCCTCCAGTGTCAACTCCTCCAGCTCCACAGACTTCAGCAGAGGCATTTGCAGATGGACTCCTCTCCACGCAGTCTACGCACACCGGAGTGATAAGCCAGAAGACCCCTTCAGGAGCTCCCGGAGATCATGCTTAGAGTGCTGTATAGCACTATACATTTTCAAACTTTTTGGTAACTTGTTGCCAAAGGGGGAGAAAGTGTATAGATCATAGGCTTCGAGAGAGAGTGCCTTTTGCCTTTTGTTGGTCTTATTTGCCTTGCTACTTCGGTTTACTTGGTTGTAGCTACTCTTGCTACATTGATGTTATGCTCGTGAGATACTTATGTGATCATGTGTTTGATCATATTATGCTTAATGTGTGCTTGCATGCTTATATCTATGAATGTTTGTATGATAAATCACTTGTATCTTTGGTGATGAGTGCATGTTATTTAATTCTTATCATTTTTTAGCGCTCCACCAAGATGTATGTGACATGGCAGAGTGACCCATGATCCTAATCGATTGTGCATTTGCATTCAAACGCAAATTTTATATAAAGCACAAATTTAGGGGGAGCTCTTGCTTATCACATACTTCTCAAAGCGATGATGTAATTCATTCATATTATCATTTGTCGAAGCTTTGATCTATATGTTGTCAGCAATTACCAAAAAGGGGGAGATTGAAAGTGCAACTAATCCCCGGGTGGTTTTGGTAATTCATAACAACATATAGCTCATTGAACTAATATCCATTCAAGTTTATTATTTCAGAAAGTTCAATGAATGGCATGGCATGGACTAGAGATGTGGACCCCTCAAAATGCTAAGGATACATATTGGCAAAATCTCAAGACTCTTCATTTATATTTTAGTGATCCAAGATCACATTGAGTCCATAGGAAAGCCAATACTATTAAAAGGGGATGAGGTGTTGCATAATGGTCTACTTGCTCAAAATGCTTAGTGATATCTCCAAAGCCCTGAACCACTTTCTCATTCCAAATATGTCCAAAACCCAAAGTCAAACTCGGCCCCACCGATATTTCCTATCCGGTGCCACCGAGTTCATATGACATAGCCACTGCCAAAAACCCTAACAGTTCGGTCACACTGATATGGATCTCAGTCTCACCGAGATGGCCTTGCAAACTCTCTATTGGCTGTTGCAATTATTTCGGTCTCACCGAAATTGCCATCGGTCAAACCGAGTTGGCTTAACATCTACTCTGTTGCCTTATTGCTTAACTTCAGTCTCACCGAGCTGATGTTTGCCCTAATCCCTAGCACATCGGTCCCACCAAGTTGTTCTAGTCGGTCCCACCGAGATTCCTAACATTCACATTTTGAACTGAATCGGTCGCACCGAGTTCTTCTATTCGGTCTGACCGAGTTGGGTCAAATGTGTGTAACTGTTGGATTTTGTGTGGAGGCAATATATACACCTTCACCCCCTTCTCCATATGAGAGAGAGCCATCAGAATGTGCCTACACTTCCAGCATACATTTTCTGAGAGAGAACCACCTACTCATCTGTTGAGATCAAGATATACCAATTCTACCACAAGAATCTTGATTTCTAGCCTTCCCCAAGTTGCTTTCCACTCAAATCATCTTTCCACCATATCCAAATCTGTGAGAGAGAGTTGAGTGTTGGGGAGACTATCATTTGAAGCACAAGAGCAAGGAGTTCATCATCAACACAACATCTATTACCTTTTGGAGAGTGGTGTCTCCTAGATTTGTTAGGTGTCGCTTGGGAGCCTCCGACAAGATTGTGGAGTTGAACCAAGAAGTTTGTAAGGGCAAGGAGGTCGCCTACTTTGTGAAGATCTACCCGAGTGAGGCAAGTCCTTTGTGGGCGATGGCCATGGTGGGATAGACAAGGTTGCTTCTTCGTGGACCCTTCGTGTGTGGAGCCCTTCATGGACTCGCGCAACCGTTACCCTTCGTGGGTTGAAGTCTTCATCAACGTGGATGTACAATAGCACCACCTATCGGAACCACGCCAAAAACCTCCGTGTCATCATTGCGTTTGCACTCTCCAAACCCTTCCCTTTACCTTCATATGCAATGTTTTACATTCCGCTGCTACACTCTTAGAATTGCATGTGTAGGTTGATTGCTTGACCTATGCTAATTGGTAAAATCTGCCCACAACTAAAATTGGAAAAATGTTAGATTTTTATTTGATCAAGTAGTCTAATCACCCCCCTCTAGACCTACTTTCGATCCTACAGGCGGGGATGGCCTAAGTGCGGCCTATGCCCCCTTTGCAAGAAGGTTCAGGTGTCATCTGCTCACCATTTCTTCTAGTGTAGGTTCACTGTCCGAGTTGGAATGAGATCATCACTTGGCGTGGAATTCGCGGCCAACCTACGGCTGCTTGGCATCACGAGGTCTCCGTTCATGATTGGTGGCTCAAAATGATCATCTCTGGAGACCACATCAAGAAGGCGGTTGTCTCCGTTATGATGCTTGTCTCGTGGGAAAATTGGAAGGAGCAAAACGTGAGTCTTCCGCAACACGGCCACCCTGACCACCGTCGTCGTTGTGAAGATCGAAGAGGAGGCCCATCTTTGGGCGTTGGCTGGAGCCAGTCATCTGAGTACCCTTATGTCGCAAAAGTAGTCTTTTCCTTTGTTTTTGCCTATTTGCGGCTTATGTCTGAACCTTCTTCTTAATTAATGAAATGGTGAATCTTTTACCTTGTTTCAAGAAAATATAGTTTTACTCGAAATCACGGCTAATAGGGAGGAAGTATCTACAAGCGGCCTATATCAGTGCATCCAGATTTGACTGAATGTGGGTTAACCACGGTCGTCCAGAGCCGATCGATATCAGTCATCCTCCAAGGGAGACAGAGGAATTAAAGTAAGCAAGGCATGAAGAAATAAATAGCAGCAGCAGAGGACGAGAAAGGAGGTGGACATTGACCTCTGGCAAGCACGGACGAAGACAAACATTGTCCACAACGAGGGCTATATACATCAGGAGTCTAGATAGAAACTTATAGCTGAACAAGAGCTCTCACAACAGTCACATCATCCACCACCTTTTTGTCAAAAAAATGGACAAGAGCCGGCACGAGAGGTGCCTTGTATTAACATCAATAACAAATTACATCTGTGATATTACATTCTTTCATATGCAGATTGCCTAGCTTCATCAGTGTAGGGCATTGATCCACACTGTGACCACTATTTATAACAAGTCATTTTTGGGATGTCCTTAAAATTTGTATTACTAGACAATACCCTGCGTGTTGCAGTAGGATGGTAGTGTAACAAATAATTTGAAAGAGAGGGACACACGGTAAGAAAAAAAGTAAGAAAATAAAAAAAATGTTTTGTAGCAAAAGATGGCTTGGATTTAATGTGTATCTCTGAAATCAACATACTTAGTATGACCAGTTCTCTAACCAAATTTGCAGAGGATCTTACCTTTGATCATCTCAATGGAAATAAGACAATATATCTGTTGTGCTGCTAATAAAAAAAGTAGCAATTAATACTACAATACAAATTACATGTTTGCACCTTGAATGAATTCCCAGCGCTAATCTTTCTCGGGTATGTGTCTTTGCTGAACTTACATAGTTCTATATGTATATATAGCATGTAGATCGTAAGATAAACATCGTGGTAGTTTATGCTAGATAGAGTGCAAAGGAAGCACGAGATTTAAGAGCCATACCTGAAGGCTGTTTCTTCCCTTTACAACAACTCGATGTGATGCAGAATCAACAGATGTTGTAAGGAGTAGGTGAAGCGTAAAGGCGGAGGCCAACCAGGTATCCTATGGCGGGGACGCAATGCATTGACCTGCTCGTGTAGCGGATCGAAATCTGACCGATGATGAGTGGTGGAGAAACAATAAAAGATGTGGGACGCACGCATGCCTGACCCTACTGGGATGCATGACATTGCCGAGAAGCCAAGCCAGATGGCCTGATTGAGGTGGCTTCATGGTGTTGCCCACGACAATATCCTCAGTGGTAGTGCGCCCCGCGACCGCGTCGCCTCCGTCCAATTTGGCCGGCATAGTTGATGATATGTAGGGCTTCGCCCTCTCGTCCTGCCTCGTTGTTGTCCCTATCTCGGCACCGACGCTGTGGATGGCCACAGCAAAATCGGTGCCATGGTCTTCCCGCAGAATGTCAGCCTCGGAACCTCAGTATGTACAGTCGTCCAGTACTCATGTTGGTCTGGGTTCTACGGAAGAGATAGAGCAAGTGAAAGGGAAACAAATCATGAATCCTTGTCAGGTGATGAGTTCGTTGCTATTTATTAAAAGAACTCATGTGAGAAGGACATTTATAAGGGAATGAAGTGATGCCTTCAACTATTACTCCTAGACTTGTTTCGTGGAGAAGTTGAATATCAATGAGATAGTGGGGTTGTGAATAGCCAACCATTTCTGCTGCTTCTTTTTGCATGGAGGAGATAATGGACTCATGGCTATTAAACTGAAGCAAAGAAAAAAAAACATAAGTGATGACATGGCATCACGGTAGAGCAAGGAAATTCGGTAGTTTAGTTGCAATGTTGCTGATATGGCATGATGACTGAGTTGGCATGTTTGCATGCCAAGATAAATAGAGTAGTGGGGATAACTCTCTCCCCGCGTTGCTGTGGAAACTTCGTTAAAAAAGTGTAAGTAGTTGCTAAAAATGACTAAATCTAATGAAAAGAAAGTATAAGGTTGAAAATCAATAAAAAAAAGGTATCTCAAAATAGAATAAAAAACTTTTGTATTACAGTTAAAAATTCATTTCGACAAAAATGTGAAGGATGACTAACATGAATATATGATGTGGCAGCGTTACATGCATAGACTAATGCAAAAATAATTATAATTTATAAGTCAAATGCATGACTCCCTTATGTCGCAGATTTTGCATGGCTTAGTGGGAGAGAAGATTTAAATGCATTGCTTAGTGAGACGTTGAGGTGGCCAGTTTGTATGTTGAGAGAATTGGGACCAACTTCATAAGAATGTAAGATTTGCGCTTGCTGCACAATCATGAGGCCTAAAGTTGTGGTTCATAGAAATGTGCAAAATCTGAGTTTGAATGTGGCTAGATGTATCAAAGAAAATTGCAAGATGATGCCTGATTTCCCAATGGCCAGGGTTATGCCTAAAATTTCTTGACGATGCTGTTTGAGCTAAAGTCTGATTACGAAAAAGGGTCTCCCCCTGCTTTAGATTATAAAGCAACCAACCGATACAACCAGCTCGCTGGGGCCACAGCACAAACAAGCCCAAAAGGAAAGGAAGAGAAAGAAAAAAGAAACAAATGCCGACGCCGGCAACCCAACTAAGTGAAGATGGCCGACACCCGCTGCACCCTCCGGAGAAGTACCACCGCACGCCAAGCACTTCGAAGTCTCGCGTACCAAGCAACACCTTCATGAAGGAAAGCGACGATGCCGCCGCTGCTGCCCGGACAAGTCCTAGGGTTAACCCCGGTACGCGAATGGCAGTGGGGAAGGGGTATCACCGGCGCCCCTCAGGAGGGGTCCGACGATGCCCACGAGCGCCGCCGCGCCGGTGGCGAATGAGCCGCTAGAGATTTCTCCCGCCCCGAACCCACCACCGTCAGACCAGACGATTGGAAGTGCACCGCCCAACATGCCGCCCACCAGCTGTGCCACCACGGACATCGCACCATCTTCACCGTCTCACTGAGGCCACCAACACGAGACCTGGAGGCAGGACGAGGAGACACCGGGCTCCGGGGCAACCGCACCGCAGCCGACAGGAGGGAACAACCTCCACCGCCGCGCGGAGCCAACCAGACGTAGCGACAGGGACTTGCCAGGCCACCACCGGCCCGGCCGGACCCAAACGGGTCCGGACAGTCCCAGCAGCCACGCTTCAGCACGCCGGCCACCGGAGCCATCACCACCACAGCCACCGCCGCCTCGCCACACCACCAGGGAGCCACGCCACCGCGCCCCGACCAGCAGGCCTGCCCCAGCCCAGATGGAGCCCGAAAGGGCCCAGATCTGGGCCGAGCGGGCGCCGCCGGCCAGCAGCCCAAAGCGCCGCCCCGCAGCCAACGACCATGCCGCCGCGTTGAGGGCACCCGAGGCCCACCGGACTTCGCCACCGAGCCCCACCGCCGTCAGCCGAAGAGCACCGCCGCCGGGAAGGAGGGAGCCCGACTCCCCCTCCGGGCGCGCGGGGAAGGGACATCCGTGTTGGAAATATGCCCTAGAGGCAATAATAAAATGGTTATTATTATATTTCCTTGTTCATGATAATTGTCTATTGTTCATGCTATAATTGTATTAACCGGAAACCGTAATACATGTGTGAATACATAGACCACAGCATGTCCCTAGTGAGCCTCTAGTTGACTAGCTCGTTGATCAATAGATGGTTGTGGTTTCCTGACCATGGACATTGGATGTCGTTGATAACGGGATCACATCATTAGGAGAATGATGTGATGGACAAGACCCAATCCTAAGCATAGCACAAGATCGTGTAGTTCATTTGCTAGAGCTTTTCTAATGTCAAGTATCATTTCCTTAGACCATGAGATTGTGCAACTCCCGGATACCGTAGGAATGCTTTGGGTGTATCAAACATCACATCGTAACTGGGTGACCATAAAGGTGCACTACAGGTATCTCCGAAAGTGTCTGTTGGGTTGGCACGAATCGAGACTGGGATTTGTCACTCCGTATGACGAAGAGGTATCTCTGGGCCCACTCGGTAATGCATCATCATAATGAGCTCAATGTGACTAAGGAGTTAGCCACGGGATTATGTGTTACGAAACGAGTAAAGAGACTTGCCGGTAACGAGATTGAACAAGGTATAGGGATACCGACGATCGAATCACGGGCAAGTAACATACCGATGGACAAAAGAAATTGTATACGGGATTGATTGAATCCCTGACATCGTGGTTCATCCGATGAGATCATCGTGGAACATGTGGGAGCCAATATGGGTATCTAGATCCCGCTATTGGTTATTGGCCGGAGAGGTGTCTCGGTCATGTCTGCATGGTTCCCGAACCCGTAAGGTCTACACACTTAAGGTTCCGTGATGCTAGAGTTGTTATGGGAAATTGTATGTGGTTACCGAAAGTTGTTCGGAGTCTCGGATGAGATCCCGGACGTCACGAGGAGTTCCGGAATGGTCCAGAGGTAAAGATTTATATATGGGAAGTCCTATTTTGGCCGCCGAAAAATGTTCGGGATTTTTCGGTATTGTACCGGGAAGGTTCTAGAAGGTTCCGGAATGGGGCCCACCTGCATGGGGGGACCCACATGAACGTGGGTAGTGGGGGCAAGGCCCCACACCCCTGGTCAATGCGCACCAATATCCCCCCTTAGAAGGAATAAGATCATATCCCGAAGGGATAAGATCAAGGGGGATAACAATCGGTGCGGAAGGGAAAGGATGGGATTTATTTCCTCCCACCTTTGCCAACACCCCAATGGACTTGGAGGGCAAGAAACCAGCCCCCTCCACCCATATATATAGTGGGGAGGTGCATGGGAGCTGCAACCCCTTGCCACTGGCGCAACCCTCCCCCCTGCTACTCCTCCTCCTCCGTAGTTCTTAGCGAAGCTCTGCCGGAGAACCACGAGCTCCACCGCCACCAGGCCGTCGTGCTGCCGGAGCTCTCCCTCAACTTCTCCTCTCCCCTTGATGGATCAAGAAGGAGGAGATGTCCCCGGGCTGTACGTGTGCTGAACGCGGAGGCGCCGTCCGTTCGGCGCTTGTCGGATCTTCCACGAGTTGAATCACCGCGAGTACGACTGCATCAACCGTGTTCTTGTAACGCTTCCGCGTAGAGATCTTCAAGGGTATGAAGATGCACTCCCTCTCACTTGTTGCTAGCATCTCCTAGATTGATCTTGGTGACACGTAGGAAAATTTTGAATTATTACTACGTTCCCCAACAGTGGCATCATGAGCTAGGTCTATGCGTAGATTTTATGCACGAGTAGAACACAAGTAGTTGTGGGCGATGATTTATTCAATTTGCTTACCGTTACTAGTCGTATCTTGATTCGGCGGCATTGTGGGATGAAGCAGCCCAGACCGACCTTACATGTACGCTTACGTGAGACAGGTTCCACCGACTGACATGCACTTGTTGCATAAGGTGGCTAGCGGGTGTCTGTCTCTCCCACTTTAGTCGGATCGGATTCGATGAAGAGGGTCCTTATGAAGGGTAAATAGCAATTGGCATATCACCGTTGTGGCTTTTGCGTAGGTAAGAAACGTTCTTGCTAGAAACCCATAGCAGCCACGTAAAACATGCAACAACAATTAGAGGACGTCTAACTTGTTTTTGCAGGGTATGCTATGTGATGTGATATGGCCAAAAGGATGTGATGAATTATATATGTGATGTATGAGATTGATCATGTTCTTGTAATAGGAATCACGACTTGCATGTCGATGAGTATGACAACTAGCAGGAGCCATAGGAGTTGTCTTAATTTATTGTATGACCTGCGTGTCAATGAAAACGCCATGTAATTACTTTACTTTATTGCTAACCGTTAGACAACTTCATGAAGACACGATGATGGAGATCATGATGATGGAGATCATGGTGTCATGCCAGTGACTATGGTGATCATGCCGCGCCTCGAAGATGGAGATCAAAAGCGCAAGATGATATTGGCCATATCATGTCACTTTATGATTTGCATGTGATGTTTATCATTTTTACATCTTATTTGCTTAGAACGACGATAGCATAAATAAGATGATCCCTCACTAAAAATTTCAACAAATGTGTTCCCCTAAGTGTGCACCGTTGCGAAGGTTCGTTGTTTCGAAGCACCACGTGATGATCGGGTGTGATAGATTCTAACATTTGCATACAATGGGTGTAAGCCAGATTTACACATGCGAAACACTTAGGTTGACTTGACGAGCCTAGCATGTACAGACATGGCCTCGAAACACGAGGGACCAAAAGGTCGAACATGAGTCGTATAGTAGATGCGATCAACATGGAGATGTTCACCGTTGATGACTAGTCCGTCTCACGTGATGATCGGACACGACCTAGTCGATTCGGATCATGTATCACTTATATGACTAGAGGGATGTCTATCTGAGTGGGAGTTCATTAAATAATTTGATCAGATGAACTTAATTATCATGAACTTAGTCTAAAATTGTCTTTACAACCTATCTTGTAGATCCAATGGCCCACGCTAATGTTGCCCTCAACTTCAACGCGTTCCTAGAGAAACCCAAGCTGAAAGACGATGGTAGCAACTATACGGACTGGGTCTGTAACTTGAGGATCATCCTCATAGCTGCCAAGAAAGTATATGTCCTTGAAGCACCGCTAGGTGACGCACCCATTTTCCTAGAAACTCAAGACGTTATGAACGCCTGGCAGTCGCGTAGAGGAACATCAAGTGTTGATGGTGAATAATACCACTAGTTTCAAGAAAGGCAAGGGTAAGAAGAACTTCAAGAAGGACGGCAAGGGAGTTGCCACGCCCGGTAAGTCAGTTGCCGGGAAAAAGCCAAAGAATGGACCCAAGCCTGAGACTGAGTGCTTTTATTGCAAGGGAAATGGTCACTGGAAGCGGAACTGCCTCAAGTACTTAGCGGATAAGAAGGCCGGCAACGCCAAAGGTATATATGATATACATGTTATTGATGTGTACCTTACCAACACTCGTAGTAGCTCCTGGGTATTTGATACCGGTGCGGTTGCTCACATTTGTAACTCAAAACAGGAGCTGCGGAATAAGCGGAGACTAGTGAAGGACGAGGTGACGATGCGCGTCGGGAATGGTTCCTAGGTCGATGTGATCGCCGTCGGCACGCTGCCTCTACATTTACCTTCGGGATTAGTTTTAAACCTCAATAATTGTTATTTAGTGCGAGATGGCTACTCATTTAAATCCGAGAATAATGGTTGTTCTATTTATATGAGAGATATGTTTTATGGTCATGCCCCTCTGGTCAATGGTTTATTTTTATTGAATCTCGAACATGATGTTAAACATATTCATAGTGTGAATGTCAAAAGATGTAAGGTTGATAATGATAGTCCCTCATACTTGTGGCACTGCCGCCTTGGTCACATTGGTGTCAAATGCATGAAGAAACTCCATGCAGATGGACTTTTGAAGTCTCTTGATTATGAATCATTTGACACGTGCGAACCATGCCTCATGGGAAAAATGACCAAGACTCCGTTCTCCGGAACAATGGAGCGAGCAACCAACTTGTTAAAAATAATACATACTGATGTATGCGGTCCAATGAGCATTGAGGCTCGCGGTGGCTATCGTTATGTTCTCACCCTCACTGATGACTTAACTAGATATGGGTATGTCTACTTAATGAAACACAAGTCTGAAACCTTTGAAAAGTTCAAGGAATTTCAGAGCAAGGTAGAGAATCAATGTGACAGGAAAATAAAGTTCTGATGATCAGATCGTGGAGGAGAATACTTGAGTCACGAGTTTGGCACGCACTTAAGGAAATGTGGAATTGTTTCACAACTCATGCCGCCTGGAACACCTCAGCGTAATGGTGTGTCCGAACGTCGTAATCGCACTCTATTGGATATGGTGCGATCTATGATGTCTCTTATCGATCTACCGCTATCATTTTGGGGTTATGCTTTAGAGACTGCCGGATTCACTTTAAATATGGCACCGTCTAAATCCGTTGAGACGACACCGTATGAATTATGGTTTGGGAAGAAACCTAAGCTGTCGTTTCTGAAAGTTTGGGGATGCGATGCTTATGTCAAGAAACTTCAACCTGAAAAGCTTGAACCCAAATCGAAAAATGCGTCTTCATAGGATACCCTAAGGAAACTATTGGGTATACCTTCTACCTCAGATCTGAAGGCAAGATCTTTGTTGCCAAGAATGGATCCTTTCTGGAGAAAGAGTTTCTCTCGAAAGAAGTAAGTGGGAGGAAAGTAGAACTTGACGCGGTACCCCATCTTGAATCGGAGAGTAGCGCAGCTCAGGAAGATTATTCTGTGGTGCCTGCACCGACTAGAGAGGAAGTTAATGATGATGATCATGAAACTTCGGGTCAAGTTGCTACTAAACTTCGTAGGTCCACGAGGACACGTTCCGCACCAGAGTGGTACGGCAACCCTGTCCTGGAAATCATGTTGTTAGACAACGGTGAACCTTCGAACTATGAAGAAGCGATGGAGGGCCCGGATTCCAACAAATGGCTTGAATCCATGAAATCCGAGATAGGATCCATGTATGAAAACAAAGTATGGACTTTGACGGACTTGCCCGATGATCGGCAAGCCATAGAGAATAAGTGGATCTTTAAGAAGAAGACTGACGCGGATGGTAATGTGACCGTCTATAAGGCTCAGCTTGTCGCTAAGGGTTATTGACAGGTTCAAGGGGTTGACTACGATGAGACCTTCTCACCCGTAGCAAAGATGAAGTCTGTCCGAATCATGTTAGGAATTGCCGCATTCTATGATTATGAGATCTGGCAAATGGATGTCAAAACAGCATTCCTTAATGGTTTTCTTAAGGAAGAATTGTATATGATGCAGCCAGAAGGTTTTGTCGATCCTAAGAATGCTGACAAAATATGCAAGCTCCAGCGCTCCATCTATGGGCTGGTGCAAGCATCTCGGAGTTGGAACATTCGCTTTGATGAAATGATCAAAGCGTTTGGGTTTATACAGACTTATGGAGAAGCCTATATTTATAAGAAAGTGAGTGGCAGCTCTGTAGCATTTCTCATATTATATGTGGATGACATACTGTTGATGGGAAATGATATAGAACTTTTGGAAAGCATAAAGGCCTACTTGAATAAGTGTTTTTAAATAAAGGACCTTGGAGAAGCTGCTTACATATTAGGCATCAAGATCTATAGAGATAGATCGAGACGCCTCATTGGTCTTTCTCAAAGCACATACCTTGACAAGATATTGAAGAAGTTCAATATGGATCAGTCCAAGAAGGGGTTCTTGCCTGTATTGCAAGGTGTGAGATTGAGCGTAGCTCAACGCCCGAGCTCGGCAGAAGAAAGAGAAAAGATGAGTGTCATCCCCTATGCCTCAGCCATAGGCTCTATTATGTATGCCATGCTGTGTACCAGACCTGATGTGAACCTTGCCATAAGTTTGGTAGGGAGGTACCAAAGTGATCCCGGAATGGAACACTGGACAGTGGTCAAGAATATCCTGAAGTACCTGAAAGGACTAAGGATATGTTTCTCGTTTATGGAGGTGCCGAAGAGCTCGTCGTAAAGGGTTACGTCGATGCTAGCTTTGACACAGATCTGGATGACTCCAAGTCACAAACCGGATACGTGTACATTTTGAATGGTGGGGCAGTCAGCTGGTGCAGTTGCAAGCAAAGCGTCATGGCGGGATCTACATGTGAAGCGGAGTACATAGCTGCTTCGGAAGCAGCTCAGGAAGGAGTCTGGATGAAGGAGTCTATCACCGACCTAGGAGTGATTCCCAATGCATCGGGCCCGATGACTCTCTTCTGTGACAACACTGGAGCTATTGCCATTACCAAGGAGCCCAGGTTTCACAGGAAGACCAAGCACATCAAGCGCCACTTGAACTCCATTCGTGAATATATTCAAGATGGAGACATAGATATTTGTAAAGTACATACGGATCTGAATGTCGCAGATCCGTTGACTAAATCTCTTCCACGAGCAAAACATGATCAGCACCAGAACTCTAGGGTGTTCGATTCATCACAATGTAACTAGATTATTGACTCTAGTGCAAGTGGGAGACTATTGGAAATATGCCGTAGAGGCAATAATAAAATGGTTATTATTATATTTCCTTGTTCATGATAATTGTCTATTGTTCATGCTATAATTGTATTCACCGGAAACCGTAATACATGTGTGAATACATAGACCACAACATGTCCCTAGTGAGCCTCTAGTTGACTAGCTCGTTGATCAATAGATGGTTGTGGTTTCCTGACCATGGACATTGGATGTCGTTGATAACGGGATCACATCATTAGGAGAATGATGTGATGGACAAGACCCAATCCTAAGCATAGCACAAGATCGTGTAGTTCGTTTGCTAGAGCTTTTCTAATGTCAAGTAACATTTCCTTAGACCATGAGATTGTGCAACTCCCGGATACCGTAGGAATGCTTTGGGTGTATCAAACGTCACAACGTAACTAGGGGACCATAAAGGTGCACTACAGGTATCTCCGGAAGTGTTTGTTGGGTTGGCACGAATCGAGATTGGGTTTGTCACTCCGTATGACGGAGAGGTATCTCGGGCCCACTCGGTAATGCATCATCATAATGAGCTCAATGTGACTAAGGAGTTAGCCACAAGATTATGTGTTACGGTATGAGTAAAGAGACTTGCCGGTAACGAGATTGAACAAGGTATAGGGATACCGACGATCGAATCTTGGGCAAGTAACATACCGATGGACAAAGGGAATTGTATACAGGATTGATTGAATCCCCGACATCGTGGTTCATCTGATGAGATAATCGTGGAACATGTGGGAGCCAATATGGGTATCCAGATCCCGCTATTGGTTATTCGCCGGAGAGGTGTCTCGGTCATGTCTGCATGGTTACCGAACCCGTAGGGTCTACACACTTATGATTCCGTGACGCTAGAGTTGTTATGGGAAATTGTATGTGGTTACCGAAAGTTGTTCGGAGTCTCGGATGAGATCCCGGACATCACGAGGAGTTCCAGAATGGTCCGGAGGTAAAGATTTATATATGGGAAGTCCTATTTTGGCCACCGGAAAATGTTCGGGATTTTTCGGTATTGTACCAGGAAGGTTCTAGAAGGTTCCAGAGTGGGGCCCACCTGCATGGGGGGACCCACATGAACATGGGTAGTGGGGGCAAGGCCCCACACCCCTGGTCAAGGCGCACCAAGATCCCCCCTTAGAAGGAATAAGATCATTTCCCGAAGGGATAAGATCAAGATCCCTAAAAAAGGGGGATAACAATCGGTGGGGAAGGGAAAGGATGGGATTTCTTTCCTCCCACCTTTGCCAACGCCCCAATGGACTTGGAGGGCAAGAAACCAGCCCCCTCCACCCCTATATATAGTGGGGAGGTGCATGGGAGCTGCAACCCTTGCCCCTGGCGCAGCCCTCCCCCTTCCTACTCCTCCTCCTCCGTAGTTCTTAGCGAAGCTCTGCCGGAGAACCACGAGGTCCACCGCCACCACGCCGTCGTGCTGCCGGAGCTCTCCCTCAACTTCTCCTCTCCCCTTGCTTGATCAAGAAGGAGGAGACGTCCCCGGGCTGTACGTGTGTTGAACGCGGAGGCGCCGTCCGTTCGGCGCTTGAATCGGATCTTCCGTGATTTGAATCGCCGCGAGTACGACTCCATCAACCGCGTTCTTGTAACGCTTCAGCTTAGCGATCTTCAAGGGTATGAAGATGCACTCCCTATCACTTGTTGCTAGCATCTCCTAGATTGATCTTGGTGACACGTAGGAAAATTTTGAATTATTAATACGTTCCAAAACAATCCGCCGGCGCCGGCGCCACCCGGGCATGCCGAAGGCCACTGCCGGCGGCGGCGAAGGGGGAAGGAGGAGGAGGGCGGGTCGAGACGGGAGGAGCAGAGGGGGTGCTCCGCCGCCTCGGGGGGCGACGAGAGCGCAGGGGGTGGGGGAAGGAGGGGGGAAGGGAGGCGGGCCGGGGGGAGGGGGGCGACCGGCGGTGGCGGGCACTAGTAGAAAAAGGGCCTAATGTGAAGAACATTAGTCCCAGTTTGTAACTGAACTGGCACTAATGGTATCGGTTCCAACGGCTAGGCGGGCGGCGCTCATTAGTACCGGTTTGTAGTGAACCTTTAGTACCTGTTCGTGCCACGAACTGGTACTAAATAGGTGGTGGCAGGCTGTTGTCAGGCTGGGGCCCCACCAGCACCTTTAGTACCTGTTCATGCCACGAACCGGGACTAGAGATGCACCTTTAGTACCGGTTGGTTAGACGAACCGGTACTAAAGGTCATCCTATATAAACCCCTTCGTCGAGCCTGAGCGCTCTGTTCTTCCCCTTTCCTCTCCTCTGTTTTCTTCCTCTTCCTCTCAAGCTCACACTCCATTTTTGCCAAAATTTGTGAATATTTGAAGGCACCCCATCCATCCAAGTGATCACAAAGGTTGGCAACTTTGTACTTTCATCTCTCATTGCTAGATTAGCTCTTGCAATGCTCTATAAGTATAGTGATTTGTGGGTTTTATTTTGGGAGGAATTATACGTAGTAGTATTTGATTTATATGCAATTTGAGGTCAAAATAACTCTTAGTTTGCATATGTTGGTGTGGTTTACTTAGTGCCTTCCCGTCTCCGTCCTAACCACCGTCGATCGCCCGCACCGTCCCATCGCCCGCACCACCTTGTGGTGAGCCTCTTGTTCTTATCTTTTTTATATAAAAAAATCATGTTTGTGTGATTTAGATATATAGTTACTTGTATAATTATCTTACCCGTACGTTGTTTGTTATACATAGTGCCATGGTTTTGATATCCGTCCCCGTCGGCCCTCGTCCGGGTTATGATTCGGATGTGGTATATTCTCTTTTATAACTATTTGTTGCATTTCGTGTTTATGACAAATTATGCCCATCAAGTTGACATAGATATTTTTATCTAGGAGGTATGTGAAACGGAAATTCCAACCAACCCTATTGTTGAGAGGTTAAATTTAGTTGAAAGAGAAAACGAGTATTTGAAAGAAAAATTAAAAAGAATTGAGGGCGAGAAGATGGAATTGGAGTTGCATGTTGCTGATGTCGTCGATGATCACAAGATCAAGATGGAGAAAATGCGCTTGAAGATTAGAAAGATTAGAAAATATGCCATTGATAGTGAGGCTTGGTATCATTATGCTGTTGGATCAATTGTTACCTTAGTTGCGATCTTGATCGCATTTGTTATTGCATTTAAATGCTTTAGCTAGAGAGTTATTTGTATGTTTGTTTTATGAGGATAAGTGTTGTATGAACTTTATGTATAAACTTTATGTATGAACTTGTATTAATTTGGTCTATTCGGTGCTGTGTAATGAAGATGAGCCGGCAATGGATGTACGATGACCGATGCTCTCCCCAGTTCGTTAATGGCGTGCAAACTTTTTTGCTTGCGGCTAAGGCAGACAAGTGGGCAGATGGTTTTATGTCTTGTCCATGTGCTGGCTGTAAGAATGATCGGAGTTACTCTAAGTCAAAACCCATTCACGTCCACCTGTTTGAGGCCGGTTTCATGCCCCACTATAATGTTTGGACCAAGCACGGAGAAAGAGGGGTTATGATGGAAGACAATGAAGAAGAAGAGGACGACGACAGCTATCCTGGCCATGGGTTCCCTGAATACAATGGTAGAACAATGGGGGAAGAAGCTGAGCCGGCAATGCGGGAAGAAGCTGAAGAAGAGGCATCAGATGAGTCCGCTGATGATCTAGGTTGGGCCATTGCCGATGCAAAGAGAAACTGCGCAAGTGAAAAGGAGAAGAAGAGGTTGCAGCGCATGTTAGAGGATCACAAGAAATTTTTGTATCCGAATTGCGAAGCTGACAAGAAAAAGTTGGGCACCACACTGGAATTGCTGCAATGGAAGGCAGAGAATGGTGTATCTGACAAGGGATTTGGAAAGTTGCTGATAATGTTAAAGAAGATGCTTCCAAAGGACAACGAATTGCTCGAGAGTACGTACGAAGCAAAGAAGGTTGTCTGCCCTCTAGGATTAGAGGTGCAGAAGATACATGCATGCCCTAATGACTGCATCCTCTACCGCGGTGAGTATGAGGATTTGAACGCATGCCCGGTATGCGGTGCATTGCGCTATAAGATCAGCCGCAATGACGCTGGTGATGTCGAGGGCGAGCGCCCCAAGAAGAAGATTCCTGCCAAGGTGATGTGGTATGCTCCTATAATTCCACGGTTGAAACATTTGTTCCAAAACAAAGAGCATGCCAAGTTGATGCGATGGCACAGAGAAGACCGTAAGAAAGACAGGAAGTTGAGAATACCCGCTGACGGGTCGCAGTGGAGAAAAATCGAGAGAAAGTACTGGGAGGACTTTGCAGGTGACGCAAGGAACGTATGGTTTGGTCTAAGCGCAGATGGCATTAATCCTTTTGGGGAGCAGAGCAGCAATCATAGCACCTGGCCTGTGACTCTATGTATGTATAACCTTCCTCCTTGGGTGTGCATGAAGCGGAAGTTCATTATGATGCCAGTGCTCATCCAAGGCCCTAAGCAACCCGGCAACGACATTGATGTGTATCTAAGGCCATTAGTTGAAGAACTCTTACAGCTGTGGAATGGAAAAGGTGTACGTGCGTGGGATGAGCACAAACAAGAAGAATTTGACCTACATGCATTGCTGTTTGTGACCATCAATGATTGGCCTGCTCTCAGTAACCTTTCAGGACAGACAAACAAGGGATACCGCGCATGCACGCACTGTTTGGATGATACCGACAGTATATATTTGGATAATTGTAAGAAGAATGTGTACCTGGGACATCGTCGATTTCTTCCGAGTAGGCATCCCGTAAGAAAGAAAGGCAAGCATTTCAAAGGTGAGGCGGATCACCGGATGAAGCCTCGCCACCGTACTTGTGATGATGTACATGATATGGTCAAGGATTTGAAGGTAATCTTTGGAAAGGGTCCTGGCGGACAATCTGTTCTGAATGACGCTGACGGACGCGCACCCATGTGGAAGAAGAAATCTATATTTTGGGACCTGCCCTATTGGAAAGACCTAGAGGTCCGCTCTGCAATCGATGTGATGCACGTGACGAAGAATCTTTGCGTGACCCTGCTTGGCTTCTTCGGCGTGTATGGGAAGACGAAAGATACGCCGGAGGCACGGGAGGACCAGCAACGTATGCACGGAAAAGATGGCATACATCAGGGTCATGCCAGCTACGCTCTTACCAAAGAAGAGAAGGAAATCCTCTTTGAATGCCTGCTCAGTATGAAGGTACCGTCTGGCTTCTCATCGAATATAAAGGGAATAATAAATATGGCAGAGAAAAAGTACTAGAACCTAAAGTCTCATGACTTCCACATGATTATGATGCAACTGCTTTCGGTTGCATTGAGGGGGCTTCTACCGGAAAAAGTTCGATTAGCCATTGTGAAGCTATGTGCATTCCTCAATGCAATCTCTCAGAAGGTAATCGATCCAGAAATCATACCATGGTTAGAGAATGATTTGGTGCAATGTCTTGTGAGTTGCGAGTTGGTGTTCCCACCCTCGTTCTTCAACATCATGACGCATGTCCTAGTTCACCTATGCGAAGAGATTAACGTTCTGGGTCCTGTATTTCTACACAATATGTTCCCCTTTGAGAGGTTCATGGGAGTCTTAAAGAAATATGTTCATAACCGTGCTAGGCCAGAAGGAAGCATCTCCAAGGGCCATGAAAATTAGGAGGTCATTGAGTTTTGTATTGACTTTATTCCTGACCTTAAGCCGATTGGTGTTCCTGAATCGCGGCATAAGGGCAGACTGGGTGGAAATGGCACGCTAGGACCGGAACAAATAATATGTATGGACGGGCATTCTCTCACTCAAGCACACTACACAGTTCTACAAAATTCTGCCTTGGTGGCTCTGTATATGGAGGAACACAAGAATATTCTACGCTCCAAACACCCGGAGCAGTCTGACGACTGGATTACACATGAACAAACGGGGACTTTCGCCGGTTGGTTGCAGACACGTGCCATGCATGACGCGCTGTTGAACATGACCTGTATTTGCTGTCCCAGTTACCATCTTTGAATATAATGACTTTCAAAGGGTACGAGATAAATGGGAATACATTTTACACGATCACCCAAGATAAGAAGAGCACCAACCAAAACGGTGGTGTCCGCTTTGATGCAGCAACCAAGAGGGGAAAGGACACATATTATGGTTACATAGAGGAGATATGGGAACTTGACTATGGACGTGGTTTGAAGGTCCCTTTGTTTTGGTGCAAATGGGTCAATATGACATGAGGCGGGGTAACGGGAGACCCGAAGTACGGAATGACAACAGTGGCTATCAACAATCTTGCGTACACAGACGAACCATTCGTCCTAGCCAATGATGTGGCGCAGGTTTTCTATGTGAAGGACATGTCTACCAGGACGAGAAAAAGAAAAGATAAGGAAGCGAATACATCATACGATGAGCCAAAGCGCCACATAGTTCTTTCAGGGAAAAGAAACATCGTGGGAGTGGATGACAAGACAGACATGTCAGAAGATTATGAAAAGTTTGATGAAATTGCTCCCTTCACAGTGAATATTAACCCGAGCATCCAGTTAAATGATGAAGATTGTCCATGGTTACGGCGCAAAGGGACACACACGAAGAAAAAGTTTCACACCCAAAGATCCCACTCTGGGATGTGACCGGCTTCACTGTCATCACTTTCTTCTCTAGTGAGTTTCCGGACTTATATATCTGGAAAGTCCCACTTTGGACAAACCATAGGGAATCTTTGTAATAGTTAGGGTGCTTATGTGTTTTGGCATTTGAAACATGTACTTTTGTGCTTCGGACAAACGTGTACCTTTCTGACTTCATTTGCTATTTTTCAGCTCATTTACTGATTTTTTTAGCTAAATGACCCTGAAATTGAAAATGGACAATCTCTTTTGAAGTATCAGGGTTTCGGACGAAAACTCATCTGTTACAAAGGCAATTCATTTTTTTAACTTATTTCATGTCCAGACTTTTTGTGCGTTCAGTATGCACGATTCAAAGCCACGTCATCAACTTTGAACCCTTTCTGACATCATTTGCTATTTTTCATGCATTTACTGATTTTTTTGAGCTAAATGACCCTGAAATTGAAAAGCACTACAAATGAACTCTGAAAAGGTTGAAAGTTGGTATGGTATCATCATTTCACCCACATAGCATGTGCAAAAAAGTTGAGAGGGTTACGGCAAAATCTTGATGCACTTCATGTACAAAATGGACAATCTCTTTCGAAGTATCAGGGTTTCGGACGAAAACACATCTGTTACAAAGGCATTTCATTTTTTAAACTTATTACAACTCCAAACTTTTTGTGCGTTCAGTATGCACCATTCAAAGCCACGTCATCAACTTTGAACCCTTTCTGACATATTTTGCTATTTTTCATGCATTTACTGATTTTTTTTAGCTAAATCACCCTGAAATTGAAAAGCACTACAAATGAACTCTGAAAAGGTTGAAAGTTGGCATGGTATCATCATTTCACCCACATAGCATGTGCAAAAAAGTAGAGAGGGTTACGGCAAAAACTGGATGCACTTCGTGTATAAAATGGACAATCTCTTTCGAAGTATCAGAGTTTCGGACGAAAACTCAGCTGTTACAAAGGCATTTCATTTTTTTAAATAACCTAAGTATTACCAAATTGAATATAATGATAAAACACACTAATATTAAACATAAGAAAAAAGAATCACTTGAAAATCTATTTTTAAAGTAAAGTTATTCACAAACTAGTGATTCACACAAATTTCAAATAATTCAAATTTCAACTATTCAAATTTGAAAACTACTGGCACTAACAGAAAGTTTGTAATTTTTTGTACCTAAAGCAAAAATATTCAAAAAGAAACTCTAAATACAGCAAAAAACAACTCACAAATAAATAAAAGAAAATAAATAAAGCAGACAAGAAAAAAACAAAATAAAAAAAGCCCGCCTACTAGGCAACAGCGGCCTGCATACGACTAGAAACCCATCCTGTAGTTGGGCCAGGATGCAGGCCCGCAAGGCCCAATAGGCCCACAGGGAAGCGCAGCAGTTTAGGCCCAGAAGCCTGCTTTGGAGAGGAGCTCGATGGAGCAGCCGTGGCTGGGTTTATAAACCAGTACGGCTGCCCTTCGCTCGGCGAGGTGGGACTAAACTTTGTGCACCGCGGGTGGCAGCGCACCCCCTTTAGTACCGGGTCGTGGCTCCAACCGGTACTAAAGGGGGGGGGTCTTTAGTACCGGTTGTAGCCACGACCCGGTACTAAAGGTGGTCGCTTCCCGCCGCTTACCCTGGCCAAATTTGACCTTTAGTACCGGTTGGTGGCTCCAACCGGTACTAAAGGTCCGTCCTATATATACAACACTTACGAAAAATTCACTTTCTTCTTCTCTGTTCGTCTCCTCTGCTTCTTCGATCGACAGCGCCGCCGCCCCCCGTCGCCGCCCCCGTCGCGCGTCATCCCCGTCGCCGTCGCCGCCCCCGTCCCCGTCGCCGCCCCGGCCCGTCCCCGCGACTCGCGCGCCGCCCCTGTCGCCGGCCCGTCCCCGTCGACTCGCCGCCCCCGTCGCCGCACCGGCCCGTCGCCGCCCCCCCGTCGCCGCCCCGGCACGTCGCCCCGCTGTGAGACCCCCGCCTTGCCCGGCTGCCCTCCCAAGCCCGCACACACACACACACACTTCGATGTTATATTTTTAGTTTTTTCAGTTTTTCAGTTTTTTAGTTTTTTATACAAAGGTTTTAGATGAATTAATTAATTAATTAGATTAATGTCAAATGTCAAAGGTTTTAGATGAATTAATTAATTAGATTAATGTCAAATGTCAAAGGTTTTAGATGAATTAATTAATTAGATTAATGTCAAATGTTAGATGAATTAGCTAGATATATATATGTTAGATTGAATTAGTTTTTTATACTTTTGTTAGATGAATTAGATATATTAATTAATCTAGATGTGAATTAGTTTTTAATACTTTTGTCAAAATGTTAGATGAATTAGCTAGATATATATATTAATGTTAGATTAATTAGCTAGCTAGATATCATATGTCAAAGTTTGAATTTTGACATATGCAACGATATTTGATCGTCGACATATGTCAAAGTTTGCATATAGAATTTGTATATAAGAAATCACAATCCAATCATTTGAAAAATGTTACATTTGCATAAAGTATTTGTTCTCGACGTCAACGATGCCCGGCCCGCATCCTCGCCGTCGACCCGTTCGCGACGACGTCCTGCTTCAGAGGAGCCATGTCCGGGACTGGGCTCCGCCGGGCTGGCACTGGGAGGTGCTACCTTCAGGGGCGCCGCTTGGTGAGGAACCCGGCCCCGGGTCCCGTCGTCGACCCGGAGCTCCTTTGGTGGCGTTCGCGTGGGCCACTTTCGGTGCGGAGGGAGCCGGCCCCGCCGGAGGTGGTACGTCGCCGTGTCAGGGAGGAGGACGAGCACGTCTGTCGCTACATGGCTGCTATGGACGTCAGGTTCTCCAATACCTGGCAGGTTCTTCAGGGATCTCACCCGAGCTATGATCCTGTGATGGTTCCTTCTCTTTGGGTGTCCACCGCCCGCGCCTCAGGAACCGCGAGTGAACTAGATTATTCGATAGTATTCGATCTATATTAGCTAGCTAGTTATGTATTCGATAATATTCGAGACGATGTATTCGAGATTATATATATTATTCTATAATATTCGAGACGATGTATTCGAGATTATATATATTATTCGATAATATTCGAGACGATGTATTCGAGATTATATATATTATTCGATAATATTCGAGACGATGTATTCGAGATTATATATATTATTCGATAATATTTGAGACGATCTATTCGATATTATATTCGATGATGCATATTATGTACTATGATTCAGTTTTTCCTTATTGATTGCATGCATGCATTGTAATTTGAATACTAAATTGTTTTATATTTCTTCAGGATTAGTTAAATAAAAGCTATGGACAATACCGGCAGAGAAGGAGAGGAGGCCCTGTTCAACATCATACGCTCGCGCCCAGATGAGTTTGAAGAAGATGACGGCTCGCAATATCTGAACCCTACCGGTGAGGGTATGATATTTGATGAAGACGAACGAATAGATGAAGTCCTGAACTATGATTATGATGATGAAGAAAATGTTGATCTTGAAATAACAAAGACCGGCGAGGTATATTTATATAAGCAGGTATCTGGTGATCATCACATGTTTTAAATGATTTTTATATATATTAACGAATCGATCTTTCTTCTTTCAGCCCTCCGGATCGAGCAAATCTTCTACAGGCAGCAGGACAGTGCGAGGCCCGGCCAAAAAGTTGAAGGATGGCGTAAAGTACAACATCGATGCCATCAAACCTAATGGCGAAACAAGCGAGCCTAAGAAGATTGCGGGCAAGTTCGTTCGTCAGTGCGGAGTTCTTGTGAAGGACCAAATCCCGATCTCCATTCAAGAATGGAAAAAGCCAGCAAAGGAACGTCCAGATCTTACTTTTGCTGACCAAAGAGCAAAAGATCTGCTTTGGGAATCTCTCATGTCACATTTCACCCTACCAGATCATTACACAGATGCAGATGTGCAGAAAGTCAAGGACGCTGCTCTTAGGAAGATGGCGGTTGCATTCAACAACCACAAGAAAAGTATATGGGCCAAGTACGTCGAAGGAGGAAAGAAGACTCCAGAATTCACGGGAACACTGGAGAATCAAAGACATCACTGGCCCGCTTTCATGAAATTCAAGGAATCGGAATTAGCTAAGGAACAGTCGAGAATAAACAAGCTCAATGCCGTGAAAAAGGAGAATAAACAAGATCACATGATGATACATGGTCATTCTATCAATTTGCTTATCTGTTTGAAATCCCCCAGAAATTCAAAGTCATGAGCTTGATCGTTGAGACTGTCAAGAGGACAACAGCCGACCAGAAGAGGTCTTGTGGATATGCCCCACATATCCAGACATTGATCAACTCCAAGGTGGGAACTAGGACATATCTGCTTGACAGAGAGCATGTACCCCTGAGGCCAGATTTTGAGGACAACGAGGTTGTCATGGATGCTTCACATCCTACTTGTGCTGAGGCCCAGGAGAAGATTGAGAGAGCAAAGGCTGCAAAAGCAGCAAACATAGCAAGTGCTCCAGATGCTTCAACAGTGAATCTCAAGACCAAGCAAGATCAACTCAGTTATCTGCTTGAGGCTACCGTGAGGATTGAGAAAAGCTTGGCCACCTTGTCTCAGAATCAGGAGAGTCTTGAAAGGATCATTGAGACAAAGATCCATGACCTTGATGTGAAGGTCACAGAGATTCAAACAATTGTGGAGAAGCTAAGGGATGATGCTGAGGAAAGTGATGATAGACCCACAACAGATACATTCCAGAGAGTGCCAAGGGCACAAAGAGCATCAGTTGTGCTAGTTGCAGATTCCAGGACTACTCTTTCAGCTCCTGCAGCCACTGCCCCAGTTGCCCCTCCAGTGTCAACTCCTCCAGCTCCACAGACATCAGCAGAGGCATTTGCAGATGGACTCCTCTCCACGCAGTCAACGCACACCGGAGCGATAAGCCAGAAGACCCCTTCAGGAGCTCCCGGAGATCGTGCTTAGAGTGTTGTATAGCACTATACGTTTTTGAACTTTTTGGTAACTTGTTGCCAAAGGGGGAGAAAGTGTATAGATCATAGGCTTCGAGAGAGAGTGCCTTTTGCCTTTTGTTGGTCTTATTTGCCTTGCTACTTCAGTTTACTTGGTTGTAGCTACTCTTGTTACATTGATGTTATGCTCGTGAGATACTTATGTGATCATGTGTTTGATCATATTATGCTTAATGTGTGCTTGCATGCTTATATCTATGAATGTTTGTATGATAAATCACTTGTATCTTTGGTGATGAGTGCATGTTATTTAATTCTTATCATTTTTTAGCGCTCCACCAAGACGTATGTGACATGGAAGAGTGACCCATGATCTTAATCGATTGTGCATTTGCATTCAAACGCAAATTTTAAATAATGCACAAATTTAGGGGGAGCTCTTGCTTATCACATACTTCTCAAAGCGACGATGTATTTCATTCATATTATCATTTGTCGAAGCTTTGATCTATATGTTGTCATCAATTACCAAAAAGAGGGAGATTGAAAGTGCAACTAATCCCCGGGTGGTTTTGGTAATTCATAACAACATATAGCTCATTGAACTAATATCCATTCAAGTTTATTATTTCAGAAAGTTCAATGAATGGCATGGCATGGACTAGAGATGTGGACCCCTCAAAATGCTAAGGATACATATTGGCAAAATCTCAAGACTCTTCATTTATATTTTAGTGATCCAAGATCACATTGAGTCCATAGGAAAGCCAATACTATTAAAAGGGGATGATGTGTTGCTTAATGGTCTACTTGCTCAAAATGCTTAGTGATATCTCCAAAGCCCTCAACCACTTTCTCATTCCAAATATGTCCAAAACCCAAAGTCAAACTCGACCCCACCGATATTTCCTATCCGGTGCCACCGAGTTCATATGACATAGCCACTGCCAAAAACCCTAACAGTTCGGTCACACTGATACGGATCTCGGTCTCACCGAGATGGCCTTGCAAACTCTCTATTGGCTGTTGCAATTATTTCGGTCCCACCGAAATTGCGATCGGTCAAACCGAGTTGGCTTAACATCTTCTCTGTTGCCTTATTGCTTCACTTCAGTCTCACCGAGTTGATGTTTGCCCTAATCCCTAGCAGATCAGTCCCACCAAGGTTTTCCAGTCGGTCCCACCGAGATTCCTAACGTTCACATTTTGAACTGAATCGGTCGCACCGAGTTCTTCTATTCGGTCTGACCGAGTTGGGTCAAATGTGTGTAACGGTTGGATTTTGTGTGGAGGCAATATATACACCTTCACCCCCTTCTCCATATGAGAGAGAGCCATCAGAATGTGCCTACACTTCCAGCATACATTTTCTGAGAGAGAACCACCTACTCATCTGTTGAGATCAAGATATACCAATTCTACCACAAGAATCTTGATTTCTAGCCTTCCTCAAGTTGCTTTCCACTCAAATCATCTTTCCACCATATCCAAATCTGTGAGAGAGAGTTGAGTGTTGGGGAGACTATCATTTGAAGCACAAGAGCAAGGAGTTCATCATCAACACAACATCTATTACCTTTTGGAGAGTGGTGTCTCCTAGATTGGTTAGGTGTCGCTTGGGAGCCTCCGACAAGATTGTGGAGTTGAACCAAGAAGTTTGTAAGGGCAAGGAGGTTGCCTACTTCGTGAAGATCTACCCGAGTGAGCCAAGTCCTTCGTGGGCGATGGCCATGGTGGGATAGACAAGGTTGCTTCTTCGTGGACCCTTCGTGGATGGAGCCCTTCGTAGACTCGCGCAACCGTTACCCTTCGTGGGTTGAAGTCTTCATCAACGTGGATGTACAATAGCACCACCTATCGGAACCACGCCAAAAACCTCCGTGTCATCATTGCATTTGCACTCTCCAAACCCTTCCCTTTACCTTCATATGCAATGTTTTACATTCCGATGCTACAATCTTAGAATTGCATGTGTAGGTTGATTGCTTGACCTATGCTAATTGGTAAAATCTGCCCACAACTAAAATTGGAAAAATGTTAGATTTTTATTTGGTCAAGTAGTCTAATCACCCCCCTCTAGACCTACTTTCGATCCTACAGGAGGGGATGGTCTAATTGCGGCCTATGCCCCCTTTGCAAGAAGGTTCAGGTGTCATCTGCTCACCTTCCCTTCTAGTGTAGGTTCACTGTCCGAGTTGGAATGAGATCATCACTTGGCTTGTAATTCGCGGCCAACCTACGGCTGCTTGGCATCACGAGGTCTCCGTTCATGATTGGTGGCTCAAAACGATCATCTCTGGAGACCACATCAAGAAGGCGGTTGTCTCCGTTATGATGCTTGTCTCGTGGGAAATTTGGAAGGAGCAAAATGTGAGAGTCTTTTGCAACACGGCCACCCTAACCACCGTCGTCGTTGTGAAGATCAAAGAGGAGTCCCATCTTTGGGCGTTGGCTGGAGCCAGTCATCTGAGTACCCTTATGTCGCGAGAGTAGTCTTTTCCTTTGTTTTTGCCTATTTGCGGCTTATGTCTGAACCTTCTTCTTAATTAATGAAATGGCGAATCTTTTACCTTGTTTCAAGAAAATATAGTTTTACTCGAAATCACGGCTAATAGGGAGGAAGTATCTACAAGCAGCCTGTATCTGTGCATCCAGATTTGACTGAATGTGGGTTAAGCACGGTCGTCCAGAGCCGATCAATATCAGTCATCCTCCAAGGGCGACGGAGGAATTAAAGTAAGCAAGGCATGAAGAAATAAATAGCAGCAGCAGAGGACGAGAAAGGAGGTGGACAACGACCTCTGGCAAGCACGGACGAAGACAAACATCATCAACAACGAGGGCTATATACGTCAGGAGTCTAGAGAGAAACTTATAGATGAACAAGAGCTCTCACAACAGTCACATCATCCACCACCTTTTTGTCAAAAAAATGGACAAGAGCCAGCACAAGAGGTGCCTTGTATTAACATCAGTAACAAATTACAACTGTGATATTACATTCTTTCATATGCAGATTGCCTAGCTTCATCAGCGTAGGGCATTGATCCACACTGTGACCACTATTTATAACAATTCATTTTTGGGATGTCCTTAGAATTTGTATTACTAGACAATACCCTGCGTGTTGCAGCAGGATGGTAGTGTAACAAATAATTTGAAAGAGAGGGACACACGGTAAGAAAAAAAGTAAGAAAATAAAAAAAATGTTTTGCAGCAAAAGATGGCTTGGATTTAATGTGAATCTCTGAAATCAACATACTTAGTACGACCAGTTCTCTAACCAAATTTGCAGAGGATCTTACCTTTGATCATCTCAATGGAAATAAGACAATATATCTGTTGTGTTGCTAATAAAAAAAGTAGCAATTAATACTGCAATACAAATTACATGTCTGCACCTTGAATGAATTCCCAGCGCTAATCTTTCTAGGGTATGTGTCTTCGCTGAACTTACATAGTGCTATATGATATAGCATGTAGATCGTAAGATAAACATCATGGCAGTTTATGCTAGATAGAGTGCAAAGGAAGCACGAGATTTAAGAGCCATACCTGAAGGCTGTTTCTTCCCTTTACAACTACTGGATCTGATGCAGAATCAACAGATGTTGTAAGGAGTAGGTGAAGCGTAAAGGCGGAGGCCAACCAGGTATCCTAGCGGCGGGGACGCAATGCATTGACCTTCTCGTGTAGCGGATCGAAATCTGACCGATGATGAGTGGTGGAGAAACAATAAAAGATGTGGGACGCACGCATGCCTGACCCTACTAGGATGCATGACATTTCCGGAGAAGCCAAGCCAGATGGCCTGATCGAGGTGGCTTCATGGTGTTGCCCACGACAACATCCTCAGTGGTAGTGCGCCCCGCGACCGCGTCGCCTCCGTCCAATTTGGCCGGCATGGTCGATGATATGTAGGGCTTCGCCCTCTCGTCCTGCCTCGTTGTTGTCCCTATCTCGGCACCGACGCTGTGGATGGCCACAGCAAAATCGGTGCCATGGTCTTCCTGCAGAATGTCAGCCTCGTCGGAACCTCGGTATGTACAGTCGTACAGTACCATTGTTGGTCTGGGTTCTACGGAAGAGATAGAGCAAGTGAAGGGGTAACAAATCATGAATCCTTGTCAGGTGATGAGTTCGTTGCTATTTATTAAAAGAACTCATGTGAGAAGGACATTTATGAGGGAATGAAGCGATGCCTTCAACTGTTACTCCTAGACTTGTTTCGTGGAGAAGTTGAATATCAATGAGATAGTGGGGTTGTGAATAGCCAACCATTTCTGCTGCTTCTTTTTGCATGGAGGAGATAATGGACTCATGGCTATTAAACTGAAGCAAAGAAAAAAAAAAGCATAAATGATGACATGGCATCACGGTAGAGCAAGGAAATTCGGTAGTTTAGTTGGAATGTTGCTGATATGGCATGATGACTGAGTTGGCATGTGTGCATGCCAAGATAAATAGAGTAGTGGGGATAACTCTCTCCCCGCGTTGCTGTGGAAACTTCGTTAAAAAAGTGTAAGTAGTTGCTAAAAATGACTAAATCTAATGAAAAGAAAGTATAAGGTTGAAAATCAATAAAAAAAGTATCTCAAAATAGAATAAAAAACTTATGTATTACAGTTAAAAATTCATTTCGACAAAAATGTGAAGGATGACTAACATGAATATATGATGTGGCAGCGTTACATGCATAGACTAATGCAAAAATAATTATAATTTGTAAGTCAAATGCATGACTCCCTTATGTCGCAGATTTTGCATGGCTTAGTGGGAGAGAAGATTTAAATGCATTGCTTAGTGAGACGTTGAGGTGGCCAGTTTGTATGTTGAGAGAATTGGGACCAACTTCATAAGAATGTAAGATTTGCGCTTGCTGCACAATCATGAGGCCTAAAGTTGTGGTTCATAGAAATGTGCAAAATCTGAGTTTGAATGTGGCTAGATGTATCAAAGAAAATTGCAAGCTGATGCCTGATTTCCCAATGGCCAGGGTTATGCCTAAAATTTCTTGACGCTGATGTTTAAGCTAAAGTCTGATTACAAAAAAGGGTCTCCCCCTGCTTTAGATTATAAAGCAACCAACCGATACAACTAGCTCGCTGGGGCCACAGCACAAACAAGCCCAAAAGGAAAGGAAGAGAAAGAAAAAAGAAACAAATGCCGATGCCGGCAGCCCAACTAAGTGAAGATGGCCGACACCCGCTGCACCCTCCGGAGAAGTACCACCGCACGCCAAGCACTTTGAAGCTCGCGTACCAAGCAACACCTTCATGAAGGAATGCGCCGCCGCCGCCGCCGCTGCCCGGACAAGTCCTAGGGTTTCCCCCGGTACGCGGATGGCAGTGGGGAAGGGGTATCACCGGCGCCCCTTAGGAGGGGTCCAACGACGCCCACGAGCGCCGCCACGCCGGTGGCGAATGAGCCGCAAGAGATTTCTCCCGCCCCGAACCCACCACCGTCACCCCAGATGATTGGAAGTGCACCGCCCAACATGTCGCCCACCAGCTGTGCCACCACGGACATCGCACCATCTTCACCGTCTCACTAAGTCCACCAACACGAGACCTGGAGGCAAGACGAGGATACACCGGGATCGGGGGGCAACCGCACCGCAGCCGATCGGAGGGAACAACCTCCACCGCCGCGCGGAGCCGACCGGACGTAGCGACAGGGACTTGCAAGGCCACCACCGGCCCGGCCAGACCCAAACGATTCCGGACAGTCCCTGCAGCCACGCTGCAGCACGCCGGCCACCAGAGCCATCACCACCGCAGCCACCGCCGCCTCGCCACACCACCAGGGAGCCACGCCACCGCACCCCGACCAGCAGGCCCGCCCCAGCCCATATGGAGCCCGAAAGGGCCCAGATCTGGCCAGGCGAGCGCTGCCGGCCAGCAGCCCAAAGCGCCGCCCCGCAGCCAACGACCATGCCGCCTCGTTGAGGGCACCCGAGGCCCGCCGGACTCCGCCGCCGAGCCCTACCGCCGTCAGCCAAAGAGCACCGCCGCCGGGCAGGAGGGAGCCCGACTGCCCCTCCGGGCGCGGGGGGAAGGGACATCCGCCACCGCCGGCGCCACCTGGGCACGCCGGAGGCCACTGCCGGTGGCGCCGAAGGGGGAAGGAGGAGCAGGGCGGGTCGAGACGGGAGGAGCAGAGGGGGCACTCTGCCGCCTCGGGGGGCGACGGGAGCGCAGGGGGAGGGGGGAAGGGAGGCAGGCCGGGGGGAGGGGGGCGACCGGCGGCCGGCGGCGCCGGGCACTAGTAGAAAAAGGGCCTAATGTGAAGCACATTAGCCCCGGTTTGTAACTGAACCAGCACTAATGGTACAGGTTCCAACGGCTAGGCGGGCGGCGCTCATTAGTACCGTTTGTGGCGAACCTTTAGTACCGGTTCGTGCCACGAACCGGTACTAAATAGGTGGTGGCAGGCTGTTGTCAGTCTGGGGCGCCACCTGCAACTTTAGTACCGGTTCATGCCACGAACTGGGACTAGAGATGCACCTTTAGTACCGGTTATGACAAATTATGCCCATCAAGTTGACATAGATATTTTTATCTAGGAGGTATGTGAAACGGAAATTCCAACCGACCCTATTGTCGAGAGGTTAAATTTAGTTGAAAGAGAAAACGAGTATTTGAAATAAAAATTGAAAAGAATTGAGGGGGAGAAGATGGAATTGGAGTTTCATGTTGACGATGTCGTCGATGATCACAAGATCAAGATGGAGAAAATGCGCTTGAAGATTAGGAAGATTAGAAAATATGCCATTGATAGTGAGGCTTGGTATCATTATGATGTTGGATCAATTGTTACCTTAGTTGCGATCTTGATCGCATTTGTTGTTGCATTTAAATGCTTTAGCTAGAGAGTTATTGTATGTTTGTTTTATGAGAATAAGTGTTGTATGAACTTTATGTATGAACTTGTATTAATTTGGTCTATTCGGTGCTGTGTAATGAAGATGAGCCGGCAATGGATGTACGATGACCGATGCTCTCCCCAGTTCGTTAATGTCATGCAAACTTTTCTGCTTGCGGCTGAGGCAAACAAGCGGGCGGATGGTTTAATGTCTTGTGCATGTGCTGGCTGTAAGAATGATCGGAGTTACTCTAAGTCAAAAACCATTCATGTCCACCTGTTTGAGGCCGGTTTCATGCCCCACTATAATGTTTGGACCAAGCACGGAGAAAGAGGGGTTATGATGGAAGACAATGAAGAAGAAGAGGACGATGTCAGCTATCCTGGCCATGGGTTCCCTGAATACGATGGTACAACAATGGGGGAAGAAGCTGAGCCGGCAATGCAGGAATTAGCTGAAGAAGAGGCATCAGATGAGCCCGCTGATGATCTAGGTCGGGCCATTGCCGATGCAAAGAGAAACTGCGCAAGTGAAAAGGAGAAGAAGAAGTTGCAGCGCATGTTAGAGGATCACAAGAAATTATTGTACCCGAATTGCGAAGCTGACAAGAAAAAGCTGGGCACCACACTGGAATTGCTGCAATGGAAAGCAGAGAATGGTGTATCTGACAAGGGATTTGGAAAGTTGCTGATAATGTTAAAGAAGATGCTTCCAAAGGACAACGAATTGCCCGAGAGTACGTACGAAGCAAAGAAGGCTGTCTTCCCTCTAGGATTAGAGGTGCAGAAGATACATGCATGCCCTAATGACTGCATCCTCTACCACGGTGAATACGAGGATTTGAACGCGTGCCCAGTATGCGGTGCATTGCTCTATAAGATCAGCCGCGATGACGCTGGTGATGTCGAGGGCGAGCGCCCCAGGAAGAAGATTCCTGCCAAGGTGATGTGGTATGCTCCTATAGTACCATGGTTGAAATGTTTGTTCCAAAACAAAGAGCATGCCAAGTTGATGCGATGGCACAGAGAAGACCGTAAGAAAGACAGGAAGTTGAGAGTACCCGTTGACGGGTCGCAGTGGAGAAAAATCGAGAGAAAGTACTGGGAGGACTTTGCAGGTGACGCAAGGAACGTATGGTTTGGTCAAAGCGCAGATGGCATTAATCCTTTTGGGGAGCAGAGCAGCAATCATAGCACCTGGCCTGTGACTCTATGTATGTATAACCTTCCTCCTTGGGTGTGCATGAAGCGGAAGTTCATTATGATGCCAGTGCTCACCCAAGGCCCTAAGCAACCCGGCAACGACATTGATGTGTACCTAAGGCCATTAGTTGAAGAACTCTTACAGCTGTGGAATGGAAAAGGTGTACGTGCGTGGGATGAGCACAAACAGGAAGAATTTGACCTACATGCGTTGCTGTTTGTGACCATCAATTATTGGCCTGCTCTCAGTAACCTTTCAGGATAGACAAACAAGGGATACCGCGCATGCACGCACTGTTTGGATGATACCGACAGTATATATTTGGATAATTGTAAGAAGAATGTGTACCTGGGACATCGTCGATTTCTTCCGAGCAGGCATCCCATAACAAAGAAAGGCAAGCATTTCAAAGGTGAGGCGGATCACCGGACGAAGCCTCGCCACCGTACTGGTGATGTTGTACATGATATGGTCAAGGATTTGAAGGTAATCTTTGGAAAGGGTCCTGGCGGACAATCTGTTCTGAATGACGCTGACGGACGCGCACCCATGTGGAAGAAGAAATCTATATTTTGGGACCTGGCCTATTGGAAAGACCTAGAGGTCCGCTCTGCAATCGACATGATGCACGTGACGAAGAATCTTTGCGGGACCCTGCTTGGCTTCTTGAGCGTGTATGGGAAGACGAAAGATACACCGGAGGCACGGGAGGACCAGCAACGTATGCACGGAAAAGACGGCATACATCAGGGTCATGCCAGCTACGCTCTTACCAAAGAAGAGAAGGAAATCTTCTTTGAATGCCTACTCAGTATGAAGGTACCGTCTGGCTTCTCGTCGAATATAAAGGGAATAATAGATATGGCAGAGAAAAAGTTCCAGAACCTAAAGTCTCATGACTGCCACGTGATTATGACGCAACTGCTTCCGGTTGCATTGAGGGGGCTTCTACCGGAAAAAGTTCGATTAGCCATTGTGAAGCTATGTGCATTCCTCAATGCAATCTCTCAGAAGGTAATCGATCCAGAAATCATACCAAGGTTAGAGAATGATTTGGTGCAATGTCTTGTCAGTTGCGAGTTGGTGTTCCCACCATCGTTCTTCAACATCATGACGCACGTCCTAGTTCACCTATGCGAAGAGATTAACGTTCTGGGTCCTGTATTTCTACACAATATGTTCCCCTTTGAGAGGTTCATGGGAGTCTTAAAGAAATATGTTCATAACCGTGCTAGGCCAGAAGGAAGCATCTCCAAGGGCCATGAAAATGAGGAGGTCATTGAGTTTTGTATTGACTTTATTCCTGACCTTAAGCCGATTGGTGTTCCTGAATCGCGGCATAAGGGCAGACTGGGTGGAAATGGCACGCTAGGACCGGAACAAATAATATGTATGGACGGGCATTCTCTCATTCAAGCACACTACACAATTCTACAAAATTCCGCCTTGGTGGCTCCGTATATGGAGGAACACAAGAATATTCTACGCTCCAAACACCCGGAGCAGTCTGACGACTGGATTACACGTGAACAAACAGGGACTTTTGCCGGTTGGTTGCAGACACGTGCCATGCATGACGCCGCTGTTGAAGATGACATGTACTTGCTGTCCCAGTTACCATCTTCGAATATAATGACTTTCAAAGGGTACGAGATAAATGGGAATACATTTTACATGATCGCCCAAGACAAGAAGATCACCAACCAAAATAGTTGTGTCCGCTTTGATGAAGCAACCAAGAGTGGAAAGGACACATATTATGGTTACATAGAGGAGATATGAGAACTTGACTATGGACATGGTTTGAAGGTCCCTTTCATTCGGTGAAAATGGTTCAATATGACACGAGGTGGGGTAACGGAAGACCCGCAGTATGGAATGACAAAAGTGGATCTCAATAATCTTGCGTACGCAGACAAACCATTCGTCCTAGCCAATGATGTGGCGCAGGTTTTCTATGTGAAGGACATGTCTACCAGGCCGAGAAAAAGAAAAGATAAGGAAGCGAATACATCATACGATGAGCCAAAGCGCCACATAGTTCTTTCAGGGAAAAGAAACATCGTGGGAGTGCATGACAAGACAGACATGTCAGAAGATTATGAAAAGTTTGATGAAATTGCTCCCTTCACAGTGAATATTGATCCGAGCATCCAGTTAAATGATGAAGATTGTCCATGGTTACGGCGCAATGGGACACACGCGAAGAAAAAGTTTCACACCCAAAGATCCCACTCTGGGATGTGACCGGCTTCACTGTCATCACTTTCTTCTCTAGTGAGTTTCCGGACTTATATATCTGGAAAGTCCCACTTTGGACAAACCGTAGGGAATCTTTGTAATAGTTAGGGTGCTTATGGGTTTTGGCATTTGAAACGTGTACTTTTGTGCTTCGGACAAACGTGTACCTTTTGACTTCATTTGCAATTTTTCAGCTCATTTGCTGATTTTTTTTAGCTAAATGACCCTGAAATTGAAAATGGACAATCTCTTTCGAAGTATCAGGGTTTCGGACGAAAACTCATCTGTTACAAAGGCAATTCATTTTTTTAACTTATTTCAAGTCCAGACTTTTTGTGCGTTCAGTATGCACCATTCAAAGCCACGTCATCAACTTTCAACCCTTTCTGACATCATTTGCTATTTTTCATGCATTTACTGATTTTTTTGAGCTAAATGACCCTGAAATTGAAAAGCACTACAAATGAACTCTGAAAAGGTTGAAAGTTGGTATGGTATCATCATTTCACCCACATAGCATGTGCAAAAAAGTTGAGAGGGTTACGGCAAAAACTTGCTGCACTTCGTGTACAAAATGGACAATCTCTTTCGAAGTATCAGGGTTTCGGATGAAAACTCATCTGTTACAAAGGCATTTCATTTTTTTAAACTTATTACAACTCCAGACTTTTTGTGTGTTCAATATGCACCATTCAAAGCCATGTCATCAATTTTGAACCCTTTCTGACATCATTTGCTATTTTTCATGCATTTACTGATTTTTTTTAGCTAATTGACCCTGAAATTGAAAAGCACTACAAATGAACTCTGAAAAGGTTGAAAGTTGGCATGGTATCATCATTTCACCCACATAGCATGTGCAAAAAAGTAGAGAGTGTTAAGGTAAAAACTGGATGCACTTCATGTACAAAATGGACAATCTCTTTCGAAGTATCAGGGTTTCGGACGAAAACTCAGCTGTTACAAAGGCATTTCATTTTTTTAAATAACCTAAGTATTAGCAAATTGAATATAATGATAAAACACACTAATATTACACATAAGAAAAAAGAATCACTGGAAAATCTATTTTTAAAGTAAAGTTATTCACAAACTAGTGATTCACACAAATTTCAAATAATTCAAATTTAAACTTTTCAAATTTGAAAACTACTGGCACTAACAGAAAGTTTGTAATTTTTTGTACCTAAAGCAAAAATATTCACAAAGAAACTCTAAATACAGCAAAAAACAGCTCACAAATAAATAAAAGAAAATAAATAAAGCAGAAAAGAAAAAAACAAAATAAATAAAGCCCGCCTACTGGGCAACAGCGGCCTGCATATGACTAGAAACCCAACCTGTAGTTGGGCCAGGTTGCAGGCCCGCAAGGCCCAATAGGCCCACAGGGCAGCGCAGCAGTTTAGGCCCAGAAGCCTGCTTTGGAGAGGAGCTCGAAGGAGCAGCCGCGGCTGGGTTTATAAACCAGTGCGGCTGCCCTTCGCTCGGCGAGATGGGACTAAACTTTGTGCACCGCGGGTGGCAGCGCACCCCCTTTAGTACCGGGTCGTGGCTCCAACCGGTACTAAAGGGGGGGGGGGGTCTTTAGTACCGGTTGTAGCCACGACCCGGTACTAAAGGTGGTCGCTTCCCGCCGCTTACCCTGGCCAAATTTGACCTTTAGTACCGGTTGGTGGCTCCAACCGGTACTAAATGTCCGTCCTATATATACAACACTTACGAAAATTTCACTTTCTTCTTCTCTGTTCGTCTCCTCTGCTTCTTCAATCGACAGAGCCACCGCCCCCCGTCGCCGCCCCCGTCGCGCGCCGTCCCCGTCGCCGTCGCCGCCCCCGTCCCCGTCGCCGCCCCTGCCCGTCCCCGTCGACTCGCGCGCCGCCCCCGTCGCCGGCCTGTCCCCGTCGCCGTCCCCGTCTACTCGCCGCCCCCGTCGCCGCACCGGCCTGTCGCCGCCCCCTGTCGCCGCCCCGGCCCGTCGCCCCGCTGTGAGACCCCCGCCATGCCCGGCCGCCCTCCCAAGCCCGCACACACACACACACATGTACATGTACACACACACACACTTAGATGTTATATTTTTAGTTTTTAGTTTTTTCTATTTTTCTGTTTTTTAGTTTTTTATACAAAGGTTTTAGATGAATTAATTAATTAATTGGATTAATGTCAAATGTCAAAGGTTTTAGATGAATTAATTAATTAGATTAATGTCAAATGTTAGATGAATTAGCTAGATATATTAATGTTAGATGAATTAGTTTTTTATACTTTTAGTTAGATGAATTAGATATATTAATTAATGTTAGATGAATTAGTTTTTTATACTTCTGTCAAAATGTTAGATGAATTAGCTAGATATATATATATTAATGTTAGATTAATTAGCTAGCTAGATATCATATGTCAAAGTTTGAATTTTGACATATGCAACGATATTTGATCGTCGACATATCTCAAAGTTTGCATATAGAATTTATATATAAGAAATCACAATCCAATCATTTGAAAAATGTTACATTTGCATATAGTATTTGTTCTCGACGTCAATGATGCCCGGCCCGCATCCTCGCCGTCGACCCGTTCACGACGACGCCTGCTTCAGAGGAGCCATGTCCAGGACTGGGCTCCGCCGGGCTAGCACTGGGAGGTGCTACCTTCAGGGGGGGCGCCGCTTGGGGAGGAACCCGGCCCCGGGTCCCGTCGTCGACCCGGAGCTCCTTTGGTGGCGTTCGTGTTGGACACTTTCGGTGCGGCGGGAGCCGGCCCCGCCGGAGGTGGTACGTCGCCGTATCAGGGAGGAGGACGAGCACGTCCGTCGCTACATGGCTGCTATGGACTTCAGGTTCTCCAATACCTGGCAGGTTCTTCGGGGATCTCACCCGAGCTATGATCCTGTGATGGTTCCTTCTCTTTGGGTGTCCACTGCCCGCGCCTCAGGAACCGCGAGTGAACTAGATTATTCGATAGTATTCGATCTATATTAGCTAGCTAGTGATGTATTCGATAATATTCAAGACGATGTATTCGAGATTATATATATTATTCGATAATATTCGAGACGATGTATTCGAGATTATATATATTATTCGATAATATTCGAGATTATATATATTATTCGATAATATTCGAGACAATGTATTCGAGATTATATTCGATGATGCATATTATGTACTATGATTCAGTTTTTCCTTATTGATTGCATGCATGCATTGTAATTTGAATACTAAATTGTTTTATATTTTTTCTAAATTAGTTAAATAAAAGCTATGGACAATACCGGCAGAGAAGGAGAGGAGGCCCTGTTCAACATCATACGATCGCGCCCAGATGAGTTTGAAGAAGATGACGGCTCGCAATATCTGAACCCTACCGGTGAGGGTATGATATTTGATGAAGACGAATGAATAGATGAAGTCCAGAACTATGATTATAATGACGAAGAAAATATTGATCTTGAAATAACAAAGACCGGCGAGGTATATTTATATAAGCAGGCATCTGGTGATCATCACATGTTTTAAATGATTTGTATATATATTAACGAATCGATCTTTCTTCTTTCAGCCCTCCGGATCAAGCAAATCTTCTACAGGCAGCAGGACAGTGCGAGGGCCGGCCAAAAAGTTGAAGGATGGCGTAAAGTACAACATCGATGCCATCAAACCTAATGGCGAACCAAGCGAGCCTAAGAAGAATGCGGGCAAGTTCGTTCGTCAGTGCGGAGTTCTTGATTAGGACAAATCCCGATCTCCATTCAAGAATGGAAAAAGCCAGCAAAGGAACATCAAGATCTTACTTTTGTTGACCAAAGAGCAAAAGATCTGCTTTGGGAATCTCTCATGTCACATTTCACCCTACCAGATCATTTCACAGATGCAGATGTGCAGAAACTCAAGGACGCTGCTCTTAGGAAGATGGCGGTTGCATTCAACAACCACAAGAAAAGTATATGGGCCAACTACGTCGAAGGAGGAAAGAAGACTCCAGAATTCACGGGAACACTAGAGAAGCAAAGAGATCACTGGCCCGCTTTCGTGAAATTCAAGGAATCGGAATTAGCTAAGGAACGGTCGAGAATAAGCAAGCTCAATGCCGCGAAAAAGGAGCATTACCATAGGCTGGGGCTAGGTGGCTACGCGGTGGCCCGGCCTAAGTGGGATAAGGCTGAGCAACAGATGGTGGATGCAGGGGTCATTCCAGTTACATTGAGATGGCCCCCCAGGTGCAGGACTTGGTTCTATGTGCATGGGGGGATGTTGGACCCAAAGACAGGCAAGGTTTTGGAGAAGGCAAGTCTTAAAGGAGCGGACCTTAAACTACTTGTTGCAATAGAAGAGGCTCGAACGGGGGTGTTCACGCCCAACAGAGAGAACGACGAGCTTACGTGCGCCCTGGGAAATCCTGAACACCCGGGAAGAACACGAGGCAAAGGAGTTGTTCCGTGGTATGAGGGGTTTGAGGACTAGAACACTGACTACAGAAGCCGTGCGAGAAAGAAGATGGAGGAGGAGAAGAAGAGGAAGCTGGAGGAGGAGCAGAGGAAGCAGGAAGCAGAACGCCTTCAAGGCCTAGAATCAGCGCACGCAGAGTTGGCACTCCAATTTCAGCGGCAGCAGCAGCAGATCGACTCACTTAGCCAGGAAAGGGGGTCTCAGCAGCGGCAGCAGCTAGCGGATCCAGCATTGGACAGCACCGTCCCATCCATGCCGAGAAGCAGCGTGGGTTCCGCCCCGGGCGAGGCACTGCTGGATAGATACCCTGTGGATGACATCATGGAAAACACTAATTGTGAGCTACACGTCAAAATGAAGAACATATCCATGAAGGTGGCGGACGCCGTTGCTTATACAAATCCCCCTAAAGCAACCTTCCATTGCAACCCGATTCCAGCTGGCTATGCTCGTGTCGTGGTTGATGAAGTGGTGGCACAATATTCGTGGCTAGAGCTTGACATTCCTGGAGGTGACGACGAGCACACACTAGGAGAGACCATACATCGTATCATTCTATGGAGAAAGGATTGCACCATCTTTCCAAGGCCACCGACACAGCGTCAGTCGACTCCTCCTCCAAGTCCGCCACCGCGTCAGCAAACTCCCGCTCCTCCAAGTCATCAGCCACTACCTCAGCAGAGTCCTGCTCCTTCAAGTCCGCCAACGCGTCAGGCCACTCCTCCTCCTCGAAGTCCGGCACCGCTTCAGCCCACTCTTCCTCCTCCAAGTCCGGCACCGCGTCAGCCCACTCCTCCTCCTCCAAGTCCAGCAACGCGTCAGCCCACTCCTCCTCCTACAAGTCAGGCACCGCGTCAGCCATCTCCGCCGCCTCAGCGGGCTACGCCGCCTAAGCAACAGCGGAAGAGAGCCACTGCAGCTATGGTGGCTAGCGGTACAAGTACAGGTACAGGAGGCAAGAGATTCCAATTTGGTCCAAGCCTCGCGCCTCTTCCGAAGAGGCCTTACGACCTAACTGAGGAGGAAAACGAAGCCGAAGTGCAAGCCCAATTGAGGGCCCATTTTGGACCAAAACCGCCACCGCTGCCAAAGGAGACAGTACCTGAGCATGTCATTGACCACTTTATTCGTATGGCTGAACCACCAGCTCCCAAGCCTATTGACTCAGACTATGAGCGCCAAATCAGGAAGGCATATCAAGCACAAAAAAAGAAGGAGTTGAGCTGGAGCTCGAGCTCCAGCCAAGCAGCTGCCAAAAAAGCGGGAAAACTGTTCCCCTGCTGGGAGAACAGGCGATGCAGTCGATCCCCCCGCTCATTGTACCAACACATGCGAGTACCGGCGCCGATCAGCTGGTAATAACCGACGCTCATAGAAGGATGGCTGAAGAGGCCGGTATCACTGTTTATCAACTCCTAGAGATCGAGCCCATGGATATGATTAGAGAGGAGGACATAAAACGGAAATATGCCCGCGGTGAACCTATGGTCAAGCCTGAGGAGGTCAAGAAGCTCTCAACGAGAATGTATGAATTGCATGAATGGTACACGAAAATTGCCAAGACTACCAATCGAGAGTCCCTCATGGTGAAAGTCAAGCCAGAGTATTACTACCATGGGAAAGATCTGTATGTTGAGTTTACAAAACTGTTTCAGTTATTCAATCAAGACGCACTCGACAAATCTATCGTCAGTTGCTATTGTCTGTAAGTGCTAGTCTCAAGCTGCTAGCTATAGTGCTCGTTGATCATTACCTATAATTATCCTCACTATATTCTTTTCTGTGGTATTATGCAGGATGAAGATCTATGAAATGAAAATAGCTGGACGCTATGGCATTGGGTTCATTGACCCAAATACCATTAATGAAGAGACGTGGACGCGTCCATGGGAACGAAAAGACACAGAGAAAAGCTTGCTAGAGTTCTTGAAGCTCCTAAATACCAATCGAGATATACTACTTCCTTACAACTTCGGGTGAGTCTCACACTGTCTTGTACTACAAATTCTATTTTTGCTTACTAGCTAGATGTTAATAAGGGTGTATAGGGTTTAGGGTAGTTGATGAGTGTTAGTCACATGCCCGCTTAATTTATACATGCAAACGTGTGCGCATGCAGTTTCCACTGGATCTTGTTAATCATTCAAGTTGAAGATGGAAAAGTTGAAGTACTGGACTCACTACTTAAACCAGTTATTGAGTACGAAATCGTGAAGGGGATAGTCAACAGGTAATTTCAATCATTATCGAACTATATATGTCGCCCTCTTTAGTTCGTCATTTCCTGATATCAACTAATTAATAACTCCTTTATTCATTTTCTTTGCCTGCGGGCAGGGCTTGGGAAAAGTTCATCAAACAGGTTCCAGGCACTTGGAAAGAAAAGCTGAAATGGTATCGACCCAAGGTAATTAATTAAGTAGTACTAGCTAGCTACCATCTCTTTAATTCTAGTTTCAATACCATTAATTATCATGCTTGATTAATTATTATCTGATTGAATTCTATTCTCGTAAAGGCCATGAAGCAGGCGCGGGAGACTGATTTATGTGCATACTACGTTTGCGAGAACATTCGCATGATGGCGTCCGAAAGGAGCAGATCTGATAGACAGATATGGGTACGTTTGCCAGAACACTATTCACAATTTTTACATCATTATCGATATCTAATATATATACACACAACTAATACATGCATATTTGATCTCCTTCTTTAAAGTTCAATGAGATGCGGGATAAGCTCCTACCAATGGATCGCGTACGAGCAATTCAAGAGTAAATAGCGGGATTTTTGCTCGACCAGTTCATAGATCCCAAAGGAGAATTCCATTACCCGCTACCGCAGTAATGCCTCCATGTAGGAGAAATTGTATATACCAAATTGCATATATACATGTGTATGTGTGAATGGTCGTGCGAGACATTCGATGATATATATATATATATGATCGGTTCTATGAGAAATTCTATTTATATATATGCATAACGTGTACAATATGTAGTATCGTAAAATACCAGCGAATGAAAAAGAATTAAATGGAAAACACAAAATTAAATGAAAAATAAATCATAAACCCAAAACCCCCCAAACCTTTTAGTACCGGTTGGTGTGACCAACCGGTACTAAAGGTCTCCCAGCCCACGGCGCTGGCTCGTGCCACGTGGTGGCCCTTTAGTGGCGGTTCGTGTTGAACCGGTACTAATGGGGGGGGGGGGCTTTAGTCCTCACCCTTTAGTGGCGGTTACAGAACCGGCACTAAAGGGCCTAAAGAACCGGTGCTAAAGCCCAGTTCTGCACTAGTGGGGGGAGAGCGAGGGTTGCCGGCGGCGGCGGCGGGAGCAGGGGAGGAACCCTAGCTTCGCCCTCAAGGTTCTTTGTTCTCATTGAAGTGAAGTACACCTCGCTAAAGTATGATTATCCACCAGGAAGGTTATGTAGTTGGTTGTCAATGTTGTAGAAACATGTGCTGAAACCTAGAGTGCAAGGGCCTCTGCCCGGAGAGGTGATTTGACCTGCTTTGCTGCTGTTGATGTGTAGATGCCTCGTTGTTGATGCTTTTCTGGTTGGATGAAGATTCCAAGTCCTTTTTTAGACATTCCTGGAAATGAAGAGCTCGGTTCTTTTTTCCAAGCTGCGCCTACGTACACTTCATATTCTGCTGCATTTGCCTTTATTCTTGTATTTCCGTGCAAATTATGATTGCCTTGTTCCTGTTGCGGTATGGTAGCAATACCTGCATTCTCTGCATAAGATGCCAGTTCATGGCCTTTTATAATTGCCTGCATTGCATGATGTACCAGTATTGGATTGTTTTCTTTCCTGCCAAAAAGATTATCATTTTTGCTTTCCATATACACCACAAGAGGGTCATAACATTATATACAGTGGCTTGAGGGTGATTAGGGCTCTCCAATCTGACCAGCAAATTTGCTACGGCGTCCAGCGCGGACAGGGGGAACCGGTCCGCGGATGCGGAGGCGACCATCCAAGGTTGTCCGCATACAATTTAACCCGGGTTTCAACTATCCAGAGACAAAATTCAAGCAATGGTGACTAATTTTCATATAAACCGGACGAAATTCATTACACTTCGAACATTTAGAACAAAAAAAGCGGCCCGACCCAAAACCTATTCTATGGCAGTGGCCATCATCCACTTCCTTTGTATTCCGCATTGGCGACCATGTCCTCCATGTGCCGTCTCCATGAATGGCGGCGGGGTTCAAGACCCGTGAACTAGAGGTGCGGATTCCGGTGAGGAAGAGTATAACATGGAAGACGGACCGGCCCACTAGGGACACAATGCCCTACCGCCTCCCATGCCCTACTCATCCTCGGAGGAGTCCAGACATGTCCGTCGCGGGCACTGGTAGACGTGAGGTCGATGATGGACGTGGACGGTCCATCACTATCCACCTGTCACGTGGGTCCCCGAAAGTTGGACGACGGTGTGTTGGACGCTCAACTGGCTAAGTTAGTGTCTTGGACTGCCTATGCCGCCAGCGCGTGTGCGGCCGCGTCCGTGTCCGGTTGCGTCGACTTTGCGTTGCGAGCGCACGTGACCTCATAGAGCGTCCACTGCTCCGCAACGAAGTTCGGTTTCGTCCCGATCATGGTCGCCACGACCACCTCGCTTGCGCGCTCGCCATAGATTTGGCCCTCCACCAGCCGGTGCTGCTCGAGGAGTAACAGGTTGTACCTCTGCTCCTTCTACACCTGCTGGAACACCAACATAGGAGCCGGCGCAGACTGCTCCTTCTCCGCCATGGTGGCGTCGTAGTGCGCCTGCGCCTGCTCCTTGGTCAGGCCAGCATGCACCGGCGCGGGGTTTGGTGCCGTGTCGTCGTTGGAGACCTCGGGCGAGGTAGCTGGCATACCCTGCTCGATCCGACTAGCACTGCAGGACTGCCAGGCGGCTGCAAGGGCGGCCACCTCGTGCTTCATCTCCGATGACAGAGTATCATACTAAGTGTTTCCGCTTGCCATCATGGTGGATGTGGAGCAAAGGAGGAGGATGTGGAGCGGATGTGTTGTGGTGCGGAAGTAGCTGGGTGTGGCCACCTTTAAATAGCATATTTCGGTGAGGCCAAGCGTCCGGGTGCGTCAATGCGCGGCGCCGGAGTTGGTTCCTTGGCCAGCGAGACTGCTTAACGGTGGCATACAGACGAGCGGGCATTGAACGGGCGCGGTAGATATCGGTCCCGCCCCGTACAGTAAATGTCTCTTCGGCATTGAACAGGCACGGACACCGGGATGCGGCATGGGTGGTTCTCTCGGCCGGCCCAACGTTTCAATGATGGCGCTTGCAAGAGGTCCCGTCCGCTTTGGGCCGGCGCCATTGCGGAGCGGCCGCTCTACAGCGGCACGAATGTGGGCAGCTAGCGCCTGGCGGGAACACACGTGGGTGGATACGTCCCCAATGTATCTATAAATTTTTATTGTTCATGTTGTTATATAATCATTCTTGGATGTTTTACAATCATTTTATAGCAACTTTATATCATTTTTTGGGACTAACCTATTGACATAGTGGCATGTGCCAGTTGTTTTTTGCTTGTTTTTTTATTTCGCAGAATATCCCTATCAAACGGAATTCAAACGTAGTGAAACTTTTTGGAGATTTTTTTGGACCAGAAGACAACTTGAGAGCCAAGGAAGCACCACTAGTAGAAAACAGGGCTTTGGTCCAGGCCAGATAAGAGCATTAATCCTGGTTCTGTTACGAACCAGGACCAACGGGTTCATCAGTCCTGGTTCGTGCCAGGGTGGCGCCGGCCAGGCCAGGGTCCCTATTCATCTGACCCCTTTGGTCCCGGTTCCCCCTTTGGTCCCGGTTCCAGACACGAACCGGGACTAAAGGGCCTCGCTCCTGGCGCAGCCCCTTTAGTCCCGGTTGGTGGCTGGAACCGGGACCAAAGGTTGTCCTTTAGTCCCAGTTTTAGACACAAACCGGGACTAAAGTTTTGCATATATTTATCCACGCCCCCCCCCCCATCTCCTGTTTTTTTTGCCGTGGAAGGGTGGGAGGTGTGCTGCTCTCTGCTTTTACCTCCTATGCACATGAGGTGTTCGATGAAATGCCGGAGCCACACTTAAGCTTTCTCCTCTCCAAGCTCGATTTTCCCCAAGAATTGTGTAGGTTTGGCGGTGCACCAACTACACAAGTGTTCTAAAAGGTTAGCTACTTCATCCTTTCATCTCTCACTGCTAGTTTAGCTCATTTCAAATGCTCTAGAAGTAGAGTAGTTTGTGGGTTTTAGTGTAGGAGTGTATGTGGGAGTTCTTTTGATTTAGATGCACAATTTGAGCTCAAATTAACTTCTTAGAGTCTGCACATGTGTAGGGTGCCGTCCCATCCCCATCCTCACCATCGTCGATCGCCCGCGCCGATCTCGTCGCTGGCACCACCGTGGTGAGCCTCTTGTTCTTATCTTCTTTTTAAAAGAAAAAAAATCTTACTTATATAAATTTCATACTTTTATTATTGTTTGTTATTATATAGTGCCATGGTTTTGGTATCCGCCCCCGTCGGCCCTTGTCCGGTCTTCGATTCGGATGTGGTATATTATCTTTTATAACTATTTGTTTTATTTAGTGTTTATGAGAATTATGCCGACCAACGTGACATATTTGTTTTTATCTAGGAGGTATGTGAACCGGAAATTTTAACCGACCCTCTTGTCGAGAGGTTAAATTTAGTTGAAAAAGAAAACAAGTATTTGAAAGAAAAATTGAAAAGAATTGAGGAGGAGAAGATGAAATTGGAGTTGCATGTTGCCGATGTCGTCGATGATCACAAGATCAAAATGGATGCAATGCGCTTGAAGATTAGAAAGATAAAAAAATATGCCATTGATAATGAGGCTTGGTATCATTATGCTGTTGGATCAATTGTTACCTTAGTTGCGATTATGATCGCATTTGTTGTTGCATTTAAATGTTTTACATAGTTGTATGTTAGTTTCAATGTATGTTTTAGTTAGATGCTCTAGAGAGCTGTATGTTGTTCTATGAGAACTATGTATGAACTTTATGTATTTATTTTTTCAGTAATAACATTTGATCACTACTGTACTTTGGTTTTAATTTGATGATGAACTTGTATTAATTTGGTCACTTCTCTATTCATGATGTTCTGTAATGGTTTTTGATACACTTAATTATATAATGCACGTAGATGAACCGGCAATGGATGTACGGTGACCGACGCACCTCCGAGTATATTGAGGGCCTGCATAAATTTCTCGAAGTGGCTGAGGCAAACAAGCAGAATGGTTTTATGTATTGTCCATGTACTGTCTGTGGGGATACGAAGGATCACTCTAACTTGAAACCCTTCACATCCACCTGCTTGAGAAGGGTTTCATGCCATACTATAATGTTTGGACCAAGCACGGAGAAAGAGGGGTTATGATGGAAGACAACAAAGAAGAAGAGGATGATGACAACTATCCCCCTGAATATGGTGATACTGCAACGGGGGAAGCTGAAGATCAAGAGGGACCAGACGATGTGCCCGATGATGATCTTCGCCGGGTCATTGTCGATGCATAGAGAGAATGCCAAAGTGAAAGGGAGAAGTTGAAGTTCATTCGCATGTTAGAGGATCACAAAAAAGGGTTGTACCCAAATTGCAAAGATGACAACATGATAACCCAAAAGTATAGGGGATCGCAATAGTTTTCGAGGGTAGAGTATACAACCCAAATTTATAGATTCGACACAAGGGGAGCCAAAAAATATTTGTAAGTAGTAGCAGCTGAGTTGTCAATTCAACCACACCTGGAGATTAATTATCTGCAGCAAAGTGATTAGTAGGAAAGTAGTATGATAGTTTTGATAATAGCAGCAGCAGCAATAGTAACAGAAACGGTGACATCAGTAATTTTGTAGCAAGTGCAATAGTAACGATAGCAGTAGTAACTTAACAGAAACAATATAAGATAAATTCGTAGGCATTGGATCGGTGATTTATTGGATGATATTCATCATGTGACAGTTATAACCTAGGGCGATACGGCACTAGCTCCAGTTCATAAAGAAATGTAGGCATGTATTCCGTAAATTGTCATATGTGCTTATGGAAAGAACTTGCATGACATCTTTTGTCCTACCCTCCCGTGGCCTTCATTAAACATAGCATCCCCAAGCTTATGGCTTTGCATATCATTAGCATCATGGATATTCAAAGAGTTCATACCAACAACATTGCAGTCATGCTCATCATTCAAAGATTTTTTGTCAAACATTTTATAGAATTCTTCTTCTATCAATTGAGCACAATTTTCCTTTCCATCATTTTCAAGAAAGACATTATAAAGATGAACAATATGAGACCACCTCAATTCCATTTTTTTGTAGTTTTCTTTATAAACCAAATTAGTGATAAAACAAGAAACTAAAAGATTCAATTGCAAGATCTAAAGATATAACTTCAAGCACTCACATCCCCGGCAACGGCGCCAGAAAAGAGCTTGATGTCTACTATGCAACTTTATTCTTGTAGACTCGTGTTGGGCCTCCAAGCGCAGAGTTTTGTAGGACAGTAGCAATTTTCCCTCAAGTGGATGACCTAAGGTTTATCGATCTGTGGGAGGTGTAGGATGAAGATGGTCTCTCTCAAACAACCCTGCAACCAAATAACAAAGAGTCTCTTGTGTCCCCAACACACCAAATACAATGGTAATTTGTATAGGTGCACTAGTTCGGCGAAGAGATGGTGAAACAAGTGTAGTAATGATAGTAGATATTGATTTTTGTAGTAGGAACAATAAAAAACAGCAAGGTAACAAGTAACAAAAGTGAGCACAAATGGTATTGCAATGCTTGAAAACAAGGCCTAGGGTCCGTACTTTCGCTAGTGCAATCTCTCAACAATGCTAATCTAATTGGATCATATAACCATCCCTCAATGTGCGATGAAGAATCACTCCAAAGTTCTTATCTAGCAGAGAACATAAGAAGAAATTGTTTGTAGCTATTCTTTCCGATCGATCTATCCAAGAGTTCGTACTAAAATAGAACCAAGTTATTCTTTTCGATCAATCTATCAAGAGTTCATACTAAAATAACACTAAGTTATTCTTTCCGATCGATCTATCAAGAGTTCGTACTAAAATAACACCAAAGCAAATTCAGATTCATAATACTCAATCCAACCCAAAGAACCTCAAAGAGTGCCGCAAGATTTCTACCGGAGAAACAAAAGATGAGAACGTGCATCAACCCCTATGCATAGATTACCCCAATGTCACCTCGGGAATCCGCGAGTTGAGTGCCAAAACATATCTCAAGTGAATCAATATAATACCCCATTGTCACCACAGGTATTCATATGCAAGACATATATCAAGTGCTCTCAAATCCATAAAAGTATTCAATCCGATAAAACGAAATATCAAATGGAAAACTAAATTCATCACAACAAGATAGAGAGGGAGAAACACCATATGATCCAACTATATTAACAAAGACCGCGATACATCAAGATCGTGCCATCTCAAGAACACGAGAGAGAGAGAGAGAGAGAGAGAGAGAGATTAAACACATAGCTACTGGTACAAACCCTCAGCCTCGAGGATGGACTACTCCCTCCTCATCATGGTGGCCGCCGGGATGATGAAGATGGCCACCGGTGATGATTTCCCCTTCCGGCAGGGTGCCAGAACGGGGTCTAGATTGATTTTTCATGGCTACAGAGGCTTACGGCGGCGGAACTTCTGATCTAGGGTTATTTCTGATGGTTTCTCTATTTATAGGATTTTTTTAGCGTTGGAATCACGCGAAGATGGGCCTCGAGGTGAGCACAACCCACCGGGGCAAGCCAGGCCCCTCTGGCGCGCCGTGGTGGGTTATGCCCTGCTCGTGGCTCTTCTGGCCATCCCACGAAGCTTCGAGGGTCTCTTTTGTTACAAAAAAATTGCCAAAAAGTTTCAGCTCATTTGGAGAACTTTCATTTCTGCACAAAAAACAACACCACGGTAGTTCTGCTGAAAACAGCGTCAGTCTGGGTTAGTTCCATTCAAATCATACCAAAACCATATAAAATTGTTGTAAACATGGCATGAATACTTCATAAATTATAGATACGTTGGAGACGTATCACTCATAAAGCATATTCATGTTCATAATCAGAGGGGTATTAATTATCATTAAGGATCTGAACATATGATCTTCCACCGAATAAACCGACTAGCATCAACTACAAGGAATAATCAACACTACTAGCAACCCACAGGTACCAATCTGAGGTTTTGAGACAAATATCGGATACAAGAGATGAACTAGGATTTGAGAGGAGATGGTGCTGGTGAAGATGTTGATAGAGATTGACCCCCTCTCGATGAGAGGATCGTTGGTGATGACGATGGCTTCGGTTTCCCACTCCGAGCGGGAAGTTTCCCCGGCAGAACAGCTCCGTCGGAGGCCTAGATTACTTCTGCCCAGGTTCCGCCTCGAGACGGCGACGCTTCATCCCGAAAGCTTCCTTATGATTTTTTTCAGGTCAAAACTCTCCATATAGCAGAAGATGGGCACTGGAGACCTGCCAGGGGGCCCACAAGACCTAGGGGCGCCCAGGGGGGTAGGGCGCGCCCCCCAGGCTTGTGGCCACCTAGTGGGCCCCCCTCTGGTATTTTTTCGCCGAATATTTTTTATATATTTCAAAATAATTCTCCGTAAATTTTCAGGACTTTTGGAGTTGTGAAGAATAGGTCTCTGAGATTTGCTACTTTCCGGTCCAGAATTCCAGCTGCCGGCATTCTCCCTCTTTGTGTAAACCTTGTAAAATAAGAGAGAAAAGGCATAAGTATTGTACCATAATGTGTAATAACAGCCCATAATGCAATAAATATCAATATAAAAGCATGATGCAAAATGGACGTATCAACTCCCCCAAGCTTTGACCTCGCTTGTCCTCAAGCGGAAGCCAAAATCGAAAAATATGTCCACATGTTTAGAGATAGAGGTGTCGATAAAATAAAATACGGACATGAGGGCATCATGATCATCTTTAGAACAGCAACATATATTTTCATATAATTTCTTATGCTAAAGTAACAATTCGTTCACAAGGTAAAGTATGAATCAGAGACTTTATTGAAAACTAACAAACTATGATCTGAGTCATTGAAGCAATTGCAATTTATCATAATATCGGGAAGAGTCAATGTAAGATCTTTTGTATAGCAAGTCCACATACTCAACCATCTTTTAGTCTTTTATAATTGCTAACACTCTTATGAGATCAAAGCCTCCGTCGGACACAGAGAAAGATTGGGGCTTATAATTTCGCCTCCCAACCTTTTACCTCATTGGTAATGTCAACAATAATACTTTATGATAACCTACATCCGAGTGGATATATATATATATCCAGATCCTTCCCCAACATATAGTGCTTGCCAAAAAGAAAAAGTGTAAAAAGGAAAGGTGAAGATCACCATGACTCTTGTATAGAGGTAGAAGGTAAAAGTAAAAGATAGGCCCTTCGCAGAGGGAAGCAGAGGTTGTCATGCACTTTTATGGTTGGATGCACACAATCTTAATGCGAAAGAACGCCACTTTATATTGCCGCTTGTGATAAAGAACTTTATTATGCAGTCCGTCGCTTTTATTTCTTCCATATCACAAGTTCATATAAAGATTATTTTCCTCACACAAATAGATCATACATATTTAGAGAGCAATTTTTATTGCTTGCACCGATGACAACTTACTTGAAGGATCTTACTCAATCCATACATAGGTATGGTGGACTTGTAGGGTAACGCAGCAGAAAACTAAAAAATTCCGACCTACGCACCAGCCCAGGACCACTATGGAGACTGCATACAAGGTTTGATCATTTTCGTTACCGACTCGAAGCGCAGCGGAAGTAGAGTCGATGACGATCATTGGTGCAGATCCCCGCAGCTAGGATTTACAACCTCCCAACCGCGAGGATGTATACTCTCGTCTTCCCTTCGGACAGCCCTCCGGGAGGCGGTCGAACAGTCCCCCGGACGGTGTCGCGGACAGCCCTTCGGGAGGACCTTCGAAACTCGAACGGTCACTCGGACAGCCCTTCGGGAGGACCCACAGAACTCGGACCGTCACTTGGACAGCCCTTCGGGAGGCACTCACAGAACTCGGACCGTCACTTGGACAGCCCTTCGGGAGGCACTCTCGAATAGCCCCTCAGGCACTAAGATCGAAACTACGACCTCTCTACAGAGTTGCACACATACGGTGTCATCTATCCGGCAGGGCTTCGCCGTCCAGAACTAGTTCCCACCAGAACCCAGACAGCCTTTCGGCACTACGAAACTATTTCGTGGGAGGGAGAGAGAATGCCAGATCATGCATGGCTTGTGTGAGAGAGTTGGAGTGGAGTTGGAGAGCACCTCTCCTCCTCCTTATATAGTGGTGGAAGGGGTGAGGGGGGGCTGAAAATCAGCCCACTAAACATGCACCCACCAAACAAGGAAAACATGTTCCCACCAAACATGGAGAAAACATGTTCCCTTGTCCATGGTGTTCCCCCATGGGGCCCCACCTTCCTCCCAACACTCTCCACCATTTGTGGGGGCTGCCCCCCACCATGGGGGGGCCCCCAACATTTTGTCCAGCCACAAGGGGGCTGCCCCCAAAGGGCCCCCCCCCCCAAAAACAGCCCAAAAACAGCCCCCACGATCTGTGGGATCTTGTCCCCTCACGCTGGGACAAGATGTTTTCCGCGACTATTATTTCTGAAAAATTCCAGAAGGTCCCAGAACATTTCCGGCACCCTCTAAAATTATCTGGACGCGCTCTGGAACATTTCCAGTATGGTGGTTTAATTTAAAACCATCTTTGTTTACCCGGTAAACAACTCCGGCAGCTCCGAAACTTTTTTTTTCGGTTTTTTCTCCAGAAAAATTCCAGAAATTACCAGACCAATCTGGCAACCTCCAAAACATTCCCGGTGCTTGCCAAAACCTTTTTGGATCAATGGTTTTATCCGAAACAACTTTTCGGTTTTACTGAAACTTTTTCAGTGTTCTCTCTCCGGAACTCTTCCGTTGTCTCCGAAACTTTTCGGTGATTTTCTCTCAGGCTCCCTGTCTAGAATTCAGCAGATAGATGACCCTTAAGCGTGTGACCCTATAGGTTCGGTGAAGTATAGACATGACCGGAACACCTTCCGATCAATGATCAGCATCGGAGCCGTGGACACCCATATTGACCCCTATACCCACACGAATGAATATTCGAGTGAACCTCCAGTTGCCGTGTGCTATTCCTGTTGCTTCACGATATGTTACAAATACCCGAGGTTAGACATGTTGGCATTCCCGTGGATCAACAACTTGTCCACTATGCTAGTTACCTCGTTACCGGTATTGTTCTCTTTTCTCGTTACCGTGTTCCGGCATCCCCGTGATCAAATCACAAAGTGTCTGGCCAGACGATGATGGATACCGTAACACTGAGAGGGCCCAGAGATATCTCTCCATCGTCGGAGGAGCAAATCCCAATCTCGAGCTATCAAGTTACTTGACACACTTTTCCATGAACGCGTAAGCCGCCGTAATAGCCACCCATTTACGGATGACGTTTAACAAACCCCAAAGTTCATGAATCAAGCATGAAGAAACTCGATACTCTCATGGTCTGAGGAATTATGCAAACGTTAACCATCTCTGTGTTATTAACCATTAACTTGTGACGAAGGAATCTCATAGCATAACATCAATCGGGTCGATTCAACACAAATGTTTTGCTAACATTGTGCCCTCAAAATTGCTGGCATAGTCATGCCCATGATCAGGAAAACAGGATCATCATGCAATACTTGAGCCAGTCATAGAGGCTTGACTAGGAATACATTTTATCGTTTATTATTCCACACGTGCATATGAGTCTTCCTCCGAGCCTCGTTTTATTTGCAGACTCGAGAACCATAGCAGTTATAGCATGGAACCTAAACCTAATTATGAACAGGGAGATAATCAATAACATTTATTATTGCCTCTAGGGCATATCTCCTACAGACTCCCACTTGCACTAGAGTCAATAATCTAGTTAATGCTAATGCACTTCACACCTGTGGCACACCGGTGTAAATATGCTTCGCTTGTGGTATAGCCTGATGTCCAACGGATCTGACGACTTCAGCTCCGTGTGTATCTTTGCATATCCTCGCGTTTTCACGCTTTCACAAAATTCATGTTTTGTGTGGACTTGGCTTTGTATGTATGCGAATCACAGGTCGAACCTGGATTCCTCAGACTGAGTTATGGAGCAACTACTTGCAGTAGTGTCCCATTGACAAAAGCCATCTTGGAACCATACTAAGTTCATGAATGAACTATATGATTCAACATCTTCTTTGTCACTTTAAAGGCGGCAACATACTTCGCCTCTGTTATAGAATTCGCCACAGTAACTTGTTTGGAACATTTTCCAACTAACTGTGCCACCACATTGTGTGTTACACAAAACCCTTAATTTAAATTGAAAATCGCTTGGAGCATGGATGAAGACTGTATCGATGTAACCTTTTACAACGAACTCTTCATGATCACCGCTTGCGAGAAAACATGTCATCAGTGCTACTATAGTACTCAATGACCCTTTTTCACTGTTGTCCCATGATCAGTACTTTTGATCACCTTGGTATCCATACTCGTAACAACTTTGGAGTATTGGACATATCTAGTTGTTTTGCATACCATGGAATACATGATTAATCCAAACACGAAGTTGTGTGGAATCTCCATCATGTATTTTGCTCATCAGTGTTTTTGGGACACCGAGTCTTGCAAAAACTCTTTCCATGTGACTTCGGCAAGAATCACTCCTTGACGTTTTTAATGCTAAAAGGTTTTAGCATCTTGTCAATATGTATCTTTGCTCAGCCCTATTAGGTAAATCTATCTCCATAGATCATCATGCCTAATATAAAGGCTATTTAGCCCAAGCACTTCATTGAAAAACTATTTTCAAATGAAGTCCTAATTCGTGTCAAGAATTTTAATTCTAATTACCAATGTGTCAAGCACACAAGGTTTTTAGAAATATTATTATGCTCCCACTTACTTTCTTGAATTACAAGCATCTTCGTTACCCATTGATGAAGTCAAAACCCTTTTTGACCATTTCATCAAAACACGAAGATTCTAACTCCATTTTGCTCTCTTCTATCCATCGCTGGAACTCTGAAGTTTGCATACCTACTAGCATCCTCTGGATCGACAAAATACCTTGGACTATAACACATGCAAGTCCTTGGTTTTATTTCCATCAGATGGAAATCCTTTCGTCATCCTTGTTTCATATCTCATGATTGAAATATGTATTAATTGCTAGTTCAACCCGAACCGACTTTAAGCATCGCTACGGTGAAGCAACCTCATCGTAGTCAACTCCTTGAACTTGTATATTGCAACAAGTCGAGCTTTATGGATAAAACATTTTTATTCGTATCAGTTATAGTTCCATAAATATTCGTCAGACTCTAAGTCTTCCGAAAGGTGTATCAAGGTTTTAATCTTGAATCACTTATATGGAAACTATCTCGGATTGTATTCTCATTTAGCCAATTCCGGAGTCAGGGCCTATCAACGCTTCCTTGTGTATCGTAGGTATACTGTTGTCTAACAACAATATCTCGTTTGCGCACCTGAGAGGTTTGCACGAGCCTTGCCTACGTGGTTCAGCTGCAAGTTCGACCGAAGTCCATACATTTTATTGTAGAGACTTCCGTATCAGTCGCAGTAGGAAACTCTGGAATTACTTCCAAGGTCTCTTTCCTTTGACCTGATGACGAAGATACTGGTTATCTCGTCGAGTTGCACTGTCCTCCCACTCACCTTTTGTAAGAACTATTCTCTTTAAAGGCATACCTTTGTATCGGTATAGTGCTGGGGGAATACCCAATGACTTGGGATAACCTACAAAGCAGCACTTGTCTGATTTGGAATAGGTTTGTAACCTTTTACACAAGCCCCATATTCCAAATGTTAAGAAAAGATATAACATGGTTGGGCGTACCATACCATTTCGTCATTTCAACAGACCCGATGAAGCTCTTTTCAGTGTAAAAGCCGCAGTCCCTAAAGCATCACTTTTAAAAGGGATAATGCCAAATTTATTTATGTCATCTTTGATCTCACCATGTCATAAATGGTTCGATTACATCTTCACGGACTTTCCACTTGCAGTGGTGTTCCGGGAGGTGCAAGTTATGAAACCCCTTTCACAACTCATCAGACATTCGCTAAACTTGTAACTCAAATATTTCTTTCTGCAATCGAATTGTGGAAACATAATTTTCTTGTTACAATAACTTCTACTTCATATTTGAAAACCTTTCGAATGATTTCAAAAGATCCAGACTTACGTCTCATCAAGTATATATCCACATATCTACTTGAGTCATTTTTGAAGATAGATAAATCCACTACTTGCAACAACCTTTATCGGACTACACACATCAAATGTATGATCACCAATAAGTTTGTTGTCCGTTCCTTATGGCCTGTGAACGGTATTTCAGTCACTTCTCTTTTCGGAGGAAAGTTGCAAGTGTCAGATGATTCAAAATCAAACGACTTCAAAATCCATCATAATGGAATTTATCCATGCGGGTTTCTCCAATGTGACCAAATGCAGTGCCACACTTGTGTGGTATTCTTTTAGTCTTGCGACATTTAGCGTCAATGTTATGGATGTATCATATTACCATCAATATTCATAACATACATCCCATCTAGGATGGAAGCATGGCCCTTCATGTTATTCATAATACTGAACAACAATTGTTGTTTTTATGAACAACTCTTTTGCAACAAACATTGTGTAATGGGCTAGAGTGTATGAAACTCTAAAATGAATTATGAAAGTAAACCCAGAGGTAATGTATTATTATCAATATTCATAACATACATCTCATTCATAATGAAAGTATGGCCCTTATGTTACTCATAACATCGAACATCAAAAGTTCTCTTATAAACAACCTTCTTGCAAGATACCTTATGCAATGGGCTAGAGTTTGTGAAACTCCAAATGAATTATAAAAATAAATACAGACGGTAATACACCGATGGAAGGTATAGTAACATTTACTATGTTCCCTGTGTATACCTAAAACTCATTTCTGGCTAGTCTTTCAGGCCATAGTAGTTCTTACATCGAGTTGCAACAGAATGCAATCGAGCGGGTATCTTTGTGATTAACTCACAATACCCAAAAATTAGTGATTAACATGTTTAACCATAATTCCCAAGAACTATATCTTTGACCAGCCTTCTATACATCAAAAACTTGTATGACATTCACACATGAGCTGGATATTCCAGTCTTCTTTCCTTTTTGCCATTATACTTCTAACAGTTTAACTTTTAGTATTTCTCCTACTCTCAGAAGAAGCACCGAACTTAAGAGTGGCGTTAGCCCCGGACTTCCTAGGTGTGTAAGTCACACTAACATCCTTCGGACACTTCCTTTCTCTTTAAGTTGTTGTTTTATTCACCTTTCATCATATGACAGGCGTTCTTCTGGATCCCTCTCTTATCAGTCTAATGCATAGTAAACTCCTTTACTAATAGTTTGCAAACAAACATTGCTTTGGATATCTCATATCTTTTAGCCTTTGTCTGTCTCTGAAAATGATTTTCAGATTCCATGAATATCACATAACTATCCAAACTTTCGAAGTTCAGGTCTCATGGAAGCAAATGTATTGCATTTGACTGAAACGGAATTCTAGCTTTTGGATCGAAGGACGAGAGTCACATGATCCATAGCATAAGCGAGAGAATACCAAAGTATGCGATAGGACAAAGTCCTTCTCGGTACTCTTGAGGACAATCCTCACATTACGTTACCAACCGTAAAGTTTTAACCAGATATTTAACAGCTATTCAATTTTAATAGGGAAGGTGGAAACGCGAGCCATTATTCTACAACTATTATGCATATAACACTTAGACAGTGTCCATAATTAATTGCACTGAGAATTAAACAAGTTAATTCAACAGTGCGCTCCCACTCAAATCAATATCTCTCATAATTGATTGTGAGTGATTCAAGACCCGCATTTCCATTCAACGCCATTGAACGAGATGAACACTGATGGCGCGAACTTCAATCGGTAGGCAAACTTGCCGATCACATCTCTATGTGACTCTTGTTCATCTTTCGATGGGCGTGTTCCGAGCTCAGGGAGATCCTTCCAGAACGTCAAGACAACCAAGTGATCTCGCTGCGAGGTCTCAACTCACCCGCCTCACACATCCCTAATCGTTCGCACCCAGGGAGATCCTGCGATGCCCCGAAAAGTTAGGTGCCATGACGGTGCTACACTTGGGAGAACACTAACTACTTGATATTTTGTGAGAGATCACCCTAATAAAAGCGACTACCGCGCAATCAAGAAGGGTGCATCATAAGGGATAAACATCTCAGGCAATTCATAATAGCATGATATGGTATAGCCCTTTCTGACGGAGAAGTCTTGTATTTCTTCGTCTTCGGCATTCGCGTCGGTGTTCACCTTCGCGAAGATTGCCACCACCTTGTCGATGCACCAGATAATATTGCTATCCCTATAGCTAATAAAATAAGTGCATTACACAAGGTTGACACGCAGGTCATTTAAAGTGCAATCATATGGCTCCAGCCATCATGCCAAATCATGACACGCAGGTCATGTTAATCAATTTACATCATATAGTCATCTCATACATAATCAAATTATTATGAGCACTGCTATACCACATCATATGCACATGCAAACCCTCCTGCAAAACCAAGTTAGACGCCTCTAATCGGTTCATGGAAAAACTTGTTTTACGTGGCTTCTAAGGTTTTGAAACAAACCGAAGCTACCAACGTCCATCATCAAGTATGATAATTCAAGTTGCTAGATTAACTTTCCAGGGTGTATGAAAACCGAGATAATAAAATCTCGAGCCCCATACTAAACTTCGTCATACGCATGACCCCCGTGCAGATCATATCTGCATTGCCCTTTCGTCTGCGAAACATCCATCTTTCTTTAACTAAAGTGGAACCCAAAGAACTGTTAGCACTTCGTTGATCTGTCAATCAGCATACTCAGGAGTAGCATGAAAGGATCGCGGATTGCCAGAACTTTGTGAGATTCCACAATGCTGTCAAGATCAGGACTACGCAAATTCAAGGGAAGTAACAAGAACATCGGGTAACAGATTTCATCTGCTACCCGCACAAATAATTTTCAGTAATAGAACTCATCTACTACCTAATTATATTGTGCCACACCCATACATCTCATGTATTCTAGATCGCAACCTGCATCTACGCATAGCACGGCTCTTGATGCCACTGTAGGGTAACGCAGCAGAAAACTAAAAAATTCCGACCTACGCACCAGCCCAGGACCACTATGGAGACTGCATACAAGGTTTGATCATTTTCGTTACCGACTCGAAGCGCAGCGGAAGTAGAGTCGATGACGATCATTGGTGCAGATCCCCGCAGCTAGGATTTACAACCTCCCAACCGCGAGGATGTATACTCTCGTCTTCCCTTCGGACAGCCCTCCGGGAGGCGGTCGAACAGTCCCCCGGACGGTGTCGCGGACAGCCCTTCGGGAGGACCTTCGAAACTCGAACGGTCACTCGGACAGCCCTTCGGGAGGACCCACAGAACTCGGACCGTCACTTGGACAGCCCTTCGGGAGGCACTCACAGAACTCGGACCGTCACTTGGACAGCCCTTCGGGAGGCACTCTCGAATAGCCCCTCAGGCACTAAGATCGAAACTACGACCTCTCTACAGAGTTGCACACATACGGTGTCATCTATCCGGCAGGGCTTCGCCGTCCAGAACTAGTTCCCACCAGAACCCAGACAGCCTTTCGGCACTACGAAACTATTTCGTGGGAGGGAGAGAGAATGCCAGATCATGCATGGCTTGTGTGAGAGAGTTGGAGTGGAGTTGGAGAGCACCTCTCCTCCTCCTTATATAGTGGTGGAAGGGGTGAGGGGGGGCTGAAAATCAGCCCACTAAACATGCACCCACCAAACAAGGAAAACATGTTCCCACCAAACATGGAGAAAACATGTTCCCTTGTCCATGGTGTTCCCCCATGGGGCCCCACCTTCCTCCCAACACTCTCCACCATTTGTGGGGGCTGCCCCCCACCATGGGGGGGCCCCCAACATTTTGTCCAGCCACAAGGGGGCTGCCCCCAAAGGGCCCCCCCCCCAAAAACAGCCCAAAAACAGCCCCCACGATCTGTGGGATCTTGTCCCCTCACGCTGGGACAAGATGTTTTCCGCGACTATTATTTCTGAAAAATTCCAGAAGGTCCCAGAACATTTCCGGCACCCTCTAAAATTATCTGGACGCGCTCTGGAACATTTCCAGTATGGTGGTTTAATTTAAAACCATCTTTGTTTACCCGGTAAACAACTCCGGCAGCTCCGAAACTTTTTTTTTCGGTTTTTTCTCCAGAAAAATTCCAGAAATTACCAGACCAATCTGGCAACCTCCAAAACATTCCCGGTGCTTGCCAAAACCTTTTTGGATCAATGGTTTTATCCGAAACAACTTTTCGGTTTTACCGAAACTTTTTCAGTGTTCTCTCTCCGGAACTCTTCCGTTGTCTCCGAAACTTTTCGGTGATTTTCTCTCAGACTCCCTGTCTAGAATTCAGCAGATAGATGACCCTTAAGCGTGTGACCCTATAGGTTCGGTGAAGTATAGACATGACCGAAACACCTTCCGATCAATGATCAGCATCGGAGCCGTGGACACCCATATTGACCCCTATACCCACACGAATGAATATTCGAGTGAACCTCCAGTTGCCGTGTGCTATTCCTGTTGCTTCACGATATGTTACAAATACCCGAGGTTAGACATGTTGGCATTCCCGTGGATCAACAACTTGTCCACTATGCTAGTTACCTCGTTACCGGTATTGTTCTCTTTTCTCGTTACCGTGTTCCGGCATCCCCGTGATCAAATCACAAAGTGTCTGGCCAGACGATGATGGATACCGTAACACTGAGAGGGCCCAGAGATATCTCTCCATCGTCGGAGGAGCAAATCCCAATCTCGAGCTATCAAGTTACTTGACACACTTTTCCATGAACCCGTAAGCCGCCGTAATAGCCACCCATTTACGGATGACGTTTAACAAACCCCAAAGTTCATGAATCAAGCATGAAGAAACTCGATACTCTCATGGTCTGAGGAATTATGCAAACGTTAACCATCTCTGTGTTATTAACCATTAACTTGTGACGAAGGAATCTCATAGCATAACATCAATCGGGTCGATTCAACACAAATGTTCTGCTAACATTGTGCCCTCAAAATTGCTGGCATAGTCATGCCCATGATCAGGAAAACAGGATCATCATGCAATACTTGAGCCAGTCATAGAGGCTTGACTAGGAATACATTTTATCGTTTATTATTCCACACGTGCATATGAGTCTTCCTCCGAGCCTCGTTTTATTTGCAGACTCGAGAACCATAGCAGTTATAGCATGGAACCTAAACCTAATTATGAACAGGGAGATAATCAATAACATTTATTATTGCCTCTAGGGCATATCTCCTACAGGACTCTCATGGCAAAACTGGGTTGAGGGATTTTTGGAGGCACAAGTAGTATCTCTACTTGGTGCAAAAGATTTGGCTAGCATACGATGAGAAACAAGCTCAACATGTTGGAGGATCCTTGACAATATAACTTCTATTTGGATATAAGAAAGCATAACCCATTATGTTGTCTTCCTTGTCCAACATCAATTTTTTAGCATGTCATATTTTAATGAGTGCTCACAATCACAAAAGATGTCCAAGATAGTATATTTATATGTGAAACCTCTCTTTCTTTATTACTTCCTATTAATTGCAACAATGACCAAAACTATGTTTGTCAACTCCCAACAAATTTTATTCATCATACTCTTTATATGTGAAGTCATTACGCCCCATAAGATTATTATATAATCTTTTTATTTCTTTTATTCTTTATTTCTTTTACTCAAGATCAAAGCAAGAAAGCAAAGCCCTCAACTCAAAACTACTCTTTATTATATATCTCATTGACTCGATTACATAGATAGAATACAAAGAAAAACTCAAAGCTAGATCATACCAAAACTTTTTATTCTACTAGATCAAGATATAACCAAAAGGATCGAACTAAGAAAAACGATAAAGGTAAAGATGTGATGGTGATACGATACCGGGACACCTCCCCCAAGCTTGACACAAGCCAAGGGGAGTGCCCATACCCATGTACTCAATTTTCCTTCTTCGGAGGTGGTGGTGATGAGATTGATGATGTTGCTGTCAGCTTATCCTCTATCTTCCAAGGCATAGGTTCACCATCGTAAAAAGATGAACGAGTCTCCGGGATCCTAAACTCTGCAGCCAAACTCATCCTCTTAAATCTGTATTCATACTCACAGTTTCGGTTTCGCAGGTCATAGATTTGGGCTTGGAGATGCTCGATTTTCTCATGAAACTTGAAGATGGCCTCTTCGATGTTCTTGGCGTCCATCTTGTGGTCACGGGTAAATTCCGTGATCATGGAGTGATTGGCTTTGAGTCCGCGTTCCACCATCCCTTGGCACTTGAAGACTTGCTGCTCCATTGCTTCGAGCCTTGTCTCCACGCTTCCGGTCCACTTTGGTCCTTGAACATCGCGGATGTGCAGCACCCCCTCATGCATCTTAATGGTTTGAGGGTGTTGCAGCACCTCCGCAAGGTAGGGGTTGATGACCTTCTCGAAGAACTTGTCCTTCGGAGCGCTTGGGTCGTCATAGCGATCTAGAAATGTCAGAAAAACAGCTCGAAACAAGAACAGAGGATTTTGCCTTGGTACGGCGGTCAAAACCTTCGGGAGATTATATAATGAATTTTTACTGACCAAGAGAAGTGTACTGCAAGAAAACGGAGTCCGGAGGGCACACGAGGTGGCCACAAGCCAGGGAGGCGCGCCCATGGGGGGTAGGGCGCGCCCCCAGGGCTTGTCGCCTCCTCGTGCACTTTTTGGACTACTTTTAATTTTCCTAATTTTTTAAATATTCCAAAACAGAGTAAAATTGCTTTTGGGAAAGTTTTTGAGTCGGTTTACTTACCGTACCACATACCTATTCCTTTTCGGAGTCTGAAATGTTCTGGTAGATATCCCTTATGTATTCCTCCGGTGTTATGGTATTAATAATATTGGTTTCAACATTTATGGGAGTACCTGAGATATAATGTTTGATTCTTTGCCCGTTTAACACCTTCGGGTTAGTGCCTTCGGCACTGTTGATTTTGATGGCACCGAAACGATAAACTTTCTCGATAATGTAAGGCCCTTCCCATTTAGAGAGAAGCTTTCCTGCAAAAAATCTTAAACGAGAATTGTATAGCAAGACATGGTCACCTACATTGAATTCATGCTTTTGTATCCTTTTGTCATGCCATCTTTTAACTTTTTCTTTAAACAGCTTAGCATTTTCATAAGCCTGGGTTCTCCATTCATCAAGTGAGCTAATGTCAAATAACCTCTTCTCACCGGCAAGTTTGAAATCATAGTTGAGCTCTTTAATTGCCCAATAAGCTTTATGTTCTAGTTCAAGAGGTAAGTGACATGTTTTTCCATAAACCATTTTATACGGAGACATACCCATAGGGTTCTTATATGCAGTTCTATAAGCCCATAATGCATCATCAAGTTTCTTAGACCAATTCTTTCTTGATCTATTAACAGTCTTTTGCAAGATTAATTTTATTTCCCTATTGCTTTATTCTAATTGACCACTAGACTGAGGATAATAAGGAGATGCAATTATATGGTTAGCATCATATTTAGCAAGCAATTTACGGAAAGCACCATGAATAAAGTGTGAACCACCATCAGTCATTAAATATCTAGGGACTCCAAACCTCGGGAAAATAACCTCTTTAAGCATTTTAATAGAAGTGTTATGATCAACACTACTAGTTGGAATAGCTTCTACCCACTTAGTAACGTAATCAACAACAACTAAAATATGTGTATACCCATTAGAGGATGGAAAAGGTCCCATATAATCAAAACCCCAAACATCAAACGGTTCAATAACAAGTGAATAATTCATAGGCATTTCCTGATGTCTACTAATATTACTAAATCTTTGACATTCATCACATGCCAAGACAAACTTACGAGCATCCTTGAAAAGAGTAGGCCAATAAAAACCAGATTGTAATACCTTGTGTGCAGTTCTATCTCTAGCATGGTGTCCTCCGTAGGCCTCGGAGTGACACTTGCGTAGGATCTGTTCCTGTTCATGCTTAGGTACACAATGTCTAATAACACCATCTACTCCTTCTTTATAAAGTTGTGGGTCATCCCAGAAGTAATGTCTCAAATCATAGAAAAACTTTTTCTTTTGTTGGTATGTGAAACTAGGTGGTATAAATTTAGCAACAATGTAATTGGCATAATCAGCATACCAAGGAGTACTATGAGAAGCATTTATGACAGCTAATTGTTCATCAGGAAAGCTATCATCAATAGGTAGTGGGTCATCAAGAACATTTTCTAACCTAGATAAGTTGTCTGCTACGGGGTTCTCAACCCCCTTTCTATCAATAATACGCAAATCAAATTCTTGCAGCAAGAGAACCCATCTAATAAGTGTAGGTTTAGCATCTTTTTTTTCCATAAGGTATTTAATAGCAGCATGATCAGTGTGAACAGTTACTTTGGAATCAACAATATAAGATCTGAACTTATCACAAGCAAACACAACCGCTAAAAATTCTTTTTCAGTAGTAGCATAATTTCTTTGAGCACCGTCTAGAGTTTTACTAGCATAATGGAAAACACTTAATTTCTTATCAACTCTTTGTCCTAGAACAGCACCTACAGCATAATCACTAGAATCCCACATAATTTCAAATGGTAGGTTGCAATCAGGTAGTTGAACAATAGGTGCAGAGATTAAGGCTTTCTTAAGTACTTAAAATGCTTCTACACAATCATCATCAAAAATGAATTGAACATCTTTTTGCAAGAGATTAGTGACAGGCCTAGAAATTTTAGAGAAGTCTTTAATAAATCTCCTATAGAAACCAGCATGACCAAGGAAACTTCTTATACCTTTGATATCTTTAGGACACGACATTTTTTCAATAGCATCAACTTTAGCTTTATCAACTTCAATACCTCTTTCGGAGATTTTATGCCCCAAGACAATACCTTCATTAACCATAAAGTGGCACTTCTCCCAATTCAAGACAAGATTAGTTTCTTCACATATCTGCAAAACTCGATCAAGATTGCTTAAGCAATCATCAAAAGAAGTTCCGTAAATGGATAAATCATGCATGAAAAGCTCAACAATCTTTTCACAGAAGTCAGAGAATATAGCAGTCATACATCTTTGAAAAGTAGCAGGTGCATTACATAAACCAAAAGGCATATGTCTATAAGCAAAGGTACCGAAAGGGCAAGTAAAAGTAGTTTTTTCTTTATCCTCTTGTGACGCAGATATTTGGGAGAAACCAGAATAACCATCCAGAAAGCAAAAGTGTGTATGTTTTGATAGTCTTTCTAGCATTTGATCAATAAAAGGTAGAGGATAATGATTTTTCCTATTAGCTTTCTTCAACTTTCTGAAATCAATAACCATTCTATAACCTGTGACAATTCTTTGCGGAATCAATTCATTTTTATCATTAGGAACAACGGTAATACCTCCCTTCTTAGGGACACAATGAACAGGACTTACCCATCTACTATCAGCAACAGGATAAATTATACCTGCTTCCAAAAGCTTTAGTATTTCATTTCTTACCACTTCTTTCATTTTTGGATTCAACCGTATCTGGTGATCAACAACAGGTTTAGCATCAGGTTCCATATTAATTTTGTGCTGACATAGAGTGGGACTAATGCCCTTAAGATCATCACGAGTATATCCAATAGCTGCACGGTGCTTCTTCAGAGTTTTCAATAATTTCTTTTCTTCATGCTCTGAAAGGTTAGCACTAATAATAACATGATATATCTTCTTTTCATCAAGATAAGCATATTTCAAAGTATCAGGTAATTGTTTAATATCAAACATAGGATCACTCTTGGGTGGTAGAGGATCTCCAAGAGTCTCAACAGACAAATTGTGTTTCAAAACAAGCATTTGTTTAAAGAAAATCTCGTCTAATTCCTTTCTTTCATTCATGAACATATCATTTTCATGGTCTAGCAAATATTGTTCTAAAGGATCAGTAGGAGGCACGGCAATAGAAGCAATACCAATAATTTCATCTCTATTAGGCAATTCTTTATCATGGGGTTGTCTACGAAATTTGGAGAAATTAAACTCATGAGACACATCCCCAAAACTTACACTAACAGTTTCTTTCTCACAATCTATTTTAGCATTAACAGTGTTCAAGAAAGGTCTACCAAATATAATGGGACAAAAGTCATCTTGTGGGGAACCAAGAACTAGAAAATCAGTAGGGTATTTTATTTTCCCACACAAGACTTCAACATCTCTAACAATCCCAATTGGTGATATAGTATCTCTATTGGCAAGCTTAATAGTAACATCAATATCTTCTATTTCAGCAGGTGCAATATCATTCATAATTTCTTGATACAAGGTAAAGGGAATTGCAGTCACACTAGCACCCAAATCACATAAGCCATGATAACAATGATCTCCTATTTTAACATAAACAATAGGCATGCCAACAATAGGTCTATGTTTATCTTTATCATCGGGTTTAGCAATTCTAGCAGCTTCATCACAGAAGTAAATAACATGCCCGTCAATATTATCGACAAAGAGATCTTTAACCATAGCAATACTAGGTTCAACTTTAATTTGTTCAGGGGGTGTAGGTGTTCTAGTATAACTCTTACGAACCACAGCTAAAGCTTTAGCATGTTCCTTTACTCTAATAGGAAAAGGTGGTTTCTCAATATAAGCAGTAGGAACAACTGGATCAACATTATAAGTAATAGTTTCCTCTTCAGCTTTAATAGGTTCTACTATTTTTACTTCAATGGAGGATGATATTTAAACCACTTCTCCTTAGGGAGATCAACATGAGTAGCAAATGATTCATAGAAAGAAGCTTCTATCTCAGAGTCAAGTCCATATTTAGTGCTAAATTCACGAAAAGCATCGGTATCCATAAAAGATTTAACACAATCAAACTTAAGGTTTATACCTGACTCCTTACCTTCGTCAAGCTCCCAATCTTCAGAGTTGCATTTAATTCTTTCCAAGAGATCCCATTTGAATTCAATAGTCCTCTTCATAAAAGAACCAGTACAAGAAGTATCAAGCATGGATTGATCATTACAAGAAAGCAGAGCATAAAAATTCTGAATAATAATTTCTCTTGAGAGCTCATGATTGGGCCATGAACATAACATTGACTTAAGCCTCCCCCAAGCTTGAGCGATACTTTCTCCTTCACAAGGCCAAAATTTATATATATAATTCCGATCACGACGAACCAGATGCATAGGATAAAACTTCTGATGAAATTCCAATTTCAATCGGTTGTAATTCCAAGTCCCAATATCATCGCATAGCCTATACCTTGTCAATGCCTTCTCCTTCAAAGATAAAGGAAAGACCTTATTCTTGACTTCATCCTCATGCAAACCTGCAAGCTTAAATAATCCACAAACTTCATCAACATAGATTGGATGCATATCCGGATGTAATGTTCCATCTCCTGCATAACGATTAGCTAGCAGTTTCTCTATCATACCCGAAGGAATTTCATAATAAATATTTTCAGTAGGTTCAGTAGGTTGAGGGGCAACTCTTTGGTCTTTCGGTCGAGGTGAAGATACCCCGAACAAACCCCTCAAAGGATGATTTTCCATAGTGCCAAGTGACAGTAAATTTCAGCACGTAATATAAATGTTTCCATACCAAATTCCACTTACCAAAGGCGCTTCACTCCCCGGCAACGGCGCCAGAAAAGAGTCTTGATGACCCACAAGTATAGGTGATGTATCGTAGTCCTTTCGATAAGTAAGAGTGTCAAACCCAACGAGGAGCAGAAGGAAATGAGAAGCGGTTTTCAACAAGGTATTTTCTGCAAGCCCTGAAATTGTCGGTAACAGATAGTTTTGTGATAAGACAATTCATAATGGGTAACAAGTAACAAGTGTAACAAAGGTGCAGCAAGGTGGCCCAATCCTTTTGTAGCAAAGGATAAGCCTGGGCGAATTCTTATATAAAGCAAAGCACTCCAGAGGACACATGGGAATTATTGTCAAGTTAGTTTTCATCATGCTCATATGATTCGCGTTTGTTACTTTGATAATTTGATATGTGGGTGGACCGGTGCTTGGGTGCTGTCCTTACTTGGACAAACCTCCCACTTATGATTAACCCCTCTCGCAAGCATCCGCAACTACGAAAGAAGAATTAAGATAAATCTAGCCATAGCATGAAACATGTGGATCCAAATCAGCCCCTTACGAAGCAACACATAAACTAGGGTTTAAGCTTCTGTCACTCTAGCAACCCATCATCTACTTATTACTTCCCAATGCCTTCCCCTAGGCCCAAATCATGGTGAAGTGCCATGTAGTCGACGTTCACATAACACCACTAGAGGAAAGACAACATACATCTCATCAAAATATCGAACGAATACCAAATTCACATGATTACTTATAACAAGACTTCTCCCATGTCCTCAGGAACAAACGTAACTACTCACAAAGCATATTCATGTTCATAATCAGAGGGGTATTAGTTATGATTAAGGATCTGAACATATGATCTTGCACCAAATAAACCAACTAGCATCAACTACAAGGAGTAATCAACACTACTAGCTACCCATAGTTACCAATCTTAGGTTTTGAGACAAAGATCGGATACAAGAGATGAGCTAGGATTTGAGAGGAGATGGTGCTGGTGAAGTTGTTGATGGAGATTGAACCCCTCTCGGTGAGAGGATCGTTGGTGATGACGATGGCTTCGATTTCCCCCTCCCGGAGGGAAGTTTCCCCAGCAGAACAGCTCCACCGGAGCCCTAGATTGCTTCTACCCAGGTTCCACCTTGAGACGGCGGCGCTTCAACCCGAAAGCTTCCTTATGATTTTTTTCAGGTCAAAACCCTCCATATAGCAGAAGTTGGGCACCGGAGACCTGCCAGGGGGCCCACAAGCCCTAGGAGCGCGCCCAGTGGGTAGGGCGCGCCCCCAGGCTTGTGCCCACCTGGTGGGTCCCCCTCTGGTATTTCTTCGCCCAATATTTTTTATATACTCCAAAATAATTCTCCGTAAATTTCCAGGACTTTTGGAGTTGTGTAGAATAGGTCTCTCAGATTTGCTACTTTCCGGTCCAGAATTCCAGCTGCCGGCATTCTCCCTCTTTGTGTAAACCTTGTAAAATAAAAGAGAAAAGGCATAAGTATTGTACCATAATGTGTAATAACAGCCCATAATGCAATAAATATCAATATAAAAGCATGATGCAAAATGGACGTATCAGACGGCACCCTACACATGTGCGGACTCTAAGAAGTTAATTTGAGCTCAAATTGTGCATCTAAAACCCACAAACCACTCTACTTCTAGAGCATTTGAAATGAGCTAAACTAGCAGTGAGAGATGAAAGGATGAAGTTGCTAATCTTCACTACTGCAGGATGCTGCTAACGCGACACTACGATCAGAGACCCTTCGACGAAACTGTGTGTGATGCAATAATCGCAAATAGTGATGTAAAAAACCATCAAAAAAGATGCAAAACATTTGCGATGGTGGATACATCAAACACGGTTCAGATTTTAGTTACGTGTGCGATGCGGGGCATACGGTTCAATTCAATGAATTGTTTGCGATGAGGCAGAAGAACAGAAACGGGCAGCCAGATGAAGGTGTATGCGATATACGGCATACGGTTCACTCGGATGAACTGTTTGTGATTAGGCGGAACAAAAGAAATGGTCAGCCAGATCAAGGTGTGTGCGATAGAGCGCAAATAGTTCACTCGGATGAACTGTTTGTGTTGAGCCAAGATAACGGAAATTGTTCAATATAAAAAGATGTGTGTGATACGCGACAAACAGGTCTGTAATCAGAAATGTGTGCGAAGACCGATAATAACACAGACGATTGCTGCTAATAAGACATGTGTGTTGTGCGTTGGGATTGCATACAGAACAACAACATTAATATATACACACTTATAAGGGCATGGTTGCATAACCAAATTAAACATCCAATTACATAGGTGGCTACTACACACATGACATTTCCACACACCAAATTCAACTATATATTACATGCATAATTAACTAGGATAAACGATCATCTGATCATCATCTACTTCTTGTGACGCTTGCTGCTACTGCTCTACTTGTGGCTCGATCCGGCCTCGTCGATTTCGGTAACGAGGCACTTCCTCATGTCAACAATCCGCCTATGCATCTCGTACATGTGTACATGCTCTTGGCTGCGAACCTGAGGTGAGGTTCATCCAGTTGCTGCATCCAGGCCCCGTGCCAGGATACGGGACATGTTCTGTTGGCATCTTGCTTCATCTTTTCGTAGTATGGGTCGATGATGGCCGAGGCGAGTTCAACCAGGGAGTCCTTCTTTGTGCTGCCCCAAACCCTGTAGTGCTCACGGATTTCAACAAGGTTCTTGCAGGCCAAGCCCGTAACCCTGAGCGCTTTTACATCGTCAGTGGTTTCCACCGTAGCGAACTTGTAGTCGGTGTTGTTGACAAACCTGGCGAAACGGTCGCAAGGTCTATGGCCATGCAGTAGTGGTAGATGAGGACATGATGGCGCACGCACAACTGGGCGACGGCAACCTTGTGATCTATGTTGGGATGACCGCCGGTGTATTGGAGGTCGATGCCGACCACCTTGTACTTGTCTCGAGCAAGCAACTGCTCAACGGTGTTGATGTAGTTGTCCACCACGGCCGGGTCGATGGTGTACACCACCGAGAGATCCATCTCCCTCGCGTGGGTCTCCACTTTATGCTCGCCGAAGTCCATTGGAGCGCCGCTAGACATCCCCTCTCTATGTATCGTCGTGGGTGTGCTTGTTGTGTTGTCGGGCGCGATCGAAAGGTTGAAGAGACTAAGGTTATTATAATGGCCGCGGGAATTAAAGGGGAAGCCAGACTGCCTGGAATATCGGCATGCCCGGATGGCAGTTCTAATTTGCAGCGCGTAACTCCATCGTGCCGCACGTAACTGCATCGTGGCGACGCGCGCGGGGCAACCGCATGCATATGGGGCCCTTACGTGATCGTGCGCAAGCCCAACCGCTGGCAGAGCGCGCGTGGAGGGACGCGAGCAGAGCGCTTCGCGGTCGCCTCAACAGCAAGCAACCATATATATGCATATAGCAGTTGAACACGCAAGGAAAAGTTGTCCACAAGCCGAGCGCGTGGAGGTACGTGAGCAGAGCGCGCCGATGCACAGCAGAGCACGCCGACGGACGTGAGCAGAGCGCGCTGTGGCGCCTGACGGTGAGCACAGCGCGCTGCGGCGCCTAACCGCGAGCACAGCGCGCCAAGGGACGTTAGCAGAGGCCGGCACAGTGATACGTGGCAAATAAGACGAACTGTGCGAGTGATGGCGGAGACATCAAACACGAATCAGATAAGAGTTGCGTGTGCGATACGTGGCATACAGTTGATCTATCCGAGCTGTTTGTGATGGAATAAGCCGTGTGTGTTGTGGGTAAACGCTTGCTGGTATACAACCGTCTGCGATTGATGAATTCATGACCGACGGGTTCCCTAGTGTGGTCCGTGTGCGGTGTGATATGCTTTGTCTACAGAACATCAACATATATACTTATAAGAACATCATTGCATGACCAAATTAAGCATACAATTACATAAGTGACTACACACATAACATTTCCACACACCAAAGTAAGCAATTACATGCATACTAAACTAGGAGAAACGAGCATCTAATCATCTACATCTTGTTGCAACGACGTTTGCCATTGCTCTGCTTCCGGCTGGATCCCTGGTCGTGAATGGTTAATAAAATCTAAGTCTATTGCATATTAAGGTCAAAATAGTACTACCAATCTACGAGTCTCATACGATGCCATTTCAACGATTGTACCACAAAAGCCCGAAATATTACAAGGTTCAAATTCCAGAGTTACATGGCTCAAATTCAAAGATTACAAGGTTCAAAGTGATATTAGAAATGAAATTCTGCTCATTCAGCTGCAAACGCCCGTGCTGATCAGCTGAACATGGATATAAGAGAGGTTCAAACTAAAAATTAAAATAGTAAGGCCGCTTTCAAAACCTCGTCATTTCTGCAAAGGGATCAGCCGCTGACAAGTCATGTATGGGTTTGACACAATGACTTCCAATTACTCTGTCATATGCTCTTCCAATACGAAGTTTAGCTTTTTTGGAGCCTCTTCCATTCTGCAGTAGCTGCCAGCTCTGATCAACAAACCATTCATCTTTCCTAATTAAATGCGTGTTCAACCTCAGTACCTTCAGCACCCTTGCTCTGGCAAGAAAGAACCTGGCGAATGTAATCTTCGATAAGGTCCCTCGGTAAGAGTTCAAAGTAATTTTTGAGAGATGCAGATCCAGGCATTCGATGTGATTGTCGTTATAAACATTATCCACCTCCGGGCCTATTATTATCTGCAAAGGAAGAGAACATGTTAGTGCCTACATGTAGTTTTGAACACTACTACATGCCTATTTGGTTTGCAGGATTTGTAAAATGCACCAACGTGACATCTTTGATCTGACATGATTAACATGGGCATTTGATTACAATCTAGAAAAATGTAGCCTTATTCACAAGAGGTTGGAGTGGATGAAAAATTCCCTAAGAAAACTAGTACAGATGAATCCAAAGGAGAAATGCTTATGGATTGTAACCATATGAATCAAGCAACCAATATGAGGTGGGGGTGTATGTCCTGAAATCCTCCAAAATTCCTTCAGAAATCGTAGTACATTGTCATTGTAAACTTGGGAAAAGGTGCAAAAAATTGAACTCCCTTATGGTTAACATTTAACAGGAAAGGAACATCACCTCGATATATAGCTTCTTCAGGCACGGAAAGGATCTCAGGAAACTGACAACTTGGTCCAGGATAGGCCGACAAATTCTAGTGCCAAGACCTTCACTGTGCGCAGAATCTGGGTGAAGCTTTGCTGGATAACAGACGAACATACATCTTCAAAACTAGAAATAATGTTGATATCAAGAAGGAGAGGTAGAAGGCGACTGTTGTACCTGAAAGTAGTAGTATTTGACAGACGAGTAGCCCACCACTGTCAATTTTGGCACAGAAATGACATTGATTCTTGTTGGACATTGTTGATCAACTACAAGTAATCTCTCAAGTGAAGGTGTGTCCTCAATGACCATATTGTGGTCCACCTTTTGTGATCTCTTGTTGCAGCACCAGCAACACACATAAATAGTCCGTAGAGTCCTGGAGGTGATGTGGAAGCTACTCAACCAATTCATCGCCTGAAGACGAAGGAACTCGAGTGCAGTATAGCCGCGGAGCAGGCGCTCCATGTCATCCTTTGGGATGCAGAAGGCGACGAGCTCGAGGTGCTTCAGTCGTGGTAGAAAAAGAGCGGGCGCGTCATTAAGGTGGGGAATGGCAGTTCATGAACTTGGCGAGGCACAGCGTGGGCGCGAAGCGGAGCGCGGACATTGGCAGTGAGCGCATATGCCCATCATTAAAACTGAGCTCCTCGAGCTCATCTAGGGCGGGGGATCGGAACCACTCGTCAAGCTTGGCTCGGTCCTTGCCATTGGAACGGAACTTGCCCGTGATAAGGCCTCTGATTGGGCCATGGTGACTACCGAGGATCTGGGAGAACGCATCCAAGCTTTTGCGATAGCCATGGCAGAGCTCGTTGGTGTCGAGGAGGTCGAGAGGGGTGGACAGCCATAGGGGGCGCTACCGCCGGGAAAAGGCGGTTGTCCTCGCCCCATATTTGATTGGGAGGAGGGATATGATGACTGTCAATATATCATCGGGGAGGCTACTGATGAAGTCTAGGCCTGCTGGAGTCGCTTGCAGTTCTTTCTCGACCTCCCTCCGCTTGTTGGCTGCCTCGTTCTCCACCTCGTCGGCGGCGACGGAAACGTCTGTCTCATTATTCATGCCGTGCTCCGGTGCTTCAGCAGCCCCGGCGTCGCCACTCCCTCCGATGGGGCGCTTCGTTGGCATCCTCATACACTGACGGCTTTAAGGACTGAGAGCGGCGTCGAGGATGCGGGCGGAGAGAGAGGATTGTGTGTGTGGCGAGGATGGGGGGTTCTGGCTTTGAGGACTGAGAGCGGCGTCGAGGATGCGGGCGGAGAGAGAGGATTGTGTATGTGGCGAGGATGGGGGGTGCGGCCGCTCGGGCGCGCCATTAATACGGACCAGTGGGAGCGAGGCGGGCGGCGGTCAAAGGCTGTCTCGCTTCCCGGTGAACTGCGCGGCGGACTTCTGGCATTCCTATACCATCATTTCACGGAGCGAGGCGGGCGCGCCATTAATATGGAGCAGTGGGAGCGAGGTGGGCGGCGGTCAAAGGGCTGGCTCGCCTCCCGGTGAGATTGCACGGCGGACTGCTGGCATGCCTACCGTCATTTCACACAGCTACTAGCACGCCCCACGGTGAGTGCGTAGCAAACACGCGCATGCCTCGGCCTCCCGGTCTGCCTGCTAGCATGCGTCTCGTCAACTCACGCATGCTCGTACGGCACACAGGACGCGTGCGTGGCAAATATTTTATTGATTTTTCCTTTTTGATGATTAATTCTGCCGCTTTATTGCTTAACCGAAGCATGGCACTTACATTGTTGGTCTAACGCACACGGTTCGAATAAAGAGTTCGCTTGCGATATTGGTTGATAATTATTTATAATTTCCTGTATGTAAGAAGATTATTTCAAAACTTGTCTCAAATTTGAAAAATAATAATAATATCATAGTCTATTGGTGTCCATATGACACCATGATAAGTTTCATGAATTTCAACTTAGTTTTGGATTTATTGGATTTTAAAATCAAGATTCTAGATGTTAGAAATTTCTTGCATGGGGACTAAACATGCACCCAGGGACACGTACACATATAATTTTGCAATCCATTTTCATGCACTATCACGGGTCTCATGTATATCAAATTTGATTTTTGCACATTTAAATCCCTGGAAAATCAATCAATGTATAAAAAACGGATAGATGTTATCTATTTTTTCTTCAATTTTCAACACTAAACTCCTTTGGTCGCATGTTCGCTGCAGAAAAAGTTTGACATGCATCTTTGGGCCACATGCATGCGGTGGTCCTAGGACACTCACTCACGTGGGCCCAGGAGGTCGCTGTCGAGCACTATGACATGCGATGAGAGAGGTTAATTTGACCAACAAGGATGGTCATTTTTTGGTTTTTGTTATACGTACGGTAGGAGTATATATATAGTACGCGTTGAAGAGGGTGGCCGGGGGCAATACTACGCGTCATATAGGACACTCACTCGCGTGCGATGCTTCCATCCGTGGGCCCGCGAGGTTGTTCTCCATCACTTTGACCCAGTAAGGAGGTTTCTTTTTGGGTTATGTGGCGGTAGGAGTATATAGTACGCATCGAAGAGGGGAGGAGGGTGCCGGGGCAGCACATATGTACTACACACATGTCATGAATCGATCTCGCTCCGTGTGGGGACTTTTCGGTTTCCGAGGCAGGTGCCGCAAAGAAGTTGTGCATATTGGGTATTAAAAACATCACCAACACATTGAGCCACGTGCAGATGATGGTTGTCACTCATTCGCCTGCGAATCTTCCCTCCATGAGCCTGCGAGGTCGTTGTCCATCTAATATATACAACGAGAAAGCTAATTTGACGAACAAGGAGGATTATTTTCGGGTTGTGTTACAGTACGTAGGAGTATATATTACGCGTCGAAGAGGGAAGGGGGCAACAAATATATACTACGTGTCATGAACCTCAGTTCGTGTGGGGGACTTAAAGGTTTCCGAGGCAGGTGCCACATCAAAGTTCTGTATATATATTAGGTATTCAAACATCACAACCATACATCTCCATACATGTGTTTGGCCCACAAACAAGCGATGGTGGTTGTCCTCTAGCACTCACTCATGGGGTTATCAGCGAGATGCTTTGTCCATCTCTGTGTGCCCGCTTGGTCAATCACTTCGATCGACAGCGATAGAGGTTAATTTGACTAATAATTAGGAGGGGAATAAATTTTGGTTCGTCTTATACGGTTTGGTACATGCAACTATGTACTTCGCGCGCATGTGTACGCACGAATCCCTCCCACCAGGTCGAAGGGGGGGGCGAGCACGCGATGCATCATGAACCAGATCTGTGTGGGGACTGTGCGTTTTTCGACGCATGCATGCGCCACATCAAAATCTTGTGCTTTAGGTATTCAAACATATATGCATGCATCACGCATGTCCATACATATGTTTGGGGCACATATATACATGCAGTGGTTGTCTTTGGACACTCTCCCTCGCTTGGTTATCATCGACGGCCTATATATTCGTGGGCCCGCGTGGACGTCCATCACTTCAACCAACAACGCGAGAGAGGTTACCAGGGTGGATTCTTCTTCTCTTGGTTCGCATTACCGTATAGTCGTACGTCGATCATGGTAAGATTCAAGACCTAAGTTCGAGGGCTCGCATACACATGAATCCCTATATATATAGTATACTATGCGTCGTGAACCCTCGCTCCATGTGGGGACTTTCCGGTTCCAAAAGCACGCGGCCACATCAAAGTTGTGCAGTGGGTATATTCAAACACCACATGACACTTCATACATACGTTTGGGCCACATGCACGCAGTGGTTGTCTTCAGGCACTCCCTCGCGTGGTTATTGGCGACAAGCTAGCCTATTTTGTGGGGCCGTGTGTGGAACGTCAATGCATGACTTTGACCCAGCAAACAAGAGAGGTTATACGACCAAGGTGTTGATTCTTCTTGGTCAGTCTTACAATACACCTTGGTGAGATGCCCCCTCCCACCGACTCAAAGTGTGTGTGTGGGGGGGGGGGCACAGTACTACTTCATACTAGATGAACCTCCGTGGGGTCAGGGATGCCCGGTTAATTTGCGATGCACATGTGCCACATCAAATTTGTGATTTGGTAACGCCGGACGAACACATCTGTGGGCCCGCACACGGTCCACATTTGATAGGAAGCAAAGGGGGGAGGGGGGGTTGATGTACTCCTTTCGGTTTTGTGTTACGGTACGGTGAGATGTTAGACCTAGCTATTTGGGGGCATGCGTTCATAGCTAGGATTCCCCTCCCGGCAACACGAAGTGTGTTTGTTTGTGTGTGTGTGTTTGGGGGGGGGGGCCTAGCAATAATAACGTGCGCTTTGTGCGACAGGTGCCACATCAAAGTTGTGCATTGGGTATGTGAACATCAAGCCACCCTTTTCATACATATATTTGGTCCACATGCAAGTGTGTTCGTGTTCTGACCCTTTCCCAGATTTTTTTGGCCAAATTTATAAACAGCAGACGAGTCGGACACCGCAACCGTCTGCGGTCGGGTACGAAACAGACACGGTTCCCTAGGACTACCCGTGTGCCGCGCCCCTGTGCCTGTCACCCACATGATCATAGTAGATTGGGCTCCACGAGGCTTCCCTCCCCCTCTCAAAAATATCTACTCCCTCACAATCTCGAAAATATCTACCCACGTCCGCGTAGATGGTTTTTCTGTTTGATAGCACGCGATTAGTATGTCTGGACCGTGTGCGATGTCTGTTACTCCCGCTCTACTTCAATCAGTAGATCCAAATTTTCAGTAGCCCCGGCATTTTACTCCCGCCTCCATCCCTCGCAATCTCAAAAATATCTGCTCGGCTGGAGTGTTTTTCTGTTTGATAGCACACGATCATTATGTTTTAACCGTGTGTGATGTTCGTTACTCCCGCCCCGCTCTGCTTCAATCCCTTGATCCAAACTTTCGGTAGCCCCGCCATTTTACTCCTGCCTAATAAAATTTTCAGTACCCACGGCATCTCCTCAAACACCACCTTGGACACCCTCCACACACACACCCCAAATCCCCCGCTCACACACATACACACCACCCCTCCCTCGCTCCAAACCTAGCTAGGTCGCCGCCGCCGCGCCGCCTCCATCGTCAACCTCTGCCGGTCTGCCCGTGCAGTTTACCCACCAATATACATACCCTCGCCGACCTAAGTTTCTTAGATGATGCCTGCGAAACACCCCCTTTCCCAGAGATCCCCATCCCCATCCCCACCCCCTCCCCCACTCTAGAGCATCATAGCCTAAGCCCAGCTATGCTTCCCGGGGAGCTCAAGGAGTGAATGGCCCAAAAGAGCTTTACCGCGGCCTCTTCACCCGACGTCGGCGAGGTGGCCGCCGAGGAAGCTGACGACGATGACTGGACCTAGATTCAGCCTTTCAATCAGCGGGCTAGAGTATTCTGGCATGTCGTGGACGCCGGCTAGGTCATCGACAACGACGGCTTGACGCGGGTTATGTCATAGGTTAAGTTGCCCACCCCCAACCTTCGGGTTCGACAGCCGTCGATCTCATCGATGGCCCTGCCGCTGATCTCCTGCGGCTCGTTATGAACAATTTGCCATCCTTCGTCGCCATGGAGCCCCTTTTGTCATTTCTGAAGGACACATTCTACGACGCTGGCCTGGGATCCTCAGCTGGCAAGTCAGACCTCATCGACGGCGACCACGAGGAGGAGCCAATCTGTGACAAGTGAGGAAACCCATGATTTGTTTTCTCGAACCCCTTTTGTAGTGAGAACATGTCCAGTATTTATTGCTATATTAGGTTGTTTGCATTACGCCTTGTTTATTTCTACGGTTTATGGTTGTTTGGTTATTTGTAGTTAGGATATGTCCAGTTTCAATTGCCATCTTTGGTTGTTCGTAGTATGCCTTGTTTATTTCAGCTATTAACAGTGTGATGTTCTATATGTGCTAGTATGAATTGTGCAGTTCAATTTCATCAATACCAAATTTAACAATATCTCTACGAATGACAATATTTGGTTGTTGTTAAGCATGTTGTACTCCCTCCGAATCTTTTTAGTTCGCATATAAGATTTGTCTAAAGTCAGGCCTCTTAAAGTTTGACCAACTTTATAGAACAAAATACCAACATTCACAATATGAAATAAATATCAGTACATGTGTCATGACTTAAATTTTCATATTGTATAACTTTAGCATGCTAGATGTTGATATTTTTTCATATAAATAAGGTCAAACTTTACGAAGTTTGACTTCAGACAATTCCTATATGCAGAGTAAAAAGGACCGGAGAGAGTATTGAACACGCCTTTCCATTTGATTTAACAATGGCACTGTTTGGATACTCTAACTTAGCTAGAGGTTAGAGTTAATTTCTAGCTCATGACAGTTAAAAGGGAGAGTGAGAGATTGGTGGAATAGTTGATTGTATTGCTTGAGCCTCGTGGGCATATATATAGGAGTACATGGTCATCTTGGAGTACAAGTCAAGGTAGAATAAATCCTACGCTATCCTACGTTTCCTAAATAACAATGATACTAAACAATGACTAACCCTGAACTAACTCTAGCCAAAGAGGTGTTTGGATGACAGTGTTAGATTGACAATAAATGCACTAGGAGAACTAGCCCCAATCAGCACCTCTTGGGTGGGAGAGTTGTTTTGGGTGGGTTTGACGCAACTAGCTCAAACTAGCCCTCATGTTTGGATACTCTAGGGCTATTTGAGCCCAAACTAGCTCAAACTAACTCTAACCCATGGATCCAAACAGGGCCAATAACTAGTGTACTTAGACCTGCACAATACAAGTTTGAATGACTACGTTTGCTTGTTTTTAAATATTAGGCCCGTTGCAGTTAATAACAAACCTTTCCACTTCTTGTTTTTAAATATTAGGTTTTTAACAATTTGGTCTTGCACATGTAGGTCCTGCTGTCAGAGGTTTTGACCCACTGTTTGACCCTTTTTGCATATGTGGAAATGAGTTGTCCATTAATATCAGTCAAGTCAAGACACTCAGAAAGATTGTTACGATAAAGAAATTAGCAACAAAAAACAACAAGATCTTTGTCTGCACAATGAAGAAGACATTAGTTCATTACGGGATGGTACTAACTGTTATACCTTGTATTTTTAATTCCTTTGCCCCATTTCAAATCTGGAGAAGATATTTATGCATATCCTTATTTTCAGGCCTTTCCAAAGCAGTTCACTGATGATTAACTCTCAAACAACCTGTAAGGTCAGGAGGCGAGGAAGGTTTTCATACAACACCCACGGTTCAATATTGAAGTGTTCCTGAAGAGGACGAAGGATGGACGGTCAATCATCCACAGGCACTGGCCTAAAGTTGCAAAGACCTTCAACATCAATGAAGGCTCAATATTCGCCTTCCGCTTCAGCAGTTTTTCAGATGAGATTCATCTGTCTATGTTCCGTCTATGATGCTAATTTCGAAAGGTTGTAGATGTTGCATGTGAAACTTGGTGCCGGTGCAGTTGTGTAATGGGGTAGCTGAGTGTTGAAGCTATATGATGTTGTACTCTGATGTATTTCAATTATGAAATCCTGCTTCCTTAATATGGAAATGAAATATATTGTGTGCTTAATATAAAATGTCAATTAGATTAATAAATAGATTATTAATAATAGGGCAATTAGCCTACTAATGGCCAATTAGCCTGCTAATTGGGTTTTTCTATTGCAAACGGTTATTGAGAAAACACCGCGGGCGATGACCTCAGGCAACGCACACAGTTTCTAGGAATAAACCGTGTTGGATCAATGAACAATCACACACGACATCCTCTTGAAAACTGTTTGCGTTAGGCCACCTTGCGCAAACATTTACAACATAAAAAGTGTGTGTGATGGACAGCCTTTGCCACACAGTTTCTTGTACGCACCGTGTGTGATGCATTCAGTAACACAAACGACAAAATTGTTAATATCATGTGCAATGGCAATGCTATCACAAACGATTTAATGGGGAAAATTATGTGTGATGTACCTGCGAACGGAAACGTTTTCCTTGGAGCGACTGTGTGAGATGTATATACGAACGGAAACGTACTTCTTGGATTAACTGTGTGGGATGTACATACTAACGGAAACGTATTCCTTGGATTGATTGTGTGGAATGTACATACGAACGGAAACGTTTAGCGGGGACTGACTGTGTGGGATGTACTTACGACCGGAAACAATTTGGCCTGTATAATTGTATTTTTTTAGCACAATTGTACGTATAACCGTATTTGATCGGTCGCCGGTCGCACACGTCCTCATTTTACCAAGCGTGTGTGCCAGGAGGACATATCCCCGACGGTTTCTGGGTCGTGTGGGAAGGACCCACCTATCGCAGTCACTCACTAGGCGACGGTTCAGAACGCCATCGCTGAAAGGGGTTAAAAACCGTTAGTATAGCACTCCGCTCTACCTGTGCTTTTAGAACACTTGTGTAGTTGGTGCACTGCCAAACCTAGACAAATCTTGGGGAAAATGTAGCTTGGAGGTCGAGCTTGGAGAGGAGAAAGCTTAAGTGTGGCTGAGGCATTTCATAGAACACCTCATGTGCATAGGAGATGAGAGCAGAGCAGCACACACCTCCCACACGCCGGCCGGCCAAAAAACAGAGGAGTGAGCGGGCAGGGGCGAGCATATACGTAGGAATCTCTTTAGTCCCGGTTGATGGCTAGAACCGGGACAGAAGACTGACCTTTAGTCCCGGTTCCAGCCAACAACCGAGACTAAAGGGGCTGCGCCAGGAGCGAGTACCTTTAGTCCCGGTTCGTGTCTGGAACTGGGACTAAAGAGGTCAGACGAACCAGGACTGGTGCCTGCCGAGGCCCGGCCGGCGCCTTGGCCGCTTGAACCGGGACTGATGCACCCATTAGTCCCGGTTCGTAACACGACCAAGACTAATGCTCTCATCTGGCCAGGACCAAAGCCCTATTTTCTAATACTGTTGGTGCTCCTCCGATGATGCATGAGTAGTTCACAATAGGCCTACGGGTCCGTAGGCAGTAGCTAGATGGCTTCTTCTCTCTGTCAACACACGAACACGCCACGTGTACCTCGATGCCGGGGGTGATGCACCGCAGCTCACGTCGAAGGAGACCCGAACGACAGCACTATACGCAAGACAGTCGGCGGGCGCTTTTGTAGACCCGAAACCCCGTACACCCGGGAGGGACCCCTTCAGGGCGCGCGGCGGCTATGGGCTGCCCTAGGTCGACCTGATCGCCCCTAGGGCCTCGAGGTTCGCCGCCCTGCAACACGAAGAACGACGAAGAACAAGGAAGAAGAAGAACAAGGGAGAGAGATGAAACGTAGATGAAAAAGTAGTATATTGATTTGTTCGATTGTGTGTTGTGTAGGGTAACGCAGCAGAAAACAAAAAATTTCCGACCTACGCACCAGCCCAGGACCACTATGGAGACTGCATACAAGGTTTTGATCTTTTCGTTACCGACTCGTAGCGCAGCGGAAGTAGAGTCGATGACGATCGGCGGTGCAGATCCCCGCAGCTAGGATTTACAACCTCCCAACCGCAAGGATGTACTCCCTCATCTGCCCCTCGGACAGCCCTCCGAGAGGCGGTCGAACAGTCCCCCGGACGGTGTCGCAGACAGCCCTTCGGGAGGACCTTCAAAACTCGGACGGTCATTCGGACAGCCCTTCGGGAGGACTCATAGAACTCGGACCGTCACTTGGACAGCCCTTCGGGAGGCACTCACGAACAGCCCCTCGGGCACTAAGATCGAAACTACGACCTCTCTACAGAGTTGCACACATACGGTGTCATCTATCTGGCTGGGCTTCGCCGTCCAGAACTAGTTCCCACCGTAACCCAGACAGCCTTTCGGCTCTACGAAACTCTTTTCGTGGGAGGGAGAGAGAAGCCAGATCATTGCAATGGCATGTATGTGAGAATGGATGAGTCTTTAGGCAGCCCCCTCCACCCCTATTTATAGGCCAAGCCCAAGGGTGGCTTCTCCAAGAAGCCAAGGGGAAAAATACCAAAGGACCCTCAAGGTGGCTTCTCCAAGAAGCCACCCAAAAAGCACTTTCACTATTCACGACGACATTTTTCAGCGTCCGTTCGAACTGAAAATATTTATGTGGGCTTAGAACATTTCCAGTACCCACTAAAATAATTTTCAACGCGTTCTGGAACAATTCCAGATTAGTGATTTTCATCTGCGAAAAGCATCTGAAGTGGTTCCGGCAGCTCCGGAACATTTCCGGTTTTTCTTCCAGAAAATTCCCAAAAGTTTCCAGAATGATTCTGGTACCCTCCAAGAATTATCGGGCATGTGCCGAAACCAATTTGACTTTATGGTATCCTCTGAAACAACTTTTCAGTTTCACCGGAACTCATCCGGTGACCTCTCTCTGCGGAACTTTTCCGCTGTCCGAAACTTTTTCGGTGATTTTCTCTCAGACTCCCTGTCTAGTATTCAGCAGATAGATGACCCTTAAGCGTGTGACCCTATAGGTTCGATGAAGTATAGACATGACACGGAACCCCTTCCGATCAATGATCAACATCGGAGCCGTGGACACCCATATTGACCCCTATACCCACACGAATGAATATTCGAGTGAACCTCCAGTTGCCGTGTGCTATTCCTGTTGCTTCGCGATATGTTACAAATACCCGAGGTGAGACATGTTGGCATCCCTGTGGGTCAACAACTTGTCCACTATGCCAGTTACCTCGTTACCGGTATTGTTCTCTTTTCTCGTTCTGTGTTCCGGCATCCCCGTGATCAAATCACAAAGTGTCTGGCCAGACGATGATGGATACCGTAACACCGAGAGGGCGCAGAGATATCTCTCCATCGTCGGAGGAGCAAATCCCAATCTTGAGCTATCAAGTTACTTGACATACTTTTCCATGAACCCGTAAGCCGCCGTAATAGCCACCCATTTACGGATGACGTTTAACAAACCCCAAAGTTCATGAAGCAAGCATGAAGAAACTCGATACTCTCATGGTCTAAGGAATCATGCAAACATTAACCATCTCTGTGTTATTAACCATTAACTTGTGACGAATGTAACTCATAGCATAACATCAATTCGGGTCGATTCAACACAAATGTTCTTCTAACATTGTGCCCTCAAATGTTGCTGGCATAGACATGCCCATGATCAGGAAAACAGGACCATCATGCAACACTTGAGCTAGTCTTAGAGGCTAGACTAGGAATACATTTTACCGTTTATTATTCCACACGTGCATATGAGTCTTCCTCCGAGCCTCGTGGTTATTGTAGACTCGAGAACCATAGCAGTTATAGCATGGAACATAAACCTAATTATGAATAGGGAGATAATCAATAACATTTATTATTGCCTCTAGGGAATATCTCCTACAGACTCCCACTTGCACTAGAGTCAATAATCTAGTTAATGCTAATGCACTTCACACCTGTGGCACACCGGTGTAAATATGTTTCGCATGTGGTACAGCCTGATGTCCAACGGATCTGACGACTTCAGCTCCGTGTGTATCTTTGCATATCCTCGCGTTTTCACGCTTTCACAAAATTCATATTTTGTGTGGACTTGGCTTTGTATGTATGTGAATCACAGGTCGAACCTGGATTCCTCAGACTGAGTTATGGAGCAACTACTTGCAGTAGTGTCCCATTGACAAAAGCCATCTTGGAACCATACTAAGTTCATGAATGAACTATATGATTCAACATCTTCTTTGTCGCTTCGAAAGTGGCAACATACCTTGCCTCTGTTATAGAATTCGCCACAGTAACTTGTTTGGAACATTTTCCAACTAACTGTGCCACCACATTGTTGTTTACACAAAAACCCTCAATTTAAATCAAAAATCGCATGGAGAAAAGATGAAGACTGTATCGATGTAACCTTTTACAACAAACTCTTCATGATTTCCGGTTGCGAGAAAACATGTCATCAGTGCTACTATAGTACTCAATGACCCTTTTTCACTGTTGTCCCATGATCAGTACTTTTGATCACTTTGGTATCTATACTCGCAACAACTTTGGAGTATTGGACATATCTGGTTGTTTTACATACCATGGAATACATGATTAATCCAAACACGAAGGTGTGTGGAATCTCCATCATGTATTTTGCTCATCAGTGTTTTTGGGACACCGAGTCTTGCAAAAACTCTTTCCATGTGACTTCGGCAAGAATCACTCCTTGGCATTTTAAATGCTAAAAAGTTTTAGCATCTTGTCAATATGTATTTATTGCTTAGCCCCATTAGGTAAATCTATCTCCATAGATCATCATGCCTAATATTAAGGCTATTTAGCCCAAGCACTTCATCGAAAAACTATTTTCAAATGAAATCCTAATTCGTGTCAAGAAATTTATTTCCAATTAACAATGTGTCAAGCACACAACGTTTTTAGAAAATATTATTATGCTCCCACTTACTTTCTTGAATTACAAGCATCTTCGTTACCCATTGATGAAGTCAAACTCCTTTGACCATTTCATCAAAACACGAAGATTCCAACTCCACTTTGCTCTCTTCTATCCATCGCTGGAACTCTGAAGTTTGCATACTTACTACCATCCTTTGGACTGACAAAATACCTTGGACTGTAACACATGCAAGTCCTTGGTTCCATTTCCATCAGATGGAAATCCTATTATCATCCATGTTTCATATCTCATGATTGAAATATGAATTAATTGCTAGTTCAACCCGAACTGACTTTAAGCATCGCTACGATGAAACAACCTCATCGTAGTCAACTCCTTGAACTTGTTATTTCAACAAGTCGAGCTTTATGGATAAAACATTTTTATCCGTATCACTTTTAAGTTCCATAAATATTCGTTAGACTCTAAGTCTTCCGAAAGGTGTATCAAGGTTTTAATCTTGAATCACTTATATGGAAACTATCTCGGATTGTATTGGCAATTAGCCAATTCCGGAGTCAGGGCCCATCAACGCTTCCTTGTGTATCGTAGGTATACTGTTGTCTAACAACAATATCTCGTTGCGCACCTGAGAGGTTTTGCACAAGCCTTGCCTACGTGGTTCAGCTGCAAGTTCGACCGAAGTCCATATATTTTATTGTAGAGACTTCCGTATCAGTCGCAGTAGGAAACTCTGGAATTACTTCCAAGGTCTCTTTCCTTTGATCTGATGACGAAGATACTGTTTATCTCGTCAAGTTGCACTATTCTCCCACTCACCTTTTTGAAAGAACCATTTTCTTCAAAAAGCATACCGTCCTTTGTGGCAAAGCTATTTGCCTTGCTATAGTGAGGGAGGAATACCCAATTGCTTGGGATAACCTACAAAGTAGCACTTGTCTGATTTGGAATAGGTTTGTAACCTTTTACACAAGCCCCATATTCCAAATGTTAAGAAAAGATATAACATGGTTGGGCGTACCATACCATGGCGTCATTTCAACAGACCAGATGGAGCTCTTTTCAGTGTAAAAGCCGCAGTCTCTAAAGCATCACTTTAAAAGGGATAATGGCAAATTTATTTATGTCATCTTTGATCTTACCATGTCTTGAATGGTTCGATTACATCTTCATGGACTTTCCACTTGCAGTGGTGTTCCGGGAGGTGCAAGTTATGAAACCCATTTCACAACTCATCAGACATTCGCTAAACTTGTAACTCAAATATTCCTTTCTGCAATCGAATTGTAGAAACATAATTTTCTTGTTACAATAACTTCTACTTCATTTTTGAAAACCTTTCGAATGATTTCAAAAGATCCAGACTTACGTCTCATCAAGTAAATATCCATATATCTACTTGAGTCATTTCTGAAGATAGATAATTCCACTACTTGCAACATTTATCGGACTACACACATCAAATGTATGATCACCAATAAGTTTGTTATTCGTTCCTTATGGCCTGTGAACGGTATTTTAGTCACTTCACTTTTCGGAGGAAATTTGCAAGTGTCAGATGATTCAAAATCAAACGACTTCAAAATCCATCATAATGGAATTTTCCATGCGGATTTCTCCAATGTGACCAAATGTAGTGTCACACTTGTGTGGTATTCTTTTAGTCTTGCGACATTTAGCGTCGGTGTTATGGATGTATCATATTACCATCAATATTCATAACATACATCCCATCTTGGATGGATGCATGGCCCTTCATGTTATTCATAATACTGAACAACAATTGTTGTTTTTATGAACAACTCTTTTGCAACAAACATTGTGCAATGGGCTAGAGTGTATGAAACTCTAAAATGAATTATGAAAGTAAACCCAGAGGTAATGTATTAATATCAATATTCATAACATACGTCTCATTCATAATGAAAGTATGGCCCTTATGTTATTCGTAACACCGAACATCAAAAGTTCTCTTATGAACAACCTTCTTGCAAGATACCTTATGCAAAGGGCTAGAGTGTGAAACTCTAAAATGAATTATGAAAGTAAATACATAGGTAATACACCGATGGAAGATATAGTAACTATTACTATGTTTCCAGCGTGTATCAAAACCTCATTGCTGGCTAGTCTTTCAGGCCATAGTAGTTCTTACATCGAGTTGCAACAGAATGCTATCGAGCGGGTATCTTTGTGATTTAACTCACAATACCCAAGAATCAGTGATTAACAAGTTAATCATAATTCCCAAGGACTATATCTTTGACCAGCCTTCTATACATCAAAAACTTGTATGACATTCATACATGAGCTGGATATTCCAGTCTTCTTTCTTTCTGCCTTTATACTTCTAATAGTTTAACTTTTAGTATTTCTCCTACTCTCAGAAGAAGCACCCAACTTAAGAGTGGCGTTAGCCCCAGACTTCCTAGGCGTGAAAGTTTCACTAACACCCTTCGGACACTTCCTTTCTCTTTAAGTTGTTGTTTTATTCACCTTTCATCATATGACAGGCGTTCTCCTGGACCCCTTTCCTATCAGTCTAATGCATAGTAAACTCCTTTACTAATAGTTTGCAAACAAACATTGCTTTGGATATCTCATATCTTTTAGCCTTTGTCTGTCTCTGAAAATGATTTTCAGATTCCATGAATATCACATAACTATCCAAACTTTCGAAGTTTGGGTCTCATGGAAGCAAACATATTGCACTTGACTGAAACGGAATTCTAGCTTTTGGATCGAAGGACGAGAGTCACATGATCCATAGCATAAGCGAGAGAATACCAAAGTATGCGATAGGACAAAGTCCTTCTCGGCACTCTTGAGGACAATCCTCACATTACGTTACCAACCATAAAGATTTAACCAGATATTTAACAGCTATTCAAATTTAATAGGGAAGGTGGAAACGCGAGCCATTATTCTACAACTATTATGCAAATAACACTTAGACAGTGTTCAAAATTAATTGCACTAAGAATTAAAAGAATTAATTCTACAGTGCGCTCCCACTCAAATCAATATCTCTCATAATTGATTGTGAGTGATTCAAGATCCGCATTTCAATTCCACGCCATTGATGTGGACATCACTGATGACGAGAATTTCAATCGGTGGGCAAACATGCCGATCACATCTCTATGTGACTCCTGTTCATCTTTCGATGGGCGTGTTCCGAGCTCAGGACGATCAAGCCAGAACGTCAAGACAACCAAGTGATCTCGCTGCGAGGTCTGACCTCACCCACCTCACACTTCCCAAATCGTTCGTACCCATGTGGACATGGCGCACCCCGAAAAGTTAGGTGCCGTGACGGTGCTACACTTGGGAGAACACTAACTACTTGATATTTTTGTGAGAGATCACCCTAATAAAAGCGACTACCGCGCAATCAAGAAGGGTGCATCATAAGGGATAAACATCTCAGGCAATTCATAATAGCATGATATGGTATAGCCCTTTCTGACGGAGAAGTCTTTCATTTCTTCGTCTTCGGCATTCGCGTCGGTGTTCACCTTCGCGAAGATTGCCACCACCTTGTCGATGCACTAGATAATATTGCTATCTCTATAGCTAATAAAATAATGCATTACACAAGGTTGACACGCAGGTCATTTAAAGTGCAATCATATGGCTCCAGCCATCATGCCAAATCATGACACGCAGGTCATGTTAATCAATTTACATCATATAGACATCTCATACATAATCAAATTATTATGAGCACTGCTATACCACATCATATGCACATGCAAACCCTCCTGCAAAACCAAGTTAGACATCTCTAATCGGTTCATGCAAAAACTTGTTTTACGTGGCTTCTAAGGTTTCGAAACAAACCGAAGCTACCAACGTCCATCATCAAGTATGATAATCCAAGTCGCTAGATTAACAATGCGGGGTGTATGAAGCACGAGATAATAAAATCTCGAACCCCATACTAAACTTCGTCATACGCATGACCCCCGTGCAGATCATATCTGCATTGCCCTTTCGTCTGCGAACTTTCATCTTTCTTTTTAACTACGGTGGAATTCAATGAACTGTTAGCACTTCGTTGATCAATCAGGATCGCGGATTGCCAGAACCTTGAAACTCCACCATACTGTTATCAAGATCAGAAATATGCAAATTCCAGGGAAGCAACAAGAACATCAGGTAACAGATTTCATCTGCTACCCGCACAAATAATTTTCAGTAATAGAACTAATCTACTACCTAATTATATTGTGCAACACCCATACATCACTATGTATTCTAGATCGCAACCTGCATCTACGCATAGCACGGCTCATGATGCCACTGTAGGGTAACGCAGCAGAAAACAAAAAATTTCCAACCAACGCACCAGCCCAGGACCACTATGGAGACTGCATACAAGGTTTTGATCTTTTCGTTACCGACTCGTAGCGCAGCGGAAGTAGAGTCGATGACGATCGGCGGTGCAGATCCCCGCAGCTAGGATTTACAACCTCCCAACCGCAAGGATGTACACCCTCATCTGCCCCTCGGACAGCCCTCCGAGAGGCGGTCGAACAATCCCCCGGACGGTGTCGCGGACAGCCCTTCGGGAGGACCTTCAAAACTCGGACGGTCATTCGGACAGCCCTTCGGGAGGACTCACAGAACTCGGACCGTCACTTGGACAGCCCTTCGGGAGGCACTCACGAACAGCCCCTCGGGCACTAAGATCGAAACTATGACCTCTCTACAGAGTTGCACACATACGGTGTCATCTATCTGGCAGGGCTTCGCCGTCCAGAACTAGTTCCCACCGGAACCCAGACAGCCTTTCGGCTCTACGAAACTCTTTTCGTGGGAGGGAGAGAGAAGCCAGATCATTGCAATGGCATGTATGTGAGAATGGATGAGTCTTTAGGCAGCCCCCTCCACCCCTATTTATAGGCCAAGCCCAAGGGTGGCTTCTCCAAGAAGCCAAGGGGAAAAATACCAAAGGACCCTCAAGGTGGCTTCTCCAAGAAGCCACCCAAAAAGCACTTTCACTATTCACGACGACATTTTTCAGCGTCCGTTCGAACTGAAAATATTTATGTGGGCTTAGAACATTTCCAGTACCCACTAAAATAATTTTCAACGTGTTCTGGAACAATTCCAGATTAGTGATTTTCATCTGCAAAAAGCATCTGAAGTGGTTCCGGCAGCTCCGGAACATTTCCGGTTTTTCTTCCAGAAAATTCCCAAAAGTTTCCAGAATGATTCTGGTACCCTCCAAGAATTATCGGGCATGTGCCGAAACCAATTTGACTTTATGGTATCCTCTGAAACAACTTTTCAGTTTCACCGGAACTCATCTGGTGACCTCTCTCTGCGGAACTTTTCCGCTGTCCGAAACTTTTTCGGTGATTTTCTCTCAGACTCCCTGTCTAGTATTCAGCAGATAGATGACCCTTAAGCGTGTGATCCTATAGGTTCGGTGAAGTATAGACATGACACGGAACCCCTTCCGATCAATGATCAACATCGGAGCCGTGGACACCCATATTGACCCCTATACCCACACGAATGAATATTCGAGTGAACCTCCAGTTGTCGTGTGCTATTCCTGTTGCTTCGCGATATGTTGCAAATACCCGAGGTGAGACATGTTGGCATCCCTGTGGGTCAACAACTTGTCCACTATGCCAGTTACCTCATTACCGGTATTGTTCTCTTTTCTCGTTCCGTGTTCCGGCATCCCCGTGATCAAATCACAAAGTGTGTGGCCAGACGATGATGGATACCGTAACACCGAGAGGGCCCAGAGATATCTCTCCATCGTCGGAGGAGCAAATCCCAATCTTGAGCTATCAAGTTACTTGACATACTTTTCCATGAACCCGTAAGCCGCCGTAATAGCCACCCATTTACGGATGACGTTTAACAAACCCCAAAGTTCATGAAGCAAGCATGAAGAAACTCGATACTCTCATGGTCTAAGGAATCATGCAAACATTAACCATCTCTGTGTTATTAACCATTAATTTGTGATGAATGTAACTCATAGCATAACATCAATTCGGGTCGATTCAACACAAATGTTCTTCTAACATTGTGCCCTCAAATGTTGCTGGCATAGACATGCCCATGATCAGGAAAACAGGACCATCATGCAACACTTGAGCTAGTCTTAGAGGCTAGACTAGGAATACATTTTACCGTTTATTATTCCACACGTGCATATGAGTCTTCCTCCGAGCCTCATGGTTATTGTAGACTCGAGAACCATAGCAGTTATAGCATGGAACATAAACCTAATTATGAATAGGGAGATAATCAATAACATTTATTATTGCCTCTAGGGCATATCTCCTACATGTTGTTCCATCGGCCGTTACCCCTTAGGTATATAAGAGCCGGCTGGACTTCCCGTGCAAGAAAAAGGCTTGGATTCACATCCAAAACCCTAGTCAAATTCGGATTGGTTTTGTCCGAACTTTCCAAAACTGTTCGGTTTAAAACTAGCTGCACCTTTTGGGTCTTTTTTGAGGTGGCAACCGACCTCGGATGGAAACGAGCTCAAAAGTAATCTTGACCGTTTCGACGAGACGAACAACTTTCATGTTGAACGTTTTTTGATCAGAGGTCATCTTTAGGGCCAAATCGGTCGCCCAAAACAGGCTATTATTCGCGCTACCCATTAGACAAGGTGTCTGCTGGGGCGCGCCATATTTTGCCTTCTGACACGGCTGCATTTCGATGGCTCTAAATTTTGCATACGAACTCGGATTGGGGCAATTTTTATATCAAAATCAACTGTTTCGATGAGACGCACAACTTTCATGTTGAAAGTTTTTCCATTTGAGGCCATCTTAATTGTGTTTCAAGCCATTCTTTAATCTGGTGTCAACATGAGCATCTCCGAACTTGTCATAACTTTTGCATCCGAGCTCCGTTTTAGAACACCTTCATATCCATCTTGATCTTCTAGAAGAAAGCCATCCCATGGTGACTTCCAATCATAAGTTTGAATTAATCTTGACATAGCTTAAAGCAACTTTTACGATTGTGCCACTTTTGAGCGTCAACACATGCCCCCCTGTTTTTCGGCAAAGCTAGCGTGCCGAAAAATAACTTGTACCATGTTAGTTCTAAGGACGATGTCAACACTCCATCAGCCATTTATATGTGCTTAGGGCGATAATTGTGTATCGGCCATGTCTTTGCTTAGGCGATATTTATATATCAGCCGTTATTTGTTTGAACCCTTGATTGCAAACTTGGGTGAAACCTTCTCAACTTCATTAACAATCCGATGATAAGGTTCCATATATATGTATCTCAAAGCCATCTTCTGAACCATATTATTCACCCTTTCGCTAGGATTTTGCAGATAATCAAGAATGAACTTCCTACAATCCTTGCTTCGCCTGCATAAAAGTTTCATTAGTGGCCGAGGTGGTGAGCTCCAATTCGGCCTTACCTATGTTGGCAAGAATAAGCAACGGCTATTCATAGATGTGCAATACACCATCACCGACATGGTAGCCGGATGCTTGCTATGCCAACTCTCTCCGATTGTCATGTCTAGATATATGAAGAATATTAAAACAACCCAAGGTAAATTTTGCATCTAGACATACCCCAAGATAAACTATAAGTGATTCGTCAAAACATTGATAACCCTTGGATATTTATTGCACTACTCATAAGGAATCACCGAAAGCATCAATATGTATAGCACCTATAGCAAGTAAAAGATCCTAATCGAATAACATTGCATATTCGGCTTTGATTATTGTGCAATAAATATTTTAAGAGGCATACGAGGCTTGTTTTGGTCTCCAATTGAACTAAGGACGATGTTAGGATACTACACCAGCCATGCTTTGACATATTCTTAGGGTGATAGATAAATATCGGCCATTACCATGAGGTCCATGTAGAATTCACCCACCAAAGTTTCTATAACGGAAATAAACAAATAAAATAGCAATAAAATATTTTGGCCCCTTTGTATTAGCAACAGAAATGTAACTAACAGAATATATAGTGATTTGGTAATACCCTGTCATGATATAGAAAATTATGTTGCATCCATGGATCAAAATAAGTCCATGGAGGGTAACTGATCATACCTAGGGATGAATTCCATGGCAAAGGTATCAATGGCATGGTTGAAGAAAATGGATGATGTGCTAACCGAAGATTTTGATGTTGTGACGCACACCTTCGGCTTAATTGTTTGTTGCTTCCATCCTTCTCTTTCTTCACTTTTATTGTACTTGTTGCAATAGAAGCATGCACATCATTTTTGTTTTGATTGATCCTCTTGGGAACCCATGCCATGTTCCTCTGTCTCAGCTCTTGTGCACTAAGATTTTGTAATTCCTTCTTTTGCCAATATGATAAGCCGAGCGGGCATCTCGGCTGTGATTCTGTTTTGACCAATGGCAATTCCTTTTTGGCCTTGTGCACCCTCAACTTATTTTCTTCAGATTTGGAACTTTTATTTTTAACAATTGATTGCTCCACTTCTTTGCCTTTTGTAGCCAATGTCAATACTTTAATTGGCTCTTTGTTATTTGAGATCAAATCTGAAGTAGCACACTTACGACCATCTTTCTTGACCCGGTATACTTGCTTGACCACCTCTTTCTTCGTCCATGGGGTCCGGACCGATTCCTTATGATTGAAACGGTCTTTAACATGTGATTGTTCAAATGTTGATCTTCTTGGAGCTGCATAATATTGGTGAGATGGTCTAAAATAAGATGGAGAATGTGCCCTTGTATCATACCTGTCCCATGATGGATATGGATCTATATGAGCATAGGGAGGCATCCACGGCATTGGCATTGGCGGCCCAAAATAAGGATATGAATATGTTGCATTAAAATTCCCACTTTGCCAATACTGATCCTCATATTTGCGCCTTGGGTGTGATCTTGGTTTCTCTGCATGATTTGGCCGATAAGTATTCTTCTCTTCACTCTTCTTTTGATATTTATCCAATAGTTCAGCGAAGGTGATTTTTGATCTCTTACACTTGCGCTTATTTCGGCCTTTGTTTTCTTTTGGTTTGCTTTCATCAATCATTGGATTTGCTTGCTGCCCCCCAGTCCTTGGCGTCTCCACTGTAGCTTCGATGGAATTCTCGCCCTCAAGATTATGTTCATTTTGCTCTTCAACAACTTCTTTACTTGAAAGCTTGATCCCATCACCTGCAGTTTTTACCTTCTCTTTAAATGGATCGGCTTGAAGCAGCCGATGCAAAAACTTTCTGCCATCGAGACCAATCGGAATAGACTGGTCATCTCTTGGTGTCTCAACAAATTTCAATCGTCCTTTATCAATGGCCGATTTAACTATTTGACGAAACATGTTGCAATCCTCAAAATTATGCTTGGACGAATCATGCAACTTACAATACATTCGTCCCTGTACAGATGGCTCAACATGGTGATCAAGAATTCTAATATAATTATTTCTCAACAACAAATCAAAGATTTGAACACACATGTTTGAATTGAAAGTAATTTTTTATTTTCTAGCCGATCTTGCTGTGAAAACAGCTTTGGAGTTAAGCAAACGAATGGTTCAGATTTTGTATCACCCCATTCGGCTATGATTTTTATTTTGCATTCTTTTACCGATGTCATTGGATAAGATATTATACTAGCATCGGTTTTTTGAAAAGAATCTAACCTTGGCTTTATGTTTCTGAAACAAAAATAGTTAGAACATGAATGCCTCAATTGAGACCAAGAGTAAGCCAAGTATGAAACAAGCAAAGCTACCCATGTACATACGAACTTTAAATAAAGCAACGGGGAAAGCTTTGGCTGCAACAATAAGTCATTATCGGTCTTTATAAATGGCGCAATGGTTTGACCGATATGTTCTATAATGATTTTATTGCTAACAAGTAAATTACCCTTCTTCATTTGTCTTTCAAAATTAATTATGAGGATTTTTCTAATAGATGCATCAACAATAAAGTTTTGACCAAATCTGAAAACAGGTAAATTATTTGCAAGCCATACCTCTTCAAATATGTTGGGAGAGCATGATGGTGATGCGACTTGAAGAACATCTTGCTCCGTCTTTGGATGGCTCCCCAACGCGTTATCATCATCTTTTTCTTGATTTCGTGCATCATTACTTTGAAGATCCTTGTCAGCTGAACTTTGTTCGTCTACTTGATCTTGTCCATTAGGCTTGTCAATTTCTACGGCACGGAACTCATAGGGCAGGAATTAGGTTCCTTTAACTTCAGAAAAATCAAGCACCGCTGTTTTCCTATGCTTACCATGCCCTTTCTCAGTGATGTTTGCCTCTTTGGATTTGATGGATTCGAAATATATACTACTTGATTCGGCTTTTTCAACCGAAGTACTTTTAGTTTCCGAATCATCATTCTTTTCATCGGTTATATCAATTGGCAAGGCTTCTTTCCTTTGAGCCAATTCCCTATCAATTCTCTCTTGGCGAAGTACTTGCACCCTATCGCGCAAAGCTTTAACTCCCCTCTCAATTTCAGCCCGCTCTAGATCAGTTTGCCCCCCAAAGCTTTTAGGATCTTTCGGCAATGAACTATTAGTGTTGCCGAAATTTTGCAACTGTGTAGGTGGTGTATAATATGCTGCGGTACTAGGTGGAGGTGTATGCACTGGTGTATAACAATATGCTCTCTCGCCAATTCTATCAATTGATGAAGTTTCATCTTCTTGCAAAACTCTAGCCTTTATTGCAGCATAATCAGGAAACAACCCCTTTCCATATTGTTCAAGACAAAGAGCACTAATCCTCTTGTTTTGTGCCAAGCTCTTTTTTAACGCAGCCACAACCGCTTCTGGAAGGGATTACTGTAAAATTTTCACTTATTCGGCTATGACCATGAAGGTGCGGGGCCGAATTATGAACATCTACAGTTGCATATGGTGCTGAAAAATTATTAACTTGAGGTGTAGCATATGATGGTTGAGAGTAACTGGCCGAATAGCTAGTAGTAGCATGGCCAATTCTCCCATCCATCGGCAAGGTTGGATTCACATATTGCAAATTAGTTGCCGATGAATAAAAGGGTGAAACACTTTCTTGTATGCTATTGGAAATTTTAACATGAGGTGTTTCAAATTGATTGCCTAAACCCATCATGTTGTTCATCGGCATATGAATTTGTGGGGTTGCCGATGGATGAGAGTTAGGATACATATGTTGTATGTTGATAAAATCATAAGAATTTGAAGCATGAAGATTATTTTGCATCGGCCCTTGCACGTAATTAGATGCATGATTGATAAAACTAGGGCTAGCCGATACATTATGCTCATTAGGCGATCTAGAACAACATATGAATTATTTGCATGTACATAGGGGAATTGAGTGTTCATATTGTAGATTGCAAACCCTAGATGACGATCTCTTCGTAGCAAGAACGGGCTGGAGACCGTTCAAAGCTTCGTCCCCAGCGGAGTCGCCAAAAAGTGTGTTGACACACGAACACGTCACATGTACCTCGACGCCGGGGGTGATGCACCGCAGGTCACGTCGAAGGAGACCCGACCGACAGCGTGATACGCAAGACAGTCGGCGGGCGTTTTTGTAGACTCGAAACCCCGCACACCCGGGAGGGACCCCGTCAGGGCGCGCGGCGGCTATGGGCTGCCCTAGGTCGACCTGATCACCCCTAGGGCCTCGAGGTTCGCCGCCCTGCAACACGTAGAACGACGAAGAACGAGGAAGAAGAAGAACAAGGGAGAGAGATGAAACATAGATGAAATAGTAGTATATTTATTTGTTAGATTGTGTGTTGTTCAATCGGCCGTCACCCCTTAGGTATATAAGAAGCGGCTGGACTTCCCGTACAAGAAAAAGGCTTGGATTCACGTCCAAAACCCTAGTCAAATTCGGATTGGTTTTGTCCGAACTTTCCAAAACAGTTTGGTTTAAAACTAGCTGCACGTTGCGGGTCTTTTTTGAGGTGGTAAACGACCTCAGATGGAAACGAGCCCAAAAGTAATCTTGACCGTTTCGACGAGACGAACAACTTTTATGTTGAACGTTTTTTGATCAGAGGTCATCTTCAGGGTCAAATCGCTCGCGCAAAACAGGCTATTATTCGCGCTACCCATCAGACAAGGTGTCTGGTGAGGCGCGCCATATTTTGCCTCCTGACAGGGCTGCATTCCGATGGCTCTAACTTTTGCATACGAACTCGGATTTGGACGATTTTTATATCAAAATCAACCGTTTCGACGAGACGCACAACTTTCATGATGAAATTTGTTCCATTTGAGTCCATTTTAATTGGGTTTCGAGCTATTCTTTAATCTGGTGTCAACATGAGCATCTCCGAACTTGTCATAACTTTTGCATCCGAGCTCCGTTTTAGAACACCTTCATATCCATCTTGATCTTCTAGAAGAAATCCATCCCATGGTGACTTCCAATCATAAGTTTGAATTAATCTTGACATAGCTTAAAGCAACTTTTTGATTATCAATATAATGTTCTCCTCGATGTTCTTGGAGATCTATTTGATGTAATGACTTGTTGCGGTGTGTTTGTTGGGATCCGATGAATTTCAAGTTTATGATCAGATCTATATCCATCAATATTATTTGAGTTTCTTTGATCTCTTATATGCATGATTGTTATAGCCTCGTATTTTTTCTCCGAATCTTTTGTTTAGTTAGGCCAACTAGATTGATTTTTCTTGCAATGGGAAGAGGTGCTTTGTGATGGGTTCAATCTTGCGGTGTCCTTACCTAGTGACAGAAGGGGTAACGTGAGGCACGCATGTATCATTCCTGGTAAGGATAAAATGGTGGGGTCTATTCCTACATGAATAGATCTTATCTCCATCATGTCATCATTCTTATTGTATTACTCCGTTTCTCCATGAACTTAATACACTAGATGCATGCTGGATAGCGGTCGATGTGTGGAGTAATAGTAGTAGATGCAGAATCATTTGGATCTACTAATCTTGGACGTGATGTCTATATACATGATCATTGCCTTGGATATCGTCATAATTATTTGATATTCTATCAATTGCCCAACAGTAATTTATTTACCCACCATATGCTATTTTCTCAAGAGAAGCCACTAGTGAAATCTACGGCCCCCGGGTCTATCTTTTATCATATTGTTTTAAAATCTATTATTCCAAAAACTCAAAAATACCTTGCTGCACTTTTTCTTTACTTATTTTATTTCGTGTTTTATTCAGATCTATTTACCCAATATCATACAATTTAATCTATCTTTTTACCGAGGAGGGATTGACAACCCCTCTTACGCGTCGGGTTGCAAGTATTTATTCTTTGTGTGCAGGTACCGTTTACATAGTGTTGCTTGGTTCTCCTACTGGATTAATAACCTTGGTTTCATAACTGAGGGAAATACTAACCGTAGTTGTGCTGCATCATCCCTTCCTCTTTGGGGAAATACCGATGCAGTCTCAAGCCACGTCAAAGGAATTTCTGGTGCCGTTGCCGGGGAGACATCATCAACATCTACCAGGTTCCTAATCACAAATCTCATCTCCTTGCAATTTACATTATTTTCCATTTGCCTCTCGTTTTCATCTCCCCCACTTAACAAAAAATTGCCTTTTTATTCGCCTTCTTTTTTGTTCGCCTTTTTGTCGTCAAATCTCTTATTTGCTTGCAATCTGGTTTGCGTAGTCGCGATGTCTCAAGAAAATACCAAATTGTGTATTTTCCAACACCAATAATAATGATTTTATTAGCACTCTGATTGCTCCTCCCGCCACTAGTGCGGAATCTTGTGATATTAATGCCGATTTGTTGAATCTTGTTATGAAAGATCAATTTTCCGGTACTCCTAATGAAGATGCACTGGTATAGTGAGGTGCTATACAAACGGTTTTTAATTCCTTTCCATGACGGCATTTGGAACCGTCGCCAAGTCAGTGTGGGCGATAGGGGGGTCCTTCCCACACGACCCAGAAACCGTCGGGGATAGGCCCTCCGGCCACACACGCTCGGCAAAATGAGGCCGTGTACGACGGGCGAGCGATCAAATACGATTATACAGGCCCAATCGGTTCCGGTCGTAAGTACATCCCACACAGTCAGTCCCAAACAAACGTTTTCGTTTGTTATGTACATTCCACACAGTCAATCCAAGGAATATGTTTCCGTTCTTATGTACATCCCACACAGTCAATCCAGGGAAATCGTTCCCGTTCGTATGTACATCCCACACAGTCAATCCAGGGAAAATGTTTCCGTTCGTATGTACATCCCACACAGTTTTATGTACAGGCTCGTGTGTGATAGGTGTAACTATCACACACACTCTGCCTCGGTTAACCATTTGCTTTTATTCAACTACATTACACACGATTTGATGAAGAAAACTGTGTGGCATTGGGCTATCCATCACAAGCGCTTTTACTGCTCGAACCGTTTGCAAAGTTCCATGACCCATTTAGCAGGTTTATTAGTTTACAATTAATAATTCCAGTATTACGCAAATTCACATTTCATATCGAACAGCAGTTTGCCAATTTCATATCAGGCACATAAATATATTTTAACATCACAGTACGATAGCTACCTGAAAACAGCACAGTACAGGATACAGCTAGTTCAGCTTCATAAGAACAATATTAGAACAATATATTCATTTCCCTAATCGAGATCATCCAGGCTCGTCTTATCCACCTCTGCTTTCAATTCAGTAAGAACCTGTTTTGCACTGGCCAACTGGGAAAGTGCCTCCTCCTTCGCCCACACCATCTTAGCAAAGTCTGATTTAAAAAATCTGAGCTCATTCTCCACCTTCCTCTTTTTATCCCGCATCTTCAAATATTATTCAGCGTTGACAGCACTTTCTCTAAGCCTACCTCTGTTCTCTTCCTCATACATGCTCCAGAGCTTTGCTAGGCACATCTTAAAAGACTGTGGCCACTCTTGATCAACCCACTCCAACTAAAAACACTTCCGTTCATCCTATAATATTTAAAACTAGATCAGTAACTATTGTAGGGGAAATGGTTTTATAGCAACATAGAAAATCCCCAATACTTATTGTGAAAAACTGAAGAAACAGGTTAATTATGACATATCTTCTCAAAAAGATCAATGTACAAATGAATTAATTGCTACTGAGACAACAACCAAATTCTGAAACATCAGAAGCTATAATTAACTACAACAACGTTACAAGTTCTTACTCGTGTACTATAAATAACAAATTGAACATTTTATGAGGAAGCTAAATATAACTGCAACAGCATAGCGACAGTGTTTGGATGACATCAAATTGATACTAACAGGTGTGTACATGCATAAATTTAATAACATAGAACTAATAGCACTAAGGCCATCCACTATGTATACCAAAACCGGTGTAAAGACAACTGTTGCTACATTTCGCACCGGTGCCCTGCACTGGTGAGCCGATGCAGCGGAAAAAAATCAGGGACCCGGACTCCGGAGCACCTAGTTGCTCCGATGCCCAGTTCCTTCGTGCCATAAAGATTTAGTATTTTACTGCTTGGCTGCTCGGATGTGTGGACCAAAGTTGGCTGCACAAACTGCTGAAGCGGTGCCAAATAATTTTCTAATGGCTCCGCTGATGAGATGGCAACATTTTTAGATACTAGGTACAAACTGTGACACTGTCTTAGGATGCGTTTCGTTGAAGGTGTGGTATGAATGGGTTGGGACCGTGACAGTGTCTGAATCACATCTAGCAAATGATTTGTAACAACGAAAGAGGGGCTAACCTTCTCTGCACATGCCAGAAACTTCCTCCCACTATCCACAGATTCAAACGCAACTAGCTTCACGCATGGAGATTGATGGTGACAACGAGCAGGCAGATCTTCAGCCACCCCGCCCCATTCATTGCATCTGATGGTCCTAGGGAGCTACAAGAGGAAGAAATGACTCAAATTGACCGCTGGGTTAAAATCCTTCATTCCAAGTCATAACCCGAGAGAGAGAGAGAGAGAGAAGAGAGGCGTACCCGGGTGCTGAAAATTTCGTCGTCGGAGGAGGAACCGCTGGAGAGGTCATTCAAGAAGATCATGGCGACCCCGGCGGTAGGATGCGAGACGGCGAGAGCGAGGAAGCGGCTATAGCTTTGGAAGGAAGGAAGGAGGAAACAGGGGAAATGTGACTTGTGGTCTGGGAGAAAAGGGGGTCGGGAAGGGGGAGCGGGGTAGATATTTCGGCGGTAGGCCAAAATTTCGTAATGTGGAGGGAAACTTTGCGCGCGGTGCCACCGGACACCATTCACTTTGAACGATTGTGTGCATCGCAAACGATTCTTTTGCTTTACGCGTATGGGATGAGTTTGATAATTCAAATTTTGGTGAAAATTTTCCCGGGTACTGTCCTCATCCACGTCATTGCATAATTTAACATCGCTTGCTAATTTGGGCACACAAAAGAGCGTATATCACACAGACCACACTTACTGAATCGAGCAATTTTAGTAATTAAACAGGGCCAGTTAACCTAAACATTGCTCTAACAAAAGACCAGCATTAAAAACAAAGCCTAAGTACGCATAATTTTAACAAATCCGCCGCCGTGCCGGCTTAAGCATCGCCTGTGTGAGATGAGACGTCGATGACTTGTCCTGTCGACATGCCGCCGTTGGTGGACTCCATGTCCCCCCTGCTGAAGTCGACCGCGTCCTCGTCCTCGTCCTCGTCCTCGGCGCCGCCCTCAAGGTTGTAGTACTCGTAGTAGTGGCTGCGCCAGAGCTCGCGTTGGTACTCCACCGCCGATTCCTCGACGGACAGACTCTTCTCTACCTTGACCTCGGCCACGCGCAACTCCTCCTCCCGACGCTCCTCGATCTCCGCCGCCTCCTTCATCTCCAGTTCCCGCTCGGCGATCTCATGAGGAAGCAGGTGCTCCATGGCCACTGCTGCCTTTTCGGACGTGGGTTGCATTCTGGATTCCGAGGTGGCCTGGAATATCTTGGCGTGGATGGCCTCGACCCGGACAAGGGCGACATCGGCGGCACGGACGGCAGCTCGAGCGATCTCGGCGTTTGCAGCCGCCATCACAGAAGCAGTTGTAGCCGTCTCGGCTGCTGCAGCTACCCTGTCGGCTGCCGTAGACGCCCTCTCGGCGGATGCGGCCGCGCTCAATGCGGATGCGGCGGCACTCTCGGCGTAGACGGCCGCGCTCTCGGCGCAGCCGGCGGCGCTCGGGGAGAACGCGGCCACAGTACGAGCCTTCACGAAGCGTTTCCACAGCGTCATCTTTCAAGAAGGGGTTGCGGGAATGGGGATCGGGATTCGTGGATTCGGAGGTTGCCGGCACTGGAGCAGACGAGCCGGTGAAGCTTAAGGAGGAAGACTTAAATAGACCCAGGAATTTTCATCGCAAACAGTTCCTACAAAAAACTGTGTGTGATGTTGTTCATATTTTTTATTAGCTGTGAAAGATGAATTTGGAGTAAAGTGGCAACGGATGGTGTTTTAAATGTACGAGAAAATTTGTAGTACTAATATAACTGTCATGTCAAATTTTGGAAAATTTCAGGGGTCATTTGATCTTTTAAGACATTTAAGTGATTTTCTAGCCATTTAATGACCGTAATTCAAATTTGAACTACATGTACATGCAACAGCTAACCATAACGGTTTGAAAAGTCATATTTTGTGTACTTGTGTGCGAGTTAATTCCAAGTGCAGTAAATTGGAAGGAATTTTCAAACATATTGGTCTCACGGCTATAACACAATTAAGCATGGTGTGCCATGGCATTTAAATTCCAAAAAATTAAAAAAAGATCAGAAACACATGAAACCTTGCTTGATGTAATCTTATGCCACCAAGATCATGTGGTAAAAAATTTGGCATGTTTGACAAAAGTTTGGACACACACCCCTCACAAACCGAAGCAACTCACTAGAAGGCTCGTGGTTCCGAGAGGGAACAATACATATTTGATGACAAACGGGCGATATCTTCCTCTTACGGGCTTCAAAAAATTACTACAGTTAACGTGCACTAATACAATTGTCGTGTCAAAATTTGGAAAATTTCAGGGGTCATTTGACCTTTTTAAGACATTTAAGTGATTTTCTATCCATTTAATGATCGTAATCCAAATTTGGACTACATCTACATGCAACGGCTAACCATAACGGTTTGAAAAATCATATTTGTATACTTGTGTGCGAGTTAATTCCATGTGCAGTAAATTGGAAGGAAATTTCAAACATATTGATCTCACGCCCTGGACACATGCATGGAGTGCCATGGCATTTAAATTCCAAAAAGTTAAAAAAAGATCAGAAACACATGAGACCTTGCTTAATGTAATGTCATGCCACCAAGATGATGTGGTAAAAAAATTGGCATGTTTGACAAAAGTTTGGACACACACCCCTCACAAACTGGAGCAACTCACTAGAAGGCTCGTGGTTCCAAGAGGGAACAATGCATGTTTGATGATGAACAAGAGATAGCTTCCTCTTACGGCCTTCAAATTTTTTCTATATTTAACGTGCACTAATACAATTGTCATGTGAAAATTTGGAAAATTCTAGGGGTCATTTGACATTTTAAAAACATTTAAGTGATTTTCTAGCCATTTAATGACCGTAATTCAAATTTGAACTACATCTACATGCAACAGCTAACCATAACGGTTTGAAAAATCATATTTTTGTACTTATGTGCGAGTTAATTCCATGTGCAGTAAATTAGAAGGAATTTTCAAACATATTGGTCTCACGGCATGGACACATGCATGGAATGCCATGGCATTTTAATTCCAAAAAATTAAAAAATGATCAGAAAAACATGAAACCTTGCTTGATGTAATGTCATGCCACCAAGATGATGTGGTAAAAAAATTGGCCTGTTTGACGAAAGTTTGGACACACACCCCTCACAAACTGGAGCAACTCACTAGAAGGCTCGTGGTTCCGAGAGGGAACAATGCATGTTTGATGACGAACGGGAGATAGCTTTCTCTTACGGCCTTCAATTTTTTTCTACTTTTGACGTGCACTAATACAACTGTCATGTGAAAATTTAGAAAATTCTATTAGTCATTTGACCTTTTAAAGACATTTAAGTGATTTTCTAGCCATTTAATGACAGTAATTCAAATTTAAACTACATCTACATGCAACAGCTAACCATAACGGTTTGAAAAATCATATTTTTGTACTTGTGTGCGAGTTAATTCCATGTGTAGTAAATTAGAAGGAAATTTCAAACATATTGGTCTCACGGCATGGACACATGCATGGAGTGCCATGGCATTTTAATTCCAAATTAAAAAATGATCAGAAAAACATGAAACCTTGCTTGATGTAATGTCATGCCACCAAGATGATGTGGTAAAAAAATTGGCCTGTTTGACGAAAGTTTGGACACACACCCCTCACAAACCGGAGCAACTCACTAGAAGGCTCGTGGTTCCGAGAGGGAACAATGCATGTTTGATGACGAACGGGAGATAGCTTCCTCTTACGGCCTTCAAATTTTTTCTACATTTAACGTGCACTAATACAACTGTCATGTGAAAATTTGGAAAATTCTAGGGGTCATTTGATCTTTTAAAGACATTTAAGTGATTTTCTAGCCATTTAATGACCGTAATTCAAATTTGAACTACATCTACATGCAACAGCTAACCATAATGGTTTGAAAAATCATATTTTTATACTTGTGTGCGAGTTAATTCCATGTGCAGTAAATTAGAAGGAATTTTCAAACATATTGGTCTCATGGCATGGACACATGCATGGAGTGCCATGGCATTTTAATTCCAAAAAATTAAAAAATGATCAGAAAAACATGAAACCTTGCTTGATGTAATGTCATGCCAACAAGATGATGTGGTAATAAAAATTGGCCTGTTTGACAAAAGTTTGGACACACACCCCTCACAAACCGTAGCAACTCAATAGAAGGCTCGTGTTTCCGAGAGGGAACAATGTATGTTTGATGACGAACATGAGATAGCTTCCTCTTATGGCCTTCAAATTTTTTCTACATTTAACGTACACTAATACAACTGTCATGTGAAAATTTGGAAAATTCTAGGGGTCATTTGACCTTTTAAAGACATTTAAGTGATTTTCTAGCCATTTAATGACCGTAATTCAAATCTGAACTACATCTACATGCAACGGCTAACCATAACGGTTTGAAAAATTATATTTTTGTGTACTTGTGTGCGAGTTAAAAATCATCATACGATGTAAATATCTGGTGTTCAAAAAAGAAAATGTAAAGATCCGGCAAGACAACCGGCCCCCATACGATTGGCACTCTATTTCGCGCCTCGAGGTTTGGAAGGTGAGTGGCGTGGGTTACTAATCGGACACGGTTCTGTATTGGAAACCGTCAGCTATTAAGTTCACACACGGATTTTGCTGCGGGAATCATGTGTAATTCAAACTACAGTACTCGTAAATTCCGGCGACCGGCGTGTGTACTGTTCCCGTCGATCTAGATTCCGGCCGCCAATAAATACTACCTTGCTCATGTCATCCCGCCTGCATTCTCATCTACATCCTCCCCTCGCTCGCCCTCTCTCTCTCTCTCTCTCAAATCTCTGCCATGGCGCTGCCGATCTGCGCACGCGCCGATGAGGAGTCGCCGTCCCCCGAGGACGCTCAGTCGAAGAGTAGCGACAAGGAGGACCCCTACATGCCGACGGACGAGGTTGCGCCGGACCCCCCAACTTTGGATTGGTTTTGGGGCCAGTACAATCTTTGTCTGTGGAAATCGCTGCCGCCGGCTGAGAAAGCCAGGCAAGTGGCGTTCAAGAAGGTGATGGCGGAGGAGGAAGCCAGGTACCAGGCAGCCTGCGAAGCCCGTTATGCCGCCTGGAAAAAGGAGGCGATGGGGCTTTGGGGGCGGGCGCGTCATCGTGCGGAGGAGGTGTACGAAGACGGGTACTTCGCGAGGAAGGTCAAAGGCGCTAGGCGCCTCATCACTGCGTGGAGGTGGGCCGATAAGCTCCAGCGTGCCACTGACGAGGAGCTCCGGTGGGCGCCCAACGAAATGGCAAGATCATTCGCGCTCGTCCGCCAGCAAGAGGCAGATCGGTACGTCAAGTGCTACGAGGCGGAGGAGGCGGACTACTGCCTCCGCACTGGGAAGACGCCGCGCACTAGGGAGCTGCTGGCGAGGGGCTGCCGGAATATTTCCCCCAAGAGGGATTATTAGTTTTAGTATTGTTCGGTTTCAATTTTATGCATTGTACCTAGTAGTTAAGTACGTGATGATATTATATATATTCTGTGATGAACTAATGAACAATTAATATATATATTATGAATTCCATTTTCTATCTGTTTTTGTATACTAATTTGTATCTAGCTGTTATCATCCACATATACAGAATGGAAAGTATATACACACACATTGAAACAGAACATATAAGAACGGAAAACAAAGTACACACTTTGAAACAGAGCAATATTATGATTGCTGAGAATACATAGCGATCCACGTCGAAACGACTCAACAAAATAAAATGCGTCCATGGGACCATGACCAGCAGCCCTTGCCTACGGTAGCTCTTGGCTCTGCCTGAACTCGTGCAGGCGTTCCTCCAAGCGGTCGACACGCTCGCGGTACATCTAGAGCGCGATCTCGAGCTCCAAGTTGGCTATTTCATCGGAGATCACCAGCTCGAGGATGCGACGGCCATGTTCCTCTACTGCGCCCAGGTGGACACCTGGGCCAAGGAGGCGATCGAGCCTAGCGACCAGCGCCTGGGCATCGAGCGGGCCGTGGACAAGGCCAACAGCGTGACCCATGCGAACGGCGCGGCGGGCGTCCGGTGCAAGTACGGCGGCCGGCCTCTGGTGCAAGTACGGCGTAGAGGGCCTCTGCCCACTCCTGGCAAGGAATGGGGGTACTGACGGGACATGTACCCAGCTACACTGCCCTGTCGACAGCAGGCAAGCACCGATGGATCCGCTCTTGCTGTGCGGCGTGCCGCGCCTCTCGCTCTACGGCGCTCCAACGGTCTCGCCGTGTGGCGAGCCGCAGCCTATCAGCACGGACGCGCCTAGCTTGCTCCGTGGCGCGCCATCGATCATGTTGTGCAGCGAGCTGCAGCCTCTCGGCTCTGACATGCCTATCTTGATCCGCTGCGCTGAAGCGCCATGCGCCAAGGGTCTGCTCAACCCTTGCGATGACGCGCATCACGGAGTCATCCATCGCGTTGCAGCAGAGGCGGCTCTTTGGTGGGTTGGCATGCTTGTAAAAGGTGGATGTGCTACAGGCTGCGCTTGTTGCCTCCGTGCGTCGCGCGCCGCCTAGGTTTATGCGCAATATCGCTGGGTGGCAGGAAACCGGTGAGGAAATGGCGGGAAACGGTGGCGTGTTCATAAAACGCCATCAATTAATGGAAACTTAGCATAGAAGGAACATCGAGCTAGCACAAGAAGTAGATGATGATCAGATGATCATTTATCCTAGTTAATTATGCATGTAATAGTTTACTTTGGTGTGTGGAAATGTCATGTGTGTACTAGCCACCTATGTAATTAGATGTTTGCCGCGTATTACACACATCTTTTTTATGTGAAACGTTTCTGTTCTCTTGGCTCAACACAAACAATTTATCGCAATGAACCGTATGCCGTATATCGCACACACCTTGATCTGGCTGACCGTTTCTTTTGTGTTGCCTAATCACAAATAGTTCATCCGAGTGAACTGTATGCCGTATATCACACACACCTTCATCTGGCTGCCCATTTTTGTTGTTCCACCTCATCACAAACAGTTCATCCGAGTGAACTGTATGCCGTATATCGCACACGCCTTCATCTGGCTGCCCGTTTCTTTTGTTCTGCCTCATCGCAAACAGTTAATTGAACTAGACCATATGCCCCGCATCGCACACGCAACTAAAATCTGAACCGTGTTTGATTTATCCTTCATCGCAAATGTTTTGCATCTTTTTTTACGGTTTTTTTATATCACCGTTTGCGATTAATGCATCGCACACAGTTTCGTCAAAGGGTCTCTTATTGTAGTGTCGCGTTAGCAGCATCATGCAGTAGTGATGCCACGTCCCATCTAAACACATTCGTAGAATTGTGTGATATGCAAAAGAAAAAAGATGTGGACAATGGTATTGTGAAGTTGAAATTATTTCCTTTCTCCTTGCGGGATCTTGCAAAAATTTGGTTTTCTTCTTTGCCTGGCAATAGCATCGATTCTAGGGATAAGTGCAAGGACGCTTGTATTACTAAGTATTTTCCGTCCGTGAAAATTATTTCCCTTAGAACTCAAATCATGAATTTTAAGCAACTTGAGCATGAACATGTTGCACAATCTTGGGAAAGAATGAAATTGATGCTAAGAAATTGTCCTACTCATGGTTTAAATCTTTGGATGATCATACAAAAATTTTATGCGGGATTGAATTTTGTTTCTAGAAATCTTTTAGATTCCACTGTGGGTGGTACTTTTATGGAGATTACTTTGGGTGAAGCTACTAAATTGCTCGATAATATCATGGAAAATTATTCACGATGGCATACTGAAAGAGCACCTACTGGTAAAAAAAGTTAATTCGGTTGAAGAAATTAGTACTTTGAGTGAAAAAGTTGATGCTCTTATGAAATTGGTTGCTAGTAAAAATACTCTTATTGATCTTAATGATGTGCCTTTGTCTACTTTGATTAAGCAAAATAGTGATCCCTTAGATGTGAATTTTTTTCTCGCGAATCAATTTAAATAATAATGCTTATAGAGGTAATTTTAATCCTAGGACTTTCCCTGGAAATTCCTCTAATAATTATAGTAATTCCTATGGTAATTCCTCTTACAATAATAATAAGAACCCCTATGATCTTGAGAGTAATATTAAAAAAATTATTAATGCTCAAAAGGTTTTCAATACTACGATAAAAGAAAAGTTGAATAAGATTGATGATATGTCTAGGAACATTGATAGAATTTCCCATGATGTAGAAAATCTCAAGATTAAAAAATTTCCACCTAAGGTTGATGTCAATGAATCAATTAAAGCTTTATATGTTTCTATGGATGAAAGTAAGAAAAGAACCGATATGCTTAGAGCGAAAAGAGAATTTTTAGAAAGAGAGTTTTCTACCGATTGCTTTCATAATAATGATGAAGATCTTAAAGTGATTGGTGTTTCTTCTATTGATTCCTTGTTTAGTAAGATTAAAATTGATGATAAAGGGTCTGAAGAAGAGTCAACTTTAGCTAGAAGGAGTCCCCATGATTCGGAGGGTGAAAATCTTAATGAAAAAATTGATAAAAGTGGGCTTAGAGAGGTCAAAACTTTAACTAGTGATGTGCCCACTCTTTTGGAATACAAAGACTTTAATTATGATAGTTGCTCTTTGATTGAATGTATTTCTTTGTTGCAATCCATGATAAATTCACATCATGCTTATGAACAAAATAAAGCTTTTACTAAACATATTGTGCATGCCATGATGAAAGCTTTAGAAGAAAAATTGGAGTTAGAGATTTCAATTCCTAGAAAATTACATGATGAATGGGAACCTACCATTAAAGTCAAGATTAAAAATTATGAGTGATTTGGTTTATGTGATTTGGGTGCTAGTGTTTCCATAATTCCGAAATCTTTATGTGATGTGCTTGGTCTTACCAATATTGAAGAGTGTTCTCTTAATTTGCAATTGGCGGATTCTACTATTAAAAAGCCTTTGGGAAGAATTAATGATGTTCTTATTCTTGCAAATAGGAACTATGTGCCCATAGATTTTATTGTTCTTAATATTGATTGCAATCCGTCTTGTCCCATCATACTTGGTAGACCATTTTTACGCACTATTGGTGTCGTGATTGATATGAAAGAAGGGAATATTAAATTTCAGTTTCCACTAAGAAAGGGTATGGAACACTTCCCTAGAAAAATAATTAAGCCACCATATGAATCAATCATGAGGGCATCCTATGGGGCAAAAACCGAAGATGACAATACTTTAATCTATGCATTATGCCTAGCTAGGGGCATAAAACGATAGCGCTTGTTGGGAGGCAACCCAATGAATAAAATATTTTTTGCCTTTTTCTTTCCATTTTTGAGTGTTTGCACAATTATGCTACTGTTATGATTGTGTTTTTTTATGTTTTAATAAGTTTTTGTGCCAAGTAAAGCCTTTGGGATCATGTTTGGTGATAGTTGATTTGATCTTGTTGAAAAACAGAAACTTTTGCGTCTAGTAGCAGAATTGTTTAAAATCACAGAAGCAACGAAGAATTCTGAATATTTTACAAAAGATTGATATACAAATTTCCTACGTTTTCCTAATTTTTCAGATTTTTTGGAGTTACAGAAGTATGGTTAAAGTACAGATTACTATAGACTATTTTGTTTTTGACAGATTCTATTTTCATTACATTGTGTGCCTATTTTGATGAATCTATGGATTGTATCGGGGGGTATAAGCCATGGTAAAGTTATAATACAGTAGGTATAATGCAATAATAAAATATGAATGGGTTTGCAACAATACTTAAAGTAGTAATTTGCTTTATTATACTAACGGATCTCACGAAGGTTTGTTAAGTTTTGTGTGATTGAAGTTTTCAAGTTTTGGGTGAGATCATGATGGATGAAGGAATAAGGAGTGAAAAGAGCTTAAGCTTGGGGATCCCATGGCACCCCAAGTTAATATTCAAGGAGAACCAAGCAACTAAGCTTGGGGATGCCCCGGTAGGCATCCCGTCTTACTTCTAACAACCATCGGTAATTTTACATGGAGCTATATTTTTATTCATCAGATATCATGAGTTTTACTTGGAGCGTCTTGTATTATATGATTCTTTGCTTGTTTTTCTTTTTAATTTGTCACAACTATCATTGCTGGACACACCTATTTGAGAGAGCCAAAATTATGCTATGATTTGTTAGAATTGCTCTATGTGCTTCACTTAAATTTTTTGAGCCTTGGAATTGCTCTAGTGCTTCACTTATATCTTTTTTAGCATGGTGTGCTTTAATTTTTGAAGAAATACTCTCATGCTTCACTTAGATCTATTTGAGAGTTAGTAAAATTTTGAAGAAATTCTCTCATGCTTCACTTATATTATTTTGAGAGACGAAAATTTATATGCTCATGTTCTTCACTTAAATTTGTTGAGCTTGTCAAAAGTAATTGAAATATATGAATTAGTCCCAAAGTGATAGATATTAAAGAGGGATAGAATAAAAACTTTCATGAAGATTATTGGACAAAATAAACTTGATTATTTGTAATAGTTTTGAGATATGATGATAGTAATATGTGAGTCATATTGGTGAGTAATTATGCTTTAGTAAGAATATTGGTGTTAAGATTTGTGATTCCCTATGCAAGCACGAAAGTCAATAGTTATGCAATGAAATTACATCCTTCTTGTGGTGCATTATTCGGTGTTAGTTATGCATAATGCTCGTTTATGAGAATTTTTGTTTCTTGGTTGGTTGCTTCTCAATATTTTTGCTAGCGTCCACTTGTACTAAGTAGAAATACTACTTGTGCATCCAAAATCATTAAACCCAACATTGCCATAAGAGTCCGCCATACCTACCAATATGTGGTATTTCCGTGCCGTTCCAAGTAAATTTGTATGTTCCAACTCTAATTTTCAAAATGAATTTCCTGTTTGTGTGCCCGTACCGCTCATGAAGCGGCAGGGGTTGCCAATATTTTTCCATGCTAGATGTGTTATTGTCAAGATGAGTGTTTATTCACTGGTCAGTGCACGAGAGTGTGGCCGTAATAGGGATGCCCAGTCCCGAATTGAAAAAGAAATTTACTTTATGTTGTCAAATAATAAATTCCTTGGAAAGTGTTGGTATGGAAAGCACCCGTGGATACGGCTAGCCATGGATTGTGAAAGAATGGTGAAAAAAAGAATAAACTTTATTTTATGTTTGGGAACCACCTATGATGTATCTACCATGGTAAGTATTGGGAACTACTCGGTCGTTTTCGTTGACGGGAAAAGCATGCCTCTCAAAATATTTTTATCTCTCAATTTAAGCTTTGAGCTCTGGCACCTCTACAAATCTCTACTTCCCTCTGCGAAGGGCCTATCTATTTATTTATGCAATTTTTATTTTTATTTGAGTCTCCATCTTCTCTTATAAAGCACCAACTAGGGAGCACTATGATCAACTTGTGCATTGGATGTAGCTAATATTCGAGTGTGTTTCATGAATGGATCAAAGATTGAGCATGATGGGCTAGGGATAACTTTCTTTAGTGTTGATATTTTGAAAGACATAGTTGCTTGTTGATATGCTTGAGTATTGAAGTCATCATGTCAAATATAGATTATTGCCTTGAACCATCTAAAATTCCAAATGTCCATGCTACAAAAGAAAAGAATATGCGATGAACATGTTAGGCAGCATTCCACATCAAAAATTATGTTTTTATCATTTATCTACTCGAGGACGAGCAGGAATTAAGCTTGGGGATGCTGATACGTCTCCAACGTATCTATAATTTTTTATTGTTCCATGCTGTTATATTATCATTCTTGGATGTTTTATAATCATTTTATAGCAACTTTATATCATTTTTTGGGACTAACCTATTGACATAGTGCCCAGTACCAGTTGCTGTTTTTTGCTTCTTTTTTTTACTTCGCAGAATATCCCTATCAAACGGAGTCCAAACGCAGCGAAACTTTTGGGAGATTTTTTTTGGACCAGAAGACAACTTGGGAGCCAAGGAAGCACCAGAGGGGAGGACCATAGGGCCCACAAGACACCATGGCTCGCCAGAGGCCCCTGGCGCCCTGATGGGTTGTGGGGCCCAGGGGGGTCTCCTCCACCGCCTCTCAGCTCTATAAATACCCAAATATTCCAGAAACCCTAGAGGAGCAGACGAAACACAATTCCAGCCGCGGCAAGTTCCAGAACCACGAGATCCAATCTAGAGCCCTGTTTCGGAACTCCGCCGGAGGGGAACACGATCACAGAGGGGTTCATCATCCTCATTGGTGCTCCTCCGATGATGCGTGAGTAGTTCACCATAGACCTACGGGTCCATAGGCAGTAGCTAGATGGCTTCTTCTCTCTATTTGATTCTCAATACAATGTTCTCCTCGATGTTCTTGGAGATTTATTTGATGTAATGACTTTTTGCGGTGTATTTGTTGGGATCCGATGAATTTCGAGTTTATGATCAATCTATATCCATAAATATTATTTGAGTTTCTGTGATCTCTTATATGCATGATTGTTATAGATTCGTATTTCTTCTCCAAATCTTTTGTTTAGTTAGGCCAACTAGATTGATTTTTCTTGCAATGGGAAGAGGTGCTTTGTGATGGATTCGATATTGCGGTGTCCTCACAAAGTGATAGAAGGGGTAGCGAGGCACGCATGTATCGTTACTATTAAGGATAAAAAGGTGGGGTCTATTCCTACATGAATAGATTTTGTCTACATCATGTCATCGTTCTTATTGCATTACTCCGTTTCTCCTTGAACTTAATACACTAGATGCATGTTGGATAGCGGTCGATGTGTGGAGTAATAGTAGTAGATGCAGAATCGTTTGGATCTACTAATCTTGGGCGTGATGCCTATATACATGATCATTGCCTTGGATATCATCATAATTATTTGATCTTCTATCAATTGCCCAACAGTAATTTGTTTACCCACCGTATGCTATTTTCTCGAGAGAAGCCACTAGTGAAATCTACGGCCCCTAGGTCTATCTTTTATCATATTGTTTTCAGATATATTATTCCAAAAACCCAAAAATACCTTGCTGCACTTTTTCTTTACTTATTTTATTTCGTGTTTTATTCAGATCTATTTACCCAATCTCATACAATTTAATCTATCATTTTACCGAGGAGGGATTGACAACACCTCTTACGCGTCGGGTTGCAAGTATTTGTTCTTTGTGTACAGGTACCATTTACATAGTGTTGCTTGGTTCTCCTACTAGATTGATAACCTTGGTTTCATAACTGAGGGAAATACTTACCGTAGCTGTGCTGCATCATCCCTTTCTCTTTGGGGAAATACCGACGCAGTCTCAACCCACATCATGGGCAAGGGTGGAGGGTTTTGGGTGGGCCCGGGCAGTCAGGAGCGAACGTGGCAGCGGTTCGGACGCCCGCAAAGCCCCCCAATTTGTCTCCGGTTTGCTGAAAAAGGTGCATCCGGACCGCCGGACGAACCGATGCAGTACTGCATTGGATGACAGAACACATCGGAACTGTGCGGTTCGGACGTATGCGGGTGGTGCAAAAATCTAGGAGCAAAGGCATTTACTGATGGATGGATCACACACGTAACACACAAGATGATCCACTAGGGTTCCTGATGTTAAAGTGAGATGGATGTGGATGATGATGATGACGACAATAGAGATGATGATGAGGATGATGATGACAGTGGTCATGATGTTGACGTCCCATGCGCTTCGTGAAGGTGGCGATATCCTCCTTGACAATCCCTCCTCCGGATCGCCTCGGAGGCTAGGGTTCTGCCTTCTGGATGTGTTTCTGGTGTCTGTGTTCATCTACTTCCCGATCCTATCTCACGGGGTGAAGTAGTGGATGAGGCAGCGGCCCTAGCGCAACATACAACCACCCATACGAGCGGGTGCGCTCATATGGTTGACCGTCTTTTGCTCTGGAGCCGTCGCAGGCGCTCCTCTTTGGGTCCTTTGCTTTAATTTTTTCTGGTAATGGATTATCACATTAAATAACATGATTCCCCCACCATTTCATGAGATTCCTTCCATAAAATTGTATTTGCTCCAAAAGGCGTTACCATGAAATACAAACAAAAAGTAGTGTGCGAAAGCGATAAAATTCTACATAGCCTACCATGTAGGCACCAAATAACCATCAAAATCATCACATAATTTGGACTCATCACCCTCCTCCACAGACTCGTCCTCACGATGGAATCAAGTGTGCATTGTATATCCAGGGTCGCTGAAGAGAACCAAACGTGCGGTGTCATGGTGGAGGAGGGCACGCCCTCGGAGAGAGTCAAGGTCTTCACCGCCCGTCAATCATAGGCGTAATGAACGTGCCAGCATGTGACACACGCCATTCTTTTTCGGGACTTTTACATTTGTGTCCCTAACTCAAACCCACTACTCAGATTTACCCATAATTTTGAAGTGTGCTCAAATTTACCTCTGTGCCATTAGGTGCCCTTACAGAAATGCCCTTCTATGCCGTTACCGTCCGGTTAAACAGTTTTGACCGTCTACGGGGTGTTTGCTGGACATTTTACCCCTGTCAACATGTGTCACTTACGGGTGGGCCCCGTTATCCATAGATTTTTTTTAAAGGAAACAACTCTCTCTCCTCTCACTTTCACTTACGGGTGGGCCCCTCATCCATAGGAAAAAAGAAAAAGAAAAAGGAAAGTAAAGAAAACATAGCCATTGTGTATGACCAGTGGGCCAACAGGGGATTAGGCCCACTTGTCATAGGCTATTTAATTTTAGATTAACTATATATCTAAATCTAAGTTAATTGAAATATATATACCTAATATAATAGTTTAATAAAGTTTAATCTAATTAGCTGGCGACCTGGGTCCACACGTCTGTGACCCAGGCAGTGTTTGGAACAGCGGCGCACTCCGGTGACCAAAGCCATGGCGGCGACGGCCGGAATCGCAACTCCGGCAACCATTTGGTTGGCGGAGAGTACAGGTCGGACGAGCGCGATGATGCGCGTGCAATGGTACCAACAGAGCATGTTGGGGTGGGCGGAATTAACCGCAACGACGAGCTGGGCGGCGACCGATGGCAGTGCTCGACGGATTCGAGCAGGCGGGCATGGATTCAGTGGTTTAGGGGGCGGCATCTTAGGGGCACTATGAGCACGATGGCGACATTGATTTGTGGTTTAGCAGCGTAGGGGCGACGAATCGACGATGACGCTCTGGTGGCCGCAGACGAGGAAGACGGTCGATTCGGTCGTGTTGGGGAGGTCCTGCTCGAGCTGCTCCTGGGAGGAGACGTATTTGAGGCGTGCACATCTCCTGGACAGATTTCAGCCGTCTGTGAGGATGATGGACGCGGCGACGGCGAAGGTCATGGCGACGGCCATTCTCGGATGCGACTAAGGGGAGGAGAGTGAGGGAAGGGAGGGAAAGCTAGCTAGGGTTTTCCAGAGGGTTGTGTACGTCGCGAAGTAGCCCTACTGGAGCTACTGTGGCGGCAGCTGTCGAACAGCGGCCAACGGTGGCACTCACCGGCACGTGCGCAGTCGACGAGCTGAGGAAGATGATGACTGGGGAGATGGGCTGGGCGTTGCGCTGTGCAGTTGGGCCAAAAGGTAAGCGCACTCCCACTCTTCTCTTTTAATTTCTGTTTTATTTTTTTCCAGGGGTAAAAATGTCCAGCAAACGCCCCGTAGACGGTCAAAGCCATTTGACCGGACGGTAACGGCATGAAAGGGCATTTCTGTAAGAGCACCTCACGACACAGGGGTAAATTTGAGCACACTTCAAAATTAGAGGCAAATTTGAGTAGTAGATTCGAGTTAGGGACACAAATATAAAAGACCCTTCTTTTTCTGGGCCAAGATTGATTCGTTTCCTACTAAAATAGACAGATGATGAGGAAAGATCTCATTGCGCTCATTCTTAATCCTTACCTAATAAAAACATGCAACAAAATGGAAGGAAGCAATAAAAAACCTTATTTGAAATATTGGATCGTACTGGTCGAGTTATGCTTATGCGCGTGACAGGTCACGGACAGAGAATACTGAACAATACCTCATTGCCAATCATGAGTTGCCAATTGTTTTAACGCCCGGGCTAGCCCAGCCTAGCGATTCCTCAATCCTCATCATCTTCTCTCGGCTTCTATATAAACACGTTCGACCCTGAGATGTAGACAAACACAAATCTATACCTGCTCTCCTCTTCCTTTCTCTGAGCGAGCAATGGCGCCGAAGCGGAAGGGTGGCAATGGGCGGCAGAAGACCATCATGCGGCGGGTCGAGAAGGAGGGCGCCCGGCAGGTATGCTTCGCCAAGCGCCGGCAGGGTCTGTTTAACAAAGCCAACGAGCTGGCGGTGATGTGCGGCGCCGAGGTAGCCGCCATTGCCTACTCACCCGGTGGCAATGCCTTCTCCTTTGGTCACCCCTCTGCTGAGGCCGTCATAGACCGCTTCCTGGCGGGCGGCGCGACGGGAGTCCTGAGCGCCACCGACAATAACAAGCTAAAGAAGTTGCACCTGCAGCACGGCGAGCTGCGCACGCAGCTGAAGGAGGTGAAGATGCGGAAAGAGTGCATGGAGGAGGCCATGGCAAAGAAGCGCGCCGTGGGGGACCAGATTGCGGTCTGGCTTAACCCCGAACTAGGTGACATGGGGGAGGAGGAGATGATGGCCTTCGCCGCCAAGCTGATGCCGGTGCGGGTCGCCGTCTCTGAATGCGCAAACCAGGTACTCCTGAACCTGGGGATGGAGAACATCCTTCGCGCGCTCCAGGCGCCTGGGGTGCCACTGTCGCAACAACTCTTCGGTGGAAGTACGTATGAGTTTGGTAGCACCAGCACCAACACTGGGATGGAGATGCAGCAGATGCATATGGCGATGCCTCCAACTCAAGGGTTCGCCGTGGGGATGGATATGCGCCATATGCTAATGACGATGCCTCCGCCGGGTTTGGCCTACGGCATGGATATGCAGCAGATTCTTATGTCGATTCCTCCACCGTCCGGGTTTGGCGCTGGGATGGAGATGCAACAGATGGTTATGGTGATGTCGCCGGAACCAGAGTTCGCCGCCGGGACGGAGAAGCAGCAGGTGACTATGGCGATGCCGCCGCCGGAGTTCCCTGCTGATATGGAGATGCCGCCACCCATGGGGATAGCCGCTGGGACAGAGATGGTGCAGCAGGCGACCGGGACGAACATGGGGTTCCCATACTAAGGAGAAGAAAACAAGATACATATCGAGTTTTGAGTACGAGTGTGAGTGCGAGAGTGAGGGTCTGAGTCTGTCCGAGTTAAACTATCCATTGACGCATTGTATGCATGGATGGATGTCGATCTCTTAGTTCATTGCCAATCTAGTTATATTATTCATCGTACTTGCAGGTGATGATCCATCTACCTATGTGGAAGATTCATTATCACAGTATTAATGTCTTGCAATCTTTGTATTTGTGGTACCGTGACAGAAAAGTAAGGAATGAAATACTATATTAAGCCTTTTCTTTGGTTCTCTCTGCTGGCAACAACACAAGAATGAACTGTTATGTAGTCGTGAGTCTTACAATTCTGGGAAAGAGAAATTTATATCCCCGTCCGACTTAAAAGTTTTTATAAGATATTTATTGGACATGAGAATTGCATATATTTTGAAAGATTTGAAACATAGATAAAACTGTGATGGTATATGTATGCATGAGTTTGGTTTCGTTTACAAAAGCATGTGTTCCTGAGCTGCCTATGTTGTGTTGTTGAAAAGAAAGAAAGGGGTTTCCGAGGAAAAAGAAAACAAAAAAAGAAAGGAGAATGTCAAAGCAGTTCGATGCGATCTCAGCTTTGTCATTGGTCGATGTTTTATATATCAAAAATGGAAGGTAAAAAAAAATACGTCTGTTAGGCCAGTGATTGGGCTGCCCCCAGCAGCAGCCCGGCACACGTTCTTAATCCTTTTCTATGGAAACATGTTTGGCTCTGTCATGACAGAGATTAAGAAACTAAAATCTGAATTGGATGTCTTGCGTGCCCAACAAGGCAGGTCGGGGCCTACTCACCTGGAGACGAAGGTAATGGATAGACTGGTGGAACTGTACCACCCGGAGGAGATTCTGTGGCGTTAACCGGCTAGAATCGAGTGGCTATCTCATGGGGATAAAAACACGTATTTCTTCCACTTAAGAGCCAGCAGAAGAAGGAGAAAGAATAAGATCAAGGCCCTCCTACGGCTGGATGGCAGCCTCACGGAGGACACGGGTGAGATGGAGGACATGGTAAATTCTTTTAACAGAAACTTGTACACGTCCGAGGGAGTTCAAGACATGGAGAGAGTAATCGGGACAGTCCCACGGAAAGTTACAAACGATATGAATGCTCAGCTGAATGCGCCCTACTCACAGTAGGAGGTGAAGGACGCTCTTTTTCAGATGTTCCCCATAAAATCACCCGGCCCCGACGGTTTTCCCGCTCATTTTTTCCAGCGACATTGGGGTGTGTGTGGGGAAGAAGTCACAAAGATGGTGCTGAGTATAGTTGAAGGTAATGAGTCCACTGAGTGCATCAATGAAACAATTCTAGTCCTGATTCCTAAGGTAAAGGATCCGACCCAGCTAACTCAATTCCGTCCAATCAGCTTAGGCAATGTCCTTTATAAAATTGCCTCAAAAGTGATCTCGAACCGCTTGAAATTGGTATTGCCTGATAATATCTCTCCGGAACAGTCTGCTTTTGTCCTGGGCAGGTTGATCACTGACAACATAATTACAGCCTATGAATATCTACATTTCATGAAGAGAAATAAGGCAAAGAAAAACCATCATTGTGCTTTGAAATTGGATATGATGAAAGCCTATGATAGGGTCGAGTGGGCATATCTTCGTGCCATTATGATTAAACTCGGCTTCACATAGAGATGGGTGGATATTGTTATAGGCATGGTTACTTCGGTGAAATTCTCTGTAATGTTCAATGGCAAGAAGTTGGAACAATTTATCCCTTCACGAGGCATCAGATAGGGGGACCCTATTTCCCCATACTTGTTCTTGTTAGCAGCAGAGGGCCTTTCGTGCCTGTTAAAATCTTGAGACGAGTCATCAAACCTTCATGGATTACAAGTGGCACCCTCGGCGCCGCATGTGAACCATCTTCTTTTTGCAGATGACAGCCTGCTGCTTTTCAAGACGAATAGTGTGGGAGCAGATGAGGTTAACCAGGTCTTGGATATCTATTGTCCAGCCACGGGACAACGCATAAATTATGGTAAATCATCAATATTTTTCAGCAAGGGTGTTCCGGAAAGTGTCTGAGATGAGATCAAGGAAACTCTCCAAGTTCCTAATGAATCACTCAATAAAAAATATTTGGGTATGCCTTCTGATGTGGGATCTTCAAAAAATGGAGCTTTCAAGTTTTTGAAAGATAGGTTATGGAGTAAAATTCAAGGGTGGATTGAGAAAACACTCTCTACAGCAGGCAAGGAAGTTTTGGTTAAATCGGTGGTGCAAGCTATACCCGTTTTCTCTATGTCTTGCTTTAAGCTTCCGAGGGGACTTTGTGAACATCTCAACATGCTCATAAGGAAGTTTTGGTGGGGCAGCAAAGATGGTCACCGGAAGCCTAGTTGGGTATCTTGGGAGGCGATGACTCAACCTAAGGCGATGGGTGGATTAGGTTTCAAGGACTTTGAACTTTTTAATCTTGCAATGCTAGCAAAACAGGGTTGGAGGATTTTGCAACAGCCAAACACGTTGAGTGCCCGGATCCTAAAGAGTGTTTACTTCCCAGATTCAACGATACTGCAAGCGGAGTTAGGTTCTCGCCCAAGTCAGATATGGAGGGCTATAAAAGAAGGAGTGGATATTCTGAAACTGGGTCTTATTAAGCGCATTGGTAATGGGAATTCCACTGATGTTTGGATGGACAACTGGATCCCTAGAGATGAAATGCTTCAAGCTTATGGCAGCAGGATTGCGAATCCGCCAAGGCTGGCTTCAGACTACTTCAATCTAAGTACAGCCTCATGGGACAAGCAGAAAGTAGAACAGACTTTTATGCCAATGGACGTCGCGGCTATCCTAGCGATTCCTATATGCACTCGCAATTTTGAGGATTATTGGGCTTGGCACTTTGAAAGAAACGGCAAGTTTACAGTCCACTCGGCCTATAGGATGATGGTGGCGACACGGAATCGGAGGGGGGCTTGGCTCGAGGGAGCTGCGGGACCTTCGACTATGCGTAATGAGGAGAAGTCATGGAAACTATTGTGGAATGTGCAGGTACCAGCGAAAATCAGAATGTTTTTGTGGCAATTAGCAAGACAGTCTCTCCCTACCGAAGATATTCGAGCTCACCGCAACATGTCTACCACAAGCTCTTGTGGTTTCTGTGGCTCGCGGGATTCCTGGAGACACTCCCTTCTTGAGTGTTCAATGGCAAGATGTGTCTGGGCATTAGAAGATGGGGAAACGGTAGACCAGATGATTGCCACGAAGGAACCGAACGCGAAACAGTGGATCTTCACTCTTCTGGCATCTTTGCCTCATAACAGCTTTGTTCGAGTGGCTGTGACCCTTTGGTCTATCTGGACGTCACGGCGGAAGTTTATACACGAGGGGATCACACAAAGCCCGCAGGCCATTCACCTTTTTGTGAGCAGGTTCATCAGAGAACTCAAGCTGATTCATGCTGTTAGCAGATATACATGATAGCTGTGATTAGTTAGTATCTAGCAGGTAGTTAGATATTGTTAGCTAACTTGTACTACACGTACATATCTATAACCGAGCATATCTTTCTGTTGTACATGATCGGTTATTGTACTTTGAATATAAATAGCAGCCTGCGCCATCTGTTTGGATGTGCGATCCAGTCTATCTCCTGTTTTACATGGTAACAAGAGCCTAGGCTTCGACGCACGTCCACAAACTCCATCCCTCGCCGCGATTCTCCTCGCCGCGATGACCACCTCTCCCAACGCCTCCGCTTCCACCTCATCTGCAACAATGAGCTCCCACCTTTCGGGCACTGCTGGTGCTCTCACCAATTCCTCCGTTCCAGTTGGGTCGATGATGACCGGGCAGGTCGCCGTGCCCAACCTCGCCAAACTGGTGACGGTGAGACTCTCAAGGGAAAATCACCTTCTCTGGAAGGCCCAGATTGTCCCCATCCTGCGGGGGCATCAGCTTCTCGGCTTCGTCAACGGCGAGAGCACCCTTCCCCCCCGGCGCGCCTCATTCCCGCCTCCCCCGCTGAAGGGGCGGAGATGGTGATCAACCCAGCCCATACGGTCTGGCATGCCCAGGACCAGCTGCTCCTTGCCGGGATCGTCTCCACGCTCTCGCCCGACATCATCGCGCGCACGCTGAACTTCACGACCTCGGCGCAGATATGGGCGGCACTCGAGCGCATGTACGCCTCGCTGTCTCGCTCCAGGATCATGCAGCTTAAGAGGCAGCTCACGCACGCCCAGAAAAAGGACATGAACATGGCTGATTATTTTGGCCATGTCAAGGGTCTCGCTGACCAGCTTGCTGCGGCCGGCAGCCTGGTCTCTGATACTGATGTGATCGACTACATGTTCACAGGCCTTGATAACTCGTACGATGCCCTCGTCACATCGATCAATCTGCTGCTGGCCAACGGTGGCATCTCTCTCGATGAAGTGTACTCGCACATGCTGGATTACGAGGCGCGTCAGGACAATGCCAACACCGGCTATCAGTTGTCGGCCAATCTTGCGGGGCGAGGCAACGGCGCTCGAGGCGGCGGCAACGGTGGAGGTGGCTCCTCCGGCGGCAGCGGCGGCCGCAACCGCAACAATGATGGCCGCAACCAGCAGGGAGGCAACCGGCGCAACGGCGGCGGCAACGGTGGCGGCGGCGGCGGTAACTCTGCTGCAGGCAACGGCTCCAATGGCCAACCAGCCGGCGGTCACCAAGGCGGCTACAATAGGAGGAACTCCAACTCCGATCGTCCGCGGGTGCCGTGCCAAATTTGCAATAAGCTCGGCCACTCTGCAAGGACCTGTTATGATCGCTACAACCACAACTCCCAGCAGGAGGATGCACGTTTCGCCAACAACATCTCCACCGGCTCTCCAGCTCTCGACCCAGCATGGTACATGGACTCCGGCGCCACTGATCATGTCACCGGCGACTTAGACAAGCTGCACATGCGTGAGCAGTACACCGGCAAGGACCAAGTGCATACAGCGAATGGAACTGGTATGGCTATTACTCATGTTGGAAAAGCTCTTCTTCCTACACCGCATGCACCTCTTGTCCTTAACAATGTTCTTCATGTTCCACAAGCAACAAAAAATCTTTTGTCTACTGATCGACTCACCTCTGATAACAATGTTTGCATTGAAATTCATCCTCTTTATTTCCTTGTCAAGGATCGGGCTTCGAAGAGGGTTCTTCTTCACGGACCTAGCGAAGGTGGTCTCTATCCAGTTCATCCTCAGCAACCAAGTAGGAATAAAACGGCATTCTCTGCCGTCACCAAGCCCAGTCATGATCGGTGGCACTGTCGACTCGGTCACCCCTCCTCACGGATAGTAGATCATGTCTTAGGTCATTTTAATCTTCAGTTCAGTCGTGAGTCAAATAAAGCACATGTGTGTGATGCATGTCAGCAAGGGAAGAGTCACCAACTTCCGTATGCCAGTTCTTCTAGGGTTACTTCATTCCCTCTTGAGCTTATTTTCTCTGATGTTTGGGGGCCTGCGTGCACCTCATCAGGAGGTTTTAGGTACTATGTGAGTTTCATAGATGATTTTAGCAAATTTACTTGGTTGTTCTGTCTTAAGCATAAATCCGATGTTTTCAATATCTTCCATAGCTTTCAATCTCATGTCGAACGTCTCCTTAATCGCAAAATCTTGCAGATTCAGACCGACTGGGGAGGAGAGTACCGTAAGCTTAATACTTTCTTCCAAAACATCGGCATTGAACACCACCTATCATGCCCGCACACACACCAGCAAAATGGATCAGCAGAAAGAAAACACCGCCATGTCGTCGAAACCGGTCTCACCTTGCTTGCCCAAGCTTCCATGCCATTACGATTTTGGGATGAGGCATTTCATACCGCATGTTTTTTGATCAATCGTCTCCCTACACGCACTATTAATATGAATAACCCTCTGCAACGCTTGTTCGGCACCGCTCCAGACTATGCTTTCCTTCGTACTTTCGGGTGTGCTTGTTGGCCATGTCTTCGCCCCTACAACAATCATAAACTCCAGTTTAGGTCCAAGCGTTGTGTCTTTCTCGGGTACAGCAGCATGCACAAGGGTTACAAATGCCTTCACGTCTCTCCTGGCAGGGTGTATATCTCAAGTGATGTTGTATTCGACGAGCAGTCTTTTCCCTATGCTGATCCATCCCAATCAGACTCACTACCCCCATCATATGATGAGCTCCGTCTACTTGCTCCACCTAAAGCTTTTGATCCTGTCATAACAACTGCTGCGGTGGATGAAGAAACTTCTCCTATGGGTGATACTATACCTGTTTTGTCTCATGTAACGCATGATAATCCACGCTTGGTCTCTGTTTTTCCTGTGCAGGAACCTACGTCGTCAGCACCATGCCCTCGATCTGACCCTGCCATGCAGGAAACCGATCAGCTCAGGTCACGCATGGAAGCATCCGTCCCGTCCTCACCAGTCCGGATGGCTCCCTCGCCTGGGCTGGCCTCGCCCGCTCGGCACACTTCCGCTGAGCCGGCTGATGGGCCGGGCTCCCCTACGCTCCCACAGGTCGACCTGCGTGTGCCTGCACCTGCTGACGTGCCTCCGCGATATGCTACTCGCATGCGTGACGGCACTCGACACGAGAAGGTGCGCACCGACGGTACTGTACCGTATGACACTCGTCGTCGCCGGCGTCAAGCTTCTTTGGCCACCGTTGAACCCTCCAGTCATCTTGATGCTCTTGCGGACCCTTGTTGGCGGTCTGCCATGGACACGGAGTATGCGGCGCTGCTCAAGAACCGGACCTGGCACCTCGTTCCTCGGCCGGCTAACTGCAACCTCATCGACTGCAAATGGGTTTTCAAGCTCAAATACCGTGCTGATGGTTCTGTTGATGGTCACAAGGCGGGGTTGGTAGCAAAGGGGTTCAAGCAACACCATGGAATCGATTATACAGAGACGTTCAGTCCAGTCATTAAGCACACAACTATTCGACTGATCTTATCGATTGCAGTTTCCCGCGGCTGGATGCTTCGTCAGTTGGACATGCAGAATGCGTTTCTCCACGGCATTCTCGAAGAAGATGTCTACATGAAACAACCCCCTGGGTATGTTGATCCACGGCTTCCGCATCATGTGTGCAAACTGGACAAATCACTGTATGGTCTCAAACAGTCTCCCCGCGCTTGGTTCTCTCGCCTCAGCACAAAGCTTCTGGAGCTTGGTTTCCATCCCTCTCTTGCTGATTCGTCTCTGTTTATTTATCAGCAAGGGGGAGTGTGCATCTACATGCTGATTTATGTCGACGATATCATCATCACCGGTTCGTCAGGCCAAGCTGTAGCATCACTTGTTAGTAGTCTGCATGAAGCTTTTGCTTTGAAGGACTTGGGTGACCTCCATTATTTTCTGGGAATTGAAGTACATCGCCAGGGGGAGTCTATACTGCTGAAACAGGCCAAATACACATCCGATCTCTTGAGGAGAGCAGGTCTGGTTAACTGCAAACCGGTTACTTCACCAATGTCTACTTCTGAGACTCTGTCCCGTGAAGGAGGACAACTTGTGTCATCAGAAGGAGCCACGAGATACCGTAGTATTGTGGGGGCATTGCAATACCTGACTTTGACTCGCCCAGACATCAGCTATGCCGTAAACAAAGTGTGCCAGTATCTTCACTTGCCAGCGGAGGAGCATTGGACAGCAGCGAAACGTATCTCGCGATATCTGAAGCACACAGCCGACATAGGACTGAAAATCAGCAAATCCACGTCCACCCTGCTAAGTGTTTTCTCTGATGCTGATTGGGCTGGGTCAACTGATGATCGGCGCTCTACCAGCGGTTTTGTGTTGTTCTTTGGCTCTAATCTTGTGTCTTGGAGCGCGAGGAAACAGGCTACGGTGTCCCGGTCGAGTACCGAAGCCGAGTACATGGCGTTGGCAAATGCAACAGCAGAGTTGATTTGGCTTCAAACTCTACTTGGCGAGCTCGGCATTCGGCAATGGAGACCACCGGTGTTGTGGTGCGACAACATAGGAGCGACATACTTGTCTGCTAATCCAGTATTCCATGCACGCACCAAACACATTGAGGTCGACTTCCATTTTGTCCGGGAACGAGTAGCTCGCAAGAGATTGGACATACGCTTCGTGTCGTCTCAGGACCAGCTAGCTGATGGCTTGACCAAACCGATTGGCGCTGCACAGCTTCGACTTCTGCGTCACAATCTCAATCTCTCGGGAGCTAAGATTGAGGAGGAGTGTTAGCAGATATACATGATAGCTGTGATTAGTTAGTATCTAGCAGGTAGTTAGATATTGTTAGCTAACTTGTACTACACGTACATATCTATAACCGAGCATATCTTTCTGTTGTACATGATCGGTTATTGTACTCTGAATATAAATAGCAGCCTGCGCCATCTGTTTGGATGTGCGATCCAATCTATCTACTGTTTTACACATGCAAAGCCTCAACTCAATTTGCAGGGAGCCCCCCGGCAAACTAGGGCGGCACATGCAAGGCCAAGGGCTCCACCGGCGGGATACGTAAAGATCCATGTGGACGGAGCGGTGTATCGAGATCAACGGGGATCCGCGGCTGCAGTATGCCGGGACCATGATGGCAATTACTTGGGAAGCTCGGCCCTCGTCATAGCTGGAGTTACAGACCCAGCTACATTGGAAGCAAAGCATGTAGAGAAGGACTTGCTTTGGCAGATGATCTTCTTCTAGGGAACTTAATCATCGCTACGGACTGCAAGCAGGTTGTCGATGACATCAAGAATGGCAATCAGGGATCTTATGGGTCGGTGATAACAGAAATCAAGATGCGTTCTTTGAGTTTTATTTGTAATTTTGTTTTTGAAAGCCGTTCTTCAAACGGTGAAGCTCATAGTTTAGCTAACCATGCACTTTTTCTCGGTGCGGGGCGCCATATGTGGTTGGCTAACCCTCATAATCCGAACTGTATCCCACTCCATATGGATTATGATCAATAAAGCTTAGCTTTGTCCTCAAAAAAAAATGTGGAGCCACAAAAAATTGAAACATTGGAGCGTACCGGCCGAGTTACGTTTATACGCGTGACATTTCACCAATAGAGAACATTGTTACCGCTTTGAGATTTCATTTACGTTAAAAATGCTTGTAGGGGTATAAATAATTTTGGGATCAGATAAAAGGTAAGCATGATGACTTGCATTTTCGAGGGAAATGATGACTCACACTGCCAAATTTAGGAGTGTGAGCTTTGATGTTCGTCTCCTTTCATTCGTGGCATCTGAAATATAATCAAATATTGTTGAAATCAACGATTTGATGATGAGAGCTCTCTCTCTAAACCAGTTCCTTTGTTCTCTAGGGACTTCACTGGGACCCCCACCACTCCTTACCGTCTCACGGCCAATGAAGTGAGGGTGTGGGTCCCATTCTGTGAACAATAGGTAGCAGACTTTGGTTTTCTTAGAGTATGCCGCCATGGCGAGTCACGAGCTTACCACCAGTAGTTCACTGCCTCATGTGGGTTTCTTGGGTGATGGTCAACTCTGTCATTGCAGTTGTGCTTGATCCGGGTGTTGTTGGCGTCACCTACTTCTTTTTTTGCGCCACCTACTTGATGGGCTATGCTAGGTGCATCGACTGAAAATTAAAAAATTTCCTACACACAAAACAACTTGAAACATGCTAAGATAGGTGGATCATAGATCGTTACCACAAGACACACAGTGTCGTGCAGTGGAAGTAGAGTTGGGGCAGCTCATCGGCGGGGTTCGTCTACTCCTCATCCAATCTCCCTTGGACAGCCGGTCGCCGGATCCCACGAACAGGTTCACTGGAGCGGCGCAAGTGCACCGCCTCTAACAGTATCCCCACATGCAGGAGGAACGCCGTGGGACGGATTGCTAGGTCAGCTCACACAGTCGGCGGCGAGTGGAAGTGACTAGTTTGCAACACATGAAAAGCCTTAATGATGGCTCCGAAGCGATCAACTAAAACCGTATGCCGCACCTCCAATATATATTGGTATCCATCACAGGCTCATCACATGGGCTCCGCATGGACCCTAAAGCCCAAAGTCAGTTCGGCTTGGGATCCGAGTTCGAGTAGGATCACATCCTACTCGCGAAGTCAGATCCGGCCTCACATGTTCCTTACCCTTAAGCGTGTGACCCCTTAGGTTCTCGTCCACTTGGTCATGAGTCGGATCATATCTGGCTTGGCCAGTCGGTAGCGGCTTCCTAGCAAAGCACCGACTCCAGGTGTCTGATGAAGCTGGTTAGGCAAACCTGCACAACGTGTCACACTTCAGTTCCCTCTGAGTCATGATATATGTTGTCGTGCTCAAGGCGAATTAGTCATCCTTGTTGTAGCACGGCTTCTTTGTCGTTCCAATGATGCCGACCTCAAACCAGATTATCTCATAATACTTCTCGCATCGCCATGCTTATCCAGGTCGGATCACACAAGGGGCCAAGAGTATATCTCTCCTAGTCGGAGGGGCAAATTTCATCTTGCTCGACCATGTCTTGCGGCATGGGTTTGGACAAGACCGAAACTGTGATGCCCTCGACTCAATCGTGCACTAATCATACACGCAAATGCGCACTATCAAGATCATAGACTCACGGGAAGATACCACAACACAACTCTAGACACAAATTCAAACATAAAGCTTTATATTACAACCCAGGGCCTCGAAGGCTCGAATACATAAGTTAGCGAAAGCAACAACATCTGAGTACAGACATAAGATAAACAAGTCTACCTTAAGAAGGCTAGCAAAACAACGATAACGAGATCGAAAAGGTGCAGGCCTCCTGCCTGCGAACCTCCTATCTACTCCTGGTCGTCTCTACTCCACGTAGTAGTAGGCTCCGTCAGGGTAGTAGTAGTCGTTGGCAGGATCAGCTGGCTCCTGGGCTCCGTCATCTGATCGCAGCAATAAGATAAAGGGGGAAAAGAGGTAGCAAAGCAACGCAACCATGAGTACTCATCCAAAGTACTCGCAAGACTTACATCAGATCTATACTAAGTATGCATCGTATCAAAGGGAAGGGGCTGTATCTGTGGACTAGACTACAGAATGCCAGAATAGAAGGGAAGGCCTAGCCTATCGAAGACTAGCATCTTGCAGCGTCTTGCGGCAATAGAAGAGAATAGAGTAACATAACATATAGTAACAAATATATTTAAGTAACGCCCAGAGATCCTTCCTCGACTCCATGTGAGAAAGCGATCCCGGAGCCGTCATATCCATTTAGTGTCTCCAGTATCCAGTTCTACTTGTAATAGATCAGGATACCACTCCGAGCGTCCATTACCATGGACGGCTATTCGAATAGATATATTTCCCTGCAGGGGTGCACCAACTTACCCAACATGCTCGATTAACTCCGGCCGGACACACTTTCGGGTCATGCCCGGCATCGGCTGATCGACACACCGTAGTCCTACCTAAGCTCAACACAGACGCCAGCACGCCAGTCTATATCCTAAATGCGAAGGGGACATGGGCCAATCGTCCTTTGCAATCCTGCGTGTTGTGAACGCGGCCTGGAGCAGACCCACCCCCTAATACAAGCACAGGTGGTTACCGTCCAACCGGGCATGCTTCGCTCAACTGTTGACGTTAGTGAGCTTTCGGAAAAATCGTACGACGCCGAGTGCCCATACTTATTCCCGCGTGGTGGTTACTGCGAAAAGGCCAAAGGCCTACTCAGATCACATACCAAACCCGTTAGTGTCTTGGGAGCGCGCGGATACGATCAGTGATCCTGTCGCCCTGTCTCGTGGACAAACAGCAAGGGTCAGGCCCATACCTCTCTAGGGCGGTCTGCCTGACCGGCCGTGCCTTGTAATTATCTCGCGGTACCCTCACGGTCAACCCAACTTTAGTAACTCTCGCGGGTACCCCTCGGGGCCAACCCGACTTCAACAATGGACTGAGGTAAAGTCAAGGTATCTGTGTGTCCATAACATCAAGGAGGAATCTGAGGAATCACCCTCGAAGGATTCCTACTCGATAGTCCATAACATCAAGGGGATCTGAGGAATCACCCTCGAAGGATTCCTACTCGATGTAACCGTCAAGGTGACCTTGGAGGAATCACCCTCGAAGGGTTCACACTTGAGGTGTTGCACGACAGAGTCATCATCGGGAGTGGTGAACGAGGAATCACCCTCTGTAATCCACGACCGATTAGCTACACTACAAAGATATCATCAGGAGTGCGTTACGAGGTATCACCCTCGACACTCGATAGTAGCTCTACAGAGTCGTAAAACTAGGGGGGTGCCGGTGATGTGTCGGTCTCTGCACGTCGATCACATTGTTCGAGTCATCGGTAACAAAGCGGGGCGACAAGGACAAGGGTGAGGAGTCACTGATGGATCACTAACCAACATATACTAAGAATATAGGATAACAGGTAAAGTAACAATAGCAAATTACAAAAGCAGGCTATGCATCAGAATAGGAGCTATCGAACAACAGTAGAAAAATCTAATGCAAGCATGAGAAAGAAAAAATGGGCGATATAGGAATAATCAAGGGGTTTTGCTTGCCTGGAAGCTCTGCTGAAAGGGGCTGGTCGTCAGGGGTGTAGTCGAACTCGGGAGCAGCGTCAGTCTCAGGGTCTACCGGAGAGAAGAGGGGGAAGAAACAGTAAATATAAAGGAATCAAATGCATCACAATGCATGACATGGCAATATTTTGTGCTAGGGTGACCTATTGCAGTGCTAAGCATCACAGACGGAGCGGGAAAATATATGTGGATATTTCCTTGGCTTTAGGCAGTTATCGGACAGACGAATAGGAGGGGAAGGTTCCATGTTTGCAGTGTTAGAGACATGTGACAGATGAGTGGATGACATATTCGGATTAGTCATATTTTTCTGAGCAACTTTCATATATAAATTATTTTCATCCAAGTTACGGTTATTTTTCTATGATTTTTCAAAGTTTTACGTATTTTCTAAAATTATTATTAATTCAAAATTAAAATGGAAATTGCTAGGTGCACACACAGAGTCTACACAGCAGTGTGCTACAGGGGCTGATAGGTGGGGACAGACTGCTGCGTGAGCAGATCAATAGTTGACCTGTTGACCTGTTGACCAGTCAACTGGGTCCGAGGGGCCCACCTGCCATTGACTGGGGATAGCCCAGTCAGCAGTTTGACTGGGTCTACTAGGCCCAGGGGGACCCACATGTCATTGACACTAAATTAACAAAGTTTGTAATTGATTTAATTACCCTAATTAGCAAGTGGGTCCCAGATGTCAGTGAGTTAATTAGTTAGCAGATTAATTAGTGCTAAACCTAATTGCTATAGTGTGCAGGACCCACATGTCATAGCCTTAGCTTTAACTAATCGTTGTTTAGGATGGGGGGTCCCACTAGCCAGTGAGTCATTAGGGCGGGGGGTTAAGGTAAGCAGTGGGGTTTAGCGGCTAATCTAAGCGACCACGTCAGCATCGCCGGAGTTCAATGTCGGCGACCTGGGAACGCGGCGGTGTCCGCTTGGAAGGCCACAGGAGGACCAGCCGAGGGCATCTGGCAGGAGCCCGCACTCGCGCGCATCCTCGGGGAGCAACAGGAGACTGGGTGGTGGCCGGAGCTCGACGGGAGCGAGTAGAGGGCGGTGGCCAGAGTACGGGAAGGACGGCAAGGTGGCTACACCATGCAGGGGAGCACAGCGAGCAGTGCGGCAGCTTCCTATGGGCTCCTGGAGCATGATAGCATGCCCAGGCGCGACGCCAGACCACTGCAATGACGACGTCCTCAACCATGGTGGCGGCGAGCTCACGGGTACGGTGAAGGTCTTGCTCAAGCTCGAATTCGACCTCGGGAAGAAGCGAAGGAGGTGGGGGAGCTCACATCGAGTTTAGTAGAGGGTCCAGCTAACTCGGGGACGTCCTATGGCCGACGAATCGATGGCGGCATCCATCGGCGACCGTCGATGAAGACAAAGACAAAGGCGACGAGCTGCGGCATCCTGGTGAAGAATCCGTCCGTGGAGATGATCAGCGCGATGTGCCGGATCTTCTGGACATGGCGACGCGACGAGGAGCAGCCGGTGGCCACGGCAGTGAGGAGGCAACGGTGACGGCAGTGCTCAGAAGAGCGCGGAGAGAAGGGGTGAGCGAGAGAGCGAGAGAGAGAGAGGGGATTCGAGGTTAGGGTTCAGCCAGGGGGGTGCAGGGGCGGCCTTATCCGCGCGGGAAAGGCGGAGGATGGGCGACGCGTGGACATCTCCGGCGTCAACGCACGCGCTGCATCCACACCATGCCCCTGCCTATTCCTCTATCAAGAGGTAGGCGAAAGGCCAGCCAGATGGGCTGGGCCTGGTACAGGAAAAATGGATGGGCCATAGTGCACAGTAGGTGCTAGGCATTTCCCCTTTCTACTTTTCCTTTTTCTGTTTTCTTTTCTAGCCTCTCTTTTGCATTACATTTTAATACTAAATGAATTTTCTTAAATATGGGACTTGTCACAAAAATACTTTGCAATATCTTGGACTGTCACAAAAAGTTTGGGGCAATTTGATTCCTCTAGAATTTATGGGGGAATTTAAATGAGATAATTGGGGCTGTTTGGTCCTGTTTTGGATGCCAGGGACATTTTAGGATTTTTAGGTGATGATGTTTTCCTGAACATTATTACTTAGGGATTATTTACAAAATTATGAAGTATTTTGTTTGCATGTTTGAAGATGTAAATATTTGACTTGCAATTTGAATTTTGAATTTGACTTGGATTTTTATCAAGGGGCAATTGGCTTAGTCAATGTTGATGACATGGCACCATTAGTGTGAGGTCACTGTAGCATGACACTGGGGTGTTACAAATCTCCTCCACTATGAGAAATCTCATCCCGAGATTTAGAAGGTAGAGTTAAGGGGAGGGAGTGGGTTACGAAATTCTAACGAATCTTCTTGGTCTTGGTTGCTCTTCCTGAAGTAACTGATCCTTTTCGTTGATGTCTTTAGTTCTCTGCTCCAGGTCATCATGATGAAGTCGTCATCCTTTCTTCGGGATCTTCATCATATTTACGAAAATTATAAGGGGTAACTTCGGAAGAACGGGCCTTTTACAAGGCTGATTATCTGGTAGATAGCTCAGGGAATGTGGCAGAAAGTATGTCTCAAATTGAACTTAAGAAAACATTGAGAGCGAAGTAAGAAGGTATAATAAGAAGTTTCAAGCGGGCAGGCAATCGTTCAAAGCCTGAAACAGAGTGTGAAAGGGGTTGAGAGCAACGGGAATAAGTATTGTGTCTAACACCAGAATAGATTATCTCTAGGAAGGTGGCTCGTGAATTTCATACGAAGCCAAGCGCGAGGAATAACTTTGGAAATAGGCACTACTAGAGAAAAGCCTAGCAGTAGCGCTGTTTTTTGGGCTAGCAGTAGCACGGGTGCCCGCGCTACTGCTACGGCGCTACAGCTAACTTGTAGCAGTAGCGCTGGTCTGACATGCGCTACTGCTATCCTTACCTAGCAGTAGCGTAGGTTGGACCAGCGCTACTGCTAGGTAGTTGTAGCGCTGGCCACTAGCTGTTGCTTCTTGTTGACCAGCGCTACTGCTAACATTACCTGTATTTTTTCTGTTGTGTATTTGCGCTGTAATACAGGTTTTATACAATAGTCTAATCATATCATAAACATACAATATGCTCATCATATTATACACATAATAGTCTCATCATATCATCACATCATCCAACACAATGATGTCGTCTCTCATCATAATCTTGATATAGCGATACAAGTTAAGTGGCATGTCTCAAATACAAGCAACTGCATGTTCATCACACACACATGTTTCATCATCTATATCTAAACTAAGATATAGAAGAGAAGAGCGATCACTATGAGCAAGAGCACGATAATGTAGTAGTTCTTGAGGCGCCGGTTCCGATCCCTCTCTCGCGCTAGCATGAACCTCAAGTAACTATCTTCCGCTTCGGTTCTGCTATCGAACCCTCTCTGGCTGCCGCCCGGGAACCGGTACACCTGGGCCTGACACTCTGGCCACTCGTCGTACACTCCAGGAACCTTCCATATTTACACGGCGTAGCACTTCTTCGCCATCGATGATCTATATACCTGCATCATCACATGATGAATTCATCGATAATATGCAACATAATATAGTTGAGCAACACGAAGAGACAAAGTTAGAAAATACAAGCAACATATCATAAACATAAATAACAAAGTTCATCATACCCAAACTAATTAACTAGAGTGATGTACGCTAGTTAAGGAGGACGGTTTAATTACATCCCAAAGTTTCGTCATGCATAAAATCAAAGTTTCGTCATAGAGAAAGTACTGACTAAACGGACACATTGTCATCGTCAATCACTCCAACGTGTCGTGCCATCCTTCCAAATCAGGGAGGAAGGACCCAAGCTCCGTGAAGGGCTTCAGGTCGAGACGCTGAGCGCTACGCGTGTTCGGACGTCTTCCCGTGACATTTGCCCTTCTTCGTAGAACATCCCTGTTTTTTCGACGACCTCCTTCATGATGATTTGGGAAAGTTCACGCTGGATGTGATAGAACTCAGCTCGAAGTCGATGATCCGGTACATTTCCTAGTTTCTTGGCCCACTGTAGAATATCGGCATCGCTGGATTTAGGTGACATGCGAAGTTTCTGGCAATCCCTTCTGTACTCTAGCATGTGGTGGATGACATAGAATCCATCACTGAGACAACCATTCATGGTTGCTGGATGCAGCAGAAGTCGATCTTATGGCCGAAGCAGGGCGCGTGGTTCTTTGTCCTCTTGACCGTGATCACTCCACCCCGTTGGTCGTAGCTTAAGATAGCACTGTCGAGAACACCCTTGATGTGTATGTAATCTTTTTTCTTTATGTTCTTCGACGAGTCCAAGTAAAGAGCGTGGGAGAATTGGGGGTAAAGAATGATGAGGACAGCGCGCCCCTCGCTGCGCAAAATAAGTACACCTCAAATTAGCCTCCACGCGTGCAAATGAATGATTGAAATTTACGAAATTATGTATGTGTCACAGAGGATATCCGTGGATGACTTACATGGGATGATAAGGCAGGGGACTCGTCTCCTTGTCTTTATTGGCGACCATGAAATCAGTGATGTAGTTCCTTGCATATTCACGGTGCTCTGCGTAGACTACCAAGAAGCCCTCGTGGATAAAGTACGGGTCCGCAACTGAGATATAAGATATTTGCTCGCGCCTGATGATGTAGTTCATGTACAAGGCATAAAGACGGACAAATGTAAAATCCAGCTTTGTCATATGAAACATGTCGAAGGGGTAATCAGATCGAAGGAAGAACTTATCCGCGGGGAATGTCTGGACGTACAACCTTTGCTGCGGCACGTTAACCACGTAGAGCGGGTATCCTAGAGTTTTCGAGACGAGAAGGCTTTTCTCTCTCAACAACACATCGTCATGAAGTCTCCTCAGATCACCGTCTATGGCCTCTAGCGCTGCCTTAGACAGGATCGGATCACCGGGGACATGGAATTTCACCGCACCTTTGATAGGTATACGGTCTGCAACCCGAGGTTGCGGATGCGGCTGGCTGATAGAAGCAGCTTTGGCGCCAGTAGGGCCTTTCCTCGATCTCTTCCTATGCTTCTTTGGTACTGGAAGTGAGCCTATCATACCGTTCCTGACCACCGCCCCCAGTATTGTCGGGCTCAGCATTGCATGACCCTCACGTTGTTGTTGCTGGGTTGAGGCGGCATCTGGAGGCGTGTCCTGCGAGGATTGCATGAAGAGAGACTTCTTGCAATCAGCCTTAAGACATTCCTGCTCCGGCAATTCAGGCATCAACTCATCACGCTCAAAGCCTGAGTCATACTGCTGAGCCATCAATCCTCCGTCGTCATAGCCGCCGGTATTGAGATATCGTAGAGGGTCATCATGCTCGTCCATGACAGCATCCATTGCTTCTTCAACGGCGACGACGTCATCAGCCACTAATGGAGCCTCTTCCTCACGTCGTCCGCTATCACCTGGCATGACGGGCGCCGCTAATTGAGTAGGTGGGGTGGTGGTGTTCATACCTTGCTGAGGCTTGGTCGTTGGTGTGCTCCCGGCCGCCTCCAGACGAAGGAGACTCTTCGGCCACAACAGGACACAACTCTTGCAATCACCATGCCACCGTGGGGTCTCGTCGTCATCTCCCCCTAGTGGTACCGGAGGAGCCAAATTCTCGTGACCCACTTTGACATTGGCCACGGAAACCTTGGAGACGCCAGGGGGCATCGGCCGTCTGTGGAACGAGCGTTCCTTCGGCTTCACTATAGTCGCCTTTCCCACATCCACCTTCTGGCCGTTGATGGTGTACAGTATGGTGCACGGGGTTTCGTCGGCCTGCGAAGACATGTCTGCGACATCAGCATCCGAAAGGCAAAGAAACGAAAGATTATATATATATATTGAAGAGGGCCGGTGTGACAGGTAGTTACCGTGAGGGCGTCGAGCTCAGCCAAAGACGAAGCCCCACTAAGTATGCCAGAGACGGAGGACGGGCTGCTATGAGCAGGTGCAGGAGCAGGTGCGGGAGCAGTTGCGTGAGCAGGTGCTAGTGAAACGTTCACCGAGTTGCTCCCGACGAAGCTAGGAAGGGGAAAGTTCGCTGCCTCTTTATCTGGATGTTGCTTCGTCCAATTGATGACAGCCGGAATGAAGGCACCAAACGAAGATACCATTTCCTCTCTGTAGGCAGCTACCGCTGCTTTGACTGCCTTGCTCATCAACTCAGGTCGTATCGCTTCTTTGGTCTCAGCTGATTTCTTATCAACCGCAATCTCAACCTTCTTGTCGATGTTCCTTTCGTTTAACTTCCATCTCTGCTTTCTCTCCTCGGCGTCCTCAAGGTAGTAGTACTTCCATGTGGCGCCGTCTCCGATGGCGTGCACGCGTCCATACGACGACCGCTTGTCCAAAGGGAGTCATTTCATTACGTTCAAGGCCCGGTTGAAAAGGGTGTCCCACTTGGGCCTCGCCGACGACTCAGTCGACGAATCGCTTTCGGCCGCAATCCTGTGCTGCTCTTTCTGCAAAAGGAACGTGGATCGTTTATAAATGTGACTAAACATGTAGTCGAATTGATCAGAAGCTAAAATAATAACTACCAGCAGTCTCATGAACTCCCTTGTGGGCGCGTCCGTTTCGAAAACCTTTTTGACTGGGCCCCAAGTGTACCGGGCCCTGATGAACTCATGCTCCTGCGGGACGGTGAACTCCACCAAATAGGGTTTAGTCCGGTTTATATGAAAAATGTAATGAATTTTGTTCACTTTATATGAAAAATGGTTGAAATGTAATGAATTTGGTCCGGCTTATATGAAATCCACCGTGTTTGCATGAATTTCGTCCGGTTAGTTCAAACAGTGGTTGAAATATATGCGGGCAGAATTGGATGGCTGGCTCGCGCACCCGTGTCCACGAACTGGTCCCCGCATATCCACGGATGGATGCCGAAACAAATTTGCAGGTCGGCGTTGGAGATGCCCTTAGTCTCAAAATAAGTGTCTTTGATTTAGTACAACTCCAATATAAAGTTGTACTAAATCAAAGACACTTATTTGTTTTCTTTTAATTTTTGAATGGTTCATTATAGAAATCCTAATTGTGCCATTCCTTTTTCATATTATGGTGACATCGAGAAGATGAGACATTATGTCTCTTTTAGTAATCTAGAAGAGGGCACTCGCAAAAATAAAATGGCATGTAAAAAAACAAGAAAAAGGGTTTGAAAAATTGCTTTAACGTAGTTAGGGTGGCCATTGTTTTCGCTTGCACAGTCATGCATGAAGCACGATTTGCAAGCATGCATCCATGCTTGGTTGGAGTGACCGGTGAGAACGGGGTGTCACCCTATTGGCTACACCCGTAAGGGATGTAGCCTGTGTTAGAGCCTTGGCTGGCGACTAGTGCTTAAAGATTTCTTTTATAAAAATACGCCTCTAAGGGTTAATCCTGAATGGTCTCGTCCACAACGCCATCGTCCTAAATTTTTTGTTTGTTGTCATTCTTTTGAGGACATTTGATCAATAAACTGTTTTGTGGCCATAGATAGGGCTCCATTTATGCATCACCACAACATCGCAGGTATCCTTGAGCATTGTGTATAGACAATCTTTGCTTATGGTGTCCAAAAAAGAAGGGAGGGCAGGGGAGGAGTTCCTATCTCAATTCTTCCATGAGTTGGTTGCACTCGAGAAAGTCGACGACGCACGATCTGTTCTCTCTCACTTGCTTTTTTTTGTTTGTGGGGTGGTTCTCTGTCGCTTGCTGCTTGCTTCTGTTTTGAGTTTTCGTATGATAGTTCACTAGTACTCCCTCCGTTTGAAAAAGCTTGTCCCTCAAATGGGCGTATCTAGCACCAAGTTAGTGCTACATACATTCATTTGAGAGACAAGATTAGGACAAGTTTTTTAGGACAAAGAGAGTACATGGTTTGTGATACTTGATTAACAAATTTTCTTTTCAATAGAACGAATCAACTATTTGGCTGCAACATAAAGGAATTTGTCAACGGCCGAAGACTTCTAAGCACCTAGAAAGAATTTGCCACTATTTGAATTTGATATAATTCAGCCAACCGTTTTTTATTCACAAGAAGGTGGTGTTAATTACATATTGTTCGTCGAGTTAATTGCACAAAACTACCACATTTATGGCTAGGTTTGCAAAAAATCACCAAGTGGCTAATCCATTGCAAAAAACACCGTGTTCCCAGTAATCTCTCTGCAGAAAGCACTGATAGAAGAATTTAGGTTGTTTAATCATTTTCTGACAAGTGGAGACGGACTGTAAGGAGCTGACTTGGCAAAATATTGACATACACCCCCTAGATCAAAAAGAAAAACACAATCAAACCCAGCGGGTGCAGTCCCTGCTTCCTCTGATCCTGCAAGCCGCCGCCGCCTTGAGGCCTCCTCTGCCCGGCGCCTCCGGCAAGCTGACGTCCGCAACCAGCAGGCCCCTCGCGTCGCCGCCCCCTGCCTCCACTTCTTCTCCTTTCTTCTCTCTTGTTCTCTGCAGGAAGCCGCCATGGATGGATGGAGCTCCACCGCGTCGCCCAGCTTGCATGCAACCCCACCTCCGGCCACCTTCGCTCGCCGTTGTCCCGTTCCCATCCAGATTCAATGTCCTGGTCAGCGAGGACAACGGCGCTCGGAGCGCGAGCCCGCGGCCCGTGGCCGCCTCCGTTTGCCACCTGCAGGCCGTCGTGGTGTCGTGTCGTCGGCCGCCGCGATGGCGTGTCGGCGGCCGTCGTGGCAGAAGACGACGAGCGAGGCGCCCTCCCTCCTCCCGCACATCGTCGACAGTGGAGTCCATCGAGGCGCCATCTGGGAGCTCACCGCTGCACTGGCCAAGGAGTCCTCTTTGTAGCCCACGGTTGCCCCTGCCGCCCGAAGAACTTTGGGCTGTCGTCCCAGCGTTGTCCCGGCAGCGTCGAGTTGTCCAAGGACGTCGCCCTGTGTGCTACAGAGAAGGTGGTGGGCCGCCGTCCTAGCGCTGCCCTGGCTGGTCGCTGAGGAAGGAGGAAGCGGTCTCAACGGGGGCAAGGGTCTGATTGCCTTTGTTTTTTAGATCTAGGGGTGTTTGCGTTATTATTTTGCCAAGTCAGCTCCTTACAGTCCGGCTCCACTTGTCAGAAAGTGATTAAACGGTCTAAATCCTCCGATCAGTGCTTTCTGCAAAAAGATTACTGGGAATGCGGTGTTTTTTGCAACGGATTAGCGAGTTGGTGGTTTTCTGCAAATCTAGCTGCAAATGTGGTAGTTTTGTGCAATTAACTCATTGTTCGTCCAGCAGTCATTGCTATTCGTTCAATAGCATCGCGTCAACTGCATCATCAGCCACCGTTCGAGGCATCGTACACGCGGTTGCCTCTTGACCTGTGAGGCCGCGGCCCCTTTTCGATTGAACAGTTAGCTGACTCTATCCGTTAGTTAGGCTAGGCTAAGGACAAATGTCATTCACACTGAACAAAACGGTTGCAGATGTCGCATGTGTATAGTCTGTAGATTTTGGTAGGCGCATAGCGATTGTGTGTAGGGGTGTGCGTGGGTGTGTGATGTGTGTGTTCAATGGCGGAGCGAGGAAATTTGTATCACTGGGGCTGAAGGCTGTTAAAACAGGTTGGGGAGGGCCAAGCCAATGAAAAATAGGCTTTTAACAGTAGATAATCACTGATTTTTTGCACTGTTCATCAACAAATTAGCACTACATCCAGTGTCAGGGCCCTGCTGGTCCCCCGTCTCCGCCACTGTGTGTGTTATGCACATCTTTTACTTTATCCATGTAACTGAGGTTAAAGAAAACGGTTGCAGACATAACCTGTCAAAAACATGTGCTCTGATTTTATTCTATTGTCAAAACATGCATGGCTATGAGCATTGGGTTAAAAATGTAGTTGTAGTTTTTGCCCCCACTTAGCGAAGCATGCTTTGGACGGATGAGGAACTATCTATATCTATAGGTCGGGCGCACCTGAAAAAGGACATGCTATGATCCACGGAAGAGGGGTTAAAATATTAGGTTTGCTGACTAAAGGATGGACAGCAGCGTCTCAGTGTAAAAACGGATCAGGGAACCATCTAAGCATATGTAGAATTCCGTTATCGATGATGGGACACACATCAACACGAGGTATCTGCATATCTATCCAAGGGCATCTCCAACGCCGACCGTCAAACCTCCGGCAACCGTCCGGACCGTGCTATTCGGACCGCGGAAGCCATCCAACGCCAACCTACATCGGTCCGCGGGACGGACCGGACGCGATTTTTCCCGTAAACCGGACACAAAAGTGAGGGAGGTTTATGGGAGTCCGAACAAATGAATGCCAATTTGTGCATTATGAAGTTGTACTAATTTGCCGGCATCATAGCGCCAAAGCACAGTGCCTTGGTATTTTTTTTCTTCAGTCCTGGTTTTATTATTGCTTAAGTCTTAATTAGTCAAGTAAGCACTGTAAGTATGCCTGCCAGTTTTTTGTTGCTCCCCTTAGCCATCTGGAAAGATGGTGTTTTTAGGTAAAGCAGTCTTCAGCGAATGTGCATCTCAGCCGACCTATACTTTTAGTGTGTGGTCTTGAGCGAGTATGCATGTCAGTTTGAAAAAAGAGAGCCTCAGTTTTTTAATCAACAGGCACAGATGGGTGTTGCCCACCTGTTTTTTTTTAGGGTTTTTTTTTAGGGTAAAATGAGCCCACCTGCTATCTCTACTCCCAATGGAGGAGTTGATAGTCTCGCCTCACTTCGGTTAATTCTCACCTTTTTTTGTCCCACCAATATATTTAAACCGAATTTTACCCATGATCTATTTAAACCGATTTTATCTGCCAATAAGATCATTTTCTGGTATATTTGATAACTTTTATATGGAAAGAAATGAATCATGATCAATCTTTATCATTTTTGAAGATCGGGACTGGGTAGTCTCCGCTCCACGGTTTATTTTCGTCTGACTTTTTTGATGAAAACTCCCACCACCCATTGGTTTTTTCGCCTCCCAACCCACAGAAAGAAAAAACATATGTTGCGGCTCCTCTCTCGATAGAACTACTCCCTCAATCTATCTCCTAGGGCATGGACGACGCTGCCGCCATCGCGGAACTCTACGCTGCCAACGTCTTGCTCCTCCGCCGACCGCCGCCGCGGCGACCTCCGAGACTGCCGCCGCCGCCATTGTGGAACCCCAGGTCATGGCATTCACAGATTCCCATGTGCGGTGGTGGAGCATGCGAGGCGAGCGCTCTAATCTAATCCAGGTTCCTATGTCCGTTCATATATACTACGAGTATGATGCTGATGGATCATCTGATATAAAATTCTTCATTCACTAATGCATATGCGTTCGTTGTTATTGCGAGGGATACAATTTTTGGAGAAGGGATGGAGATGGCGGAGGCTACAGCCCATCTATGGGCTTGTCGGGTCACACATAAGAAAAAAAAATCTCGTTGTTAGAGATATATTTGGGTTATTTGTATTTGGTAGTTTAGGATTTGTAATCCGTCTCTTACCTTATCTTCAGGAGAGGCTTCTTGCCCTCAAGTATTGTACTCAATATATACTCGCCCTCGAGGCTCAATAATACATTCATCATATTCCGCAACAATCCCTCTCTCTCCCTTCTAACATGGTATCAGCCTAATCGATCCTAAACCCTAGCCGCCGCCGCTTCCGCACCCGCGCGCCGCCCCCGGGGCGGTCGGCCTCCCTGACCGCCGCCGGGGGCCGCGCCGCCCGTACCTAGGATTCGTCTGGCGGTCGTGTTGACCGGCTGCCAGTCATGTTGATCGGAGGTTTTTTTTTTATTTTCCGATCTACGATCGGTTTGCGTCGCCCGCCGCCGCCGTCGACATCCGTGTGCCTTTACTTCGACACCGACGCGACTACCGGTCTCTTCACCGACAAGGCGGCCTTGTGCGACACGATGGTCTGTCAGCCGTCGTCCGCAAATCCGTCCGCCGATCGTTCTGCACCGCTCGTCGTCGTCTTCATCCGATTGGGATCCTACACCAACCCGCCTCCATCCGGATGTGTTGCATCCGCTCCATGCAGACTTCATCATCACCGAGCAAAGCTACCTTGCCACAAGTCCCCACGGTGCAGATCAAACCCAGCCACCCGCATACGAGAGTACACCATGCAGATTTGTTTGGACTTTGTGTGCGCATGCAGATTTGTTTGAGCTTCCTGCATGACTGTACGTCACGGGCGCGTGCGGCTGCTGTGAAGTCCGCTCTGCCGGCTCTGTGCTGTTTTACCGCGGCTCAAGCCGAAGCCACCGGCGCCGCGTGTCCCCCTGGTCGCCCGCATGTTCCTGCGCGTGGACGATGGGCTGCTCGTGCTGCTTGGGGCTGCGGCCATCTGCTGTCGTCTGCGCCTCTTCGACCTCGCGAGCTATTGGACCGATCACCCGACAGCCCGTGATTCCCCTCGTCTACACCATGCGACTGATCTGGCTCGTCAGTTGTCCCAGGTCCTGTGAAGATCGTACTCGAGTTCAGCATGCCCCTCTACCGATCCAGAAACAGGCTGTCGCTGCCTCGTCTCGTCGGGCCGCAGCACCGTCGCCCCGTGGTTCTTCTCTCGGCTGCACCGACCCGCGTCACCGTTGCGTCGCCCCTTCAGGCCGTAGTGCCGCGGCCCACGGTCTACCGTCGCCCCGAGGCCGTCTGCTACAGGTCGTCCCCGTGGCTGCACCGACCCTCGCGCCGCCTCTGCATCGCACCGTCGGGCCGCAGCGAGCGTGGAACGCGGTCCACGCCGCCGTCCCGAGACCATTCCCGCGGTTGCACCGACCCGGGTTCCGCCACTGCGCCCCTACCCCCCTCAGGCCGTAGCGTCGCGGCCCGCGGTCCCCGCTGCTGCTCCGAGGTCTTCCCGCCGTCACCCTGCCCCGCCTGCTGCCACCGCTGCGTCGTCCCTTCTGGCCGTAGCGCCGTGGCCCGCGGTCCACTGCCGTCCCCACGCGTCGACCTCTCGTGGTATGCGCCGCGCCGCCTCCCTTGGCGCGCAAACGCCATCGTCCGCGCTGGTCTTCGTCACGCTATCGGGTTCTTTGCCTACTTCGTGCACCGCCGCCGCACTACTAACCTAGCCACTGCCGCCGCCGTCAGGCCGCCGCCACCGCTCTTCTTCGGCCACTGCCGCCTCTACCTCCGTAGCCGCCGCCGCCGCCCGTCCACCCCGTTCGTCTTCGTTCAAGCACCAGCCCGTCGCCAGCGTCGCCGTCACCTACCCCGACCACTTCGTCTACTCCAACCACCGCTGGTGACATCGGCCCCGCGCCGATGGAACGCCACAATTGTCGTCGAGTTCTTCTCTGCTGGCCTCTCCGACTTCTCCGACATGGCGTACAGCTCGTGCAGGTCCCCGTCTCCGCATGCCCGGTGCTGGCAACACCGATGCGTGCCTTCATCCACGACGTGTCCCCGGGCCTGGCAAGCCTGGTTGGCGCTTCGTCAAATTCATCTTCGTCCGTCTACGCATGCGCGGTGCTGGCAACACCGATGCATGCCTTCGTTTATGACGTGTCCCCGGGTTCGGCACACCCGGTGCGACGCCTTGTCAACACCATCCTTCTTCCGGCGCACCACTACCTCGACACCACTGCGCTCGACATCGGCTACCCCGACTCGACATCGACCACGGCATTCTTCGCACGGCTACCTCGACCACGGCTACACCATCCTACGCTCTCGGCTACCTCGACATTGGCACAAAGGGTTATTATCCGCTTGAGCAACTCGTCGGCTTTCTCTACAGTCAACGCGTCCGCAACGCGACACCGTCCACGATGCTCCCGCTACGACTGCGGAGGGATGTCAACCCGTCGGCTGCTATTCTCTCCAGTCTGACCGTCCGTGACGCTCCTGTTGTCTGCGACGCTACCGCTACGACTGCGGGGGAATGTTAGAGATATATTTGGGTTACTTGTATTTGGTAGTCTAGGATTTGTAATCTGTCTTTTACCTTATCTCCAGGAGAGGCTTCTTGCCGTCCAAGTCTTGTACTCAATATATACTCGCCCTCGAGGCTCAATAATACATCCATCATATTCCGCAACAATCCCTCTCTCTCTTCTAACACTCACTCGTTTCCTTTTTTTTTCTCGGATGGGGCCAGAAAACCTGGTTTCCAGAAAATCTCGGAATATTCGCAATCCTCCGGAATCCATGGATGTGCAGAAGATGGTGACGCCATCCGCGTGGGCGAACGAGAATGGCCGCCTAATTCCACTTGCCCTCTTGGTAATTAAACTAGAATTTGACTGGCAGATAGACATAAAGACAGTAATTCATTCTTGCCGATGTTATTTGCTGAATAATTTAGTTTGTTCATTTCAAGTGTCTCGAGATGGAGACCAAGCTCATGACTCAGTGCGACCAGAGGTACAATCAACAATTGACTGCCATTGACTGACAGTGAGATAGCACTAAGCAACAACATCAAGATGCTTGCGTACGACATCATAGCTGGAAAGGCGAATGTTCCGGCGCGTATGCCGCTGCCGCTGCTCTAGTGGTATGTTCATAATCACGGTCGATCTTAAACATTGTTTTTTGACCTAGACCCGCTGGGTGCCAGTTTTCTTTCCGGTCATACCCGGACGTACGAGGGGGAAATAAGCTTCGACCTTGAATTTTTTCGAGTCCATCTTGAAGACGACGTTAATAATTTGTCTAATTTATTTATATGCAATATAGCCCGTAGCAATGCACGGACTTTCCTATTTTTTAGGCAAACTCGCAAAGTTTTTTATTAAACTGTCACGTTTACAGGGACGAAGGAAAGATCTTCAGGGTGGCCTAACCAAACGACCGGTCCTGAGAGTTAAGGCATGCTTTGCTAGTTTGTGGGCCTCGACATTCGAGGTTCTAAACTCATGACTAAAAAAACAAGAAATAAAATTACTAGAGTGCTCCTTGATCTCCTGCACCACTGCTTCATAAGCCGACGATGTCCCTCTATGAATAGCTTCAACAGCTGACTTGCAATCGGAGGCGACACAGATTTTTTGAATATAGAGATCATCTGCTAAGGCTAGTGCTTCTCGTATTGCCAAACTTTCCAACACTTCGGGCTGGTCAATGTTTCTGAAAACGACGGCCGATGCACCCTGAAAAACACCTGAGAGGTCCCTCCAAATCGCTCCCACGGCGCCGTAGCCTCCAGCCCTGGGAACCGCTGCGTCAACGTTAAACTTGTCATGGTCTTCTTGTGGTGGTAACCAGGTAGTCGGTCTAGGTTGAGGCGTCGATAGTGTTCTGCTTGCTGGCTTGTAAGTCAATTGCAAATCACTTAGATAGCTTCTGATAAAAGCATGTGTGCAGAAGGGTGTCTGAAAAATTCCTTCGTGTATTAACTTCCGCCGAGCGTGCCTAATTGCCCAGAGTGTGACAATTAAAGTGGTGAACTCTTGCTGTGACAAAGACTCGTTCATAGCAAATAGCCAGCCCTTAGCACTATCATCCATGTTCATGCACATGTGTTCAACAAGTTCTTCACTTGAAAGGGCCCAGACACTTCTTGACATAGTGCAATCTAGCATGGAATGACGCCAATTATCCCCCGCGCCACAAATAGCACACTCATGCGACGGCGCCATGCTTCGATGATGTAGGTGGGGAGCAAATGTTGAGCGAGGCGCCAGGTGAAAACCTTCAACTTTGATGGAACTTGCATGCCCCATATAGATGACCAACCCTTGCGTTCGCCTACGTCGTTGGACATATCTTCAGTACCCTCTAGCCATGCCTCTCTACCTGTCTTTATACGGAAGATCATGTTGTAAGCGGATCGTACAGAGAACAAGCCCCTCGGGTCTTCGGCCCATGCCCAAAAATCATCAACTTGTCTCGTGCATATCGGTATCTTAAGTATGGCCTCAGCATCCACTGGTACGAAGACTTGTCGCACTAGGTTCTCCCGCCATCCTGCCATGTTATGATCGATCAGCTCGGCTACTATCTGAGGTGGGTATGCAACCAGAGAAGTAACAGGTCTTGAGGAGGCCTCCCTCGGTATCCAGTTATGAGTCCATATTTGTGTTGATGAGCCATCCCCTATCCGGCGGATTTTTCCTTGCTCGACAATTGCGCGCCAAATTTGAGACGGTCGGGACCCCAGCTCGGCCTCAAGGATTGAGGTGTTCGGGTAGTAGATTGCCTTTAGCATGCGTGCACTGAGGGAGTTCGGTTCTTGAAGCAAATGCCATGCCTGCCTGGACAGAAGCGCAAGGTTAAAAATCTCCATACCCCGAAAACCCAAACCACCAAGGCTCTTTGGCCTTGTAATCACGTCCCAGGACACCCAACATGGTCTTCTTTTCCCTTGCTTACTTCCCCACCAAAACTGACAAATGATAGATGTGATGCTTTCACATAGCCCCCTGGAAAGCCTGAAGCAAGACATAGAAAAACTGGGATGGCCTGCGCCACTGATTTAATTAACACCTCTTTCCCTGCAGCAGACAAAAGTTTATCCATCCATCCCTTAACCTTCTCCCAAACCCTATCTCGGAGGTACTTGAACGTGCCACTCTTAGACTGACCAACCTCAGTTGGTAATCCCAGATATTTCTCACTTATAGACTCATTTTGCACATTGAGACAATTTTTTACCTCTTGTCGAAGAGGGGCTGGGCACCCTTTGCTGAAGAAGATGGATGATTTATCATGATTTATTCTTTGTCCTGATGCAGTATAATAAATATCTAACAGGTTTGATACTGAGTTTGCCCCCTCCACACTAGACTTAAAAAGCAGCAGGCTGTCATCCGCAAACAAAATGTGGTTAACAGCTAGTGTTGTCGGGGCCACCCTTACTCCAAGCGCCGATGACTGAGAACTGGATTTTAAAAGGCACGAAAGGCCCTCTGCTGCAAGTAAGAATAGATAGGGGAAATAGGATCTCCCTGTCGGATACCTCTTGTGGGTTTAAACTGTTCTAGCTTTTCACCATTAAACAAAACTGAGAAGGAGACGGATCTGACCATAGTCATCACTATCTGGATCCATGGAGCTACAAACCCTAACTTGCACAAGATGGCCTGCAAGTAATCCCACTCAAGCCGGTCGTAAGCTTTCATCACATCAAGCTTCAGAGCACATAAACTGTTGTTCTTTGACTTGTTTCTTTTCATGAAATGAAGGCACTCGTACGCACAAATAATATTATCTGTGATCAATCTGCCGGGCACAAAAGCTGAATGCTCCTCAGAGATGATTTCAGGTAAAAGCCTATTTGCTACAACTTTCGAAGCTATCTTGTAAAGAACATTGCATAGGCTTATGGGCCTAAACTGAGAAAGCTGGGTAGGGCGAGTTACCTTAGGGATTAAGACCAGCACTGTATCATCAATGCTTTCCGGGTTGTCCTCTCCTCTAATAATGCGGAGTATTACCGGGGTAATTTCATCCCCACATATATCCCAGTGTCACTGGTAAAAATGCGCCGGCATGACCTTACATGGTACATGCATTAAAACATCATCGATGCCCGTCACCCCCTCTGATGTATACAGGGACTTATAGAAATCCAACACCATCACTTTCAACTCGGCAGGATTCTCAGTGTAAATGCCAAGAGAATTGTAAAGAGCTTTTATCATGTTTTTTTCCGCCTCATACTTGCCCTCCTATGAAAAAACTTAGTATTCTTGTCTCCGGCCGAAAGTAACTGTAAACGCGGCCTCTGGCGCCACATAAGCTCCTCACGATGATAAAGCTCGACTAGCCGTTCATTGATTTTAATTTCCACAGGCACAGGGCACGTCCTAGCCGGATCATTGCGGAGCTGTTCTAGTTGCACAGTAAGCTGCTTTATCTCCTTGCGTACATTGCCAAAAGAGTCCCTGCTCCACACAGAAAGATCTTTAGATATGGCCAGAAGTTTGTCCCGAAAATCACCCACGGCATAGCCCGGAGAAACTGTGTTCCACTTGGAAGAGATAGTATCTCGCCACTCCTCATGTGATTCCCACATGACCTCATACCGGAAGCCGTGCTTGCTCCGTCTGTCCGGCTGTGGGCTGGTGAGATTAAGTAAGATTGGTCAATGATCCGAGGATGCAGCAGTTAGATGGCTCAGAGTTGCAAGTGGAAATCGCGCCATCCAGCTAGGGGAAGCAAGCGCCCTATCAAGCCGAACACGCGTGTAAGATCCCCCAGTGACCCTCTTCTCAAAGGTCCAAGGACGGCCCTGATAGCATAAGTCAGAGAGCATGCAGACATCAACCGCATCACGGAACGCTTGGATTTGTGCATTGCTGCGATTAGCTATTCCTTGATGCTCTTCCGGACGTAAAACTTCATTGAAATCACCCAAACAAACCCACGGAAGGGTGCTCAAAGTTGAAATCCCTTTCATCAAATCCCAAGTCCGATGCCTAAGGTGAGTTTGTGATTCGCCGTGTATGCATGTGATTCGCCAAGGATCCTGTCCTCCTTCCTGCACCTTTTCATCTATGTGGTAACAACAGTCACCCAAAATCTCAATATTGCTACTATTATTCCAGAACATGGCAATACCACCACTTCTGCCTTGACTACTAATTGCATAAGATTTCTCATACCCCAAAGTACTGGCTAGAGCTTCTACACGTGCACCACTTATTTGCATTTCGACAATGCAGAGCACGAAAGGGGCAAACTTCCTCGCGAATTCGCGAAGTTCTCGAACTGCCGCAGGTTTGCCCGTGCCACGGCAATTCCAGCATAGAGCATTCATTGGGCTTGGCGGCGCCCCTCGAGGGAGCCCGCCAATGTTGCCAGTTTGTTTTCTTCAGTGTCCTTCGCCGCGGTCTTGGCTTTCTTTGGGTCCCTCTTCGGTGGCGGGCTCACAGGTGATACACCAAATGGCACTACCACTGAGTTTTCGCAACCTGATGGCAGGAATCTGTGTGCATTGATCCCTTTTCCCGAGTTGGCCACAACCAATGTATCTTGTCTCTCAGATCGTTTTCTGTTGTGGTCCATCATGTCCACATCACCTAGTTCTTCCTCCTCCCGCGCAGCTTGTTCAGTCTGGTTATCTCTGTGGTGCACACCATGCGACGTTGCATTACCCCCTCTGCTTGCGTTTGATCGGCCGCCCTGGCGACCCCCTCTGTGACCATGTCCATCGCCTGGACCCCGGCCTGTACGCATGTACCAAGAGGCCCGGAGCTCTTTGAAGATAAGCGCTGATGGGGGGTGTATCCCTGAACCGTGCTCCTTGTACAGATGCTCAAGCATGCCACATACCGCATACCAATCGGGTAATTTCTCGTATTTAACTATGTAAATCTGTCGTTTCCCATCACGGATCATCGAAACTGCATTCTTCAGAGGCTTGTTGACATCAATCTTCACCCACACACGATAGAAATTTCCTACAAAGTCATGCGAGCTTGGTTCAGCAAACAGAACCTCGCCCACCTTGGCCGCAAGTGGCTTCACCAGATGAGCATAAAGATCTGGTACATCATGTATCTGCACCCAGATATTCAGAGTATCCAGCTTGATTGTTGAGGGCTTTGTAATGCCGTCATACGGAGCCAAGATCACCGCATCTCCTCTGAAATTCCAGGGTCCATCATTCATAACTCTCTCCCAATCCCCTAAACAGGAAAATTGGACGATGTACAGATTGTTCTCGAGCGGCTTAAACTTAACTTCTTGAGCTATGTCCCACGCCGCTCTCATGTTCCTGTAAAAAAAAGTTTGACTGTAGGTCTTTGGTGTATTCACCCTTGCCAGAGCTATCCACCTGACCGCCTCCGGCGGCGCGGCTTCCTCGTCAAACACCACGTTGTCCAGGTCCTCTTCCCGCAGTCCAAGCTCAGCCATCATCTGCTCCATATCATCCACTTCACCGGACCCAAAGGCCCCCGACGAATTCATCGATATCACTAACCCAAAGAGAGATGAAGATCGGTTTTCGGGTGGTGGAACCCTAGACTCTCGCGCCCCAGCACCTGGCCAAGAGCGGGCAGCGATCAGAATCGCTCCGAACCAGCCTACCGTGGGGGATCGAAAGTAGGGGAGTAAAACTCTCGACGGGTGCGAAAATCATCTTCGGGAGAAAGAAGAACCCTAACTTGAGGGAAAAGATTGCAAGGCGGACGGAGGTCCCCCACCAAGTCATGGAATGAAAGAGGTTTTTTATTCCATGAGCCTCTTTTTGCATGGACATTCTACTAGTATACAGTAGGATGAGCATCGTCGACTTTTGTTTATTGGGTCGACCCGGTAGCATGGGTTCTGTTGAGGCCTGATATTCTTTTTTTTTTTTGCTACTTTTTTTTTGAGACAACGTCGCAAAGCTTTATTAATTCGTCACAATGTTTACAGGGACGGATGGTAGATTCCCGAGGTGTCCTAACCAAACATGGCGGCCACCACCGAGAGATAGAGCATGCTTCGCTAAGTTGTGAGCTTCATAATTAGAGCTCCTAAACTCATTACTAAAATTGCAGAAATCAAAATCATAAGAGTGTTCTATTATTTCATGTATAATTGCACCGTAACTAGCCGAGTTATCCTTCTGTATATCTTGTACCACCACTTTGTAGTCCGATGCAACTTGAATCTGTCTCAGATATAGATCATCTGCCAAAGCAAGAGCTTCTCTAATGGCTAGAGCTTCGAGGGTCGGTGGGTCCACAATGTTCATGAAGCAAAGAGTTGAGGCTCCCATGAAAGTACCATCTTGATCCCTACAGATCACACCAACTGTACCCCTGCCTTGAAATAGCAGTGTCAACGTTCATCTTCGCATTGCCTATCAACGGGGCCACCCATCTCGATGATCTCTGTACAGTTGGAACCACCTCAACTGGTGTTTTGGCGTTAATAACCTGCAGCTCACCCAAATAGCTGGATATGAAACTGTTAACCGAAGGTGGAGATTGAAAGATATTCTCGTGAATGGCCTTCCGCCTAACTCCCCAGAGCGCCCATAGAGTTACCACTAGACGATCAAAGAGTTCCTTCGTTAATATTTCATGCAAAGCAAATAGCCACTCCTTTGGGCTCTCCTCTCCTCGATCAAGCATATGCTGCACCAAATCATCAGGAGCCAGCGCCCAGACACTCGCCGCCATTGGGCATGAGATCAGCGCATGCTTCCAAGTGTCAACTGCTCCACATAACAAGCAGGTATCCTCTGTCGCCATATGACGGTGCTCCAAAACTATTCCCGTCGGTATTGACTGCCGGGCTAAACGCCACACAAACATCTTGAGTTTAGAGGGAACTTGTAGATGCCAGATCATTGTCCATTTGCTGGTTTCGTTGTGTTCATAAGAGGTTCCGCCCTCCTCATGCAGCCAGGCCTCCCGGCTGTGCTTCGTTCGAAGTATCATGCGATAAGCCAACCTCACGCTGAATCTTCCTCGGGTCTCCTCATGCCAAGCCCAAAAATCTGCAACTCGTCGTGTGCACAACGGAATTCTGAGAATAGCCTCTGCATCAAAATGAGTAAAAAACAGTCCGGACCAATTCCTCGTTCCAACTCGCTGAAGTAAGATCAATTAGTTCTGCCACTCTATCAGGAGGGTTCGGCACAAGAGATGTGATGGGGCGCTTGAAATTGTTCCTTGGGATCCAGTTGTGATGCCATATATTCGTAGTTTCTCCATCTTCTATTCTGCGTATGACCCCTTGTGCCAAAATATCACGACCATCCAAAATTGCCCGCCATATCTGGGACGGGTGAGCTCCCAGTTCGGCCTGCAGTAAAGAGCAATCTAGAAAATAAGCCGCCTTGAGAATCCTTGCACTGAGAGATGCGCTATCTGTTAGGGTCCGCCATGCCTGCCTTGCTAGAAGTGCAAGGTTGAATATCTCCAAATCTCTGAACCCTAGTCCTCCCAAGTGCTTTGGCATGGTCAAGATATCCCATGCCACCCAACTGGGTTTCCTCCTCCCTTGCTTAGAGCCCCAAAAAAATTGTCGGATGATAGAGGTGATACTGTCACATAGACCTCGTGGTAATCTGAAGCAAGACATTGAATAAACTGGGATTGCTTGTGCTACTGATTTAATCAACACTTCCTTACCAGCAGAAGAAAGTAGCTTCTCCATCCATCCTTTAATCTTTTCCCAAACTCGGTCCCGGAGATATTTAAAAGTACCATTCTTCGAGTGGCCAACATCAGCCGGCATGCCAAGGTAGCGCTCACTCAATAACTCATTGTGAACGTGCAAGTTGTTTTTGACAGTTTCTCTCAACTGTGCTGGGCAGCCTCTGCTGAAGAAAATTGAAGATTTCTCATTGTTGATCCTCTGTCCAGAAGCATTGCAATATGTATCAAGTAGGTTTGACACCGAAACTGATCCTTCCCAACTGGCCTTGAATAGCAACAGGCTATCATCTACAAATAGGAGGTGGTTAATGGTGGGAGCCGTAGGAGCCTCCTGGACACCTGTCAAAGACGACTGAGAACTTGATTTAAGGAGGCACGAAAGGCCCTCTGCTGCAATCAAGAATAAGTAGGGGGAGATCGGGTCTCCCTGCCGAATACCTCGCGTAGGATTAAAAGATTCAAGTTTTTCACCATTAAAACATACCGAGAAAGAAACTGAGGATACCATGCCCATGACAATATCTATCCAATGGTGATCGAAACCCAGTTTTGTCATTATACCTTTTAGGTAAGCCCACTCCAATCTGTCGTATGCCTTCATCATGTCCAACTTTAAAGCGCAAAAACTGTTGGATTTAGCTGTCGACCGCTTCATAAAGTGCAAACATTCATACGCACATATAATGTTGTCTGTGATCAGCTTCCCAGGGACAAAAGCAGATTGTTCTTCAGAAATTATGTCAGGCAGAATTATTTTCAATCAGTTCGCTATCACCTTAGAAGCTATCTTATACAGAACGTTGCAAAGATTTATGGGCCGAAATTGAGCAAGTACTGTGGGATTAGTTACCTTAGGAATGAAGACCAACACTGTATCATTTATCGATGCTGGGCTCTCCTCGCCGCTCACAATTCTGAGAACTATGCTGGTTACTTCATCGCCACACACGTCCCAGTGCCGCTGATAAAAGTGGGCCGGAAATCCATCGGGCCCCGGTGCTTTAGTAGGAAACATCTGAAATAAAGCAATTTTGACCTCTTCCTTGGTGTATGGCGCGCACAAGTTGGCGTTCATCTCGTCTGTCACCTTACGGGGCACATGATCTAGCACCGCCTCCATATTCTGCACTCCTTCAGAGAGATATAAGGACTGGTAAAAATCATTTACTAACGCTTTAAGCTCTTCTGGGTTAGATATCTCCACGCCTAACGAGTTCTGTAGCGCCTTGATCATGTTCTTCTTCCGTCGAAGACTAGCTCGAAGGTGGAAGAATTTTGTGTTTTTGTCTCCAGCGGACAGCCACTCAACCCTAGCTCTCTGACGCCACATGATCTCCTCCCTGTGATACATCTCTATCAATTGTTCATTAATCTTTAACTCTGCATGGGAAGGGCCAGTCCTCAACGGATCACTCTTGAGTTCATCGAGCATCTGTTTTAGCTTCTTTATCTCTTTCCTCATGCTCCCAAATGTGTCACGACTCCACCTTCCCAAGTCCTTCACTAGATCTTGAAGCTTATTACGCAGCTGTTGAACCGTTGTACATGGAGGACCAGTGCCCCATCCCTCGTTTATCATGTCACGAAAGTTTTCATGTGTTTCCCACATCGTCTCATACCTGAACGATCGCTGGACTCGAGCGGCATTCCCGACCTCCCGTTCTAGCAGAAGCGGTGCGTGATCAGAAGTGACGCCCGTCAAGTGTGTTACCGAGGCCAAAGGAAACCTAGCCAGCCATGACGCATTCACCAAAGCTCTGTCGAGTCTGCATCTGGTATGGGTTCCTCCTGTTACTTTCTTCTCAAAAGTCCAAAAATTGCTTTTGTATCCTAAGTCAAGTAGCATGCAAACATATAGGACGTCCCGGAATGCTTGAATCTGAGCATTGCTGCGCTGGCTAACACCTTGATGCTCATCTGGACGTAACACTTCGTTGAAATCACCTATACAGAGCCAAGGAAGAGCACTGAAAGTACTAATGTTTTTCATTGTTGTCCAGGTTTGATGCCGCAAATATGTCTGTGCCTCCCCATACACGCATGCCAGCCTCCACTTCTCTGTGCCTTGTTCCTCAACAGAAACATCAAGATGATAAACGGAATAACCCAGAATGTCAACTTTTATTGAATTGTTCCAAAACATGCCTATGCCTCCACTTCTACCTTGACTACTAACAGCATAAGAATTATCAAAACCCAGCGTGCCTGCTAATGCTTCTACCCTTGCACTTTCCAGTTGAGTTTCAAGAATACATAAAAGGGTAGGGGCAAATTGCCTCACGAAATCGCGAAGCTCCCGAACTGTCGCAGCTTTACCCACACCACGACAGTTCCAACAGAAAATATTCCTTGGGACCGGCGGCGCCCCTCGAAGGAGCCCGCCAAAGATGAGACGGTCTTGCCAAGATCGGCCCTTTTCTCCAAGTCATCCTCCCCTGCATCTGCGTTCACTTTAGCTCTTTTTTGGTCTTGAGTGCTACTTGGACTAGGAGGAACAGATAGGGGTGGGGGTAGCGCTAACATCGCCCCTTGATTCACAGCAGCTGATTCGTTGTTGAGAGGCTGCACTACGACCGGCGCCCTCTTCCTGTTGTTATCCGCCTCAGCCATAACGGCGTCGGCTACATTGCCAGACTCATCCTTCCAATCACTGCCCCTATCTTGATCAAAATGAGAGCTAGACCCACGTCCACCACGGCCTCCTCGACGACCTCCTCTGCGTCCACGGCCCCCACCCGGGCCCTGTGTGACGACCCCGGCTTAATCGTGCACTAATCATACACGCAAATGCACACGATCAAGCCTAAGGACTCACTTGAAGATATCACAACACAACTCTAAAACATAAATAAAGTCATAATAGCTTTATATTACAAGCCAGGGCTTCGAGGGCTCGAATACATAGCTCGATGGCATACAAGTGTCAGCGGAAGCATCAGATATCTGGGTACAGATATAGGAGAGTTACAGATTGGCCTTTAGGAAGGCGGGGCAGAATAAAATACTACGATCGAAAGGCGTAGGCCTCCTGCCTAGGACCCTCCGAACCTACTCCTGGTCGTCGGTCGGCTCCTCGTAGTAGTACTTGCCGGGAGGGTAGTAGTAGTAGCCGTAGTCATCGACAGGGGCAGCTATCTCAGGGGCTCCGTCATCTGGCGGCGACATATGGATATGGGGAGAAAAAGAAAATAAAGCAAACGTGAGTACTCATCCGAAGTACTCAGCAAGCAAGGATCTACACTACATATGCAACATTTTCAAAGGAGGGATGTATATGTGGACTGGGCTGCAGAAATGCCAGAATAGAGGGGAAGGCCTAGTCCTATTGAAGACTAGCATCTTCACCAGTCTTGCAGCATTAGAAGAATGCAGATTAACATAATGTAAAGTAGTAGTAATGTCATCAACCTCGCCCAGAGATTCTTCCTCGACTCCCTGCGAGAAAGCAATCCCAGAGCCATACTATCCATTTCATCTCAAGTCACCAGTTCTAGTTGTACCGATCGGGATACTACTTCGAGTGTCCGTTACCGTAGGACAAGCTATCGATAGATTAGTTCTTCCCTGCAGGGGTGCACCAACTTACCCACCACGCTCACTTAACTCCGGCCAGACACACTTTTCTGGGTCATGCCCGGCCTCGGCCAAACGACACGCCGCAATCCGACCTAGGCTTAAAAGAGAGGTCAGCATGCCGGACTAAACCTATGCCCCCAAGGGTCTTGGGCCATCGCCCCGGGAACTCATGCATGTTACGGGGCCACCGAGAGCAGACCTAGCAACCCCTTATACAAGCGCGGTTGCGTTCCCAGTCCAACTCAGCGTACGCCGCTCCTTACTGACGTCAAATAAGCTTCGGCTGATGTATACGACGCAGAACGCCCATACTATGCCCACGTGATGGTTAGTGCTATCAAGCCAGAGGCCCCTCGGATCAAATATCCAAACCGCTAGTGTATTGGTAGTGCGGTAACGAGCAGAGACTCACGAAAGATGTGACCCCATCGCCCCATCTCGAGGACTTGCGGCAAGGGCTAAGAATGCCCGGCCACGCCTCGTATTCATTGCTCGGGCACCGTCCAGGTCCACCCGACTCTCGCAAGACCGTCGGGAACTCAGGTCCACCTCTACGGGGTGGTACCGCCTGTCCCTCCAGTCCTGCAGTACAAGTAACTCTCACGGGTACCCCTTAGGGCCAACCCGTCTTTAGTAACATGGTTTAGTGTAAAGTCATAGTAACAATAGTAACCGTTTGTCTAACACCAAAGGGGAACCCTGAGGAATCACCCTCGATGGAATTCCCTCTGATGTTACCGTCAAGGTGAACGAAGGAGGAATCACCCTCGAGGTTCACTCTTGAGGAGTTGCGCGACGGTGTCGTTATCGAGGGTGGTGTAGGAGGAATCACCCTCGCTGACCACGACCGATTAACTAACCTACAAGGTTATCATCAGAAGTGCTGACGAGGTATCACCCTCGGAACTTGATAGTAACCCAGTATTGTCGAGCAACAAGGGGGAAGTGAGGTGCGGTGCCGGCGTCTGGTCTTCGATCCCGTTGATCGGGTCTTCTGATGATCCAGCGGGGCAGTCAGGATAAAGTGGGGTCTCTGCTGGGTCTCTACCCAACCTATACTAAACAGTTTAGGATAAGCAGGTAGGTTACAATAAACAAGTTATGCAACAGAAATAGGATAACAGCAGCAGCAGTAACTTCTAATGCAAGCATAAGAGAGAAGAGAGTAGGCGATATCGGAATGCTCAAAAGGGGGGTGCTTGCCTGGAAGCTCGGCGGCAAGGGTCTGATCGTCAGGAGCGTAGTCGACCTCCGGAGCTACGTCAGTCTCGGGAGCTACGTCGACGTCGGGGTCTATCGAGAGAGAAGAGGGGGAAGAAACATATAAATGCATAGCAAATAATGCAACACAGAGCATGCTATGCCTAGGATGCAGTGCAGGGTTGCCTAAAGATGCATCTAAGTCATTTTAGTTATTTTAGGATTAACGCGGGATTTATTATCCGGTGGTTATGCACTATTCATATACCGGATACGGACGGAAAGTTATGGGTTCTCCTACGTAGGGGGTTCCGGCATCGAAACAGACGACCCGATCAGATTCGTCTCGTCGTTCTGAGCAACTTTCATGTTTTAAGTTTTTCGATCTGAGCTACGGTTTAAAAGTTACGAATTTTCAAAGATTTAAATAATTTTCTGGAATTATTTTTATTTAACAGAAAAGATTTATGATGTCAGCATGACTTAAGGATGATGTCAGCAGGTCAACTGTCGGCTGACCAGGTCAAAACTGACCTGTGGGTCCAGTGGGACCCACATGTCAGTGACAGAGGCTTAACAGAGTTAATTAAAACTAATCCAGAGAGTTAATTAGTGGCTGGCCCTACCTGTCAGCAACTGATTAATTATCTAAATAAGTTTATTTATAAAAATGTTTTAACTAAACTAATTATGAGGTGGGGCCCGCATGTCATAGACACAGGGGTGCCCAGTCAGCACGTTGAATGGGTCAAACCAGTCAACGGGGCCCATGGGGCCCGCTGGCAGCGACCCAAGGGTGGACCCCAGGTGGTGCCACATCGGCGCCGTTGCCGGAGTTGCTTCGGTGACCAAATTTCACGGCGGCGCGCTCGGGAGGTGGTCTGGTTCCCTCTACAGGCTATCAAAACGCACGCGGCCGGTCGCGTTCGAACACGGAGACGACGCCGCGTCCAACCTTGGCGGTCTCCGGGCCGGAGGTGGCCGGAATCGACGGCGGCGATGGCCGCGGCGGATGACCGGAATCGGGCACAAGTGGCTACGGTGATGTGGGGCACAGGGAAGCTCGTGCTCAAGCTCGTTGGGCTCCTGGGAGCACCAGGAGCACAACCGTGGCCTCAGGCGGTGGTGACAAGGACCACAGCGACGGCCACGAGCTCGTCGGCAGCGGGCAGAGCACGGACGCGGCGGCAGCTAGCTACGGCGCGAGGAGAAGCAAAAGGAGGGGAGCCGGTGACGGAGAAGCTCACCGCGCGGCACGCACGAGGGCCCTTGGGGGTTTAGTAGCTGCAGATGTCGTCGGAGAGGAGGAAGATCACCGGCGGCCGAAGCAAAAGGAACGGCTTGATCCCAGCGTAGCAGGGCTCTCCTGCTCACGCTCGTGGTCGAGGATGAGGAAGTCGAGGTCGGCGAAGATGACGGACAGAACGTCGGGGCGATGCATCGACGGTGGCCGCGGCAAACGGCGAGGTGCGGCGGCGATGGCGCTCGGTCACCGAAGAGAATGGACGGGGGAGAGCGAGGGGAGAGGGGAGAAGTGACGAGGGAGGTCCAGGGGGAGTGAACGAAGCCGGGGCCTTATCCCCTCGCGTCGGTGGGCGTCGGTGGCGTCGCGCTGTCGCCGTTCCACCGGCGCTCGCCGGCGCGTCCAGGCGCGTGCCGACACGGCAACGGAGAGAGAAGAAGATGGGCCAACTGGGCCGGTTTCGGGGCACTGTGCACTTAGGCCCAATGCACACTGCCTCGTTTTATTTTTCTGTTTTCTGTTTTGCTTTTTCTTTATTTCTTTTCTATTAGGTAATTGTTTAGGCCACTTTTGCACTTTTGTAAAATATGATACTTAGCCCAAATATTACAGTGCATTATTACCTTTCACCAAAAACTTGTTTGGGCAAAGTAGGATTTTATTTGAATTTGATATTATTATAAATGGATTAAATAGTGTTGTTTTGGTGATGTTTCATGTAGTTTGAGTCACTTAGCTAACTCAATTATCTTTGTTTATATTTCTATAATTGCTTCTGGATTATTTGTTGTTTAATGAATATTTTTTTCAACAGTGTTTGAGCAACTTCACATTTCACTTTTGAATTTTGAGTTGATTTTCAGAATAGAATTTGAATTGAATACTTAACCAAAGTGATTAGGCAAATGCAAATGGAGATGACTTGGCTTACTTAACAGAGTGTCACAGTGGCTATTACACGGGGGTGTTACAAATTCTCCTCCTCTAAAAGAAATTCTCGTCCCGAGAATTTAGGAGGTGGAAGGAAAGAGGTCGGGATATTCTTCCCGAAGATGATCTTCGCGTTCCCAAGTGGCTTCATCTTCAGTGTGATTCGACCACTGCACTTTTAGGAACTTGGTCGTCTTCTGACGAGTTCGACGTTCAGCTTTGTCGAGGATGCGGATGGGATGCTCCTTATAAGAAAGATCATCCTGCAATTCGAGCATTTCATGATCTACTGCTCGGTGAGGGGATTCCTTGAAGCATTTACGAAGTTGTGACACATGGAAGACGTCGTGGATATGAGAGAATTGCGGCGGCAACTCCAATTTATAAGCCACCTGTCCACGTCTGGCAACGATGCGAAAAGGACCAATATAGCGTGGAGCTAGCTTGCCCTTGATTCCGAATCGACGAGTGCCCTTCATAGGAGTGACACGAAGATAAACTTGATCACCTGGTTGATAAGTCAGACCCCATCATTTGCGATCATAGTTGCTCTTCTGGCGGTCCTGAGCCGCCTTGAGATTTTCTCGGACAATTCGGACTTATTCTTCGGCGTGTTGGATAATGTTCGGTCCCACGAGTGGTCGTTCCCTAGTTTCTGACCAATTCAGAGGGGTTCGACATTTTCGTCCATAAAGAACTTCCAAGGGGGCCATTTTCAAGCTGGCTTGATAGCTGTTATTATAAGAGAATTTGGCAAACGGGAGAGATTCTTCCCACTTCTTACTGAACGATATAACACAAGCCCGAAGCATATCTTCAAGCACTTGATTAACTCGCTCAACTTGGCCTTGGGATTGAGGATGATATGCTGAACTCCAGGTAATGTGAGTTCCCATAGCTTCTTGGAAACTTTCCCAGAACTTGGAAGTGAAAAGACCGCCACGGTCCGAACTGATCTCCTTCGGAATACCGTGGAGTGAAACAATTCTGGAGATATACAGCTCTGCTAGCTGGCTAGCGGTGATAGTCTCATTGACAGACAGAAAATGTGCAACTTTGGAGAGTTGGTCGACGACGACAAGAATAGCATCGTGACCTTTCTGAGACTTGGGAAGACCAGTAATGAAATCCATTTGAACCTTATCCCATTTCCACAAAGGAATAGGAAGTGGTTGAAGAATTCCAGCGGGCTTCTGATGTTCTGCTTTCACGCGACGACAAACATCACATTCAGCAACATATCTAGCGATATCCTGCTTCATTCTGGACCACCAGTACCTTTGACGAAGATCACGATATATCTTGGTGCTTCCCGGATGGATGGACAGCGGTGTATCATGTGCCTCCTTCATGACTTTGTCAGTCATAAGTTCGAAGCGAGGTACCACAATGCGGTCTCTGAAATACAAGGTTCCATCTTCAGCAATCGAGAAATCCCGTACTTCTCGAGGTGAAGCTCTTTCTTCATTAGATCTACTTCGGCATCTTTGGCTTGCGCAATCTTTACAGCTTTCTCAAGATCTGGCTGTACCACAAGGTTATTAAGAGAACCCTGCGGAACGATACAGAGGTTCAGCTAGCGCAATTCTTCATAAAGCTGGGGTTGAGCTTGCTTAACCATGAGGTTGTTGCAATAGGACTTGCGGCTCAAGGCATCAGCCATCACGTTAGCCTTGCCAGGGGTATAATAAATACCACAGTCATAGTCCGTAATTGTTTCCAACCATCGCTGCTGACGGAGATTAAGATCCGGTTGAGTGAACAAGTACTTCAGACTCTGATGATCGGTATAAATCTCACACCGATTACCAAGAAGGTAGTGTCGCCACTGCTTCAAAGCATAGATCACAGCAGCGAGTTCGAGATCATGCACTGGATAGTTTTCTTCATGCGGACGCAATTGTCGCGAGGCATATGCAATTACTTTTCGTTCTTGCATTAGGACACAGCCTAATCCTTGACGTGAAGCGTCACAATAAATTACAAAGTCTTTGCGAGAATCGGGAGGAGCAAGCACTGGAGCAGAAGTAAGCTTGTCCTTGAGGGTCTGGAAACTTTCCTGGCATTTGTCTGTCCACTCAAACTTAACGCCTTTGTGGAGCAGATTAGTCAGGGGCTTGGTGATCTTGGAAAAGTTTTCGATGAATCGTCGACAATAACTAGCAAGGCCGAGAAAACTTCTCACTTGCTTGGCATTCTTCGGAGGGGTCCAGTCAAGGATAGCCTGAACGCGCTCCAGGTTAATGGCGATACCGTCCTTGGAAATCACATGTCCAAGGTAGGTTACTTCAGAAAGCCAGAATTCACATTTGGAGTACTTGGCATACAACTCGTGCTCTCGAAGCCTCTCCAGAACAAGGCGAAGATGTTCGGCATGCTCTTCCTTATTCTTTGAATATACCAGAATATCATCCAGATATACCACGATGAACTTGTCGAGGTAATCCATGAATATATAATTCATCAGGCGGGAGAACGTGGCTGGAGCATTCGTTAGGCCAAATGACATGACGGTGTATTCATAGGAGCCATAACGAGTAACAAATGCAGTCTTCGGGATATCTTTTTCGCGGACACGGATCTGGTGATAACCCAACCTCAAGTCGAGTTTAGAGAACACCGAAGATCCAGCAAGTTGATCGTATAAATCATTGATCCGGGGAAGCGGATATTTATTCTGAATAGTTGCCTGGTTGATAGGACGGTAATCTTGGACCAACCTATTCGTACCATCTTTCTTCTTGACAAAGAGGGACGGTGCTCCCCAGGCAGAGGAACTAGCGCGGATGAAACCCTTCTTAAGTGACTTGTCGATTTCTTCCTTAAGCTCGAGAAGGTGGTGCGGAGGCATCTTGTAAGGACGCTTCGCAATAGGAGTGGTGCCAGGCTTCAAGTCGATAACAAACTCGATAGCTCTAGCAGGGGGTATTCCTGGAAGTTCTTCTGGAAAAACATCCTGGAATTCGCAGACAACTGGAACGTTTTCGATCCCCTCAAGCGGAGAAGCGTTCAACGCATTCAAGGCATAAATCTGAGCCTCGGCGTTCTGAGTGAGGTGAGCATGATAATTCACTAACTCATCTGATGGATGAAGGAGGTGTACAACTTTAGTGGCACAATTGATTAAGGCATAGTGAGCCTTCAACCAATCCATACCCAGAATAAGATCAATTTTGGAAGACTTCAGGATAATGGGAGACGCGCGGAACTCCAATCCTTCGATTTCAATGGGAACATTATAACTAACCACGGAGGTTCGACATCCACCCGCGGGAGTATGTACCACTAAAGGTGTGTTCATGTACTCACACTTAATGTCATGCATGCGTGCAAAATGCTCTGACATGAATGAATGAGATGCTCCTGAATCAAATAAAATAGAAGCTGGTGCTGAATTAACAAGTAGTGTACCCATGACTGTAGCTGGTTGGTCTGGGTCTTCACTCATGTTGACATGATAGGCCTGCCCACGACCATAAGAAGGTCTGGCATTGTTGCTACGCTGCTGAGGAATTCCACGGCCATTACCACGGCCAGCAGGAAGAGGCACAAGCTGATTCTGACTCTGAGAGCAGTCTCTGGCACGGTGACCTGGCTGGCCACACTTGAAGCAGAGTCCACTGTCTGGACGTGGTGCGGGAGCTCAAGGTGGTGGAGCTCGAAGAGGCTGCCTCAGTGGTGGAGGAGGCAGACGAGGTGCAGCATAAGCAGGCCTGTACACTGGAGCTGCTAGACGATACATGCTCTGTGGAATCCAGATACGACGCTTCTGGGAAGACGAGCCCGAAGATGAGCCCGCTTCACGAGTGCGTCTGGTCGCTTCCTTATGCTTCTTCAGACCAGTCTCGACCATGATGGCCTTGTTCACCAAGGTGGCGAAGTCAGGAAAGTCTTGGATGAGCAGGGCTAGCTGAATGTCATGGTGTAGCCCTTCACGGAACTTCTCCTGTCTACGAGCATTAGTGGGAATGTCTTCTTCAGCGTAGCGAGACAAGTCAAGGAACTCTCGCTGATAGACTTCCACAGTCTTGTTGCCTTGAACGAGGCTGCGGAACTCGGCCTTCTTCCGATCTATAACTCCTTGCGGAATATACCGGGCACGAAAAGCAGCCTTGAATTCCACCCAGGTAACGATAGCTCCAGGAGGTAAGGTATGTCTGTGAGTTGCCCACCATTGTGCTGCGGGTCCCTTCACGAAGTATGTCACGAACGTGACATAGCTGACAGGGGGAACATCAGCTGACTCCATCTCATAGAAGATGTCACGCAGCCAATCATCGGCATCCAGCGGATTGACTGTGTTGCGGAATACCGAGGGGTTGAGGCGCACAAACTCTAGTAGCGTGATTGAAGCTGGCTGGTGGCTGGCATTGGGACGGGGAAATTGATCCATAATCCCCATCATGAACTGATGGTTGAGTTCAAATTGTTGCATCATTGCGGCCATATAGTCAGGTGGTGGCGGCGGTGGTGGATTGTTATCACCCATCCTGCTAAATTCAACAGGGGTAGTTTAGCATAAGCCATTGCGAGTGTTTAGCAACAAGTATGATGTAACACGATGGAATTCAAGTAGTGCCACAGATACTTAACAGTAGTCATTTAAGACATACAGATCCGTACAGAGTCGGTTACATTCGGGCAGCATAACGGCGCAAATTCAAAAGCTAGACATGCTAGGTGGCACGCAGGCACGCGGTAAGGAAGTACACAACGAGACATAGCAAAGGCTATATCAACGTCTCAGAAAACCACTGAAACAGGGTAGCTGCAAGTGCGGACGACGAATGTTCGTCGCAGAAGGATCCTGCGCTCCATGTGCACTCTGATGCAGAACCCGGTCTCGAACTGAAAGAAGAGGTCCACATGCAGGCGTGTGACCTCCCACAGCAGGCCAATCAATCCCTGGTGGCATCTCGGTCCTGCGCGGGTAAAGGATATGCTCCGGATGTATCCCTGCACGAACAATTGGTAGCAACTGCATCATAGCCTCGTAGAGTCGTGCTTGAGTGGAGAACAACTCGACGGCAAGAGCCCGAACAGTGCGATCCAGAGCCTAAGTACGCTGAATCAGAACTCGCGGATCGTAGCGACGAGGCTCGTATGGGGCACAGATAGCTGTGTAGTATCCAGTAGCATCTCCAGTAGGGGCATACGAAATGTATCGAAACTCAGAAGCATCCAAGCTAGCGATGTGCTCTCCTCGGAGACGTGCGACAGCAGAGTAGGCGGCATCATGGACTGCCATCTCAATCGTCACGCCGATACCGTGGAAAAGGTACAGCTCAGTGTCTGAGTCATCCTGCTGATCATAGATGCGAACATCAGCATAGTACTGCTCCTGGTTGAACTCGCGGTAAACCTCGTAGACCATGTACTCAGGGTACCAGCGGTAACCCAGTCTGGTCAGAAGGGCGATCAGGACAGCTGAAAAACTAGGGGCATCTTGAGCCCAAGTGCGAAGCACAAGCTGCGTCGTAGGACGTGGTGGAAACAGACGATCCATCTGAAATAAAGGAAATTCAGGATTGTCATTTGACGATGAGAAGTATAACAGATTTCGAAGAGAAAGGTTAAACAAAACAATGGAAAGGAAAATGATTATCAGACTAATCAGATCAATGACAGGGAATTCGCACAGAAATCCAGCTCTCCGGGTGGACGGAATTTACGAGATCCTAAGTGTCGGCGTTAGTTAATTTAATACACCCGAATAGAAGAGATATTAGAGTCCCAGAGTAAAGACGAGGAATACAAGATCCTAGTACCACCCAGTTGGCGACGTGGGCCCGTAACCCACACAGCCAAGTTAGTAAAAGAGTTTTTAACGACTAGACTCAACTTCGGCCAAGGAATTGGATAGGGGGATACCTAGAGGCAGTCGGCTCTGATACCAACCTGTGACGACCCCGGCTTAATCGTGCACCAATCATACACGCAAATGCACACGATCAAGCCTAAGGACTCACTTGAAGATATCACAACACAACTCTAAAACATAAATAAAGTCATACAAGCTTTATATTACAAGCCAGGGCCTCGAGGGCTCGAATACATAGCTCGATGGCATACAAGTGTCAGCGGAAGCATCAGATATCTGGGTACAGATATAGCAGAGTTACAGATTGGCCTTTAGGAAGGCGGGGCAAAATAAAATACTACGATCGAAAGGCGTAGGCCTCCTACCTAGGACCCTCCGAACCTACTCCTGGTCGTCGGTCGGCTCCTCGTAGTAGTACTCGCCGGGAGGGTAGTAGTAGTAGCCGTAGTCGTCGACAGGGGCAGCTATCTCAGGGGCTCCGTCATCTGGCGGCGACATATGGATATGGGGAGAAAAAGAAAATAAAACAAACGTGAGTACTCATCCGAAGTACTCAGCAAGCAAGGATCTACACTACATATGCAACATTTTCAAAGGAGGGCTGTATATGTGGACTGGGCTGCAGAAATGCCAGAATAGAGGGGAAGGCCTAGTCCTATCGAAGACTAGCATCTTCACCAGTCTTGCAGCATTAGAAGAATGCAGATTAACATAATGTAAAGTAGTAGTAATGTCATCAACCTCGCCCAGAGATTCTTCCTCGACTCCCTGCGAGAAAGCAATCCCAGAGCCATACTATCCATTTCATCTCAAGTCACCTGTTCTAGTTGTACCGATCGGGATACAACTCCGAGTGTCCGTTACAGTAGGACAAGCTATCGATAGATTAGTTCTTCCCTGCAGGGGTGCACCAACTTACCCACCACGCTCGCTTAACTCCGGCCGGACACACTTTTCTGGGTCATGCCCGGCCTCGGCCAAACGACACGCCACAACCCGACCTAGGCTTAAAAGAGATGTCAGCATGCCGGACTAAACCTATGCCCCCAGGGGTCTTGGGCCATCGCCCCGGGAACTCCTGCACGTTACGGGGCCACCGAGAGCAGACCTAGCAACCCCTTATACAAGCGCGGTTGCGTTCCCAGCCCAACTCGGCGTACGCCGCTCCTTACTGACATCAAATAAGCTTCGGCTGATGTATACGACGCAGAACGCCCATACTATGCCCACGTGATGGTTAGTGCTATCAGGCCAGAGGCCCCTCGGATCAAATATCCAAACCGCTAGTGTGTTGGTAGTGCGGTAACGAGCAGAGACTCACGAAAGATGTGACTCCGTCGCCCCGTCTCGAGGACTTGCGGCAAGGGCTAAGAATGCCCGGCCACGCCTCGTATTCATTGCTCGGGCACCGTCCAGGTCCACCCGACTCTCGCAAGACCGTCGGGAACTCAGGTCCACCTCTACGGGGTGGTACCGCCTGTCCCTCCAGTCCTGTAGTACAAGTAACTCTCACGGGTACCCCTTAGGGCCGACCCGTCTTTAGTAACATGGTTCAGTGTAAAGTCATAGTAACAATAGTAACCGTGTGTCTAACACCAAAGGGGAACCCTGAGGAATCACCCTCGATGGAATTCCCTCTGATGTTACCGTCAAGGTGAACGAAGGAGGAATCACCCTCGAGGTTCACTCTTGAGGAGTTGCGCAACGGTGTCGTTATCGGGGGTGGTGTAGGAGGAATCACCCTCGCTGACCACGACCGATTAACTAACCTACAAGGTTATCATCAGAAGTACTGACGAGGTATCACCCTCGGCACTTGATAGTAACCCAGTATTGTCGAGCAACAAGGGGGAAGTGAGGTGCGGTGCCGGGGTCTGCCTTCGATCCCGTTGATCGGGTCTTCTGATGATCCAGCGGGGCAGTCAAGATAAAGTGGGGTCTCTGCTGGGTCTCTACCCAACCTATACTAAACAGTTTAGGATAAGCAGGTAGGTAACAATAGCAGGTTACAATAAACAGGCTATGCAACAGAAATAGGATAACAGCAGCAACAGTAACTTCTAATGCAAGCATAAGAGAGAAGAGAGTAGGCGATATCAGAATGCTCAAAAGGGGGGTGCTTGCCTGGAAGCTCGGCGGTAAGGGTTTGATCGTCAGGAGCGTAGTCGACCTCCGGAGCTACGTCGACGTCGGGGTCTATCGAGAGAGAAGAGGGGGAAGAAACATATAAATGCACAGCAAATAATGCAACACAGAGCATGCTATGCCTAGGATGCAGTGCAGGGTTGCCTAAAGATGCATCTAAGTCATTTTAGTTATTTTAGGATTAACGCGGGATTTATTATCCGGTGGTTATGCACTATTCATATACCGGATACGGATGGAAAGTTATGGGTTCTTCTACGTAGGGGGTTCCGGCATCGAAACAGACGACACGATCAAATTTGTCTCGTCGTTCTGAGCAACTTTCATGTTTTAAGTTTTTCGATCTGAGCTACGGTTTAAAAGTTACGAATTTTCAAAGATTTAAATGATTTTCTGGAATTATTTTTATTTAACAGAAAAGATTTATGATGTCAGCATGACTTAAGGATGACGTCAGCAGGTCAACTGTCGGCTGACTAGGTCAAAACTGACCTGTGGGTCCAGTGGGACCCACATGTCAGTGACAGAGGCTTAACAGAGTTAATTAAAACTAATCCAGAGGGTTAATTAGTGGCTGGCCCCACCTGTCAGCGACTGATTAATTATAAAGTTTATTTATAAAAATGTTTTAACTAAACTAATTACGAGGTGAGGCCCGCATGTCATAGACACAGGGGTGCCCAGTCAGCACGTTGACTGGGTCAACCCAGTCAACGGGGCCCGTGGGGCCCACTGGCAGTGACCCAGGGATGGACCCTAGGTGGTGCCACGTCGGCGGCGTCGCCGGAGTTGCTCCGGCGACCAAATTTCACGGCGGCGCGATCAGGAGGTGGTCGGGTTCGCTCTACAGGCTATCAAAACGCACGCGGCCAGTCGCGTTCGAACGCGGAGACGACGCCGCGTCCAAACGTGGCGGTCTCCGGGCCAGAGGTGGCCGGAATCGACGGCGGCGATGACTGCGGCGGATGACCGGAATCGAGCACAAGTGGCTACGGCGATGTTGGGCACGGGGAAGCTCGTGCTCGAGCTCGCTGGGCTCCTGGGAGCACCAGGAGCACAACCGTGGCCTCAGGCGGTGGTGACAAGGACCACAGCGACGGCCACGAGCTCGCCGGCGGTGGGCAGAGCACGGACGCGGCGGCAGCTAGCTACGGCGCGAGGAGAAGCAAAAGGAGGGGAGCCGGTGACGGAGAAGCTCACCGCGCGGCACGCACGAGGGCCCTTGGGGGTTTAGTAGCTGCAGATGTCGCCGGAGAGGAGGAAGATCACCGGCGGCCGAAGCAAAAGGAACGGCTCGATCCCGGCGTAGCAGGGCTCTCCTGCTCGCGCTCGTGGGCGAGGACGAGGAAGTCGAGGTCGGCGAAGACGACGGACAAAACGTCGGGGCGATGCGTCGACGGTGGCCGCGGCAAACGGCGAGGTGCGGCGGCGATGGCGCTCGGTCGCCGAAGAGAATGGATGGGGGAGAGCGAGGGGAGAGGGGAGAAGTGACGAGGGAGGTCCAGGGGGAGTGAACGAAGCCGGGGCCTTATCCCCTCGTGTCGGTGGGCGTCGGTGGCATCGCGTTGTCGCCGTTCCACCGGCGCTCGCCGGCGTGTCCAGGCGCGTGCCGACACGTCGACGGAGAGAGAAGAAGATGGGCCAACTGGGCCGGTTTCGGGGCACTATGCACTTAGCCCAGTGCACAGTGCCTCGTTTTATTTTTCTGTTTTCTGTTTTGCTTTTTCTTTATTTCTTTTCTGTTAGGTAATTGTTTAGGCTACTTTTGCACTTTTGTAAAATATGATACTTAGCCCAAATATTACAGTGCATTATTACCTTTCACCAAAAACTTGTTTGGACAAAGTAGGATTTTATTTGAATTTGATATTATTATAAATGGATTAAATAGTGCTGTTTTGGTGCTGTTTCATGTAGTTTGAGTCACTTAGCTAACTCAATTATCTTTGTTTATATTTTTATAATTGCTTCTGGATTATTTGTTGTTTAATGAATATTTTTCGAACAGTGTTTGAGCAACTTCACATTTCACTTTTGAATTTTGAGTTGATTTTCAGAATAGAATTTGAATTGAATACTTAACCAAAGTGATTAGGCAAATGCAAATGGAGATGACTTGGCTTACTTAACAGAGTGTCACATGTAGGAGATATGCCCTAGAGGCAATAATAAATGTTATTGATTATCTCCCTGTTCATAATTAGGTTTATGTTCCATGCTATAACTGCTATGGTTCTCGAGTCTGCAAATAAAACGAGGCTCGGAGGAAGACTCATATGCACGTGTGGAATAATAAACGGTAATATGTATTCCTAGTCTGGCCTCTAAGACTAGCTCAAGTATTGCATGATGGTTCTGTTTTCCTGATCATGGGCATGTCTATGCCAGCAATTTTGAGGGCACAGTGTTAGAAGAACATTTGTGTTGAATCGACCCAAATTGATGTTATGCTATGAGTTACATTCGTCACATATTAATGGTTAATAACACAGAGATGGTTAATGTTTGTAAAATTCCTTAGACCATGAGAGTGTCGAGTTTCTTCATACTTGCTTCATGAACTTTGGGGTTTGTTAAACGTCATCCGTAAATGGGTGGCTATTACGGCGGCTTACGGGTTCATGGAAAAGTGTGTCAAGTAACTTGATAGCTCGAGATTGGGATTTGCTCCTCCGACGATGGAGAGATATCTCTGGGCCCTCTCGGTGTTACGGTATCCATCATCGTCTGGCCCGACACTTTGTGATTTGATCACAGGGATGCCGGAACACGGTAACGAGAAAAGAGAACAATACCGGTAACGAGGTAACTGGCATAGTGGACAAGTTGTTGATCCACGGAAATGCCTACATGTCTAACCTCGGGTATTTGTAACATATCGTGAAGCAACAGGAATAGCACACGGCAACTGGAGGTTCACTCGAATATTCATTCGTGTGGGTATAGGGGTCAATATGGGTGTCCACGGCTCCGATGTTGATCATTGATCGGAAGGTGTTCCGTGTCATGTCTATACTTCACCGAACCTATAGGGTCACACGCTTAAGGGTCATCTATCTGCTGAATACTAGACAGGGAGTCTGAGGGAAAATCACCGAAAAGTTTCGGAGACAACGGAAGAGTTCCGGAGAGAGAACACTGAAAAAGTTTCGGTAAAACCGAAAAGTTGTTTCGGATAAAACCATTGATCCAAAAAGGTTTCGGCAAGCACCGGGAATGTTTTGGAGGTTGCCAGATTGGTCTGGTAATTTCTGGAATTTTTCTGGAGAAAAAACCGAAAAAAAAAGTTTCGGAGCTGCCGGAGTTGTTTACCGGGTAAACAAAGATGGTTTTAAATTAAACCACCATACTGGAAATGTTCCAGAGCGCGTCCAGATAATTTTAGAGGGTGCCGGAAATGTTCTGGGACCTTCTGGAATTTTTCAGAAATAATAGTCGCGGAAAACATCTTGTCCCAGCGTGAGGGGACAAGATCCCACGGATCGTGGGGGCTGTTTTTGGGCTGTTTTTGGGGGGGCCCCCTTTGGGAGCAGCCCCCTTGTGGCTGGACAAAATGTTGGGGGGGCCCCCATGGTGGGGGGCAGCCCCCACAAATGGTGGAGAGTGTTGGGAGGAAGGTGGAGCCCCATGGGGGAACACCATGGACAAGGGAACATGTTTTTCCCTTGTTTGGTGGGAACATGTTCTCCTTGTTTTGTGGGAACATGTTTTCCCCATGTTTAGTGGGCTGAATTTTCAGCCCCCTCCACCCCTTCCACCACTATATAAGGAGGAGGAGAGGTGCTCTCCAACTCCACTCCAACTCTCTCACACAAGCCATGCATGATCTGGCATTCTCTCTCCCTCCCACGAAATAGTTTCGTAGTGCCGAAAGGCTGTCTGGGTTCCGGTGGGAACTAGTTCTGGACGGCGAAGCCCTGCCGGATAGATGGCACCGTATGTGTGCAACCCCGTAGAGAGGTCGTAGTTTCGTCCTTTTGCCCGAGGGGCTGTTCGAGTGTCCTCCCGAAGGGCTGTCCGAGTGACGGTCCGAGTTCTGTGAGTCCTCCCGAAGGGCTGTCCACGACACCGTCCGGGGGACTGTCCGACCACCTCCCGGAGGGCTGTCCGAGTGGCGGATGAGGGAGTACATCCTCGCGGTTGGGAGGTTGTAAATCCTAGCTGCGGGGATCTGCACCGACGATCGTCATCGACTCTACTTCCGCTGCGCTACGAGTCGGTAACGAAAATGATCAAACCTTATGCAGTCTCCATAGTGGTCCTGGGCTGGTGCGTAGGTCGGAAAATTTTTGTTTTCTACTACGTTCCCCAACAGTGGCATCATGAGCCGTGCTATGCGTAGATGCAGGTTGCGATCTAGAATACATAGAGATGTATGGGTGTTGCACAATATAATTAGGTAGTAGATGAGTTCTATTACTGAAAATTATTTGTGCGGGTAGCAGATGAAATCTGTTACCCGATGTTCTTGTTGCTTCCCTTGAATTTGCGTAGTCCTGATCTTGACAGCATTGTGGAATCTCACAAAGTTCTGGCAATCCGCAATCCTTTCATGCTGCTCCTGAGTATGCTGATTGACAGATCAACGAAGTGCTAACAGTTCTTTGGGTTCCACTTTAGTTAAAGAAAGATGGATGTTTCGCAGACGAAAGGGCAATGCAGATATGATCTGCACGGGGGTCATGCGTATGACGAAGTTCAGTATGGGGCTTGAGATTTTATTATCTCGTGTTTCATACACCCCTCGTTGTTAATCTAGCGACTTGAATTATCATACTTGATGATGGACGTTGGTAGCTTTGGTTTGTTTCGAAACCTTAGAAGCCACGAAAAACAAGTTTTTGCATGAACCGATTAGAGACGTCTAACTTGGTTTTGCAGGAGGGTTTGCATGTGCTTGTGATGTGGTATAGCAGTGCTCATAATAATTTGATTATGTATGAGATGACTATATAATGTAAATTGATTAACATGACCTGCGTGTCATGATTCGGCATGATGGCTGGAGCCATATGATTGTCACTTTATTGACCTGCGTGTCAACCTTAAGTAATGCATTATTTTATTAGCTATAGAGATAGCAATATTATCTGGTGCATCGACAAGGTGGTGGCAATCTTCGCAATGGTGAACACCGACGCGAATGCCGAAGACGAAGGAATGAAAGACTTCTCCGTCGGAAAGGGCTATACCATATCATGCTATTATGAATTGCCTGAGATGTTTATCCATTATGATGCACCCTTTTTGATTGCGCGGTAGTCGCCTTTTATTAGGGTGATCTCTCACAAAAATATCAAGTAGTTAGTGTTCTCCCAAGTGTAGCACCGTCACGGCACCTAACTTTTCGGGGTGCGCCATGTCCACATGGGTACGAACGATTAGAGAAGTGTGAGGCGGGTGAGGTCGGACCTCGCAGCAAGATCACTTGGTTGTCTTGACGTTCTGGCTTGATCGTCCTGAGCTCGGAACACGCCCATCGAAAGATGAACAGGAGTCACATAGAGATGTGATCGGCATGTTTGCCCACCAAATTGAAATTCTCGTCATCAGTGATGTCCACATCAATGGCGTTGAATTGAAATGTGGATCTTGTATCACTCACAATCAATTATGAGAGATATTGATTTGAGTGGGAGCGCACTGTTGAATTAACTTGTTTAATTCTCAGTGCAATTAATTTTGAACACTGTCTAAAGTGTGATTTGCATAATAGTTGTAGAATAATGGCTCGCGTTTCCACCTTCCCTATTAAAATTGAATAGCTGTTAAATATCTGGTTAAAACTTTACGGTTGGCAACGTAATGTGAGGATTGTCCTCAAGAGTGCCGAGAAGGACTTTGTCCTATCACATACTTTCGGTATTCTCTCGCTTATGCTATGGATCATGTGACTCTCGTCCTTCGATCCAAAAGCTGGAATTCCATTTCAGTCAAGTGCAATATGTTTGCTTCCATGAGACCCGAACTTCGAAAGTTTGGATAGTTATGTGATATTCATGGAATCTGAAAATCATTTTTAGAGACAGACAAAGGCTAAAAGATATGAGATATCCAAAGAAATGTTTGTTTGCAAACTATTAGTAAAGGAGTTTACTATGCATTAGACTGATAAGAGAGGGATCCAGAAGAACGCCTGTCATATGATGAAAGGTGAATAAAACAACAACTTAAAGAGAAAGGAAGTGTCCGAAGGGTGTCAGTGAAACTTTCACGCCTAGGAAGTCCAGGGCTGATGCCACTCTTAAGTTGTGTGCTTCTTCTGAGAGTAGGAGAAATACTAAAAGTTAAACTGTTAGAAGTATAAAGGCAATGAGAAAGAAGACTGGAATATCCAGCTCATGTATGAATGTCATACAAGTTTTTGATGTATAGAAGGCTGGTCAAAGATATAGTTCTTGGGAATTATGATTAAATTGTTAATCACTGATTCTTGGGTATTGTGAGTTAATCACAAAGATACCCGCTCGATTGCATTCTGTTGCAACTCGATGTAAAAACTACTATGGCCTGAAAGACTAGCCAGGAATGAGGTTTAGGTATACACAGGGAACATAGTAAATGTTACTGTACCTTCCATCGGTGTATTACCGTCTGTGTTTATTTTCCTAATTCAATTAGAGTTTTACACACTCTAGCCCATTGCATAAGTTATCTTGCAAGAAGGTTGTTCATAAGAGAACTTTTGATGTTCGGTGTTATGAATAACATAAGGGCCATACTTTCATTATGAATGAGATGTATGTTATGAATATTGATAATAATACATTACCTCAGTATTAACTTTGATAATTCATTTTAGAGTTTTACACACTCTAGCCCATTGCACAATGTTTGTTGCAAAAGGGTTGTTCATAGAAGAACAATTGCTGTTCAGTATTATGAATAACATGAGGGCCATACTTCCATCATCGATGGGACGTATGTTATGAATATTGATGGTAATATGATACATCCATAACACTGACGCTAAATGTCATAAGACTAAAAGAATACCACACAAGTGTGGCACTGCATTTGGTCACATTGGAGAAACCCGCATGGAAAATTCCATTATGATGGATTTTGAAGTCGTTTGATTTTGAATCACCTGACACTTGCAACTTTCCTCCGAAAAGTGAAGTGACTGAAATACCGTTCACAGGCCATAAGGAACGAGCAAAGAACTTATTGGTGATCATACATTTTGATGTATGTAGTCCGATAAATGTTGCTGCAAGTAGTGGATTTATCTATCTTCAGAAATGACTCAAGTAGATATATGGATATTTACTTGATGAGACGTAAGTCTGGATCTTTTGAAATCATTTGAAAGGTTTTCAAAATGAAGTAGAAGTTATTGTAACAAGAAAATTATGTTTCTACAATTCGATTGCAGAAAGAAATATTTGAGTTACAAGTTTAGCGAATGTCTGATGCGTTGTGAAAGGGGTTTCATAACTTGCACCTCCCGGAACACCACTGCAAGTGGAAAGTCCGTGAAGATGTAATCGAACCATTTATGACATGGTAAGATCAAAGATGACATAAATAAATTTGCCATTATCCCTTTTAAAAGGTGATGCTTTAGAGACTGCGGCTTTTACACTGAAAAGAGCTCCATCAGGTCTGTTGAAATGACACCATGGTATGGTACGCCCAACCATGTTATATCTTTTCTTAACATTTGGAATATGGGGCTTGTGTAAAAGGTTACAAACCTATTCCAAATCAGACAAGTGCTACTTTGTAGGTTATCCCAAGTCATTGGGTATTCCCCCACCACTATACCGAGGCAAAAGTTTTTGCCACAAAATGGTATGCTTTTTGAAGAAAATGGTTCTTTGAAAAAGGTGAGTGGGAGAATTGTGCAACTCGACGAGATAAACAGTATCTTCGCCATCAGATCAAAGGAAAGAGACCTTGGAAGTAATTCCGGAGTTTCCTACTGCGACTGATACGGAAGTCTCTACAATAAAATGTATGGACTTCGATCGAACTTGCAGCTGAACCACGTAGGCAAGGCTCGTGCAAACCTCTCAGGTGCGCAAACGAGATATTGTTGTTAGACAACAGTATACCTACGATACACAAGGAAGCGTTGATGGGCCCTAACTCCGGAATTGGCTAAATGCCAATACAATCCGAGATAGTTTCCATATAAGTGATTCAAGATTAAAACCTTGATACACCTTTCGGAAGACTTAGAGTCTGACGAATATTTATGGAACTATAACTGATATGAATAAAAATGTTTTATCCATAAAGCTCGACTTGTTGCAATATACAAGTTCAAGGAGTTGACTACGATGAGGTTGCTTCATCGTAGCGATGCTTAAATTCGGTTCGGGTTGAACTAGCAATTAATACATATTTCATATCATGAGATATAAAACAATGGATGACAAAAGGATTTCCATCTGATGGAAATGAAACCAAGGACTTGCATGTGTTACAGTCCAAGGTATTTTGTCAATCCAGAGGATGCTAGTAAGTATGCAAACTTCAGAGTTCCAGCAATGGACAGAAGAGAGCAAAATGGAGTTGGAATCTTTGTGTTTTGATGAAATGGTTAAAAGGAGTTTTGACTTCATCAATGGATAACGAAGATGCTTGTAATTCAAGAAAGTAAGTGGGAGCCTAATAACATTTCTAAAAACCTTGTGTGCTTGACACATTGTTAATTGGAAATAAAATTTCTTGACACGAATTAGGACTTCATTTGAAAATAGTTTTTTCGATGAAGTGCTTGGGCTAAATAGCCTTGATATTAGGCATGATAATCTATGGAGATAGATTTACCTAATGGGGCTAAGCAATGAATACATATTGACAAGATGCTAAAATCTTTTAGCATTAAAAGGCCAAGGAGTTATTCTTGCCGAAGTCACATGGAAAGAGTTTTTGCAAGACTCGGTGTCCCAAAAACACTGATGAGCAAAATACATGATGGGGATTCCACACACTCTTGTGTTTGGATTAATCATGTATTCCATGGTATGTATAACAACCAGATATGTCCAATACTCCCAAAGTTGTTGCGAGTATAGATACCAAAGTGATCAAAAGTATTGATCAAGGGACAACAGTGAAAAAGGGTCATTGAGTACTATAGTAGCACTGATGACAAGTTTTCTCGCAAGTAGAGATCATGAAGAGTTCGTTGTAAAAGGTTACATCGATACAGTCTTCATCATTTCTCCATGCGATTTTCGATTTAAATTGACGGTTTTGTGTAACACACAATATGGTGGCACAGTTAGTTGGAATTTGTTTAAACAAGTTACTGTGGCGAATTCTATAACAGAGGCAAAGTATGTTGCCGCTTTTAAAGCGACAAAGAAGATGTTGAATCATATAGTTCATTCATGAACTTAGTATGGTTCCAAGATGGCTTTTGTCAATGGGACACTACTGCAAGTAGTTGCTCCATAACTCAGTCTGAGGAATCCAGGTTCGACCTGTGATTCGCATACATATCAAGCCAAGTCCACACAAAATATGACTTTTGTGAAAGCGTGAAAACGCGAGGATATGCAAAGATACACACGGAGCTGAAGTCGTCAGATCCGTTGAACATTCAGGCTATACCACAAGCGAAGCATATTTACACCGGTGTGCCACAGGTGTAAAGTGCATTAGCATTAACTAGATTATTGACTCTAGTGCAAGTGGGAGTCTGTAGGAGATATGCCCTAGAGGCAATAATAAATGTTATTGATTATCTCCCTTTCATAATTAGGTTTATGTTCCATGCTATAACTGCTATGGTTCTCGAGTCTGCAAATAAAACGAGGCTCGGAGGAAGACTCATATGCACGTGTGGAATAATAAACGGTAATATGTATTCCTAGTCTGGCCTCTAAGACTAGCTCAAGTATTGCATGATGGTTTTGTTTTCCTGATCATGGGCATGTCTATGCCAGCAATTTTGAGGGCACAGTGTTAGAAGAACATTTGTGTTGAATCGACCCAAATTGATGTTATGCTATGAGTTACATTCGTCACATATTAATGGTTAATAACACAGAGATGGTTAATGTTTGCAAAATTCCTTAGACCATGAGAGTGTCGAGTTTCTTCATACTTGCTTCATGAACTTTGGGGTTTGTTAAACGTCATCCGTAAATGGGTGGCTATTACGGCGGCTTACGGGTTCATGGAAAAGTGTGTCAAGTAACTTGATAGCTCGAGATTGGGATTTGCTCCTCCGACGATGGAGAGATATCTCTGGGCCCTCTCGGTGTTACGGTATCCATCATCGTCTGGCCAGACACTTTGTGATTTGATCACAGGGATGCCGGAACACGGTAACGAGAAAAGAGAACAATACCGGTAACGAGGTAACTGGCATAGTGGACATGTTGTTGATCCACGGAAATGCCTACATGTCTAACCTCGGGTATTTGTAACATATCGTGAAGCAACAGGAATAGCACACGGCAACTGGAGGTTCACTCGAATATTCATTCGTGTGGGTATAGGGGTCAATATGGGTGTCCACGGCTCCGATGTTGATCATTGATCGGAAGGTGTTCCGTGTCATGTCTATACTTCACCGAACCTATAGGGTCACACGCTTAAGGGTCATCTATCTGCTGAATACTAGACAGGGAGTCTGAGAGAAAATCACCGAAAAGTTTCGGAGACAACGGAAGAGTTCCGGAGAGAGAACACTGAAAAAGTTTCGGTAAAACCGAAAAGTTGTTTCGGATAAAACCATTGATCCAAAAAGGTTTCGGCAAGCACCGGGAATGTTTTGGAGGTTGCCAGATTTGTCTGGTAATTTCTGGAATTTTTCTGGAGAAAAAACCGAAAAAAAAGTTTCGGAGCTGCCGGAGTTGTTTACCGGGTAAACAAAGATGGTTTTAAATTAAACCACCATACTGGAAATGTTCCAGAGCGCGTCCAAATAATTTTAGAGGGTGCCGGAAATGTTCTGGGACCTTCTGGAATTTTTCAGAAATAATAGTCGCGGAAAACATCTTGTCCCAGCCTGAGGGGACAAGATCCCACGGATCGTGGGGGCTGTTTTTGGGCTGTTTTTGGGGGGGGGGCCCCTTTGGGAGCAGCCCCCTTGTGGCTGGACAAAATGTTGGGGGGGGCCCCATGGTGGGGGGCAGCCCCCACAAATGGTGGAGAGTGTTGGGAGGAAGGTCGGGCCCCATGGGGGAACACCATGGACAAGGGAACATGTTTTTCCCTTGTTTGGTGGGAACATGTTCTCCTTGTTTTGTGGGAACATGTTTTCCCCATGTTTAGTGGGCTGAATTTTCAGCCCCCTCCACCCCTTCCACCACTATATAAGGAGGAGGAGAGGTGCTCTCCAACTCCACTCCAACTCTCTCACACAAGCCATGCATGATCTGGCATTCTCTCTCCCTCCCACGAAATAGTTTCGTAGTGCCGAAAGGCTGTCTGGGTTCCGGTGGGAACTAGTTCTGGACGGCGAAGCCCTGCCGGATAGATGGCACCGTATGTGTGCAACCCCGTAGAGAGGTCGTAGTTTCGTCCTTTTGCCCGAGGGGCTGTTCGAGTGTCCTCCCGAAGGGCTGTCCGAGTGACGGTCCGAGTTCTGTGAGTCCTCCCGAAGGGCTGTCCACGACACCGTCCGGGGGACTGTTCGACCACCTCCCGGAGGGCTGTCCGAGTGGCGGATGAGGGAGTACATCCTCGCGGTTGGGAGGTTGTAAATCCTAGCTGCGGGGATCTGCACCGACGATCGTCATCGACTCTACTTCCGCTGCGCTACGAGTCGGTAACGAAAATGATCAAACCTTGTATGCAGTCTCCATAGTGGTCCTGGGCTGGTGCGTAGGTCGGAAAATTTTTGTTTTCTACTGCGTTCCCCAACATCACAGTGGCTATTACACGGGGGTGTTACACCCTGTCCAGTACGCATGGTCCAGGCTGCCCTAAGATCTTTGAAGACCAACGATGATGGGGGATGTATACTGCTACCATGTTCTTTAAACAGATGTCCCAACATGCCGCAGACCGCACACCAGTCAGGAAGTTTCTCATATTTAACCCTGTATATTTGGCACTTCCCTTGCCTTATCATCGAGACTGCATTCTTCAGCGGCTTATTGACATTGATCCGAACCCAGGCGCGGTGGAAGTTACCCGCGAAATCTTGCGATTTGGGTTCAGCATATAGGACCTTGCCCACCTTTGATGCTAGAGATGGCACAAGATGAGCATACAAGGGTGGGACGTCATGGATTTGCACCCATATCTCGATAGTATCAAGCTGGACTGTCGACGGCTTCGCCAAGCCATCATACGGTTTTAGAATAACAGCATCCCCCCGGAAGTGCCACGGACCATCCCGTGTTACTCTTTCCCAATCTCCCAGGCACGAAAACTGCACCGTGTACAGATTATCTTCCAGAGGTTTGAACTGAACTTCCTGAGCGAGATCCCATGCCGCTCGCATGTTCTTGAAGAACCAAAATTGGCTGTAGGTTTTGGCCGAGTGGACCCTAACCAGCGCTATCCATCGCGCCGCCTCAGCTGGAGCCTCCTTCTCATCGAACACCACGTCGTCGAGATCCTCCTCCTGAAGACCAAGTTCCTTCATCAGTGCTGCCACATCGTCTGGCTCCGTAGGCCCCCTCGAGGCCGACCCCGAAGCTCCATCCGATGCCATGAACTCTCGAACCCTAGCCCGATCAAAAAACGTCACGGACCTTGCAGGAAACCCTAGAACCCCCCCCCCCCCCCCCCCCCCTCCCCTAGCCCCGCCCTAGACCAGCGAGCGCCGCGACGCCCCGATCGAAGAGAGAAGGCCGGGGATCGTGGCGGAGACAGGGAAGAGCAGATCTCAATGGCGGCGATCACGATCGCCCCGAGGGGAAGAAACCCTAGCGTTTTTTTTTTTTTGCTACTACTCTCAAGGGCCCAGCCCAGCCAAATATTACTTCACAGCCCAATCCTTCGCTCCATCCATTGTTTCAGACTTTCAGAGAGAGAGACACAGGCAGTGACCACCCTCGCGAGCCGCCCACCATGTCTCCTGTAGCCGCCGCCGGCCACCGGCCGCCGGAATCTCTTCATCGCGCCGTGCCGCCGTCCTCGACGAAGACCAGCCGACCTTCCCTAATCCGAACGACGGTGCTCATCCCTCCCCAACGCCGCGCCCGGTGGCATCCCCGTCTGATCCGGCGGCAACGGCGAGGCCGTGGATTAGGGGGCTTGGTCGGCCTCTTGCTCGCCGGCGACCAGCATCTGGTCAACGGTTCCAGGCTCCGGCGCAGTTCGGCCGCCTCCGCTGCTGCTACTCTGCTCTGAAAGTCCGAAGGTTGGTTGTATTCAGTTTCAGACTTTCAGTTTTCAGATTTCAGACTTTAGCTAGATGCCTAGCCGTAGGGTGTAGAGTGTAGACTGTAGTAAATTGTTTATCTAGTACGTCCGTCCCAAATTACTTGTCATAAATTTGTCTAGATAGGGATGTATCTAAGACAAGTATTTTTGGACGAAGGTAATATTTGATTACTGATTCATAGACTTTAGCTAGACGCCTAGCTGTAGGGTGTAGACTTTAGTACTTGATGTAATGGTGTATGAAACATATGAACCTTTGTGGTATGGTCAAACATGTTTGATGTTTCTGGTATTGGTCTTGAAAAAATTCATGTCAATTTAAGCACATGTTTGGCAGCTATGGTCTGTTCAATTTGGCAAAATCAAATTTTAGTTCAAGATTTGATTTTTTTTTGAAAAATCCAGAAAAAATATAGTAAATACTACATGTTACCAGTAGTAATCTGGGAAATTTTGAGCTAATTTAGACAAATGGATTAGAACATAATGGTTATTTTGCTAAAAAAATGGTTCAAAATTTATTTATTTTAAAAAAAATTGTACTAGTAAATACTACAAGTTTCCTGTAGTAATATGGGGAAGTTTGAGTGTATTTTGATAAAAGGTTTGGGAGATAATGACTATTTAGCTAGACGGATCCAATTTTTTGTTCAAAATTTGTTATTTTTAAAAAAAATCAGAAATTTTCTAGTAATTACAACATGTTTCCAGCAGTAATCTGAGAAAATTTCAGCTTATTTGGACAAATGGATTAGGAGATATGTTTTTATCTTTTAACGGGCATTTAGTTTTCTCGCGAACTTTGAGCTCACCCTCCGTTTTCTTCCTGGATTCTCCGTCGGTTGGGAGGTGGGGAAGACCATGGTCGACCTCGCCGCCGGTGTAGATAGGGCTGTAGTGGTAGGTTCTCCTAGCATCGGTGGTCGAGCAGTGGCGATGCTGATGGGTTGGAATGAATCCCTCTGGCCCGTTCCCCATCGTGGCGGCGCTCACTCCGGCGAGGCTGTGGGGCTAAGGAAGCAGGGTTCCACCGGGCCGGTGATGCCGGATGCATGGTGGAGGTGTACAGGAGTCGATCGGATCTGGATCTGTTCCATCCGCTGTAGACGATCAGTGGCTGAGGTGCGGTGGTGGGCGAGGTGGTTGGAGATGTCGTTCTTCGCCGGCGACGGTCGACGGCAGCGCCAGATCCGGGGTCAGAGGAGCACGGGGATGTTCCCAGCCGACGCGCCGGAATCCGTCCTTGGTTCCCATCCGTTGGGACGAGACCTATATGCGGCTCACAAAGCCCTTCGATGGCGATGTTGCTCCTCTCACCCTTGGTTGCATGGCTGACGGCTCTTCCAGGCGATGGCTACGGCGGAGTTCGTGCAGGCGTGCTCGAGAAAGGAGATGAATAGGGACCCAGGGACCTGTTTGCGATTTCTGTTTTCTTCAGGGCGCTCTGTCTGAGTTTGTGGGGACAACTGTTCTGGTCGTTTCAGGTGTAGTATGTGTATGTGAGTGCTTTCTCAAAAAGAAAAAAAATACTATGCCAAGCCGAAGGAAAAAAGAAAAAGTATAGTGCTTGCTTTCACTGTCAAAATAAAAAAGAGTAGAGTGATTGCTGGCTGGATGAGATGGAGCCAGCTGGTCTTGTCTGATGAGAGGAGTGATTAAGCTGCACCGTCCTCCATCGGCTGGCACTGTCCTCCACCTACCTGCATCTTCGTCTTCATCACCCACTTGACTTGTGGCCTCTCCATTCCATCCACTTCCACACCAATTGCGCTAGACCACCACACCACGCCACTATACACGGGATGTCGTCGGACAACGCCGGCAGCTCGCAGCTGAGGCTGAGCGGCTTCAGCTCCCACGCCTCCATCCCCAGCACCACCCCTCCACCTGCTCGCGTGCCTTCCCTCTCCCTCAGCATCTGCACCGGCGGCGCCGGCAGGGAGGAACAGCTGGCCGTCAGCAGCGAGGAGGGCCACAGGAGTGTCCAGGCGAGGAAGAACAAGCAATCAACTTTGCGGTCCAGGGCGAGGAAGAAAGCCTACACGCAGGAGCTCGAGAAGGAGGTCCAAGGGCTCCTCCAGGACAACCTCAAACTCAAGAGACAGGTGCAAGCAAGTATGCCTTATTCTTCTTCTTCATCTTCTTCTTCTTCCACCTCTCTTTCATGTAGGTGCCGTATGCCAAGCAATTTCGTCAATTAACTCAACCCCCTGTTTCTTTCTCCATCTTTTCAGCTTCAGTCAGAGATTGCTGCACTCGTTGGCCAGCAGCCAAGCAACAAGCAGAGCAGCCCACTAAGGCAAGTAGTTATTCTGCTAAAATTACTACTTCATTCATGACTCGTTGATTATACAACTGCATCAAGATCTTTGTTGATCCTCTGTTGATTTCTGTTTGTCCTCGTAATATGTTTGTTGATGGAATCAGTCTATTTTGAGAGGAACTCATGTAAAGGCATGAGCGTATTGTCTTGACTGATATTCCAGTGGTCCTATCATTGATTCTATATTGGTGTCACTACGACAAACGTATTGTACCGGTCACAGTTCAGGAATGGGACTGTCTGAGTTCTCCGTTGGGGACGACACTTGTTCCGAACAGGGTATCAGTGATGGATCCATCGGAGCGATCGATACCAGTAAGTCAAGTTGTCGTGCCTCAGGGGGACCAAAGGGCTCTGCTCTTCTGGAACCCATGTGGTTCTCGTCGAGGCTGTTGATGTCGGAGTACACCTCTTAAGAGTGTAAAAGTGTGAAATTTCACCCCTGTGACTCCCGGGTTGGGAAACTTGCAGTCATGGGTGATACCAATAATTTCCTTGTCAGTCTCCCTTAAATCAGACTGTCGTTCATTTTGCTCATTTTCATTGCATCATTCCAATAATTATTATCTTGTTTGTTCTCCTTTAAATACAATTAACCCGTTGTTATGGTATTCATATTCTTAAACTCTTCTTTGTTGAATAGTGAAGTATCTATTTGTTGAGTATGACCTGTCATACTCACCCTTGCATTTTTATGTTTTTGGATGCAGTCATCCGTAAGCAAGCACGTGCAGAAGATGTCGTCATCCAGAATTAGGCTGGAGCAGTGGGTGGGAAACAACTAGAGAATAATTCATTAGAGCCATTTGTATATGTAAATAAGATTTTAAAGTAAATATATCAGCTTTTATGATCCACTACTGGTTTATGTCTGCTTAATGCCTTGCGTGACTATAGGCCTCCTGGTCTATAGGCGCGCGACGGGCTGTGTCGCCTAGGCCCGGTCTTGGGCGTGACAATACATCTAGTAGTTGTGGTGCCTTAGTGTGTGTGTGGCGTTATGCCGGTTGGGAGGGCGGTCGGAGCATGCGGGTTGTCTCTGGCGCATGGTGGCTATTGTTTTTCTTCTCGCGGCGCTCCAATGGCTGGAGCTAGATGCTGAAAGGAGAAGATCCACCAGCATCTCCTTCAATAAGCTCATTGTCGACCTGGATCTGGAGGCTGATGCTCAGCTTCTTTTGCATTCTTCATGCCACCGTGGAGGAGGGAGGAGAGATGTGGAAGGTATGAGCATGGTTTTCCTTTTCCATCGAGCACGGTTCGTCCCGATGTTGAAGATCTTAGTTCGCGGCTCAAGCTGAAGAACAGGACCGAATTGCAATAAAAAATGTGATCTGGGGTCCTCCTTGTGGAAGTCTGGGTCTAGTGTGTTATTTTCTTTTACTTTTGGGCCTTGATTTAAATTGCATTGAACAACCGCTTTGACTTAATACGGTGTTGGGTCCTTCCGAATCCTTCTTCGGGCCAGTTCACATTATTCTGGAGAATCTCAAGCACAAAAGAACTCAACCGCCCACATTCATTCATTGTTTGTTCAGTTGTGGAATTTAACCGTGGAGCTAGCGCAATTGAGATTTAGAGTCCCATGCGTGAAACTAAAGAGGTTTTTCAGTCCACTGATCTGCCAGCCAGAACCTAGGACACTTCACACACAATTTGGCACAGCTAGACTGAAAATACTGCTTGTCAAGAACACAGACCCCAGTATAAAATATATTTTTTCTATATGTTGGTAAGGTCCGGTCATCCGCTTCTGTGCTTGCAGTTCTGCATAACTAGGGGTGCAAGTCTGAGTACAATGCACTTTCATAATTGAATCAAAAGCGTCGATACATGAAAATCTATATACGATATTTATGACGTCCGAATATACATGAAAAATCGCGTTCCCTTCTATCATATACCTCCCTACCAATAGATAGAGACAAATGAGAATAACCGAACCACGTCTACAAAATGCCAGTACCATGCAGCTGCTCCAAAAACAACGTGATGCTTCTTGGTCAGATGACCAAGATATTGGCGAATACCACATATGATCAAGAAAAGAGTACCTATAATCACATGAAAACCATCAAATCCAATTGCTAAGAAAAGGAAGATTCAGGAAAACATGGAATACGTAGACGTGTTTCTTGAACAAACAAGATACGGGTGGAGAAGGGAAAGTTAGCAAAGTTAGACAAGAATGGAATGGGCATAGAAATATGTATTGATGTATCAAATCGGCTAATGCTCCCAGGTTGATGCAATGTATTGCACCAGTTGATTGGAGACTTTATTATTGGTATATCGATCAGTCCGGTACAGATTGAAATAGGAGCCGGTTTGACAGGAGATTTTGACGTAAGAAAATTCTCGAGAATCTGGCAAAAGAACTCGATTTTGACGTAAGAATCCTCGAGAATCTGGCCATGATTCTGGAGAATCTGAAGCACAAAAGAACTTAGATTTTGACATAAAAATCCTTGAAAATCTGGCAACAAACCTAGAGTAACTCAAAATCGGCCGAAACTCCTGGACCTGGTCCTGCGGCCCCTCTATTCTCTTCAGGGACATGGAGTCGGCCCAATGGTCAATTCCGAGTGGCCTCATGTCCCATTGGGCAACATGGTTTGACCCATTTTAATACTAGACTAGAAATGGACGTGTGTTGCCGCCATTTCCTCTGTAGTGTTTGTCTATTTGCTTGCCTATTTGCTTGCAGGCCCATTTATGTCATTGTTTTCGTGGTTTTGGCGGGGGTTGGCTACAATGCGAGATCCATTGAAAACATATACATGGTTGATAAGTGAGTTCATGCTTTCATGTATGGACAACTACCACCAGCTTCGGCCCAGTAAACGTGACTGATTTGGCCGAAAACACCCTATATACAAATGGCAGTGCTCTACTTTGCATGTTTCACTTCGTCTTCATGTAGTATCCTCTTCTCCTAGTCGCACCTGGTTCTTGGGTCTGTGACGGGTCTGCGACAATGGCGTGCTCTCCAGTCAACTATTTTGGACACCAGCGGCAAGAAGGCGACACAACTATTTTGGACACCATTGTGAAGGTACCCTCGAACGTGAGCACAACCACACAAGGAAGTGTAAACGACACCCCACTCATGCTGCCCACAATGTGCTAGATTGTCCTCCCTCTCCGATATGCAACACAATGACAAAATGACATGCAATCCAGAACACCCCGAACGACCAATTCGGGTAACGGAGAGGTGTAGACAAAAGGGGTAAAATATGATGTACATGGCCACATGAACCCACAACCCAGAGCGTTGGGAGCTCCCTAGAAATAGGGAGCTTAGAAGTTGAAAATACAAGTACCACTCACAACTTGAGTTAAAATATGAAAAACTTCCATATTGATGAGTCCCTTTAGTAATCCGGTAACCAGATAGCAAAAACGATTCTCGCCTTTTCCCCCAAAGGTGACCCTGAGTTATGAACCCACGAGAGGACGTGCACCTTGAAGACAAGGGTTTCTAACAAGCTTTTGCAAGAGTATTAAATTCCAGTTTTTAGATCAGATCGTAATCAAGTTGCAACAAAGAACACTTATAATAAAAAGTAGGCGTGCGTATGAGGACTTAATTCTTACAACCATATACTTACGAACGAGATCATTGTGATATTAATTTGTGCCCTGGAAGACACCCGTCTAGATGTGCTTGCAACATATCGAAGTGTGGGATGTGTCCAAATTACGTCTTGACCGGAACACGCCCTGCATCAAGAGTTAGTTGTCCAGCAGAAGACTCTATCCGTCGTGCGGGTTGCCTCAATAATTAGGATAGAATCAGACAAAAGTATTGGGTGTTTAATGACTACACCTCTTGTATCCCCAGAGATAGGATTCACGCTGCCGTACTAAATCTTTCTGTCACTGGTGTTCAGAATAGCACTTCACGTTCTCCCTGCCCTTAGCCTCCTCGTGGCTCGAACTCCATGATCCTGGGTACCTGTAGGGTCGAAGAACGCGAGAGGGATAAGAGACAACTACGATGCAATTTTATTTCACACATACGAGACGTTAGTTCAAAGTCATCCCATCGATCCCTTCAACAAATACATATGGTTTCATGGCTATACTTACAACCCGTGACCTTGCCGAACTACTCACACATGGCGGTCGGTTCGCAAGAAGAAATCATTGAAAAATACATGAAGATGAATGTTTTATTAATAACATGTCTTACAATGGTTGCCAGATGCGATACACGATTACAAATTATGGCTAACTCGGAGATGAATATTGCGGTGATGGTGATGGTGGTGGCAATGGAGGTGAGATGAGAAATGGCGGCGGCTAGGGTTTGTGGATGCTACTGGTGACGAAGATGGAGGTTTCGTGATGCTCTGATCCGATTCAGGTATTGACTCTTTAATGAAAGTTGCAGGGTTGGATGCCACAGTTTCGTGGGCACCTGGTACGAGAGCTGGTACGAGACGCCATCTTGGGCTCTGGATTACTTCCTACGCCACCCACTTGATCTCTCTTATCTCCTCTTTGCTCCTTTCCATATATTTGCTTGATCTAGTCCATGTATATCCCATTTTCTTGTGGAAACAAAATTAAGAGAGGATTTTGGAATCCTTTGCATTCATTAGTTATTAGTACGACTATCGGACCGTTAAAGCATTGCTCTAGTGAGGAAAAGAATGGTGGAGACCAATGAGTCCTCGAAAAAGTGGGGATGAGGTCCATGAGACCGTTCTAAAAAAGAGGCCAAAAAAGAGCCCATGAAAAAAAGAAAAAAAGAAAACAAAAATGAGAGAAAAAGAGAGAAGGGGCATGCTACCATCCTTTTACCACACTTGTGCTTCTACCATGTTCTTCATATAGAGAGTCTCCATGATTTGTCACTTTCATATACTAGTGGGAATTTTACATTATAGAACTTGACTTGTATATTCCGATGACGCCCTTCCTCAAATGCTCGAGGTCTTCATGTTCAAGAAAATTGGATGCACACCCACTTAGTTTCATAGGGAGATTTCATACACTTACAGCTCTAGTGCATCCATTGCAGGACAATCCCTACTCCTCGCATCAATATCGATTGAAAGGCGTCTCCATTGTCTAACGATCCGCTGAGTTGATGTGAGACTTTCTCTATTTTTGTCTTCTCTTGAACCCCTACCATCGTTCTCTATTCCACTAAAGTGCTAAGTCCATGGCTCACGCTCATGTATTAAGTGAAGTTGAAAATGCTGAAGCGCGTGAAAAAGTATGATACAATTGCTTGGTTTGACACCGGGGTGCTCATGATGCATATTTTATGCTAGGAAAACTAAGCATGCTAAGCTATATAATTTTGTAGGGATAACATTCTTTAGCATTGTTTATTTTGAAGGGCATAATTGTTTGTTATTATTCCTGAGTATTGATGTCTTTATATCAAATTGATAGACTATTGCCTTGAATCACACGTATCTTAATATTCATGCCATAATTAGATTACATGATCAAGATTATACTAGGTAGCATTCCACATCAAAAAATATCTTTTTATCATTTACCTACTCGAGTACGAACAGGAATTAAGGTTGGGGATGTTGATACGTCTTCGTTGTATCTATACCTTTTGATTGTTACATGCCATTATTTTACAACTTTCACATACTTTTGGCAATATTTTATATGATTTTCTTGGACTAACATATTGATCGAATGCCCAGTCAATTCCTGTCTGTTGCATGTTTTTTGTTTCGCAATAAATCCATATCAAATGAAGTCCAAACACGATAAAATTTTACGGATATTTTTTTTGGAATATATGTGATTTTTGGGAAAAAGAAATCAATGCGAGACAATGCTCGAGGGAGTCACGAGCTCACACGGAGCGTCCCCTACCCTAGGGCACGCCGGGTAGGTTCGTGGCTACCTCGGAAGTTGGTTGGGGCTGTCCTTCTGCCGCAAGAAATATAATGTCCATATAAAAATCCCCTCAAAATTTCAGCCCAATCGGAGTTACGAATCTTCGGGAATATAAAAAATGCTGAAGGGCCAGAAAACAGAAACGTGAAACAGAAGAGAATAGAGAGAGAGAGAGAGAGAGAGAGAGAGAGAGAGAGAGATCCAATATCGGAGGGGCTCCTGCCCTCCGGGAGCCATGGCGGCCAAGGACCAGAGGGGAAACCCTCCTCCCATCTAGGGGGAAGGCCAAGGAAGAAGAAGAAGGAGGAGGGAGTCAGCGCCCGCCAGGGGAACCACATCGTGACGGTGATCTACACCAACAACTTCGCCGCCGTCATCACCAACTCTCTCCCCCTTTATGCAGCGGTGTAACATCTCTATCCCCGCTGTAATCTCTACTTAAACATGGTGCTTTGTGCCACATATTATTATCCAATGATGTGTTGCCATCCTATGATGTTTCAGTAGATTCTTTTTGTCGTAAGGGTTAATTGTGGTATGGTGTGATTGATATGAGTTGTATGTTAATATGGTGCCGTCCTATGATGCCCTCTGTATCGCACAATCATGTGGATTCCCGTTGTAGAGTGTTGCAATACGTTCATTATTCGCTTATAGTGGATTGCGAGAGTGACACAAGCTTAAACCCAAGTAAGGGGATTGTTACATATGGGAGTAAAGAGGACTTGTTACTTAATGTTATGGTTGGGTTTTACCTTAATGATATTTAGTAGTTACGGATGCTTGCTAGAGTTTCAATCATAAGTGCATATGATCTAAATACGGAAAGTGTGTTAGCTTACGCCTCTCCCGCATTGCATATGATAAGCATCTATCATGTTATATTCAATTGCTTATGGACAAACATTTCTCTTGTGTTATAAAAAGCTCTCTACAAAAACAAATTAACTTAATTGTTTCTTTATCTAAACAACCTCTAACTTTTATTTACGTGTTCTTTATTATCTTGCAAACCTATCATATTGCACCTACAAAGTAGTTTACTTGTTTCTAGGTAAATCAAATGCTAGTGTGCATAGAGTTGTATCGGTGGTCGATAGAACTTGAAGAGAATATTTGTTCTACCTTTAGCTCCTTGTTGGGTTTGACACACTTACTTATCGAAAAAGACTACAAACGATCCTCTATACTTGTGATTTATCACTAATGTCCAACTATGCTTCGTTGGACGAATTTCTTGAGCAAGGGAAACCATTACGGAGTGTTGAATTAACCGCTCCGAACAAACAATTTTATGAAATGTTCCCCTATGATGGTAGCCAAGGTAACATATTAAAATTTAAAGTAACTCTTTTGTTGCGGAAAAATAAGGAGACATGCTCATCCCAGTCGGTGCATCGGTTCTCGTTTGAAAGCAAGGACATATTTATCTACATGATGCCGATGCACGGTAAGCGGGTACGACTCCGACCAGACTTTGCTATGAGGTGCTCCAAACCTCGGTCGGAAGTAAGACATACACTCGGGGTTGATATCCATTGGTATCCCGGTGGATGAATTAATGGAGCACCGAAGCCTAGGTATATGGCTACAAAAAAAGCAATGCTTGGGAGGTAACCCGGAAGTCATGTGTCTTTCTTAGTTTTGTGTCTTTGAGTCTAGTTGCATCCATGCTGCATTGACACTTTTATTTTATTTTGATTAGTTGCTACTAGAGTTGGTTTCAGAATAATTCTCATTGGTAAAAAAATTTAGCGTAACTGCATACCTCCTCATATTTTTATTGCAAATATGACACGTGCCTAACATGAGGAGGGAGCACAAATTTATTCGTGAAGTTCTGCACTTCCAGAAGAAAGGACGGTGTACTGTATGGCTGCCACGGTCGTACTCGCGCTCGTATGAGCTCGTGGCCGCAAGCAACCGAGGCTCCAGAGCATAAGGCAGCCTTGCGCTCGTATCGAAGGGTGACAATCGGCATTGACTATTAGAGCACACGACGGCGTACCGTACGACCGCACCCGGTCATACGTGGGCTCGTACAAGGGCAAAAATACCTTCATATTGTTTATTTTCAACGTCGGAGGTCGCCGGGGTATTTTCTAACAGATTATTCGCTTTCTAATTTTAATTATTTACCTCTGAAACTCCGTAACCAATAATTCTCTTTAGCAATTATGTTTCATTTATTTCTTTTTGCCGGTTGGGTATACGAATTGATGTTTTTGTTGCGTGTTATTTTTGCAGGGGCTTTGACCTTATGTGGTGACGAGTACAGTATGGTGCCAACCGTATAAAGATCAGCGCAAACCACTTGCTTGGTTCAACATGACGTACTTCAACCACAAGTGCTCGGTAACATTTTCCAATATGAACCTTGCTCAAATAAGTTGTGAAGCACTAGACATCGATACCATTGTCCACATCCATCCTCTACTCACACCCGCCCAGGAATACCCTGCGCCCATAATAATCACCGTTTCTCCATCCCTAGTGTCATGTCGGTGGTGCCAATGTACCTAACAACTACACAACGGATCTTCAATGATGTATTGATATACTAGATGGGTGTACCCATCGGGCATGGATACTCTCATTGGATATGGGCACGAACATGGATTTGTGCCAGATGGGTATGGTATGGGTAAGATTTTATGCTCATGAGGAACATGGGTATTGTACCCGCACCATAACCTACCATTGCCATTCTTACCTATAAGAGTTTTTCATCTTTAATGCGTAAAAACACCAGTCTTTTTTAATTACGTTGACATTTGATTTGAATTTACTGTTCATAGTGGGAGCATATGAGTCTCGGGTCAGAGTTGGATTTTCGGTAATGGGACCTAAATAATTTTTGAAAATGGAACATGCAGCATAGGTAATCATCGATTTTGTTGATGGGGATTGCCGAAACCTTCCTATCCCTCTACCCCGCTTGGATTGTGAAGTTTGAGACCGCAAAATTTACACCAATTCAAGTAGGCCTTGGCCGGCCCTATCATCTATAAGAGTATGTATCTTAATGATACGGAACCGAGAAACCGAACATAGCTAACCGGTTCATAAATTTTTCTATGCCATGTTATGAAAAATCCAAAATTTGCAAGTGCCTAGAGTATTTCATCTTTGATGTATAAAATTCAGATATTTAATGAATTTTCCTGGCATTTTATTTGAATTTACTGTTCATAGGGGGCGTATGAGCTTGGGATCCGAGTTGGACTTTTGGTAATGGGACATAAACAATTTCTGAAAATGATCCTTTCCTTACTATTAAAATCTTGTTGATCATACCTCATGGAACATGCCGCGTGGGTAATCATCGATCTGTCAATGGGGATTGGTGAAACCTTCCCGACTTGGATTGTCCGGTTTGAGCACGCAAAATTTACACCACTTCAAGCAAGGTCTAGCCATGTCATCTATAAGAGTGTGTGTCTTAATGATACAGAATCGAGAAACCGGTTCACACATTTTTTTTCATGCCCGGTATGGAAATCCAAAATAAAATATACTGTATGTCAGATTTACCTTTTTTTTAGTGTAAGTACGTCGGATTTACTAGATGAACAGATACCGCACTCGATCTTAAGCCAAAAGGGAGAGAAATGTATCAACACATTTTTTTTTTTTGAGATAAGAAATGTATCAACACATGACCCGGTTTATTCGGTTCAGAAAATAAACCAACACAGCCCAGCCTTCCTACTTTTGTTTTCTGTTCTGCGCGCGGCCCAGCAGCCCAGCTCTACCCCTCGCGAGCCCCCGACCGGCTCTCCCCTCACGAGCCCGGCCTCGCCGGCGGCGGCGGCGCGCTCACTGGCCTGCCGTCACTCCATCACCGCCTCGCCTCCAGCTTCGCCCCGCCATCAGGCGCCTGGCCTCCTCCCCCTCCTCTGAAGTCCGCCCGCCCCGCCCGCCCCGACGCCCAACGGCCGCCGGCGCTCCCCACTCCCTGCCCCGCCCAGCAAAGCCACAGGTAATAAATCGACCACCACCACCCCTGACCGGTGTATCGCTGACTGCTATTGCTCCAGCACATCCCGATTGATATGGATGCGCTTGCTAATTTGGCCCGCCTTATGCGGATGGTGTGGATTTTTTTGGGGGGGCGGGGGGGGGGGGGGGGGGGCATTTCTCGACCCGCGGCTAATCTTTCAGCAACCACGAAATTTTGTGTTAATCTAAAAGAAACCACGAAATTTTGCTGCTGTTATGCGTTACATGAATGCGCAGTTCTAGGTGGATTACGTCTAGTCTTCAGCAACCACAGAGAAACAATTTTTTTGTCTAGCCCTGCGTGTGTCATGCACGCGTCCTGCTTGCTGTTATGCCGCATAGGTCACCGAGAAGCGAAACTGAAAACCGATTGTGCTGTTGTACGCATAATAGGCGTGGCGCTCATGCTGAGGCGAGTGCCCTCCGGTGCCTTCTCCGTGAAGTCGTGTCCTGTGATGTGGCGCCAGGCGGCATGCTTTGCTCTTAGGCACAGCTCTCTACTTCTGTACTCAGCATGCCGTCGCAAGTCGCTTGGTTTTGTTTCTGTGGTGTTTGAACCAGGGAGCTCTGCTCCATGGTACTCTATCGTGTCGTGAGACTTATTGAATCTTGGCAGAAACCTGCTCATCACACAGGACGTATTTCTCAAAGACCGAAAATCCATATTTAGAGAGTATAATTGGCATGACGAATTTTAGCCATCAAATATACAAACGGAATTCAAATATTGTTGCCTCAGTTTTCGAGTTCCTGCCAACTCTGGTTAGTTTGGTACATACTGAAACAGTTTATGTATACCGAAACTTAACTTATTTACCTAAACGAACTGACAGAATTGACCGAATGTTCAGGCCTAATCATATATATGTCCAACACCGTAACCAGTTCTGCAATTCATAGGCGAATTAATACTTCGTAATTTCTGTCGCTCTTTTCCTTTTTTTTTTTACTATGCTCAGTTCAGGCATCAATCTTTCAAGTCTTCGGGTATCATACACGTTCCTACGGCATATTATTCCCTCTTATGTTTCGAATAATTTCAATGGTAGGCACCTACCCATTCATAAAAAATGCTGCATCGAAACCCCCTTCACTTTCCTCCTTTCCTGCAGGTGAACACGATGCTGCGCAGCTTCCCCCAGGCCCGTCGGCTTCTCAAGTAAGTGAGCACGACGAGCTTCCCATAGCTGGCTCGCCCTCTCTACAGTTCTGTTTGGCTTGTGAACAGATTGATTCTTGATGATGTCTATGTTCTTGTTGATTTGTGGGATTCAGGAGGCTGGGTTTTGAGAAGGGGGACGCCTACTTCTTTAAACAGATGGGCAAGGGCATGCTATGCACATACGCGCTTTTTGGCGCCGCGTGGTTCTGGAATGAGACATCACCGCTTGGCTGGTGGACGCTCAAGCCACGGCCCAAGGTATGGCCGGTGGTGACCTTTAGTTTATTTCTTGGATGGGGCAGACATGAATTGCTGAGGCCTTTTGTTTTGCTGCAAGATATGTGTTTAGTACAAATAAGTTCATCCTGCTGTATGTTCTGTTTCTGGAACTGTGGTTCAGAGCTGCCAATAGATAATGTCGATACATACTGTGACTTGAGAGATGAATTGATCCAGCAGTGTCCATTCTACAATTTCGTTGTATGAGACGCTCGCATAATTGCAGCAGTATACATAGAGCAAAACTGATTTGCATCCGTGAACTGCCATAACCGGTTGCTGATTAAAGCATAGGCAGCAGCATATTAAATGCTTGTATTATGTTTATGAGGTGCAATATAGACAACCTTTACATGGGGATTATATTTTGTCTGCAAATATTTCATATGCATGGTTAGGCTTTACTGAAATAGTTCACATTTTCGGTCGTCCAATATCAACTAATAAGCACTCCTTACATGTCACGTTGAACACTGAAAACATGAGACTAATATGAAAAGGAACTTGAGTTCTATCGGGCTATATGTTGCGACACCAAAAGTGGCACGCTTGGTGACATATGATTATCCATAGTGATCATTCAGAGGAGGTGAAACTCATTTTCGCTAATGCTTATCTTCCTTTCACCTGAATGTTGAGTTTTATATTTCTTGTTTCTAAAATTCTGTTTCCAAATCATTTCCCCAGGAAGAGAAGGAGATGGCGCACCTGTATGAGCGCAGGGAGTTCCCGTACCCGGGCGACGAGGAGGCGGTGGAGGAGTTCATAAAGAGCGGGGGCGCCCTGGGCACGACGATCGGGCCCAAGGGGTTCGCGGACGCCAACATGGACTCGGACAACATGCAGAAGCAGCTGCAGTCCAAGAAGTTTGACCAGGAGGCGCGCAAGCTGTGGTTCCGGATGCGCAACGAGGTGGTGCAGGAGCTCCAGGAGAAGGGGTTCGACGTCGAATGAGGCTCTGTGTTTGTTTGTTTGTTTGTTTGTTCTTTCCCCTAAATGAAAGAAAGAAAGAAAGAAAGGATCAAGTGTGTTTTGCACTGGGAGGCCAATAATCAATCCTCTGTTGCTGATATCTCGCGACAGTGGTTTGATGATATTTGAATTTTGTATGTACTACTCTGTGCTGAGCTCATATTTAAATTTCCTTTCCACATCAGTCACATTACCCTTTTTTTTTTCTCGGAATTACTATGGCTTACGTTGGGATGAAGGGGAATTGGTGGTTATTAGGGGATGAACGATAATGGGGTTGGCAGACTTTGTGGTGAGAAAGCAATGACACTTGAAGTTGAGTTGGCAATTTTATGTTATTTTTGAGTTGGCAAATTTGATAGTGATAGGGACTAACCATTAACTAACTAGCTAGGCATGCGAGGTTAGGTTAGGAGGAGCAGATAAGATGGCCAGTCTTCTTCAGTGTATGTAGAAGCTTTGTTTCCACTTGTCTTTTCATTACTTTTTTTTTTTTTTGAGAAGTTTTGATTTTTTTTTCACCCTTTTTCTGGCACATGACTTTTGTTTTTTCACGTCATGTGGCCGTTTGCTCGCTCGCATGCATCGTCGCACGGGCTGGGCTGGGCAGAGACCAGGAGAGTAGAAGGCCTAGGAAGCCCATCGTCACTTGTTTTTTTTTTTATGAAGACGGCCAGGCCGATGGCGACTGGGCCGTTCGGGGCCGCGTCGTATCCGTCAGCAGCAGTAATTAACTCGGCTTTGTCTAAAAAAAAAGTAATTAACTGGGCTTGGCCAAAGTCAGAAAGAATTAATAACTCGCAGGCAGCGAGAGAGAGGAGGGAGCAACTAGTCGCCTATCGCTGACAGACACCACATCGCGTGGGGAATTGAAAAACGGTCGCCCGATCTCGCCGGAGTCGATCCCGGCCGGTGACGGCCCCCCTCGCCGGATCCAGCGCTGCCACGCCAGATCCAGCGCCGGCGCGCCCCCTCCCCCCGCCCTAGAGACCCGCGGCAGCTGCTGCGCCAGCGTCTGCGTCGTGCCGCACCGTCGGAAAAGCCTCCTCCGTCGTCCTGCGCCAAGCCTCGTCCGACTCGGGGGACTCGGGCGCCACCGCGAGCCGCCCTACCGGGAGCGGTGCAGCGCCGGTGTCCTTCGACTCTCCTGCTCGACAACGCCATCGCCTAGGGTATTTTTATTTTTTTTGCCTGTCTCAATCCTATACCATGCGGGTCTGTGAACTTCAGGAGCATATGTGCAGATCAATTAGTGTACTGTGTATTCACTGTCTCAATGCCAGATAGATCGAATGTTTGCCTACATGGGCCATGCGATTTCGAGATCCACCACCGCATCGAGTGGCTATCAACTCCGCATCACCACCACTAACAGCAGTTTATTTTGTGCAGAAACAGATCTTGGGGGGTTGACCTGAGCCTCCATGGTGCGCGGCAAGTCCGACCGGGGGGACACGTCGGTGGTCGTCGTCGTCTTAGAGACAAATGAGGTGTACATTGTGGTGAGCCTGTCGACAGCAGGTGACACACAGGTGATCTGCGTCGACCCCACCACGGGTGCGCTGCGCCACCAGGGGAAGCAGGGGGAGGACCTCTTTGATTCCGAGGCGGCTGCTCTGAAACACATCACCAACGGGTCGAGATTCTTATCCAAGAGTACCACATATGCTAAAGCCGTGCTGGGCTATGCCGTGTTAGGGAGTTATGCTCTGCTTCTCGTTGCAACGCAGCTCAGTGCGACGGTCCCACGGCTACCTGGAGGCGGGTGTATATATACCGTGGTGGAGAGTCAATGGGTAAAGATTCAGCTGCAGAATCCTCAGCCCCAGGGAAGTGGAGAACTGAAGAATATCAAGGATTTGGCTGATCTTGACATTGATGGTAAGTACTACTTTTGTGAAACGAGGGATATCACTAGGCCGTTTCCAAGTCGGATGGCTATTCAGGAACCAGATGAGGAATTCGTGTGGAATGCGTGGTTGTCAAGGCCTTTCAAGGACATTGGTTTGCCAGGGCATTGTGTCATTCTTTTGCAGGGGTTTGCAGAGTGTCGCAATTTTGGAGCTACAGGGCAGCAAGGTGGGCTAGTTGCTCTCATTGCACGCCGTAGTCGGTTACATCCTGGAACCCGCTATTTGGCTCGTGGGCTGAATGCATGTTCTGGCACCGGCAATGAGGTGGAGTGCGAGCAAATTGTTTGGGCCCCTCAAAAAGGTGGGCAAGTAATACCTTTTAACTCATATATCTGGCGGCGTGGGACTATACCAATATGGTGGGGTGCAGAAATAAAGAATGCTGTGTCAGTTGAGGCTGAGATTTATGTTGCTGATGATCCTTACAATGGGACCTTACAATACTACCAACGGCTGGGTCGAAGATACGGTAATAAATCATCTGAAGTCAATGCTACGAGTAAGAAGAAACCTGGAATGGTTCCCATTGTGTGTGTTAACTTGCTAAGATATGCTGAAGGAAAACCTGAGACAATTCTAGTTGAACATTTCAAAGAATCTCTGAAGTACCTGAAGTCTACTGGCAAGCTTGGAAACACCTGGATTCAGTTGATAAATTATGACTGGCATGCCACTGTGAAGTTAGAAGGGCAACAACAGACAGTTGAGGGCCTCTGGAGGCACCTTAAAGCACCAACAATGGCCATTGGCTTCAGTGAAGGGAATTACTACAGTGTAAAACAGCAGCTTAACGAATGCAAGGGATCAATTATCTGCAATGATGATGGTGGGTTCTGTATGGATAATATTCAAAATGGTGTGGTGCGTTTTAATTGTGCAGATTCTCTTGATCGCACCAATGCTGCTAGCTATTTTGGGGCGCTTCAAGTTTTTGTCGAACAGTGTAGTCAACTTGGTATTTCCCTTGATATAGATGCTATGTTTGGCTTATCGGCAAGCAGAAATTCTGAGTATAACGGTCGGAGTGCTCGTTCTTTGCCCCCTGGATGGGAGGAACGCTTTGACTCTGTAACAGGTAAATCATTTTATATCGATCATAATACACGTACTACCTCATGGGAGCATCCATGCCAGGAAGCTCCACATAAGCGCTGGAAGAGATTTGATATGACATTTGAGCAGTTCAAGAGCTCAACAATGCTTGCCCCAGTGAACCACCTTGCTGAAATTTTTCTTTTGGCTGGTGATATACATGCCACGTTGTACACTGGCTCAAAAGCTATGCACAGCGAGATTCTAAACATATTCAAGGAGGAGACTGGAAAGTTCAGTAAATTCTCTGCTGCTCAGAATGTCAAGATTACACTGCAAAGAAGGTTCCACAATTATATGAATGATAGCTCTCGTCAAAAACAGTTTGAGATGTTTCTTGGATTGAGGCTATATAAGCATCTCCCATCCATCCCAATTTTCCCTCTCAAAGTAGGTAAACTTATTCATTATCAGCATCTTATTTACAAAGTTCACTTTACCAATCTTTATTTCAGTTATGTATAGGATAGCCGGTTAGTCAATTCTCTGCATGAACTATCCAAACATGCTATTCTAACTTAACTAGAAGTTCTAGAATTCATTATCAGTTTCCGCAATTAGATTGAAACAATTTGCTAGTTAAAATGCAGATTTCCCTGAGTTTTAGTTGACTTAGAATTTCCCTGCACTGTTGTTTGAGAAAATAATTCCATGCACTGTAATGATCAGATTTAGCGGCATGCCAATTGATAATTTATTTCTACTCCCTCCGTTTTAAAATACTTTAAGTTCTTTGTCCTAAGTTTGACTGAGTCCATAGAAAAACATACCAACATCTACAACATCCAAGTAGTTTCATTAGATTCAACATAAATATATTTCCATACTATATATAGTTGATGTTGTAGATGTTCATGTTGGTATATTTTTCTATAGATTTGGTCAGACTTAAAGATGTTTGACTTAGGACAAACCTAGAACTTCAAGTATTTTGTAACGGCGGAAGTACTTCTCATTTTCACCACTAACCAGCAGTGCATTTCCCTTCAACGCACCCTACTCTTATTTTGCAACTGAAGGGAAATCCACTGCTGGTTAGGGTGAAAATGAGATGTACTTCCTCCGTTCCAAAATAGCAAGGTTCACCAGAGTTAGAGAAAACTAGAAACTCATTCATAGGGAAGAAATCGTTGATCTTAAACTATATCTAGAATTTAAATGCTAGTAATTGTTAAGTTCTTTACTATAGTCTATAACTCAAGAGCCAAGACAGCTGTCTAAGAAGAATTTTTATTCATTGGCTTAATACTGTTGAAGTGTATATGTGAATTGCCTAGTCCTTTCCATCAGTTCGGACTTTTGGTTGCGTTGGCTAGTGCATGAAGCTTAACATGGTATCGGAGCCTAAGGTCTCGAGTTCAAGTACTATCGAGGCCATCTGTTACTTTTCTTAATTTTGACTTTCACCTTTGTGTTGAACATGCTTGATGTTGATAATTCAGGTACTATCGAGACCATCTGGATGCATGTTGAAACCAGTTCCTTGTATCACTCCAATGGCTGATGGTGGTTCCAGTCTTCTCAGCTTCAAAAAGAAGGATCTTGTTTGGGTATGTTGCTTATTTATATAGTTCCTTTTGAGTAATATATCCTGATGGTGACCTGATTTATTTGAATTGGGGATAGCTATGGTGTATTAAATACTTCGTCCCTAACAAATCCCACCACTCCCATGGAATATGACTAGTTGATGTCTCGAAGTGTGTAATATAAAAACATGTGGAGTACTTAGTCACATCTCAGTGTTTCCTATAACATGCTAAGGTCTCTTGATCATGCAGGTATGCCAGCAAGGTGCAGACTATGTTGAGCTTTTTATATACCTTGGAGAACCTTGTCATGTTTCTCAGCTTCTTCTTACTGTTTCCCATGGGGTTGAAGATTCTTCATATCCAGCTACTGTAGATGTCAGAGTTGGCTCCAGCATAGATGCCCTTAAACTTGTTGTTGAGGTTTGTCTTCATCTTGCTGTTATATTCTTAATATTTTATTTTATGCCAGATAGGCTCATTAATTTCGCTTTTCATAGCAAGATGGCTCACTTTTAGGATTAGGCTTGATGAACTGACATGTGTACACAGTGTCAAGACTGGGTGAACTGGGAACGCATAAAAAAATGCAGTCCTTGCTAATATTGAGCCTCATCAGATGCGCCACTCAAGTTTTGGGTTTATGCCAACATGCTATGTTGCAATTCTGACAATCTGAACTTGAGGCATGATGCCTGGTTTTAACCCAAAACCAAACAGTGTACTCCTTAACTTTGGCTTAGCTGTGCTAACTTCTTTTACAGCATGAGTATCCCTCAAAAAGGGACCCTTGAACCTTGACGCTAAAAAATAATGTGAAAATATGTCATGACTACATCCAGATATGCACAATTCAAGAACAGAGAACTTCAAAAGATTCTGATGGCATCCTTGGATGTGACAATGGTGACTCAGCCAAAGCCAAGTATTGTCAGTGAAAAAGCCAAAGCCAAGTATTGTCAGTGAAAAAAACAGTCCTCTGAAAAATAAAAGCCATGCCGAGTTACTGACCACACTTTAAAATGATTTTAAGAGATCCAGCAAAATGGTGATGTTGAGTCCTGTGGTGCATGGTAATTAGTACCGCCATCAACTATGCAATCATTGCGATGGTCGGTCAGCATTAATCTCTACTCAAATATCCTTCTTGAATCTTGATATAATGAAAGTACTTTTAGTTTGGTGACTTTGGCGCATTTAGCATTAAAAGAATGGATCAAATTCAAAGAAGTAAACATAGAATCTTAGTTGATCAAATTAAGCATTTAGAGAACTGGGGTAACAAGACTCTGACATTGTCTTACAGTCTTGACCTTAGTCCGACAACTAATGCGAACCGAGTCAAAATTGTGATTTGCGTGTGATCATGCGATATGTGGACTAGCCAGTTAAGAGTCACAATTAAAAAAAATGATGAACGATCTAACGAAATGGTGACGTGAAGTCCTGTGGCACATAGTGTAAGCACTAGTCTCCACTCTCCACTCAGATACCTTTGTGAACACTCACAATACTTCAAGTTTTGTGCATTTGGCCCATTATGCCTAAAAAGAATGTCAATGAATTCAGGTAATAAAACATTGCATCTTTGGTGAAATTAAGCATTTTAATTGACTGAATAAGAGAATTGGCAAAATAAAACTTTGACATTGTCTTACAGTCTCCAGCCCAGTTCCACAACTATTGGGAAGTCAGTTAACATTGCGATTTGCCTGTGGCCATGCAATATATTGGCTATATTACAGTGGTAGAGCGCTGCCATGCCTGCAAGGTACCCCCTCCTGTAAGTGAGAAAGAAGCCCATAGGATGTTGGCAGGCACCACTGCCAGTTCATGTAAGAGGGTGCTTGGTTCATTGCACAAGCATATAACCTATCTTAATGGGCCAGGCTGAGACTAATTGTTGGTAGGCTGGCCAGAAGAAAGCCTGAATGGATAGATGTATGCCATTACTTAAGCCGGACTGTTGTCCCATTATTAAAGATAAAGATAAAAACGTAATCCCTTCAACCTCTAAGCCCCCTAGAAATCATTGGCATTGGTTGGGCTCTGCTGTCAGAGGGGTGTGTGCAGGAAAACCGCTAGTTTCCAATATCCAAACAAAACATAAACACTTGATCGGAATCTGGTGGCTTGCGGCAACTGTGCGATGCTTCCTTTGGTGCAAGTTCACTTGTTGCCAGTTCAATTTAAAAGTTCATTTAAGGTGGATGTCGCCTTAGTACCTGTGGGATGTAGGACTAAAGAAGGGTGGTAACAGCACTGGGTTTTGTACATGGGCTGACAGTGCCCTCTATTCGGCCTGCAGCGGGCCCATCCGGCCACTGCCACTGCTGCGGGCTGTACTTGGTTCAAGACCTTGAGCTGCTATGGTGTTGTGTTGCAAGAAGTTCAAAGCAGCTATAGCGCTAGAACCTGTAATCCCTAATGTTCCTTTGATCTTTCATGAATAACTAATAGTATCCCTGTTTCTAAAGAAAAGGTCCAAGGCCTAATCTGCCGTGTAAAAGAGATAATCTTGTGATTTACTTTTCTTTTTCTGTTGCATAAATTAATTGTATTTAAGTTAGAAATGTAAATATAGGTATCATACGAACTGGTACGACCTGATAATTACATACTTTGGACTCTCCGATAGTAGCAAGGTCCAATCAGAAGCACAATTGGGACGGACAAACGCAAAGTCAAGCTCAGCTAATCTGAGCATGGCTTTGATTTTGGCTAGCATCTATTGCGTAGATCCTGTAATTTCCAAAAACTGCTCTATTTCTCTACCTATAATAGGTTAATCTGTGCACATGAGCCCATGCTCAATGCTCGTGATTACACTTTTTTATTTTCATCAGTTTACTTGCTACTCTGACCTTTCAGTATGTGATATTTATTTCTGTATGAATTCCAGTTAAAGCATGTGGATGCATTGAACTATTCTTAATGTTTGAGGAACTCTTTGTTTTAAGGCAGTTTTTTGTTTTATACTATCTGAATCAGGGTAAGGCGATCTGATACTATACGGTGCTTATTTGCTGCATGCTAGCTCTTTGCAGTTTACATCTTTTGATCAAACGATTACATTTTTTCCCTGCTGCTGCTTATCTTTTTGCAAATCATGTGTAGCCAGCTAATGTGTAACTAACTGCAAGTTCACTTGTTTAGGGCGCTTGCATACCCCAGTGCTCGAATGGGACAAATTTGTTGATCCCTCTCACTGGAAGAATTCATCCAGAGGACTTGGCTGTTACAGGCAATAGTGCTCGACCGGACGTTCAAGAGAGCACTTATCTTCCGTTGTTATACGACTTCGAAGAGCTGGAAGGAGAAGTGAACTTTCTAAATCGGGTTGTCGCATTATCTTTTCATCCTTCTCCCATGGCGAGAACAGCCATCACACTTGGTGAGGTAAAAGTTGACAACCATCTGGATGTTGATGTATTAAGAAGCAGCTCTTAACAATTGAACTATTTCGCCTCTGTATATTTTATTTTATTAGATGAGTAATCTTCTGAAACAGATTGAAGTACTTGGTGTTTCTCTTCCATGGGTGGATATGTTAACCAATAGCAAAGGTGTTGCTCAAGTTTTGGAGCTCCTCCATGAAAAAGCATATACTCCCCGCGACCTAGGTTTGAAGAATATTGCAGATTCTTCCTCTCCTGGTAATGATGTTCACGGTAGTGAGAGGAGTTATACTAGAAGTTCACCATCAGTTCAACCTGGTGGTTCAGGAAATTTTGTGGATTTTCTCACGGGTGATATCGACGTACCGAACCAATCAAAAATCACTGGAAATACATCTTTTGGTAATGAGGATCAGACGAACTTCTTTGACGATGAATTTGACGTCAACCCTTTTGCCACTGCATCAGAAGAGCCTGTTGCTGAAGTCAATAACCATGTTGAAGATTGTGGCAGTACACAGTTTTATCTCGAGTTTTTGGAGTCACTTTCTCAAAATAATAAGGTATTTTTCGGTACAAAATTCATTGTTGTTCTTTTCCTATCCTCTAGTTCATTGATAGATTTTCCTTAAACCGGTGTTGAGCTAATTTTATTTACAAGTAATATCTGAAATTGGTACTCTCATCCAATGGTGGTTTATTTAGAAGGTTATAGCATCTAGAAATGACTTGACTGAAACTGAGAAAAGACCCTGCCAACTTATGATTATGAGCTCATATATGTACATTATATATTGGACCTGGCACTGCTTAGTTGCCATGCTTTATATGCTCATCCTGTTCTCATTGATGATTGCCTATTTCTAAACAAGAAAAAAAAAACTATTTTATGAACAGATTTGTTTATAAGTTTAAATGAGGATCTTAGAGATGTAACTCTTGGTTCATCTTTTCAGGGAAAGAGCCTTAACTTTGAACAAATGATGAAGCTTGAAATAAAACGTCTTTATCTTGATCTTTCTGCTGCCGAAAGGGACCGGGCATTGTTATCGATTGGTGTAATTCCTGCCACGGTAGATCCAAATCGTTCAGTTGATTACTCTTACCTGTTGAAGTTATCCAGCCTTACTGATAAGCTAGCATTGCTGGGGCATTCTGTCTTCGAGGATCGTGCTAATGCTTCAATAGGGCTCGAAAAGGTCAATAGCCATGCTGTAGACTTTTGGAATATCAGTGAAAATGGTGAATCATGCTCTGGTGGGGCATGTGAAGTCCGTGCTGTATCTTCATTACAAGTTTCAGCTACTAGTGGAAATACATCACTATTCGTGGAGTGTTCCCAGTGCGAAAGGACAGCTTGCAAGGCTTGCTGTGCTGGGAAAGGGGCCTTCCTTTTGCTTGGCAACACTTACAGAGATCTGAAGATATATGGCGGGAATCAAGGTGGTGGCTATTCAGCCCTCGCAGATAGTTCTGTGTGCAAATCATGCTGCAATGAGATGATCAAACAAGCACTGTATGTCGATTATGTCAGGGTTCTTCATAGTATGAGAAGAAAAGGTCGTGCGGAGAAAGCAGCACTGAAAGCAGTGAATCAGGTCTGCCAACTTGAGCCCAATAGAATATCGGATTCAGTACATAGTGTTCAATCTGGTCTGAGACAATTGAAGCAGCTCCTTGATGATGAAGAATCTCTTGCAGAATTTCCACATGCAAGCTTTTTACATACGGTATTCCTCGACATTGTTCTATTAACTTCTACCCTTTACTGTCTGCTCTGGTGCTGCCACTTTGTATCTATATAACTCTGCTGCATCTGCAATACTGTTGCACATTCACCGTGGAAAGACAGTAGACACTCAAATGCACTACCCTTGAGCTTAACATCATCTTTTCAAAATAAATCTTTTCTTTTTGTCAGAAGCTGTATCATATTGTCCCTGCTCTGTATTGCTTTGCCACAGGGGTATTGCTTTGATTCTGCCGTGTTGTTTTATTTTTCCAGGTAGAAACTGCTGATGACTCTGCTCCACTGTTTTCATTGCTGGCACCACTTGGTAGTGGAGTGCACAAGTCCTACTGGAAAGCTCCACAAGGCAACACATCTGTGGAGTTCCCGATTGTTCTTGGCGGTATATCAGATGTTTCAGGAGTTGCAATAATTGTCAGTTCCTGTGGTTACTCAACATCTGATTGCCCAATTGTAAGATGTACTTCCGATCTTGGTTCTTTTTTCTGGGATCCATGGTTTGTCTACATTAGTATAAAAAATTATGTTAGCGAGATTGTTATAAATGGGAACTCCTAGATATACAATTTTCTTGGTAAATTTAACAAAAAGGGCATTTAAAACGAAGTCACTGAAATCATTGTTGTCTTCAGTGAAGAAGTCCTATATAGCTTAATCAAATGCATTACCTTTCAGAGCAAGAGAAGGAAAACATTTTCCAGCTTTATTCCTGAGCGAGCTCCATGTTGATGCAAGAGAAATAATGCAATACTATTCTCTTCCTCTCCTGAATTTCATTATACCAAAACATATATAGCAGTTGCCTTAAGATACTTCACGCTTAGCTTGGTTATTTCATGCACTATGAATCCAAGAAATAGGCAAAGGAGAAACACACAAATTGGAAAAAAAAAATCCCAATGTTGCAGAGTGGATGCACAAATTCTATTTTCGTAGCTAAAGTGCTCAGTTTGGGCATTGCAACTAATAGTTGATTTTTTATGGGATGTACTTGAAGTACTTTACATCATTTAAGCTTGGAGATGTCTGCATCACTTGACCCTTTGACATACCTGTGTACCTTGATAGTAGAGAGCTGTTATTGAACTGATTATTGCTTCTTGTTTCTTGCTTCTATACTTCTAAACAAAGTATAAAAACTCTTCATTTGCAGTAAGTTGCTAATTTTACTGTCAGTTCTTTGTAGCTTGGTATTTTGGTTGTTGAGTTTGTTCCGTGCGTACTTCATAATTGCTCTTTAAGCACTTCAACGTTTGACAACACCATAATTTGCTCTTATGCTCTTACTATCAGTTCTTTGTAACAACAGTCGCAATCTCTGCAAATTTGTTTTCGTGGCTGTGTGGACACCACCATAATTTTATGACAATGACATGTTTTTTTGTAGAATTAACACTGATGCAAATTATCTAGTTTGTTGACGATACCCTGGTCTGAAATTAACAAAGTGTCCTAGTGCTGTAGACATCTTTTTCATATGTGCCAGAGTTAGCTACCTATGTAAACAAGAGTATTTGAACTAGCCAACTGGCTAATTTCATTTCCCCTGTTTCATATAGCGCAATATTGACCTCATATGCTGATAATTGTGCTGCCTGTGCAGGTGGAGATATGGGCTAGTAATAAAATACAGCGAGACGACCGCACATTCATAGGAAAGTGGGACGTGCAAAGTATGATAGTGTCATCTCCACAGCTTTATGGACCAGAAAATTCGGGTAGCTTGGATGAGGCACCAAGACACTTTAAACTACACTTCCCAAATCCTATCCGCTGTCGCATAATTTCAATAAAAATGACACTTCCCCAAATTGGTTCTAGCTCAACCAAGTTTAATGAAGACTTTAGTGATCTTTTATCATTGGATGAAAGCTCATTTATTGATTCTAAGTCAAACAATTCACATAACTCATTTATCCATGCAAAAAGGATTGTTGTTTTCGGTAGCTCTTTGCCCAAGGAGATGGGTCCTGACACATCTGTGGCAATAATGAGGATGAGAAGTTACGTAGATGGATCACCATCGTTTGGCAGATTTAGGGTAAACCCTGTCTTTTTACTGAGCACTTTTCAGCTCTATTTCGAACTATAGCTAAGATTTTCCCCTCCTATTTTTCAGATTCCGGTTGAGGCTGAGAGGTTGAGAGACCACGATCTTGTTCTTGAGCAATATCTCTTGCCTAATTCGCCTGGAATAGCTGGATTTCGCCTTGATTCCTTTGGTGTTATAAGACCTCGAGTAACACATTCACCTCTGCCATCAGAGTTAGATATGAAGGAGTGTTCATTGATACGTATGGAAGATAGACACTTAAATCCTGCAATTCTTCATATACAAGTCACGGTTGTTAAGGTAATAAGGCACTGGCTATGTGGTCAAGCTCACTTGATTTAGCGACTAAAATTGACACTTATCTGGTTCTTTTGCTCTCTTTGTATTTTTGTTTTTGAACCATGGGAACTTTCATGCTTGTGTAATTTATCACTTCCTATTCTGTCTTTACAGCATTCTCATCGTTCTTGGAAACTTTTTTGGGGGTGAAAAGGTTAAGGAAGTCAATTTTGATGTTGTTAAAAATTGAATTTGAGATTTAATTAGGGCCATTTTGGATTGTAGGATTTTCATAGCACTGCAATTCATAGGAGTCTTTCATGCAAATGTCTTTTGGATCAATGTAATGGTGCTACCAAATTCCTATGGATTTGTTTCCTATGCCTTAATTCCACAGGAACTTTAACACCACTCCAACCTCTTTTATACACACTAGGTTGCCTAGGATCGAGGTCATTTACCTGTGTTCTGTCCAAGCGACTATCATCTAATTTTCCCGTGTTTTGCAATCCTTTGCACTTGGATTCCTGCCCCAAACTCCTGCGTTTTTCATTCCTGCAATCCAAAGAAGGGTAACACTAGCAACTGGAGCTTGGCCAGTTCCAGTTTCTCAGCCAATAACCTCATGTATCTTGGAACCCTGATTGAACATAATACCATACTAGTAAGTTACATGGGCATTGCACGTGAGAGCTCAGATAATGAAAGTATGACCAAAGATTGAAAATTTTGAGGCACATGCATGAAGTATAAGATGCAGGTTTAATTCTCCCAGTCCATTCAATCAAAACACAAAGCTCAGGTAAAATACATCAAGCACGTTACCCAGGAGGTGTCTCTTGTACTGCAATTTTTATTAGAAAATAATGAGAACATCTAGTGCTGCACCTGCAAAGTAAATGAGATTTATGAAGGTACATCCATAGCCTTGAACACAAAGTAAAAATTCTGTTCGAAAAAAGCTGGGAGTCTAGAACAATGTAGAAGTGTGTTCCCTGAGGTTTGTGCATAACATCTAAGCCCAATCATAGAACCTTATGGACACTACACATGGTAGAATCGGATGTAGTGAAGAGAAAGTCCAATGGCCTGCACAAGTCGGGTTTGCCACCTCTGTACCATCGGATCGGCTTCATCCAACTACCGATATACAAAGTTTTTCGTATGCTATATAGAGGTGTAGATATAGATATATTTTGGTTTGACTGGGAAACATAATATCGTAGTTGTCAGTTCGTCTATGTGCTGCTGCTCTTTTCAAGTTTGTTCCTAAAAGTAACCAGTTTTTGCGGCATGAAATTGTTCCTTGAGGGTTTGAGAAGCCTGTGGCTGAACTCTCTAGATAGATATATAGTTTTCCCTTTGCCAATTTTGTATGTTGTGTGCATTCAATACTTATGTTTTTTCTGCAGGAGTCTGGCAAGCTGGTTGTAGAGGAATACCGTCTGCCGGAAGTTAAAGCAAATACACCACTGTATTTTGATTTTTCGGATTTGCAGCAAGATGTCCGTTGTGTTATCTTTAGATTACTTGGATATGTCACTGCCTTTGTTGATGATATTGCTGAGATTGATGGCTTAAGCTTGCGGAATCTTCCTCTGGCTTCTGGATTGTCTTTGTCAAATAAGGTCAAGCTGTACTACTACGCTGATACCTATGAGATGGGAAAGATCGGCAGTCTCTCGGCAGTATGATATATACAAGGTGTGAGTATATGACAACCTGGCATTTTAATTGTTATATATTATAAGCAGTCATTTGTTCGAAGCCTATTTTTGGTGACTTCCACCAAGTTTAAGTACTGTACTTTACCGTTTTGTACTGTCTTGTTTAGCTGACATGAGCGTTTAGAGTTTTTTAGCCAGAACAGATTGAAAATGAGAACAATGCAAGCATGGGCTGCCTCTTCTAAAACAATCCACCCTCTTTATTCCTCTTTGCTTTCTTCCCCCTCATTTCCTCTGCTGTCTAACTCCCTATCTACTTCCATTGTACACGAATTAACCAAGTAGGAACATTTTTATTTTGTTGAATATGCTCTATTACTTTTATTGTAGGAACATTTTTATTTTGTTGGTGCATGATGCATACACAAATTCAGCAGGTCATGTTTTTGTGTCGAATGCTTGCATTCTTCAGTCTAGTGCATGTTCTTTCTTCTTGTGCATAATGAATACTTTTTCTAATGTTTCATTTACCTATTTATAGGTTGTACATGCCATCATGAAGTGATTCACGGTTGGTACATATTGGTGTTGTAAACTAGTATTATTCCTTTGTGTCGGTGTGGTAGGTGATAACTACAGCAGTGCAGTGCAGTGCAGCACGATACCACAACCAAAACCCACAAGAACTTGAGAACGTTCTGTTTGTGCGATACAGGTTGAGGACCCTGGGGATGTTAACTATAGTATTTTTTTTTTGTTTGTAGAATGTCGGTAAATCGAAGATCCATTTCCTTTTGTAGGATGTTTGAAAATTCAATGTGATTGCCACACTTTTGATGCTGCCAGTTACAATTTGTGGATGCGTGTATGAAATCTGTAAAGGATCAAGTGCTGAATTTTGTACGAGGTTTTCTTTACTGACAAATATTTTGAGCACTGATTTTTTCCAGTTACAAGTTAACTTGTATGTTGCACTTAATTTGAACAACATCTGAGGCTAAGAGGTGGGCCAATATTTCAGTGTCACATTGGCGGTATTCAATTTATAGTATTATAATGTTTATCTGCTATGGCCCATAAGTAATTTCCCCTGGTGTTTCTTGAAGACATCTTTGAAAGTTGGAGCAAATAAATGTCTTGAATCCCATTCACATGTGAACATTCAAAACTTTAATATTTTTGTTTGCTCTAGTAAAACCCTAAAGGTCAAATGAAAATCTACTTAGCATAGCCAGGCCGGATTCCCTGGTTTTACAATGGGATTAATAACAAGTCAAAATAGCTGGAAACTCATGACAGGGCAGCGATACGATCTGTTAACAGGGAGATGAACCTATTGGGAAGATGGTGGCGGTCGTCCTGGTTTCCTCTCCTGTCCTCCTCATTGCCGTCTATCTTCAGCATCACAATGTAGGCCTAAAAATGATGGAAGATCCATCCAAGATCAATGTAGGCCTAAAAATGATGGAAGATCCATCCGATTTCTTGGTTTTTGAGAGCTTCCAGATGCCTCTTATGCTCATGAATACTTGGGGATCCAAGCGAATGAAGATGATAAGGCATGGTATTTGGGTGAAAACTAAGCCAAACCATCGCTAGTGGCATGGGAGGAAGTATATGTAATACATGCGGGGTTAAGGTTTGTATTGTCTCTTGTAACTTGGTTGTATGGTAGATAGGCGACTGATGACTCCATGAAAGGTACGATGAATAAATAGAGGTACTGATGGTGAATGGTACTCCCTCCGCCCCGAATTACTTGTCGCGGAAATGGATGTATCTAGAACTAAATATACGTTTAGATACATTCATTTATGTGACAAGTAATTCGGGACGGAGGGAGTACCTAGTTACGCTAGCTTAGGAATAAGGTGCAGGGGACTCTTCAAGAGAAACATGTATCCCTCACCTTATATCTAGAGTTGTAGTTCTTGTAAAGGATAATAACATTTGGCAATACAGGGGCAATTATGGGTTTGTGATGTGGCGCGTGTCTATATTAATCAATCACGTGTTTGACCGGAACTTTGAGTTGAGTGAACTGCACGAACCACCGCTTTTAGGATCGTGTAAAACCACACATTCCAGTATAATGATCAACACACGCCCAAAATCTCATATTTGATGGCATACCTAACAGACATGACCCACACGTCAGGCGCCATGTGGCATTGATCCCCTTTGATTACATCAGGTGTTGTAAACTATTATTCATGGGTGTCGGTGTGGTAGGATAACTACAACAATGAAGTGCACCATGATACCCCAACCAGTACCCGCAAGAACTTGAGAACATTCTCTAGTTTGTGCGATACTAGTTGAGAACCCTAGGGATATTAACTATAGGATATCTACAATTTATTTATTTTTGTTTGTAGAATGTCGGTAAATCAAAGATCGATTTGCTTTTGTAGGATGTTTGAAAATTCAATGTGATTGTCGCACTTTAATTAGATGCCGCCAGTTACAATTCGTCAATGCATGTATGAAATTTGTATAGGATCAAGTGATCAATTTTGTATGAGGTTTTGCTTACCAATAACAAATATTTTGAGTACTGAATTGTTTCTATTACAAGTTTACTTGTACATCGAACTTTGATATGATTGTGTCAATTTGTCTGTAACTTGAACATCTGAGGCTGAGAGGTGGGCAAATATATCACCGATACATTGATGGTAGCTAACTCTAGTGTAAACTGATTTTTCCACTATATATGGCTGGGGGTAATTTGCAGCGGTGTTTCTTAAAGAAATCTTAGAAAGTTGGACCAAATAACTCATATCGAATCCCATTCACATGTGAAAATATGAAACAACATAATATATTTGTTTGCTCTAATAAAACCTTAGAGATTAAATGGAAAATCTTTTTAGTATACATAGGCAAAATTGTTTGGGTCCCCAATGGGATTGACAAGACAATGAGCTGCGAAGCCATGGCAGATTTGTTGACTAGGAATAGAACAAATGGGGAATATCATGATTTCTCGTTTTCGTTTCCTTCTCATTGTCCACATCATCATCATCTGAATCAGCTAATCCCATGCTTTCCTCTGAGCACGATGTGCTCCCGCCCATCCCCATCATCATTGTCAGAATCAGCCAATCCCCTGTTTTCCTCCGAGCACGGCGTGCTCCCGTCGAGAGATGGGTTCCTGTGGGTTTTGGGGTTTGGAGTGCGGCTGCTCCCCCTCGATGGTAGCCGGGGATTGGCTGATTCACATGGCATCACTATCTACGGCTAAAAAAGGATGGAAGATGCACAGTTTTTGAGAGCTACCACCACGTTCTGTTTTTGAGAGAAACAGTCTTTCCGTACTTTAGAACTTCCAGATGCCTCTTATGCCTCTTAGATGACCTCGGATTAAGACGATTTTTATACCAGAGGGGACCCACCAGGTGCCCACGAGGCACATGGGCGCGGCCACCCCCTGGCCGCGCCCATGTGGCTTGTGAGGCCCCTGGCTGGCCTCCGAGGCCCATCTTCTCCTATATGAAGCCATTTACCCTAGAAAAAATCAAGAGAGAAATTTCGGGACAAAGCGCCGTCGTCTCGAGGCGGAACCTGAGCAGGAGCACTTTTGCTCTCCGGCGGAGCGATTCCGCCGGGGAAACTTCCCTCCGGGAGGGGGAAATCGAAACCATCGACATCACCAGCGATCCTCTCATCGTGGGAGGACCAATCTTCATCAACATCTTCACCAGCACCATCTCATCTCAAACCCTAGTTCATCTCTTGTATTCAATCTTTGTCTCAAAACCTCAGATTGGTACATGTGAGTTGCTAGTAATGTTCAATTCATCTTGTTGTTGATACTAGTTGGTTTATTTGATGGAAGATTATATGTTCAGATCCTTAATGCTATTCAACACCTCTCTGATCTTGAACATGAATATGGTTTGTGAGTAGTTAGTTTTGTTCTTGAGGAGATGGGAGAAGTCTAGTTATAAGTAATCATGTGAATTTGGTATTCGTTAGATATTTTGATGATATGTACTCCCTCCGTTCCTAAATATTTGTCTTTTTAGAGATTTCAAATGGACTACCACATAAGGATGTATATAGACATATTTTAAAGTGTAAATTCACTCATTTTGCTCCGTATGTAGTCACTTGTTGAAATCTCTAGAAAGACAAATATTTAGGAACGACGGGAGTATGTTGTTGCTTCTCTTAGTGATGTCATGTGAACTTCGACTACATGACATTTCACCATCTTTGGGCCTAAGTAAAGACATTGTGGAGTATTAATTAGATGATGGGTTGTTAGAGTGACAGAAGCTTAAGTCCTAGTTTATGCGCTAGTCCGTAATGGGCTGATTTGGATCCATATGTTTCATTCTATGATTAGATTTATCTTAATTCTTTTTTCGTAGTTGCGGATGCTTCCGAGAGGGGGTAATCATAAGTAGGAGGCTTGTTCAAATAAGAACAACACCCAAGCACCAGTCCACCCACATATCAAATTATCAAAGTAGCGAACGCGATCAAACAAACATGATGAAAGTGACTAGATGAGATTCCCATATGTCCTCAAGAACGCTTTGCTTACAATAAGAGAATGTTCCGGCCTGTCCTTTGTCATAAGAAGGATTGGGCTATCTTGCTACACCTATTATTACTTTTGCTACTTGTTACTTGTTACGAATTACCTTGCTACCAAACTATCTGTTACCGATAATTTCAGTGCTTGCACACAACATCTTGCTGAAAACCGCTTGTCATTTCCTTCTGTTTCTCGTTGGATTCGACACTCTTACTTATCGAAAGGACTACGATTGATTGCCTATACTTGTGGGTCATCACTCCCTGATACGTCTCCGTCGTATCTATAATTTTTGATTATTTCATGCCAATATTATACAACTTTACATATTTTTGGCAACTTTTTATATGATTTATTGGACTAACCTATTGATCCAGTGCCTAGTGCCAGTTCCTGTTTTTTGTTTCGCAGAATATCCATATCAAACGAAGTCCAAATGCAATAAAAATTTACGGAGATTTATTTTAGAATATATGTGATTTTTGGGACTTAGAATCATCGTAAACGGAGGCCCACACACACCACAAGACACCAGGGCGCGCCCCAGGCCCCTGGCGCGCGGTGGTGGGTTGTGCTCACCTCGTATGTCGGTTGGGGCTCTACTTCGGGCGCAAGGAAGCTTATATCCGTAAAAAAATTGTGTTAAAATCTCAGCGCAATCGGAGTTACGGATCTCCGGGAATATAAGAAACGGTTTTCGGCCAGATCTGGGGAACGCGAAACAGAAGAGAACAGAGAGGGAGATCCAATCTTGGAGGGGCTCCCGCCCCTCCGCCGCCATGGAGGCCATGGACCAGAGGGGGAACTCTCCTACCATCTAGGGGGAGGCCAAGGAAGAAGAAGAAGGAGGGGGGATCTCTCCCCCTCTCTCCCGGTGGCGCCGGAGTGCTGCCGGGGCTAGGATCGTGACGGCGATCTACATCAACAATCTTGCTACCGTCTACACCAACTCTCTCCCCCTCTATGCAGCAGTGTAACACTCTTTCTCCCTGCTGTAATCTCTACTTAAACATGGTGCTCAACTCCATATATTATTTCCCAATGATATTTGGCTATCCTATGATGTTTGAGTAGATCCGTTTTGTCCTATGGGTTAATCGTGATCTTGGTTGGTATGATTGTATATTTTATTTATGTTGTTGTCCTACGGTGCCCTCCGTCTTGCGCAAACGTGAGGGATTACCGCTGTAGGGTGTTGCAATATGTTCATGATTTGCTTATGGTGGGTTGCGAGAGTGACAGAAGCTTAAACCCGAGTATGTGGGTTGATGCGTATGGGAGTAAAGAGTACTTGATACTTAATGCTATGGTTGGGTTTCACGACCTTAATGATCTTTAGTAGTTGTGGATGCTTGCTAGAGTTCCAATCATAAGTGCATATGATCCAAGTAGAGAAAATATGTTAGCTCATGCCTCTCCCTCATATAAAATTACAAGAATGATTACCGGTACTTGTTATCGATTGCCTAGGGACAAATGACTTTCTTATTGACAAAAGCTATCCACTTTTATTACCTTGCAATTTATTCGTAGTTTTATTCTCGCAAAGTACTCGTAGTTTTATTCTTGCAAAATAGTTTCATACTTGTTCTAGGTAAAGCAAACGTCAAGTGTGCGTAGAGTTGTATCGGTGGTCGATAGAACTTGAGGGAATATTTGTTCTGCCTTTAGCTCCTCGTTTGTTTCGACACTCTTATTTATCGAAGAAGGCTACAAACGATCCCCTATACTTGTGGGTTATCAAGACCTTTTTCTGGCGCCGTTGCCGGGGAGCAATAGCGTGGGGTGAATATTCTCGTGTGTGCTTGTTTGCTTTATCACTAAGTAGTTTTTTTATTTTGTGCTCTTGTTTTCTATCTTTAGTTATGGGTGGGAAACGCAAAATACCAAAAAAATTAGTTGTACCTACTAAGCCAATGGTTGAAGAACCACCCAAAATCTATTATACTGTTGAAGCTTTTTACTTGGATCATCTTCGATCCCTATGTGCTCGTGCTGAAAACCCAACTAGCTTAGTTGAGGGAAAATCATTAGATGAGCATGCTTGTTTTGTGCGACACCATTTATCTCAAAAAGGGAAACGTTTACTGCATCAAATTAATACTATGCAATGCTATGCTTGGAATTTATGTGAAATACATGATTTTACTTGTTGTTCTGAAGACCCTAAGAAACACCTTCCTTATCAATGTGAGTTTAGAGATAATGGAATTTTATCTTCTTATGCCAAGGGTGTTTATAATTATTATGATATTGAACAAATTGAAGAATTTGTTGCTTTTAAGGGTGCTTATGAAATTGCTTCTTTGATTGAAAAGTATGATGCTACTCTTTACAAATCTGAAAATTTTGCCATACTTAAATATTGCTATGAAAATTATTCTTCTAATGCTTATATTAAACCATATATTGAGGACTTCTCTGCTGTTCAATAAGAGACTAATATTTTGCAGGAGTCTATGGAAGAAAAAATTAATAAAACTGTGAGCTCATTGGATGAAAAAGATGATGAGGAGAGCGAAGAACAAAAGGAGGAAGAGCGGATTAGCTACCCGTGCCCACCTTCTAATGAGAGTAACTCTTCAACTCATACATTGTTTAATTTCCCTTTGCGCTTACCAAAGGATGAATGCTATGATAATTGCTATGATCCCGTTGATTCTTTTGAAATATCCCTTTTTGATGAACTTAATGCTTGCTATGCTTGTGGCCAAGATGCCAATATGAATTATGCTTATGGAGATGAACTTGCTATAGTTCCTTATGTTAAGAATGAAATTGTTGCTATTGCACCCACACATGATAGTCCTATTATCTTTTTGAATTCTCTAAACTACACTATATCGGAGAAGTTTGCACTTATTAAGGATTATATTGATGGGTTGCGTTTTGCTACTACACATGATGATTTTTGAAAGTACGTTATATCGACTAGAGGGAGGGGGGGTGAATAGGCGATTTTTACAAATTCGTCACTGAGGAATTTCAAGGTGAGGAAATTCCTAAGCCACGAACTACTTAGCAGCGGAATAAGTACTCAGATGCAAACATAACACGGCATAAGTACAGCCATCATGATGAAATGAAATAGGCACAGAGTACAGGTAGCGTGAAACACAGGATAAGCAGGCTGAAGACTAAGGGACTGAAGAAATAGGATTGAGGAAATTGAGAAAGTCTTCAGTCAAAGTCTTCACACAGTAACGATCAAGAAAAACAACACATGAATGAGGAAATGAAAGGGTTGAGGAAATAGAACCAGTAGCTCGGTGAAGACAATGATTTGGTAGACCAGTTCCAACTGCTGTGACAGTTGTACGCCTGGTTGGAGCGGCTAGGTATTTAAACCTGAGGACACACAGTCCCGGACACACAGTCCTCACCGTATTCTCCTTGACCTAAGGTCACACAGACCTCGCCCAATCACTCGTGGTAAGTCTTCAGGTGACTTCCAAACCTTCACAGACTCGGTCACTCGGCGATCCACAATTTCCTCTTGGATGCTCTAGACCATGACGCCTAACCGTCTGGAGGATGCACAGTCCTCAAAGGTAACAAGCGTCGGTTCCACACAGGAACAATCTCTTCAGTGATGCTCAATCACTTTGGGTTTGTAGGTGTTTGGGGTTTTGGGTTTTTCCTCACTTGATGATTTTAGCTCAAAGTCCTCGGAGGATGGGATGCTCTAAATGACAAGTGTCAATCTATCTCTCGGAGCAGCCAACCAGCTAGTGGTTGTAGGGGGCGGCTATTTATAGCCTAGGGAGCAGCCCGACATGATAAGACATAAATGTCCTTCAATGATATGACCGTTAGGTGGGTAGGATATTTGGACAGCTAGCGCGTAGCACAGCGACGGTCGGAAATTTGTGTATCAAATTCCTCAGGGCTATCATGTTCCTCAGTTGTAGGCAATCCGCACTGGCGAATTCCTAACTCCTCAGTCAGAACAAATTCCTCAGAGAACAGAAGAACTTCGTCTCTGTCACTGAAGAACTTGACTGAACTGTATGAGATTTCCAATGGCTTCACTCAAAAGGATTGGGTAGGTGTAGGATTTGAGTTGAGCATCACTTGGAAACGTTTCCTTAGTTTTACCTCGACCCCCTTTAATAGTACGGTGTTTCCTATGACTCAAGAAGAAGAAAATGAAACTACGAAAACAAAAGTCTTCACGCTTCATAATCCTCGCATGAATATCAAGTCTTCAAGGTCACACCAATTTCTTCACTTTCAAAGTCTTCAAGAAAACCAAAGTCTTCAGTTGAAGACATTCATTTTTAGGGGTCGACTTTCATCGTAAATATCAAACTCCTCATAGACTTATAGAACCTGTGTACACTCACAAATGCATTAGTCCCTTAACCTATAAGTCTTCAATACACCAAAATCACTAAGGGGCACTAGATGCACTTACAATCTCCCCCTTTTTGGTGATTGATGACAATATAGGTTAAGTTTTCAACGGGGATAAAACATATGAAGTGTAAATACTGATATTGAGGAATTTGATTGCAAGATATAGAAGAACTCCCCCTGAAGATGTGCATATTTGAGGAATTTGCTTTGAATAGCAAATGCACATTGTAGAGTAATATCATGGAGATCTCCCCTATATCTTGTAATTCATACACACATTTAACATATGATATGAAGAATTTGAAATGCATGATGAAATATGGTGACTGATGTAATTCAGCATGCGTGCATCAACATATTGAGGAAATAGCATGCAGAAAAACAGAGCAAAAGTATCAGACCACCATAGGACTTAACTTTACAACTCGATCCAACAAATACTTCAGAAGAACGAGAGTTGTAACTTAGCAAAAATTGCCCATATATAGAGACCCGCTTGAAGACTAACTCAAATTTCTCCCCCTTTGTCATCGAATGACCAAAAGGGACGAAAAATGAGGACTAACGCTCCTGAAGAATATCATCATGATGTCGATGGAGGAGCGCCAGCGTTGTTAGGGTCGTCCGTTGGAGTAGGGCCTGCCGCGGTGTCGTTCAAGTCTTCAGCTTCATCCGTCTCGCGCGATGAAGAATATGAACTGGCAACAAGCTGAGGAACTTTGACCTTCTTGAATTTCTTCGAAGGTGGCTGAGACCAGTCAAAGTCCTGTTGGAAGCCCATCTCCTTGAGATCTTCAGCACTACAAAGATTCGACAGAATAGCCCAAGTGTGGTCAAAGACTTCATGTAAGTAGTAGTGATTCTTCTTCACAGTATTTTGAGTGACTGTCATGTTCTAAAGAATTGCACCAAACTGACGCTTGACCCACTTGTGATTTCGATCAACTTTCTGATGAAGACTAAGGAGAAGTTCACGATCAGTCATCACACGCGGAGCTGTGGCTTGAGGATTTTGTTCTGAAGCTTTGGCGGCAGAATCTTGTGTTGCAGAGTCATCATTGGTGGAGTAGGATGCAGCTTTGCGAAACTGTCCATCCAATGGACGAGTGCCTTCATCTATAATAGTAGCCTTGCCCTTCTCATCAGCTGAGGAAATAGTTTGTTTGAGGACTTCAATAGGGGGCAAATAGCTGAGATGATTTTGAAAGTCAGCCTTATAATGAATTGAAGACCTTGATCTGATGAACTTCATGATCCAGGGAGCGTAAGGCTTCAACTCAAAAGGTGACAGAGCAGCATTGGCCAAAGTCCTCATGAAGAAATCATGGTAGTTGATAGGAATACCATGAATGATATTGAACAGCAGATTCTTCATAATGCCAACAACCTCTTCGTCATCAGAGTTGTGGCCCTTGATTGGACTGAGAGTTTTGGTCAAAATGCGATAAACTGTCCTTGGCACATAGAGCAATTCCTTGACAAGGAATTTGGTCCTTGGAGCTTGGCCAGCCTTCAAAGGCTTCATCAGCACTTGCATCAGATGATCGGATAGTTCAGGTTCAACATAGAGTAGCCTTGCACCTTCAGTGGGACGACTGACTGGGACGGCGTGAAGCAATTCAGAGGCCGGTGCTTTGTAATGAGTATTTTCAGTCATCCAGTCTAGCACCCATGAATTCACATCTTCAACATTTCCAGTGATATGCAGTGTGGCGTAGAATTGAAGAATGAGTTCTTCATTCCAGTCGCAGATGTTAGTGCAGAAGTTAAGTAACCCAGCGTCATGAAGAACACTGAGGACTGGGGTGAAGCACGACAGCGATTCCATATCCACATGAGGGATTTGCTCATGGTCAAAGATCTTGTCCTTATCAAACAATACTGAGGAATAGAAGTTCATCTGGCTAGCAGTCCAGAAGCGCTTGCGACGAAGTCGAGAAGTGTCATAGGGATTGTAGTCAGTGAAGAAAATGTGCTCATTGAAGAAATCTACAGCATTGAACTTCTGCTTCTTGGAGTGAGGGTTCTGTGGCTTGGGCTGAAGATTTATAGTTGAAGTCTTCACAGCCTCTTGAGGTATAGCCACTGGAGCCACAGGCTGAGGAATTTCAGTAGCTGTATCAGCAGCAGCCTTGGCCTCCATTTCTTCAGCACTAGCGGCTGGAACTTCTTCAGGAATAGATTGAAGTGAAGATTGAGGTCCATCAGAGCCCGTATGAATTTCTTCAGTTGGCACAGGGGACTGAGGAACTTGATGTAGTGGTGTTGTCAGAGGTGAATTGGGGTGATGACTTTCCCAAAAGTCATCATTCAGAATAGGAGTTGTAGACCCAATATCCACATCCTCATCTTCATCATTAATTTCCTCAACGCCTGCCTCTTCAGCTGTGAACTAAGGCATGGGCGATGATACCAGCGGAGTTGAAGTGATATTGTCCACTTTAATGTCTTCATCCAACTGCTCTGACGATGCAGCAGAAGGATTTGCTTTATCACCGTCATCAGGTATGACATATTCCTCACCAAAGGGAACAATTTCCTTTGATGGCATGCTTGATATTGGAACATCATCAATTGGGTTTTCAGTTGAGCTCGTCAAAGTCTTCACTTTCTTGGGAGCTGAAGACTCTGAAAATGCTGATGCTTTCCTTTTCTTCACCGCAGCCTTCTCTGCGGCTTTGGTCTTCTTCGCTTCTGATGCAAAAGGAAGGTGGACATCTTTCATCTGTGATGACTTTGCAGGAGGAGCAGATGAAATTGGTTGAATTTCTTCAGGCACAACTGATGCAGTTGCCCTAGCTTGTTCAGATTCCTCAGGCGCAGTAGCAGATGTATCAACTGGCCTGGTTTGCTCTTCAGGCGCAACATTGGTGGTAGCCCTGGCATTTTCTCCAGAGACTGGAATTTCTTCATCAGCCCTGGTGCTTTCATTTTCTTCAACAGACTGATTTTCATCAGCAGTACTTGCATGTTCTTCAGTAGGCTGAGCAGATGTGTCAGTCTGAGGAAATTTGGGTTGCGATGAAGCTGCAACATTTGGAGTGAATCCCTTTGCCATTCTGACAAATCTGACTTTGGCACCTAGCCAATCTGCACGGTATGCGTGAAATTCATCACTGAGTGCTTTGATCTCAGCCTGCATAGTCACAAGTTCTTCAGGAGACATTTTCACAACATTGTTCTTCAGAAAATGCTCCTTCTTGTACTGAGCCTTCTTCACCTGCCTGGCCTTTTCAAATTTCCATTTCTCTTCATTAATGAAGGCCGTCAACATGTGACTTTGACCAGGAGTGAGGTTTAATTCAGGCAAAGGTGTGTTAGGGTTCTTGTGCCATAGATCAATGAAATCAAGGATCTTCCTTGGATCCAGCATGAGGGGCACAGCACTGCCTTTGGCACTAGCGGCCCTTTGTTGTCGATCTCTGATGATCTCAGCTAATTCTTCATCATCAGCTTCGTCTTCACTTGACAGAACCTGAAAGGCGACCTGCTTCTTGTGAGGACTTGGCCTTGTGCCTCGTCCAGCAGTGGCCTTTTTCTTCAGCAAGGTCGGAGCTGTTGAAGACTGAGGTGGAGCTGAGGAACTTGCAGAGGCTCCAGAAGCAATTGAGATTCCAGTAGTCCTTTGGCACGTGGCAAGATGCACAGGTGCTGAGGACTTTGCAAGAGCAGCTGAGGACTTTGCAACTGAGGGAGTTGGAGCTGCTTTTGAAGAAGTTGCTTGAGGATCAGGTCGTGAGGGCTTTAAAGAGCTTGGCCGTGAGGGCATTGCAGCTGAGGATCTTGTCTTGACAGCTGGTTTCTTTGTCATAGCCTTCTTAGGCTTGCTAGCAGAGGCCTCAGTAGCGGCAGTAGCAGAATCTTCGTTGAATTTCTTCACTGCCTCTTTAGCCATTTTGGCCAGCTTGGCTTGACGCTTAGCCCACTCCTGAGGAAATTCCTCACCTCTTCTGATGCTTGTGGGATCAGCTTCTTGGCCTGGAGCCAATGGAGGTCTTGGGCATGGAGGGTTAACATCGAATTTCTTCATGTACTTTGGAGTCACATATCGATACTCCCTCCATTCTCTTGCCCATCTCCTCTCAATCTTCTGAATGCGCACTTTGCGCTGATTTTTGTTCTCCTTGCCATGAGTTGCTTCATCAGGAGTACAATATTCATCATAGATGTCTTCAGGGATCTCAAAAGCAGTATTTGTCTCTGGCCTCTTTCCTCCCTTCTGAGGTCTCTTCCCATCAGCCATTTTCTTCACGTGAGGATTTTGAACAATGGATGTTTCTGAGGAAGTGTGCAATTTTTCTTCGAGGAACGCTGCAAATGAGTTAAGTTGATGAGAACCTAGAGATTCAGCAGCGGACATGTGTACCTATGAACAGAATATAGGTGCGAAGAAATTGGAGAGGTCATATGCGTTCTCAGAAGTTTTTCAAAAGTATCGAGTTTGAGGAATTTGACCAGGGGTGTCTTGAGAAATTTCACTAAGCATTCTTTGACTTAGATTCCAGAGTTGTATAGATTGAAAATCCACACAATTGAGGAATCTTGAAGAAAAACGTTGCTTAGAGAACAGATCAAGAACAGATGCAAGTTGGTGTTTAAGAACATGAAAGTTGGAGAATAAACACCTTTTGAAGATTTTGTGGAAATCATCAGAATCAACAAGGGTAGTAAAAATAGATTTTATTTACCCTTGATGAAGAACACGACGAACTGAGAGTAGCAGTGGAGAAGCTCATCCGTTCAGATCTTCCACGCCCTAACTTGGCGATGGAAAACAGCTACGGCGGCGGCGGAGTGAAGATTTCCGCGACCGGCGTGAGTACGACGACGATGAGGTCGAGGCAGTGAAGCTCTTCCTCACCGGCGACAATGGAGTGTAGCGGCGGCGCTAGGTCTGAGAGCTCGAGCGAGGGGAGTAAGATCGAGCGGGGTAAATGAGATCTGAGGAGGGCGAGGGGTATTTATAGCCGAGGTGAAAAACCGCTCGTCCGAAGAAAGTGGACGAACATGCCCCTGACCCTTCTCATCCTAACGACATGTGTCACCCACGTACTGTGAAATGGAGATCGTGTTAGATTGTGGGTGAATAGATAAATCTTATCGAGGGATGTGGAACGGTTTGAGCGGCAAAAGCCGAAAATTCAGATATGAAAATTTTAACGTTTCGTTCGCAAATTCTTCAGCTGTCAAGGACATAGTGAAGACTTTGAAGGGGTTTCAAATAGAACGCACATGAAGAATTTGTGAACAGACTGGGTTGAGTTTAGCATAGAGGGGGAAAGGGTCCGATCACATTCACTTAGAAGAAAATCAACTTTGAAGAATTAGCAATAAGTGACTGCTGTAGAGGACATGAAAAACTCATATATATATATAGTCAATGAAGAACACAGTCGGAAAGAGTGAAGACTTTGCAAAGTTGAAGAATTTGAAAATTTGAGGAATTTGCAAAATGAAGAAAAACTCAATTTTGAAGATTTTCAACTTTTTGTGGTGGCGTGACCCACCGTATAAGAATGATGATTTCAGACGCCGCGTACAATTGTCGTAGGGCTCTGAGAATCAAATTCTTCGTTAATTTCTTCACACTTAGAGGGTTAGTCTTCATTGATTGAAGAAAAACGTTCTTCGTGTGTTGCACATCTAAGTCATCAATTTTGCATAAGTGTTAGGATGTGTGTCCTTTTCAAAGAACATTCGAAGATTCTAAGATATTTAGCTCACACCGCAACTTGCTAAATCTCTTCTCATCCAAGGGCTTGGTGAAGATATCCGCTAGCTGTTCTTCAGTCTTCACGTGATCAATAGAGATGTCGCCCTTGAACACATGATCTCGAAGAAAATGATGACGAATCTGGATGTGCTTTGTCTTTGAGTGCTGAACTGGGTTATGAGCAATCTTGATGGCACTCTCGTTGTCACAGAAGAGTGGCACATTCTTCACATTGATGCCGTAGTCCTTGAGGGTTTGCTTCATCCACAGTAGTTGAGCACAGCAAGAACCAGCAGCAATGTACTCAGCTTCAGCAGTAGAGAGTGATACGCAGTTCTGCTTCTTTGAGGACCAACATACTAAAGATCGTCCGAGGAAATGGCATGTGCCTGATGTTGACTTGCGATCCACACGATCACCAGCATAGTCAGAGTCAGAATATCCAATGAGATCAAAAGTCGAGCCCTTGGGATACCATAGTCCAAGTGTTGGAGTGTGAGCTAGATATCGAAGAATATGTTTCACAGCCTTATGGTGTGATTCCTTCGGTGTAGCTTGAAAACAGGCACACATGCAAACACTAAGCATAATATCTGGCCTAGATGCACATAGATACAGTAAAGAGCCAATCATGGAGCGGTATACCTTTTGATCGAAGTCTATACCATTTTCATCGGTGCATAGATGGCCATTTGTGGGCATAGGGATTTTGACGCCTTTGCAATCTTACATACCGAATTTCTTCAGAACGTCCTTGAGGTATTTCTCTTGAGAAATGAAGATGCCGTTGCGTTGTTGACGAATTTGAAGACCTAAGAAGAATTTCAATTCTCCCATCATGGACATTTGATATTCCTCACTCATCATATAAGCAAATTCGTCACTGTAACGTTGGTCAGTACAGCCAAAGATAATATCATCAACATATATTTGGCACATGAATAATTCATCATCATATGTTTTGGTGAAAAGAATTGGGTCGAGTGAACCGGGTTTGAAGCCTTTCTTCATGAGGAATTCCTTCAGAGTATCATACCAAGCCCGAGGGGCCTGCTTGAGGCCATAGAGGGCCTTATTGAGTCTGAAGACTTGATCAGGATGCTTAGGATCTTCAAAACCTGGTGGTTGAGCAACATATACTTCTTCCTCAAGCTTACCATTGAGGAATGCACTTTTCACATACATTTGATATAAGATGATATTATGATGGTTAGCATAGGCAAGCAATATGCGAATAGCCTCAAGTCTAGCAACAGGTGCAAAAGTTTCATCGAAATCAATTCCTTCAACCTGTGTGTAGCCTTGAGCTACAAGACGAGCCTTGTTCCTCACCACTAGGCCATTTTCATCTTGTTTGTTGCGGTAGATCCATTTGGTGCCGATGATATTGTGCTTGCGAGGGTCTGGTCGCTTGACAAGCTCCCACGCCTTGTTCAGCTCGAATTGATGTAATTCCTCTTGCATCGCTTGAATCCATTCAGGCTCCAGAAATGCCTCATCTACTTTGGTGGGCTCTGTGATAGAGACGAAAGCAAAATGCCCACAAAAGTTAGACAAATGTGAAGCTTTTGAGCGAGTGAGAGGACCTGGTGCGTTGATGTCGTTGATGATTCACTCAATCTGCACTTCATTTGCAACGCGAGGATGAGCAGGTTGATGACTTTGACTTGGCTCAGCATTTTCTTCAGAGCCAAATTCTTCAGATGCACCAGCATGATTTTCTTCACGATCAGGAATGACTTCTTCAGCAGATTCTTCAGTAGGTATGACATCCTCAGTAGCCTTTAGCTTGATGGATTCCTCAGGAGACATTTCATCTAGCACAGGAGGTAGGTGCTCTCTTTGCGAGCCATTAGTTTCATCGAACCGCACATCTACAGTTTCATCAACCTTGTGGTGATGGGTGTTGAAGACTCTGTAGGTATGCGAGTCTTTTCCGTAACCAAGCATAAAACCTTCATGTGCTTTTGGTGCAAATTTTGAATTGTGATGGGGATCTCTAATCCAACATTTAGCACCGAAGACTTTAAAATAACTCACATTGGGTTTCTTGTCAGTGAGGAGTTCATATGAGGTCTTCTTGAAGATTTTGTGAAGATATGCCCTGTTGATAATGTGGCATGCAGTATCAATTGCCTCAGGCCAGAAGCGACGAGGTGTCTTGTATTCATCAAGCATAGTGCGAGCCATCTCAACAAGAGTCCTATTCTTGCGCTCCACGACGCCATTCTGCTGAGGAGTGTATGGGGCAGATAACTCATGAGTAATACCAAGTTCATCGAGATAGTCATCAAGACCAGTATTCTTGAACTCGGTTCCATTGTCACTACGTATATGCTTGATCTTCACACCGAAATTCGTTGAAGCCCTTGAGGAAAATCGTCTGAAGACTTCCTGCATTTCAGTTTTGTAAGTAATGATATGCACCCAGGTGTAACGAGAATAATCATCAACAATGACAAAGCCATATAGAGATGTTGCATTTGTTAGTGTGGCATAATGAGTAGGGCCAAAGAGATCCATATGAAGCAATTCAAAAGGACGAGAGGTGGTCATGATAGTCTTCGAGGGGTGCTTGGCTCTGGTCATCTTTCCAGCCTCACAAGCCCCACAAAGATGATCTTTGAGGAATTTAACACCCTCAATGCCAATGACATGCTTCTTCTTCACGAGAGTGTGTAAGTTCTTCATGCCAGCATGACCTAGTCGTCGATGCCATAGCCAGCCTTCTGAAGCTTTTGCAAGTAGACAAGTGGCAGGTTGTGGTCCTGCAGAGAAATCAACAATATACAAGTCTCCTCTCCTAAAGCCTTCGAAGACTTTGGAATTGTCAGATTCCATGAGCACTAAGCAGCGATATTTTTCAAAGACAACAACCATATCAAGATCACAAAGCATTGAGACTGACATGAGGTTGAATCCGAGGGACTCGACAAGCATGACTTTGTCCATGTGTCGATCCTTTGAGATTGCAACCCTACCTAGACCCAATACCTTGCTTTTGCCTTTGTCTGCGTAGGTGATATGCTTCAAATGTGATGGAGATAAAGGAGTGTTCATCAGTAAACTCTTGTCACCAGTCATGTGATTAGTACATCCACTGTCGAGGACCCACTCAGTAGCCTTGGGTAAATCATCCTGCAGATGAATTAGTGCATCTTACGAACACATATCTTCAGAGTGAAGAATATGACATCAATTTCATCAGACAGAAATTCATCGGTTAATGCAACATATGTATATATAGCAGTATGAGGACGTGAGAAATGAATGAATCATTTCTTCATGATTAGCTTGCGTCCTTTCAAGCATTTCAGGTCTCCAGAAAATTCTTCAGACGATTTAGTTCGTCTGGAGACCTGACCCTGCATAAGAGGTTAGTTCTTTTTCTTCACCACCCACATCTGGAGGGGTGGCAAAGAGTTCATCATTCTGCGAGCTCCATAAGAGAAAGGTGGCATTGAAGCCAAAGCACTTCGTTTCACAGAAGAGGGATTAGTATAGGCATATGAGTAAGCAGAGAAATTCTTCGAGGACTTATGAACATAATGATTTGAAGAATAATGCACATAATCAGAACTCTTAGATTTTCCCTGCAAAATAGAAGCGTTAGCATGATGATGATCATATGAGGACTTGGATCCACGTGAGGAATTTGATCCATAAGAGGACTTGGATCCATATGAAGACTTTGGTCCATATGAAGAATTTGATCTGGGGTTCTTATTCTTCACAGGTGGAGTCATGAGGACATTCACCTGAAGACTTTCAAGGCACCTTTTGGGAACCCAGATTTTCTTCATAGGGGGACCATTCCTGCAGTTAGTTCCAACATATCTAGCAAATACTTCACCATTCTGATTTTTGAACAGTTTATAATTGGAGTCAAATGACTCATCAGATGAATATGAGGATTCACAAGTAAAGCCAGATAAAGTGGATGGATCCACGGGAGGTCCCTTCGCAGCAACCCATGAGGTTTTGGGATACTGCTCAGGTTTCCAGTAGGTTCCATCAGCATTGAGTTTCCTCTCAAATGCAATACCCTCTTTCCTAGGGTTCCTGTTCAAGATCTGCTTTTTGAGCACATCACAAAGAGTCTGATGCCCTTTGAGGCTTTTGTACATGCCTGTCACATACAATTCCTTCAACCCTGCATTTTCGTCAGTGATACTAGTGGTATCCTCAGATGAGGAATTTGTGACCACAGAGATAGTTGAAGAATTTGCAGCAATAGAAGCATTTGAACTTTCAGGTGAAGAATTGGCAGTTTCACGTTCAATGCATTTCAAGCATGGTGGAATAAATTCTTCCTGAGCAGAACTGATCTGTTGAGCAAGCAATGAATCATTTTCCTTCTGAAGATCTTCATGACTCACCCTTAGCTTCTCAAGATCTTGCTTTCTTTGAAGAAATTCATAAGAAAGCTTCTCATGATCGGCTAAGAGAGTTTCATGATGACTTTGAAGGTTGTCAAACTTAGACTGTAGTTGCTGAAGATTATCAGTTAATGTTTGAGTTCGATCCATTTCCTCACCTAACAGATCATCGCTTTTGTCTAGCATATTTTGAACCTTTTCCAAAGCCTTTTGTTGTTTAACAGCAATATTAGCAAGTTTGGAATAGCTGGGTTTGAGGTTATCATCAGATTCATCCTCACTTGATTCAGAGGAGGGATATTTGAATACCTTGGCACCTTTTGCCATGAAGCAATAGGTGGGAGCATAGTCATCGTTGCCGTCATCAGCAGTGTTGGGGAAGCCATTTTCCTCAGTGTTGAAGATGGACTTGCTGACGTAAGCAGTAGCGAGGGCTAGGCTCGCCACACCAGAGTCTGACTCCTCAGATGCCTCCTCTTCCTCATGTTCCTCAGATTCAGCTTTAGAGTCCATTTCCTTGCCAATGAATGCCCGAGCCTTCTTGGAACTGCTCTTCTTGTGAGATGAAGACTTTGAAGATTTTGATGATGAGGACTTTGAAGATTTCTTCTTCTTCTTTGAGTCATCTGAACTATCATCCTTGTATTTCTTCTTCTTTGATTCCTTTGCCCACTAAGGACAATCAGTTATGTAGTGACCAGGTTTCTTGCATTTGTGGCAAGTCCTCTTTTTGTAATCACGGGATGAGGAATCTGATCTTGTGTCATCACCTTTTGAAGATTTTACAAAGCGACCACGCCTTGAGAACTTCTGGAATTTTTTCACGAGCATTGCTAGCTCCTGGCTTAGTTCTTCAGGGTCACCAAGGCTGCTATCAGAATCTTCTCCTTCAGATGAGGAAACTACCTTGGCCTTCAGTGCGCGTGATCTTCCATAGCTTGGCCCGTAGAGATCTCTCTTTTCAGCTAGTTGGAATTCATGAGTGTTCAGCCTCTCAAGAATATCAGCAGGATCAAGTGACTTGTAGTCTCCACGTTCTTGAATCATCAGTGCCAGTGTATTGAATGAAGAATCGAGTGACCTCAGCAATTTCTTCACCACCTCATGGTCGGTGATGTCAGTGGCACCCAGTGCTTGAAGCTTGTTTGAAATGTCAGTGAGGCGATCAAAGGTTTGCTAGACATTCTCATTGTCGAGTCTTTTGAAGCGGTTGAAGAGATTGCGAAGAACGTCAACTCGAGAATCACGTTGAGTTAAGATTCCTTCGTTGACCTTGGACAGCCTGTCCCAGATAAGCTTTGCAGACTCCAAAGCACTCACTCTGCCGTACTGTCCTTTGCTCAGATGGCCACATATGATATTCTTCGCTTGAGAGTCGAGTTGCTTGAATCTCTTCACATCAGCAGCGTTCACGGAAGGAGTGACAGAGGGAGCGCCATTTTCCACAACGTACCAGAGATCGTTGTCAATTGCCTCAAGATGCATGCGCATCTTATTCTTCCAGTAGGGGTAGTCCGTCCCATCAAATGTAGGACACCCAGCCGAGACCTTGATCACGCATGTAGTCGACATAACTAAAACTCCAGGTGGTTAAACCAAAATCACACAGAACAAGGGAGTCCCTTGCTCTGATACCAATTGAAAGTGCGTTATATCAACTAGAGGGGGGGTGAATAGGCGATTTTTACAAATTCGTCACTGAGAAATTTCAAGGTGAGGAAATTCCTAAGCCACGAACTACTTAGCAGCGGAATAAGTACTCAGATGCAAACATAACACGGCATAAGTACAGTCATCATGATGAAATGAAATAGGCACAGAGTACAGGTAGCGTGAAACACAGGATAAGCAGGCTGAAGACTAAGTGACTGAAGAAATAGGATTGAGGAAATTGAGAAAGTCTTCAGTCAAAGTCTTCACACAGTAACGATCAAGAAAAACAACACATGAATAAGGAAATGAAAGGGTTGAGGAAATAGAACCAGTAGCTCGGTGAAGACAATGATTTGGTAGACCAGTTCCAACTGCTGTGACAGTTGTACGTCTGGTTGGAGCGGCTAGGTATTTAAACCTGAGGACACACAGTCCCGGACACACAGTCCTCACCGTATTCTCCTTGACCTAAGGTCACACAGACCTCGCCCAATCACTCATGGTAAGTCTTTAGGTGACTTCCAAACCTTCACAGACTCGGTCACTCGGCGATCCACAATTTCCTCTTGGATGCTCTAGACCATGACGCCTAACCGTCTGGAGGATGCACAGTCCTCAAAGGTAACAAGCGTCGGTTCCACACAGGAACAATCTCTTCAGTGATGCTCAATCACTTTGGGTTTGTAGGTGTTTGGGTTTTTGGGTTTTTCCTCACTTGATGATTTTAGCTCAAAGTCCTTGGAGGATGGGATGCTCTAAATGACAAGTGTCAATCTATCTCTCGGAGCAGCCAACCAGCTAGTGGTTGTAGGGGGTGGCTATTTATAGCCTAGGGAGCAGCCCGACATGATAAGACATAAATGCCCTTAAATGATATGACCGTTAGGTGGGTAGGATATTTGGACAGCTGGCGCGTAGCACAGCAACGGTCGGAAATTTGTGTATCAAATTCCTCAGGGCTATCATGTTCCTCAGTTGTAGGCAATCCGCACTGGCGAATTCCTAACTCCTCAGTCAGAACAAATTCCTCAGAGAACAGAAGAACTTCGTCTCTGTCACTGAAGAACTTGACTGAACTATATGAGATTTCCAATGGCTTCACTCGAAAGGATTGGGTAGGTGTAGGATTTGAGTTGAGCATCACTTGGAAACTTTTCCTTAGTTTTACCTCGACCCCTTTTAACAGTACGGTGTTTCCTATGACTCAAGAAGAACAAAATGAAACTACGAAAACAAAAGTCTTCACGCTTCATAATCCTCGCATGAATATCAAGTCTTCAAGGTCACACCAATTTCTTCACTTTCAAAGTCTTCAAGAAAACCAAAGTCTTCAGTTGAAGACATTCATTTTTAGGGGTCGACTTTCATCGTAAATATCAAACTCCTCATAGACTTATAGAACCTGTGTACACTCACAAACGCATTAGTCCCTTAACCTATAAGTCTTCAATACACCAAAATCACTAAGGGGCACTAGATGCACTTACAATTTTGATGAATATAATATTCATGTGCTTGCTGCTCCTACTTGTAATTATTATGAGAGAGGAACTACATCTCCGCCTCTCTATGTTTCCAACACGATAAAATTGCAAGAAACTTCTTATGCTATGTATTGGCCTTTACTTGATGTTCATGAATTGTTCTTGTATGACATGCCGATGCATAGAAAGAGAGTTAGACTTCGTCATTGCATGATATATGTTGCTTTGTGCTCACTACTAAATGCCAAATCATTGCTAATTAAAATTGGCTTTGATATACCGTGGGATCCGGGTGGATCTATTACTTGAGCACTTTATGCCTAACTTAATGGCTTTAAAGAAAGCGCTGCCAGGGAGACAACCCGGAAGTTTTAAAGAGTCATTTATTTCTGTTGAGTGCTTTTATAAAGTTTAAAAACAAAAAAAATATAGAGGGGAACTTAAAACTTCACTAAAAGAGAAGCGATTGAAAGGTGATGCATTGGAGAAGTGAGGGTCGACCTTGAACACTTGTGTTCATGCACAAGGAAACAATGTAAATTTTTCATGAAGATTCTCACAAAAATAATTATCCCCTTGTACAAATCCATTGTATTATAAAAATAATGTGCCAAGATTTGCCTTTAGGATGATATAGATTGCTTGTTGGTATGTGCGGTGCAGAAACAGAAACTTTGGCTGTAGTGCGCGATTTTAAATTTTTTACTGTAATGTCAAAAGCTTCTGAAACTTTTTGCACAGTCTTTCTATACAAATTTTTTTATTTTGTCCTAATTTTTCAGAATTTTTAGAGTGACATAAGTATGGTGAACGTTCAGATCTTTACAGACTGTCCTGTTTTCACAGATTGCTGTTATAGCTTCATTATTTGCGTATGTTTGAAATCTTGTTGAGCCTCCTTTGACGTGGGGCCTGTGATAGTATACAGTGGGTAATATTTGATTATAATTATACAATAATGTTATAGCAGTACATGATGGGATTTGACTGCCATATTCACTAACCCCGCCACTAAAAGTTCGGTTAAGTTTTGTGTGGATGAAGTGATCAAAGATCGAGGAGGTCTCGATATGAGGAGAAGGAGGAGAGGCAAGAGCTCAAGCTTGGGGATGCCCAAGGCACCCCAAGTAAATATTCAAGGAGACTCAAGCGTCTAAGCTTGGGGATGCCTCGGAAGGCATCCCATCTTTCTTCAACAAGTATCAGTATGTTTTCGTCTTCGTTTCATTCATGTGATATGTGTGAATCTTGGAGCGTCTTTTGTGTTTATTTTTCATTTTTATTTTATGCACCATGCTGGTATGAGATAGTCCATGGTTGATTTATAGAATGCTCAGTGCACTTCACTTATATCTTTTGAGTGTGGCTTTATAGAATGCTTCATGTGCTTCACTTATATCATTTGAAGTTTGGATTGGCTGTTTCTCTTCACATAGAAAACCATTATTTGTAGAATGCTCTTTTGCTTCACTTATACTTATTAGAGCATGATCTTTTGTAGAAAGAATTAAACTCTCATGCTTCACTTATATCTATTTAGAGAGTCAACCGGAATTGGTCAATTGCATGGTTAGTCATAAAATCCTACATAAAACCTATGGATCACTGAATATGATATGTTTGATTCCTTACAATAGTTTTGCGATATAGAGATGGAATATGTGGGAGGTACTAGTGGATGGTTATGTTTAGTAAGAATATTGGTGTTAAGGTTTGTGATTCCCGAAGCATGCATGTATAGTTTCCCGTTATGCCAGGAAGTTGGAGCATAATTTATTCTTGATTGTCTATCTTTGTGTGAAGGTCGGGGGCGCGCGATGGTTAACTCGTACCAACCTCCCCCTAGGGGCATGTGTAGTAGTACTTTGCTTCGAGGGCTAATAAACTTTTGCAATAAGTATATGAGTTCTTTATGACTAATGTGAGTCCATGGATTATACACACTCTTACCTTTTCGCAATTTGCTAGCCTCTACGGTACCGTGCATTGCCCTTTCTCACCTCGAGATGTGGTGCAAACTTTGCAGGTGCATCCAAACCCCGTGATATGATACGCTCTATCACACATAAGCCTTATTATATCTTCCTCAAAACAGCCACCATACCTACCTATTATGGCCTTTCCATAGTCATTCCGAGATATATTGCCATGCAACTTTCACCGCTTCCGTTTTGATGACTTGATCATTCATTGTCATATTGCTTTGCATGATCATATAGCTGACATAGTAGTTGTGGCTCAGCCACCGTTCATCATTTTTATATATGTTACGCTAGATCATTGCACATCCTGGTACACTGCCAGAGTCATTCATATAGAGTCATATTTTGCCATAGGTATCGAGTTGTAATTTTTATTTCTTTTGAGTTATAAGTAAATAGAAGTGTGATGCATCATTATTCATTTTTAGAGCATTGCCCCAGTGAGGAAAGGATGATGGAGACTATGATTCCCCCACAAGTCGGGATGAGACTCCGGACAATGAGAGAAAAGAAAAGAAAAGAAAAAAGAAGAAAGAAAAAAAGAAGAAAAAAGGAAAAAAAAGAAGGAAAAAAAAGGACAAAGAGAGAAGGGGCATGCTAGTTCCACACTTGTGCTTCAAAGTAGCACCATATTTTTCATATGGAGAGTCTCCTATGTTGTCACTTTCATATACTAGTGGAATTTTTTCATTATAGGATTAGATGCACACCCACTTAGTTTTCATATTGAGCTTTCATACACTTATAGCTCTTAGTGCATTCGTTGTATGGCAATCCCTACTCCTCGCATTGATATCGATTGATGGGCATCTCCATAGCCCGTTGGTTAGCCGCATCGATGTGAGACTTTCTTACTTTTTTGTCTTCTCTATATTTACCCCTATCATTATACTCTATTCCACCCATAGTGCCATCTCCATGGCTTGCGCTCATGTATTGCGTGAAGGTTGAAAAAACTGAAACGCGTTAAAAAGTATGAACCAATTGCTTGGCTGACACCGGGGTAGTACAAGATTTATTCTTTGTGTTAAGAAGACAGAGCATGACAAGACTATATGATTTTGTAGGATAGCTTTCTTTAGCGTTGATATTTTGCAAAACATGATTGTTTGTTGGGATGCCTAAGTATTGATGTCTTTATGTCAAATTATAGACTATTGCTTTGAATCACTTATGTCTTAATATTCATGCCATGACTAGACATATGATCAAGTTTATGCTAGGTAACATTCCACATCAAAAATTATCTTTTTTATCATTTACCTACTCGAGGACGAGCAGGAATTAAGCTTAGGGATGCTGATACGTCTCCGTCGTATCTATAATTTTTGATTGTTTCATGCCAATATTATACAACTTTCACATATTTTTTGTAACTTTTTATATGATTTATTAGACTAACCTATTGAGCCAGTGCCTAGTGCCAGTTCCTGTTTTTTGCATGTTTTTTGTTTCGCAGAATATTCATATCAAACGAAGTCCAAATGCAATAAAAATTTACGGAGATTTATTTTGGAATATATGTGATTTTTGGGACTTGGAATCATCGCAAACGGAGGCCCACACACACCACAAGACACCAGGGCGCGCCCCAGGCCCCTAGCGCGCGGTGGTGGGTTGTGCTCACCTCGTATGTCGGTTGGGGCTCTACTTCGGGCGCAAGGAAGCCTATATCCGGAAAAAAATCGTGTTAAAATCTCAGCGCAATCGGAGTTACGGATCTCCGGGAATATAAGAAACGGTTTTCGGCCAGATCTGGAGAACGCGAAACAGAAGAGAACAGAGAGGGAGATCCAATCTCGGAGGGGCTCCCGCCCCTCCGCCGCCATGGAGGCCATGGACCAGAGGGGGAACTCTCCTCCCATCTAGGGGGGAGGCCAAGGAAGAAGAAGAAGAAGGAGGGGGGCTCTCTCCCCCCCTCTCCCGGTGGTGCCGGAGTGCCGCCGGGGCTAGGATCGTGACGGCGATCTACATCAACAATCTTGCTACCGCCTACACCAACTCTCTCCCCCTCTATGCAGCGGTGTAACACTCTTTCTCCCCGCTGTAATCTCTACTTAAACATGGTGCTCAACTCCATATATTATTTCCCAATGATATTTGGCTATCCTATGATGTTTGAGTAGATCCGTTTTGTCCTATGGGTTAATCGTGATCTTGGTTGGTATGATTGTATATTTTATTTTTGTTGCTGTCCTACGGTGCCCTCCGTCTCGCGCAAACGTGAGGGATCACCGATGTAGGGTGTTGCAATATGTTCATGATTCGCTTATGGTGGGTTGCGAGAGTGACAGAAGCTTAAACCCGAGTATGTGGGTTGTTGCGTATGGGAGTAAAGAGGACTTGATACTTAATGCTATGGTTGGGTTTCACGACCTTAATGATTTTTAGTAGTTGCGGATGCTTGTTAGAGTTCCAATCATAAGTGCATATGATCCAAGTAGAGAAAATATGTTAGCTCATGCCTCTCTCTCATATAAAATTACAAGAATGATTACCGGTACTTGTTATCGATTGCCTAGGGACAAATGACTTTCTTATTGACAAAAGCTATCCACTTTTATTACCTTGCAATTTATTCGTAGTTTTATTCTCGCAAAGTACTCGTAGTTTTATTCTTGCAAAATAGTTCCATACATGTTCTAGGTAAAGTAAACGTCAAGTGTGCGTAGAGTTGTATCGATGGTCGATAGAACTTGAGGGAATATTTGTTCTGCCTTTAGCTCCTCGTTGGGTTCGACACTCTTATTTATCGAAGAAGACTACAAACGATCACCTATACTTGTGGGTTATCACTCCCCTGCAGCGAGCCGTCCAAATTTCATGCATCCACATGTTTCATCGCTTTGCTCAACACATCCTCATTGTCGTTGATATCTTTCTCCTTGCATCAATGGTCTTTTGCAGGGGCGACGTGCGTCTCCCTATTGTCGTTTTTGATATGTCAATGTCTGACAAAATAGCCGGATATATGTGCTACTGAGACATAAGAAACTTCTAAAAATAACACTTCTCCTACTATTGAAATCTCGTACAAATGCCACATGAACATGTTGCATTGGGAATTATCGATCTATCGGCAAGGATTGGTGAAACCTTCCTCTCCCTTTACCCCGCTTGGATTGTTGGGTTTGAGCACGTGAAATTTACACCAATTCAAGTAAGGTCTAGCCCTATCATCTATAAGAGAGTGTGTCCCGTAATGATATTGGACCGAGAAACATAATCTAGGTAATCGGCTCATATGGGGTTTTGAGCCATGTCATGGAAATCCAAAACAACACATAGCTCGGATTTACTAGATGAGTAGATATGCACTTGATCTTAGCCAAAAGAGAGAAATGTATCAATACATAACCCGGTTTACTCAGTAAAAATATTCAGTAGTTAGCTTAAACTAAAAGGGGAAAAAGGGGAGTAACTAACTTAGGGGTACCTGGCCATTCGGGGGCAGCTACAGCGGACATCGTGGGAAGTACCCTAGCGCGCCATGTGTCACGTTGGGCGCACCCGTGGGATCAGGTTTTTTCCATGTGTTTTTGGGTTTTTTCTAGTTTTTCTCGAATTTTTGGATTTTGTTTGGTTTTTCCTAGATTTACAGTTGTGCTCTTTTGTGAAGCGTTGCTGTGCTTCCCGAAAAGTGAAGAACACAGCTATGCTTTCGTGAGAAACATAGTTGTGCTTCTCGAAAAGTGAAACGCACAGCCGCGCTTCCACGTGAAGCACACATCTGCTTCCTGAAAAGATGAAAAAGTACAACTGTGTTTCCGCGTGAAGCACACATCTGCTTCCTGAAAAGGTGAAAAAGCACAACTGCGCTTCTAGTTTTTGTTTTTAAGGTTTTTTTTTTTTGCTTCTGTTTTCCCCCTGGTTTTTGGTTTTTCCTATTCTCGGGTTTTTCCTTTTTTTGAAAAAAATCCGTCAGAAGCTTATTCACATGTGATCTAGTTTCGAAGATCTCGACTTGAGAAACCCAACGATGAGTGGTGGATGCATGGTTCAAGAGATAAAACGTCTTAGAAAAATAAATCTAAAAAAAAGCGGAAAACTCTTAGGTTGCAACAAATGTCGCTCAACCCCACTTATCACAACAAGGGGAGTTTTTTTTTACCTGTGCAAGAGTGCACTCTCTCTTTTTTTTGTTTGAGGGGGCAGAGTGCACTCTAACCAGTGATTTCGGTGAACAAAACGAACTCGGCCTTCCATTTTGTTGTGCAAGCGGCCCAGCAGCCCACAACAGCTCGCCCCAACCGACGACCCACGACCCCGTCACGGCCTCGCCGGCGGCGGCACGCTCACTGGCCTTGCCGTCGCTGCCTCGCCTCCGGCTTCGCCCCGCCATCCGGCGCTCCCCGACACCCCGCCTAGACTCCTCCCCCTCCTACTCTGAAGTCTGACCCCCTCGCCCGCCCCCGGCTCCCCGACGCCCAACGGCCGCCAGCGCTCCCTGCCCCTTCTAGCAAAGCCGCTACACAGGTAACGAGTCCATCACCACTAGCCTTAATCGTTTCACCGCTCGCTGCTGGTGCTCCAGCATATCTCGATCGACGTCGATGCGCTTGCTAACGATTTGGCTTGGCTTCCGCGGATGCGTGGAGTTTTGGGGGCAATTTCTCGACCTGCGGCTAATCTCTCACCAAACCCGTAGCTTTGTTGCTGTTATTGTGCGATTCTGCCCGTGTAGTTCTGTGAGAAACGCGGCTGTTCTTTCAACAACCAGCGACAGACAATTTTTTGTCTGGCTCCGCCTGTGTGCCATGCACATGTCCTGTTTGCGGTTATGCCTCAAAGACCACTGAGAAGTGAAACTTGTAACAGATTGTGCTGTTATGCGTTATGGGTGTGGCGATCGTGTTGAGGTGAATGTGGCATGGCAGGTGCCTTCTCCGCGATGAGTGTTTGAAGGCTTCGTTTTGCGTCCTGTGACGCGTGCCTTGAGCCGGGCGGCATGCTCTGCTCTCAAATACAGCTCTGTTTTCTCATACCGAGCCAGCCGCAGCAAGTCGGGTGGTTTTGTTTCTGTGGAATTTGAACCGGGGAGCTCTGCTCCATGATAATCTAAAACGTATCATGCCATAAAAGTTGTTAACACTTGACAGGAATCTACTCATCACATAGGATGTAGAATTGCTCAAGGACTGAGATCCGTGTTTAGGGAGTAAATTGATATGAAGATTTTTGGTCACGACATATACAAACAGAATTAAAATATCGTTGCCTCCATTGTTTGAATTCATTCTAACTCTGGTTAGTTTGGTACTACCTCTGTAACTAAATATAAGGCATTTTTGCAGTTCAAATTGAATTGCAAAAATGTCTTATATTTTAGTTACAGAGGTAGTACCAAACTAACCAGAGTTAGAATGAATTCAAAAAATGGAGGCAACGATATTTTACATACTGAAATTGAACTGTATTTTCATTTTATATCGCATTTGCCAAAGTTTTGATAATATATCTTCCTAAACGAACTAACTGAATTAGCCGAATGCACAGGCCTAATCATATATATGTCCAAAACCATAACCAGTTCTGCAACTCTTAGGTGAATTATATTTTGTAATTTGTATTGATTGTTTGTTTTTTTTTTAATGCTCAGTTCAGGTGTAAATCTTTGAAGTCTCTGAGTATCAAACATGTTCCTATGCTATATTAGCATACCTATTTGACGGAAATGCTGCATTGAAAACCCCTTCACTTTTGCCCTTTCCTGCAGGTGAGCACGATGCTGCGCAGCTTCCCCCAGGCCCGTCGGCTTCTGAAGTAAGCGAGTTCGACTAGCCTTCCATAGCTGGCTTGCCCTGTCTACAGTTCTTTGGCTTTTGAACAGATTGATTCTTGATGATGTCTCTGTTCTTGTTGATTTGTGGGGTTCAGGAGGCTGGGTTTTGAGAAGGGGGACGCCTACTTCTTTAAGCAGATGGGCAAGGGCATGCTATGCACATACGCGCTTTTTGGTGCTGCGTGGTTCTGGAATGAGACATCGCCGCTTGGCTGGTGGACGCTCAAGCCACGGCCCAAGGTATGGCCGGTGGTAACCTTTAGTTAATTTCTTGGATGGGGCAGACATGAATTTCTGAGGCCTTTTGTTTTGCTGCAAGATATATGTTCAGTACAAGTAAGTTCATCCTGCTGTATGTTCTGTTTCTGGAACTATGGTTCAGAGCTGCCAATAGATAATGTCCATACAGTGCATACTGTGACTTGAGACATGAATTGATCCAGCAGCGTACTTTCTATAATTTCGTTGTATGAGACGCTCGCATAATTGCAGCAGTATACATAGGCTAGAACTGATTTGCACCCGTGAACTGCCATAACTGGTTGCTGACTAAAGCATATGCAGCAGCATATTAGACACTTGTATTATGTTTATGAGATGCAATTCAGACAACCTTTACGTGGGGATTATATTTTGTCTGCAAATATTTCATATACCTCGTTAGGCTTTACTGAAGTAGTTCACATTTTCAGTTGTCCAATATCAACTAATAAGCATTCCTTACATGTCATGTTGAACACTGAAAAAATGAGACTAATATGAAAATGAACTTAAGTTCTATTGGGTTATATGATGCGACACCAAATCGGGCACGCTTGGTGGCATATGATTATCCATAGTGGTCACTCAGAGGAGGTGAATCTCTCTTCTACAAGATTGTTCAAAACCGCACCGAGCGCTCTTTTTCGCCAATGCTAATCTTCCTTTCACCTGAGTGTTCAATTTATATACTGTTGCTCAAAGCTCTATCGAAATCATTTCCCCAGGAAGAGAAGGAGATGGCGCATCTGTATGAGCGCAGGGAGTTCCCATACCCAGGTGATGAGGAGGCGGTGGAGGAGTTCATAAAGAGCGGGGGCGCCCTGGGCACGACGATCGGGCCCAAGGGGTTCGCGGACGCCAACATGGACTCGGACAACATGCAGAAGCAGCTGCAGTCGAAGAAGTTCGACCAGGAGGCGCGCAAGCTGTGGTTCCGGATGCGCAATGAGGTGGTGCAGGAGCTCCAGGAGAAGGGGTTCGACGTCGAATGAAGATTAGTTTTATTCCCATGAAAGAAATGGGGGAAGGCATCGGCTCGATCAAGTATTTTGCATTGATAAAAGTAGAAGAAACATTTCCTGGGATAAAGTAAGATGCATCCAAGTTCAGTGCAAGCCCTTTTTCTCGGTGGAGATTAAGTAAATCCGGTTGCATCCAGGCTTGTATTCCTCTCCTCTGTCTTTCTCTGGAATTAAATAAGTTGTTTTCCATGATTAAACAATTAATCATGGATTAATCATATATATTGAGACGCCAGTTTAATAATTTAATTTGTACTTTGCCGATAAATCAAGACAGCTGGGGCATTAGGGTCCTGGTGATTAAAGCATAGGCAGCAGCGTGTCATCAGATTAAAACAGATATGAGATTCTCTGCGCATATGTGGAATGTCGTTATCATGAGGCGCAGTGGAAGCATAATAAAGATGAATGCATCCATCTTTTTTTCTGTAAACTGTCTGCTGAGCTCATAATGCTTGCATCTGTCTAGTGTTCTACCCAATGCTTGTCAGCTTTTTATCTTTCTTTCTTTTTAATTCCAAATGACTCGCATCTATCTACTACTCCCTCCGTCCGGAAATACTTATAGGAGAAATAAGTAACATTACTAAACCGGGAGGGATTCAATTTTTCTGGTTTTTTTGACTTTTTTTCGGCGCCTACTGTTCGTATATACGCGGCAACGTCGGCGTTAGTGAACAGTAAGCATGAGTGAACAGTAATTGCTGATGCACAGTAACCGTATACCCAGTGCTTTCTTCCTCTAAATTTTTTCCGGATGAAAAAAAAATGCATTTCTAAAAAAAATTGAATATATTTTACACATCATTTCTCTTATTGAGTGTTTGAATACTTTTTTGGAAAACGCAAAAGCATCTGCGTTTCATTTCATTGCAAAGGTAGAGAAAGGAAAGCCTTGATAGAGGCCTGATACAATGTACGAAGAAACAAAACTGACACCCTAATCCCTAAAAACATTTATATGTTCACACGTGTATGATGTATGTATAGATAAATGATCAAAACTATCCTGCGCCGAACCTCCTTCGTGTGGGCTAAAACTCACCTACCGCCTTGGTTAAAACCTGATGAAAGAAAATTACGTGAATTTGGTATATCACAAGCATGCTTGACAAGGATGTCTTCTCTTTATTGTAGCAGACAAGAAAATTCCGTGCATTATTCAAGTTCACAAAATATCATTTTCTCTTGCAGGTTAAGTAATAATAACATTACTAAACCGGGAGGGATTCGATTTTTCTGGTTTTTTTTACTTTTTTTTGGCACCTACTGTTCGTATATACGGGGCAACGTTGGCGTTGATGAACAGTAACTTGTTGTGGACAGTACCATTAGTGAACAGTAATTACTGATTAACAGTAGCCTTATACCCGGTGCTTTCTTCCTCTAAAATTTTCCCCCGGGAAAAAATTATGCATTTCTAAAAAAAATGAATATATTTTACACATCATTTCTCTTCCCTTCCTCCGCCCTCACGTCCTTATATAGAGAGTTAAGATTTAGAATTTTCTATACATTATTTCTCGACACCGACGTACCGATGCACAACACCGGCGTACCAATACACAGCCGCCTCAATCATCTCCTAATTCTTTCCGATGATAGTATTAACAGAGCACAAAAACAGTAGGCTGAAATTGTATTATTACACGAGCAGTAATCCATGAAAAAAAAAACTAGACCGGTTACTGCCCATTTTTACAACGCAACAACAATTAAAAGTACACTAACAAATACCTGAACAATAACCGGACATTTTCGGAATGAATTCTGGACTACTAACCGAAACAGTAGACCAAATAAACCGAAACAACAACTCCGAATAACCCGAAGCAATAAAACTAGTGAAACAGAACAACACCCGAATAAACAAAAACATTAACCCACACGGATTATAAAACCAAAACAATAACCGAATTTTAAACCAAAACAATACACTCGAATAAACCAAAACAACTAAAAAAACGCATTCACATGAACAGAACTCCATAAGAAATATATTTTAAAAAATGGAACTCCTCCTCCCAAGATCCGAAACAGTAAACCAGTAAAACAGACCAATACCGGAATAAAACAAAAATATTAGCCCACCCGAATCATAAACCGAAACAGTATCTACTAACAAATATCTAAACAAAAACCGGACATTATCAGAATGAACTCAGGACTACTAACCGAAACAACAGTAATTCAAAAGAAATATTTAAAGAAAACTTATCCAAAAAAAATGAGTCTCCTCATTCCTCGATCCGAAACAGTAAACCCAATGAAACGGAACAATACCGGAATAAACCAAAAACATTTACCCACTTGAACCACAAACCGAAACAGTACCTACTAACAAACACCGAACAAAAACCGAACATTATCTGAAAAAACTTACAACTACTAACCGAAACAATAGTCCAAATAAACTAAAACAACAAACCTGAATGATCTAAAGCAGTAAAACCAGTAAAACGGAACAACAATACCTAAATAAACCGAAAACATTAACCCACACAAACCATAAAACCGAACACTAACTGAATTTAAAATTAGAACAATACACTTGAATAAACCGGAACGAAAAAAAAAGGTAAAACAATACTATGCACTCACACAAACAGTAATCTAGAAGAAATAAAAAAAAAGAACTCTTTCTCCCTCAACCCGGAACAGTAAATCCAACGAAACGGAACAATACCAGAATAAACCAAAAACATCAAGTCATCCAAATCATAAACCGAAACAGTACCTAAATTGTAGCCATAGAGCGACATCTGCACGACATTATATTCCCACGCAACGCTCTTTTTTTTCTCTCTACATGTTCAGTACGATTGTGTCCAATAACTGACATGCATAATACAAAAAAAACATAGTCAGATTAATTGAGTTATGTTTATCCTAGGTTACAACTTTTGTTTTTCTTTTTTGTTAACTTTCAAAATTTCTTCTTACTGGACACACTGCTACACAGAATATTAATATGAAATTAGAGACGTCACCTCAGAAATAGTTTCGGGTGACTATGCATCAGGAAATATGGATGAAACCATGAACAGTCTAATTACAACAGAAATCAGCAAAAGTTGCAATGAAATTTAGACGGGCATTACCACGGGCGCGGCGTGCGCCGCGCTCTTCGGCGCTAGTAGATATATCTAGACGTGTTTTATTTCTAAATATATCTATGTTTATCCATTTGTCCGACAAGTATTTTCGGACAGATGGAGTATTAAAGTTCACCAGAAACACAAACCACCCTAGAACATAATAAAAATTACATCAATTTTTTAAGGGCAAGTGCCGCAAGTGGCACGGAGAATATCGGTTGACAAATGACAAATGAGATTTGGAGTGCCGCAAGTGGCACCGTTGGATTGGCTTCATCCAACGACCATCTTTCAAAGTTATTCGCACACTATATAGGGGTATAGATATGGAATGTCGTTATCATGAGGTGCAGTGGAAACATAATAAAGATGAATGCATTCATCTTTATTCTTTAAACTGTCTGTTCTACCCAATGCTCGTCCTCTTTTTATCTTCTTTCTTTTTTCAAAATGACTCGGATCTACCTACTACTCCCTCCGGAAATACTTGTCGGAGAAATAGATAAAATCTTGAAGGAAGGGCTGACTGAAGGAAGGAACAGACCGTAGCAAAAGCTTAAGAAGATGTGAATCAGGAAAAGGGAGACGACTTCCAGTTGTTAGAAAGACCAGTGCCCGGAAAAGCAAGTCGGAAGGGGATCTGGATGTTCAGTGCTTAAAGAAAAAAAATCTAGTATTCATTTCTCTGACAAGTATTTCTGGACGGTCGGAGTATTAAAGTTCACCAGAAACACAAACCACCCTAAGCATAATAAAAATTAATTCAAACTTTTAAGGGCAGGTGCCACAAGTGGCACGGAGAATATCGGTTGACAAATGAGATTTGGACCAAGCACGGCACGACGACGCCAGCATTATTTTCCTTCCACGTCAATCCTTTTCATTCAGTTACGTCGGAATTGACAATGGGGAAGTGGTTAGGGGATCAAAGATAGTTTAGCTTGCAGATTTCTGGTGAGAAAGCGAGGACCGTTGAGTTGGTAGATTTATTAGTGATGACAGGGACTGACCATTAGTTAACAAGTGTGGGTGGGAGGTTAGGCCAGGAGCAGCAGATCAGATCACATGGCCTCGCAAAAAAAAAAAAAAAGATCACATGACCAGTGCATCTTTGTTTCCACACAAAACACATTTCGTACGTGTCAAGCGCACATGCATGCTTGTCATCTGGTTGTGTGTTTATATATTTTTTATTTGATGATCGTCATTTTTTTTTTGAGAAAGTTGATTGTCATTTATAACTGAAACTAAAACTTGAAACTCACGAACTAACTAAACAAGTAATCCGTGACTCGTCTCGTTATCTTAACAAGCCGATCCGAGCCGGGCCAAGCTAGTTTGCTATCTTAACGAGCTCAAGCGAGTTGAGATGAGCTGAACCGAATTCCAGGCCGATTGTCATTGGTTGTTGCTTTATTTCGAATTACTAATAGCCGTCCAGTTTGGCAGTAGTATTATCTGCAAGATTAACAACAATTAATGATGATTTCAATGTTAATTGTGTTTTTCCAAATTATGATTTATGCGGTTAACATGTTTCCAAATTATTGATGATGTGATGGATAAACCATTAGAGCGGCGTGAGACGTTGGATGGCTCAGATCATTTGGATTCATCAAACTCATGCTTTTATAAGCAGTACTCCCTCCGTAACTTGATATAAGACGATTTTTAACACTATGTCGGCGTGAAAAAATGTCTTACATTAGGTTGCTGAGATAGTAGAAACTTCCTTCGATCCAAATTAACTGATGTTGCTTTAGTACATTGATGAATTTGGATAGGAGACGAGTAGTAGATTTTGCCCTCACTTTTTTGAGAATTTTGTATTTTTCATTCACATGTTCAATTGCTTTTGTTAGCGTCGTCGCACGGGCTGGGGTGGGCGGAAGGCCCACAAAGCCCGGCTGCACGACCAGAAGAAGAATTCGACGGTGGTGGTAGTTTGTAGACCGGGCCGATGCCTGTCGACTGGGCCGTCCCGGGTCGCCGTTAGCAGCAGTAATTAACTCGGCTTTGACCAAAGTCAGAAACAATTAATAACTCGCAGGCAGCGAGAGCGAGCAACTAGTCGCCTATTCATACTCTCCTTGTCCTCATCTTCTTCCACCACTTCTTCCTCGAAGCTTCTCCCCCTCGCACCGCCTGAGGGAGGCGCCTCGCCGTCTCCTCGCTCCGTCCGTCCGTCCGGCCGCCGGTAAGCAGTCCCAGCCTCTCCTCCCGATCCGCCCCCTCGCGTCCCCGCGCCGCGCGTCGCCGCGCTTGGGACCGGCCAGATCGCGGCCGGCTTGGCGCGCCTCCCGATTCGGATCTGCCCGATTCCTCGTCGCGGCTCGCCTGGCGTTTCCGTGCGCGGGGCCCGTCCCCGTCGGATTCGGCCGCCGGGCTCGCCGGTGTGCGGGCCGCGGGGAGAGGAGCTTCTCGCCCTAGGCGTCGCACGGGCTCGCTCGGTGTGCGGGCTGCTGCTGCCGTCGTCGTCGGAGTCGCTGCGCTGTCGGTGCTGCGGTCCCGTCTTGTGCGTTGCTGGTGCCCGGGCTCCAGATCTCGTAGGGTGGCGTGTCCCTGCCGAAAAGGGGAGGGTTGGGGATGTTTTTATTTGTTTTTATCCAATGCTTCGAGTAGATTCGCGTTTGCTCCTCCTGCTAGTCGCTCTCATCCATTCCTTGTTTGAGCTTCCGTATGCACGACTGGTTGCTAATTGCTGATACGAGTTTACAGGGAAATCTGAGTTAGAAATCCCCCACCTGTGGATAGATTTGTTAGATTCGTTAGGGATTCGATCCTTGCTTGAGAAGATAGCAGCACGCTGACTGTTCTTAATGTTAGCACACAACTGACCGTCGAGATACACTGCAAATTTCCAAGCTGTTTTTGCTACTCTGTGCTGTGTTGCTGACTGACGATCCTAGTACCCTATTTCATCCTTTGCAGTAGCTCACCGTGGGTGGTTCCTGGCGCGCGACGCCCAGCTGGCATGGCGGCCAACGTGGGGGAGTCCACGAGCGGGAGCAGCAGCGTGGCCGGCGACAGCGGGGGCAGCTTCGAGTGCAACATATGCTTCGAGCTGCCGCAGGAGCCCATCGTCACGCTCTGCGGCCACCTCTTCTGCTGGCCCTGCCTCTACAAGTGGCTGCACATCCACTCGCACTCCCCTGAGTGCCCCGTCTGCAAGGCGGTCGTCGAGGAGGACAAGCTCGTCCCGCTCTACGGCCGCGGCAAGGACCGCGTCGACCCCAGGTCCAAGGGCGTGCCGGCCGGTGCCGAGATCCCCAACCGGCCGACCGGGCAGCGGCCCGCCACCGCCCCGCAGGCCGACCCCAACAACCACTTCCCCAACGCGAACCCTAACCCCTGGTTCATGGGGGGAGGGGGCGTCCCGCTGGCCAACGCGCGGTGGGGGAACTACACCTTCTCGGCCGCGTTCGGCGGCCTGTTCCCGCTGCTGAGCTTCCAGGTGCATGGATTTCCGGACGCGACCGCGTACGGGCAGCCTGCCGGGTACCCCTATGGGTACGGACATGGCCATGGCCACGGGCATGCTTTCCATGGCGGGCACGCCCACGCCGCTGCCCCCCGGCACGCGCCGCCTGGGCAGCAGCAGCAGCAGGCAGACGTGTACCTCAAGGCACTGCTCATCCTGGTTGGCTTTCTCGTGATCGCAAGCCTCATCACCTTCTAGGTTCGTCGGTTCCCACTATTGTCATTTGTCACCGTCATAATAAGAGAAACGATTGTCGTGATATTTCTCAGATGTTGTGTGCATTACCTTGGCCCCGCCATACAAAGCCCTGGTCTAAATCTGAGTGGTGCGTTTTGAGTGAAAGTGTTGATAGAACTCCTGTATATATGTGCTATTTAGACGTGGTCCTGTGGGGGGCGCCTGTGTACCGTAGTAGTTTCGCGCTGATTCGCGAATGATTTGGAAAACCTCTGTTTGGAGTGGATGTACCAGACCAATTATATCATGTGTAATTTTGATTCGACTGTCAAAGTGAGTGGGGTGTGCAGGTATTTGGACTGTCTTTTCTAACTCTTCTGTACACATGTTAAGTTGCTTGCGGTGATGGCTGTAACTCCCTCATGTCAGTGATATACTGAATTCTTACATTCTTTTTTCTCTTGTAGTATCGACTGTCAAAATGAGTGGGGTATGCAGTCGTTTAGAGTCCATATATTTCCTCTTTTCTGCAATCTATATAAGATGATGATAGAAACTTGCTAACTGCATCTTGTCTGGAGACCAACAACCATGTTGGTGCTCATGTTAGAACGAGGAACTGGTTCTTCATACCTTGTTCCTCTCTCAGCTGATAAAGAGGTTCTATTTTATAGAGAAATTAATGTATGGTCTTTTCCAGTCGATGGTTTATGATTCCGGGTCGAATGAGTCCTGTCGCTGCGGTTGCAGGTGCAACTTTGTCCTGTGTTTCATTTTCCGAGGTCCGGTGTATTGCATTTTCCAGTCTGAACATCTGGGGATCCGGCGTCGATGTTGCGAGTCCATCACCTGTTTTGCATTGCCTGGGAGGCCTGATGGATAGATAGATATGGCCTGCTCGGCGTTACTTGCATGATGTGAGGATAGATGGTGTATACTGCAAGTCATGATGCTTTGGATTTGGAAGGATAGGTCATCTGGCTGGGAGACCTCTGGAGTCTGGGCCAGCATCAGCAGAATATGTTCTTGTTTTCAGCCAACAACCTCCTGGACAAATTTGAAGGCCGTCATCACCTTACACTTGTACTATGACCCTGCAATGCAGTGGTAGTAAAGGCGCCCGTCACTTTTCATGGCCCTGTCTGCTAGACCTGCAACGGGGATGCTTAAAATTGGAGTGAACGGATGGCCTCCAACTCAAATCTCTACTCTTTATATGGAGCATATATATATTACAAGTCCCCTTCCGATTTCATATGAAGAAATCATATGGTCTCTTGCAACCCTCCAACCAAACAGAAAGAACCCCGTGTTACATGGGTGCCCCTATTTCTCGCATTAGGTGAGTGGAGCTGTTCGTCTCGCTGAAGACGTCCCGCAACTGGCCTGGTCCAGTTGGCGCCCCGCCGTTGCTCTGTTTCAAATTTCACGCGCGTGTTTACTTTCGTTAGTTTCTTCTTTCCTTTCCTTCTGGTTTCTTTTTTTTTTCTTTGCTATTTGTTTCGTTTGCTTTTCTTCTTTACTTGTTTCTTTTCCTTTTCGTCCTGCTTTTCTTCTTCTCCTCTCCTCCTTAACCACTTATTTTCTTTTTAGTACATGTTCATTCTTTTCTTGTCAATTCCTAAGTAAAGATGTGCATAGTGACTAAAGAAAAGATGTTCTCAACAAGAAAATGTACTAAAAACTTGAATGAAAAAGGCAGTGAAGAAAACTGGATGATAACTATTTCTACTTGACAATAACATTGACTCAACAGAAAATGTAATCAAGTGTTGGATAGTTTCAAGAAAAAAGTCCATTTTACTACCCTGAATAAAGTTGGTTGTTCACTTTACCCCCCGATCTTTTTTTTGGTTCCTTTCGGCCCCCAAACAAAATCATACCGGACGAAATACCCCCCTGGCTGGTTTGTCTCCCCCTACTGCTGACGTGGCTCAAGTCAACGGTTGTTTTGACCTAGGTGGGGCCCCCTTGTCAGGCACGGCTGAGATAGAGCTGCCGCTTCGTTGGCCTCGCCGCTGCCCCCGCTCGGCCCCGACGCCGGCCGGCCGCCGGAGTGTCGCCGCCCGAGCCTAGGCCAGCCCTGCACTGCCCTGCCCTTCTCCCTCCTCTTCCTCCCTGACTCTCCCATCTCTCTCTAATTCCTCTCTCGCGCAGGAGCTTCATCCGTCGGTCATGGCGCCGCCACCGTCGATTTGCTCCGTCCGGCGACCTCCGAGTGGCGCCACTGCCCGGGTCCGAACCCCCATGTTCGGATCCATCCATTCCCGTCGTCCGCCGGCCTCCCCTGCCCGCAGTCGCCGTCGCTGTTAACAGCGCCATGGAGCCCTTCGCGCCGACGCTCGAACGCTAGGGCCGACCGCCTCGGAGCCACACGACGCCGGCCGTCCTTGCGGTGTCCTGCTACGTCCCTGCGTCCGGATCCATGCCCCTGCGCAGCCCCTCGCCCGGATCCGGCGGGATCCGGCGAGTCCCGCCGCCGACGTCCCGCATCGCGCCCAGCCCCATCCAGCTCCAGCACATGGCCACCTGACGAGGGGGACCCACCTCCAGGTCAAATACCACCTTTGACCGTGCCCACGTCAGCTTCCGGTCTGGGCAAACCACTCAGGGTTTTTTTTTGTCCGGTATGGGATTGTTTAGGGGGGTAAAGGAACCAAAAAAAAGGTCAGGGGGTAAAGTGAACAACCAACTTTATTCAGAGTAGTAAAATGGACTTTTTTCTAGTTTCAAAGTGGTCAATTCAAAATTCTTGAACTGTTTCTACATTTGTAACACAGTGCTTCATGCTACTGTCTAGTGACCCATTACTTGGAGGTCTTCTTTTCCTTGCCATGATGAACTATAAGTTCTTCTTTTCCTTGCGATTCTGAACTAGACCCTGTGAAAATTGGAATAGAAAGCTGAATTACTTGGCCGTCGGCATAGCTATGCGTCAGGCCCGCCCAGCAGCTGACACGTGAGTGTTAAGGGTACACAAGTAGATAGAGAGCATGACTGATTATGATCACCTATAAACATTAGAAAGAAAAGTAAATGCATAATTTACAAAGTTAGAAGGAAAAATGAGTTTTTGAAAAATAATTTTGATTCTTTAGAAGATGCATTACTTAAAGTTCTCCAATGGTAGAGTTTCCAATTATTCAAACTTGTCCAGACCCTGAAAGAATTTGGAACACAAAATCTGAATTACTCCAAGTGTTGAAGGTGGATGAGTAAGAATAGTGCTGAAGCTAGATGAGTAAGAATAGTGCTGAAGCTAGATGAGGAAGAAAATGAACTTACTCCATAAGAATCAAAAATTAGGAAGGAGAACTAAATCCATACTGCACTTACATGTTTTTCTAGGAAGTCCTTCACAAATGGTTGTTTTATTCTGTTGTACTTGTTTGACAGCAATTGGAAGACAATTTTTTCTAGTAAAGCTTGCACATCTAGCTAAAAATTAATATGGGTAACAAAGAAGTAATTAGTTCTGCACTTTGTTGTGTCATGATATGCAGCAAAAGGAAGAAGTTGAAACACTGTTTGAAATAAAAGAAACATATGAACTTTTGAAAAAAACCTCAGTTTCGATGCCATTGTAAGTTGTAAAGTACTTCCAGACGTAGATGCCTGTGTCAACTGATTCCCTATAGTGCAATGAAAAAAAAATACTTAGTGCATGCATCATATTGTGTGGAAAAAAAAGTAAAAAAAAATGTTGAATGGAGTTTCTCAAAAATAAAAAATGGTGAACTAGTCTATGGAAAATGTTGTGGCATTGAAAAACATTGTTGAACTTGTGTTAATAAAATGTTGAAAAACTTGCATGAAAAATGTTGAAGCAACAAAAAAAAGTGTTGACAATTACCATATTAAAATGTTGAAAGGGGTTCTCTAAAATGTTGAATGGAGTATCCAAAAATGTTGACATAAAATTTTGGAAATGTTACCATAGTTAAATAAATATGTTGCTTTTCTAAAAAATAATAAATTTGAAGAGTCTTTCTTTAAAAAAACTTATGAACAAATAAGAAATGTTGAACTTCCATTAAAATTGTGAACTAGTCTATGACAAATGTTGTGGCATTGAAAAACATTGTTGAACTTGTGTTAATAAAATGTTGAGAAACTTGCATGAAAAATCTTGAAGCAACAAAAAAAAGGTGTTGACAAAATGGCCATATTAAAATGTTGAAAGGGTTTCTCTAAAATGTTGAGTGAAGTTTCCAAAATGTTGACATAAAATTTTGGAAATGTTATCATAGTTAAATAAAAATGTTGATATTTTCTCCCAAATAATAAATTTGAAGAGTCTTTCTTAAAAAAAAAGTTATGAACAAATAAAAAATGTTGAACTTCCATTAAAATGGTGAACTAGTCTATGAAAAATGTTGTGCCATTGAAAAACATTGTTGAACTTGTGTTAATAAAATGTTGAGAAACTTGCATGGAAAATGTTGAAGCACCAAAAAAAAGTGTTGACAATGGCCATAGTAAAAGTTGAAAGGGTTTCTCTAAAATGTTGAATGGAGTTCCCAAAAATGTTGACATAAAATTTTGGAAATTATTTCATAGTTAAATAAAAATGTTGACATTTTCTCCCCAAAAATAAATTTGAAGAGTCTTTCTTAAAAAGAACTTGTGAAAAAATAAAAATGTTGAACTTCGACTAAAATGGTGAACTAGTCTATGTAAAATGTTGTGCCACTTGAACTTCCATTAAATTTTCTCCCCAAGTATTTTTATTTAAAAAAAACCTTATCAACAAATAAAATTGTTGAACTTGTATTAAAATGGTGAACATTTATTTATGAACTATTCAGGAAAGTGGTGATATGGCCATATAAAAATGATGGAGTACTATTTATGAACTAATGATAAATGTATTTTCGAAAATGAACAACCTCAACTTATTATACGCGGTGGAAAAAAAATATCACCAACTTGATAATTCACACCAAAGAAGGGAACATTTCACATGCAAACATAGTTCACACAAACAAAAAGATCATTTCTCATCCCAAGATATTCTCACATAACAAAAAAAGAATATTTCTCATCCAAGTTTATAACATCCAAAGTTTTTAACTAGTAAGAGTACCCCCTACTCCAATCAGAACTCATGTATCAGCCAACAATACTAGCACAAAAAATGTTTCATTCGCTCCACTCAGCATGAATGATCCGTAACAAAACCACCTACTTCCTTTTCCTCTTCATCTCATTTGCTCCGATATCATCCAAGTCAATCTTGTTAAGCATGGACTTTGCTAAATTGTAGGCAGCCATTTCCCTGAAGTCTGGTAGAATATCCTGACAAGAAGAGAAAAATTATTAACTGGTGATAGTAGAAGACAAAATACAAATAAGAGTGACAAAATACAAATGAGAGTGATAGTACAAGGCAAAAATAAGAAACATACAGTGTCAAAGTCCCTCAAAGCTCTACCATCTCAGTACAACATATACAGAATCACGAAGAACCCGCAGTCATGCGTGATCACAATGAAAGAAATGAATAAACTGTACTCAAAACCATGATAAATGAAAAAAAACATGGTTCAAAATGTTCAAAACTAACAAAAGATTTAACTAATACATAGATAACACTCACAAAGTCACTTGTTGTAGGTAACCACTAGGAATGATCTCACTGAAACTTGCAATATCTTTCATTCTTGGTTCAACAACTTTGCACAAATGACTGAAATTGACTTTATGCAAGTGAAAAAGAGATTAAAATCATCAAAGACTATGCACAACTAAGACGCGACTAAGAGAAAGGACAAGCTATTACCAAGTTATTTATCTGCAACTTGCGTTCATCTTCAGTAACAACACTTGTTGAATCAAAGAAATTCACTTGATTGTAAAGATTGTTTGCACAGAATAAAGTCCAGTGGTGATCATCAACATTAGGGAAATAGAGATGTATCCAAGGAAAATAAAATGACCACATAAAAGTTAATGAATACAAAATAGAAGTCGTACAGCCATGCAAAAAAAAAATTAAGTACAACCATAACTAGACTTGTACAAGAATAATACAAAACTAGATAAATACCATGTCACGCTTCATTAGGTTCACTTCCTTTGTGATCATTGCTAATTCTTCTTTGCAACTGCCAAAGGAAAACTTCTCAAGAACTACAAGAAGTTTACTCTACACGAGATTTCAGAAAGAAGTGATATAAGTAATAAGAAGAAAAAGTAATCACATGATATATATATATATATATATAATATATATATATATATATAAAGTAACACAAAAAAGGTACTCATGAATCTTTAGCCTTGAAGAAAATATTTCTCAGATACTTGCTATAGAATTCCTTTACTTTTTCATCAAGTTCTAACTTAGAAACTTTCTTCTCAGGAGGTAGAACTTTCACTGCTCTCTTTTTCCAATTCCTATTATCAATTGTAGTCACTCCAGTAATCTCGATGGACAAAATATCTTTCAAATTGTAGAAAGCACAACACAAAAATTGAGAAAAGAAATGAAGTTAGATCAAGTGCAACAGTTTCTAGCACATAAAATGTAAGAAAAACAAAAGAAATATCAAAGACAGAGGGGAAAAAACACAAATAAAAACGTATAAAAACAGGTTGCTTACTTCTATCCTCAGGCAACAACTCCAAAGTATCTTCAGGGCTGTGATCATCTTCACTTCCATAAGTCACTATAAAAGACCAACCCCAAACAGTGGAGAACCCATGACAGAAACATGAAAAGAAATCAATAAGTTAGATTAAAAATAAACAGTTAAGAGCACAAAAACTATAACCAAATTATAGAAATCATATAACATGGTTTGCTTACGTGTATCCCCAGACAACAACTTCAAGGTGTCTTCAGGGGGGAGACCATCTTCATTTGCATAGCTCATTGCTATGTCAATCCAACTCCAAGATGATCTCCGGCTTCAACTTCATGAGGAGCAACCTTAGTAATAGTTGTGGATGCAATGTTGATAACACTCATTGGACTAGGCCCTGACTGATTGTTCTGAACTTGTTGCGGTGTACCAACTTCATCAACAACTCTCGAAGGTGAACTCTGAACTCCTTCAGCACAGGGCATTGCAGCATCTTTATCGACATTTGTCGTCCTAGCTGAACCATGGATTCCTTGGGGAAAGACCGTTTTAGCATTTTTAGCAACATTGTCCCGAGCAACTAGACCTTGCACTATATCTGGAGGCTGATTTGAACGACCACTCTCTGGAAAACAAGACGACACAACTGATCTAAGTTCTGCAACCAACCCAGATACATATTTCTCATGAGCAATCCTCCACAAGTTCTCATGCTTCGAGACAACTTAAGACATTAACTCCAATATTATAATGACAGACACAAGAACACAATTTAAATACTCAAAAAGCTACACACATACCACAAAAACAAACCTACATGAACTCAAACAAACAAATAAAAAAAGTAAAAGAAGACAAAAGAATTACACACATAACACAGTTGACATCAACCCACTAGCATTAGCATCCAACTTAAGCCATTTATCTTCTGCCAAAATCAATGCATGCGTGCTGTATGGAGTCTCAGAAAATATCTCTGAATTGAAACAAAGTTAAAGATGTAAATGTAAATCTGAGCTTAAAAAGGTAATTGCAAAATAAAACACATGTCAATGAAATTAACAACTTATTGGCAGTGCACCAAATTTCAGCTTCTTGACAGGATCACGCTTCATGTCAACTGAATAAACAAAATCAAAGTCCTGATTCTTGACATGAGCTATTCTTGGCACACTATAGTCAATCTTTCGTTTCCGTGCAACAACCTTCAGATCAAGAAAGTCTATATACAGTATCTACAAAAGTTTTTTTTAAAGCACACATTGTGTTCAAAAATGAAAAACAATACTAAATGCCAAATATAGAAAAGGAAAGATTTAACGTGACTATAAGAATGCTTACTGCAACCAGCGGCAAACACCCTCCCACAAACATTTGACCAGGACCATTTGATCCTCAGGATCCCTTTGAACAGTTCGAACCCTATTATCAAGCAATTTCTCATGGTGCTTCACAATTTCCTTTGACAGGTGATCAATACACAATGAAGCCAAATCATAGGTCTTAATCTTCGAAATGTCATGCAAGCCATAGAGAAACTTCCAATAGGCATAGTTATGTGTAGTTGGGCAGAAGATACATGTGAAGAATAGGAACAAAATGCTACAAATGAATCCTTCTTCACTTTCATCTTTTTCCGTAAGCACAATGATGTTCTTTATAGCAATATATTTCCCTTCACATTGGTAATACGCCCGATGACCCACAAGTATAGGGGATCAATTGTAGTCCTTTCGATAAGTAAGAGTGTCGAACCCAACGAGGAGTAGAAGGAAATGACAAGTGGTTTTTACCAAGGTATTTTTCTGCAAGCATTGAAATAGACGGTAACAGGTAGTTTGATAGCAAGATAATTTGTAACAGACAAGTAACGGTAACGGTAAATAAAGTGCAGCAAGGTAGCCCAATCCTTTTGTGGCAAAGGACAGGCCAAAACAGTTTCTTATAATAGGCAAAGTGTTCTTGAGGGCACACGGGAATTTCATCTAGTCACTTTCATCATGTTGGTTTGATTCGCGTTCACTACTTTGATAATTTGATATATGGGTGGATCGGTGCTTGGGTGCTGTTCTTACTTGAACAAGCCTCCCACTTATAATTCAAGAAACTTCAGAGTTCCAGCGATGGACAGAAGAGAGCAAAGTGGAGTTGGAATCTTCATGTTTTGATGAAATGGTCAAAGGAGTTTTGACTTCATCAATGGATAATGAAGATGCTTATAATTCAAGAAAGTAAGTGGGAGCATAATAATATTTCTAAAAACCTTGTGTGCTTGACACATTGGTAATTGGAATTAAATTTCTTGACACGAATTAGGACTTCATTTGGAAATAGTTTTTCAATGGAGTGCTTGGGCTAAATAGCCTTTATATTAGGCATGATGATCTATGGAGATAGATTTACCTAATAGGGTTGAGCAAAGATACATATTGACAAGATGCTAAAACCTTTTAGCATTAAAAATGTCAAGGAGTGATTCTTGCCGAAGTCACATGGAAAGAGTTTTTGCAAGACTCGGTGTCCCAAAACACTGATGAGCAAAATACATGATGGAGATTCCATACACTCTTATGTTTGGATTAATCATGTATTCCATGGTATGTAAAAACAACCAGATATGTCCAATACTCCCAAAGTTGTTGCGAGTATAGATACCAAAGTGATCAAAAGTACTGATCATGGGACAACAGTGAAAAAGGGTCATTGAGTACTATAGTAGCACTGATGACATGTTTTCTCGCAAGCGGAGATCATGAAGAGTTCGTTGTAAAAGGTTACATCGATACAGTCTTCAGCCATGCTCGAAGCGATTTTCGATTTAAGTTAAGGGTTTTGTGTAACACACAATGTGGTGGCACAGTTAGTTGGAAAAGGTTTCCAAACAAATTACTGTGGCGAATTCTATAATAGAGGCTAAGTATGTTACCGCTTTCGAAGCGACAAACAAAATGTTGAATCATATAGTTCATTCATGAACTTGGTATGGTTCCAAGATGGCTTTTGTCAATGGGACACTACTGCAGGTAGTTGCTCCATAACTCAGTCTGAGGAATCCAGGTTCGACCTGTGATTCACATACATACAAAGCCAAGTCCACACAAAATATGAATTTTGTGAAAGCGTAAAAACGCGAGGATACGCAAAGATACACACGGAGCTGAAGTCGTCAGATCCGTTGGACATCAGGCTATACCACATGTGAAGCATATTTACACCGGTGTGCCACAGGTGTAAAGTGCATTAGCATTAACTAGATTATTGACTCTAGTGCAAGTGGGAGTCTGTAGGAGATATGCCCTAGAGGCAATAATAAATGTTATTATTTATCTCCATGCTCATTATTATGTTTATGTTCCATGCTATAACTGCTGTGGTTCCCGAGCCCGTATATCCATAAAGGCTCTGGGGAAAACACATGTGCACGTGTGGAATAATAAACGGTAAAATGTATTCCTAGTCATGCCTCTAAGACTAGCTCAAGTGTTGCATGATGATTATGTTTTCCCAATCATGGGCATGTCTATGCCAGCAACTTTGAGGGCACAATGTTAGAAGAACATTTGTGTTGAATCGACCCGATTGATGTTATGCTATGAGATTCATTCGTCACAAGTTAATGGTTAATAACACAGAGATGGTTAACGTTTGCATAATTCCTCAGACCATGAGAGTATCGAGTTTCTTCATGCTTGATTCATGAACTTTGGGGTTTGTTAAACGTCATCCGTAACTGGATGGCTATTACGGCGGCTTACGGGTTCATGGGAAAGTATGTCAAGTAACTTGATAGCTCAAGATTGGGATTTGCTCCTCCAACGATGGAGAGATATCTCTGGGCCCTCTCGGTGTTACGGTATCCATCATCGTCTAGCCAGACACTTTGTGATTTGATCACGGGGATGCCGGAACACGGTAACGAGAAAAGAGAACAATACCGGTAACGAGGTAACTAGCATAGTGGACAAGTTGTTGATCCATGGGAATGCCAACATGTCTCACCTCGGGTAATTGTAACATATCGCGAAGCAACAGGAATAGCACACGGCAACTGGAGGTTCACTCGAATATTCATTCGTGTGGGTATAGGGGTCAATATGGGTGTCCACGGCTCCGATGCTGATCATTGATCGGAAAGTGTTCCGGTCATGTCTATACTTCACCGAACCTATAGGGTCACACGCTTAAGGGTCATCTATCTGTTGAACGCTAGACAGGGAGTCTGAGAGAAAGTCACCGAAAATGTTTCGGAGACAACGGAAGAGTTCCGAGAGAGAGAACACCGAAAGAGTTTCGGTAAAACCGAAAAGTTGTTTCGGAATATATTATTTGGTCAAAAAGGGTTTCGGCACCGCCTGGAAATTTTCAGAGGATGCCAGAATTGGTCTGGGAACTTCTGGGAATTTTCGGAGAGAAAAACCGGAAATGTTCCGAAACTGCCGTAACCGTTGTTAATGCTTTCCGCTGATGAAAACCACCGCACCGAAAATGTTTCGGATCATGCCCAGAATAATTTTAGAGGGTGCCGGAAATGTTCTGGGACCTTCTGGAATTTTTCAGAAAAAGTTTCGCGGAAAACATCTTGTCTCAGCGCGAGGGGACAAGATCCCACGAATCGGGGGTTGCATGTTTGGTGGCTTTTTGTCTAGGGAGCATGCATGTTTCATGGAGACATGTTGGTGGCTTGTTGGCCCCCCCCCCCATGGGGAGACAAGGTGTGGGCCGGCCCAAGGGCTGCCATGGTGGTGTCCCCTTGGTGCCCCCCTTGTGTTACCATTATGCCCTTTCATGTGTGACATGAAGCTTGGGTATTTTGGTATTTCAACATCCCACCCCACCCCTTGCCTTGGCCTATAAAAGGAGGAGAAGGGGCTGCCATTCTCCCCATCCCTTGCTCTCATACACATGCCAAGATGTTATCTGGCTTCTCTCTCCCTCCCACGAAAAGAGTTTCGTAGAGCCGAAAGGCTGTCTGGGTTCCGGCAGGAACTAGTTCTGGACGGCGAAGCCCTGCCGGATAGGTGACACCGTATGTGTGCAACTCTGTAGAGAGGTCGTAGTTTCGATCTTAGTGCCCGAGGGGCTGTTCGAGAGTGCCTCCCGAAGGGCTGTCCACGTGACGGTCCGAGTTCTGTGAGTCCTCCCGAAGGGCTGTCCGAGTGACCGTTCGGTTTTCGAAGGTCCTCCCGAAGGGCTGTCCGCGACATCGTCCGGTGGACTGTTCGACCGCCTCCCGGAGGGCTGTCCGAAGGGAAGACGAGGGTATACATCCTCGCGGTTGGGAGGTTGTAAATCCTAGCTGTGGGGATCTGCACCGCCGATCGTCATCGACTCTACTTCCGCTGCGCTACGAGTCGGTAACGAAAATGATCAAACCTTGTATGCAGTCTCCATAGTGGTCCTGGGCTGGTGCGTAGGGCGGAAAATTTTTGTTTTCTGCTGCGTTACCCTACATCATCTAGCAGTGGCTTGATACGTCGGTCTTATGTTGAGCCAAGTGCAAGCTCAATGCGGGATGCCGCTATCAAATCATGCTTATGGCTGTGTAACAATTTCATGGTGAGCGCAGGTATTAAGGAAGAATTTGAGCAATATGTTCACAACACCGAGCTCGGCCCCTACATCGAAGATAACTGCATTCAGTATCTCAACCTCACAGAAATGTTCACTAAGAAATTTAAATTTCATCCTCGTGAGTCTAGAGTTTCATTTAGTCGTTATGATCACCCATTTACCATGCCTCTAGAGATGTTTTGTAGTGCCTACAAAATTCTATTTTGGGGTTTGCTAGACGAACCACCAAAGGTTGAGTACGAGCCATTTCTGACTAGTCTTTGTTACAGTGAGGATAGAGGAGTGACACAAGGTAGAATAAAAAGTATTCATTTCCCATCAGTTCATTACTTTGCACTCTTTAATGGCAAATGCATCATGGGCAAACAGGATTGCAGTACATTGCATGCCCCTGACTTGAGTCTCATACACACTGCCCTGACCGGAATTAAACATTATAATCTGGGAGCGATTGTTGCATGGAGATTGCAACACAACGCTAGTAGTGGTCACTTTTATGGTGGGATTTATGCTTCTCGTTTAGCTAAAGAGGTTGGTGTGACACCTCTGCCTGATGATCCCATCCTACCCACTCAGTATTTAGATTTTGGGGCCATAAAACGTCATAAGTTCCTCACAGGCATAATCGATAATTATACTTATAACATGAGGTTTCAAAAAGAACCCATTGTACCTGTTGTATTGCCTGCACCTGCTCTTTTTGACTATGACACTAAGAGAAGATACTACGTTCTTGAGATCGAGGCACGCGCGTACAATGCAGAGGTCGAGGCCGCCAGAGGGGCTGAGGTGGTCGCACCAAGAGCCTCCATGAGCTATCACTCAGATTATTACCCAGGCCGCGGATGGTGATTTCCAAGATAGACCAAAAGCCTAAGCTTGGGGGAGTACGTATTTTCACCGACATTGCATTCATGATTCACACATTTTATTCTAGTTGATGGTGTCCACACTTTTTCATTGTATTATCCATGCTAGATTTATTTTCTCGCTTTCTTCTTGTGTGTTTGAAAAAAAACTAAAAGAAAACCCAAAAAGATTTCTCGATTCTTCTTTTGTTTGTTGGGATCTTTCCCGTGTAAATAGTTTTTCTTGTTTTTGTTTTCCCTCTTTCTTTAATTTGCTTTCTTCAAGAAAAACTAAAAACTCTAAAAACATTTCAGTGTGTTTCTCTGAATTTCTTTTATTTTTATTGAGTCATACCAAGGAGAAGACCACGATGAAAATGTTGAGTGGCTCTCGTATGTATTATTGTTGATCTAACAAAGATCCCAAATTGCCATGTCTTCTCCTTTTGAATAAAATGTTTGCAGATTTCAGCTTAGCCCACGGCACTCTTGCACTATTATTTTCATATCATTCACCCGTGCAAGTGAAAGGCAATAATGATGACATTTGGTGAATTGACTGTGGCAGAGAGAAACGGGTATGAACTCAACTTGTTCTATTTTTGTAAATATGTTTAACCTAGTATCCATGCTTCAGCACATTATGATCAAACATGTTTGCAATGACAATTAGAGATTATAGTTCCTCATGCCATGCTTAAGTAGCTAGGAGTGGATAATGATTTATCTTGGATGTCAACATTGCATTAAAATGGTTGTGATGTAGTATGATGATATGGTATCCTCCTCTGAATGTTTCAAGTGGCTTGACTTGGCACATATTCATGCATGTAGTTGAATCAAAACCAACATAGCCTCTACATATTTATGTTCATGGTGTCCATATCCTACTCATGCTAGTATTCAATGTTCATTATTCATAATGCATGTTCATGACCGTTTTCGCTCTCTAGCTGGCCGCTTCTCAACCTATTTGCTAGCCTTCGCCTGTACTAAGCGGGAATACTACTTGTGCATCAAAATCCTTAAACCCCCAGTTGTTCCAGATGAGTCCACTATATCTACCTATATGCGGTATTACCGTGCCATTCTAAGTAAATTTGCATGTGCCACCTCTAAAAACTTCAAATAAACATCTATTTTTTGTGTGCCTGGATTGTTCATAGAACGACAGGGGGTAGTCGATATCTTCCATGCTAAGATGGTTATTCTCATGATGAGTGTTTATTCACTCGTCCTTGCACGAGAGGGGCGGTAATAGAGATTCCCAGTCCCGAAATCAAAATTTGCAAATATTAAACAAAACTCCCCCAAGATTGTTGTTGGTATGGACGGTACCCATGGATTCGGCTAGCTGTGGAGTGTGTTTGTTAGTGGAGAGGGAATAAACCTTTACTTTTATTGCTAGGGAACCGCCACTAATGTGTTTAGCATGGAAGATATTGATATTTCTTGGTCGTGACGTAAACAGGAAGGGTGCATTTCCCAAAATTTCATTTATCTCTGATTTAAGCTTCGAGCTCTGGCACCTCTGCAAATCCCTGCTTCCCTCTGCGAAAGGGAGTATCTATTTAATTTTATGTTGAGTCATCACCTTCTCAAATAAGCGCCAGATCTGAGAGCACTATTGTCATCCTCATGCATTGTGTATAGTTAATGTTGGATGCATCATGACTGGATCTTTTCTACCATGAATTACAATGTTTAGTCGCTGCTTGAACTTTGGAGGTGCTTTGCATTTATGTTTTGCGGTCTCAGAAAGGGCTAGCGAGATACCACTGTTGTCATATTATATCATGATTGTTTTGACAAAGTGTTGGCATTTGATATATCTTATTATTGCTCTCTAGTTGATTATGCCATTGATATGAGTTAATATAATTTATAGGAGTTATTGTCGACAAGGTTAGTAATGATCTTTGCTGAAAACTTGGGTGCTACTTAAGCTTATTTAAGTAAACAAGAACAAAAGAGTTCGTAAAAGATTTTCTTTTCCACATTCAGTTTGTCAACTGAATTGCTTGAGGACAAGCAAAGGTTTAAGCTTGGGGGAGTTGATACGTCTCCATCGTATCTACTTTTCCTAACGCTTTTGCTCTTGTTTTGGACTCTAATGTGCATGGTTTGAATGAAACTAACCCGGACTGACGCTATTTTCAGCAGAACTACCATGGTGTTGTTTTTGTGCAGAAATAAAAGTTCTCGGAATGGAACAAAACTTTTTGGAGAATTATTTTGCAATAAAAGAAAAATACTGGAGCCAAGAACCACCGGAGGGGGGCCCTGGCTGAAGAACAGGAGGTGGCGGCGGCTCCATATCGTGAAACGCGATAAAACTTCCTCCTTGATTTTTTCTCCAAAAATAGGTATTTATAGAGTTCGAATTAGGGTCTGCGGGGACACGAGGTGGGCACAAGACACCAGGGCGCCTCCCCCCCTCTGGCACTAGACTAGCTCATTGATCAAAGATGGTTAAGGTTTCCTAACCATGGACATGAGTTGTCATTAGATAACGGGATCACATCATTAGGAGAATGATGTGATGGACAAGACCCATCCGTTAGCTTAGCATAATGATCGTTCAGTTTTGTTGCTATTGCTTTCTTCATGTCAAATACATATTTCTTCGACTATGAGATTATGCAACTCCCAGATACCGGAGGAATGCCTTGTATGCTATCAAATGTCACAACGTAACTGGGTGATTATAAAGATGCTCTACAGGTATCTCCGAAGGTGTTTGTTGAGTTGGCATAGATCAAGATTAGGATTTGTCACTCCGAGTATCGGAGAGGTATCTCTGGGCCCTCTCGGTAATACACATCATAAGCTTGCAAGCAAATGACTAAGGAGTTAGTCACGAGGTGATGTATTATGGAATGAGTAAAGAGACTTGCCGGTAACGAGATTGAACTAGGTATGAAGATACCGATGATCGAATCTCGGGCAAGTAACATATCGATGGACAAAGGGAATTACGTATGTTGTCATAACAGTTCGACCGATAAAAATCTTCATAGAATATGTAGGAGCCAATATGAGCATCCAGGTTCCGCTATCGGTTATTGACCGGAGAGGTGTCTCGGTCATGTCTACATAGTTCTCGAACCCATAGGGTCCACACGCTTTACGTTCGATGACGATATAGTATTATATGAGTTATGTCATTTGGTGACCGAATGTTGTTCGGAGTCCCGGATGAGATCACAGACATGACGAGGAGTCTCGAAATGGTTGAGAGGTAAAGATTGATATATAGGACGATGGTATTCGGACACCAGAAGTGTTTCGGAGGGTACCGGGTACATATCGGATCACCGGAAGGGGTTCCGGGCACCCCCCGGCAAAAGATATGAGCCTTATGGGCCAAGAGGGGAAACGCACCAGCCACAAGGGGCTGGTGCGCCCCCCATATGGGCCGGCCAAGGTGGAGAAGGAAAGGGGAAGAAGGAAAGGAAAGACAGGGAATAGGATTCCCCCTTCCTTCCGCCTTCCCCCTCTTTCCTTCCCCCTCCGATATATATGGCAGGGGGGCGCGTGGCTTGGGAGGAGCCCAAGTAGGATTCGGTCCTACTTGGGGCGCCTCCTGGCCTCTCCCCTCCCCCTCCCACCTATATATATGTGGGAGGGAGGCGCCTAGCACACCCCAGACAATTGCCTAGCCGTGTGCGGCCCCCCCTCCACCGTTTACACCCCCGGTCATATTTTCGTAGTGCTTAGGCGAAGCCCTGCGGAGATCACTTCACCATCACCGTCACCACGCCGTCGTGCTGACGGAACTCATCTACTACCTCGACGTCTTGCTGGATCAAAAAGGCGAGAGACGTCACCGAGCTGAACGTGTGCATAACTCGGAGGTGCCGTACGTTCGGTACTCGATCGGTGGAGCGCGAAGAAAGTTCGACTACATCAACCGCGTTGTGAAACGTTTCCACTTACGGTCTACGAGGGTACGTAGACACACTCTCCCCCTCGTTGCTATGCATCTCCATGGATAGTTCATTGTGTGTGCATAGAATTTTTTTTGTTTTCCATGCAATGTTTCCCAACACTAATAACTACTCCACAATGCATTCCTTTAGAACCAAAGATGGTGAAGTGGCTTGTAGTCGATGTTCACATGACACCACTAAGGGAATCACAATATACATATCATCAAAATATCAAACACATATCAAGTTCACATGATTACTTGCAACATGACTTCTCCCATGACCTCAAGAACAAAAGTAACTACTCACAAATGATATTCATGGCCATGATCAGAGGGATATTAAATATCATAATTGATCTGAACATATAATCTTCCACCAAATAAATCATATAGTAATCAACTACAAGATGTAATCAACACTACTAGTCACCCACAGGTACCAATCTGAGGTTTTAGTACAAAGACTGAACACAAGAGATGAACTAGGGTTTGAGAGGAGATAGTGCTGTTGAAGATGTTGATGGAGATTGGCCTCCCAAAGATGAGAGGGTTGTTGATGATGACGATGGCTTTGATTTCCCCCTCCAAGAGGGAAGTTCCCCAGGCGGAATCGCTCCGCCTGAGGGCAAAAGTGCTCCTACCCAAGTTCCACCTTGAGACGGCGGCGCTCCGTCCCGAAAGTCCTCTACTTATTTTTTTTTCTAGGTCAAAATGACCTATATACCAGAAGATGGGCACCAGAGGTGGGCCGGGCTGGCCACAACCCACCAAGGCGCGCGCGCCTTGGTGTCTTGTGGTCACCAGGTGCCCCCCCCCTCCGATATTTATTTGCTCCAGTATTTTTCATATATTCCAAAATAATTCTTTGTGAAGTTTCAGCTTATTTGGAGATGTGCAGAATAGGTGTCTCTGATGTAACTTTTTTAGGTCCAGAATTCCAGCTGCCGGCATTCTTCCTCTTTGTGTAAACCTTGCATTTTATGAGAGAAAAGGCATTAGAATTACTCCATAAAGCATTATTATGAATAAAAACATTATAAATAACATTAAGAAAACATGTTGCCAAATGGACGTATCAACGCCCGTAGCTCCGAAACTCTCTCCTCAACTAACGGATCAGTGGTACTCAGAGGAAATGGTTCAACTCCGAAACGAATCCCGAAAACTTTAGTCACCATCTCCCTCCTTAGGTGAATAACTTTCTTCTTCTGCCGAAAAATGCCAACCCCCGCATAGTCAATATGATCAAGCACCCACTGCAACAGGTTAATCGGGACACTAAAGTGCTCACGGATAAGCAACAGGTTCTGTAGATCATATTTATGAACATGACCTATTTGTGTTGACGTCAGGTTCTTGATAGCCTTGCTAAACCTAAGAGTAGAGAACCTGGTCTTAAGAGGGACCAAGACTTGATGACCTTTCAGCCTTCCAACCATATTGACTACTCACAAGACAACACTACAAACAGAAAAAAAAACATGATCATTATATGAACTTACTAGAATTTACAATAAAGTAGTGAGAACAAACAAGTCCGACTAAATAGCAAAAACACACTAGAATGAGACTAACACACAAAGGGGCAAAAGAATGCAGCGTTATAATTATGCAGCATTAGCTACTCAGGCACCAGAATAAGAGCAAAGACATAACAAGGCGAAAATGGTAATGATCATACAAAAAGACGAAAATGCATTAGGTAGGACACACAAAACACATGACAGACAAGATAAGAAATAATTATATACAGGCACAGAATTGTATAAAAAATGTAGCAGAGAAGAAAACACTAATTAGTGGACAAAACTCACTACTCCTTCATCCCATAATGTGAGACCTAATTACCATAAAATTTTAGCTGATCAATAGGACAATCACGCCAGCATATGAGAACAAGCACCACCGCACTGACAGTGTCCTAATGCTCGTCGCCACTACTTGTGGCCTCTCAGCAGCGGCAACAGTCACATGGGTGGTGGCGACACTGCAATTTTTCACCTCCCACTTGCTGAACACTACTCACTTACCCCTCCCAAATTGAGTCAATTGAGAGAAACACCTACACTAGTCTCAACAAAAACATCGAAACTGCTAGACTAGTCGTTAACCTCATAATCATTGAAGCAACAATTATATTTAGCTAACATACTGCTTGTTGATACCCAGAATTTAACTAAGATACACATGGCAAAGCATAACTGGATAAACATTGCTACTTTCAGTTCAGATATTGTACAAAACCACTATCATCATCATCTGAAAACAACAATGACAGACAAATAGCATACACATAAATCTGTTTTACCCATCTAAAAACAGCAAGCATTCTCAATGACACAAATGAGTTGCGGAACTAATGAGGTGCATAACCAATACACAGAAACTAACAACACAAAAGCACACAAAAAAGAAGTATCACGCCCTGCACATTGTAGAACACACGAAACCCTAGCACTCGATCCACAACACACATGGGATTTGTTCTGTACCATACCTACTAATCGAAGAAGACCTAGCTGTCGATCTACACCAGCCAACACACCAGATCTCCCGAAGTCCAAACTCTAGAATGAACAACCCAAGAACAGATCGATCAGATCACGCCTACACACCTTATATCCAGGAGAAATCAAGCACAAACATGGAGAAGTACACAAAAATCTGCACCATACCTTTCCTCTGAGTTGAATCCTTCACCACGAATCTCCAGAAGAAAACCAGAGAAGGAGAAGAAGGAACTACACGAGGAGAACAGGAGGAACTACCCCGCCCGTCCTCTCCGTCGCCGCGGAGACTAGCCGATGCCGCCGCGACCGTGCGAGAAGAGAAGAGTACCGCGAAGACCAGCCACCGGCGTCGCGGCAGTGCGAGAGGATAAGACGAGCACCAGGAGAAGAAGTGGAGGAGAAGCTCTGCCGAGAGGATAAGAGGAGGAGAACAGAGTCGCGAGGGGAAGAATAAACTGGGCCGGTCCAGTAACGAGCTGAAACAGAAAACTTTGATGCAGGTGTAGACCATAGACTCGCGTAATGCGAGAAATAGCTCTCGCGGTGTTACACACTGGGGATACGACGATGTGTAAAAGTGATCATGCAAGATCACAAGGGAGGCCCGGTCATCGGCCCGTAAACCCTCCAAGACAATGGCGGTCTCGCTTCAAGCGAGACAGGAGTGAACCTGTCAGAGGGATCGACCACGGGTAGCCCCATTAGCACACCATAGCATTTCGAGACATTGGGGCTAGCAAAGCTCCTCGCACTTCCCGAACGCATGGCCAACTCCTTGGACCGGCTGGCCCAAGAGGCCGGCTCCCAGATGGCGGCGCACTCTCAGAAGGCAGCTCCGAGGGAAGGCCGATTCCTAGCAGAAGGCCCCTCCTCCTCTCGGAGTCTGCACCCATTCATTACGATAAGATGGAGCGTGGTTACAGGGCCACCTGTTCCCCCAAATTCCGGAGGAGCAGGGCTACAGCGCGGGCCGACCAAGCAGACACCCCTCTGCCAGGCGCGGGGCTGTAGCCATGCGGCTCATGATGCAGCCCTCGTCAGCAAGGGCCATGCTCCCATGATGGGCAGTCGGTACGACCCGCAGGCGGCGGGCCCTACCTGTCCACGAGCAACCAGAAGACGGCGCTCCCCAAGAAGGCGGCTCCGGTGGCGGACCGGCTCCCAGCAGCCGGCCCTTCTTTCCTCTCGGAGTCAACGCGCCATTACTCCGACAAGACGGAGCATGGCTACAGCGAAGCGCACCCCAGGCGGCGGGACTGTAGCCATGCGTCTCCCGACAAGGCCCCCGTCATCGAGGGCGAGGCTACAACAAAAGGCAATCAGCGTGGCCTGTAGGCGGCGGGCCCTACATGTCGGCCGAATCCTCGGCAGCCGGCGGGTCCCACTAGACGGCGGGCCCAGCAGCCGGCGGAGAACCTGGCGACCATAGACACTGACGTCCGGGTTCTACACCCGACCCTATTACCATTGTACCTATGGAGGGTAGGCCTATATAAACCCCCCAGGTTCACCCATGCAAAGGGTTCAGCACCCACGCCATTCACACACACAGCTAGGAGCAGCAAGAGAGCCAGCCTTGCCCTTCTTCTTCCTCTAGGCATACAGCTCAAGGAGCACGATTGTAGCCACTCCCTGATCATAGTCATCATGCGGAGACCCCGCAGAGCAGGACTAGGGGTATTATCTCTCTAGAGAGCCCTGAACCTGGGTACGTCTCGTGTGCGATCGAGGTCGTGCTCACTCCCGCTTCTAGGGCCCGACGACATCCTCCTGTCCCCATCCATGAAAAGCCACCCCCTGGCATCTGTTGCGAGAATACCCCGACAGTTGGCGCCCATCGTGGGGCTCAGCGCACCGTCGGCCGGAGACATGTTCTGGACGGGAACCCTCTTCCTCTCCGGCGAGCACGTCGCGGCCGGCCTGATCAGCCAGCCCAGCGCGCCCGCTTGCGCTTGCACCAGCGCGTCGCCTGACGCGGGGGCAGCATGCCCCTCGGGCTGCCTTGTCGACCTCCTCGGCAAGGTCAGCCTCTCCGACGAGCCCGCCTCCGGTGCGGAGGCGCTTCGCTCCGTTGATCCCCTCTCCGAGCTCTTCGAGAAGCTTACCATCTCCGACGCGGCCTCCACCGACGGGTTCCCCGCCGATGTGGTGGTCGTTGACGATCTGCTCCCTCCTGTCGCCAGCAACGCCGGCGCCGGCATCGACGCAGAGGTACTGGTCACTGGCCATAGCGGAGATTCCGGTGGGGCTGCCCAGGACCCGCTGTGAGCGGCCATGTAGGGCCTGGCCACCCCCGTCGCTGCTAACGCCGATGGGGCGACACTGGAGGTGTTCCGTGTCATGCTCCTTGAGAGAGCCAACAAGATGGCGGCCATGAGGTGCCGCGCTGAGGCCTGCCAGCGTGAGATTGACCGCATCGCGAGCGGCACGCCGGCTGCTGGCGAGCCCAGCCGAGTCGGCACCGTTCGGCAACGCGATGCGGCCATAGCCAGCATGCTGGGAGCCGGACGCCTGGTCTATGCCACCCCAGTGGAGAACTTGTGCGCTGCCCAGGCGGCCGTAGATGAATTGGATAACCTGGAGGGCGACGAGCGGCGCAGCCAGATGGCGCGCCTCCAGGAGCTCCTCGACGCTGCGACCACACAGCAAGACGCGTGCCACCGCGCGATGGCTATCGGCAAGCAAGCCGAGAACCATCCTCCCCGCCGTGAGCACGGAGCGACCTCCCGGTCCCCAGCAGGCAGTGACCGCGGTCATCAAAACCCGGAGCTGGCTGCTAGCCGTAGCCGGCGCACTCGCCTTACGGTTGTGCGCAACCAAGACGATCGTCCACGAGCGGAGCACCGACGGGATGAGCGTCCGCCTTCCCATCCCAGGGAGAGGCTGGCCTCTCCGCCGCCTGTGGATCATCCGACTCTCGGAGGCCGGCTGGGCCCCCGTGAAGGAGTCGGCGAGAATGACGCACGCCACCGGATCGAGCGGCTAACTCGGTCCCTGGCGGTCGAGGAGGAGGATACAATCGGCCCGGCCTGCTTCGGCCCCCGCATCCGCGACGAGTCCTTCCCCAAAGGGTTCTCGCTCCCCCGAGACACCCCCAAGTACACCGGCTCCGTGAAGCCGGAGGACTGGCTGACCGACTACTCGACAGCAGTCAGCATAGCAAACGGCAACAAGCGCGTTGCTGTGAAGTACGTTCCGCTCATGCTCCAGGGCACGGCTCGGACATGGCTGAATAGCCTCAAGCCCTACAGCGTCAACAGCTGGCTGGACTTCGCCGATGTCTTCATCCGCAACTTCACCAGCACCTACAAGCGGCCTCCCAAGCCTCGCCAGCTCTCCATGTGCATTCAGGGGCCAACCGAGTCCACCCGCGACTACCTGACGCGCTGGGCCGAGCTGCGCAACTCCTGCGAAGGGGTGCACGAGGTACAGGCCATCGAGTACTTCACCGCCGGGTGCAGAGAGGGCACTCTGCTCAAGCACAAGCTCCTGTGCGATGAGCCGGCTACATTGGATGAGCTCCTGGTCGTGGCGGACAAGTACGCCATGGCCGACTCCTCCATGAAGTCGGAGATTCGGGTTGACGCGTCCGGGAAGGTGATCCAGCCGGCCCCTCAAGCTCAGGCTGGTGACACCAACCGGCGCCAACAGCCGAACGACAACAAGCGCAAAGCCCAGCAGCCGGCTTCCAACAGCCGGCAAGTGGCAACCGTCGAAGATCAGCAGCCGAAAGGGCAACCCGGCCCCAAGCGTCAGAAGGGCGGCAAGGGTGCTTGGCTGCCCGCCTTCTCATTCGAGCAAGCCCTCGATGCTCCGTGCAAGTTCCACATCGGTGCGAAGCCGTCCAACCACATCGCTCGGAAGTGCAACTGGCTCGCCAGAATTGCCAAGGGCGAGGGCCTGCCGCCCCCACCAGCCGGTCAGGCGGCTCCGCCTCCTCAGCAGCCGGTGCCCCGTCCAGTCGGCATGCTCCAGGACGAGTTCCCCGACGCTAACGCCACCTACGTCGTCTTCACCATCCAAGCCGATGATAAGCACAATCAGCGGCAGCAACACCGCGAGGTGAACGCTGTCGCCTCGGAGGTCCCCCAATTTATGCACTGGTCCGAGAGGCCCATCGGTTGGAGCCGGGAAGACCACTCGGCCGTGATGCCCTCGCCGGGTGCTTATGCAATGGTGCTGGACTCCACCTTCTCAATGGAGAGGCGGGCCTGCCGCTTCTCCCGGATCCTGATAGACGGCGGTAGCAGCATCAACATCCTCTACCGCGACACCATGGAGAAGCTGGGCATCAAGGAGAAGCAGCTCCTGCCTAGCCAGACTGTCTTCCATGGCATAGTCCCCGGACTTTCCTGCTCCCCAATCGGCAAGATCAAGATTGACATCCTGTTCGGTGACAAGCTTCATTTCCGCCGCGAACCAATCTGGTTTGAGGTGGTTGATCTGGACAGTCCCTACCACACGCTCTTGGGCAGGCCTGCGCTAGCCAAGTTCATGGCGGCGCCGCACTACGCCTACCTGAAGATGAAGATGACGGGTCCCAAGGGCATCATCACCATTGCCGGTGACTACCAGAAGTCGCTCATGTGCACCGCTGCCAGCAGCCGGCTGGCCGAATCCCTCGTCATCGCCGAAGAGAAGCGCCTCCTTGATCGGGCGGTGGCCATGGCCAGCGAGCGGCCAGCCATACCATCCGACCCCAAGGATGCGGAGGCCCAGGGCTCCTTCCAGCCGGCCAAGGAGACCAAGAAGATCGCCTTGGACCCAGCGCACCCGGAGAGATTTGCTGTCGTGGGGTCTAACCTCGACAGCAAATAGGAAAGCGAGCTCGTCAACTTCCTCTGTGAGAATCGGGATATCTTCGCATGGTCCCCCAAGGACATGCCGGGTGTTCCGACGGATTTCGCCGAGCACAAGCTACACGTGAGATCGGATGCAAAACCGGTCAAGCAATCCCTCCGCCGCCTATCACAAGAGAAGAGAAGGATCGTTGGTGAAGAAATCGCCTGGCTTCTGGCAGCCGGCTTCATCATGGAAGTGTTCTACCCGGACTGGCTCGCCAACCCAGTCCTCGTTTTGAAGAAGAACAACAAGTGGCGCATGTGTATCGACTACACTAGCTTCAACAAAGCCTGCCCCAAGGACACCTTTGCCTTGCCCCGGATAGATCAAGTGATCGACTCCACGGCCGGCTACGAGCTGCTGTCCTTCTTGGACGCCTACTCCGGCTACCACCAGATCAAGCTGGACCCAGCCGATCGGCTGAAGACCGCCTTCATCACGCCATTCGGAGCCTTCTGCTACCTAACCATGACGTTCGGCTTGAGGAATACCGGCGCCACCTTTCAGCGTTGCATGCAGAAGTGCCTCCTCAAGCAACTCGGTAGGAACATCCACGTTTATGTGGACGATATTGTGGTGATGACGGAGAAGCGCGGCACCCTTTTGGAGGACCTCAAGGAGACCTTCGACAACTTGCGTCGTTTCCAGATCAAGCTTAACCCGGAGAAATGCGTCTTTGGGGTACCAGCCGGCTAGCTCCTTAGTTTCCTTGTTTCTGAGTGCGGGATCGAGTGCAACCCCGTGAAGATCAAGGCCATTGAGCGGATGAAGAAGCCGACCCAGCTGCGGGATGTCCAGAAGTTCACCGGGTGCCTAGCATCCCTCAGCCGGTTCATCAGCCGGCTGGGCAAGAAGGCCCTCCCCTTGTACTAGCTGATGAAGAAGACCACATGCTTCGAGTGGACCGACCAGGCGGACGAGGCCTTCCTCCAGCTCAAGCGCATGCTGTCCACGCCGCCTGTTCTGGCCGCTCCGGCTGCTAAAGAGCCCATGTTCCTCTACATCGCTGCTACCAGCCGGGTCGTCAGCACCGTGATCATTGTCGAGCGCCCAGAAGACGGCAAGGCCCAGCCAGTCCAGAGGCCGGTCTACTACCTGAGTGAGGCGCTGTCTGCCTCCAAGCAGAACTACCACCACTACCAAAAGATGTGCTACGGCGTGTACTTTGCCGCCAAGAAGCTCAAGCAGTACTTCCAGGAGCACACCATCATGGTCGTCTGCACTGCCCCCCTTGCCGAGATCATGGGCAACAGAGATGCATCAGGCCGGGTGGCAAAGTCGGCGATTGAGCTGGCTCCCCACACCATCCTCTACCAGCCCCGCACAGCCGTCAAGTCCCAAGCGCTGGCCGACTTCCTAGTCGACTGGGCCGAGACCCAGTACCTGCCGCCAGCGCCGGATTCTACTCATTGGCGGATGCACTTTGATGGCTCGAAGATGCGCACCGGTCTGGGAGCCGGCATCGTCCTCACCTTTCCCAAAGGCGACAAGCTCAAGTACACGCTGCAGATCCACTTTGCCGCCTCCAACAACGTGGCCGAGTACGAGGCACTCGTCCACGGGCTCCGGCTAGCCAAGGAGATCGGCATCCACCGGATTCTGTGCTATGGCGACTCGGACTTGGTGGTCCAACAGTCTTCTGGCGACTGGGACGCCAAGGACGCCAACATGGCAAGCTACCGCTTCCTCGTCCAGCAAATCAGTGGCCACTTCGACGGATGCGAGTTCCTTCACGTGCCACGGGCCGACAACGAGCAAGCTGACGCCTTGGCACGGATCGGCTCCACCCGGCAAGCCATACCAACCGGCGTCTCCCTCGAGTGCTTGCACAAGCCGTCTATCAAGTCTTCACCGGAATCAGAGTCTATCTTCATGCCAGCTGACCCCGGAGCAGTCGGATCCGGCTCGGGGACTTCAGCAGTCGGCCCGGGGGCTGCAGCACCTGCACCCGGCCCGGGGACTGCAGCAGTCGTCCCGGGGACTTCAACAATGCAGCAAGCAGCAGTCGGCTCCGACCCGCCGCCTCCCAACCCGACCGCCCTGGTGCCGGTTGCTGTCATGACAGTGGTAGAAGCTCCATCCTTGGCGCAGCCCATCCTTAACTTCCTAGTGAGCTGAGAGCTACCAGCCGACGAGATCTTGGCCCGGCAGGTACAACACCGGGCGGCAGCATACACGATAGTCAACAGAGAGCTCGTCAGGCACAGCGTGACTAGCGTTTTCCAGCGCTGCGTTGAGCCAGAGAAGGGCATAAATATCCTGAGAGATATCCATCAAGGCGAATGTGGCCACCATGCCGCCTCCAGATCCCTCGTCGTCAAAGCTTTCCGCCATGGTTTCTTTTGGCCAACTGCTTTGGACGACGCCAAGGAGTTGGTCCGCAAGTGCAAGGGGTGCCAGCGCTTCAGCTCCAAGCAGCACCTGCCGGCTTCTGCACTCAAGACCATTCCCCTCACCTGGCCGTTTGCCGTATGGGGATTGGACATGGTGGGCCCATTCAAGACAGCACGCGGCGGCCTGACCCATCTTCTGGTCGCCATGGATAAGTTCACGAAGTGGATTGAGGCGAAGCCAATCAAGAAGCTGAATGGCCCGACTGCCGTCACATTCATCGCCGACATCACCGTACGGTACGGCATCCCGCACAGCATCATCACCGACAACGGCACAAACTTCGCCAAAGGCGCCTTGGCCCGTTTCTGTGCGACGCAGGGCATCTGACTGGACTTAGCGTCTGTTGCCCATCCGCAGTCAAACGGCCAGAAGGAGCGAGCAAACGGCCTCATCCTGTCCTGCATCAAGCCCCGGCTGGTCGAGCCCCTAGAGCGCTCGGCCGGCTGCTGCATCGAGCAGCTGCCGGCCGTCCTTTGGAGTCTTCGAACCACGCCGAACAAAGCAACCGGCTTCACACCCTTCTTCCTCGTGTACGGGGCCGAGGCTGTCATCCCAACTGACATTGAGTTCGACTCGCCTCACATCACCATGTACACAGAGGCGGAAGCCAAGGAGGCGCGAGAAGACGGCATCGATCTGCTGGAAGAGGCCCGGCTGCTGCACTCAGCCGGTCCACCATCTACCAGCAGAGCCTGTGCCGCTACCACAGCAAGAAGGTCAAGCCGCGTGCTTTCTGTGAGGGCGATCTTGTGCTCCGGCTGATCCAGCGAACAGCCGGCCAGCACAAGCTCTCGGCTCCTTGGGAGGGGCTTTTTATCATCAGCAAAGCCCTGGGCAACGACTCCTACTACCTCATCGACGCACAGAAGCCCAGGGCCCGCAAGAGGGACAATTCCAGCCAAGAGACGGAGCGGCCATGGAACGCGAATCTTCTCCGCCCATTTTACAGTTGATGCAGTGTATGTACCACGCTACCTTTTGTATTAAGCAAAGACAACAGGTCCCCCAAGCGGACACCCCTCTGCCAGGCGCGGCGCTATAGCCATGCGGCTCATGACGCAGCCCTCATCAGCAAGGGCCATGCTCCCATGACGGGCGGTCGGTACGACCCGCAGGCGGCGGGCCCTACCTGTCCACGAGCAACCAGAAGACGGCGCTCCCCAAGAAGGCGGCTCCGATGGCGGACCGGCTCCCAGCAGCCGGCCCTTCCTTCCTCTCGGAGTCAACGCGCCATTACTCCGACGAGACAGAGCATGGCTACAGCGAAGCGCACCCCAGGCGGCGGGACTGTAGCCATGCGTCTCCCAACAAGGCCCCCGTCATCGAGGGCGAGGCTACAGCAAAAGGCAATCAGCATGGCCCGCAGGCGGCGGGCCCTACATGTCGGCCGAATCCTTGGCAGCCGGCGGGTCCCAGCAAACGGCGGGCCCCAGCAGCCGGCGGAGAACCCGGCGACCATAGATGCTGACGTCCGGGTCCTATACCCGGCCCTATTACCATTGTACCCCTGGGGGGTAGGCCTATAAAAAAAACCTAGGTTCACCCATGCAAAGGGTTCAGCACCCACGCCATTCACACACACAGCTAGGAGAAGCAAGAGAGCCAGCCTTGCTCTTCTTCTTCCTCTAGGCATACAGCTCAAGGAGCACGATTGTAGCCACTCCCTGATCATAGTCATCATGCGGAGACCCCGCAGAGCAGGACTAGGGGTATTATCTCTCCGGAGAGCCCTGAACCTGGGTACGTCTCGTGTGCGATCGAGCTCGTGCTCACTCCCGCTTCCAGGGCCCGACGACGTCCTCCTGTCCCCATCCATGATAAGCCACCCCCTGGCATCTGTCGCGAGAATACCCCGACAGAACCCCTCGCTCAAGGCAAATGCCACTTGGGCCGGCCCACGCGCGTGAAATACACTAGCATGTTTTCCGTTTTGTTTATTTTTTCATGTTTTTTGTTTTTGCTTTTTGCTTCTTTCTACTTTTATTTATACTTCATAATATTCTAAATATATATATTACAAAAAACACTCTTCAAAAACACATTTGAAAAATATTGAACAAGTATTTGAAAAATGTTAAATAAGTATTAAAAAATGTTGAACGAGTATTTGAAAAATGTTGATCAACTATTTGAAAAATGTTGAATGATAATTTGAAAATGTTGAATAAGTATTTAAAATGTTAAAGAAGTATTTGTAAAATATTGAATAAGTATTAAAAAATGTTGCACGAGTATATGAAAAATGTTGAATAAGTATTTAAAAATGTTGAATAAATATTTGAAAAAAATGTTGAATGAGTATTTGAAAAATGTCGAACAAGTACTTAGAAAATATTGAACGAGTATTTAAAAATGATGAATAATTATTTGAATAATATTGAATAATTATTAAAATGTTGAATAAGTATTTGAATAAGCGTTCGGACAATGTTGAACATGTATACAAGAAAATGTCGATCACTTATTAAAATAATATTTTTGACATATACGAAAATGTAGAATGAAAGCGAAAACAAACATAAGAAAAAAAATGGAGAAGAAAGATGAAAACCAAACAAAAATTAAAAAAACGAAGAAAAACCAAAAAGGAAAAAATAGAAAAAGAAACCCATGAAAAACAATGGGAAAACCGGCTTCACTTGCCTCAATTACAGGACGCGCTCCAGAGTTATCACTTTTGAGATTTCGGCGCAGTGTATTACCATCGCTGTCTCTCTCCAAGGAGACCCAGGATCGAACCCTGCTTCTACCCATTTACATTTCCTTTTTCATTTAAGTGCGCGAACATGGGCCGGCCCGTTTACTTAACGCCCTTCGGTGAGAGTTCGCCCACGACTCGCTTGGCGCGCTCTCAATCGCTGCCACATGTCGCGTCCTGGGTGCTTCCTTCGGATTTAATTTTTTATTTTTCTCCCCATTTTCTTTTCCTTTTTCATTTAAGTGCGGGAACATGAGCCGGCCCGTTTACTTAACCCTTCAGTGAGAGTGCGTGTACGACTCGCTAGGCGCGCTCTCAACCGCCGCCACGTGTCGCGCCTTGGGTGCTTCCTTCTGATTTTTTTATATTTTTCTGCACGTGTTTTCGGCTTTTTAGATGATTTTTTTAACTTTTTGGTTTTCCACCGATCTTTTTTAGCTTTTCGATAGAAAAAAATGCATGAAAAAACGTGTTTTTTTTCTTCCTTAAGACCTTCCACTTTGTGGGGCAAAATCGATGCCAAATTCAGTTTTGGGGTATTTGGCATCGATGCCCTACGTTGCACAGCCGGTGCCGCAAAGAAATTCAGGGCAGCTACTTGCTCCGACGCTAAATTCACCAAGCCAATAAAAAAATGATTCCAGGATCTATCTCTCGTTCTTCTCCGATGCGTACCTCCAACGCTCGACTCCAAAGGCCCTCGACAACCACCTCCGGCCATGACCTCCGCCTTTGGATGCGAGCTCAGCCAGCCCACGTACCACCTCCACGTGGCCCGACGTCGTCAACTTCGGCCGCGAGCTTGGCCTGCCCCCGACCTCCGCCCTTGGACGCGAGACCGACCAGCCCGCACAGCCCGACACCGGCAACCTCGGTCACGAGGTCGTCCCGCTCCAACCCGTTCAATCTTCTCCACCGCGAGGTCGTGTTGCTCATGACCTCCACCCACTCCGGCCCATCGTCTTCCTCTGCCCGGGCTGCACAATGTTTTCTGATTTGGATTGGATAAACGAAGGGGATTTTTTTGGAGGAGAGGAAGAACTCAGTCAAAGGCACTCTGGCGTGATTATTTTTTTGCATGGGGTGGCCTTCTTTTAGATCAAGCGGTGCCCGACGCTGTGAGGCCGGTGCCATAAATTTTTTATTTGCCATCCATGGTGATGTGGCACCTTTTCAGCAATTTAGCACCGGTAACATAGTGAAGAGCTTAAGAGGCACAATTTTACTTACATAAGACGCATGGTTTTGCTTCCGCGAGAAGCACGACCGTGCCTTTTTCGAAAACGGAAAAAACACGTTTTTATTTTTTTTTCTTCTATGAGAGGCACGGTTTTGCTTCCTCGAGAGGCACGGCCGTGCCTCTCGAAAACGAAAAAAATGCATTTTTTTTTTTTGCGTGAGGCACGGTTTTACTTCCGCGAGAGACACGGTTTTGCTTCCGTGAGAGGCAGTGCCTCTCGAAAACGAAAAAATACACATTTTCTCTCTTCTTTTTCCTTTCGTGAGAGACACGTTTTTGCTTCCGCGATAGGCACGGCCGTGCCTCTCGGAAACGAAAAAAAAACGTGTTGATGCGGAGCATCCTACTGTCATCCCCATGGACCTAACTTCGTCTCCGACGACACCACATGGACCTATGACAAGAGCTCGAGCAAGGGCTATCGAAACTAAGGTGAACTCGTTCCTCTCCGTACTACCACTTACTACATGCGAGACATGGCTACTACCTCAAGCGGAGACCCTATGTATGATCGGGTACTTAGAAGGAAGCCACGGAGCGACTACATCCGACGGACAAGACGGCGAGGACACCAAGTACAAGGACCAAGAGAAGGAGCTGCTAGAAAATCTACAACCACCGGACACCTGGGAGCTGCTCCAGCCAGAAGAAGCCCGAACAGCAGACGCTACAGCGACCGGACGACCGCCAGAGACCGGACGTCCGACACCCCCAGCGCCCGGATGACCGAGCCCCTCCGGACGACCGTTGCCACCAGTCCAGAACGGAAACGCCAGAAATCCGAGGCTCTCCGGACGACCGAGCCTCCGGGCGTCCGACGCCCACCGGAAATCCGACGCCACCTGATCAGAGCCAAAACGCCGGACGTCCGACATCTACCGGACGACCGGACCCCTGCGAGCCACCGGACGTCCGGTAGCTGTCGGACGACCGATGCCTGCCTGTGCACAGCGTGTTGGGCCGAGGCCCATGTACCCCTTTGCCCATTTAGACTATATATACTCCTCCTCCTCCCTCTTTCTAGGGTTAGCATTGGTTTAGCTCATTTGAGAGATAGAGCTTTGCTCATCCACTTGACACATACTCCTTTGGAGACCGAGGCCTCCGCGGAGAAGATCCCAAGTGGATTCAAGGCCCCGAAAGGGAAGATCCCCTCATGGATTCAAGACCCCGTCTTCGGATCGGGAAGAACTACCGCCTCTTGTATCGTCCTTTGTTGCGTTTGCATCTTGTATCACTCTTTATGTTCATGGATCTAGCACATGTGTGATTGTTTCCCGTTGATTTGAGCATTTCCCCTCTCGTGTTCGTCGTGTTCTTCGTGGGATCCACTCCATTTCGTGAAAGATCGGTGATGGCTCGTGTCCGCGTCAGTATTTTCCCCGAAGAGGAAGAGATGATGCAGTACAGCTACGGTAGGTATTTCCCTCAGTGATGAGACCAAGGTTATCGAACCAGTAGGAGAACCACGCAACACTATGTAAACGGTACCTGCACACAAAGAACAAATACTTGCAACCCGACGCGTAAGAGGGGTTGTCAATCCCTCCCGGGTAAAAGATAGATAAATTTGTAGTAGAATGGATAAATAGATCTCGCGGAAACGCGAAATAAAATAAATAACAAAAAATTGCAGCAAGGTATTTTTGGGTTTCTGGAATAATAGATCTGAAAATAAAAGAGGCAAATAATAGATCGGAAAGCAAATATGATAAAGAATAGACCCGGGGGCCGTAGATTTCACTAGTGGCTTCTCTCGAGGAAAATAGCATACGGCGGGTAACAAATTATTGCTGGGCAATTGATAGAACTTCAAATAATTATGACGATATCTAGGCAATGATCATTATATAGGCATCACGTCCAAGATTAGTAGACCGACTCCTGCCTACATCTACTACTATGACTCCACACATCGACCACTATCCAGCATGCATCTAGTGTATTAAGTTCATGGAGAAACGGAGTAATGCAATAAGAACGATGACATGATGTAGACAAGATCTATTCATGTAGGAATAGACCCCATCTTGTTATCCTTAATAGCAACGATACATACGTGTCATGTCTCCTTCTGTCACTGGGATTGAGCACCGTAAGATCGAACCCATCACAAAGCACCTCTTCACATGGCAAGAAAAATCGATCTAGTTGGCCTAACTAAACCAAAGATTCGAAGAAGAAATACAAGGCTATAAGCAATCATGCATATAAGAGATCAAAACTCAAATAACTTTCATGGATAAAATAGATCTGATCATAAACTCAAAGTTCATCGGATCCCAACAAACACACCGCAAAAAAGAGTTACATCAAATAGATCTCCAAGAGACCATTGTATTGAGAACCAAAAGAGAGAGAGGAAGCCATCTAGCTACTATCTACGGACCCGTAGGTCTACAATGAACTACTCACGCATCATCGGAGAGGCACCAATGAGGATGACGAACCCCTCCGTGATGGTGTCTAGATTGGATCTGGTGGTTCTGGAACTTGCGGCGGCTGGAATTGTGTTTCGTCGACTCCCCTAGGGTTTTTGGATTTTCGGGGTATTTATAGAGCAAAGAGGCGGTGCGGGGGGCGGCCGAGATGGCCCCCAGACGCGCCCTGGTGGGTTGTGCTCCCCTCGGAGCCCCCCTCTGGTACTTCTTTGGCCCAACAGTTGTCTTCTGGTCCAGAAAAATTCTCCGTTTGGTACTGATATTCTGCGAAGTAAAAAACAAGCAAAAAACAGCAACTTGCACTGGGCACTATGTCAATAGGTTAGTCCCAAAAAATGATATAAATTTGCTATAAAATGATTGTAAAACATCTAAGAATGATAATATAACAACATGAAACAAGCAAAAATTATAGATACGTTGGAGACGTATCAGCATCCCCAAGCTTAATTCCTACTCGTCCTCGAGTAGGTAAATGATAAAAATAGAAATTTTCCTGTGGAATGCTGCCTACCATGTTCATCACATATTCTTTTCTTTTGTAGCATGGACATTTGGACTTTTATATGATTCAAAGCAATAGTCTAGTTTTGACATGAAGATTTAAATACTCAAGCATATCGACAAGCAACCATGTCTTTCAAAATATCAACACTAAAGCAAGTTATCCCTAGCCCATCATGCTCAATCACTGATCCATTCATGAAACACACTCGCATATTAGCTACATCCAATGCTTAAGTACGATCATAGTGCCCCTTAGTTGGTGCTTTATAAGAGAAGATTGAGACTCAAAAAAAATTGTATAAAGTAAATAGAAAGGCCCTTCGCAGAGGGAAGTAGGGATTTATAGAGGTGCCAGAGCTCAAAGAGAAAAAATAGAAATAAAACATTTTGGGTGGCATGCTTTTCCTGTCAACGAAAACGATCGAGTAGTTTCTAATACTTTCCATGCTAGATATATCATAGGCGGTTCCCAAACAGAAAATAAAATTTATTTCTGTTTCCACCATAGTTTCACATTCCACGGCCAGCCGTATCCATTGGTGCCGTCCATACCAACACTTTCCAAGGAATTTATTATTTGACAACATAAAGTAAATTCATTTTTCATTTCGGGACTAGGCATCCCTAATACCTTTGCCGTACTCTCGTGCAATGACAAGTGAATAAACACTTATCTTGAGAATAACACATCTAGCATGGAAAAATATCAGCCACCCCCTACCGTTTCATGAGCGGTACGAGCACACAAAAAGGAAATTATTTTGAAAATTAGAGATGGCACATACAAATTTGCTTAGAACGGCACGGGAATACCGCCTATAGGTATGTATGGTGGACTCATATGGCAAAACTGGGTTTAAGGATTTTGGATACACAAGTAGTATTCCTACTTAGTACAAGTGAAGGCTAGCAAAAAGATTGAGAAGCATCCAACCAAGAAACGAAAAATCACATAAGCGAGCATTAAGCATAACTAACACCGAATAATGCACCACAAGTAGGATGTAATTTCATTGCATAACTATTGACTTTCGTGCTTGCATAGGGAATCACAAACCTTAACACCAATATTCTTACTAAAGCACAATTACTCACCAACATGACTCACATATCACTATCATCATATCTCAAAACTATTACAAAGAATCAAGTTTATTTTGTCCAATGATCTTCATGAATTTTTTTATTATATCCCTCTTGAATATCTATCACTTTGGGACTAGTTTCATATATTGCAATTACTTTTGGCAAGCTCAAACAAATTTAAGTGAAGAACATGAGCATAAAAATTTTCTTCTCTCAAAATAATATAAGTGAAGCATGAGAGAATTTCTTCAAAATTACTAACTCTCAAATAAATCTAAGTGAAGCATGAGAGCATTTCTTCAAAAAATATTAAAGCACACCGTGCTCAAAAAGATATAAGTGAAGCACTAGAGCAATTCCATAGATCAAAAAAATTTAAGTGAAGCATAAAGAGCAATTCTAACAAGTCATAGCATAATTTTGGCTCTCTCAAAAAGGTGTGTCCAGTAAGAATACTTGACACAAAACAAAAAGCAAAACAAGCAAGGACTCATATAACACAAGACGCTCCAAGCAAAACTCATGATATGTGACGAATAAAAATATAGTTCCAAGTAAAATACCGATGGTCGTTAGAAGAAAGAGGGGATGCCACTCGGGGGCATCCCCAAGCTTAGTTGCTTGTTTCTCTTTGGATAATAACTTGGGGTGCCATGGGGCATCCCCAAGCTTAGGCTCTTTTCACTCCTTGTTCCTTCATTCATTGTGATCTCACCCAAAACTTGAAAACTTCAATCACACAAAACTTAACAAAATCTTCGTGAGATCCGTTAGTATAAGAAAACCAATATTTACTTTAAGTACTGTATAAAACTCATTCAAATTTTGTTATTGCATTATATCTACTGTATTCTAACTTTACCATGGCTTATACCCCCAGATACAATCCATAGAATCATCAAAATAAGCACACAATGCAAAGAAAACAGAATTTGTCAAAAACAGAACAGTCTGTAAAGACTCCAATTTTACTCATACTTCTGTAGCTCCAAAAATTCTGAAAAATTAGGAAAACATAGGAAATTTGTATATAAATCTTGTGTAAAAAATTCAGAATTTTTCTTCTCTTCTGTGAATTTAGACAATTATTTTACTAGACGCAAAAGTTTCTATTTTTTAACAAGATCAAATCAACTATCACCCAACATTATCCCAAAGGCTTTGCTTGGCCCAAACACTAATTAAAACATAAAAAACATAATAATAACAGAGGCATAATTGTGCAAACACTCAAGAACAGAAAGAAAAAAGTAAAAATAAATTTTATTCATTGGGTTGCCTCCCAACAAGCGCTATCGTTTTATTCCCCTAGCTAGGCATAATGATTTTAATGATGCTCACATGGAAGACAAGAATTGAAGCACAAAGAGAGCATCATCTAGCATATGATAAACACATTTAAGTCTAACATACTTCCTATGCATAGGAATTTTATAAGTAAACAAATTATCATGACAAGAAATATCTAACATATGCAAAGGAAAGGAATAAAACATTGATAATCTCAACATAACGAGAGGAAATTTAATAACATGAAAATTTCTACAACCATATTTCCCTCTCTCATGATAATTACATGTGGGATCATATTTAAATTCAACAATATAACTATCACATAAAATATTCTCTTCATGATCCACATGCATGCAAAGTTGACACTCTTCCAAAATAATGGGATTATCATCAAATAAAGTCATGACCTCTCCAAGCCCACTTTATCAAAAATTTCATAAGATTGAACATACTCCAAAGTAGTGGAATCATTATTACCTAGAGTTGACACTCTTCTAAACCCACTTTCAATATTATCGCAAACATATTCATCATGAGGCTTAAATAAATTTTCAAGATCATAAGAAGAATCACCCCAATCATGATCATTGCAATAAGTAGTGGACATATCAAAATTAGCATCCCCAAGCTTGGGGTTTTGCATATTATTAGCACAATTGACGTTAATAGAATTTATAGTAAAATCATTGCAATCATGCTTTTCATTCAAGGAGCTATCATGAATCACTTCATAAATTTCTTCATCACAATTTTCAGATTCACAAATCTCAAGCAAAACTTCATAAAGATAATCAAGTGCACTCAACTCACTAGCAATTGGTTCAACATAATCAAATCTTTTGAAAAGATTAGCAAGTGGATGATGATCCATATCAATAGATTTTCAGCAAGCGAAGATGCAAACAAATAGAAGGCACATGGTAACACAAGCAAAGGTAGCAAACAAGATTGCAAACAAAAAGATAGATCTGACGAGAAAACTGTTGGGAAACGTTGCATGGAAAACAAAAAATTTCTACGCACACGCAATGATCTATCCATGGAGATGCATAGCAATGAGGGGGAGAGTGTGTCTACGTACCCTCGTAGACCGTAAGCGAAAGCGTTTCACAACGCGGTTGATGTAGTCGAACTTCTTCGCGCTTCAACCGATCAAGTACCGAACGCACGGCACCTCCGCGTTCTGCACACGTTCAGCTCGGTGATGTCCCTCGCCTTCTTGATCCAGCAAGACGTCAAGGTAGTAGATGAGTTCCGTCAGCACGATGGCGTGGTGACGGTGATGGTGAAGTGATCTTCGCAGGGCTTCGCCTAAGCACTACGAAAATATGACCGGGGTTGTAAACGGTGGAGGGGGGCGCCGCACACGGCTAGGCAATTGTCTGGGGTGTGCTAGGCGCCCCACTCCCACATATATATGTGGGAGGGAGAGGGGAGGCAGCCAGGAGGCGCCCCAAGTAGGCCGAATCCTACATGGGGTCCTCCCCAAGTGGCGCCCCCCTGCCATATTTAACCGAGGGAGAAGGAAAGAGGGGGGAGAGGGAAGGAAGTGGGAATCCTAATCCACACTTTCCTTTCCCTTCTCCCCTTTCCTTCCCCTCCTTAGGCCGGCCCATATGGGGGGCACACCAGCCCCTTGTGGCTGGTGTGTTTCCCCTCTTGGCCCATAAGGCCCATATCTTTTGCCGGGGGTGCCCGGAACCCCTTCCGGTGACCCGATATGTACCCGGTACCTTCCGGAACACTTCCGGTATCCGAATACCATCGTCCTATATATCAATCTTTACCTCTCGACCATTTCGAGACTCCTCGTCATGTCCGTGATCTCATTCGGAACTCCGAACAACATTCGGTCACCAAATCACATAACTCATATAACACTATATCGTCATCGAACGTTAAGCGTGCGGACCCTATGGGTTCGAGAACTATGTAGAGATGATCGAGACACCTCTCCGGTCAATAACCAATAGCGGAACCTGGATGCCCATATTGGCTCCTACATATTCTATGAAGATCTTTATCGGTCGAACCGTTATGACAACATAGGTAATTCCCTTTGTCCATTGGTATGTTACTTGCCCGAGATTCGATCATCGGTATCTTCATACTTAGTTCAATCTTGTTATCGGCAAGTCTCTTTACTCGTTCCGTAATACATCACCTCGTGACTAACTCCTTAGTCGTTTGCTTGCAAGCTTATGATGTGTATTACCGAGAGGGCCCAGAGATACCTCTCCGATACTCGGAGTGACAAATCCTAATCTCGATCTATGCCAACTCAACAAACACCTTCGGAGATACCTGTAGAGCATCTTTATAATCACCCAGTTACGTTGTGACGTTTGATAGCACACAAGGCATTCCTCTGGTATCCGAGAGTTGCATAATCTCATAGTCGAAGGAATATGTATTTGACATAAAGAAAGCAATAGCAATAAAACTGAACGATCATTATGCTAAGCTAACGGATGGGTCTTGTCCATCGCAAGGTAGCGTGCCGACGGCGATCACATAGACCTTGGAACCATTCCCGACGCGCATCGTCACCTCATCCTTAGCTAATCTTCGTTTAATCCGTAGCTCCTGTTTTGAGTTACAAATATGAGCAACCAAACCAGTATCAAATACCCAGGCGCTACTACGAGCATTAGTAAGGTACACATGAATAACGTGCACTCCCTCCGTCCCAAAATTCTTGTCTTAGATTTGTCTAGATACGGATGTATCTAATACTAAAACGTCACTTGATACAACCGTATTTAGACAAATCTAAGACAAGAATTTTGGGACGGAGGGAGTATATCAAATATACCTTTATTCACTTTGCCATCCTTCTTATCTGCCAAATACTTGGGGCAGTTCCGCTTCCAGTGACCAGTCCCTTTGCAGTAGAAGCACTCAGCTTCAGGCTTGGGTCCAGCTTTGGGCTTCTTCCCGGGAGTGGCAACTTGCTTGCCATTCTTCTTGAAGTTCCCTTTCTTTCCCTTGGCCTTTTTCTTGAAACTAGTGGTCTTGTTAACCATCAACACTTGATGCTCTTTCTTGATTTCTACCTCCGCGGCCTTAAGCATTGCGAAGAGCTCGGGAATTGTTTTGTTCATCCCTTGCATATTATAGTTCATCACGAAGCCTTTGTAGCTTGGTGGCAGTGATTGAAGAACTCTGTCAATGACACAATCAACTGGAAGATTAACTCCCAGCTGAGTCAAGTGATTATAATAACCAGACATTTTGAGTATGTGTTCACTGATAGAACTGTTCTCCTCCATCTTGCAGCTATAGAACTTGTTGGAGACTTCATATCTCTCAACCTAGGCATTTGCTTGAAATATTAACTTCAACTCTTGGAACATCTCATATGCTCCATGATGTTCAAAACGTCTTTGAAGTCCCGGTTCTAAGCCGTAAAGCATGGCACACTGAACTATCGAGTAGTCATCAGATCGAGCTTGCCAGACGTTCAAAACATCAGCTTCTGCTCCTGCAGCAGGCCTTTCACCTAGCGGTGCATCAAGGACATAATTCTTCTATGCAGCAATGAGGATAATCCTCAAGTTACGGACCCAGTCCGTGTAGTTGCTACCATCATCTTTCAACTTAGCTTTCTCTAGGAACGCATTAAAATTCAAGGGAACGGTAGCACGGGCCATTGATCTACAACATAGATATGCAAATACTATCAGGACTAAGTTCATGATAAATTAAGTTCAATTAATCAAATTACTTAAGAACTCCCACTTAAATAGACATCCCTCAAGTCATCTAAGTGATACATGATCCAAATCAACTAACCCATGTCCGATCATCACGTGAGATGGGGTAGTCATCAATGGTGAACATCTCTATGTTGATCATATCTACTATATGATTCACGTTCGATCTTTTGATCTCTAGTGTTCCGAAGCCATGTCTGTACATGCTAGGCTCGTCAAGTTTAACCCAAGTATTCTGCATGTGTAAAACTGTCTTGCACCCGTTGTATGTGAACGTAGAGTCTATCACACCCGATCATCACGTGGTGTCTCAACACGACGAACTGTAGCAACGGTGCATACTCAGGGAGAATACTTTTACCTTGAAATTTTGTGAAGGGATCATCTTATAATGCTACCGCCGTACTAAGCAAAATAAGATGCATAAAAGATAAACATCACATGCAATCAAAATATGTGACATGATATGGCCATCATCATCTCTTGCTTTTGATCTCCATCTCCAAAGCATCGTCATGATCTCCATCGTCACCGGCTCGACACCTTGATCTCCATCGTTGCGTCGTGGTCGTCTCGCCAACTATTGCTTCTACAACTATTGCTAACTCATAGCGATAAAGTAAAGCAATTACATGGCGTTTGCATTTCATACAATAAAGAGACAACCATAAGGCTCCTGTCGGTTGCCTGATATCTTACAAAACATGATCATCTCATACAATAACATATATCACATCATGTCTTGACCATATCACATCACAACATACCCTGCAAAAACAAGTTAGACGTTCTCTACTTTGTTGTTGCAAGTTTTACGTGGCTGCTACGGGTTTCTAGCAAGAACCGTTCTTACCTATGGCAAAAACCACAACGGTGATTCGTCAAGTTTGCTGTTTTAACCTTCTTCAAGGACTGGCCGTAGTCAAATTCGATTCAACTAAAGTAGGAGAAACAGACATCCGCCAGCCACCTTTATGCAAAACTAGTTGCATGTCAGTCGGTGGAACCGGTCTCATGTGCGTGGACATGTAAGGTTGGTCCGGGCCGCTTCATCCCACAATACGGCCGAATCAAAATAAGACGTTGGTGGTAAGCAGTATGACTATCACCGCCCACAACTCTTTGTGTTCTACTCGTGCATATAATCTACGCATAGACCTAGCTCGGATACCACTTTTGGGAAACGTTGCATGGAAAACAAAAAATTTCTACGCACACGCAATGATCTATCCATGGAGATGCATAGCAACGAGGGGAGAGTGTGTCTACGTACCCTCGTAGACCATAAGCGGAAGCGTTTCACAACGCGGTTGATGTAGTCGAACTTCTTCGCGCTTCAACCGATCAAGTACCGAACGCACGGCACCTCCGCGTTCTGCACACGTTCAGCTCGGTGACGTCCCTCGCATTCTTGATCCAGCAAGACGTCGAGGTAGTAGATGAGTTCCGTCAGCACGATGGCGTGGTGACGGTGATGGTGAAGTGATCTCCGCAGGGCTTCGCCTAAGCACTACGAAAATATGACCGGGGTTGTAAACAGTGGAGGGGGGCGCTGCACACGGCTAGGCAATTGTCTGGGGTGTGCTAGGTGCCCCCCTCCCACATATATAGGTGGGAGGGAGAGGGGAGGCAGCCAGGAGGCGCCCCAAGGCGAATCCTACTTGGGGTCCTCCCCAAGTGGCGCCCCCCTGCCATATTTAACCGAGGGAGAAGGAAAGAGGGGGGGGGGGAGGGAAGGGAAGTGGGAATCTTAATCCACACTTTCCTTTCCCTCCTTAGGCCAACCCATATGGGGGGCGCACCAGCCCCTTGTGGCTGGTGCGTTTCCCCTCTTGGCCCATAAGGCCCATATCTTTTGTCGGGGGTGCCGGAACACCTTCCGGTGACCCGATATGTACCTGGTACCCTCCGGAACACTTCCGGTGTCCGAATACCATCGTCCTATATATCAATCTTTACCTCTCGACCATTTCGAGACTCCTCGTCATGTCCGTGATCTCATCCGGGACTCCGAACAACATTCGGTCACCAAATCACATAACTCATATAACACTATATCGTCATCGAACGTTAAGCGTGCGGACCCTACGGGTTCGAGAACTATGTAGACATGACCGAGACACCTCTCCAGTCAATAACCAATAGCGGAACCTGGATGCCCATATTGGCTCCTACATATTCTACGAAGATCTTTATCGGTCCAACCGTTATGACAACATACGTAATTCCCTTTGTCCATCGGTATGTTACTTGCCCGAGATTCGATCGTCGGTATCTTCATACCTAGTTCAATCTCGTTACCGGCAAGTCTCTTTACTCATTCCATAATACATCACCTCGTGACTAACTTCTTAGTCGTTTGCTTGCAAGCTTATGATGTGTATTACCGAGAGGGCCCAGAGATACCTCTCCGATACCCGGAGTGACAAATCCTAATCTCGATCTATGCCAACTCAACAAACACCTTTGGAGATACCTATAGAGCATCTTTATAATCACCCAGTTACGTTGTGACATTTGATAGCACACAAGGCATTCCTCCGGTATCCGGGAGTTGCATAATCTCATAGTCGAAGGAATATGTATTTGACATGAAGAAAGCAATAGCAATAAAACTGAACGATCATTATGCTAAGCTAACGGATGGGTCTTGTCCATCACATCATTCTCCTAATGATGTGATCCCGTTATCAAATGACAACTCATGTCCATGGTTAGGAAACCATAACCATCTTTGATCAACAAGCTAGTCAAGTAGAGGCTCACTAGCTAGGGACACGGTATTTTTTTATGTATTTACACATGTATTTAGGTTTCCGATCAATACAATTCTAGCATGAATAAGGAAATATAAAATAACAACTTTATTATTGCCTCGAGGGCATATTTCCTTCAAAAACGACGAACGAAAAAAAAGCGAATAAAACGGCAAATTTTTATGAAGTGGGGGAGATGAAAACGAGAGGCAAATGGCAAATAATGTAAATTGTAAGGAGATGAGATTTGTGATTAGGAACCTGATAGATGTTGATGATGTCTCCCCGGCAACGGCGCCAGAAATCCTTTCTTGAGGGCTCGTGTCCGCGTCAGTATTTTCCCCGAAGAGGAAGGGATGATGCAGCACAGATACGGTAGGTATTTTCCTCAGTGATGAGACCAAGGTTATCGAACCAGTAGGAGAACCACGCAACACTATGTAAACGGTACCTGCACACAAAGAACAAATACTTGCAACCCGACGCGTAAGAGGGGTTGTCAATCCCTCCCGGGTAAAAGATAGATAAACTTGTAGTGGATTGGATAAATAGATCTCGCGGAAACGCGAAATAAAATAAATAACAAAAAATTGCAGCAAGGTATTTTTGGATTTTTGGAATAATAGATCTGAAAATAAAAAAGGCAAATAATAGATCGGAAAGCAAATATGATAAAGAATAGACCCGGGGGTCGTAGATTTCACTAGTGGCTTCTCTCGAGGAAAATAGCATACGGCGGGTAACAAATTACTGTTGGGCAATTGATAGAACTTCAAATAATTATGACGATATCCAGGCAATGATCATTACATAGGCATCATGTCCAAGATTAGTAGACTGACTCCTACCTGCATCTACTACTATGACTCCACACATCGACCGCTATCCAGCATGCATCTAGTGTATTAAGTTCATGGAGAAACGGAGTAATGCAATAAGAACGATGACATGATGTAGACAAGATCTATTCATGTAGGAATAGACCCCATCTTGTTATCCTTAATAGCAACGATACATACGTGTCATGTCCCTTTCTGTCACTGGGATTGAGCACCGTAAGATCGAACCCATCACAAAGCACCTCTTCCCATGGCAAGAAAAATCGATCTAGTTGGTCTAACTAAACCAAAGATTCGAAGAAGAAATACGAGGCTATAAGCAATCATGCATATAAGAGATCAAAACTCAAATAACTTTTATGGATAAAATAGATCTGATCATAAACGCAAAGTTCATCAGATCCCAACAAACACATCGCAAAAAAGAGTTATATCAAATAGATCTCCAAGAGACTATTGTATTGAGAACCAAAAGAGAGAGAGGAAGCCATCTAGCTACTACCTACGGACCCGTAGGTCTGCAACGAACTACTCACGCATCATCGGAGAGGCACCAATGAGGATGATGAACCCCTCCGTGATGGTGTCTAGATTGGATCTGGTGGTTCTGGAACTTGCGGCGGCTGGAATTGTATTTCGTCGACTCCCCTAGGGTTTTTGGATTTTCGGGGTATTTATAGAGCAAAGAGGCGGTGCGGGAGGCAGCCGAGGTGGGCACAACCCACCAGGGCGTGCCTGGGCCCCCAGGCGCGCCCAGGTGGGTTGTGCTCTCCTCGGAACCTCCCTATGGTACTTCTTTGGCCCAATAGGTGTCTTCTGGTCCAGAAAAATTCTCCAAAAAGTTTCGCTGCGTTTGGACTCCGTTTGATACTGATATTCTGCGAAGTAAAAAATAAGCAAAAAATAGCAACTGGCACTGGGCACTATGTCAATAGGTTAGTCCCAAAAAATGATATAAAGTTGCTATAAAATGATTGTAAAACATCCAAGAATGATAATATAGCAGCATGGAACAAGCAAAAATTATAGATACGTTGGAGACGTATCAATCGGCCTTAGGGTATCCACCCTACATCACGTGTTTTTTCTTTTTTTTCATGAGAGGCATGGCCATGCCTCTGGGAAACAGCTTCTGGAAAGAAAAAACGTGCTCCCAGTTCGGTCTTTTCGTTCGGTTTTTTTCATCCAGTTTAGTCAAACTTTATAAAGTTTGACTTGGGTCAAACCTAACATGCTGAGTAAATAAAAACGGATGGATTAATTCGTTCTTACACTCCAAACTCAAATCCTTACAATTTGAAAAGAGCAAGCAATTGTTAATGACATTATAATGTTCATCTCACTGTTTTCTTTTCATAATGCTGATCTAATTGCTCATAGATTTCCTTTCGAAACAACGGACCTCAAAGTTGATTAGACCTGACGAAACCGTCTTAGGGCATCTCCAACGTCGACCTGCAAATTTGCTTCTGCATCCGTCCGCTGACAGAGTGACCAGTCCGCGTACACTAATGCGGGAGCCGACCATTCAAAGCTAGCCGCATATGTCCGGCTACATTTCAAATAAAAATTAACAAAAATGAACAAATTTGATTCAAACTCAAACAAACCAAACAATATTCTTTCACACCTGGATGAGTTTTACATAAAACTGGATGCTTTTCATCTAAATCAGAGCAAATTCGTTACATTTAGACATATTTCAACTAGACCAGACTCTAAACCTAGACTAGTCCTGGCCATGGGCAGCCCGGCTCGGACGGCCCGACCCGACCTTGCCCACGGGCCGGGCCTGGGCCTAGATTTTTAGCTCGATGGCCGGGCCGGGCCGGGCCCGGGCCCACCGTATTCGCCGTTTAAGGAAGAGGCCTGGCCCAAGGCCTGAGGCCCGGCGGGCTTTTAGCGTGATGGGCCGAGCTCGGGCCTAATTTTTAGGCCCAATGGCCGGGCCGGGCCGGGCTCGGGCCTGGGTTTTTTGCATCGGGCTTTGGTAGGCCCGGCCTGACAGATGGCCAGGTATAACATTAACCTAGACTAAAATGAACGTCGGCTCCTGTTCCCCATCTCCGTCCGGCCATGAGCCATGGAAAATGAAGCCCCGCCCCTCCACTGACATGCTCGCTCGTCGGATTGTCGGATGCCCTGGAGGGATATGCTTCAACGAGAGGGGAAGAATTGCCTCCGCTTCCCCCATATCATCCTTGATGTTTGGTCGTATTGCTCATCGGAGTGGCCTATGCTTCCTTGAAGCACATACCTGAGTTGGTTTTTGGGGCGGGGGACGATGGTCGCCTGCGAAGCTTGCAAGACACCGGCTATGCACGCCGGCGACCCAACGTCATTCGTGGGACCCAAGCGGCGGTGGCCTCCCATAATCTAGTTTTCCTCGCCGTCAGCAGTGGCCGCGAAGGTCCTGGTCGCGTCATTGATCTCTGCGAAGCCGACTTCTTTCTCCGTCGGTAGGGTGCGGTTCGACGCATGCTGACGACGGATGGCGCGGGAGGAGCGGTATGACACTGCCTCGTCCACGCTAGCAACTTTGCCAGTGCCGCCGTGCTCCACCGCGTGCCGACCTAGAGCAACTCGCCCCTCCTCGGTGAGCTGGTTTGGAGTAGCGAGTTGCTGAACCACACGTGGCTTGGAGCGGCCACTTGCTCCTCCGCGCGCTAGCCTGCAGCCTCGCCCATAGTACTGATGGCCTCGAGCGGCGAAAGAGATGGAGCAGCGAGTTGCCTGGCTCGGCGGGCCACCAAGCCGGCTTTTATACCGAAGAACCCCTCTTCCTGCTCGCCGGATGTCATGCAGAGTGTGGAGAATATGGTGCAAGGAGGAGATGGGGAGTGGAGGTGTGGTGCGGTTCTTGCCCAGCGTCTGGGCTTGTTTAAATAGCCGGTGGACGCGAGAATCCAACCGACGTTGTGTTTAACGCTTGCCGGTTCACGAACGGGCGTGTGACCGGAGTAGGTTTCTCGGCACACATGCGACTTTAATGGAGGCACACGAGGAGGCGTGTTCAGCCAGGCGTGCAGCGGGCTGTGCTCTCTCGGCCGGCGTGCCGCTTCAATGATGGCGCCAGTGAGAGGTCGCATCTGCTCTGGGCCAGCTTCAATGTGGAGCGGCCACTCTACAATGACATGAATGCGGGCAGCTGACGCCGGACTGGAACGCACACGGGCGAGGGATGAGGGTCTTGGATGGGCCACGGTTGCCACGCGCGGACGTGGCAGCGGTCCGAACGCCCGCAAACCCCCTCCCCCACTTTGTCTCCGATTTGCGAGAAAAGCGCGTCAGGACTGGCCTTTGAACCGATACAACACCGCGTTGGATAGCAAAACACGTCCTGACTGCGCGGTCCGGATGGTTTGAGGGTCGGCATCTCCCTTATAAAGTACCACTACTCCCTTTGTGTGGGATATAAGACGTTTTTTTGGTACAAGCATGAACCATCAAACCTAACGGGTTTTCTCCCCCAACCGCCCGTCCAAGAGGCAGAAGCGGTGGCGAAAGGGAAGTTCAAATTTCGAAATTTGAACCGAAGAGGCAGAGCAAAAGGAAGGGGACGGCGTGCCCGTAGCTTCTGTCACGAGTGTCAGATCGTACGGTCAGCGGGAGGGCACGTGTCGACCCCCCATTGCGTCCCCCAGCCACTCACTCCCGTTTCCCGCCCTTTTTATCCCCCATCCACAACCCCCCCCCCCCCCCCTTCTCTCTCCCCGACCCCAGAAGCTTCCTCCCTCCCTCCCTCAGTTCCTCGCCTGGCTCTGCCGCCCACCGCCATCTTCACCGCCGGCGAAGAGAGAGAGAGAGAGAGAGAAAGAGAGAGAGAGAGAGAGAGAGAGAGAGAGAGAGAGAGAGAGGGAGGATGGGGACCCGGGAACTGCCGCTGCCGATGTGCTTCGAGCTCCTCCTCGGCAAAGGTGACCGAATCCATCGCTCTGTCTGTGCCTCCCTTCGCCGGCCGTACGTCTTCACCGTTCGATTGATTTTCTTGTTATTGTGCAGAGCGTGACCGTGGCCGCTGGAGGCCAGGCTCATCTGCGCCGCCCACAACGGCAGCGTCCGCAAAATCAAGAGTAAGCCGCACCTCTCTCTTTCTCTGCCCCCGCCGGCGTCCGTCTGCTCTAGATCTGCCTGGGCCGGGCGCTTAGGGTCGATTTAGCCACCGTACGTGCGCGCGCCGGCCGCTGCCGTCCGATTTCGTTGGCCGGCATGCGGCGGCTCCGGGGTGCCTGATGCTGGGGTTTTCTAGCTGCAGACCAGTGCCGATTTCTTTTTTTTTTTGCTACGGGATTCTTGCTACGATTTCTAGGATTAGCACGGGTTTGGGGGGCTTTTCTAGTTGCAGATCAGTGACATTTCCTAATTAGCACTCCAATTTGATGGAATTGCAGTACACCATGGGATTCTTGCTACGATTCGTGGCTAAAAAAGTGCCCCCCTTTTTCATGTCTGTGAACTGCAGAGATTGCGAAGGAGCTGGACGTGCAGGGGCACGGCATCCCGGCGACGGTGGCCAACACCACCTACATGGGAATGAACGCGCTGGACGCCGCCGGCGGCTGTGGCAGCCTGCCGGTCTACCGGTACCTCGTCGAGGAGGTCAAGATGGACGTCGGAAAGCCCGACACCGCTCAGGGTAATCTGTGCTAATGAACACGTGCATTTCCTTTCTCATCTTAGATAAAATGTGCTACCTCTGTACCAAAATATAAGATCGTTTAGATCACTACTTTAGTGATCTAAACGATCTTATATTTCTTTATAGAGGGAGTACTTACTACAATGTGAGACAATGGGTTTAATTTATGACTTAACCATCAACTCGCTGCTAGGTTTTACGCCCTTGGAGTATGCTGTCCAGAATGGACACCTCCCTGCCGTCAGGTACCTTCTTGACCACGGCGCCGATCTGCACCAGGAACGTTCCACCCTCACTCTTCTTCATTCAGCTGCAGTTCATGGTACAGACAAGAGGATCTTTTCCCTTTGTTGCCATATATCTGGCCTTCCTTCAGTACCAGGATTGGTTTATGAGATATCTGTCCTTGTTTTGCTTCAAGCTGTTAAAAGCAGTTTACACCTAAACGAGTATTCATTCTGTATGGCTGCCAATTCACACCTGCTGCTCTCAGATATGCAAAAAATGAAAATCTATGTGTCATCATATTGCTACCAGTTCTTGTAGGCATTATATTTACCGCATTTGTCGGTTGATCTTCTTATATGCCACATTTTATTTTGTTCTAGCAGCCACTGAAACTTGCTAATGTCTGTTTTCTTCTTATATGTCATATTTTATTTTGCTCTGGCCATTGAAACTAGTTAATGTCTGTTTACTTAGTACGATAACTCTTCCCTTTGGATTAAGTCACCAAATCAAACCATCAGAATTGTGCAGTAATCACATATTGTATTTGTTTTTCAATAGTTACATACCCTTTTGTGCATAACAATGGATAACTATGCAAAATGATCTCAACTGCTCTATCTGAATTGCCATATTATTCTGTTTCTCATCGATGTTATGAATGTCTGTTTCTGAAATATATGTTGTTTATCAGCAGCATAGATGAGACCTCAAAGGTATAACAACAAAATATCAAAAAATTGTTAACACTATAATGTTTACTCAGTGAAGTGTGAACCAACAAAGTTGCTTCCCCCCTCTAGCAATTGAAACTTGTTACCCAAAAACAGTTGTAGAATTATACCATGTACCAGCAGTCGTTATGTCGAAGAGCCTTCCGTCGAATGTGGAGATAAATGCTGTGGTGATACATACACTTGAATTTATTTTACCAAGAGCTAAGCTGTCCTAAGATAAAAAAATTCTGCTGTAAAAGAATAGGTTTCTTGTTACCATAAATTAAAACAACTCTGATCTTATTTGCATCTCATGTTCATCAACATCTGCTAATCAAGTCTTTTTAGGCGTAAGTTTTAAACATAGTTGTCACATTAATTTCGGTTTCTGTGTCTCACAAATGTAAAAATGGTCCATTTGCATCATGGTGGTACCAATTTCTTTAGGCATTGTATATACACTTTTTGTCTGCGGATCTTCTTGCAGGATATCTATTCCATATGCTATTTTGTTCTAGCCAGTGAAACTAGTTTCCCAAAAATGTCTGTTTACTTAGTATGTTAACTGTCTTTTTATGCAAGTCTCTCGGGATAACTATTTGATACTATCTTGTTCTAGCTGTTAGAAGTAGTTTCCCCTCAAATGACTGTTTAATTAGTATGACTACGTCTTATGGTAACCGATGATGGTAATCTTTGTTCGCCATATGCTTATTCAGGGAATTGTAGAAACATGGTCATACTAATTAAACAGTCATTTGAGGGGAAACTACTTCTACATACTGAAACTTTTTTGCCCACAAACGTTCTCATGTACTATTGATAGTGGTATGATCTTTGTTTGCCTTCTTTTTCTCCAGGGCGATCTGAAATTGTAAAGTTTCTTCTTTCTAAAGGAGCTGATGTTGATGCACTATCAGACATTGGGACACCACTCACTCTTGCTTCTCTTAGAGGACATGCTAGTATTCTCAAGATCCTTTTGCAGCACAATGCAGATGTACTGTTCAAATCTTTTGTTATGTCGTCTTTTAACTCCGGTTCTCTTTTTTGCTGGGTTTTTGCTATGCTGTCCAATTGCCCCACCTGTATTTGAGGGCCTTTTTGGTTAGTGACTTAGTTACTTAACTGTTTGTTCGACATCTGCGCTTGCCGCATTATTCTTTTCCTGCAACATGTGTCCCAGTCAAGCATGCTCTGCTAATAGCTGTTATGTGTGAGCCACACCAAGCGTGGTGGCACTGGTGACCCACACAACAACTCTGAAAAATCACTGCTGACCCACACCATATAAGCTATACTCGTAGCAAAGAAGTATCAGCTCAGCTTTTTTTTCCCTTACAAATTCCGTCTTTCTCTTGGGTCATATTTTGACATGAAATTAAATTATTTTATTTATTTTCCAGCCCAACAAGGGTAATGGTGTGTTTGTACCTTTAGACATGGCACTACAGAAATCCTTCGTGTCCTGTGTGAAGCTATTGATTCAGGTACAGTATCCTCTGTTTATTAATTAGATTTCAGTAGGAATATAGGATTTCTATAAACAGATGTTTGATTTAGTTATCTCTGTATTAGCGACTAGACAATTCTTTGATGGGCTTGTCTTCTATATTTGCATCTGATAGGGTGGGACTAATGTGAACGGTGATAATCCTTTGGCAAAGGCTGCAGAGAAGGGCTTAACTGAAGCTATTAAGTGTTTGGTGGAAGCTGGTGCAAACCCAAATGTTATTGACAGGGTGAGAATGCTCTCTTTTGTCACATATTCTTGTGTCTTGCTTGGCTTTGTAGTTTCAGTATACATGTCTTAAATTGATATGCAACATCCTAACCAGTTATGACATAAGTACAGCAACATTATGCTAAGTTGCGGTTTTTTTTACATAAGCTTGTCGCCGTTTCGCCTTTCCCCCTTTGTGCCATGTATTTTGTTAATTCGGTCAGTTGAGTAATATGGTTTTAAGTAATAGTGTCGACAACATTGCTTATTTCCTAAATGTTGAATATCGCTTTGCTAAAGCTTCCCTTGTCCCTCACCAGTTTGGTAGATTGCCAATAGAGTTGGCTGCTGAGTATGGTACACGAGAAGATGTCGAGATTCTCTTTCCTTTCACCTCTCCCATTTCAACTGTGGCCAATTGGACTGTTGATGGAATCATTAAGCATGTGGAAATGGAAATCAAGCAACTTGAGGTACGTAGTTGTAGCATTTTTCTTGCATGCCCATGGCAATTTTGCCCACCTTAACTCTCTGAACAATGTGGGCATCGAGTAGGCGTTTAACTAAAACTTCATAGAACAAGAATCTGAATTTCCCGAAGCTTAGTTTCCTATTCCTGCTCGTCAAACGCACATGTATTTTCTTGCATCTGCATCACTGTTTAAGCTCTGTTCTGAAAACTCATTATTGGAATGATGTTTATTGGATAGCTTGTTTTGCTCATATGTCACTGTGCTCAAACTGTAATTCATGAAATCCGTTTTTTTTTTCAAAAATAACAAAGAGGCAGATTCATTTTCTTAAATAGTTCTCTCCATTTTCTGTCTGCTTAGCAAGTGAGAACTGATTTTTTAAATCTTGCATTGATTAGAAGTATTTCTTGGATTCATTCACTTTACCTTAACATCTTAGTAGAGTAATGATTCTTCCTCACACGCATCTGACCTCCCAAGTTGAATATGTATATAAGAGGTCTGACTCAAGTTATTGTGAGTTGTCCAGGATGGTAGTTTTGTGAAAAAGAAGATGTCTGACTTAAAACAACATGGGGATGAAGCATTTAAGAAGCAGGATTATCAAAATGCATCAGTGTTCTACACACAGGTATATTGTCAGGCTATTTTTTTCTTTCTAGACTGGAGGTACAGCCATGAAACATGTTCCTCCATTACAATTTGGCTGATCCATATTATTAAAATTGATTGACCTTTGCAGTGTGTAAAAACTGACCAGTTATCTTGTAATGCTATCGCATGAACTTGTTGAAAGATTAGTCACTGGTGTGTGCATCTTGTCACAATATGGAGTATTAGCTGGACAGCATAGTCTGGAGAAGTTCCATTCTAGAGCTAGTGGTGAAAAACAATGGGGACACTTTCATTGAAAATAAAACAAGAATGCATTGATGTCGGTCTTCCATTTCGTCTGGAGGAATTTTATTGGAATTAAACCTGACTCGTACTAGTCGTGTCGATTAGAACTCCTAACCGAATAGGTAAAGTGCTAGACGAGCCTGTGGCAATAAGCCAAGCCTCCGAGTGCGTGAGTACTAGTGCTGCTGCTAGATCGATACTTCAATCGATCAGTTAGCTATACGTACGTGAGCTTCCGCCGGACTAATCAATCTGGTGCGCTGCTTTTGCTGTTTACGTGCACGACCAGCAGCGAGGTTGATTGGTAGCGGAATAAAGTCTGAGCGTTCGTTGTCGTTCGTGTCAGTCGTCGCGTGTCATCGGAAAGTACTCGGTGGCGTTGTCTGGGCCACTAAATTTCAGGTGGCAGATGATCTTCTATCACTGTTTTTGTTTTTTAGTCATTGTACGGAGGACAAATGACGAAGGACTGGTCGTGTAAAGTGATCCAAGCATTTCTGGAACGTGGCAACTAGAGCAAGTTTTCACCGTTTCGTCTGGTGTAGGCACTGAAGATGGATAACTTCGACGCCAAGCTGTTATCAAACAGGAGCCTCTGCTTGCTTCGCATGGGTGAAGGGCGAAGGGCTTATGAGGATGCAGCTGAATGCAAAAAGCTGCGCCCGAAGTGGGCAAAGGCGCACTATCGGGAAGGGGCTGCTCTAATGTTCATGAAGGTGCATGCAGTGGGAGGGTTGAAACTGACGATTTCATTGCTGCTTTCACATGTGTCACGTCATTTGATTCCACCGTGCTCTTGCGTTGCGCAGGAGTATGATGCTGCGTATTCCTCACTCTCGCGGGCTCTGGAGTTGGACCCAGAAAGCGAAGAGATCGAGAAACTATTCTGGTAAGGAATCCATCTTCCATCTTGTGCTTTTTTGAGGTTAACATTGCTAGCTGCTGCAGATTCTTGGTGTTGCCGTAACCGGTAGAATCTGTTCCTTGCTTAAATGTTTTGGTGAACCGAATTTTGCAGGGAGGCGATGGAGCTGAAGTGATCATCGTGCAACTACGGAGGGAAGATCAGGCAGAATGGGAGCTCTTTCGCGCGCACGCGCGCGCATGTGTGTGTGTGTGTGTTCTCAGACAAAATACTGAACTTTAAATTATGGCGCCTTTCTGTGCGTGATTCATGGAGGACCATTGCAGATGCTTAGGGCAAACCATGTTGCTGGCTGCTTATTTTGAGTTCTCTGAAACTTGCATCCTGTAGTATGTGGAAGTATGGCAGCAGTGGATAATGAAATTCCTAACTGTGCTAGAGTGAAATGTTTGGCAGATGATCAGTATATTCAGACCTTATTGTGTTCCGTTATCTTTTGATAGCGAAACCCGGTCGTATGGAGAACTTCAGACCTTATTGCGACAAGATGAAAGTTTTTGCAGCAGATGCTAGTCGAATAGCTTGTTGCACAGGGTTAACTAGAACAAGAATCAGTGGCCATCATGTTGCAGTTTAGCAGCATGCTACTAAGGCATCCCTAGAATTTTCCATCGCCAATTTTGTGTGTGTTAGTGGTCCTGATGTTTATCATTCTGGCCACAGAATCATGCACAGCGGGTGATTGCTCGAACCGCTACCATTGATTCATTCATAGATTTGTGCTTTGAAGACGCCAGCCCGATAACATGATAGTACATTGCTTTTTTTTTGCTGGCATTCTTTGTGTTCTCTGTTTCTCTTGCCATGTGCTTTGGCTTCTCTTTGATTTCTATGCCTACATTTGTTGTCCTTGGTTATATATTTGCACGCTTTTCTTTCGCACCCTTCTATCTCTTCCTCTCCCTCTGCTTCGTACTGAGCAATGTGGCTCGGTTTATTTTGCTTCTCTCTAGGTTCCAGCAGACAAGGAGGCAGGCATGCATGGTTTATTTTTTCCGACTCTCGCCAGTTTATTGTTGGCTTTTAATTCACCTCTTCTTTCAAGCCTTCTTTTTTTGTTCCAGGAAATACTCTTGTGGCATGAGATTCTGCTAAATTTCCCAGAAATGGGTCCATTTCTCAGTTAATTGTGCGGAATTCTCACATTAAGGGCTAGGTTTACAGAAAAAAAGTATTTACAAAATTTGGGTGAAAAACACCATGTCGGCTTGGGGCGTTTCGATCACGTCTAATGTAATATTTTTACATAAACCACTAATACAATAATGTTAGCTATAAGATTGGCTATTAGGTTAATCCTTTTTTTTTATACTTTCTCTCTATTTTTTCTTCCACTTATGTTTTTATCTTTCTTTAGTCAAATTTAATGTTTTTACCTGGGAGCAGGTGTAGGGGCTGACTTTTGCATTAGAACCCACTCCTCTTTTTTCTTTGTCTCTCTTCCACATAAACAAATTTGCTATGTACTCCTTCCGTTTCTAAATATAAGTCTTTTTATACATTTCAAATGGATTACAACATACGGATGTACGTAGATATATTTTAGAGTGTAGATTCACTCATTTTGCTTCGTATGTAGTCACTTGTTGAAATCTCTAGAAAGACTTATATTAAATATAAACGAAGGGAGTAAACAATAGTAGCTATCTGCTGCCCGTTACATGCGCGTTGACTGGCCCGTAAGGTATGTTCGTGGCCTTTTTTTTTTCGAAAAGGGGGGACACCCCGGTCTCTGCATCAGAACGATGCATACGGCCACATATATAAAAGAAATGAGGTTGAACAAGGTTTAATGTCTCGAAGCAAAATAGAAAACGGCAAGCTCACACAGAGCCACAACGCCAAGAACAAAACTCCCAAAAGCCACAACCGGCTGGCATAACAAAAGATAGGAAAACTAATTGCCTATCCTATTACATGACCGCCATCCAAACCGGTTGAAGATATCCCGCGCTACCATCTCCCACCGGACAGATCCAGTAACCAAACGCTCCCTGGCCTCCGTCGGAGTGAGTAAGGACCACATACGGATCAGCGCAGTAGCTCGGAATAAAACCTGCAAAAAATGAATAGTTGTTGTTCTGTTAAAAGCCAAATCATTTCTGCAGTTCCAAATTGCCCATAACAACGCGCATACTCCTACACGAATGTGCCTAGCTGTTTCGGACTCTATCCCAACAAGCCACGTTCCAAATAACGTACCGACCGAATTCGGAGGAGTAATGTTAAAGGCAATTTGCACGGTGCGCCACAAGACTCTCGCCAACGGGCAATCAAAAAAGAGGTGCTTGATATTCTCGTCCCGATCACAGAAACTACACCTAGTAGATCCTGTCCAGTTGCGCTTAATCAAATTATCCTTTGTTAAAATTACTTGTTTATGCACAAACCACATAAACACTTTAATCTTCAAAGGGACTTTGACTTTCCAAACATGTTTGGAACTGGGAATAACACTAGAGTTGATGACATCGATATACATCGACTTGACCGTGAAGTCTCCAGACCTAGTAAGCTTCCAACGCAACTGATCGGGCTGATGAGTTAGCTGAACCTCCATCAGTCTGCTCACCAGATGAAGCCATGTTTCCCACCGGTCACCAACAAGCACCCTCCGAAATTGAATATTAAGAGGGATGGACTGCATAATCGTTGCAACATGAGCATCACGACACTGCACAATACGATACAGGGACGGATACTGGAGCGCCAACGGCGTTTCACCAAGCCACGTATCCTCCCAGAAGCGAGTGGTGTTGCCATCACCGACAATAAACTTTGTTCTATGAAAGAAGGCAGCTTTGACTCTCATAAGCCCCTTCCAAAACGGCGAGTCAGTTGGTCTCACTGTCACCTGGGACAAAGCTTTGGACTGCAGATACTTACTACGGATAATCTGCGCCCAAGTTGCCTCGGTTTCAACTGACAACTTAAAAAGCCACTTGCTGAGGAGACATCTGTTCTTGACTTCAAGATTCTCAATACCAAGGCCCCCCTGGTCCTTTGGTCGACAGATGATATCCCACGTGGCGAGTCGGTATTTTCTCTTTAGTTCATCACTCTGCCAGAAGAATCGGGATTGATAGAAGTCCAGTCTTTTCCTAACTCCAACTGGGACTTCAAAGAAGGATAGGAGAAACATTGGCATACTCGTGAGCACTGAATTAATAAGAATCAATCGGCCTCCATATGACATAAGTTTTCCTTTCCAGCAACTCAGTTTCTTCTCAAACCGATCCTTGATGCACTTCCACTCACAGTTAGATAGCTTACGATGGTGAATGGGTATTCCTAGGTACGTAAAAGGTAAAGTCCCCAATTCACACCCAAACAATTGCCTATAAGCCTCTTGTTCATCCTTGGCTCTACCAAAGCAGAACAACTCGCTTTTATGAAAGTTAATCTTCAATCCCGTCAATTGCTCGAATAAGCATAGCACCAACTTCATATTTCTCGCTTTTGCCAGGTCGTGCTCCGTAAAGATGATTGTATCATCAGCGTACTGCAGGATGGACACGCCACCATCAACTAGATGAGGTACCAAGCCACCCACCTGACCGGCCTCCTTTGCCCTACCTATCAGGATTGCCAACATCTCAACCACAATGTTGAACAAGATAGGAGACATGGGGTCACCTTGTCTCAGGCCCTTGTGTGTCTGGAAATAATGACCTATATCGTCATTCACTTTAATTCCAACACTCCCTTTTTGCGTGAAAGATTCTACCTGGCGTCGCCAAGTTTCATCAAAACCCTTCATGCGTAAGGCCTGTTGAAGGAACGGCCATTTGACCTTATCGTACGCCTTCTCGAAATCCACCTTGAAAACAACTCCATCAAGTTTTTTCGTGTGGATCTCATGGAGCGTTTCATGAAGGACCACAACCCCTTCGAGGATGTTCCTGTCCGGCATGAAAGCAGTTTGAGTAGGCTGCACCACAGCATGCGCAATCTGTGTGAGCCTAATCGTCCCGACCTTGGTAAAGATTTTGAAACTAACATTTAGAAGACAGATGGGCCTGAATTGCTCAATTCTCACAGCCTCTGTTTTCTTAGGAAGCAGGGTTATCGTCCCAAAATTGAGTTGAAAGAGTTGAAGCTGTCCCGAGAACAAATCATGGAACATCGGCAACAGGTCCCCTTTAATAATATGCCAGCACTTCTTATAAAACTCAGCCGGGAATCCATCCGGGCCGAGAGCTTTATTATTTTTCATCTGCGATATGGCCTCGAACACCTCCTTTTCAGAAAAAGGAGCAGCTAAAATCTCATTCTCAACAGTAGTAAGTTGAGGCACATCCTCAACCCTAGACTCATCCAGAGACACATAGTTAACCTCTGGGGGTCCAAACAACTGCTTGTAATACTCAGTGATGTAAAGTTTTAGGTTCTCCTGACCAATAATCGTTCCTTCATCTTGTTCAAGCTGAAAGATCCTCTTCTTCCTGTGTTTGCCATTGGCGATCAGGTGGAAGAATTGAGTGTTCGCGTCCCCCTGGACCACTCTTCAGACTTTGGCCCACAGAGCCCACTTTAATTCTTCTTCACGAAGAAGTTCTTTCAGCCTCATCTCAGCGTCAAGCTTGGCATGGAGCTCTGCGGCTCGCAGAATCGTGGTTTCTACTTTTACATCTAAGGAGTGAATAAGGTTGAGGAGCCGTTCCTTTTCAACCTTATAGACCCCGCTAAGATGCTTAGCCCACCCACGTAGGAAACTTCTCAGGTGTCTAATTTTATTCTGCCAGCGCTCAAGCGCAGTTCTACCTCCTGCATCCTTAGCCCACTCTCTGGCTACGAGATCAAGGAAGCCTTTTCTCTCAAACCAAGCCAGCTCAAACGAGAATAAGTTCTTGTTTCCCGGGTGGGAGGCCTCACCAGAATCCAGAAATAAAGGCGTGTGGTCAGAAATACCCCGAGAGAGAGCCTGAACTGTGACGAAGGGAAACTTCTGTTCCCATTCTACACTTGCCAGAACACGATCCAGCTTTTCAAACGTTGGAATCGGCATCGCGTTGGCCCAGGTAAATTTTCTGCCCGAAAGCTCTATCTCTCTCAGATCCAAGCTTTCAATGATGGTATTGAACATGAATGACCATCTGCCGTCAAAATTATCATTGTTCTTCTCCTCTCGCCTCCTTATAATGTTGAAATCACCTCCCACCAGGATAGGCAGTTGCTCAGAGCCGCAAATCCTAACCAGATCCGCCAAGAACTCCGGTTTTTGTTCGGGCTGTGCGGCACCATATACCGCCACCAAAGCCTAGTTAAACCTATCTGCCTTCGACCTCACCCTAAACTTAACCGCAAAATCTCCCATGACCACACTTCGGACTTCTAGGGACTCGCATCTAACCCCGAGTAAGATCCCACCTGATCTTCCTCGCGGTGGCAGACAGTGCCCGTCAAAATCAATACCGCCCGATAAGGTATTGAGAAATTGTGGCGAAAAGTTATCTCTGCCGGTCTCCAACAATGCGATAAAGTCCAATCTATGCTCTAGAGATGTCTCCGCAAGAAACCTTCTTTTAGCCAAGTCTTTTAGACCTCTGCTATTCCAAAAGATTCCTTTCATATCTCATCATGGAATTTTTTAGCCGTCCGGATCCGAGCACTCCTACGCAATGCGGAATCCGGGTATATCTTCCGCTTCCATTTGCGTTTAGGGTTGATCTTACTCTCCAGCTGGTCCTCACAACCAGGCTCAGAAGCACTAACCACAACATTCTCCATACCCTCATCCTCCTCCTCAGGCTCAGGAAGAGGAGGATCAAGATCCGCACAAAAATTATCGAGCACCCTAACCCCCAAAGCATCAATATCAGAATCATTCATGGGTTTAACCGTCGCTAATTTGCGAATCAGCTCTAAGGCCCGCTCTGCCTCTAAGTCCAGCATATCATTAACAGAAGTTGAAATTTCACTATCATTACTACCTAGTGAAATTCCTATCTAGTTTGCATTATTAATAATCTCATCATTAGAGAAATGCAATATGGAATTTGAAACATTGACCGACATACCAGTAGTGACCTCAACGTCACGAAGCTTGGCCGCCCTCACGGCGCACCGCTGCTGAATGTCGTCCACCTCCGGATGATCCTGGAGACGGCTGCTGAGCCGTCGCCCCTCCGAGACCGGGTCCGGAATACCACCGAACGCAATCACCTCCTCCCGAGTGGCCCTACTTGTTGTGAGGCCTCCTGCCTCACCCCGAACACGCATCCGGTTGTCCTCCATCGACGATCCAGCTGGACCACCGGAAAGTGAAGGGGCGCTCAACGGCACTGGCGACGTCTGTCGCGCCCCACCACAGAGAGACTGCGCCAAACCGGGAGATGGCGGAGCCTGGGCCATCTGCCCGAGCTCCCCATCTACCCCCGTCCTCCAGCCATCAGGAGACACCGGCACCCCAGGAAGGCTGTCCTCCCTGGGCGCTCCAAGAGGATGGGGCCCCGAGGCCACCTGCCCCGAGCCCCCTTCGAAAAGCTGAACCGCCGCCTGCATCGCCGGCCTGGCTAAAGGAGAGGAAGGTGCCGAGGCCACCTGCCCCGGACCCCCTCCCGAAGAAGCAATCTCCACCACCGAGACCTCGTCCATCACGCACTCTGACTAAGGATCATGAACGAGCAAGTGGGAGGGGACCTCCTCCTCGTCACACCTGACCGGAAGTGGCAAATCCTCCAGAACTGGACTCACAGCATCCTCAAAAGCCAGAACAGGTAGTATGTGCTCAAACACCTCATCGGACTCCACCCGCTCACTCCAAAGCCTCAGAGGTACAGAAGCAGGCTCGAAAGACCCGAATCTGAGAGTAGTCGTAGGCACCGAAGAGGGTGGTGCCGTCCCATCCCCTGACGTCTGAGAAACAACTCCCGGTGCAGTGGACGACTCTCGTCTAGTATCATCAACCGGTGCCTCCTTAAGCCCTGAGCTGTCATCTCCCTCGTGCATATCAGTATCAGTCCCGTTAGCCGCCTCGGCGAACAGACTCTCATCCTCAAACTCAATCGTGAGGTTATAGACCTGTCCTCGATATGCCCACTTGACCACCTCAGGCACGTACTCAATGTCCAGAACGCTGACCAACAGTCGGGCTAACCCGTGAGCTCTGGTGAAATCCATATCCACTCGCTCCGGTCTCCCCACCAAAATACCCAAACTAGCCACAACCCGAGCATCCTGCATGGGCTTCGAGGGGGCCCCAGAAAAACGCAGCCAAACCTGAGTCAGAGGCTTACCCTGAGGCTCGACTCTCTTCCACTCATGGAAATCAAGCACACCATCAGTACCCGGTACTTTGCACATCCCAAAACTCAGAAGTCTCTGAAGATCCTCCACTGAAGGGAACTCAACCCTAAACAGTTTCTCCTCAAGATTAGCAAGCTCCCACTGGAAGTCACCTGGAGCTAACTCCTTCAGCCTCTGCACAATCTGTGTCTCAGAGACCTCTCCTCTGGTAACTTTTACTATCCCAGTAGTCAAACTCAGGGTCTCGTCAGGAGCCTCTCTCTCAGTAGGAGACTCAAAGAACGTTAGTTCAGCACAGTACACTCCATACATCATGAGAGACGGTGCCTGATCTCGTAGAAACGGACAATCCCCCGTATCATGTGCCGGTTTGCCACAAAGCTCAGCCACACACTCAGCAATGAAATGACCCTTGCCTCCGCATCGATAGCACAACATTTTCTCTTTCTTACGCGCCCATTTGGACGCCCTCTCCGAATCAGCCTTCTCTGTTGCATCCACTGACGCTGTCAGCATGGTTTCACTCCCGGGTATCTCCGCATTAGCTAACGCCGACACCACCTCCCAAGCTTGACCTGACAACACCGTCTCCTCCACAGACCCATCAACGACCATCTGATCGACAACAGGCGGGGGAGGTTGTCGTGGTCAGTACCGGCCACCTCGACCGCCTCGACCACCACGATGACCGCGGAAACCTCCTCGCTGTCTATATCCCGGGCCAGAAGCCCCCTCAACAAAACCACCCTGGGGACCCAAGAACGGTCTCTCCGCCGAGCCATCGCTCTGCCAAGCGTAACCTCGACCACCGCCCGTCGACGACGAACCACGGTGCTGACCCACCCCATAGGCGTTGAATCCATCATCTCCCCATTGACCCCGGGGCGCGGCATTAGTCCCTCCAACGCCGGAAACTTGCGGATGAGGAGGCACCTGCGTCTGCACAGCCCCAGTCGGAGGCTTGGCGACGAGGTGAGGCGGCGGTGCCGGTCTAGCCTGATGACCAACCGACCCCGGCAACCCCGTCGCCGGCGGCCTGGGCGCCGCGCCACCCCGACCTGCGGCAGCACTAGCCAATCCAGGTGCAGGCGGACGTGGTCCCGCACTCAGCCCACCACGCCCGTCAACCTGCACCGAAGCCGAACCAGGTACCGTCGTGCGGGCGCCGGGCAGCAACGTGGCACCACGGCCCGCGGCCGCACCGGTCAGCGCGACACCCCGACCCGCAGCCGGTATCACCGTGGGCGCCACGCCACGGCCAGCGCCAGGGTTATGCTGCATCACGGCACCACGGCCGGACCCAGAAGCCGGCGGCGGCACCACGCCACGGCCACCACCAGAGCCCGACGGTGGCGCGACCCCGGCGCGACCAGTCCCAGGAGGCGCGGCCGGCCTTTTCCCCGGCGGCAACTCATTACCACGACCAGCCATGGCCTCAAGCGGGGGAATGCGGCGAGCGCGACCGCCACAATCAGAACGCCGTCGCGGACTCCGGCGAAGGAAATTCGTGGCCTGATCGTGATTAATCTGTTACGATCCTTGCCGGAGGCGTCATTCACCGGGATTCAGATCATAGTTTTGATATACAAAAGGGGTACAAATCTAAAGAGAATTCAAGCGGAAGAAGAACAGAGGAAGAGCAGAGGAGAAGGGGAAAGTAGCGTTGCTACAGTCAGTTCATCGCTGATGCCCCCATCAGGCAACGGACAGGATGGCGCGGCTATGTGCCGCCTGGAGCAACGTCGACTCAGGGCTCGCTCGCAGGGAGCCCAACCTGGGCTGGCCCAGTAACAACTTGCAGTGCCACACTGACTTTAGGATAACATCATGCCTGTTTTTTATTTTAATTTTACGCTTTTCCTTCACATTTCTATTTTCTACTTTTTACTTTTTCTTTTTCGAAATATTCTAATTAAATAAACATTACATATTTTTTTTTAAAATGTTAATCTTGTAAGTGAAAAATGTTAAATGTGTACAGAAAAATATTTCTGGATGTATAATAAAAAAGTATAAAATGAATGAAGAAATATGATATGTTATCATGTATAAGAAAAAATGTTAATCACGTGTAAAGAAAATGTTAATTATGTGTTTAAAAAAATGGTAAGTCTGTATAAAAAAAAATGTCTTACATGTCTTAAAGAAAATCTAAAAACTATATATTAATTTTCTAACATGTATTCCAAAAATATAATAAAAAACATGTTTTTGAAAAAAAATGTTAAGTATGTATTGAAATATTTTAAGTGTGTATAAAAATGTGTTATATCTATATGAAAAATGTAGAAATGTATTTGAAAAAAATGTTTAACATGTATTTGAAAAATATATTCTAAAACATGTTTTTTGTTAAAAATGTTCAACATGTATTTAAAAAAATTAAACATGTATAGTTTTTTTACATGTATACTAAAAATGTACAAAACTATTTGAAAAAATGTTTAACATGTATTTTTAAAATATATTCTTTTGGTAAGAAATGTTAACCATGTATTTGTTAAATATTAAATGTGTATAATTTTTTTGACATGTATTTGAAAAATGTACAAAAAGTAGAGTAGAGATGTTTAAAAAAACAAAAATCATGGCAAAAAAGAAAAGAAAAGAAAAGTGAAGAAACGAAGAAAAGAAAAGTATAATGAAGAAGAAAAGGAAAAACATCGAAAACAAAGAAAAAATAAAACATACCGAAGAAAAAAAAAGAAGAAAACCGGCAGAAAAACAGGAAAACCAATGAAAAAAGACAAAACTGGTGCTAGTGAGTGAACTACAGTGATGTACGATCGGCCCGGCCGGCTCGTTCGCCCGTAGGCGATTCCTAATATGAACCAGTACGGGCGAGACATAGCCCTGGCGCGGGCAGGGCGCATATAGGTTCAGCACATGGGCCAAGCCCGACCTGAAATAGGCTCACAGGCCCAATCACTGGACCCGATACTATTCTCATTACCAGCCGATGGCCCAGGTCATGACATAATCATATGCACACAAGCAAGAAGCAACACATGAATTAATATATAAGGATATAAAAGCCTCATTTTCATTGTGAAGAATCAGCCAAAGATCGAGTCGACTGCTGACCTTTGAGATGATTATTTTTCCCTAATTTAATTTCCTCTCATACAAGAGAGATTATCAATCATCTCCCTCTGAGAGCATTTTCAACAGCTCATAAGAAAAATCTTCCCCAATAATCATTTATTGGGGGTTCCCCACTAGCACATTTCTGATCATGGAGGGTAAACGCTCTGATAGTTCCCCAATTTTTTTTTCAAACAAATTATTTTTCCCTATTTCTCTTTAACCTTGCATATAGACGACATATTCATGTACATTCGAAGTCGATGTTTTCTTCTTCTTCTTCATATCTAGTGTGGACGAGCGAACAACCGAGGGGAGAATTTTTTTGCTGGAGGACAACCGGCAAGGAGTGGTGGGGAGCCGGGATCTGGCGGGGAGGCGCGAGGCCGGCTGCCAGGCGTGAGGAGGCGCACGAGGCCGGCTGCCAGGCATGAGGAGGCGCACAAGGTGGCGTGGGTGCCTGGCATGGGAGGCGCGCTTGGCCGGCGCGAGGCGAAGGCCGGCAGGGTGGTACGCGAGGACGAGGAGGAAGAGGCGCGGGCATTCAGGTGAAGGTACGCGAGGCCGGTGGGGAGGCACAGACGGGAGGCTGGTGGCGGCGCGGCGGCTCGGCGGCGACACGGCGGTGTGGTTGCCAGGGCGGAGACGTGTGGATGGCGCGATGACGGGAGTGTATTTTCACGCAGTTTGCTGACGTGGTGGTATTTGGGATTGGATTGGAACAAGTCCACCCCCACCAAACAGGGGGATATATATATATATATAGACCTGCTAAAGTAAGCCTGAGCGCATTGTAATTTAGCGTACGCTCCGGCCTAGCGCTGCGCGCGCCTAATTAGCCTGCGCGGTCTGCATGTTACCCACCCAGTACACACTAGATCCATCGTAATGCAATTACTACCGATTGGCTCCATTCCAAACTGTAACAAGAAATAGTAATTAGATAATGCCCCCTACCCCATACAAACTAGATCCATCGTAATGTAGTTACCATCAAGAAATTAAAATTACCATCCAGTTTTAGATTGTACCCTCGCACCAAGAATAAACAATTAAACGTATGCTACAAAGATTACCTACATATAATTTTGAAAATTGTGACAGGACTAGCAATCCAATTTTTATTATTTAGTGAGATGGTGGCCACACAGTAATCCAATTAATACTATTACTATGCTTCCAATGTTTCGTTACTATTCACATACAAATACTAATTGTGTAACCACAAGTACCAAAACGGTGGCGGGGTGTGAGCTAGTAACCAAACTAATATGATTACTATATTTTTATAGTACTTTACTAGCAGGCGGAACAAAATACTAGTAGTAAAAGTATTCTCATGCATATGCAGCCCATGTAGAAAAGTAACTTTAGTTGGAATAATAGTAGCATGCAGCCAGTAATTTTATAGTGGTGTTACGATGTTTACCAGAAATTTTACTAGCAGAATTAGAAAGGACGGAGGACATGCACGCAGCGAGTAACCATTTTACCAGAGCAGTCATACGAGTGTTACGATCAAATGAACAATATACTCCGTAGTAGAATTAGGCAGGACGGGGGACCCATCCATGCAACCAGTAACCGTTTTACTAGATCAGTAGTAAGTGTTACGATCAAATAAAAAAATAAGGTGGATGGCTACGTGGATTGGTTTGCTCGTTGGGATGCGTAATTAGACGGGCGCGCACGATAAGGCATAATGCGCTCACGCACAGATTAGCGCCAGCGTGTATATATATATGGAATCATCAATAATTTATCGAGGAAAGGGGAGCTGTTGAAGATGCTATCACACCCCAAGAAATACCTGCATATACTCCCTCCGTTCCTTTATACTCCCTCCGTCCTAAAATTCTTGTCTTAAATTTGTCTAAATACGGATGTATCAAGTCACGTTTTAGTATTAGATACATCCGTATCTAGACGAATCTAAGACAAGAATTTTGGGACGGAGGGAGTATAAGGTATATTTGTTTTTTCAAAAGTCAAACGAGTGCATGTTTGACCGAGTTTTTAGAAAAAAACATATCAATATCCACAGTACGAAATTTATATAATTTGGTCCATCATGAAAATTAGTTTCATATTTTATCTATTAGGTATTATAGATGTTGTTATTTTATCCTATAATCTTGGTCAAACATTGAAATGGTTGACTTGCACGGAGACCAATACACCTTAGGGTCTGTCTATGTTTCATCTAGATGTGAGATATTATCTCACATCTAAAATGACATCACAACTATTTGTAGACCACCTATAGACATCTTTTCCTGTTTCTTGTCTTTTTGTTCAGCCCAACACGTTGTTGTCTCTTTTTTTTTTTATAGAAACAGCACGTTGTTGTCTTGTCCAGCAACATCCGCTCATGGACACCTTCCGTATGGAGATAAAGCCTTGTCGTTGCTGCTGGGCCTGACTAGTTTTAGTTGTTTTTTGTTGCTCTTGTTTGATCGGTCTGTCTTTGCTTGTTTCTGTCTGGACTCTTGGTCTCTGTAGTGCAACAAAAAAAGGGAGAATATGATTAATGAAAAGAAAAGCAATGAGAAAAAAAAGCAGGTGCAAAAAGCAAAAAAAACAAAAACAAATCTTTATAGTTTTGTGACTGAAAAACCAGAAAATTAGTACAGGAGAAGGTACCTTCTTTGTTCGCTTCCGAATGGTCCTTCTTCCTTCTTTTCTCTCATTACTCCTACTGAACTACAGCAAGTTGAAAAATAAATAAATATGGGTTATAAGAAAAAAATTGCTCTTTACTTTTACTGTGGGAATAAAAACACATCGAAAATTATTATCAGTGTTTTCAATCCCTCAAACAATAAGTTATCAGTTAGATTGACATTCACATGTTTTCCTTCATACTCAACTCTTGAAGAAAAATGTCCCATTTAACAAAATGAACAAAATGTAGCGCTAGAGTGATACCGGTTGTCCCATTTAACAGAACAAAAATATAGTTGTAAACAATCATTGTCTGGAATAATGCATGACATAGAAAAAAATAAATTGTATTATAGGAGTTGACGAAACAAAAAAGCAAGTTAAAATTTGAGCACGTGGTATGAAAGTGATAAACAAAAGCTGGACTATCATCAAATTTAAAACTCTCAAACAAAGACTTCGTCGGCTCTCTACTATTGTACTAGTCAAATAAACCTATAAGTTTTGAACGGGTTTACTCTACACGCTTGTATGGCTCAAATGCATGATTGCCACTGTTACGACTCCATCAAAAGTGAAGAATGACCAGAGTTACCTACTCCCGGTTAGTTCAAATGTAGTGGTTCTGCAAAAAATTGGTACAAACATTAAGACCGCTTACTGCCTAAATTAACCCGGTCATTTGACGAGTCGTGTATCAAATGAAAATCTGAACCAAAATAACCTATTTGTGACGTAGGTAACAAAAATGCAGATCAAAAGGACTGGGTACATAGCATCACTAGTAATGGTTCATGCCGTCTAAATCCACAATTAAAGATGGCATCGTTAAACAAACAAATATTCACAACTTCAGAAATGGTGGCAAACAATATTTCTATGTATAGGTAGCTGATAACAAAATTTAAACCTATTACAACTCCCAACAATCACGAATTATAAAACATGTGACCAACGAGCATAAAAACCAAGCAGACGAGTTAGTAGTTACCATTATTTGAACACACTAAACTTATGTTCCTGTGAGTGTAGCATTTTATTTTATAAACACAGAAAAACCGGTAGCAAGCTTTCCCATAAACGGAAGCATAAAAAAATGCATACCTCCATGGTCATCGCCCTGGGACTTTTCGCCACGTCTCTGCCCTCCAACTGGCCTTATATGTTCCTAAAAAAATGTTAAGATGTTTCTAAAAAATGGGTTATACAAAAAGATGTGACTCAAAAAATGGTTTGTCCCATTTTGTATACCACAATGACATTCTGAAAAAGAGGTTAAGAAACAAAATCAATGTGTCGGGGATTCAAAAACATGTAAATTACTAGCTTTTTTTGAAAAAACATAACACTCTAAAAGTTGGGTTCCCCAGACTCGGTTGCATTTCTTTCGATAAAATATCAAATTTGGGTTGAAGATGGGCTTGCAAAGTTGGACATTTTGAAAAAATGGGTTGGGCCCACAAAAACACATAACAAAACAAAAAGTGTTGAGCTACAATTGGGATGAAAAAAACAAACTAGGACAAAGTTGGGGGTTGAAGTTGCGACCGGGACGACAAAAAATAGATGCGGGCCCAGTCGCGAGTTGAACGTGGATTTGCAACTAGGACAACTGCCATTACAGGTTTGATTGCTAGTCGGGGTTGTACTAGCAATTGGGACTCCCTACAAAGGCCCTATTGTGAGTCAAGGATGGACATGCAACTGGGGAAACTACAGTATTACAAGCCCAGTTCCGATTCAAGGGTGCACTTGTAATTTGGGCAACTACAACTACAAAGGCTAGTTGCAAGTCGATTGTGGACTTGCAACTTGGGTGCCTATACACAACTACAATGGCCCTGTTGTGAGTCGAGGGTTTACTAGCAATTGGTGCAATTTCAACTTGATGCCCCACTTGTGAGTCTAGGGTGACCATGTAACTGGGGCAACTACAACTACAAAAGCCTGAGTTGCGAGTCAAGGGTGGACTTGCAACTGGAGCAACTACAACTACAAAAAAGCCCTAGTTGCGAGTCAAGGGTGGATACGCAACTGGGGCAACTACACTACTACAAGCCCCAGTTGCGAGTCGAGTATGCACTTGCAACTGGGTCACCTACAACTACGAAAAAAGGCCCCAATTGTGAGTCGATGGACGGGTATCGAGTTGCGAGTCGATGGTGGACTTGCAACTAGGGCGGGTACCAATTTGCGAGTCGATGGAGGACTTGCAACTAGGGCGGGTACCGAGTTGCGAGTCGATGGTGGACTTGCAACTGAGGTGATTACAAAATCTACGGTTCCGAGTTGCGAGTCGAGGGGCGATTTGCAAGTGGGGCGATTACAAAACTACAGCCCCACTTGCAACTAGGGTGGAGTTGCAACTGGGCCGACTACAAAAGTACACGGAAAAACCCGCTAGTTGCGAGTCGAGGGGCCATTTGCAAGTGGCATGAGACAAAAAGAACTATAGCCTGAGTTGCGAGTCGATGGTGGACTTGCAACTGGGCCGAATGAAAATCTATGGGTCCCAAGTTGTGAGTCAATGGTAGACTTGCAACTGGGGCGACTGCAAAAGTACACAGACCCCCCTAGTTGCGAGTCGAGGGTCGATATGCAACTGGCATGAGACAAGGAACAAAATACAACCCTCGAGTTGCGAGTCGATGGTGGACTTGCAACTAGGGCAAGTACCGATTTGCGAGTCGATGGTGGACTTGCAAATAGGATGATTACAAAACTACGACCCCGAGTTGCGAGTCGATGGTAAACTTGCAACTGGGCCGACTACAAAAGAAAAACCCGCTAGTTGCGAGTCGAGGGGCGATTTGCAAGTGGCATAAGACAAAAAGAACAAAAACAATACTCGAGTTGTGAGTCGATGGTGGACTTGCAACTGGACAAATACAAAAACTATACAAAGAACCACATTTGCAAGTCTAAGGGGTTGCTTGCAACTGGCACAAAAACACAAATAACTACGCCCCCACCCCCCCCCCCCCACGAAGTTTGCGAGTCGATGGTGAACTTGCAACTGGGGAATTAGAAACTACGGGGCGAGTTGCGAGTCGATGATGGACTTGCAACTATGGCTAATACAAAACTAGACAAAAGAACCACAACTACAAGTCAAGGGGGTGCTTGCAACTAGCAAGAAACACAAAAAGAACTACAACCCAAGTTGTGAGTCGATGGTGGACTTGCAACTGGGCCGAATGCAATCTACGGGTCCCGAGTTGCGAGTCGATGGTAGACTTGCAACTGGGGCGACTGCAAAAGTACACGGAACCCCCCCTCCTAGTTGCGAGTCGAGGGTCGATTTGCAAGTGGCATGAGACAAAGAAGAAAAAATAGCCCTCGAGTTGCGAGTCGATGGTGGACTTGCAATTAGGGCGGTTACCGAATTGCGAGTCGATGGTGGTCTTGCAACTGGGGTGATTACAAATGGACAACTACGCAAAATTGCGACACGCGTCATGGGTTGAGGGTGGACTTTTTTTTGCGATGGGGGTTGAGGGTGGACTTGCAGCTGGGATAAGAACAAAACTATGGGCCCAGTTGTGAGTCGAGAGTGGACTGGCAACTGGTGATAACTATGCAACTACGAGCCCAATTGCGAGTCTAGGATGAACTTGCAACTTGGATGAAACAAACTACGGACCTAGTTAGTCAAGGGTGTAAATGCAAATAGGACAATAACAAACTACAAGGCCAGTTGCGAGTCGAATGTGGACTAGCAACTGGGATGAAAAACATAACACGTCTCTCCAGTTATGAGTCGAGGGTGAACTTACAACTAGAACAACTACGAGTTCATTTGTGAGTCAAGCGTGGACTCTACAAATTCTTCTCCAGGACACAAAAACACATAGCGAAAATGAACAAAGAAAAAGAAATGGATGGTGCTCCCCAAATGACGGCATATATGGTCCCACGTGAAAAGAAACGTGATAAAAAACCGACACGAAACAAAAAACTGGACAAGAGGAAGCGCGGCAAAAGAGAACGAGCTGACACATGTGCGCATAATCGAGTTTGTGTGAACATTAAAGTTGGAAGGCTATAGACCTAGAATGAGACATCACTAAATCTCATCTAGGTTAGATTACAAAAACCAAAAGAAAATAGATCAAGTTATACTCTCCTTTAACTACACAACCAAACAAAAATTAAAAACAGGGAATAAAAAGACACGTGGCAAGGGAAGAGCAGATAGCTACTATTTATACCGAAATAAAAGGATATCTTGATTTGTTAGAAGTCAAACATGTAAATAATTTTTTGGATGAGTTACGTAAACATATAAAAGACACTAAATCTCAATTTTAGGAAATTATATCTTCTAGCAAGACATTCACCGAGCAAGCAGAAATCCTTTTGAAGGAAGTTATTCAGAAACAGCTGAAACGGTTTTCCCCCTCCAGAAAAAAACCCAATACACAAACATAAAAATGGCCCACTAAAAAAGTCATATCGGGCCTCACAACTTCACGAGGGACGAACAGGAAAGACAAGACAATGACAACCAGCACGACTTAGAAGCAATTATAGCTAATGATATATAAGTTAGATGAGACATTGTTAATTCTTATCTAGATGAGAATTAATGAAATCAATCTGAAACAGGCCCCAGATAGTGACATGAGAACGGCCTAACAAAAGACGCACACATGAGCAAGGCCGAGAAGTAGTCACCACACACGGCGTGACACGAAACCCATGCGACGGAACAACCCTCGATCAAGATTTGCATGACATAGCAAACAGATGTCTAAGCGAAAACATTCATAAATTAAAAAAATAAACTTGAAAAATATAAATAAAAGACAAAAAATCATGAATATAAAATAGTTCATAATTTCAAACAAATAATAAACAAAAAAAAACAAAAAAGCTAAAACAATAAAAAAAAGGAACGCAGTGGCCCATATAGAAGAAACAGAAAAATACTATAGTCTATAAAAAGACATGCAAAAAAGACCACAAGCCATCAGAGTCGAGCGCAGCAGCCTAGAGTAGCTTGTCTCAAAAGAAAAAAAACTGCCTGCCGTAGCGTAGTAGGAAACGGGAGGACAAAGCACGTAACGGGAAAAAACTTTGCGCGAGCGTACGCTTCAAACGAACACGAATCCTTGAGTTTTTTCATCAAACGGCTCAGCAGTTATATGTGAGATAAGTAATTCTCATCTAGATGTGAATTAGCAAATCTGAATCACGAAATCATAAAATCATGTTAAAAACATGCAAGTGCAGTCAGGATGGCGCTTGTAACACTTCCCGACCCAATTTCACATCTGTGTTAAAAAACATGTAGTTGCAGGGCATGGACAACACTTGCACTTGCAATTTCAACAACAACAAAATTTATATATATTTTTTAAAATTCATGAATTCCAAAAAACAAAGGGACAATAAAATAATATAAAAAATAGAAAATTATTGGTTGGCACCCGTTTTATCCATTATCTTCACCATGCATTGACTTTAATAAAAATAAAATGACAAAAAAAAACTGCAACATGAGGCCTGCGCCATCAAAAACAGCGAGACAAAATGCGGTCCTGTCAGCTCAACCCCTCAGACAACACACTCCAAAACAAGCAAAAAAATAAGAGTGGCCGTGCACAGGGGCATGTCCAACCGTCCTCTTTTCACTTCCGATCACCAAAAGAAAAATTACAGCCCATAAAACATATAAAAAGACAACTCATAGCCCAGCTAAAGCCCATCACTGGGCAACTTAACCCGAACACAGCCCAACATGTTTCCCAGAGCGTGATCGAGCGAGGTAGCGACAACAACAACTAGCGACACGACAAAGAGCGCACGAATCTTGACGTTTTACATAGTGTGGCTGAGCAGTTGGATGTGAGATAACTATTTCACATCTAGATGTGAAATAGCAAATCTGTACACCTTATATTCCAGAACAGAGGGAGTATTTAGGGAGCCGGAGATTGTACTTTCCCACATTGCCCACCCCCTCCCCTGAACCACCCTCCCCTCTCATAGTTATGATTATTTTCTCATTTCTTTGAATTTTTTCATCATTTTTGTCTTGAAAACTGTCTTAACTGCCTGACTTTATATGTGCTTATCAAATAATTTTTTTTTTATAAGCCAATAAAATGCTTACCAAATAAAATTCAAGCTTTTTTTCCAGTGAACTTAGTTGCACAATCATCAATATGGCCATGTAAATCACGAGCTAACATGCTAGAATATTTTATACCGGTTAGAACATCTACTACCGGACTCCTCAAACATCGTCCTATACGTTCGGGCGGACGGCCCGGTTAGTAAGCGCTGACGAAACCGTGACCCAACCGCACCCCTTATACGGGCCCTATACGTTCGGGCTGACTCACACCGCTCATATCCAGCCCATATCTGGGGCAGATATGGGGAGGTCCGGACACGCCCAGGCTTGTCCGCCACATCGGATCTTGCACACATTGGCCCATCCCGACGCACATATATTCCTCTCTATCCGCATACCAGACAAAACCCTAGTCAGTCCACTCCACTCCACTTCGCCCCAAAGTCCATTTCGACGATCTCCGGCCTTCTTTGGCATGGCGGGTAGCAGATACGACTCTGAGATCTCCCAATCTGACGACTAGGACCTCGCCCCATGCAGGGATGAGGAGATAGTTGTCTGCATGACTCTTCGTCGCTCCTGGGAGGAATGCGCCCCACCGTGGTCGGAGTCGATCCGGCGGGAATCTATTGCGTCGGCCAAGTGGCGCTTGGATCCGCCGTGGCTGGTGGCTCGAGGCGCGTGACCGTAGCCTCGCCGAATACGGTGATAACCGTTTGGCGCTCGAACTTCGGGATGGCGGCTCAACCCCTTCCGTAACGCCTCGTCCCCGCGGCGTTGGGCTCCGACCACGAGGCCGGCCCATCCAACGGTGTATGTGATTGTATGGATTTGAGGATTTTCTAATAAGGTACACGGTTGTGGAAATAGACATTTAAGAGATGATCGGTCACTGTTCGTGGACATGCCCGCGTTCACAGATAGGGGTGGGGGGGTGGGGGGGGGGGGGGGGCAGATTAGGTGGCTCCAGCTTTAGATGCTCTTACAATGCACGACCAATTATTCAAGTATGTATAATAGTGTATCCATATAATATATACAATGATTCACTTATTTCAGCGACAGTTAATTCCGGATGGGAGGGGCTAGATTACAAGGTTACAGCAAATGAATTTCATGATTATTTGCAAGAACTCACAAGAAAACACAGGGTGCGACCGATCGACTTTGGCGATTACTTGCAATTAATGTGGAGTAATAAGTAAATAAACAACTTGACGATGGCTAGCTGGAAGGAAGCCAGCTAGCGAAATACTTCCAGTAGTAAAACCATGAACGAAACGTTGACCATGCATGCGAGCGGGACATGCTTCCTTCACGGCGACGGCGACGCCAGCGGGGCAGGGCAGAGGGAGGCCAGGACGCAGTCGCGGGTGAAGCAGGCGGCGGTGCAAACTGCACCGGCATCACCGCACTCCGTGGTGCACGCGACTCCGCAGGCGTTGCACCGCGAGGTCAGGCCGACGGGGCATCCTCTCTCCTGTTGGCACACTTCGAAGTAACAGCCGGCGCTGCAGATCTGTGGCAAGATGCCGGTGCAACTCTCAAGACAACGCTTGTTGCACTCGCCGCATTCCGCCGGGGTCGGCCCCTGCACCTGCGCCTGCGCCGCGTTCAAGTTCATGGTGATCAGCACGACGCAAGCAGCGGCGGCGGCAGCGGCGGAAGCCATTGTATAGTTGGAGGGACTGTGGAGCAAGAGCTAGAGGAAGACGAAGATATAGTTGAGAAAAAGAGCAAGCGGTAGGTGCCTAAGCTATACCATCAAATTGCTATTTATAGGCAGGATCAATGGTTCCTAATGACCTAATCTATCTGCAGCATGTTACACGCGTATGTGTTGTGTTGACCCATCAATATTGTTACCTGGCACCATCAATATTATACGCGGATTGTAGATGTGTGTATAAGAAGTAAAGAAAGACAGCTGGTATAGTTCCATCCATGCCTTGTGTGGCAAAAAGTTTGCCTCTCTGTGTGTAGGGATGAGTGGAGAGGGAGAGACCGGGGCGATCAGGCCGCCACCACCGGATCCACCGGATCCGCCACCTGCACCGGCCTCACTGGCGGATCTGGGGAGGTCGTCGGGCCTGCTCTCAGACGGATCCGCAGACTTGGGGGAAGATCAAGATCGGATCGTGGGGTTCCTGCATCCCACGCGTTGGCGGATTCGCTTCAAGGATATTCGTCAAGAAGAGAGATGGAGAGAAGGAATCCTACGGTCGCATTCTCCGTCGAGATGGACGACGGTCAGCGATCTAGAAGGGGACATCTTAGCTGGGCGGCATCTGCATGCCGACACGATGATCTCCAAAGGTATGCGTTTCAGTATTGACGTGTATGAGGTTCTTGTCTTTGATTGTTTGCAGAGACAGGTCGAGGCCGAGGATCAGATCGAATCGGTGGATCTGACGTCCGATTTGGAACAACCAACACCAAAGCCGAGGATTGGGTGTAGGTTTTGGGTTCTCGCTGATGAGGAAGACGATGATGTTGACGACCCTCCGAAGGACGACATCAAGGGGGAGATGCTGCCGTTGGCGAGCTCCCCGGCGTTGATGCCTTCTGGGCTGGGGGTACCTGCTGCGCGCGCCAAGGGGAGGATCATCTTCGGGCCGAAGTTGGAGTGCAAGCTGATGGTGCCGAGGATGAAGCCATGGTCGGGTCCCCTTCCAAAGGTAAGTGTGCCGGCGGTCATGTTAGCGGATTTCTTTACACCCGAGGTCGGGACGAAGGTAACCAGAAAAAAAAAAAGGAAAAAGGTCCTCCCGGCGACGACGCGTCTGGCGGCGGCAGCCGTCGTGCCAGGCGGGATACAAGCGGAACGATCGGCGCGTTTGAATTTTTTGTTAGGGCTTGATGGGCCTGGAGTTGTGGAGTCGGCACTGGGCTCGTTTGGCGCTGGGTATGTGGCCCAGCGCGCGACTCAGGCGACTGCCTCGTCGGGCTTGGCCCAGGCAGACGTGCATGCATGGTACTGCTTCGGATCGGGAGCCGCAACATGCACGTGCTGAGACGCGATCAGAGACCGCTGCGAGTCTTAGTTTTAGGGTTCGCCGGGTAGCGAGACCTGGGTTCCCAAAGCTGTCGTTCGGGCGCGCGAGACGGATTGCTTCAAGGGAGTTGGCGGCCATGGCAGGTCGCGGAAACGGTCCGCCGCCCAAGTCAGCGCCGCCGCTGCCAAGGCCTGCGCCGCCGTCTAGGGCTGCGCCTCCGAGGAACACCCCGCATCTCGCGCCTCCGCCGCAGCATCCGGCTCACAGGGCCGCCCCACCGCCGCATGTTGTAGCTGCGCCGACACAGAAGGGGGGGGGGGGGGGGGGGGGGGGGGGGGGATGGCAGGCGGCCAGCCCAGTACCGTCATCGGCCACCCCCACCTCCGACAATGATGGACGTGGACAACTCAGCGGCGCCGGGAGACCCAACGGGGGCGGCGGCTATGGCCAGTACCCCGACCTTGACGGGTGAGGCATTAGCAGCGGTGTCCGAGCTAGCCGAGCCTGTCACTTCGAAGGCACGGGAGAAGGCTAATGCTGCTGATAAGTCCGATGGTGAGAGATTATCCAAGTGGGCTCGCAAGAAAGAAAAGCTGCCATGTTATCGGTGTGGCGAGCAAGGTCATTTTATTGCAGAATGTACAACAGAACTTTGTGATAACTGCCTAAAGCCTGTGCATGAGTCGGGAGGATGCCCGATGCTGATTGAGCCGATTCCGAGTGTCACAATATATGGGGCATGTTGCGCCAAACTGATGTTCTTTGAGTCACCCAGTGCCATGGTTGTACCGGATACGCCGCAGGTCTCGACTATAGGGGTGGTCAAAGTGACAAAGGGAATTTTGTCAGAGGCACAAATTGTGAAGAGACTAAATGAACTGGCGCCAGGTAACTCTCGTTGGGAGCTGGTCAGGCTTGAGGATAATTTATATAAGGTAGATTTTCCGTCAACAGAGGAACTGAAGAAGCTTCTTAAGTTTGGAATGTGCTGGGTGCCGGGTACTGAATGTATTCTTGAGTTTGATGAGTGGAAGAAAACTGAACCAAAGGGTTCACCGCTCTCTCAGTTGTGGGTTCGTTTCTCCGGGGCGCCCTCAAAGCCTCTTAACGATGTGCGAGTGGTGGGCGGTCTTGGATCACTTATCGGGAAGACAAAACGAGTGGACATGCTGTTTACTCGGGCACATGGGGTGGCCAGATTGCTTGTCAGTGTTGTTGATATTGCGTACATTCCTGATGTGGTCAGATGGACACACGCGGGTATGTTGTATAACCTGGAGATCGAGTTCGAGGACACCGCAATTTTTGACGAGCTGGATGGGGGGAGTGATGTGGATATGACGGATAAGGACGATGCCTCCGGAAACATGGAGAAGCGTGATGGTACTCGTCCACAGGATGGGTCTCATCGGTCGGGTGGGAAAACTTTGCCACCTGAGCCACAGAAGGGGGTGACACCACCTGCTTCTACGCCTGTTAACACACTGAGGTTTGGCTCTTTCGACCGTCAGTCTGCACCTCCTCGCCTTTAGAGTGAGCATGTAGAGCGAGAGGATCCCGCAAAGCTCTTGTTGTCACCTCTTGTTCTCGATGGTTCTTCTGGGGATGTGCCTGGGGTGACTGAGGTGGAGCGGGCACCTATCCCAGGGGTGCGTGAGGAGGCGCATGTTAGGGCTGCCGTGCTCGATGTCCAGGTTGGGGTGACGCGTGGGCAGGTGACCCCCACTTCCCCCACGGTGCCTGTTCAGGGCATGGCTGCGCTTCAGAGGATGGCTGGGCCGGATGCTTGCCTGGCCTGTGGCGAGCGGTGCGCCGGTGTGGGCGCCAAGCCTGGGGAGGGGCGCGGGCAGGAGGCCCGTGCTTCTACCTCCCCCGAGGCGCCCCCTGGGAGATCTGCCGGCGTAGTGCGGGGAGGGTCAGCAGAGCAGGAGGCTCGGCATGCTTACTCTCCTCATTCGACTCCGCGTGGGTTTCCGGCACCCACGCCCGTGGAGGCGGGCGCGGCTTCTCCGGTAGGGCCAATGGCAGGCGGCCATAGCCCGATTAACTCGGTGGAGTTCGGTCCACTTGGGAGTCAGGCAGGAGGCCTTACCCCGAGTGGGCCTTCGCGGGACGAGATTGTCGCCTTCGGAGGGATCACGGATCCCATGTCTGATGGTCGACGGATGAGCAGCCGTCTCCAGGATCAGCCGGACGTTGACGACCTGCAGCTAGGGCGCGCCATGCGGGCAGCCAAGCTTCGTGACATTGAGGTCACTTCTGGTATGTCAGTTAATACTTCCAATTCCATTTTGCATTTTTCCGATTATGAGATAATTAATAATGCAAATCAGTTGGGAGTTTCACTAGGCAGTAATGGAAAAGAAATTGCTAAGTCGGTTAATGATATTCTTGATCTAGAAGCGGAACGAGCTTTAGAGATGATTCGAAACCTAGCGGCTGTTAAACCATTAAATGATTCGGAAATCGATGCTTTGGGTGTTAGGGTTCTAGATAGTCTTTGTGCGGATCTTGCACCCACACCTGCTGAAGAGGAGGACGAGAGTTTTATATCTCCGAGGGGGTCGAACCACGCTGAATCTAAGGCATGTAGGCTCACTGAGCTTGGTTGTATGGACCGAGTTGATGAGCAAAGCAAGCCTAAGCGCAAGTGGAGCCAGAAGATATATCCGGCCTCGGCTGTGCGCAGAAGTGCTAGAATCCGGACTACTAAAAAATTCCATGATGAAGTATGAAAGGAATCTTTTGGAATAGCAGAGGTCTGGCTGACTTGGCTAAACGAAGGTTTCTAGCAGATGCTTCTATTGAACACAAGTTAGATTTCATTGCCCTCTCTGAAACTGGTAGAGACAATTTTACCTCTCAGTTTCTTGGCACCTTATCGGGAGGGGTTGATCTTGATTGGCACTGCTTACCCCCAAGAGGAAGATCCGGTGGAATTTTACTTGGGGTGAAGTGCGACACGTTAGAGGTTCGGAATGTTGTCTTGGGAGATTTTGCGGTTAAGTTTCGTGTCCGATCGAAGGTTGATGGTTTCCAATGGGCACTTGTGGCAGTGTATGGAGCCGCACAACCTGAGTTAAAACCAGATTTCTTGGCTGACTTAGTCCGTATTTGCGGAAATGAACAACTCCCAATTCTGGTTGGGGGCGATTTTAACATCATACGGCGACGAGACGAAAAGAATAATGATAACTTTGACGGCAGATGGTCATTTATGTTTAACACAATTATTGAAAGTATGGATCTTATGGAGATCGAGCTTTCTGGTAGAAAATACACTTGGGCAAACAATTTGCCAATTCCAACATACGAGAAGTTTGATCGTATTCTCACCAGCGTGGAATGGGAGCAGTTTCCCATGGTGACAGTCCAAGCGTTGTCACGCGGGATATCGGATCATACCCCACTACTTGTTGACTCTGGGGAGGCAACTCATGTGGGAAATAAAAATATCTTCTCTTTTGAATTAGCATGGTTCGAGAGAGAAGGTTTCCTGGATCTGATAGCACAGGAGTGGGCTAAAGACTCAGGAGGGAGATTGAACATAGAGAGATGGCAGAATAAGATTAGGCATTTACGCCAATTCCTACGCGGTTGGGCTAAACATCTGAGTGGTATTTAGAAGGTTGAAAAGGAAAGGCTCCTTAACCTTATCAGTACCTTAGATTTAAAAGCCGAGTCATCCATTTTAGATACCAGAGAGCTGGAAACTAAAGTGGAGGCGGAACTGAGACTGAAAGAATTGCTTCGAGAGGAAGAATTGAAATGGGCGCTCAGAGCTAAAGTGTGAAAGGTCGTTCAAGGGGATGATAACACACAATTCTTGTAGGAGATATGCCCTAGAGGCAATAATAAATGTTATTGATTATCTCCCTGTTCATAATTAGGTTTATGTTCCATGCTATAACTGCTATGGTTCTCGAGTCTGCAAATAAAACGAGGCTCGGAGGAAGACTCATATGCACGTGTGGAATAATAAACGGTAAAATGCATTCCTAGTCTGGCCTCTAAGACTAGCTCAAGTGTTGCATGATGGTTCTGTTTTCCTGATCATGGGCATGTCTATGCCAGCAATTTTGAGGGCACAATGTTAGAAGAACATTTGTGTTGAATCGACCCGAATTGTTGTTATGCTATGAGTTACATTCGTCACTAGTTAATGGTTAATAACACAGAGATGGTTAACGTTTGCATGATTCCTTAGACCATGAGAGTATCGAGTTTCTTCATGCTTGCTTCATGAACTTTGGGGTTTGTTAAACGTCATCCGTAAATGGATGGCTATTACGGCGGCTTACGGGTTCATGGGAAAGTATGTCAAGTAGCTTAATAGCTCAAGATTGGGATTTGATCCTCCGACGATGGAGAGATATCTCTGGGCCCTCTCGGTGTTACGGTATCCATCATCGTCTGGCCAGACACAGGGTGATTTGATCACAGGGATGCCAGAACACGGTAACGAGAAAAGAGAACAATACCGGTAACGAGGTAACTAGCATAGTGGACAAGTTGTTGATCCACGGGAATGCCAACATGTCTCACCTCGGGTATTTTTAACATATCGCGAAGCAACAGGAATAGCACACGGCAACTGGAGGTTCACTCGAATATTCATTCGTGTGGGTATAGGGGTCAATATGGGTGTCCACGGCTCCGATGTTGATCATTGATCGGAAGGGGTTCCGGGTCATGTCTATACTTCACCGAACCTATAGGGTCACACGCTTAAGGGTCATCTATCTGCTGAATACTAGACAGGGAGTCTGAGAGAAAGTTTTCGGAAAAAGTTTTCCGGAGACAACGGAAAAGTTCCGACGAGAGAGGTCACCGGATGAGTTCCGGTGATACTGAAAAGTTGTTTCAGAGGATACCATAAAGTCAAATTGGTTTCGGGACATGCCTGATAATTCTTGGAGGGTGCCAGAATCATTCTGGAAACTTTCTGGAATTTTCGGAGATGAAAACCGGAAATGTTCCGGAGCTGCCGAAACCGCTTCAGATGCTTTTTGCAGATGAAATCACTAAACTGGAATTGTTCCAGAATGCGTTGAAAATTATTTTAGTGGGTACTGGAAATGTTCTAAGCCCACATAAATATTTTTAGTTCGAACGGACGCTGAAAAATGTCGTCGTGAATAGTGAAAGTGCTTTTTGGGATTTTTTATGGAAAGCACCTTTTGGAAAATTTCCCAAAAGGCTTCTAGAAGCCTTGGGCACTAAGGAAGCCCCCTTGGGGGCCCCCCCCCAAGGGGTGGCCGGCCATGGAGGGTGGAGCTCCATGGAGCTCCACATGGCACTCCTTTTTGCTTTATTCTTTATGTAAATGACATAAAGTGGGGGTACTTTTGGTATTTGTGAATGCCAACTTTACCCCTTGGCTTTCCTATAAATAGAGGAGAGTGGGCTGCCCACAAACTTCATCCCTTCTCACATACAAGTGCCATGCAATGATCTGGCTTCTCTCTCCCTCCCACGAAAAGAGTTTCGTAGAGCCGAAAGGCTGTCTGGGTTCCGGTGGGAACTAGTTCTGGACGGCGAAGCCCTGCCGGATAGATGACACCGTATGTGTGCAACTCTGTAGAGAGGTCGTAGTTTCGATCTTAGTGCCTGAGGGGTTTTTCGAGAGTGCCTCCCGAAGGGCTGTCCAAGTGACGGTCTGAGTTCTGTGAGTCCTCCCGAAGGGCTGTCCGTGACACCGTCCGGGGGACTGTCCGACCGCCTCCCGGAGGGCTGTCCGAGTGGCGGATGAGGGTATACATCCTCGCGGTTGGGAGGTTGTAAATCCTAGCTGCGGGGATCTGCACCGCCGATCGTCATCGACTCTACTTCCGCTGCGCTACGAGTCGGTAACGAAATGATCAAACCTTGTATGCAGTCTCCATAGTGGTCCTGGGCTGGTGCGTAGGTCGGAAATTTTTTGTTTTCTGCTGCGTTACCCTACAATTCTTTCATATGATTGCGAATGGCAAGCATAGGAAAAAGGAAATCTTTCAGCTCGAGCAAGATGAGGGGACGATACTGGGGCAGGAGAACCTAAAATTATATATCACCAATTATTACAAGCAGCTGTTTGGGGCTCCTGATGATAGTTTTGTGTCCTTAGACGAGTCGAGGGTGTACGATATACCTCAACTTGCGACGGAAGAAAACGATATTTTAACCGCCCAGTTTTCAGAGAAAGAGGTGTTTGACGCAATTTCACAGATGAAGAATAATAAAGCTCCTGGACCAGATGGATTTTCGGCTGAGTTTTATAAAAGGTGTTGGCATATTATTAAAGGTGATTTGCTTCCAATGTTCCATGATTTGTTTTCTGGGCATCTGTAGCTATTTCACCTAAATTTTGGCACGATAACTCTGCTCCCTAAGAAAACAGATGCGGTGCGGATTGAGCAGTTCCGACCGATATGTCTTCTTAATGTCAGCTTTAAGATCTTCACCAAGGTGGGGACTAACAGACTTACGCAGATTGCACATACTGTGGTGCAGCCTTCTCAATTGGCCTTCATGCCGGACAGAAACATCCTAGAAGGGGTTGTGGTCCTACATGAAATGCTCCATGAGATCCACACAAAAAAGCTAGATGGAGTGGTTTTTAAGGTGGATTTTGAGAAAGCGTACGATAAAGTTATGGCCGTTTCTACAGCAGGCCTTGCGGATGAAAGGATTTGATCAATCCTGGAGAAAGCAGGTAGACTCTTTCACGCAAAAAGGCAGTGTCGGAATCAAAGTGAATGATGACATAGGTCATTACTTCCAGACACACAAGGGTCTAAGGCAGGGCGACCCGATGTCACCTATTTTGTTCAACATAGTAGTGGACATGTTGACAATCCTAATAGGAAGAGCTAAAGAAAATGGCCAAGTAGGTGGGCTCGTTCCGCATCTAGTGGACGGAGGAGTATCCATTTTACAGTACGCTGATGATACTATCATCTTTATGGAGCATGATCTGGCTAAAGCAAGAAACATGAAGCTCTTGTTATGCCTGTTCGAGCAGTTATCGGGGTTAAAGATTAACTTCCATAAAAGTGAATTGTTCTGCTTTGGGAGAGCTAAAGATGAACAAGAAGCTTACAAACAACTGTTTGGATGTGAATTAGGGTCGATGCCGTTTACTTATTTGGGCATACCGATTCACCATCGCAAGTTATCTAACAGCGAATGGAAGAGCATTAAGGATCGATTTGAAAAGAAACTAAGCTGCTGGAAGGGCAAGCTTATGTCATATGGAGGCCGACTTATTCTTATTAATTCGGTGCTCACGAGCATGCCAATGTTTCTATTGTCCTTTTTCGAAGTACCAGTTGGGGTTCGGAAAAGGTTGGACTTCTATCGATCACGTTTTTTCTGGCAGAGTGATGAGTTAAAACAAAAATACAGACTTGCCAAATGGGATATTATCTATAGGCCAAAAGACCAAGGTGGTCTGGGCATTGAAAATTTAGAGGTGAAGAACAGATGTCTTCTCAGCAAGTGGCTGTACAAGCTATCTGGAGAGACCGATGCCACATGGGCCCAGATCCTGCATAATAAGTACCTTCATTCTAGAACCTTATCTCAGGTGATGGTTAGACCAACCGATTCACCGTTTTGGAAAGGATTGATGAGAGTGAGATCAGCCTTCTTCCAAAGGACAAAATTCATTGTTGGTAATGGTACTTCTACGAGATTCTGGGAGGATACATGGTTAGGGGAGACGCCTCTAGCTCTCCAATATCCTTCTCTCTATAATATTGTTCAGCGAAGAGATGCTTACGTTGCAACAATATTACAGTCCAACCCTCTAAATATTCAATTCAGGAGGACGTTAGCGGGAAGCCGTTGGGAAGCTTGGCTCCATCTTGTGAGAAGATTGATGGATGTTCATCTCTCTCAACAGCCAGACCAGCTGCACTGGAAACTAACTCAGAATGGAGTGTTTACAGTGAAATCCATGTATTTGGATATTATCAATTCTGGCACTATCCCCTGCTCCATGCATATTTGGAAAGTCAAGGTGCCCTTAAAAATTAAAGTGTTTATGTGGTTTGTCCACAAACAAGTTATTCTAAGTAAGGACAATTTGGCAAAACGTAACTGGACAGGATCGCGAAGATGTAGTTTCTGCGAACATGATGAATCTGTCAAACACCTCTTTCTTGATTGCCCAATGGCAAACATTTTATGGCGGTTGGTTCACATTGTGTTTAACATTACTCCTCCCAATACCATCCACACGTTATTCAGGATGTGGCTGGATGGAGTTGAGTCAGAAACTGCGAAGAATATCCGTGTGGGAGTATGTGCTTTATTATGGGCTATATGGAACTGCAGGAACGATTTGGTTTTTAACAGAACAACACATGTTCACTTCTTGCAGGTTATCTTTCAGGCCACTACACTGATCCGTATGTGGTCGCTACTCACTCCGACGGATGCCAGGGAGCGTTTGGTTACTGGGTCTATCCGTTGGGAGGCGGTAGCACGGGCTATCTTCAACCGGTTTGGATGGCGGTCATGTAATAGGATAGGTGTTTAGTTTCCTATCCATCTTTTTCCCGCCGGTTGTGGCTATCTCATTTTCATGTTTTTAGCTCTTTGTGAGCCCTTTTTGTTATTCGAGACTTGGAGACTTTGTTGAACTTTTTGCTTATTAATAAGATGGCCGCATGCATCATTCTGATGCAGAGGCCGGGGGATAACCTCCTTTTCGAAAAAAAAATCAATATTATACGCAAGCGAGTAACGCATGAACAAAAACAACTAATGAGGAGCTAGCTAACTGGATCAGCCCGAGAGTCGACCGTTGACCTTTGAAGTGGCTCACCGAGGGAACTTGGTGTCGGAAAATTCATGATTAATTTCAGTAAATAATTCATAACAAAAACAGTAATTAGCATGCATAGCTCTAGCATACTAGATGAACAAAACAGCGGCATCGCACATGCTTAGGGGCATGATCAGATCACGACGCACGTACTGTTTGTTTGTAGCCGTGGCTACTACAGAAGCGATGTTGTTGACGACGGCGTTGATGAAGACTGGCCGAAGTAGACGACGCACGCTGCTCCGCCTCACTTGGATAGAAGACGATCCATGGTGAAGAACGCGAGAGCAGTCATGCAAAGTGCTTGCCAAAAACCTAATTCGTCCTCTTCCGGTGCAGGATCACAAGGACGATAGATTCTGGAGACCTGCTCTCCCGCTCGCCGGTACACACCATCGCTCGGATGGAGTAGACTATGATGGCGGCGCCGATAGCGAGAGAAGGCAAAACCCTAACTTCCTTCAGTCCGTCTTTGGTCGTGGCCATGGCCGATTTCATCCGCTGCTCAGCTCCAGCTCCGAGGATGAGCAACCCAGCTCCACTAACCCCCACCCACCCCTTCCCAACCTCACCGTGTCTTTTCCTTCCCGCAGCAAACTGCGGCGGCTGATGTAGCTATGGAGGACGAGGAGGAGAAGGATCCGGAAGAGATTGAGTTTGAACTGGGGGACGACTCCACTGATTCGGGCGTGATCCCATCCATTTCCCTCCTTCACCCCGACGACAGCGTCATGATTACTCCAATGTGTTCATGCCATACATGCCGATCGAGCACTTCCAAAACATAGCATATGCGCTCGTCAACCCACCTCATCATTCCCCTCGGGCTTGTATTCCTCTGTGCTCTACAAACCAGGGCAGGCGACCCTCAAGTTTCTATCCGAGCATCCTCCTACGGAGCTGGCCTGGTCATCTTTGGGTCTGCTTAATTACGAGTGTGAACTTTACATTCTCTCTAGTCCATTTAACTGCCCAAGCAACTTTGTTAACCTTGTGCGCCATGAAGGCACCGAAAATCGCTTTCTTTTCCGTCTTGACACCATCTCTGTCCTAATCATTGAAGATTTCCCAATAGAGTACTCTATTGATTTGTCCCCACAATCATCATTTTTGTCATTCTGTTCGCGTGTCCCATCGACCTGGGGTAGATTACTCTGTGGTGCTCGTTTCTGTTAAGAGTCGCAGCTTCACCGATGTGGCCCACTCCTTCCCATCCATGACTTCTCTGGCCTCGGTGCCTGTTAGAAGGGATATAGAGGGATTGGTGGAATTGATGTTTATTGCTTGAGCCTTGTGGGCATATATATAGGAGTACAATGACCAACTTGGAGTACAAGACAAGGCAGGAACAAATCCTAGTCTATCCTATACTTCCTAATAATCATAATAGTCCCTCCATTCCTTTATATAAGGTGTATTTGTTTTTTGATAAAATTCCAGAATGTAAGGTGCATTTCTTCTAATTCCCTTGTTAGCCCTACAGAAAAAGGAAAGTATCTCTCTCCCGATTGTTTGTATCTCTCCTTGTAGCAAAAGAAGAAAAGTATCTCTCTGTCCATTGCATATATCTCTTACCACTAGTAGAAAAACTACTTTACGTGAGCCACATTAGTCCCGGTTTGTAAACGGACCGGTACTAATGTAACCATTAGTGCCGGTTCCAACGGCTAGGGGGGCGAGAATCATTAGTCCCGGTTTGTGTTGAACCTCTAATACCGGTTCGTGACACGAACCGGGACTAAAGGGGTGGTGGCAGGATGGTGTCAGGCTGGGGCCCCACTAGCACCTTTAGTCCCGGTTCGTGACACAAACCGGGACTAGAGGCTAACCTTTAGTCCCGGTTTGTGTCACGAACCGGGACTAAAGATGCTCCTATATAAACCCTTCGTCCAGCCCGTGAGCTCTCTGTTCTTCCCCTTTCCTCTCCTCTCTGTTTTCTTCCTCTTCTCTCGAGCTCATCCTTCATTTTTGTCAAAATTTGTCAAGATTTGAAGGCACCCCATCCATCCAAGTGTTCACAAAGGTTAGCAACTTTGTCCTTTCATCTCTCATTGCTAGATTAGCTCTTGCAATGCTCTATAATAAGTATAGTGATTTGTGGGTTTTAGTTTGGGAGTATTTATATGTGGTAGTTTATTTGATTTATATGCAATTTGAGCTCAAATTAACTTCTTAGTTTGCATATGTAGGTGTGGTTTACTTAGTGCCTTCCCGTCCCCGTCATAACCACCGCCGATCGCCCGCACCGTCCCGTCGCCGGCACCACCTTGGTGAGCCTCTTGTTCTTATCCTTTTTATAAAAAGATAATCATGTTTGTGTGATTTAGATAGTTACTTGTATAATTTTCTTACCCGTACGTTGTTTGTTATACATAGTGGCATGGTTTTGATATCTGTCCCCGTCGGCCCTCGTTCGGTTTATGATTCAGATGTGGTATATATTCTCTTTTATAACTATTTGTTGCATTTCGTGTTTATGACAATTATGCCGACCAACGTGACATAGATGTTTTTATCTAGGAGGTATGTGAACCGGAAATTCCAACCGACCCTCTTGTCGAGAGGTTAAATTTAGTTGAACAAGAAAACGAGTATTTGAAAGAAAATTGAAAAGAATTGAAGAAGAGAAGATGAAACTGGAGTTGTATGTTGCCGATGTCGTCGATGATCACAAGGTCAAGATGGATGCAATGCGCTTGAAGATTAGAAAGATTAGAAAATATGCCATTGATAGTGAGGCTTGGTATCATTATGCTGTTGGATCAATTGTTACCTTAGTTGTGATCTTGATCGCATTTGTTGTTGTATTTAAATGCTTTAGCTAGAGAGTTTGTATGTTGTTTTATGAGAATAAGTGTGTATGAACTTTATGTATGAACTTGTATTAATTTGGTCTTTTCGGTGTTGTGTAATGAAGATGAGCCGGCAATGGATGTACGATGACCGATGCTCTCCCCAGTTCATTAATGGCGTGCATACTTTTCTGCTTGCGGCTGAGGCAAACAAGCGGGCGGATGGTTTTATGTGTTGTCCATGTGCTGACTATAAGAATGATCGAAATTACTCTTACTCAAGAACCATTCACGTCCACCTGTTTGAGTCCGATTTCATGTCTGGCTATAACTGTTGGACCAAGCACGGAGAAAGATGGGTCCTAATGGAAGAGAATGAAGAAGAAGAGGATGACGACAGCTATCCTGGCCATGGGTTCCCTGAATACGAAGGTACAACAATGGGGGAAGAAGCTGAGCTGGCAATGCAGGAAGAAGCTGAAGAAGAGGCATCAGATGAGCCCGCTGATGATCTTGGTCGGGCCATTGCCGATGCAAAGAGAAACTGCGCAAGTGAAAAGGAGAGGCTGAAGTTGCAGTGCATGTTAGAGGATCACAAGAAATTGTTGTACCCAAATTGCGAAGATGACAAGAAAAAGCTAGGCACCACACTAGAATTGCTGCAATGGAAGGCAGAGAATGGTGTATCTGACAAGGGATTTGAAAAGTTGCTGATAATGTTAAAGAAGATGCTTCCAAAGGACAACGAATTGCCCGACAGTACGTACGAAGCAAAGAAGGTTGTCTGCCCTCTAGGATTAGGGGTGCAGAAGATACATGCATGCCCTAATGACTATATCCTCTACCGCGGTGAGTACGAGGATTTGGATGCATGCCCGGTATGCGGTGCATTGCGCTATAAGATCAGCCGCGATGACCCTGGTGATGTTGAGGGCGAGCACCCCAGGAAGAAGATTCCTGCCAAGGTGATGTGGTATGCTCCTATAATACCACGGTTGAAATGTTTGTTCCAAAATAAAGAGCATGCCAAGTTGATGCGATGGCACAGAGAAGACCGTAAGAAAGATGGGAAGTTGAGAGTACCCGCTGACGGGTCGCAGTGGAGAAAAATCGAGAGAAAGTGGAGGGACTTTGCAGATGACGCAAGGAATGTATGGTTTGGTCTAAGTGCAGATGGCATTAATCCTTTTGGGGAGCAGAGGAGCAATCATAGCACCTAGCCTGTGACTCTATGTATGTATAACCTTCCTCCTTGGTTGTGCATGAAGTGGAAGTTCATTATGATGCCAGTGCTCATCCAAGGCCCTAAGCAACCCGGCAACGACATTGATGTATACGTAAGGCCATTAGTTGAAAAACTCTTACAGCTGTGGAATGAAAAAGGTGTACGTGCGTGGGATGAGCACACACATGAGGAATTTGACCTACATGCGTTACTGTTTGTGACCATCAATGATTGGCCTGCTCTCAGTAACCTTTCAGGACAGACAAACAAGGGATACCGTGCATGCATGCACTGTTTAGATGATACCGGCAGTATATATTTGGATAAATGTAAGAAGAATGTGTACGTAGGACATCGTCGATTTCTTCCGAGCAGACATCCCGTAAGAAAGAAAGGCAAGCATTTCGAAGGTGAGGCAAATCACCAGAAGAAGCCTCGCCATCGTACTGGTGATGATGTACTTGATATGGTCAAGGATTTAAAAGTAATCTTTGGAAAGGGTCCTGGCGGACAATCTGTTCCGAATGACGCTGACGGACGCGCACCCATGTGGAAGAAGAAATCTATATTTTGGGACCTACCCTATTGGAAAGACCTAGAGGTCCGCTATGCAATCGACATGATGCACGTGACGAAGAATCTTTGCGTGAACCTACTAGGCTTCTTGGGCGTGTATGGGAAGACAAAAGATACACCAGAGGCACGGGAGGACCAGCAACATTTGCACGGAAAAGACGGCATACATCAGGGTCGTGCCAGCTACGCTCTTACCAAAGAAGAGAAGGAAATCTTCTTTGAATGCCTGCTCAGTATGAAGGTCCCGTCTGGCTTCTCGTCGAATATAAAGGGAATAATAAATATGGCAGAGAAAAAGTTTTAGAACCTAAAGTCTCATGACTGCCACGTGATTATGACGCAACTGCTTCCGGTTGCATTGAGGGGGCTTCTACCGGAAAACGTTCGATTAGCCATTGTGAAGATATGTGCATTCCTCAATGCAATCTCTCCGAAGGTAATCGATCCAGAAATCATACCAAGGTTAGAGAATGATTTGGTGCAATGTCTTGTCAGTTTCGAGTTGGTGTTCCCGCCATCCTTCTTCAATATCATGACGCACGTCCGAGTTCACCTTGTCGAAGAGATTGCCATTCTGGGTCCTGTATTTCTACACAATATGTTCCCCTTTGAGAGGTTCATGGGAGTCTTAAAGAAATATGTTCATAACCGTGCTAGGCCAGAAGGAAGCATCTCCAAGGGCCATGAAAATGAGGAGGTCATTGAGTTTTGTGTTGACTTTATTCCTGACCTTAAGCCGATTGGTGTTCCTAAATAGCGGCATGAGGGCAGACTAGGTGGAAAAGGCCTGCTAGGACCGAAAGCAATAATATGTATGGACGGGCATTCTTGGGCGCAAGCACACTACACAGTTCTACAAAATTCCTCCTTGGTGGCTCCGTATATCGAGGAACACAAGAATATTCTACGCTCCAAACACCCGGAGCAGTCTGACGACTGTATTACACGTGAACAAACGGGGACTTTCGCCGGTTGGTTGCAAACACGTCTCATGCATGACGACGCTGTTGAAGATGATCTGTACTTGCTATCCCAGTTACCATCTTCGAATATATTGACTTTCAAAGGGTATAAGATAAATGGGAATACATTTTACACGATCGCCCAAGATAAAAAGAGCACCAACCAAAACAGTGGTGTCTGCTTTGATGCAGCAAACACGAATAGGCCAAAGGACACATATTGTGGTTACATAGAGGAGATACGGGAACTTGACTATGGACGTGGTTTGAAGGTCCCTTTGTTTCGTTGCAAATGGGTCAATCTGACAGGAGGCGGGGTAAAGGAAGACCCGCAGTACGGAATGACAACAGTGGATCTCAACAATCTTGTGTACACAGACGAACCATTCGTCCTAGCCAATGATGTGGCACAGGTTTTCTATGTGAAGGACATGTCTACCAAGCCGAGAAAAAGAAAAGATAAGGAAGCGAATACATCATACGATGAGCCAAAGCGCCACATAGTTCTTTCAGGGAAAAGAAACATCGTGGGAGTGGAGGACAAGACAGACATGTCAGAAGATTATGAAAAGTTTCATGAAATTGCTCCCTTCACAATGAATATTGACCCGAGCATCCAGTTAAATGATGAAGATTGTCCATGGTTACGGCGCAAAGGGACACACGCGAAGAAAATTTTTTATACCCAAAGATCCCACTTTGGGATGTGACCGGGCTTCACTGTCATCACTTTCTTCTCTAGTGAGTTTCCGGACTTATATATCTGAAAAGTCCCACTTCGGACAAACCGGAGAGAATCTTTGTAATAGTTAGCGTACTTATGTGTTTTGTGCGTTCAGTATGCACCATTCTTCATCTCTCGAGCCTTGACTATTGACGTGACAACTCCTCCCGTGTGATTAATTTCTCTCTGGGCTGGGAGCCACCCTCGAGGTAAACCGGCGCTCCCTTGAGTCCGCTGGACTTCTCACGGCGACCCCCACCAGTGCACGTGTCACTCTTTTGCTCTGCTGCATCTCACCTACACTGGTCTATAAGACTAGCCATTTTTTTAAACTTATTTCAACTCCGGACTTTTTATGTGTTCAGTATGCACCATTCAAAGCCACATCATCAATTTTCAACCCTTTCTGACTTCATTTGCTTTTTTTTCATGCATTTACTGATTTTTTTGAGCTAAATGACCCTGAAATTGAAAAGCACTACAAAATGAACTCTGAAAAGGTTGAAAGTTGGCATGGTATCATCATTTACCCCACATAGCATGTGCTGAAAAGTTGAGAGGGTTACAGAAAAAACTGGATGCACTTCATGTACAAAATGGACAATCTCTTTCGAAGTATCAGGGTTTCGGACGAAAACTCATCTGTTACAAAGGCATTTCATTTTTTTAAACTTATTTCAACTCCAGACTTTTTGTGCGTTCAGTATGCACCATTCAAAACCACGTCATCAATTTTCAACCCTTTCTGACTTCATTTGCTATTTTTCATGCATTTACTGATTTTTTGAGCTAAATGACCCTGAAATTAAAAAGCACTACAAAATGAACTCTGAAAAGGTTCAAAGTTGGCATGGTATCATAATTTCACCCACATAGCATGTGCTAAAAAATTAAGAGGGTTACGGCAAAAACTGGATGCACTTCGTGTACAAAATGGACAATCTTTTTCGAAGTATCACGGTTTCGGACGAAAACTCATCTGTTACAAAGGCATTTCATATTTTTAAATAACATAATAATTACCAAATTGAATATAATGATAAAACACACTAATATTAAACAGCAGAAAAAAGAATCACCGAAAATCTATTTTTAAAGTAAAGTTATTCATAAACTAGTGATTCACTCAAATTTCAAATAATTCAAATTTAAACTATTCAAATTTGAAAACTACTGGCACTAATAGAAAGTTTATATTTTTTTACCTAAAGAAAAAAGATTCACTCAGAAACTCTAAATAAAGCCAAAAAAAACTCAGAAACAAAAGAAAACAAATAAAGCAGAAAACAAAAAAAACTGAAAAGTAAATAAAAAAAAGCCCGCCTACTAGGCCGCTACGGCCTGCATACGACTAGAAACCCAACCTCTAGTTGGGCCAGGATGCAGGCCCACAAGACCCAGTAGGCCCAACAGGGCAGCACAGGTTCAATATGCCCACAAAGGCCTGCTTAGAGAGGAGCTCGAGGCAGATGCCGCGGTGGGGCTTATAAGCTGGTGCGGGCGCCTCTCGCTAAGCGAGGTGGGACTAAACTTGCCCTGCACTGCGCCTGCGCGAGCACCAACCTTTAGTCCCGGTTGGTGGCTCCAACCGCGCCTTTAGTCGCGGTTGGAGCCACCAACCGGGACTAAAGGCCTGACTTCCCGCCACTCTGCCTGGCCAAATTTCACCCTTTAGTCCCGGTTGGTGGCTCTAACCGGGACTAAAAGTGCCTCCTATATATACGCCGAACAGACGCCGCCAGGCTGCCGCCCGCGTCGATCGACGCCGCCAGGCTGCCCCCAAGCACGTCCTCGTCGTCGCCGACGCCGCCGCGCCTCTCCTCTCCGATCCGACGCCGCCCCCCTCGATCTCCTCCTCGACCTCGCACGCCGTCGTCGTCGTCGTCGTCGACTCGCCTCGCCTCGCCGTCGCCCCGCTGTGACCCCCTCCCCCCTCTCCTCTTCCTGCCGCACCATGGCCGCCCCTCCCTGATCGAGCCCACACACACACACACACACACATGACACACACACACACATGATGCAAATGTATGTTTTAGATGATTTAGATGATTATTTTTTCACTATATGTATGTATGTTTTAGTTTTTTTTCACTAGTTTTTTTTATACAATGTAATGTATATATATATGTATTGTAGATGACCATAGGAAAAAGTTGCATACATACATATGATAGATGTTTTAGATGATTATTTTTTCACTATATATTTGTTTTTTTATTAGTTTTTTTTCACTAGTTTTAGTTTTTTATACTTATAGAAAAAAGTTGCATAGAAAAAAGTTGACCATGTATTAATAATATTTTAATGTTAATATATATCTTAATGTTGTATTTGCAAAAGTTTGTTATGTATTTGCAAAATCAAGTGAAAAATAATTACAAAAATCACAATCAAGTATTTAAAAAATGTTAAATTTGCATAGATTTTGTTCTCGACGTCAACGATGCCCGGCCCGCATCCTCGTCGTCGACTCGTTCGCGACGACGTCTTGCTTCAGAGGCGCCATGTCCGGGACTGGGCTCCGCCGGGCTGGCACTGGGAGGTGCTACCTTCAGGGGCGCGCATCTTGGTGAAGAACCCGGGTCCCGTCGTCGACCCGGAGCTTCTTTGGTGGCGGGCGCATAGACCACATTCGGTGCGGAGGCTGGCGTCCCCCGCGGAGGTGGTACGTCATCATGTCAGGGAGGAGGACGAGCACGTCCGTCGCTACATGGTTGCGTTGGACGTCAGATTTTCCAATACCTGGCAGGTTCTTCAGGGATCTCACCCGAGTTATGATCCTGTGATAGTTCCTTCTCTTTGGGAGTCCACCGCCCGCGCCTCAGGAACTCGAGTGAACTAGATCCTTCGATAATATTTGATCTGTATTAGCTAGTGATGTTATATGATAATATTCGAGATGTATTAGTGATAATACTCGAGATGTATTCGAGATTATATTATTCGATAATATTCGAGACGATGTATTCGAGATTATATTATTCGATAATATTCGAGACGATGTATTCAAGATTATATTATTCGATAATATTCGAGACGATGTATTCGAGATTATATTCGATGATGCATATTATCTGGATTATTCGAGATGTATATATATTATCTACTATGATTCAGTTTTTTCTTATTGATTGCATGCATGCATTCTAATTTGTATACTAAATTGTTTTATCTTTCTTTTGGATTAGTTAAATAAAAGCTATGGACAATACCGGCAGAGAAGGAGAAGAGACTATGTTCGACATCATACGCTCCCCGAGCCCAGATGAGAATGAAGAAGATGACGGCTCGCAATATCGGAACAATACCGGTGAGGGTATGATATTTGATGAAGACGAACGAACATATGAAGTCCAGAACAATGACGACGAACGAAATGTTGTTCTTCAAATAACAAAGACCGGCGAGGTATATTTATATAAGGCATCTGGTAATCATCACATGTTTTAATTGATTTGTATATATATTAACGAATCGAGATCTTTCTTCTTTTAGCCCTCCGGATCGAGCAAATCTTCTACAAGCAGCAGGACAGTTCGAGGCCCGGCCAAAAAGTTGCAGGCTGGCGTAAAGTACAACATCGATGCCATCAAACCTAATGGCGAACCGCTTGAACCTAAGAAGAATGCGAAGAAGTTCATTCGTCAATGCGGAGTTATTGTCAGGGACCAAATCCCGATCTCCGTTCAAGAATGGAAAAAGTCAGCAAAGGGAGATCCAGATGTTACTTTTGTCGACCAAAGAGCAAAAGATCTGCTTTGGGAATCACTCATGTCACATTTCACCTTACCAGATCATTTGACAGATGCAGATCTGGAGAAAGTCAAGAACAGTGCTCTTAAGAAGATGGCGATAACATTCAACAACCACAAGAAAAATATATGGGCCGCGTACGTCAAAGCAGGAAAGCAGACTCCAGAATTCAAGAGAACACTGGAGAAGGCAAGAGATCACTGGGACGCTTTCATGAAGTTCAAGGAATCTGAAGTAGCTCAGGAATGGTCGAGAATAAACAAGATTAATGTTGCGAAAAAGCAGTGGCACCATAATCTGGGACTAGGTGGCTACGAGGTGGCCCGGCCTAAGTGGGATATCGCTGAGCAAGAGATGATTGCTGCAGGGGTCACTCCAGTTACATTGAGCTGGCCCCCTAGGTGCAGGACTTGGTTTTATGCACATGGGGTGAAGTTGGACCCAAAGACATGGCTGGTTTTGGAGCGGGCATGTCTTAAAGGAGCCACCAACAGTTTACTTGTTGCAATAGAAGAGGCTCGAACGGGGGTGTTCACGCCCAACAGAGAGAACGACGAGCTTATGCGTGCCCTAAAGAATCCTGAACACCCGGGAAGAACACGAGGCAAAAGCGTTGTTCCGTGGTTTGAGGGGTTTACGGATTGGAACGACACTTACAGAAGCCGTGCGAGAAAGAGGCAGCAGGAGGAGGAGAAGAGGAAGGTGGAGGAGGAGCAGAGGAAGCAGACCGCCTTCGCATCGTAGAATCAAAGCACGCAGAGTTGGAACGTGCTTTCATCTGGCAGCAGGAGCAGATCGACTCACTTAGCTAGGAAAGGGCGTCTCAGCGGCAGCAGCAAGCAGATCCAGCATTGGATACCACCGTCCCATCTATGCCGAGAAGCAGCGTGGGTTCCGCCCCGGGCGATGATGCACTGCTGGATAGATACCCTATGGATGATATCATAGCTACGACAACTTGTGAGCTACACATGAAAGTGAAGAACATATCCATGAAGGTGGCGGACGGCTATGCTTTAACAAATCCCCCTGAAGAAACCTTCCATTGCAATCCGATTCCAGCTGGCTATGCTCGTGTCGGGGTTGATGAAGTGATGACAGGATATTTGGGGCTAGAGCTTGACATTCCTGGAGGTGACGAGGAGCGCACACTGGGAGAGGCCATACATCGTATCATTCTATGGAGAAAGGATTGCATCATCTTTTTAAGGCCACCGACTCCTGCCGCAACAAGTCTACCACCGCGTCAGCCGACTCCTCCTCTTCCAAGTCCGGCACCATGTCAGTCGACTCCTGCTCCTCCAAGTCCGGCACCGCGTCAGTCGACTCCTCCTCCTCCAAGTCCGGCACCGCGTCAGCCGACTCCTCCTCCTCCAAGTCCGGCACCGCGTCAGCCGTCTCCGCCGCCTCAGCGGGCTCCGTCGCCTCAGCAACAGTGGAAGAGAGGCGCCGCAGCTACGGCGGCTAGCGGTACAACAGGCAAGAAATTCAAATATGGTCCAAGTCTCAAGCCTCTTCCGAAGTTGCCTTACCACCTCACTGACGAGGAAATCAACGCCGAAGTGGCTGCCTAATTGCAGGCCCATTTTGCACCGAACCCCCCCCCCCCCCGCCGTCGCCAAAGGAGAAAGTACCTGAGATAGTCATACAACACTTGATTGATAATGCTCAACCGGCTGTGAAGCATAGGGACTCAGACTATGAGCGCACTATCAAGAAGTTATATTGTGCACAAAAAGAGAAGGAGTCGAGCTCGAGCTCGAGCCAAGCAGGTAAAAAATGCGGGAAAACTGTTCCCCAGCTGGGAGAACAGGCAGTGCAATCGATCCCTCCGCTCATTGTACAAACACATGTGAGTACCGCCGATCAGCTGGTAATAACCGACGATCATAGAAGGCAGGCTGAAGAGGCTAGTATCATTGTTGAACAACTCCTAGGCATCGAGGAACTCCGCGGGTTTACAGAGAAGGAACTACAATGGAAATATGTCCGCGGCCAACCTCTGGTCAAGCCTGAGAAGATCCCGCTTCTATCAACGAGAATATATGAATTGCATGAATGGTACCTGAGAGAAGTAAAGACCAATCGAGAGTCCCTCATGGTGAAAGTCAAGGCAGAGCATTACTTCCATGCAAAAGATTTGTGTGTTGAGTTTGAAAAAATGTTTCAGTATTCAATCAAGACGCACTCGACAAATCTATTGTCAGTTGCTATTGTCTGTAAGTGATTTCTTTCTGTAATTTAAGTCTCTAGCTAGCTGTAGTGCTCGTTCATTACCTGTAATTATCCTCACTATATTCTTTTCTGTGGTATTATGCAGAATGAAGATGTATGAAATGAAAAGAGCTGGACGCTATGGCATTGGGTTCATTGACCCAAATACCATTAATCAAGAGACATGGTCACGTGAATGGGATCGAAAAGACACAGAGAGAAGCTTGCTAGAGTTCTTGAAGTGACTAAATACCCAACCAGAAATACTACTTCCTTACAACTTCAGGTGAGTGACACTGTCTTGTACTACAAATTCTGTTTTCGCTTACTAGATGTTAATAAGTATAGTTGATGAGTTATGCACATGCCCGCTTAATTATACAAACGTGTGCGCATGTAGTTTTCACTGGATCTTGTTAATCATTGAAGTTGACGAAGGAAAAATTCAAGTACTGGACTCACTATATAAAGATACTAATGAATACTCAATCGTGAAGGGGATGGTCGACAGGTAATTTCAATCATTATCGCACTATGTCGGCCTCTTTAGTTCATTTTCTGACATCAACTAATTAATAACTCCTTTAATCATTTTCTTTGCCGGCGGGAAGGGGTTGGGAAAAGTTCATCAAACAGGTTCAAGGCCAATGGAAACAAAAGCTGAAATGGGTGCGACCCAAGGTAATTAATTAAGTAGTACTAGCTAGCTACCATCTCTTTAATTCTAGTTTCAATACCATTATCATGCTTGATTAATTATTATCTGATTGAATTCTCGTAAAGACCTTGAGGCAGGCGCCGGGGAATAATTTACGTGCATACTACGTTTGCGAGAACATTCGCTTTATGACCGAAAGGAGCAAAGATGCAAGACATCTTTGGGTACGTAAACACAATTCACATTTCTTTTTATCATGATCTAATATATATACACACAACTAATATATTCATATTGATCTCCTTTTTTAATAAAGATGGTGGAGATGCGGGATAAGCTCCTACCAGAGGACCGCATACGAGCACTTCAAGAGAAGATTGTGGGATTTTTGCTTGACCAGGTCATAGATCCCAAAGGAGAATACCATTACAAGCTGTAATGCCTCCATGTAATGATCTGCAAATTGTAGGAAAAATTATATATACCAAATTGTATATATATATGTGTGTATGTCAATGGTCGTACGAGAAATTCGATGATATATATATGATCGGTTCTACGAGAAATTCTATTTATATATATGCATAACGTGTACAGTATGTAGTAGCATAAAATATGTTTGAAATGAAAAAGAATTAAATGGAAAACACAAAATTAAAAGGAAAAATAAACAATAAACAATAAACCCCTAAACCTTTTAGTCCCAGTTGGTGTAACCGACCGGGACTAAAGGCCCCCAGCCCCCCGGCGCGGGCTCATGCCACGTGGTGGGCCTTTGCTCCCGGTTCGTGACGAACCGGCACTAAAGGGGGGGGGGGCTTTAGTCGCCACCCTTTAGTGCCGGTTGCAGAACCGACACGAAAGGTCATTTCGAACCGGGACTAAAGCCTGATTCTGCACTAGTGTACTTTCCTTTGCTAACTGATACTTGTCACTAACCAACAAATTTGTCAAGACTAATTTCGTCCTAACTTGTCTGAACTCAGAGCATATGAGGGAAAGTCAATTTATGGATGGAATAAAATACGCAGTATTTACAGAAAAAAAGTCTTCGTTTATTGGGAAAGAATCAATATACTTTTAATGTCGAATCGGGATTCACTAAGACAGAAATAAAGCATTGGGTCGAACTCTTCTTTGGTGTTAAGGTGGTAGCTGTGAATAGCCATCGACTACTTGGAAAAGGTAGAAGAATAGGACCTATTCTGGGCCATACAATGCATTATAGACTTATGATCATTACCCTTCAACCGGGTTATTCTATTCCACTTCTAGATAGAGAAAAAAAATAAAGGAGAATACTTAATAATACGGTGAAACATTTATACAAAACACATATCCCGAGCATCAAATTTTCTAGTAAATACTAGAAAAAAAGGGCTTTCTACATAGGGATCGTAAAAACAATGATTTTTCCCTATCAGCTGTAGGAAGGAAGGACACTTCACGAGATTATGTGCCTTGGTCATCGTGCCAAAAATAATACACCTTACATAAAGAAACGGAGGGAGTACTCAATATTCCACCGCAGTCACAACGGTTTATCTGCAGGATGTCTGTTTTATTTGCTCTGGCCATTGAAACTATTTCCCCCAAAAAAATGTTTACTTAGTATGCTAATTGTCTGGGATAGCTATTTGATACATCCCAAGAGACTTTCATAAAAAGACAATTAACATACCAAGTAAGTAGTGTCCCCTCAAATGACTGTTTATTTGGTAACTGATGATGGTAATTCTTTGTTTGTCATATGCTTATTCAGGGCATTGTGGACCAACAATATTTGCTTTTCCCTTCCACGTATTGAAACTTTCTTACCCAAAACCGTTTTCGCATGTACTAATAATAGTGTTTCGATATTTGTTTGTCTTCTTTTTCTCCCGGGAAATCTGAAATAGTAAAGTTTCTTCTTTCTAAAGGAGCTGATGTTGATGCAATATCACATATTGGGACACCACTCACTCTTGCTTCTCTTAAAGGACATGCTAGTGTTGTCAAAATCCTTGTGCAGCACAATGCAGATGTACTATTCAGATCTTTTATTTACATGTCATTTTTTAACTCCAATTCTGAGCTTTGCTGGGTTTTTGTTACGTTGTTCAATTGATCCCACCTGTATTTAAGGGCCTTTTTGGTTGGTGACTAACCATGCCACGCCAAAAGTTAGGCAAGTTGACTTAGTTACTTACCCGCTTGTTTTAGCATCCGCGCTTTTTCTTGCAACATGCATGTGTCCCATGTGTGTCAGCGGCTCATAATAAGTGTGGCACGTTTCCCTTAGGCTTGGCAAAGTATGGTACTCATTTTCATCATCGACATGCTTAGTAAAAAGTGTGGCAAATATCTCCGCTCATAGCTGTTATGTGTGAATCACACCAGGCACTGGTGACCCACATAACATTATCTGAAAAATCAATGGGAGCAAAGGGAGATATAACTATATAAGCTATACTCTTAGAAAAGAACAGCTCTTTTTCCCTTGCAAATTCCATCTTTCTCTTGGTCATATTTTGGCATGAAATTAAGTTTATTGTTTTCCAGCCCAACAAGGGTGCTGGTGTGGTTATACCTTTGAGCGTGGCATTACACAAATCTTTTGTGCCCTATGTGAAGCTATTGCTGTTGAAGGAATACCTTGTTGTGCTAACCGTTGCAGGAAATTTAAATGCCTCCTGAGTCGACCATAGATCGAGTCTTGTTTCGGTAACCCCCATACTTGTTTCGTGCTGCCACAGGTTCCTGCCACAGGTAGGGTATGGTTTAGTAAGTTGATAACCCCTTTCCAGGCACACACCGTACAGAGGGCCACGATGAGGGTTTCCCAGGGATCCAGGACTAAATCCTGTCATCGGGTCAGGGGGCATGGGTGTTTCCAGTTGTGACTGAGAGGGGGGCACCCCTTGTAATCCACGCGTATTAATAGTGATCCCATGCAGGACGTTGGTCTCTCCGTCTCAGAGTTTTTCTCGAACGATGCCTTGGGTGATTCCTGGCATCCGGAAAGTTAACCTGGTGTGTGCTGGTCAGGTGTGTTTTCAACCCAAAGACCGTAATGGGAATTAGTCAGTGTCACGGTACTGACTAAAGAAATCCTTTACTTGTGGGTAAAGAGTACACCCTCTGCAGAGTTTGAACCTATTCGAATAGCCGTGTCCGCGGTCAAGGATTACAGTCTGGGTTGGTCAAGTGTCGGTCTTAGTGTCGGTCTTCGGAGGAAAATAATTAAATGGTGCCTGAGATATTTTGCAGGATAATTATTAACACCCTGATGCTACCATGAATATTTTATGCATGTTAATGTTATTATGGTTGTGCATATTATTGAGGACTAACCCGTTTCTCTTATTTTGTATTTCCTGAGTGTCTCAGGGGCTGGCTAGACTACCCCGGGCACTCAATTTTATTTTTAAGACCTCTCCGTGGCATCCCTTGAGTTATTAGGCGGTCTGTCACGCCACTACTCTTGTGGACACCCGATTGGCATTTATTTTCAAGACCTCTTCGTGGCGTCCCTCGAGTTATCAGGCAGTTTATCACACCACTACTCTTGTGGATACCCAATTGGCATTTCTTTTCAAGTCCGACCGAGGCGTCACTTGACACCCGACTGGCATTTCTTTTCAAGACCTACCGTGGTGTCACTTGACATCCGACCAGCATTTCTTTTATTTTATTTTCCTTAAACTCTCCTTGTTTATCACTAACATTCCCATATATTCATTTATTTGCATATGCTAATATTTTATCATGCCATGATTTAATTCCTGTCAGTAGGCATTTAAGTCCATCATGAGCATACGCATATAGTATGGCTCATCATGATCATATAATTTAATTGTTGCATTCGGTATATCTTTTGTTCATGATGTTTGCGAGTACATTCAAACGTACTCACAGGCTTGTCCCTGGCTATTTACTTGGCCAGGTCAAGATTTCTACAAGGAGTACCACAGCGATGTCCATGCGGAGCCTAGGATGGCAGCCATGCGGGATAGGAATTATCCAGGTCAGCCGTTCCTGTGGGAATGGAGCCCCATCGACGTTGAAGAACCGCGAGACAATTCCGTCATCCACCACCAGAATCACTGTTGTATCATTAGACCTTTATGGTCTTGTATCCAATTCTTGTAATAGCTTGGTAATCTGTAACAAGGACGTGTCCACCAGTAACGGTAATCCTGGGCTGGTGATGACACGAGGGGTTAATTTTCTGGGATATGTTGTGTCCCCGAAACCCAGCCCCGACAAGCGCTACCGCCAAGACCGGCACTGCTACCGCCAAGACCGGCACTGCTACCGCCACCGCCACCGCCTCCTCCTTGGTGGATCGGAGTGACCAGGCTCCGTGACTCGGGAGTGATGCCAAGACCGGCACCACCACCAACGGATGATCCATCGGTTCCCTGGATGTTTGAAAAGACATGTTAAGGGGATATATGATTGTGTTGTATAAACGGTAAGCGGTGGTAGAATAGTTTGGGGATGTACTAACCACAGTAGTCCCCATGTGCTGTGCCAGAAACTCTCAAAGGTAAGCAGCACTGGAGCTGCTCCAGGATGTGGTGGTGGTGGTTCCATTACAGGAACCATGCCGGCTGCCATGCTCTCAAAAACCAGCTGCATGTTAATTGACAAAGCAAACACGAATGTGAGAAGAAATGAAAGTGCAAATATGGAAGTGAAATGAAAGGGGCTAAACTAACCATCATCATGCAAGTGTTGTGGTCCTGGACTATTGCAACTTTTGCGTGCCACGCCATGGTCTCCTGGCGTGTGTACTCCATGTAGGCCTGCAATATGACATGACTCATAAAACATCTCAATTCGGAAAATAAAGTGAGAAATGAAGATAAGAGGGAAAATACTTACAGAGTGCCGCTCAGCTAGAGGGAGTGTCTCTGCGCACTGGTCGTGGTCGTGTAGGTGCGTTGGCTCAGGCTCGGGTCGGTAGCTCGGAGTTGTGTGTAGGAGATAGAAGGAGTGACCACGACATCCAGAACCGGCTGCCGACCATGAAGCCTCGGCCCCATGCCCACCACCACCCTGTCGTCCAGAGCCGCTGTCATGGGGTCAGGTGTGCCAGGATGTAACCTCAGATACTCCTCATTGTAGGCCTTCTTCTTCTGCGCGGTCTTGCCGTAGTACTTGCCCTCGCCAGCCTTGGGGTTCCTCCGCGTATGGGCGATCTCCCACGCCTCCATGTGTGAGAGCGGCCGCTTCAGTTTCTCCTCCTGCACCACCAAACAGAGGTTAGTCATACATAAGAAAGTGACGGTAAATGGAAGAAAAATGTTTAATGTACATAGATATACCTGAAGTTTCTTGTGGACAAAGTGGTTCCGGTTTCCCTGAGCATGTACTCCCTTGGTCCCTCGGTTAGCCCTATTTATCATGCTCTTAGCAGCCCACTCTCCATCCTGACCGAGCCACAGATCCACCAATGCCGCCCATCCATCGGTTTTTCCATAACACCAACCAGGACTCACCTACATAATGAAGGCATAATGGCATGTCAACAAGAAACGATGAAATTTACCACAAACGTTGGAATGAAATAATCTGTTATACTTACCATCAAGTACTCCTCCTTCTCCAAGGTAAGCTTCTGCCTCCGAGCCTCTTCCTTGGTCATCTTCTCGCCAAGAGCGTCATGATAATATTGCAAGATGGCCACCTAGCGCACCTCGTACTACAGCTGGCGGGCCTTCTTCCTGGCTTGGCGCAGCACGATCTCGTCGGCAGTGGACCTGTGCTCCTCAAGAACTCGATAGTATTTCTACAATCATTTAGAAAACCAGAATGGAAGAAGCCATGAGTTAAACCATTCGATGATAAACTAGGAATGAAGCTCAAGACTCATGCTTCTAAAGAGAACTCACCCAAAAATTTGTGATCACGGCCTTAGCATGCGTATCATGGTCTGGGTGGGGGGCCGCTTCCCAGTGGTCCCAGCTCGTGGCCAAAACCCTGAGATCCGGCTGCCTGACTGGATCCAGAAGGAACAGCCCCGACCAGTGTTCCTTCAGCAATACGGTGATGAGGTCGTTTGGAAGACGGGCCCCATTAGGAATTATCCAGTTGCTGCAAAAGATATGAATAATGAAAATATTAGCATGTGTATAAGCAAAAGAATTAAATTATCAAGTTGCTGCAAAAGATATGATTAAGTGACACTTACTCTTTCCCCGTGGGCTCAATGAGCCACTTCTGCTCCTCGGTAGCAGGAAGGGTAGGGAGCTTTACACTACCGCGCAGCCACTCCTTCTTGTTGCCAACCCCCTCGCTGCCTCCACCATCCTCCCCGCCACCACCATCCTCCTCGCCTGCCTCCTCCTCCTCTTCCTCATGCCCCTCCCCAACATCCTCCTCCTCCTCCTCCTCCTCCTGAACCTCCTCGCGAACCTCCTCCTCCTCCTCCTCGGCAGAGGGTGCCTCACTAGAGGAGGGCCTCGAAGACAACACCCCTAAGTCGGTGAGGGAGCGTTGTTTCTGGCCCCGACCCCCTCTAGTGGCTCTTCCCCCACCCCCTCCCCCTCTAGGGGCTCTGGCCCCACCCCCTCCTCCTCTAGGGGCACCTCTCCCTCGACCTCCCTGTGAGGAATCATCCTCAAGTAGTCGGGAGTGAAGAGTACGGTGTCGACCACTCCTACTAGCCATGCTGACGACCTTGACTAGGAAACCCGTGCCGTCGGCCTTCCCTTGCCCATGTTCCGCGAACCACCTACATTGAAAAGAGAATAAACAATTAGTACATTACTAATGAAGGAAAAAGCATAATAATAAGAAATAAAAAACACATTAACAAATAAGCATAAAAAGAAATATTCCTAACCATGAAAAAAAAGACATGAAACGTACATCTGCTAGAACCCATAAGAATCATCACTATTGTAACCGATTCCTCGATCGGTCTCATCATCACTATCACGCATATCATCTTTGTTGTCTGACGGAGGCTCCAGCTCTTCCTCGTCGTCAGCGTCTTCGTTTAACTTTTCTAGCATAAGTATGTCATTTTCATTAACAATGGTCTCACCATCATTCCATGCATCGTCATCGTTTGGATCCACATCATCATCACCCAAGGCCCTAGCGTTATCGTTTCTGACCACATAATCATCAGGTTTCTCTTGATAGAACACTCCCTCGTATGTCATGGGGTCTATGTTGTAGTAATAATCATCTTCGTTTGGGTCCGGTAGCTTACCATGTGGCGACACCTTGAACACAACTTACCAACCCTTTAAGTACTCTTTCTGGCATGGGTAAGGCAGATAATAAACTTGTGTGGCTTGGGTAGCTGCAATAAAGAGATCGGCTCCAGCATAGACGGTTGATGGTTTAACTTCGACCAAACCAATGGAAGGCGTATGTCTCAGCCCCTCCCGCGGGTCAAACCATCGGCATTTGAATACAGGGAGACTTAGGGTTTCGTGCCCTTTGCTGAATGTAAGCTCGTATATTTTTCCTACCTTTCCGTAGTAGTCAACTAAATTTTGACCGGGGGTGTACACTCCTGTATTTATAGTTTTGGGATCAGGCCGGCTGTTCTGGTGCTCCTCTGTATAGAAGTGATACCCATTCACATCATACTTTTTACATGTCATGACGGCAGGGTCAAAACCCATGGAAATCCATCTCAATTCGTCATCCATAGATATGTTCCGATCTTTTCCCTACAAGTTTAATTGAAAATGTTGGGTGCATTAGTTCGGTTAACTAATAAATGTTGAACTAGGTATTTAATAGGGGAATGTGAAAAATTACTTTCTGTATGAACCAAGCAACAAAATTTTTACGTCCAGGGTTTCCATGCCGGAGAAGAGTAAGTGCCTCCGCCTCAGTAGGAGGAATCATTCCTGTCCATTCCCCTTGAATGAATTCACTAAAAGAAGAAAAAGCGGTGTTAGACTGGGACTAAGTGAACATAGAACATGATGTTGTGCAAGACATAAAGGAATGGTGTTGTGGTATTACCTCATCCACACATCCTCAACTTCCGTGATGTTGTGCAAGACATAGAACATGAGGTCCTCCCACTCTTGTTGTGGCATGTTATAAGGTTTCGAGCCCCCAGCCCTGCCACCTTGCCCGCTGAATAGATGGAGCTTGGGTTTATACTTCGGCTCTTCTATATTGTATCGAGGCACCTTATTATGCAGAGTGGGAACATGGTCTGGATAGTACGATGTCCTGAGGTCTGACACCTCCTCTAGGATAACTGCCTCAGCTATGGAAGCTTCAATCTTAGCTTTGTTTCCACATTTCTGCCGGAGATGCTTGTTCTGTCTCTCAGGGCCGTACTGCCAATGATTCTGCACAGCCCCCCCCCCCCCCCAACACTACCTCATTTGCGAGGTGCACAATGAGATGTGTCATCGGAGTAAAGAAGCCTGGCAGAAAGATCTTCTCTAGCTTGCATATCAACTCCGGTGCCTTCTTATGCAATTGTTCAATCACGTCTTTACTTACTTCTTTAGCATAGAGCGTGCGGAAGAAATGGCTTAGCTCGGCAAGCACTCGCCAGACATGCTCGGGGACATAGCCTCGAACCATCACCGACATTATTCGCTCAATCCATACATGATAGTCATGACTCTTGAGCCCGATCACTTTGCCTGTTGAAAGTTTGACTCCCTTACTTATATTCGATGCATAACCATCAGTGAACTTCACTATGAGTTTGAGCCACTTCAATACCTCTGTCTTTTCTGGCTTTTTAAGGACGAAGTTAGCATCTGGCTTGAACCAGTTTATTCGACCGCCCGTGGGAGGCTTCATGTTTAGACGTGGTCTATCACAAATTTTCTGTTGATCGGCTCTAGCTTTAACGTTGTCCTTCGTCTTATCAGGAATGTTGAGGATCATGCGAAAAAGGGACTCTGCGACATTCTTTTCGGTCTGCATCACATCGATGTTGTAAGGAAGTTTGAGGTCCTTGAAATAGGGAAGCTTCGTGAAGGGGCTAATGTGAGTCCAGTTGTGCGTCTCACCATATCCCTCGAGCCTTTGGCTTTCCCTTTGCCTTTGCCTTTGCCTTTATGCTTGAGAGCTTTTAGCTGAGTAAGAACATCTGCCCCCGAAAACATTGGAATCTCATTTACTTCATGGACAACCCGGCCTTTCGTGAAGTTCTTCTTGTCTTCCCTGTCTGGATGGTCTGGAGGGAGGAACTGTCGATGCAGGTCAAAGGCTACATACTTGCGACCCTTATTCAGCCAAATGAAACGTAGAGCCTGCATGCACACTGGGCATGGCATCTTCCCACTTGTACACCATCCGCAGAATAAGGCATAGCCGGGAAAGTCATGCATGCAATAGTGCAACCAAACTTTCATCAAGAAATTTCTCTGCAGATCCCGGTCGTATGTCAACCTCGGGAAGTACCAAGAATGGTGCAAATCATCCACCAGCGGCTGCATAAACACACCCAAATTCTTCCCCGGCTATTCAGGCCCCGGAATGATGAGCGACAAGAACATGGTCTTGCGTTGCATTAGGGCACCGGGAGGGAGATTGAGCAGAATAACAAACACGGGCAAACAACTGTATGAATTGGACGACATATCATATGGATTGAACCCATCACCTGATATGGCAATCCTGACATTCCCAGCCTCGGCTGCTTCCTCGGGGTATTCTTCATCGAACGACTTCCATGCTTCTGCTTCCGATGGATGTACGATTTTATGCGGATGGTACCTTATACCTTGCTTGTGCCACTTCATCATTTTGGCAGACTCCTCCGTGAGGAAAAGGCGCTGCAGTCTTTCTATGAAATGGAGACACCGAAGAACCTTTGCGGGGATGGCTAGCTGCCTCTTCTCACCATCCTCACCGACCACCTCAAGGTACCGAGAGGAACCACACTCCCTACAATACTTGTCATCTGCATACTCATGCCTAAACAAAAGGCAATTCTTCGGACAAACATGTATTTTCTCATAATCCATAGAGAGTGCCTTCATGATTTTCTTTGTAGCATACATGCTTTTCGGCAGTTCATGACCCTCAGGGAGGCTGTTAGCCCATACTCCCAGAAATGCTTCCAAGCATTTCTGGCTACAGCCATACTCAGCCTTGACTGCAATCAGTTGCGAGATGGCATCCAGCTGAGATAGTTTGGCACCCGCATAAAGAGGTTTCTTCGACGAGGCCAAGACCTCCAAGAAGGCCTTTGCGGTTGCCTTCGGCTCCTCCGGTTCATTCTCTGAAGGTGCACATGTGCCGTTTCTGCAGCAATGACATCATCTAGCATGTCTCTGACCCGTCGTCCGCATAACCACCGATGCGTTGTCGCATCACCTCCTCTCTACCACGGTCCCGCTCGGCAATGTTTATCGGCATCATGTCAAAGTTTGGCATATATCCGTGCGTGCGAAGGTGCTCAGTCATGTCCTGCTGATTTCTACGGTGACGTCTGGCACATTTCGCATAGGGGCATGGTGGGATAATTCTCATTGAACGACGGAATATCTCCTTCAAATACACATCGGTTTTCGCGACCCACTCTGGTGTTACTCGATTCCGATGGATAAAACCACTGTACATCCACTGATTATCTGCCATCCTCTGCTTTATTGGGAGCCACACAACAAAATTAAGGATTCATTTAAATTAATCACATCAAAATTTTATTTTCTACCGCGTTGAATCCACCTACATCTCTAATAGGTAAAGATGGGTCCTAATCCGACCCGAGGATGTGTAGATTGAGTACGTTCTCCATGCTCTACCCCGTTCCAAGAAAAAATTTCGGCAGCACCTCCCCGCTGTTCTTCAGATACACGTCTCGGCAAATAGCCGAGAGAATGTGCTCCAGAGAACAACGGGGAGGCGCTGCCAAAATCCTGTCTCGAAACGGGGTAGGACATGGAGAACGTACCCAATCTACATATCCTCGGGCTGTCTGTGGAAAACGCTGGACAATCCGAAAGAGCTTCGGTGATAAATATGCAATTGAATGCATATTTATCGATGCAACCCTTTCGGACGGGAGACGCCTAGGTTACGCGACTTGACTTGAAAATGAAATCTAGTGACATGAAAAAAAAGGAGGAGGAGATGGATTTGTAGCTCACCCTCGGCTGTAGAGGAAGTAGTCGAACAGCAGAGGGATGCTCAGGGACCAACGCGTTGGACGACGGTCACTCCAATGAAATGCGACACCACAAAGCCTGCAAATTCCACCGAAAGAACAACTTAGATCATCACATCTCAGTCAAGTGTCAAAATTTTGTCTTCTATTTTTTTAGCAAGATCATCATGAGTATCAATTTTTTTAGCAAGATCATCACATCTTAGTCAAGTGTCAAAATTTTGTCTTCAATTTTTTTAGCAAGATCATCATGAGTATCAATTTTTTTTAGAAAGATCATCACATCTCAGTCATGTGTCAAAAAAATTTCTTCAATTTTTTTAGCAACATCATCACATCTCGGTCAAGTGTAAATTTTTTGTCTTCAACTTAGATCATCACTTCACGAAACATGTATCTATATGTCATATCGAGTATCTAACCAACATTACATCATATCAATCTATGCATTCATCCAACATCTCAATCCCTCCAATATATCAATCCATTCAACAAAAACTAAAAAAATTGTAGACAACATATCAATTCATTCAACATCCGTGATTCATCCATCCATCTAAAAAACATCAGCTAACATACATTCATCTATCCATCGAAAATGAAGAGAGGGGTGGGATGAGAGGGAGAGGAGCTCATTGTGGGTGGCAGTCGGGACGAGGCAGGGGCGGGGTCGGGCGGACGGTGGTCGGGGCGGTGGAGGAGGAGGGCCGGGCAGGGGCGCGGGCCGGCCGGAGTAGCAGCAGAGGAGGGGCCGGGCAGGGACGCGGGCCGGCCGGAGCTGCGGCCAGGCGGGGGCAGGAAGGCCCGACGCGGCGGCGATGACAGAGAAGCCCGGGGCCGGGCCGGACCAGGGCAGGGCCGAGGCGGCGGTCGGCGGCGAGTGGAGAGGATGGCGGCGGCGGCGGCGAATGGAGAGGGTGGTGGGTCGGGGTCGGCGGCGCGAGAGGGTGGCGGAGGCGGTGGCGGCGGCGAACGCGGAGAGGGTGGCCCCGGCGGTCGGGGTCGAGAGAGAGAGGAAGATTGGGGTCGGGTCGGGAATGAGTGGAGGAGGAGGAATGCCTGAGTGGATAAGGGGGCACTATGCCGACGGCTTGGCCGTTCGGCATGGCATGGGTCCCACGTGTCAGGGGCAGCTGCCCGAGTGGATAAGGTGGCACTATGGCGATGGCTTGGCCGTCGGCATAGCATGGGTCCCACGTATCAGGGACAGCTGCCGGAGTGGATAAGGTGGATATATGCCGACGGATTTTCCGTCGGCATAGATAGGAGGTCTATGCTGACGGCTTTTGCCGTCGGCATAGATGTGACTCTCAGCAAACTTTAAAATAGTACCACCTCGCGTAGAGACAAGCAACATGACCAGTTTAAATAGTCGGCTAATCCAGACGAAGTAAGCTTCGGTATTCATTACACTCCTGTTAAGAAAATGGACAATTACTGTGAATCTTCAGTGCCCGGTGCCCGGTAGGTTCCGGGCACTGAAGATTCACAGTGAGAGGCCATTTTCCTAATGATGGATGCCGGTGTTTTTTATTAATTCAATTATTACTATTTTTGAGTTTGCCGTCTGTGTGAGGACCCGGTGCGAAGCTCTGGTGGCCGTTTCTCCCCTCTGTGCGACGGCGGCAGCGACGTCTGTGGGAGGGGTCACACCCTAGAGCCGCGTGCTGGGTGCTTGCACCTGCCACCACGCTTCCAGACGTGTAAGAGGGCCCAGCGCAAGACCTGGCGGCATAGCTACCCCCCAAAGTACACCGTCCCATCTAACCCTGAGACAGTCGACCGGCGGATCTAGGCCTTTGAGTTTCGCCAGACGGGGCTTGCCAATGGACCTTTTCACCTGGTTGTGATAGGCCAGCCCAAAGCTACACCCTCGAACACGGTCCGTGCCCAACCCACCGCAAGTTTCCCTCCATGTCTGACCGATGTGGCCGTTTCCCCCCTCCGTGCGACGGCGGCAGCGACGTCCGTGAGGGGGGTCACACCACGGAGCCGCGTGCCGGGTGCTTGCACCTGCCACCACACTTCCAGACGTGTAAGAGGGCCCAACACAAGACCTGGTGGCATAGCTACCCCCCCCAAGTACATCATCCCGTCTAACCCTGGCATAGTTGACCGGTGGATCTAGGCCTTTGACTTTCGCCGGACGGGGTTTGACCGATGGACCTTTTCACCTGGTTGTGATAGGCCAGGCCATAGCTACACCCCCGAACATGGTCCGGGCCCAACCCACCGCAAGATTCCCTCCGTGTCGGCCCGACGTGGCCGTTTCCCTCCTCCGTGCGACGGCGGCAGCGACGTGCTCCCCCCCACGTGCCCAGCGAGGGGCCCCCACACCCCTCGCGACCCTTCGCGCTGGAGGTGGTTGGCATACATCACGCCACCACGCTTCCAACTACAAAACCGGTACGCTCCCCAACGTGTAAGAGGGCCCAGCGCAAGACCTGGCGGCATAGCTACCCCCCAAGTACACCGTCTCGTCTAACCCTGGCATAGTTGACCGGCGGATCTAGGCCTTTGACTTTCACCGGACGGGGTTTGACCGATGGACCTTTTCACCTGGGTGTGATAGGCCAGCCCATAGCTACACCCCCGAACACGTTCCGGCCCCACCCCAAGCACCCGCGTGTCATCACCCTTTCCAGTGAACTCCCATGTGCCTGTTCCCACTCGTGCGACGGCGGCAGCGACGTTCGTGAGGGGGTCACACCCCGGAGCTGCGTGCCGGGTGCTTGCACCTACCACCATGCTTCCAAACATGTAATAGGGCCCAGCGCAAGACCTGGCGGCATAGCTACCCCCCCAAGTACACCATCTCGTCTGACCCTGGCACAGTTGACCGTCGGATCTAGGCCTTTGACTTTCGCCGGACGGGGTTTGACCGATGGATCTTTTCACCTAGTTGTGATAGTCCAGCCTATAGGCACAGTTCCGATCAAGGTTCGGCCCCAACCCACCGCAAGATTTCCTCCGTGTCTGCCCGACGTGGTCATTCCCCCCCTCCGTGTGATGGCGGCAGCGACATCCGTGAGGGGGGTCACACTACGGAGCCACGTGCCGGGTGGTTGCACCTGCCACCACGCTTCCATACGTGTAAGAGGGCCCAACGCAAGACCTGGGGGCATAGCTACCCCCCCCAAGTACACCGTCCCGTCTAACCCTGACATAGTTGACCTGTGGATCTAGGCCTTTGACTTTTGTCGGGCGGGGTTTGACCGATGGACCTTTTCACCTGGTTGTGATAGGCCAGCCCATAGCTATATCCCCGAACACGGTCCGGGCCCAGCGCAAGACCTGGCGGCATAGCTACCCCCCCAAAGTACACCGTCCCATCTAACCCTGTCACAGTTGACCGGCGGATCTAGCACTTTCAAGATTCTTATAAAAACATATAGAACTTGTCAAACTAATTGTAATTATCAATTGTTTGTGATTTTAATAAAGTTTAGGAACCTATATGCAAAAGAACATGTGGTCACATTACTAACATACTCGAAAACAAATACAAACTATATATTCATAATCTATGAAAAATTCTACACAAATCTATATATAATTTATTATGTATGTTTATGTTTAGATAAGGCACATTTAAGTTAATCAAATTTTAATTTAGAAAAAAACTAATATACAAAAATAAGTAAAAAAACCCAGATAAAACAGAGCTATGCCGACGGCAAAGTGTGCCCACGGATCGACCAGCCGACACGCCTCGGATCGATGACGTGGCACGCGTCGCGGATCGGTGACGTGGACCGCACCTACGCCGACGGCCGCCGTCAGGGCCGTCGGCATAGATATGACGACGTCAAACTCCCGTCAGATGGAGGCTCACCGGGCCCACATCTATGCTGACGGCCCTAATATGCCGACGGCCACTGTAGGCATGTATCACGATATGCCGACGGCCTAACTACGCCGACGGCCACCCTAGGCGTATCTCTAGGTATGCCGACAGCTTTTCTACACCGACGGCTTCGCCTAGGCCGTCGGCATACCTCGGCATAGCCTAGGCCGTCGGGATTAGGGCGCGATTCCGGTAGTGGCTTATGAGGATGCAACTGATTGCAAAAAGCTGCGCCCGAAGTGGGCAAAGGCGCACTATCGGCAAGGAGCAGCTCTAATGTTTACGAAGGTGCGGTGGGAGAGTTGAAACTGACAATTTCATTGCTCCTTTCACGTGTCATGTCATTTGATTCCACTGCGCGCTTGCCTTGCGCAGGAATATGCCGGTGCTTATCGCTCACTCTCGTGTGCTTTAGAGTTGGACCCAGAATGCGAAGAGATTGAGAAACTATTCTGGTACGGGGTTCATCTTTCATCTTGTTTTTTCTTGAGTTATACTAAATTAATAACATTGCAAGCTTCCACAGATTCTTGATGTTGCCATAACCGGTAGAATTTGATCCTCATCTAACATGTTCTGGTCAACTGATTTTTGCAGGGAGGCGATGGAACTGAAGTGATCAAGCCCTGCATGCAACTGCAGAGAAGCTCAGGCAGAACGGGAAGCTCGTGTGTGTGCGCGCGCGCGCTCAGACGAAAAACATGTTACTGGCCGATAATTCAAGTCTGAGCCCAGGCTCATCTGCACGTGTGGAGGAGATGAGTGTAAAATTTGGTGGTGTTACTGAGCAATAATTCAAGTCTGAGTCCAGGCTCGATTAATAGCATTCGACGAGGTCACGGCAAAAAAAAAAAATCAGGTCTAAACAGTGCATCTTTTCAAAGTTTCTTTCAAAGCCAATTTTTTTTTATTTTTGCCACGACCTCCTTGAATGCCCAAACATCACCAAATTTTGCACGCACATTGCGCACACGAGCATCTTGGATGACAAAAAAATTCAGATTTTTTTTGCTATTTTTACCGATTTTACAGTTCATCAGTGGGAGCATCTGAGCTCGGTAGCCAATTCGCCGCTCTCGTTACTGGCTACCTATTTTGAGTTCATAGCGCCTTTTTTGTATGCGATCATGGACCGTAGCAGCTGCTTAGAGCAAAACTTGTCACTGGCTACCTATTTTGAGTTCTCTCATCACCGAGTTGAAATACTTGGAGGATTCCTATCGGGAAGGAGTATCCCTGTTCGCTATCAGCACGAGTCGTCGAACATCGGCCATTGTCAACTTAAAGTCATCGGCTTCTTCACCGACCACGCCGTCTCATCGTCTCGGTGCGGCCCTGTGGAGGGCCAGCTCTGCTTGTGGGGCGTCAGGCGCCTCCTCTAATATGACCTCCTCCAATATGACCTCCTCCAATAGTAATGCTATTCATCATGCAGGGTGCAAAATAAGTTATTTTACACTCGAGGTTTTTTACATTGTTACATTCAGAATTTACGTTTGGTATACGAATTATTACATTCATATTGATCACTACACAAAATTTGGTATAAGAAAAGTAAGATATTAGTCATAAAACAACAAAATTTACATTTATATGTATTTTCATACTGTATTTTTACGTTCGTAATTTTACATCACGTAAAATCTATTTTTGACCGAGATGTTTTCTCACCATCTCTTTTCATTTCCGACGTAGGACAAAATTTACGGTACGTAAAAATGTGGTGTAGTGATGTAATTAGGGAGGGGTGAAGAATAACCATTCCTCACCCTGGGTGACGAATAGTCTGATATGGGTCATGCTATTCGTCACCCTGGGTGAGGAATTCTTATTCCTCACCCCAGCCTGTTCGTGCATCCACAGCCACGCATGGCACACTGTAAGAAAAAAAAGGCATAGGAGGTAAAATTACATTGTGGAGGAAGGAGCATGTCGGGCTAAAACCACCGTAAGTAAAAGGGCTTGCAAGGTAATTTTACAAGATGCATGGAGGTAAGTTACATCATGCATGCAAGTAACCCATCCGGTTTTGCTTTGTTTTGTATGCAACGTAATTTTACAGTGGATAGACATAGACTACTCAAATTACCTCTGTCTATACAAGCTCTATCGCATCTTCCTCTCTATCACCAGTCAATTTCTTTTTACAAAGAAATCTCCCAGCCAACTCCGAAGAAATGATGATAGAATGGACTACGAAGAGAGGCAAGATGCTTCTCCAGGTTGCCCTCGTCTAGCCTGTCGCTCGGCCGGCGGCAGGATGCTTCTCCGGGTTATCGTCGTCCGCCGCGTCGCTCGGCCGGCTGATCCGGAGAGAGCGCCGCCATCTTAGCATGTGCATGGATACGAACACACACTAATTCTGCCAACAAGAACGCAGGAAATTTGGAGCCGACAAAAAAGTATACCAACAACCCTTGAATCTTTTGCTGCAAGAATGTGCCTGAAAAAATCACTACCAGTACAAGCATATGCGTGTAGAGAAGTAAGCAATTGACTAGGCACAAGCAAAATATGCTATGTAATTTGCAATATAGTAAAATCGGGTAATACGTACTTAGTACCTAGCATAGTTTTAAATAGCGCGCTAAGCCTCTTAGCGGCGAACCTCTTCTAAACGCTATAGCGTGCTATAGCGGAGCTATAGCGCGCTATTTAAAATGTTTATTCATTTGTTTGGACCAATATCTCTTAGCGCAAGACCTTTTATAAATGCTATAGCGGGCTATTTAAAACTATGGTACCTAGTCCATCACTTCTTTTGACTGGCAACATTCATTTGCTTGAAACACAAGAGAGCTAAGGATGTCTGAAGCTATTCAGATAAGATACAAGAATTGAAATATACATTGATTGCCACTACTTCTCTAACTGGCTAATAGACAATTAGCAAAAAGCAGGCCTCCATTGAAGAAGCAAATCAACCACAACTGGAAAAAAAAGAAAGGAATATCTGTGCCATCAGTAGTTGATCCAAGCTCAATAGCATGCAATCCTTTGTTAAGGGAACATCGAGATGGATTAACTGATCATTCTTACCTAGTAAACTATCACGGCTTAAACACATAAACATAGAAAGTTGGGTTTATGCTAGGGAAAGTTAATTAAAAAACATGACTGGAAAATATAGTCTGAAATATTTGCATGCATGTTTGACAAAATCAGTACAATGTACCCCTTTTCAGTACCAGCATATATACATCCAGTCCCTTCAAGTACACATCTGTCCAAATAAATCACTTGTCCCAAAAATTACACACAAGATGAATGCATTTTTCATTCAACAAACATTCGTCGTAGGGGAAGCATATGTAACTATAAATCTATAGTAGTCACTTTGGCAGGGGAGAAAAGCTCCCAATTGATCTATGATCTGAGAAGAAAACATAGTGCGATACGGAGGTTAGAACATCAACGGCAATCTTAAAAAGTTGCCCAACAAAGCTGGATAGCTCCTAGCTTCTGACAAAATTCTATAAGAAAACTACTAGTTAAAAACGAGTAAAAAATTGATAATAACCCACACAACTATAGGCCAAGTTGTTTCTAGATAAATATCAACAAACTGAAATAAGGCTATGTTTTTATAATAGCATGGCCAAATCAAATGTGGTCAAATGAAATTTAAGAAAAATAGGAAAGAGCATACCCTTCCACAAAGGAAAGTTGGTGTATCAACACAAATAGTGCTACTAATACATTTCAAGGTTGCTACAAGTTCAACTGTGCAGTGAGCTTGCCCACCCAGATGTATTGGCTAATTACATGCTATATACCTGCCGTACCTGCCGAAGAACACTGGCTGTAAATTGTAACTCAAAATTTTGTATAAACTTACTAAGAAAAGAAAAACAAAACAACTACTTGCACTGATAAGTACTAAAAGAATGCATTTTCTTATGAGCCCTAAAAATCAATTTCAAACAACGCATAAATTAATCTCTCGTACACAATTGTTTCTGTGGACACTACAATCAAACACAGAGATGAATCTATATAGAAAGGTGCCCAAACAAAGAATGAGGCGGATAAAGTAAAAACAGGATTTGATCAACATACTTGTATTTAAGGTATGAGCCGGTAGTATGTAACAGAGCTACACTCTGCAGCGGGGAATTTATTGGGCGAGGTAAATAATTCTTTAGTTTAGATCCAACTCACCAGATCTTGGAAATCAACATAAGAAAATTGGGGAAGCTACGAACACTAACAAATCCATGTTGCAACAATGAAGGCCATGTATCCTATCCAATCTGGCACTCCTCTAACCCACCGCTTCAGCTCCAAATGGTCCCTCGGCCGTCCGGCGTCATACCGCTATGACGATGTCGTCTGCCGTCAAACCGTACGCGACCGAACCACGAGGCCAATGCAGTAGTTTCTCCCGCCCCCGAATCAACCCGATATCAGCCCTTGGGCTCATGGCGTGGTGGCCTCCTCCACAATGGGGTCAGCATTCACAGTGAGGAATCAAAGACAATGGAAAAAAGAGAGTTGGGGGATGGAAGGAACGGGAACCGTACGAGCCGAGGGAGAGGAAGTCATGTGGTCGAACCAGCCGTTGGAGGATCCGTGGTGACCGCCGCTCACCACGCCGTCCCGGCTGCCCTCTTGACCATCCCTGTTGATCCGTGGTGACCAGAATAAAACTGGGATGTGGCTGGCTTGTAATCCCTGGACCACTTTTATTTTTTCTACTCCATCCCACGATGTGTGAGATTCAGAGGCATGGGCGCTGTAACATCCCAGGGTGAGGAATAATTTATTCTTCACCCTGGGTGTCTAATAGACTCTATATATATATATATATATATATATATATATATATAGGAGCCATTACCACAAATAATGTTACAGCTGACGCCTCAACACTGACCGGCCCAGGGCCACCCGTCAATGGTGATGCTCAGCACGACGGACCGACGACGACCGGTTAGTGATAACCCTCTGAGTACTATGCTAGCATGTCAACACTAACGGGCCGCTAGTCGGTCAGTGATGAGTTGTTCACCCACTCCCCGGTGACCTATCACTGACCAGTCGCTAAGCCTAGCCCCTCAGTGGTAACGCATCATCACTGACCGTCCAAACTTAGCGACTGGTCAGTGATGACTACACAGGGTGTTATAACCACGCGGCCCCCGTCCACCTCCCTAACCCTCTACCCCCTTTCTTTCCTCCCTCTTTCCGCCGCCGGCCGCCCCGCCGTAGTTCCTCTCCCTCCCGTCCCCCTCCCTTACCACCCTCCTCACTAACTCTCCCTCTCCTCCCTCCCATCCCTTCCGCCGCTGGTCCGTCGATCGCTCGGATCTCCGCCGCTATGCCCTCCCTGACGCCGCAGCTAGCCATGCACGTCGCCGCATCGTCGATGGCCCATGTACGTCGTGCGTGACCGCGGTGCCACGCTGTGTCCTCATCGGCTCGTGCGTACCGCTGCGTCCTCGTCCCCGTCCGCCTGGCTCTGTGCCGTCGTACGCGGTCGTAGTCCCGACAGTGCTGCCATGGTGGTGTTTCTGGTGCCGTTCTGCCTCTGCCTTGCTACCGGATCTCCAGCGCTGCCGTGCGTGGTCATAGACCTGGTAGTGCTGCCAAGTTCTTCGGCCACGGCAGTGGCCACGACGGTGAGCTCCTTTTCCTTTGTATGAATCTTGTAGTATTGTCGCTATGTGTCGGGGTTATTTCCGGCAGATCCCTCGATAGGGTATGTCGGCTAGATGATTAGACCAGAGGGAAAACAGGAGACGGTTAACTAGGTCAGGCCCTCGGGATTGAGGTAAAACCCTACTTCCTGCTCGTGTTGTATTGATTGATGTATCGGGGTGTACAATGGTGATCGAGGGATTGAGAATAATATCTAGGTTCTCTCCTCTATCGACTAGTCCGGCCCCGGCTTATATAGGATACCGGGGCCTAGGGTTTATAGGATCCTAGTCGGTTAGTATCAGTGGAGGAGTCCTCCCGGACGCCGTCTTCCTTGTTGTGTACTCCAAGTCTTCTGGGTCCTTATCTTTATTAGGCCCTTTGTAATAGCCCTAAATAATGGTACTGTAATTTTCTAAATTAATCTTGCCATGTCATCATATTTATTTTCATTTAAATTGAAATGAGGAATTAATTAAACCCTCAAATTCAGTTAAAGGAGTAAGCCCTAGAAATAATTTCCAAAGTATCCAAAAATGTTATCTGCAACTCTAAGACTTGGCTATGACCCCTTTTATGCAATGCGGGTTATTCTTAAATTTTTGAGGAATAAAATGGGAATTCAATTTAGCAATTTGAATTAAATCCTAACCCTCACATGTTTGGCCAAATAATTCAAACAAATAGAAAAACAATTCAAAAATTTATGGAAATTGTAGTGAGGCTCTGTATTAGTGCTGTTAAACTACACAAAAAGTTTCACAACATTTGGACATCATTTGGCACCTCAATTTAATGCAAAACATGAGCTAAACTAAATTCCAGAAAAAGAAAAAGGAAAAGCTAACTGTGTACTCTAGCCCAATGGCAACAGTAGCAAGCCCAGCCCAGCCGATGCTACAATCATCTCCTTCGTCTAGCTGTCGACGCGGCCGTGCCCGCGCGCGTTCTCACCGGCTGGATTGCCGACGCGTGCCGCCACAGGAGCTCGAGGAGGGGTAGATAAGGTCGCCCTTGACCACCTAGACAAACCCTAGCCCCCATTTCCCCTCTCGCCTGCTCGCTCTTGTCGATCTGGTCGACGACCGAACAGCCGTTGCCATGGACTTCATCGTTGCCGTGGCCATCGAGCTCCCCGCGACGTGAGACTGTGTCCAGGAGCTGTCGTCGCCTCGTATGCTTCGACCCCGTGCATGGATTCGAGCTAGGACGCCACCGAGCCATCGCGTGCGTCGATCTCCTCTGACTGCAACCGTCGCCGCCGCCGCTCGATCAGCTGCACCCCGTCCACCCCGTCGCAACCGAGCTACCCGTGAGCTCCCAGCCATTTCCCCTCTGGATCCGGGCTCGATCTTGAGCCATAGCTCTGCAGTGTCGTGGCCGTGCTCTCCGTGGTCATCGTGGTGAGCGCACGAGCTCGTATCTCGTCTGTGCCCTCGTGTTCGTCCACCCCCACACCACTAACCGCTCTAGATGGATGTGTCGTACTCAGCTCGTTCGGTAGATAGTCTCCGCCATTGAAATGGTCACCGAAGCGACGTGTACGTGTAACGGCGCCACGCTCTGTTGCTCGCCGGCGACGCTGCCGTCGACTGGGTCGCTGACCAGTGAACCCAGCCGGCCATTTAATTAATTAGGGCTAACCCCATTTAGGTTATGTTGGAAATATGCCCTAGAGGCAACAATAAATATTATTATTTATTTCCACATTTATAATTAATGTTTATTTTCTGTGTTATAATTGCAATGGTTCTCGAGTCTGCATATAAATGAGATTAGGAGAAAAACCCAGTTGCATGTGTGGAATAATAAACACCAAGTCGTTCATAGTCTCGCCTCTAAGACTAGCTCATGTGTTGCATGATGATCCTCTTTTTCTGGTCATGTGCATAGTTAAAGTAACAAAGATGCCGACAACAATGGGATCACGTTGTTGGAAGAACAATGGTATTGAACAGACCCAACCGATTGATATACTACGAGAACATATCGTCATGAGTTATTAGTATTATCACACAGATGTTAACGTATGCCTAATTCCTTAGACCATGAGAGTATCGAGTACCTTCATACCGAACGGCGTACTCTGGGGTTTGTCAAACGTTACCCGTAACAGGGTGATCATAACAGCAACTTTCGGGTGCATTGGAAATGTATGACAAGGGATTTGATAGCTCAAGACTGGGATTTTCTCCTCCGATGATGGAGAGATATTCTAAGGGCCTTCATGGTATTACGGTATCCATTATTGTCTGTCCAGAAACAACGTGATATGATCACGACGATGCCGGAATACAGAAACGAGAAAAGAGAACAAAACCGGTAACGAGGATAACTTGGTATAGCACACAGGAACAACAAGTTCACTCGATAGCAATTCATGTGAGTGTAGGGGTCAATATGGATGTCCACGGTTCCGCTATCGATCATTAACCGAAAGGAGTTCCAGGTCATGTCTGCACTTTACCGAATCTACGGGGTCACACGCTTAAGGGTCATCGATCTATTCAGTATTAGATCTGTAGGAGCTTACGAGAATTGCATCGGAATAGTTTTGGAAGAAAAGAAAATATTTCGAAGAGAGAACAGAGAAGATTTTTGAGAAAACCGGGAAAACCCGGAGAACCGGAAAAATTCCGGGTTACCCTAGAAACCCTTCGGAGAAGTGTGGAAGGTTCTGAAATTTTTCAGAACCTCTCGAAATAATCTAGAGCGCGTCACAGGGCTGCCACTTGGCATGGCCCAAGTGGGGCAACCCAAGTTGGGCCGCATGGCCCATATAGTGGGGCAACCCCTTGGCTTGAGGGGCAAACCACCTATGTGGCGGCTAGGGTAGGAGAAGGGGACGCACCCCTTGGGGGCAGCCGGCCCTAGATGGGGTGCACCACTTGGGGCTGCCACCTCCCTTCCCAAGGCGGCCACCCCTTGGCATGTTATAAATTGAGGGGAAGGGGGCAGCTTCCAGATCACTAGTTTTCTGCCCGTGGCTGCGCCCCTCCCTCTCTCCCTCTCTCCCGCAACTCCACCCCATGCCGCAAGGCTTCTCCTACAATCTAGTACTCTGGCGTTGTTTTGTTATGTACGGCGAAGCTCTGTCGGATCGTTGGTTTTGTATGCGTGGATACCTACAGAGAGATCGTACTTTTGGTCTTTATTCGAGGGAGAAAATTCTCATGGCTGGGAGGTTGTAAATCTTAGCTGCGGGAATCTGCAACAACAATCTTCACCAACACATTTTCTGCCGCACTCTTGTTGGTAAAGATCCAATCCAATCTCATCTGCATCTTCATAGTGATCTCAGGAGTTTGATTCGTAGGACGATTTTTTGTTTTCTACTACATTTCCCAACAGTGGCATCATGAGTGATCTATGAGTAGATGCAGGTTGCGATCTAGAGCACATGAGATGTGCGGGTATTGCACAATGGTTTTTGTGCGGGTAGTAGATGTGATCTATTACTTGATGTTCTTATTGCTTCCCTTGAATTTGTGATTTTTCTGATCTTAGCGGCAGATTTTGTTACAAAGTTCTGGCTATCTGCGGTCCTTCTATGCTGCTCATAGTATGTTGGTCGGCAGACCAAAGAAGTGCTTTAGTTCTTTCGATCTCATCTTAGTTAAGAAAGCTGGAATTTTGCAAACTAGAGGGCTTGTAGAAGTGATTGACATGGGGGGTCACACGTTTAACGAAGTTTAGTATGGGGCTCGAGATTTTTCATTAAGTCTTGTGTTTCGTACACCTCGCATGTTAAACTAGCAACTTGAATAATCATACTTAATGATGGACGTAGGTAGCAACGGTTTACTTCGAAATCCTAGCAGCCATGATAAAATTTGCATAAACCGATTAGACGCGTTTAACTTGGTTTTGCAGGAATTGCATGTGATGTATTATAGTCTTCGTCATATTAATGAGATTTGTATAACATGCTATATGTTGTAATTTAATTGCATGACATGTGAGTGATGGTATGGCAAGATGGCTGGAGCCATATGATTGTCACTTTAATGACCTGCGTGTCAAATTACATGTAACTCATTTTTTAGCTATAGAGATATCAATAATTTTTAGTGCTAGTGCATGGTGGTGACAAGTTTTGTGGTGGAGGACCCCAACACAAAAGCCGTACGCGAAGAAGGAGTTCTCCGGCGAAGAAAGTTTGAAGAAACGGGCTAAGGCGGAAGAGTTCTGCCACGACAAGAAAAACAGGCTGGCATGACAGAGTTTCCGAAACTGCTGCCACGACAACGTTTTCTACTGAAAACTGCTGCCACGGCAGACTTTTTGAAAAAACTGCGCGAAGACGACGCAAACTTCTTCAACGGAAGCGGCTATTCCATATCACACTTTTATGAATTGCCTGTGATGTTAATCCCTTTTCATGCATCCTGTTTGATGCACGGTAGTCTTGTTCTAGAGGGTGATCTCTCACATAGAAATATCAAGTAGTTAGTGTTCTCCCAAGTGTAGCAATGTGTAGAATACATGTCATTTCAAGGAGCGCCATGTCACATGGGTACGACAGATTTGTTGCATATGAGGCGGTGCGGTCGGACCACACATCAAGATCACTTGGTTGTCTTGACGATTAGGAAAGATCGTCTTGAGCTGGGAACACACACCCATCGAAAGATGAACATGAGTCACATGAGATGTGATTTACAAGTTGGCCTACTAGTCAAAATTTTCGTCATTAGTCATGTCACATCAATGGCGAACAATTGAGACACGGGTCTTGAATCACTTAAAATCAATTATGAGAGATATTGGTTTGAGTGGGAGCGCACTTTAAAATTAAAGTTGTTTAATTACTAAATCCAATTAATTATAAACAATGTCGAAGTGAACTTGTATTTCTGATTGTAGATCAAATGGCCTGCAACACACTGTTTAACTTGGCCTCTATGCTAGGGAAAGAAAAGTTAGCTACAGATGGAAGCAACTACGCGGACTGGGTCTGTACCCTAAGGTAGTCCTTAGGAGTGCTAAGAAGGAGTATATCCTAGATGCTGCTCTTTCAGAAGCACCGGCGGCTACTGCCCTGGAAGATGAAAGAAATGTCTATGCGATCAAGCTAGATGACTGCACCCGAGTTCAATGCCTTATGCTAACTTGCATGGATCCAGAGCTACAAAAACATTTTGAAAGGTTCAGTGCCTTCGAGATAATCAAAGCGCTAAATGATGTTTATAAGAAACAAGCAAGAGCCGAATGTTATGAGATAACAAAGGCCTTGGTGGGAATCAAGTTGGCGGAGGGCAGCTCAGTAAGTGAACACGTTGTCAAGATGGCCGGTTACCCTGATAGGTTGTCAGCCTTGGGCTTTCCAATCCCTGAAGTGCTTGGAATCGATCTTGTTCTTGTTTCACTTCCCTAGTCTTACGACGGTTTTATCATGAATTATAACATGAATGGGATGGACAAGAGTGCAAATGAGTTGTTCTCTATTCTAAAAACTGTGGAGGCTGGAATGCAAAAAAATCCCAAGCATGTGATGCTGGTGAACAAGGCCACTAGTTTCAAGAAGAAAGGCAAGTCCAAGAAGGGCAAGGGTGCCGGTGTGACCGACTCCCAGGAAAAGCCCAAGGGCGAAGCCACTAAGGAGACTGAGTGTTTCTTCTGTAAGGGCAAAGGTCACTGGAAGAGAAACTGCAAGAAGTATTTGGCACTAAAGAAGAAGTCTAGATCGTCCAGCAAAGGTATAAGTATTATACATGTTATTGACATATTTCTAGCTGGTCCTAACTATAAGTCATGGGTATTTGATACCGGATTGGTTGCTCACATTTGTAACATGATGCAGGGGCTGCAGAAGGTGCAAAAACTAGCAAGGAATGAGGTGTTGATGCACTTTGGGAATGGTGTCCAGATCTCCACTCAAGCCATTGGTGTCATGCCCTTGCGTCTACCTTCAGGATTTATCTTAGAACTAAATAATTGTTATTTTGTTCCGACATTGTGTAGAAACATTATTTCAGGATCGTGTTTGCTATGCGATGGATATTCTTATAATTCAGAGAACAATGGTTATTCCATTTATTTTCAGAATATGTTTTATGGATTTGCACCAGTTGTGAATTGGTTATTCATTTTAAATATTGAATGTGGAAATGATGTCTTTAACGTAGAAGCTAAATGCCTTAAGAATGCTGATACAAATACCACTTTCATGCAGCACTACCATCTTGGCCATATCGGAAAGAAGCACATGCAGAAGCTTCATAATGATGGAGTTTTACCGTCTTTCGATTTTGAATCATTTGACACATGTGAGGCTTGTCTGATGGGCAAAATGACCAAGACGTTATTCATGGGTCATCCTAAATGGGCGAGGGAATTGTTGGAGATAATACATAGTGATGTATGCAGTCCAATCAGCACACCAGCTTGCAGTAGATACCTTTACTTCGTAACTTTTACTGATGACTTGAGTAGGTATGGTTATATCTACTTGATGATGCATAAGTCTGAAACCTTCAAAAAGTTAAAGGAATTTCAGAACAAAGTAGAGAATCATTGTGGCAGAAAGATTAAGTTTTTGCAAGTAGATCGCGGAGGAGAATATCTTAGTCACGAGTTTAGCAAACATCTTAGTGAGCGTGGAATAGTTTCACAACTTACGCCACCCAGAACTCCGCAGAGGAATGGAGTGTTCGAGAGACGTAACCGACCCTGTTAGACATGGTGAGGTCTATGTTGTCCTTTATTGGACTGCCTTTATCTTTTTGGGGTTACGTGCTAGAAATTGTAGTGTATACACTAAATAGAGTGCCGTGAAAGTCTGTTGAGATGATGCCATATGAGATATGGCATGGGAAGAAACCCAACTTATTGTTTCCTAAAATTTGGGGTTCTGAAGCTTATGTAAAATGTTTAGAGCCAAACAAACTCAACCCCAAATCAGACAAGTGTTACTTTGTAGGTTATCCCAAGGAAACAGTTGCATATTCCTTCTACCACCGCTCCGAGGGCAAAGTGTTTGTCGCAAATAATGGAGTCTTTCTCAAGAAAGAATTGTTGGGTAACACAGCAGAAAACAAAAAAAATCCGTTCTAGCCTAGGACCCCTATGAAGATGCATACAAGGTTTTGATCTGATCGTTACCAACTCGTAGCGCAGTGGAAGTAGAGTTGGTGAAGATCGTCAGTGCCGATCCCCGCAACTAGGAATTTACAACCTCCCAACCGCGAGGATTTTCTCCCTCGGACAGCTCCTCGGACGGTCCCTCGGATAGCCCTTAAGGAGGCCCTAGAAAAATTTCTCGGACGGTCCTTCGGACAGCCCTTCAGGAGGCCCCTCGGATAGTCCCTCGGACAGAAGATCAAACGTATGATTTCTCTTCTTGGTTGCACACATAGGGTGTCACCTATCCAGTAGGGCTTCGCCGCCTAGAGCTAATCCCTACCGAAAACTCGACAACCTAGCGGCTAAACGAAACTATTTCGTGTGAGGGAGAGAGAAATGACAGATCATGCATGCCTTGTGTTGAGAGAGTTGGAGAGTTCCTCTCCACCTCTATTTATAGTGGAGGAGGGGGTGGTGGTGGCTGAAAATTTCAGCCCAAAAAGCGGGTGGAACCCAAACAAAAGCAACCCACCAAAGGTGGAGAAAAGCCCCACATGGGGGCTTTCGTCATGGGTGCCCCACCTCCCACAAAACACCCCCCCCCCACACAAAAGGGGGATGTTCCCTCCAGAAAAAGCCATCAAAAGGGGCTGCCCCCCCCCCCAAAGGGGGCGCCCTAACAAAACAGCCCATGATTCGTGGGATCTTGTCCTCTCATGCTGGGACAAGATGTTTTCCGCGACCGTTTCTTCAGAAAAAATTCCGGAAGGTCCCAGAACATTTTTGGCACCCTCTAAAATTATTCTGGGCACGTTCTGAAACATTTCCGACATGATGGTTTTATTCCCAAACATTTTTGTTTTCTCCGAAACAATTTTGGTAGCTCCGAAACACTTCCGGTTTTCTCTCTGGAACTTTTCCGTCGTCTCCAAAACTTTTCCGGTGAGTTTCTCTCAGACTCCCTATCTAGTATTCAATAGATAGATGACCCTTAAGTGTGTGACCCCATAGGTTCGGTGAAGTATAGACATGACCGGAACTCTTTCCGATCAATGATCAATAGCGGAACCATGGACATCCATATTGACCCCTATACCCACGCGAATAATTATTCGAGTGAACCTGTAGTTGCCGTGTGCTATCCCTGTTGCTTCGCGATATGTTACAAATGCCCGAGGTGAGATTTATTGGGATCCCCATGGATCAACAACTTTGTCCACTATGCTAGTTTCCTCGTTACCAGTTTTGTTCTCTTTTCTCGTTCTCGTGTTCCGGCATTCCTGTGGTCAAATCACGTTGTGTCTGGCCAGACGATGATGGATACCGTGACACCGAGAGGGCCCAAAGAATATCTCTCCATCGTCGGAGGAGCAAATCCCAAGCTTGAGCTATCAAGTTCCTTGTCATACTTTCCATGAACCCGTAAGCCGCCGTAATTGCCACCCTGTTACGGATGACATTTAACAAACCCCAAAGTTCTTGAAGCAAGCATGAAGGAACTTGATACTCTCATGGTCTAAGGAATTATGCAAACATTAACTTTCTCTGTGTTATATACTATCAACTTATGGCGAATGTATCTCATAGCATAACATCAATTGGGTCGATTCAACACAAGTGTTCTTCTAACATTGTGTCCTCAAAATTGCCTGCATACTCATGCTCATGATCAGGAAAACAGAATCATCATGCAATACTTGAGCTAGTCTTAGAGGCTAGACTAGGAATACATATTACCTTTTATTATTCCACACGTGCATATGAGTTTTCCTCCGAGCCTCGTGGTTATTGCAGACTCGAGAACCATAGCAGTTATAGCATGGAATATAAACATAATTACGAACATGGAAATATCTAATAACATTCATTACTTCCTCTAGGGCATATTTCCTACAAGAATTTCTAGCCAAAGAGGTGAGTGGGAGGACAGTGCAACTTGATGAGATTGATGAATCTTCGGCGACAGTTGATGGGGCTGAGGTGCCAGAAGTAATTCCGCAAGTTATCCCTACAACCGAATCGGGAGTTACCACACCTGATGCAGGAACTTCATTCAAGACTGTAGCTGAACCGTGAAGTACAGGAAGAGTTCGACAGCCACCTGAGTGGTTTGAGAACAAAATATTCATCCTCGGGTATGATGAACCAGCACACTACAAGGAAGCAATGGCGGGCCCTAGCTCCAATGAATGGCTTAAAGCCATGACATCAGAAATGGAATTCATGTACAAAAACCAAGTTTGGAACTTGGTAGAGCCTCCAGAGGGTGTGAAACCAATTGAATGTAAATGGTTTTTCAAAATAAAGACAGACGCAGATGGTAACACTACTAGGGAAAACCCTAGCTGCAGCGCGGATGGTAACTTCGTGTCTGCTTTAGAGGGGTGCCCGCGCTACTGCTAGGCCTTTAACCCGCGCTGCAGCTAGGGTTTTCCCTAGTAGTGTTACCATCCGCGTCTGTCTTTCTTTTGAAAAACCTTTTACATTCAATTGGTTTCACACACTACTGCTAGGGCGCTACAATTAACTTTTAGCAGTAGCGGGGCTCTGACCCCGCGCTACTGCTACTCTTACCTAGCAGTAGCACTGGTCCAACCAGCGTTATTGCTAACTGTAGCGCATCTATTGGACACGCGCTACTGCTAAGGCCGCGCTACTGCTATATACAGGCCCCTCGCTACTACTAATATTTTCTGTATTTTTTTCTTCTGCGTATTTACGCTATATTTGTATAGGTTTTATACAGTAGTCTCATCATATCGTACACATACAATAGTCTCATCATATCATACACATACAATAGTCTCGTCATATCATCATCATCATCATCATGATCCAACACAAATGATGTCTCATCATCATCTTGAAATAGCGATACAAGTTATGACATGTCTCGAATACATGCAACTACTTGGTCATCACATACACATGTTTCATCTTCTATCTAAACTATGATATACAAGAGAAGAGCGATCACTATGAGCAAGAGCGGGATTATGTAGTAGTTCTTGAGGCGCCGGTTCTAATTCCTCTCTCGCGCTAGCATGAACCTCAAGTAACTATCTTCCGCTTCGCGTCTGCTTTCAAACCCTCTTTGGCTGCGGCTCGGGAACCGGTACACTTGGGCCTGACACTCTGGCCACTCGTGGTACACTCCTGGAACCCTCCCTATGGACACGGCATAGCCCTTCTTTGCCATCGATGATCTATATCCCTGCATCGCCACTTGATGAATTCATCGATAATATGCAACATAATATACTTGAGCAACATGAAGAGAAAGAGTTAACCAATACAAGCAACATATATAGTAAACATAAATAACGAAGTTCATTGTACCCAAACTAATTAACTAGAGCGATCTACGGTAGTTGAGGAGGACGGTTTACATCACAAAGTTTCATCGTATAGAAATTCAAAGTTTCGTCCTAGAGAAAGTAGTAACTAAACGGACACATTGTCATCGTCAATATCTTCGCCATGTCGTTCCATCCGTCCAAATCCGGGAGGATGCACCCTAGCTTCATGAAAGGCTTCATGTCCAGACGTTGTAGGGCTATGCGTGTTCGGACGTCATCCCGCGACACTGGGCCTTTGTAGAACATCCCTGTTTCTTCGACAACCTCCTTCATGATGACCGTCGCAAGTTCACGCTGGATGTGATAGAACTCAGTTCGGAGTCGATGATCCGGTATGGTTCCTAAGTCTTTGGCCCATTTGCGGATATCAGCATCGCCGGTAGTAGATGACATGCGAAGATTTTGCCGATCCCTTCTGTACTCCAGCATGTGATGGATGACGTAGAATCCATCAATGAGACTACCTATCGATTGAGGCACGCACCAGAAGTCGGTCTTATGGCCGAAACACGGTGCACCGTTCCTTTTCTTTTTGACCCTGATTTCGCCACCCCGATGGGCGAAGCTTATGATAGCACTATCGAGAACACTCTTTATGTGTGTGTAATCCTTTTTTAGTATGTTCTTCGACGAGTCCAAATACAGAGCGTGGGAGAATCGCGGGTATAGAATGATGAGGACGGCGTGCCCCTCGCTGCGCAAAATATGTACACCTCAAATTAGCCTCCATGCGTGCAATGGAATGATTGAAATTTATGAAAGGATGTATGCGTTATAGTGACTATCCGCGGATGACTTACATGGGATGATAAGGCAGGAGAATCGTTTCCTTGTCCTTATTGGCGACCATGAAGTCGGCGATGTAGTTACGCGTATATTCACGGTTCTCTAGGTAGACTACCAAGAAGCCCTCGTGCATGTAGTACAGGTCCGCGACCGAGATATAAGAGATTCGCTCCTGATGATGTAGTTCATATGTAGTGCATAAAAGCGGACGAAGGTAAAATCCAGCCGCCTCATGTGAAACATCCTGAAGATATAATCAAATCGCAGGAAGAAGATGTCCGTGTGGCAGGTATCGATGTACAACCTGCCAGCTGGCACATGAACCGCGTACAGTGGGTGTCCTGGAGCCTTCGAGGTGCGAAGGCTTTTCTCTCTCGACAGCACATCATCATGCAGTCTCCTTAGATCCCCTGATATGCCCTCTAGCGCTTTTGCCAGTAGGATCGGCTCACCTGCGATATGGAGTACCGTCGGAGCTATGATCGGTATCCTGTCTGCAACCCGGGTCTGCGGAGGCGGCTGGCTGCTAAAGGCAGCTTTGGCACCAGTAGGGCCTTTCCTCGGCGGTCTCTTCCTCTGCTTCTTCTTGGCTACAGGTACTAAGGCTGACAGACCCTCCCTAACCACCGCCCCCAGTGTTGTCGGGCTCAGCATTGCATGACCCTCGCCTTGTTGATGCTTGGCTGAGGCGGCATCTGAAGGCATGTCCTACGAGGATTGCATGAAGAGAGACTTCTTACAATCAACCCTAGGACGTTCCTACTCCAGCACATCAGGCATCTCCTCATCTCCACGCTCATAGCCTGAGTCATATTGCTGAGCCATAATTCCTCCATTGTCATAGCCTGTATTGAGCCATCGAAGAGGATCATCCTCATCCATGGCATCATCCATTGCTTCTTCGACGGGGGCGACGTCATCAGCCACTATTGGACCCCTTCCTCGCGTCGTCCGCTATCACCCGGCATGACAGCCTGTGGTAATTGCGTAGGTTGGGTGGTGTTCATACCTTGGTGAGGTGTTGTCGTTGTTGTCCTCCCGGCTGCCTCCACACGAAGAAGACTCTTTGGCCACAGCAGCATCCAACTCTTGCAATCGCCAAGCCGCATCGGGGTCTCGTTGTCCTCTCCCTTGAGTCGTATCGGAGGAGCCAAACCCTCGTGGCCCGCTTTGGCACTCACCAAGGAAACCTTAAAGACGTCAACGGGCATCTCCCAATTGTGGAACAAGCGTTCCTTGGGCTTCACTATCGTTGCCTTTCCCACGTCCACCTTCTGGCCGTTGATGGTGTACAGTACGGTGCACGGGGTTTCGTTGGCCTGCGAAGACATGTCTACGATGTTATCCAAAAGGCAACGAAAACGAAACATTATAGATATGTTGAAGAGGGTGCGACGCGTAATTACCGTGAGGGCGTCGAGCTCAGCCAAAGTCGAAGCCCCGCTGAGCACGCCAGAGATGGAGGACGGGCTGCTATGAGCGGGTGTGGGTGCGGGAGTGGGTGCGGGTGTGGGAGCAGGTGCGGTTTCGGGAGCAGGTGCTGCTGCGATGTTCACCGGGTGCTGGGAATGGGAAAGTCGTCTGCCCTTTTGTCTGGATTTTGCTTAGTTCAGTCGACAACAGCTGGAATCAAGGTACTAACCGTAGCTGCGAAATCACTTCTGCAGGCAGTTATCACTGCCTGGACTGCCTCGCGGACCAACTCAGCTTTGGTCGCTTCTTTTGTCTCAGATGTTTTCTTATCGACCGCAAGCGCCACCTTCTCATCGATGTTGACTTGACTGAACTTCCTTCTCTGCCACTTGGCCTCCAGGTCCTTGTGGTAGTAGTACGTCCACATGGTGCCGTCTCCGGCGCCATAGACACGTCCATACTGCGGCCGCTGGTGCACCGAGAGTCCCTTCAGTATGTTCATGGCCCGGTTGAAAGGGGTGTCCCACTTGGGCCTCGCCGACGACTGAGACGACGAGTCGCTTTCGGCTGCAAGCTTGTGTTGCTCTCTCTGCAAAAGGAACGTGAACCATTTACAAATGTGACTAGAAAGTGTAGTCGATTTGATCAGAAGCTAATATAAGGTGGTAAAATAATAATTACCAGTAGTCTCATGAAATCCCTCATGGGCGTGTCCGTGTAAAAAATATTTTTTTTCGCGTCCCACTTGTACCGGGCCCTGATGAAGTAATGCTCCTGCTGAACGGTGAACTCCGCCAAGGGGTCTGGGAGCCCTTGACGTTCACGTTCTGCGTCCTCCTTAGTCCATATGGGCCTCTTGCCCCTGTAACCATGGCTTCCGAGGCGGTGGTTCCCCGTGTTCCTTTCTTGAAGCCCCTTCATTTTCTCCGACTTAAGCTTGGTTTCTTCGGCAGTGCAAGTCTGCTTGAATTTTTCGTACTCTGGTTCTGTAAGTGTCGGATTGTCCGCAAGAATCTGGGAGTAGGGTTCTTTCTTTTCAATCGCTCGTTTCACCCTGACATTCCAGGCGGCCAATGCGTTGCTGAACTTGCCCATGGCTTTGTTGTTTATCTTGTCCATGGCATCATCTACCCATGGAACTTTGGTGTCATCCCGGCCGGGGAACTGGAATCTCTGGTGCAACCTCGTTAGGAGGAGGTGCTCCATATTTGGTTTCTTCCTCAAGTCTGAGTCGTTGATGCTGGCGGTTTCCCATAGGATGCATCCTATTTGGTTGCCGAAGCACTTGCACGCTTCCTCCAGTGCTATTGGCTCGAATTCGCCGGGGTGCATCTCCGTGACCACCAGTCTTCCGGTGCTGAGCTGGTTTGGGCGTTATGCCCTCTTCTTCTTCGTTTGTTTAGCGGCTTCGCCGGTACCATCTTCCGTGGTCTAGTTACCACCATCCGTGCGGTCTCGGCACCAGTGTCGGTTGCATCGGTGCCGGTGTTGGTGTCGGGGTCGGCGGCACTACCACCCTCCGTTATGAGAAGGGGGGCCTGCAACCCTTCTCTTTGCTGACTAGACAGAAAGTCTAAGTAAGCATGTGCATTCTCATAGACGGCGTCGGCGTGATCAGAACCCCGGGCTTCGTCATTGTGTGCCATGTTTCGTACGGTTCAATATGCTCGTTTAATTCTAGACCTAGTAAAACGAATAATGATATAAAAAATGGCCTATGTTCCGGCAAATCCCGGGCACTCGATATGTCCTACTTTCTAGCACAAGTCATGCCGAAATTCACCTAAAATTTCGGCATGACCTTTTTTAAAAAGTAGACATATGGAGCACCTGAAATTTGCCAGAACGGAAATGAATCAACATTTCGCCAAAACATAGGCCACTCGGATCATTCTCCCTGCAAACAAGAAAAGGCCAAACATAGGCCACTTGGGCACAATCGAACCACACAACACAAGTCCAATTGATCAGGACTACATCATATACATATACATATACATATACATATACATATACATATACATGAGTCCAAGTGAGTCGACTCTGATCACTCTTATGATCCCCAAGCTTGCATTTAGGGAAAAAAAACTTTACTCACTAGATGGTTGTCGAGGATGCGGGTGCCGTCGGTGATCTTGTGGGCGTCGTCGAGCTGCTAGTCGGTGATCTACCCTGCATCACATGAGCATTCACACATGAGCATATATATCTTCTAACCCTAACAATAAGTGCTCATGTCGTACTAACAACAAGTGCTGATCAGATTTTTCTTTAGTCTATTTTTTCTATAAGAAATGCATGGATCACATTCTGTCAAATTCAAGAACATCTACTCCACATTAACAATTAACACTTTGAAATCTGCCTAGGGTACATATAGATCAAAATCTAGCCTAGGGTTCAGATATACATATACATACATCATAATCTAGGGTTCATATATACATATACATACATCATAATCTAGGGTTTATAATTCAGCCTAGATTTCTGCCTAGGGTTCTTATATACATACATACATACATCATAATCTAGGGTTCATAATTCTGCCTAGATTTCTACACAGGGTTCATATATACATACATACATACATCATAATCTAGGGTTCATAATTCTGCCTCCTAGGGTTCATATGAGAGAGAGCAGAGAGCAGAGAGAGAGAGAGGAGGACAGGGGAGAGGAGGGAAGAGGGGAGGGGAGAAGGCTTACGGGGCGATGGCGGTGAGGCCGAGGGCGGGCTCGGGCGACGGCGATGAGGTCGAGGACGGGCAGGAGCTCGGGCGGCGGCGGTGAGGTCGATGGCGGGCAGGGGCTCGGTCGACGGCGAGGAGAAGCTCGGGCGACGGCAAGGAGATAAAGAGGGGGAATGGGGAATTGGGGGATAAAGGAGGGAGGCCCGCGCGGGGGTTAAGTCAAATTAGCAGTAGCACGGGATTCAGCCTTCGCACTATAGATAAGTTATCTATAGCGCGGGGGCTGGACCCCGCACTACTGCTAACTGTTCCATTTTAATTTTCCTTTCCTTTTCTTTTTCTTTCCATTTGTCTTTTGTATTCCTTTTCCTTTTCATTTTCTTTCTCCTTTTTGTTTTTGTTTTTCTCGCCCGAAATACGACCGAGCTGGCCTCGCAGTCGACGGGAACGTCTCCTCCCACACTGAGCGATATATTAGTGCATAATATATATATTACATCATTTGACTGATAACGGTTAAGTGCATACACAAAATAGATACATATATATAAATGATGGTTTCTCAGCGTCGACGACGTTTCAGAGTGAGCTTCTTTCCTTTCTTGTTCGCTGTCGAATAATTGAGCTCCTCGTTGTGACTTTTTCTTTTCCATGGAGTACGATCTTTCATAGGAAATGTAGTCTTGCTTCTTCTTTTGACGTATGCTTCATAGTCATCGTCAACTTCCCTCATCGGGTCGCCGTACTGGTCATAGTCTTCCTCGTTGGCGACTCCATCCATTCTGACGATGCTCCTTTTGCCACTCCTCATGTAACATCCCAAAATTCTAAATTTTGGAATGTTAAATTAATTAAGTAATTATGATTGTTTGTTTGATTGAAAGTGAGTGAAATTTGAAACTTTTAAAAGTTGAATGAGAGGGAATGAAATGACTTTCCCAAACTTTCACTTTGCATTTTGATCTCAATGAATTCAAATTCAATTCAAACACTAAACCCTAGAGTGAAGATGACATGACTTCTTCCATCATGAAAAGGGTTTTTGAAAAGATTTGAATTCCTTTTGAAAATATTTCAAATTCTGAATCTTTATGCAACTCAATGATTTTCTTGAGAGAAGATAAAATGACTTCTTCAAATTATAAGAAAGATGAGTTGGAAGTTTAAAAGAAACAATTTGAAAGTCACTTTGAGGTTATTTGAAACCCACTTTCAACTTGAAGTTATTTGAATATCCAAATTTCAAATTCTCTGGAAATATTTAAAATGAGAGAAGGAATATGACACTTAAAATATTCAGAGGCATTTGAAATATATTTGGTCAAGGAAAAACAGAAAAGATTTGAAAATGGTTTGAAACTCAAATTTAAACCCAATTAAGGGTTATTTAGTTTTTATTCAAATTATTTTCCTCCTAAAAATAAATATATGGAAATAAGGGTAAAATGATTCCCTTCAATGAAAAATTAGGAGAGAAAAAATTTGAAATCATTTTGGTAATTTAAAATAATTTTTATTGAATTTTAAATGCAACTGTAGCACTGTTTGCATTATTTGAATTTTTGTGGATTTATTTGACTTTGAAAAATAGTTCATGTTTTAGGTAATCTTTTTCTGAAAATTTGGATATATTATATGTCTATATAATATTTTGTATTTATTTTATTTTTCTCTTTTCTGATTCTGTTAAAAGAAAAAAAAAGGAAAATAGCGAGGAACAGTGCTCGCCTCTCTCTCTCACCTCACCCGAAGCCCATCTGCCCCAGCGGCCCAGCTAGTCCTCGCCGCGCCAATTTCTTTGCAAACGGCCGACCGCCCCCTTTCCGATTCTTTTCGCTCGTTGACAGGTGGACCCCACCCGACCGTCCGCGCGAATCGGGCGATCACCTTCCTCCCCGCGCCCCTCTTTCCTTCCCTCGCCGGACCGCGCCACCGCGCCTGTGATTCCTTGCCTTTCCAGTGCTCCCCCTGCCCCAAGGCTCCCCGCCTATAAAGCCCGAGGCTCCCTCGACGGAATCCCCCCCGAAACCCCTCTCTCTCACGCCCCAGCGCCACCGCGATTCCACGCCGTCGCCATCGTCTGCCGCCGCCCGCGTTTGCTCGCCGCCGACGACCTAGCCACCCCCAGCCCTAACCATCACCACCCCTCGACTCGCTGAGCTCGCCTGCATCGTCCAGTGCACTCGCCGGAGCTCGAGAGCCCCTGGAACACCGGCAACATCGACCACCGCCACCCACAACCTCGCCGGAGCCTGTTCGCGCCGCGGTATGCCTCCTCCCTCTCCCATCTGTTGGATCGCCTCTCTACGGTGTAGATTAGAAGTCCTTAAACGCCGAACCATTTTTCTTTTAAGTTCGGCCGTCTGCTCGTAGCTCTCGTTCGGTCACCTCTCTCGCCCAGTCACAGCATGCCACGTAGACCCCTGTCCGATCCGGTACGTTTTCTTTTTCTATTTTGAGTTTTCTTTTCTGTTTTTAGTTTCTATTTTAGATCTTTAATATCTTTTATGTTTTTAGGTATTTTTTGAGTGATTCTTTTTTGCATTAGATCAAAAATTTGTTGTAGTTTCTGTTAGTGCAATTAGAATTCAAATTTGAATTTGTTCAAATCCACTTCAAACACTAATTTGGCTATAACTTGAATTAGAAAATAGATTTTAATGTGATTCTTTTTGCTCCTAGTCACTAGTGGTACTGTTTTGCAGTAGGATTAATTTGAGTAATTTTAGAATAACTTAAATTAGGGTTTTTGCTAGAACAGTATTGTTTGCCCTATTAAATTGATTAGTTAATAACTTAGTGAATTTTAATTAGATTTAATTAATTCTTTTTGCAACTTTTAACATGCTGAAATATGTTTCTCTTAGACAATAGTAGATAATTTTTAGAATTTATTAAAATTGTTTTTGCTACTGTTTTTGTATTTTGTTTCTTAGCCATAACTAAATTAATAGAATTAGTCTTATTATGTTCAAAAGTAATTATTTTGCCACTTTAAAATATTAATTGTAGTTTCTATTGAATAACAATAATTGTTTTTTTGGTAATTATTTAATTTGTTTTAGTGTTGTTTGTGTGTGATAATTGTTTTGGTTGTAACTTGGTAATTATATTAGCTTTTAGTTTAATTTCTCTTGCTAGTAAATTATTTAGTAAGATAATTGCTGTTAAAATATTGATTTGTTATTTTTCTTTGCTGTTAATTATTTGTTTAGAACTTTTGGTGCTGTTGTGTTTTTTTGTTTGATGTTAAGTATTTTCCTAGTTTTCCTTTTTGTTTTCTTTGAAGTTTTTCTTTTGATCTTTATTTGGTTTTGTTTGACTTCATTATTGTTTTGTTTATTGCTTTCAATTGTGATTGTTACTTTGAGTGTTAGAATTGCTTGCTAGAAAAAATGCTTATGTGAATGCATGATTCTATTATATAGATTTTCATCGGAGAGTGACGAATAGTTCTATCAAGTAATTTTTGAGAGCGATATAATCTTCATCAACTATACTAGGCAAGTTCACTTTGACCATATTTTCATACCAATGTTTTTAAATTGCATTTAGTGTCACCTTTTCAACCTTTCCTCCAGTAGTTATATTGAATCTTGTAGTTGAGTAGAAGCATGAGGTAGGAACCCACACCCCTGATACTAAACCCCGGGAACGTTATTTATTTTAATGCTATGCTATAGTAGATGGGGTTTGGTATGAGTGCTCGTAGGTGGTATGAGAAGGAGGACTCTATGTCAATGACGACACCTTCAAGATGGCAACTTCAAGGCCTGCATCTACAAGACCTCAAGACTTCAAGACTCGAGACAAGAATTCAATTTACCTCTTGGTGGAGGATGGTTTGACGGGCACCCTGGGGAATCTAGTGGTTGACCCCGGGATTCATGGGGAAGCGCCATGACATCTTGCAGGAAGCTTCACCCAGGCTCAAAGAGATGGAAGAATACTTCATGCCCGGAAGCTTACCTGTGCAGCCACAAGTCAATATGGGCTCTGGCTTGGTTGACCTTAGTTGTGACTCTGGCTGGGACGGTGCTAGCAGATTTAGCAGAATGGTAGGATTGGATGGGCACCGGACGGTGGTCAGGGGAACTCTTCAAAAGATCATGTTTCGATCGTCCTATTCTCAAACACTCTGAAGTGCGAGGACTTAAATGGAGGGATCGAATCTTGTGGGTAAAGTGCACAACACTCTACAGAGTTAAAACCTAATCGATTAGCCATGTCCCCGGTTATGGACAATTTGAGCCTCTGGACTTGGATCTATCTATGAACTCTCAACACCGAATTGATAATTAATTGTGGGCTACTTATAATTATTTAGGATATGAGACATCGGTTGGCAAAACCATGTCATAGTAGATAACTCAATAGTGAAGTTTCCTTGATACTCCTTTGATGTAGGGAAAATAAAACCAGCTTTTATGCAAAAACTCAGACACAGAACCACAAAGCCATATTTCATATAGAATAGTCTTTATCATCTGCTTCTTATTGTGATCTTGCCAGTACATTCAATGTACTGACCTACATGGCTGCAACTTATCATGTTGCAGATATTTCTACGACGAGTAAGAGTTACGATATAGGGTTACGGTCTACACTCAACTTGCCGTTGGCGTTGATGGGACTCCACACCCTTATTGATTTGTTTCCGCTATGATAAGTAAGGTATATTGTGGATCTACGGTACTTATTTTACATGTGATGTTATGGTATTTCATCAAAGTACTGTGTGTGCCAGCATACTGATCCAGAGATGGCACAGGAAGCACAGAGACTTGACCGTATTGGGTCGGGTCGCTACACCTCACGGTTGGGATTTGCTCGGGTCGGTTATGAAGAAGCATTTTGTCACGTGCTTAGCGTGTACCCATGGCTCATTTTTGGCGATGACGTTTATGGTAGCGCTCTTGGTGTCAGGTATAGACATGGTAGTGAAAAACTGGTTTTCTCTTTCTACGGCCTTAGCCCATCTGACACAAAACATCATCGCATTGTGCAGTCCAGAGTAGTCAAGCTCATAGATCTCTTCGACCCTTCTGTAGAATCTTTCAGTTGCATCGTCGTCGCCGGTCATGCATTCTATCGTCACCCTTGAGTTCTGGTAATCACTGTTTATATCTTTGTCCTCCGTGTAGAACGTGTATCCATTGATATCGTATGCCTGATAGGTCGTGAGGTTGACCGCGGGGCCATGTGCTAAGGCATATATGAGCAATCCATCCGCACAGCCCTCTTCCGGGGGATTAGCTAGAACTCACTCTTTGAACCAACGCAAGAAAGTGGAGTTGTGCTCTCTAATAACTTCGGCGCCTGTCTTGCGCAGCCCCCAGTCACGGTAGTTCTTTTCGATGGTTTCTTTGTGCAGTGTCATGAAATCTTCTACCACATCTAGGTGCTGTAGCACTACTAAGTTAGCTCTGTCAAAGTCGTTGCGTCGACCCGAGTAGTCCACATGCAATTCCCTCCGGCCGTTGGTGTGACCTTCTCCTCCGAGCCTCCCAATGTGCTTGTTGACGAGCAAACCAACAATAGGGTTTTCGACGCCTAGATAATTCTCGCAGAAGGGGATGCACTCTTGGGTCAGATAGCCCTGGACGATGCTTCCATCCGGATGGGACATGTTATGAATGAATCGTTTGATGACCCCATTCATCCTCTCGAACGGCATCATGCTGTGCAGGAAAGTCGGCCCGAGGTCGATGACGTCGTCCACAATGTGGACACACAGATGCACCATGCCGTCAAGGAATGCAGGCGAGAAGTACATCTCAAGATCAATTATTATGACAACGATCTCTTCTTGTAGGCTACGGAGCTGCTTCACATTGATCGACTTTCGAGAGATAACGTCAAAAAAGTTGCAGAGACCAGTAAGTGTGTCACGGACGTGCTTGTCCATTATCCCTCTAAGGGCAACCTAGAGTATCTGCGTCATCATCACATGACAATCATGAGACTTCATCCCACTGAACCTTTTCTTCTTGGTGTCTAGAAATCTGCTTATCTGCCCACAGTAACCGGAACTAACTTTGATTCCGGTAAGGCACTTGAAGAATTGATCGATCTCCTTCGCACTTAAGGTGAAGCAAGAAGGGCGGCAATAATTATCTTCCTTCTTGTTGACTTTTTTGCCCCTGTCCCCCGCCTCCGTCTCCGTCTCCTCCGATGACTTTTTACGGGGCATGTAGAGATCTGCCCTGATATTCAAAGATTCCAAGTCTCTTCTTGCCTTCGGCCCATCCTTGGTCTTCTCCGACATGTTCATCAGTGTGCCAAGCAAGCTCTCAAGGACATTCTTCATGATATGCATTTGATCAAAGCAATGAGGTGTGTCGAGTTTGGGCCAGTACTCCAAGTCCCAGAAAACAGACCTCATTTTCATACCTTTAGCAGCGGCTTTGGCGCCTTTTTCATCTTTCCCGGTGCGGGGCACTCTTCCCAATTTTTCAACAGCTCATCGATTTCAGCGCCACTCCTCTTACGTGGAGGTCCTCGATGCTCAGCCTCACCATTGAATAGATCTCCACGGTTTCTCCACGGGTCATCCTTCTTTAGCCATCTTCAATGCCCCATGTACATGATTTTCATAGACCCGCCATCTTTCGGTAGCTGCTGAGACATTGTATCATCCATGCACATCGTGCATCCACAATATACGTGGCACACCTGGCCTGAGACATATCCGTAACCAAGATAGTCGTGCACCGTCGTCATCAGCGCGACTCTCATATCAAAATACTGTTCTGCGCTGGCGTCCCATGTCTTGACCAGTGATGTCCATAACGTGTGTAGCTCCTCTTTCAGTAGCCCAAGATACATATTTATATCATTTCCTGGTTGTTTTGGCCCTTGCATCGGCATGCTCATGTGTATGTACTTTGTCTTCATGCATTTCCATGGGGGAGGTTCTACATCCATACAAACATGGGCCATGTGCTATGGTTGGTGTTCTGGTTGCCAAACGGATTCATGCAATCAGTACTCGCACCAAGCATGATATTCCTTGGATCATCTGTGGATTATAGATATTTGGCGTTGAATGCTCTCCACTGGCTAACATCTGCGAGGTGTCTCAGCTTCGAATCATCTCCATCGTCGGGCTTCACCCCCTCCTCGTGCCAGCGCATGAGCTTTGCTTCCTTAGGATCTACGAAATATCGCTGTAGACGGGGAGTGATTGGAAAGTACCATACAACTTTCTGAGGAGCTTTATTTCCGGCCTTCTTGTATCGAGAAGCATTGCACACTGGACAGCTGGTTTTTTCGGCGTGCTCCTTCTGATAAATGATGTAATCGTTGATGCATGCACGGTATCTAATGTGCGGCAGATCAAGAGGGCACATGATTTTCTTGGCCTCTTAGACACTAGTAGGACACAGGTTCCCCGCGGGAAGAACTTTATTATGTAGATACTTCAAATGCTCATCGAGGCTTGCGTTGGTCCATTTGTTTTTGGCCTTCGTCTTTAGAAGTTTGAGCATGAAACTCAAGCGGGTCACCTCGGGATTGCAACCATCATACAATGGAGTCTTCGAGTCTACCTCCAGCTGCGCTAGCTTAGCCTCCTCTCTAGAAGTAGCTCTGTTGTTAGTCGTATTCTTGCGAAGCAGGTCTCGAACATGGGGGTCCTGCACGACTGAACTTAGTACCGACGAAGACTGCGGCTTATCTGCCTCTTCTCCGCCATGTCCAGTCTCTTCTCTTCCATGTCCAGCCTCTTCTCCGCCATGTCCGGCCTCTTCCCCGCCATGTTTGGCCTCTTCTCCGCCATGTCCGGCCTCTTCTCCACCATGTTCGGCCTCTTCTCCACCGCCATAGCCGGTGCCCTCTTCTTCGGGTCCATCCGTCATCTCTTTGTCTGGCCCCATGTCGTTATTGCCTGCCCCGTCGACGTCCTCATCATCATCTTCACTTATCCACTGAGTATAGCCATCCATGAAACCGTTCATGAGCAGGTGCACCTTCAAATGGCCACCCTTAAAGGGGTCGTGCCAGACTCCTTTGCATCTTCGACACGGAGATAAAACCACCTTCCGGTTATTTGCGTACATGTCAAACACCACGGATCACAAGTATCTATCCACCATCCTTCCACTAACCTTCATGATCGCCCGTGCGGTATAATAAGCAAAAGGATTATAAACGCATGCATGCATGCATCAAAGTCATACAAAAATTCGGCATGACCTTCCCTAAAAATAGGACATATCGAGTTTGCCCGAAATTCGCTAAAACGGAAATAAATCGACATTTTGGCAAAACATAAGCAACTCATGTCACGCACAATTCGGCAAATACACATAGGCGGCACCTCATGCCACACGCACAATTCCCTTCATATCGCCCAATTCGGTCATATCGCACACACACACACATATTTCCATTCTTGCAAAGCACAACTTTTTACTCACCTATCTCGAGAGAGATCGTGCATGGTGAAGAGGCCGGTGTCGCTACCTAGGGATCGAAAGTGAACAAAGATGGCTTACTTTATTAATGAGGGGAGGTAGATGGGTTACACTTCATTAAATGGGTAGATCTAGTAGGGGAGGAGATGGCTCTAACTAGTGGAGTGGGAGAGAGAGCTAGCTAGTGAGAAAAAGCTTGGAGTGGAGGGGGCAAGGGATATATGGAAGGAGGGAGAGAGAAAAGTGAGGAAGAGAGAAAGGGGGGCATTAATGGAGATGGTGGAGGGGGGCATTAATGGAGAAAGAAGAGAGGTAGGAGAAAGAAGAGAGAACATAGGCAATGATGGAGGAGAAGCAAAGTGAGGGAGAGGAGAGGTGAGTGAGAGGAGGGGAATGGGGAAAGGTGGCTGCTGCGTCTAGTAGCAGCGTGGGTCAGTAGCCAGTGCTACTGCTAAAAGCCGTAGCAGTAGCGTGTAGGAGATATAACCTAGAGGCAATAATAAATGTTATTATTATTTCCATGTTCGTAATTTGTTTATATTCCGTGCTAGAACTGCTATGGTTCTCGAGTCTACAATAACCACGAGGCTCGGAGAAAAACTCATATGCACGTGTGGAATAATAAACGGTAAAATGTATTCCTAGTCTGGCCTCTAAGATTAGCTCAAATATTGCATGATGATCACATTTTCCTGATCATGGGCATGTCTATGCCGGCAACTTTTGAGGGCACAGTGTTAGGAGAACACTTGTGTTGAATCGACCCGATTGATGTTATGCTATGAGATACATTCGTCACAAGTTAATGGTTAATAACACAGAGAAAGTTAATGTTTGCATAATTCCTTAGACCATGAGAGTATCGAGTTCCTTCGTACTTGCTTTGTGAACTTTGGGGTTTGTTAAACATCATCTGTAACAGGGTGGCTATTACGACGGCTTATGGGTTCACGGAAAAGTATGACAAGTAACTTGATAGCTCAAGATTGGGATTTTTTCCTCCGACGATGGAGAGATATTCTTGGGGCCCTCTCGGTGTTACGGTATCCACCATCATCTGGCCAGACACAATGTGATTTGATCACTGGGATGCCGGAACGCGGAAACGAGAAAAGAGAACAAAACCGGTAACGAGGTAACTGGCATAGTGGACAAGTTGTTGATCCACGGGGATGCCGATAAGTCTCACCTCGGGTGTTTGTAACATATCGGGAAGCAACAGGAATAGCACTCGGCAAACTACAGGTTCACTCGGATATTCATTCGTGTGGGTATAGGGATCAATATGGGTGTCCGCAGTTCTGCTATTTATCATTGATCGAAAAGTGTTCTGGTCATGTCTATACTTCACTGAACCTACAGGGTCACATGCTTAAGGGTCATCAATCTGCTGAATACTAGACAGGAAGTCTGAGAGAAAGTCACCGGAAAAGTTTCGGAGACAACGGAAGAGTTCTGGAGAGAACACCGGAATAGTTTTGGTAAAACAGAAAAGTTGTTTCGGAGTATACCATTAAGTCAAAATGGTTTCGGCACACGCCTAGAACTTTTTGGAGGGTTTTAGAATTGTTCTGGGAACTTCTGGAATTTTTTCGAAGAAAAAACCCAAAAATGTTCCGGAGCTGCCGGAACCGCTTTGGTTGCTTTTCGCTGATGAAAATCATTGATCTAAAAATGTTTCGGAATGCATCCAGAATTATTTTAGTGGGTACTGGAAATGTTTTAGGCCCACAGAAATATTTTTGGATTTAACGGTGGCAGAAAAATGTTTTCATGAATAGTGAAAAGCACTTTTTGGCTGCTTTTTGGAAAGCCGCCTTTTTGGGCTTTTCCCAAAAGATCTTGATGGCATTTTGGTATTTCCAAGTGTCCTCTACCCCTTGGGCTTGGCCTATAAATAGGGGTGGTGATGGCTGTCCAAACACACTCCTCACTCTCATACAAAAGCTATTTAAGATCTGGCTTTCTCTCTCCCTCCCATGAAATAGTTTCATAGAGCCGAAAGGCTGTCTGGATAGCTGACACCATATGTGTGCAACCCCATAGAGAGGTCGTAGGTTCGATCTTTTTGCCCGAGGGGCTGTTCGAGGGTCCTCCCGAAGGGCTGTCCGAGGATCCGTCCGGTGGGACTATCCGAGGGACTGTCTAGAGGCCTCCCGAAGGGCTGCCCGAGGATCCGTTAAGTGGGACTATCCGAGGGACTGTCCAGAGGCCTCCCAAGTGGCTGTCCGAGGATCCGTCCGGTGGGACTATCCGAGGGATTGTCCAGAGGCCTCCCGAAGGGCTGCCTGAGGATCCGTCCAGTAAGCTGGCAAGGGGCAACATCCTCACTGTTGGGAGGTTGTAAATCCTAGCTGCGGTGATCTACACCGATGATTTTCATCGACTCTACTTCTGCTGCGCTATGAGTCGGTAATGATCAGATCAAAAACGTTGTATGCATCTCCATAGTGACCCTGGGCATGTTTGTAGTGCAGAATTTTTTGTTTTCTACTACGTTCCCTTACAGTGGCATCAAGAGCCATGCTATGCGTAGATGCAGGTTATGTTCTAGAATACATGAGATGTATGGGTGTTGCACAATATAATTTTATAGAAGATGAGTTCTATTGCTGAAAATTATTTGTGCGGGTCGCAGAAGAAATATATTACCCAATGTTCTTGTTGCTTCCCTTGAATATGCGTAGTCCTGATCTTGACGGCATGGTGGAATCTTACAAAGTTCTGGCAATCCGTGATCCTTCCATGCTTCTCCTCAGTATGCTAGTTGACAGATCAATGAAGTGCTTCAGTGTCTTTGGGTTCTACCATAGTTAAAGAAAGATGGATGTTTCGCAGACTAAAGGGCAATGCAGAAATGATTTGCACGGGGTTCTTGCGTATGACGAAGTTTAGTATGGGGCTCAAGATTTTATTATCTCGTGTTTCATACGCCCCGCAAAGTTAATCTAGCGACTTGAATAATCATACTTGATGTTAATCTAGCGACCTGAATAATCATACTTGATGATAAACGTTGGTAGCTGCGGTTTAAGTCAAAACCTTAGAAGCCACGTAAAATATTTTTTTGCATAAACCGATTAGAGGCGTCTAACTTGGTTTTGTAGGATGACATGAGATGTGCATGTGATGTGGTATAGCAGTTCTCATATTAATTTGATTATGTATGAGATGACTATATGATGTAAATTAATTAACATGACCTGCGTGTCATGATTCGGCATGATGGCTGGAGCCATATGATTGTCACTCCAAATGACATGTGTGTCAACCTTGTTGTAATGCATTATTTTATTAGCTATAGAGATAACAATATTATCTGGTGCATCGACAAGGTGGTGGCAATCTTCGCGAAGGTGAACACCGACGCAAATGCGGAAGATGAAGAAATTAAAGACTTCTCCGTCAGAAAGGGTTATACCATATCATGCTATTATGAATTACCTGAGTTGTTTATCCCTCTTCATGCACCCATATTGATTGCACGGTAGTCGCTTTTATTAGGGTGATCTCTCACAAAAATATCAAGTAGTTAGTGTTCTCCTAAGTGTAGCACCGTCACGACACCTATCTCTTTGGGGTATCACATGGATACATGGGTACGAATGATTAGAGAAGTGTGAGGCGGGTGTGTTGAGACCTCGTAGTGAGATCACTTGGTTGCCTTGATGTTCCGGAGGATCGTCCTGAGCTCGGAACACGCCCATCGAAAGATGAACAAGAGTCACATAGAGATGTGATTGGCAAGTTGGCTTACTGATTGCAATTCTCGTCACTTATGATGGATACATCCTTGGCGTTGAATTTCAATATGGGTCTTGTATCACTCGCAATCAATTATGAGAGATATTGATTTAAGTGGGAGCGCACTATAGAATTAACTTGTTTAATTCTCGGTGCAATTAGTTATGGACATAGTCCAAGTGTGATTTGTACAATAGTTGTAGAATAATGGCTCATGTTTCCACCTTCCCTATTAAAATTGAATAAGCTGTTATTTATCTAGTTAATCTTTATGATTGGTAACGTAATATGAGGATTGTCCTCAAGAGTGCCGAGAAGGACTTTGTCCTATCGCATGGTTTTGGTATTCTCCCGCTAATGCTATGGATGATGTGACTCTCGTGTAGGAGATATGCCCTAGAGGCAATAATAAATGTTATTATTTATCCCCATGTTCCTAATTAAGTTTATATTCCATGCTATAACTGATGTGGTTCCCAAGCCCGTATATGCATAAAGGCTCTAAGGAAAATCCATGTGCACGTGTGGAATAATAAACGGTAAAATGTATTCCTAGTAAAGCCTCTGAGACTAGCTCAAGTGTTGCATGATGATTACGTTGTCCTAATCATGGGCATGACTCTGCCGGCAACTTTGAGGGCACAATGTTAGAAGAACATTTGTGTTGAATCGACCCAAATTGATGTTATGCTATGAGATACATTCGTCACAAGTTAATGGTTAATAACACAGAGTAAGTTAACATTTGCATAATTCCTTAGACCATGAGAGTATCGAGTTTCTTCATGCTTGCTTCATGAACTTTGGGGTTTGTTAAACGTCATCCGTAAATGGGTGGCTATTACGACGGCTTACGGGTTCATGGAAAAGTATGACAAGGGACTTGATAGCTCAAGATTGGGATTTGCTCCTCTGATGATGGAGAGATATTCTTTGGGCCCTCTCGGTGTTACGGTATCCATCATCGTCTGGCCAGACACATCGTGATTTGATCACAGGGATACCGGAACGCGGGAACAAGAAAAGAGAACAAAACCGGTAACGAGGTAACTCGCATAATGGACAAGTTGTTGATCCACGGGGATGCTGATAAATCTCACCTCGGGTGTTTATAACATATCCTGAAGTAAAAGGAATAGCACACGGGAACTGGAGGTTCACTCGAATATTTATTCATGTGGGTATAGGGGTCAATATGGGTGTCCACGGCTCTGATGTTGATCATTAATCGAAAAGTGTCCCGGTCATGTCTATACTTCACCAAATCTATAGCGTCACACGCTTAATGGTCATCTATCTGCTGAATACTAGACAGGGAGTCTGAGAGAAAGTCACTGGAAAAGTTTCGGAGACAGCAGAAGAGTTCCGGAGAGAGAACACCAGAATAGTTTTGGTAAAACCAAAAAGTTGTTTCGGAGTATACCATTAAGTCAAAATGGTTTTGGCACATGCCTGGAATTTCTTGGAGGGTTCCAGAATTGTTCTGGGAACTTCTGGGATTTTTCCGGAGAAAAAAAAACTGAAAATGTTCCGGAGCTGCCGGAACCGCTTTGGTTGCTTTTCACTGATGAAAATCACTAATCCGGAATTGTTTCAGAACGCGTCCAAAATTATTTTAGTGGGTATTAGAAATGTTTTCATGAATAGTGAAAACAACTTTTTGGTTACTTTTTGGAAAGCCACCTTTTTGGGCTTTCCCAAAAGATCTAGGGTTGACATGGAAGGGTGGGAACCCCTTTTTGGGGGGACCACAAGGTGGTGGACAGCCATGGGGTGCTCATCCATGGTGCTCGACTTGCCTCCCCATTTTGCCCTTTATGTGTGACATAAAGCATGGACATTTTGGGTTTTTCATGTGCCACCCTACCCCTTGGGTTTTCCTATAAATAGAGGTGGAGAGGCACTCTCCACACTCACTCTTTCTCACATAGACATGCCATGCATGATCTGGCTTTCTCTCTCCCTCCCAGCGAAATAGTTTCGTAGTGCCGAAAGGCTGTCTGGGTTCCGGTGGGAACTAGTTCTAGATGGCGAAGCCCTGCCGGATAGATGACACCGTATGTGTGCAACCCCGTAGAGAGGTCGTAGGTTCGATCTTTTACCCGAGGGGCTATTTGAGGGTCCTCCCGAAGGGCTGTCCGAGTTACTGTCCGAGTTTCGAGGGTCCTCCCGAAGGGCTGTCTCAGTTACTGTCCGAGTTTCGAGGGTCCTCCCGAAGGGCTGTTCATGACATCGTCCGGGGGACTGTCCGACCGCCTCCCGTAGGGCTGTCCGAGGGACTGTCCGAGGGGCAGATGAGGGAGTACATCCTCGCGGTTGGGAGGTTGTAAATCCTAGCTGCGGGGATCTGCACCGATGATCAACATCGACTCTACTTCCATAGCGCTACGAGTCGGTAACGATCAGATCAAACCTTGTATGCATCTCCATAGTGATCCTGGGCGTGCTCGCTGTACTGAATTTTTTTGTTTTCTGTCGCGTTCCCCTACAGTGGCATCATGAGCCATGCTATGCGTAGATGCAGGTTACGATCTAGAATACATAGAGATGTATGGGTGTTGCACAATATAATTTGTAGTAGATGAGTTCTATTACTGAAAATTATTTGTGCGGGTAGCATATGAAATCTGTTACCCGATGTTCTTGTTGCTTCCCTGAAATTTGCGTATTTCTGATCTTGATAATGGCATGGTGGAGTTTCAAAGTTCTGGCAATCCACGATCCTGATTGATCAACGAAGTGCTAACAGTTCGTTGAATTCCACCATAGTTAAAAGAAAGATGAAATTTCGCAGACTAAAGGGCAATGCAGATTTGATCTGCACGGGGGTCATGCGTATGATGAAGTTCAGTATGGGGTTCAAGATTTTATTATCTCGTGTTTCATACACCCCACAAAGTTGATCTAGCAACTTGAATAATCATGCTTGATGATAAATGTTGGTAGCTGCGGTTCGGTTGAAACCTTAGAAGCCACGTAAAATAAAATTTTGCATAAACCGATTAGAGTTGTCTAACTTGGTTTTGCAGGATGACATGAGTTGTGCATGTGATGTGGTATAGCGGTTCTCATATTAATTTGATTATGTATGAGATGACTATAAAATGTAAATTAACATGACCTGCGTGTCATGATTCGGCATGATGACTGGAGCCATATGATCGTCACTTTAATGACCTGCGTGTCAACCTTATGTCATGCACTTATTTTATTAGCTATAGAGATAACAATATTATCTGGTGCATCGACCAGGTGGTAGAAAACTTCACGAAGGTGAACACCGACGCGAATGCCGAAAATGAAGAAATACAAGACTTCTCCGTCAGAAAGGGCTATGCCATATCATGCTATTATGCATTGTATGAGATGTCTATCCCTTATGATGCACCCTTTTTGATTGCGTGGTAGTCGCTTTTTATTAGGGTGATCTCTCACTTAAAATATCAAGTAGTTAGTTTTCTCCCAAGTGTAGCATCGTTACAGCATCTTTCCTTTCGGGGTGCGCCATGTCCACATGGGTACAAACGATTGTACGGGTGTAAGGCGGGTGAGGTTAGACCTCGCAGCGAGATCACTTGGTTGTCTTGACATTCTGGCTTGATCGTCCTGAGCTTGGAACACGCCCATCGAAAGATGAACAAGAGTCACATAGAGAAGTGATTGGCAAGTTTGCCTACCGATTGAAATTCTTGTCATCAGTGATGTCCACATCAATGGCGTTGAATTGAAATGTGGATCTTGAATCACTCACAATCAATTATGAGAGATATTGATTTGAGTGGGAGTGCACTTTAGAATTAATTCTTTTAATTCTTAGTGCAATTAATTATGAACTTTGTCTAAGTGAAATTTACATAATAGTTATAGAATATTGGCTCGCGTTTCCACCTTCCCTCTTAAAATTGAATAAAATATTATTTATCTGGTTAAAACTTTATGGTTGGTAACGTAATGTGAGGATTATCCTCAAGAGTGCCGAGAAGGACTTTGTGCTATCGCATGCTTTCGGTATTCTACCGCTAATGCTATGGATGATATGACTCTTGTCCTTCGATCCAAAAGCTAGAATTCCGTTACGGTCAAATGCAATATGTTTGCTTCCATGAGACTTGAACTTCAAAAGTTTGGGATAGTTATATGATATTCATGGAACTGAAAATTGTTTTCAGATGCAGAGAAAGGCTAAAAGATATGAGATATCCAAAGCAATGTTTGTTTGCAAAGTATTTTCTATGCATTTGTTTGATGAGAGAGGGATCCAGAAGAACGCCTGTCATGTAAATGAAGGTGAATAAAGCAACAACTTAAAGAGAAAGGAAATGTCCAAAGGGTGTTAGTGTGACTTACACGCCTAGGAAGTCCGAGGCTAATGCCACTCTTAAAAGTTGGGTGCTTCTTCTGAGAGTAGGAGAAATACTGAAAGTCAAACTGTTAGAAGTACAAAGGTGAAAAGAGAGAAGACTGGAATATCCAGCTCATGTATGAATGTCATACGAATTATAGATGTATGGAAGGCTGGTCAAAGATACAATTCTTGGGAATTATCATTAAACATGTTAATCACGGATTCTTGGGTATTGTGATTAAAAGTTGATCACAGAGATAACCGCTCGATTGCATTCAGTTGCGACTCGATGCAAGAACTACTATAGCCTAAAAGACTTGCCGATAATGAGGTTTAGATACGCGCTGGGAACATAGTAAAAGTTAATATACCTTCCATCAGTGTATTACCTCTATATTTATTTTCATAATACATTTTAGAGTTTTTATTCACTCTAGCCCATTGCAAAATGTTTGTTGCAAGAAAGTTGTTCATGATAGAACAATTGTTGTTCGGTGTTATGAATAACATAAGGGCCATACTTTATTATGAATGAGATGTATGTTATGAATATTGATAATAATATAATACATCCGTGACACTGACGCTAAATGTCAAAAGACTAAAAGAATACCACATATGTGTGGCACTGCATTTGGTCACATTGGAGAAACCCGCATGGAGAAATTCCATAATGATGGATTTTGAAGTCGTTTGATTTTGAATCATCTGACAATTGAAACTTTCGTCTGAAAAGTGAAGTGACTGAAATACCGTTCACAGGCCATAAGGAACGAGCAATGAACTTATTGGTGATCATACATTTTGATGTGTGTAGTCCGATAAATGTTGTTGCTAGTAGTGGATTTGTCTATCTTCAGAAATGACTCAAGTAGATATATGGATATTTACTTGATGGGACATAAGTCTGGATCTTTTGAAATCATTCAAAAGGTTTTAAAAAATGAAGTAGAAATTATTGTAACAAGAAAATTATGTTTCTGCAATTAGATTGCAGAAAGGAATATTTTGAGTTACAAGTTAAGCGAATGTCTGATGAGTTGTGAAAAAAGTTTCATAACTTACACCTCCCAGAACACCACTGTTAGTGGAATGTTCGTGAAGATGTAATCAAACCATTTATGACATGGTAAGATCAAAGATGACATAAATCAATTTTCCATTATCCATTTTAAAGTAATGCTTTAGAGACTGCGGCTTTTACACTGAAAAGAGCGCCATCAGATCTGTTGAAATGATGCCATGGTATGGTACACCCAACCATGTTATATCTTTTCTTAACATTTGGAATATGGGGCTTGTGTAAAATGTTTACAAACCTATTCCAAGTTAGACAAGGGCTACTTTTTAGGTGATCCCAAATTATTGGAAATTCCTCCACCACTATACCGAGGCAAAAGGTTTTGCCACAAAGAATGGTATGCTTTTAAAGATAATGGTTCTTGCAAAAAGGTGAGTGGGAGGACAGTGCAACTCGACGAGATAATAGTATCTTCGTCATTAGATCAAAGGAAAGGAACCTTGGAAGTGATTCCTGAGCGACTATTGTATGGACTGATACGGAAGCCTCAACATGAGATGTATGGACTTCGATCGAACTTGCAGCTGATCCACGTAGGAAAAACTCGTGCAAACCTCTCAGGTGCACAAACGAGATATTATTGTTAGACAATAGTATACCTATATTACACAAGGAAGCATTGACGGGCCCTGACTCCGGAATTGGCTAAATGCCAGTACAATCCGAGATAGTTTCCATATAAATGATTCAAGATTAGATCTTGATAAACCCTTCAGAAGACTTGAAGTCTGAACGAATATTAATGGAACTATAAACTGATACGGATAAAAATGTTTTATCCATAAAGCTCGACTTGTTTCTTATAACAAATTCAAGGAATTAACTACGGCGAGACTGTCTCTCCGTAGCGATGCTTAAAGTCAGTTCGGGTGAAACTAGCAATTAATACATATTTCATTCATGAGATATGATACATGGATGCCAAAAGGATTTCCATGAGATGAAAATACAACCTAGGACTTGCATGTGATATAGTCCAAGGTATTTTGTCATTCCAGAGGATGCTAGTGAGTATGCAAACTTCAGAGTTCCAGCGATGGACATAAGAGATCAAAATGGAGTTGGAATCTTTGTTTTTGATGAAATAGTCAAAAGAGTTTGATTTCATCAATGGATAACGAAGATGCTTGTGCTTACAAGAATGTAAGTGGGAGCATAATAATTTTTCTAAAACCTTGTGTGCGTGACACATTGTTAATTGGAAATAATTTAAATTTCTTGACACAAATAAGGACTTCATTGAGAAATAGTTTTTTGATGAAGTGCTTGGGCTAAGTAGCCTTGATATTGTGCATAATTATCTACGGAGATAGAATTGCCTAATAGAGCTAAGCTAAAATTCATATTGACAAGATGCTAAAACAGTTTAGCATTAAAAACGCCAAGGAGTGATTCTTGCCGAAGTCACATGGAAAGAGTTTTTGCAAGACTCGGTGTCCTAAAACACTGATGAGCAAAATACATTATGGATATTCCACACACCTTTGTGTTTGGATTTATCATGTATTCCATGGTATGTAAAACAACCTGATATGTCCGATACTCCCAGGCTGTTGTGAGTATAGATACCAAAGTGATCAAAGTACTGATCATGGGACAACAGTGAAAAATGTCAATGAGTACTAAAGTAGCACTGATGACATGTTTTCTCGCAAGCAGAGATTAAGAAGTGCTCGTTGTAAGTAATTACATCGATACGGTCTTCATCAATGCTCCATGCGATTTTTGATTTAAGTTAAGGGTTTTGTGTAATACAAGATATGGTGACACAGTAAGTTGGAATTGTTCCAAATAGGTTACTGTGGCGAATTCTATAACAAAGGCTAAGTATGTTGACGCTTTAGAAGCGACAAAGAAGATGTTGAATCATATAGTTCATTCATTAACTTAGTATGGTTCCAAGATGGCTTTGGTCAATGGGACACTATTGTAGGTAGTTGCTCCATAGCTCAGTCTGAGGAATCAAGGTTCGACCAGTGATTCACATATATACAAAGCCAAGTCCACACAAAATATGAATTTTGTTAAAGCGTGAAAACACGAGGATATGCAAAGATACACACGGAGCTGAAGTTGTCAGATCCGTTGGACATAAGGCTATACCACAAGCGAAGCATATTTTACACCAGTATGCCATAGGTGTAAAGTGCATTAGCATTGACTAGATTATTGACTCTAGTGCAAGTGGGAGTCTGTAGGAGATATGCCCTAGAGGCAATAATAAATGTTATTATTTATCCCCATGTTCCTAATTAAGTTTATATTCCATGCTATAACTGTTGTGGTTCCTGAGCCCGTATATCCATAAAGGCTCTGAGGAAAACCCATGTGCACGTGTGGAATAATAAATGGTAAAATATATTCCTAGTCAAGCCTCTGAGACTAGCTCAAGTGTTGCATGATTATTACGTTTTCCTAATCATGGGCATGACTATGCCAGCAACTTTGAGGGCACAATGTTAGAAGAACATTTGTGTTGAATCGACCCGAATTGATGTTATGCTATGAGATAAATTCGTCACAAGTTAATGGTTAATAACACAGAGTAAGTTAACATTTGCATAATTCCTTAGACCATGAGAGTATCTAGTTTCTTCATGCTTGCTTCATGAACTTTGGGGTTTGTTAAAAGTCATCCGTAAATGGGTGGCTATTACGGTGGCTTACGGGTTCATGGAAAAGTATGACAAGGGACTTGATAGCTCAAGATTGGGATTTGCACCTTTGACGATGGAGAGATATTCTTTGTGAAGGAAATATGCCCTAGAGGCAATAATAAAGTTGTTATTTTATATTTACTTATTCATGATAAAGGTTTATTATTCATGCTAGAATTGTATTGATCGGAAACCTAAATACATGTGTGAATACATAAAAAAACACCGTGTCCCTAGTGAGCCTTTACTTGACTAACTCATTGATCAAAGATGGTTATGGTTTCCTAACCATGGACATGAGTTCTCATTTGATAACGGGATCACATCATTAGGAGAATGATGTGATGGACAAGACCCATTCGTTAGCTTAGCATAATGATCGTTCAGTTTTATTGCTATTGCTTTCTTCATGTCAAATACATATTCCTTCGACTATGAGATTATGCAACTCCCGGATACCGGAGGAATGCCTTGTGTGCTATCAAACGTCACAACGTAACTGGGTGATTATAAAGATGCTCTACAGGTATCTCCGAAGGTATTTGTTGAGTTGGCATAGATCGAGATTAGGATTTGTCACTCCAAGTATCGGAGAGGTATCTCTGGGCCCTCTCGGTAATACACATCATAAGCTTACAATCAAACAACTAAGGAGTTAGTAACAAGGTGATGTATTACGAAACGAGTAAAGAGACTTGCCGGTAATGAGATTGAACTAGGTATGAAGATACCGACGATCGAATCTCGGGCAAGTAACATACCGATGGACAAAGGGAATTACGTATGTTGTCATAACGGTTCGACCGATAAAGATCTTCATAGAATATGTAGGAGCAAATATGGGCATCCAGGTTCCGCTATTGGTTATTGACCGGAGAAGTGTCTCGGTCATGTCTACATAGTTCTCGAACCCGTAGGGTCCGCACGCTTAACGTTCGTTGACGATATAGTATTATATGATTTATGTGATTTGGCGACCGAATGTTGTTCTGAGTACCGGATGAGATCACGGACATGACAAGGAGTCTAGAAATGGTCTAGAGGTAAATATTGATATATAGGACAATGGTATTCGGACACCAGAAGTGTTTCGGGGGGTACCGGGTACTTATCGGGTCACAGGAAGGGGTTCCGGGCACCCCCGGCAAAAGATATGGGCCTTATGGGCCAAGAGGGGAAACGCACCAGCCACAAGGGGCTGGTGTGCCCCCCATATGGGCCAGACTAAGGAGGATAAGGAAAGGGGAGAAGGGAAAGGAAAGCGCGGATTAGGATTCCTACTTCCTTCCCTCTCCCCCTCTTTCCTTCCCCCTTTGGAAAACATGGCAGGGGGCGCAGGGCAAGGCAGGGCCCCGAGGGGGCCGGCGGTCAGCCCTAGGGCGCGCCCTGGCCTCTCCCCTCCCCCTCCCACCTATATATATGTGGGAGGGGGGGCGCCTAGCACACCCGAGACAATTTCCTAGCCGTGTGCGGCGCCCCCCTCCACCGTTTACACCCCCGGTCATATTTTCGTAGTGCTTAGGCGAAGTCCTGCGGAGATCACTTCACCATCACCATCACCATGCTGTCGTGCTGACGGAACTCATCTACTACCTCGACGTCTTGCTAGATAAAGAAGGCGAGGGACGTCACTGAGCTGAACGTGTGCAGAATGCGGAGGTGATGTGCGTTCGGTACTTGATCAGTTGAAGCACGAAGAAGTTCGACTACATCAACCGTGTTGTGAAACACTTCCGCTTACAGTCTACGAGGGTATGTAGACACACTCTCCCCCTCGTTGCTATGCATCTCCATGGATACATCATTGCGTGTGCGTAGAATTTTTTTTGTTTTCCATGCAACGTTACCCAACAGTGGCATCATGAGCCAGGTCTATGCGTAGATGATATGCACGAGTAGAACACAAAGAGTTGTGGGTGGTGATAGTCATACTGCTTACCACCAACATCTTATTTTGATTCGGCGGTGTTGTGGGATGAAACGGCCCGGACCAACCTTACATGTCCACGCACATGAGACCTGTTCCACCGACTAACATGCAACTAGTTTTGCATAAAGGTGGCTGGCGGGTGTCTGTTTCTCCTACTTTAGTTGAATCGAATTTGACTATGGCCGGTCCTTGAAGAAGGTTAAAATAGCAAACTTGACGAATCACCGTTGTGGTTTTTGCCGTAGCGGTAAGAACGGTTCTTGCTAGAAACCCGTAGCAGCCACGTAAAACTTACAACAACAAAGTAGAGGACATCTAACTTGTTTTTGCAGGGTATGTTGTGATGTGATATGGTCAAGACATGATGTGATATACGTTATTGTATGAGATGATCATGTTTTGTAAGATATCAGGCAACCGGCAGGAGCCTTATGGTTGTCTCTTTATTGTATGAAATGTAAACACCATGTAATTGCTTTACTTTATCGCTATGAGTTAGCAATAGTTGTAGAAGCAATAGTTGGCGAGACGACCACGACGCAACAATAGAGATCAAGGTGTCGAGCTGGTGACAATGGAGATCATGACGATGCTTTGGAGATGGAGATCAAAAGCATGAGATGATGATGGCCATATCATGTCATATATTTTGATTGCATGTGATGTTTATCTTTTATGCATCTTATTTTGCTTAGTTCGGCGGTAGCATTATAAGATGATCCCTTCACTAAATTTCAAGGTAAAAGTGTTCTCCCTGAGTATGCACCGTTGCTATAGTTCATCGTGTTGAGACACCACGTGATGATCGGGTGTGATACACTCTACGTTCACATACAACGGGTGTAAGATAGTTTTGCACATGCAGAATACTTGGGTTAAACTTGACGAGCCTAGCATGTACAGACATGGCCTCGAAACACTGGAGATCGAAAGATCGAACGTGAATCATATAGTAGATACGATCAACATAGGGATGTTCAGCATTGATGACTACCCCATCTCACGTGATGATCGGACATGGGTTAGTTGATTTGGATCACGTATCACTTAGATGACTTGAGGGATGCCTATTTAAGTGGGAGTTCTTAAGTAATTTGATTAATTGAACTTAATTTTTCATGAACTTAGTCTTGATAGTATTTGCATATCTATGTTGTAGATCAATGGCCCGTGCTACCGTTCCCCTGAATTTTAATGCGTTCCTAGAGAAAGCTAAGTTGAAAGATGATGGTAGCAACTACACGGACTGGGTCCGTAACTTGAGGATTATTCTGATTGCTGCATAGAAGAATTATGACCTTGATGCACCGCTAGGTGAAAGGCCTGCTGCAGGAGCAGAAGCTGATGTTTTCAACGTCTGGCAAGCTTGATCTGATGACTACTAGATAGTTCAGTGTGCCATGCTTTATGGCTTAGAACCGGGACTTCAAAGATGTTTTGAACGTCATGGAGCATATGAGATGTTCCAAGAGTTGAAGTTAATATTTCAAGCAAATGCCCGGGTTGAGAGATATGAAGTCGCCAACAAGTTCTATAGCTGCAAGATGGAGGAGAACAGTTCTGTCAGTGAATACATACTCAAAATGTTTGGGTATTATAATCACTTAACTAAGCTGGGAGTTGATCTTCCGGTTGATTGTGTTATTGACAGAGTTCTTCAATCTCTGCCACCAAGCTACAAAGGCTTTGTGATGAACTATAATATGCAAGGGATGAACAAAACAATTCCTGAGCTCTTCGCAATGCTGAAGGCCGCGGAGGTAGAAATCTAGAAGGAGCATCAAGTGTTGATGGTTAACAAAACCACTAGTTTCAAGAAAAAGGGCAACGGAAAGAAAGGGAACTTCAAAAAGAATGGCAAGCAAGTTTCCACTCCCGGGAAGAAGCCCAAAGCTGGACCCAAGCCTGAAACTGAGTGCTTCTACTGCAAAGTGACTAGTCACAGGAAGCGGAACTGCCCCAAGTATTTGGCGGATAAGAAGGATGGCAAAGTGAACAAAGGTATATTTGATATACATGTTATCGATGTGTACCTTACTAATGCTCATAGTAGCGCCTGGGTATTTGATACTGGTTCGGTTGCTCATATTTGTAACTCGAAACAGGAGCTACGGATTAAACGAAGATTGGCTAAGGACGAGGTGACGATGCACGTCGGGAATGGTTCCAAGGTCGATGTGATCGCCGTCGGCACGCTACCTCTACATCTACCTTCGGGATTAGTTTTAGACCTGAATAATTGTTATTTGGTGCCAGCGTTGAGCATGAACATTATATCTGGATCTTGTTTAGTGCGAGACGGTTATTCATTTAAAACAGAGAATAATGGTTGTTCTATTTATATGAGTAATATCTTTTATGGTCATGCACCCTTGAAGAGTGGTCTATTTTTGTTGAATATCGATTGTAGTGATACACATATTCACAATATTGATGCCAAAAGATGCAAAGTTGATAATGATAGTGCAACATATTTGTGGCACTGCCATTTAGGTCATATTGGTGTAAAACGCATGAAGAAACTCCATGTAGATGGGCTTTTGGAATCACTTGATTATGAATCATTTGATACTTGCGAACCATGCCTCATGCGCACGATGACTAAAACTCCGTTCTCCGGAACAATGGAGCGAGCCAATGACTTATTGGAAATAATACATACCAATGTATGCGGTCCGATGAGTGTTGAGGCACGCGGCGGGTATCGTTATTTTCCGACCTTCACAGATGATTTGAGTAGATATGGGTATATCTACTTAATGAAACACAAGTCTGAAACATTTGAAAAGTTCAAAGAATTTCAGAGTGAAGTGGAGAATCATCGTAACAAGAAAATAAAGTTTCTAGGATCTGATCGCGGAGGCGAATATTTGAGTTACGAGTTTGGCCTTCATTTAAAACAATGTGGAATAGTCTCACAACTCATGCCACCTGGAACACCACAGGGTAATGGTGTGTCCGAACGTCGTAACCGTACTTTATTAGATATGGTGCGATCTATGATGTCTCTTACCGATTTACCACTATCGTTTTGGGGTTATGCATTAGAGACAGCTGCATTCATGTTAAATAGGGCACCGTCTAAATCCATTGAGACGACACCGTATGAACTATGGTTTGGCAAGAAACCTAAGCTATCGTTTCTTAAAGTTTGGGGTTGCGACACTTATGTCAAAAGGCTTCAGCCTGATAAGCTCGAACCCAAATCGGAGAAGTGCGTCTTCATAGGATACCCTAAGGAAACAATTGGGTACACCTTCTACCACAAATCCAAAGGCAAGATCTTTGTTGCCAAGAATGGAACCTTTCTAGAGAAGGAGTTTCTCTCGAAAGAAGTGAGTGGGAGGAAAGTAGAACTTGATGAGGTAATTGTACCTTCTCTCGAATTGGAAAGTAGCACATTAGAGAAAACCGTTCCCATGATGCCTACACCAACTAGAGAGGAAGCTAATGATGATGATCATGAAACTTCAGATCGAGTTACGACAGAACCTCGTAGGTCAACCAGAACATGATCCGCACCAGAGTGGTATGGGAATCCTATACTGGAAGTCATGTTACTAGACCAAGGCGAACCTACGAACTATGAAGAAGCTATGATAAGCCCAGATTCTAACAGATGGCTTGAGGCCATGAAATCTGAGATAGGATCCATATATGAGAACAAAGTGTGGACTTTGGTGGATTTGGACGATGATCGGCAAGCCATAGAGAATAAATGGATCTTCAAGAAGAAGACTGATGCTGATGGTAATGTTACTGTCTATAAAGCTCGACTTGTTGCAAAAGGTTTTTGACAAGTTCAAGGAGTTGACTACGATGAGACTTTCTCACCCGTAGCGATGCTTAAGTCTGTTCGAATCATGTTAGCAATTGCCGCATTTTATGATTATGAAATTTGGCAAATGGACGTCAAAACTGCATTCCTTAATGGATATCTTAAAGAAGAGTTGTATATGATGCAACCAGAAGGTTTTGTCAATCCTAAAGGTGCTAACAAAGTGTGCAAGCTCCAGCGATCCATCTATGGACTGGTGCAAGCATCTCGGAGTTGGAATATACACTTTGATGAGGTGATCAAAGCATATGGTTTTATACAGACTTTCGGTGAAGCCTGTATTTACAAGAAAGTGAGTGGGAGCTCTGTAGCATTTCTAATATTATATGTAGATGACATATTGTTGATTGGAAATGATATTGAGTTTCTGGATAGCATAAAAGGATACTTGAATAAGAGTTTTTCAATGAAAGACTTCAGTGAAGCTGCTTATATATTAGGCATCAAGATCTATAGGGATAGATCAAGACGCTTAATAGGACTTTCACAAAGCACATACCTTGATAAAGTTTTGAAGAAGTTCAAAATGGATCAGTCAAAGAAAGGGTTCTTGCCTGTGTTACAAGGTGTGAAGTTGAATCAGACTCAAAGCCCGACCACTACAGAAGATAGAGAGAAAATGAAAGTCATTCCCTATGCCTCAGCCATAGGTTCTATCATGTATGCTATGCTGTGTACCATACCTGATGTGTGGCTTGCCATAAGTTTTGCAGGGAGGTACCAAAGTAATCTAGGAGTGGATCACTGGACAGCGGTCAAGAACATCCTGAAGTACCTGAAAAGGACCAAGGATATGTTTCTCATTTATGGAGGTGACAAAGAGCTCGTCGTAAATGATACGTCGATGCTAGCTTTGACACTGATCCGGATGACTCTAAGTCACAAACCGGATATGTATTTATATTGAATGGTGGAGCTGTCAGTTGGTGTAGTTCCAAGAAGAGCATTGTGGCGGGATCTACGTGTGAAGTGGAGTACATAGCTGCTTCGGAAGCAGCAAATGAAGAAGTCTGGATGAAGGAGTTCATATCCGATCTGAGTGTAATACCTAGTGCATCGGATCCAATGAAAATCTTTTGTGACAACACTGGAGCAATTGCCTTGGCGAAGGAATCCAGGTTTCACAAGAGAACCAAACACATCAAGAGATGCTTCAACTCCATTCGTGAACAAGTCAAGGATGGAGACATAGAAATTTGCAAGATACATACGTATCTGAATGTAGCAGACCCATTGACTAAGCCTCTTCCACGAGCAAAACATGATCAGCACCAAGACTCCATGGGTGTTAGATTCATTACAATGTAATCTAGATTATTGACTCTAGTGCAAGTGGGAGACTGAAGGAAATATGCCCTAGAGGCAATAATAAAGTTGTTATTTTATATTTCCTTATTCATGATAAAGGTTTATTATTCATGCTATAATTTTATTGATCAGAAACCTAAATACATGTGTGAATACATAAACAAACACCGTGTCCCTAGTGAGCCTCTACTTGACTAGCTCGTTGATCAAAGATGGTTATGGTTTCCTAACCATGGACATGAGTTGTCATTTGATAACGGGATCACATCATTAGGTGAATGATGTGATGGACAAGACCCATCCGTTAGCTTAGCATAATGATCGTTCAGTTTTATTGCTATTGCTTTCTTCTTGTCAAATACATATTCCTTCGACTATGAGATTATGCAACTCCCGGATACCAGAGGAATGCCTTGTGTGCTATCAAACGTCACAACGTAACTGGGTGATTATAAAGATGCTCTACAGGTATCTCCAAAGGTATTTGTTGAGTTGGCATAGATCGAGATTAGGATTTGTCACTCCAAGTATCGGAGAGGTATCTCTGGGCCCTCTCGATAATACACATCATAAGCTTGCAAGCAAATGACTAAGGGGTTAGTCACAAGGTGATGTATTACAGAATGAGTAAAGAGACTTGCCGGTAATGAGATTGAACTAGGTATGAAGATACCGATGATCGAAACTCGGACAAGTAACATACCGATCGACAAAGGGAATTACGTATGTTGTCATAACGGTTCGACCGATAAAGATCTTCGTAGAATATGTAGGAGCCAATATGGGCATCCAGGTTCTGCTATTGGTTATTGACCGGAGAAGTGTCTCGGTCATGTCTACATAGTTCTCGAACCCGTTGGATCCGCATGCTTAATGTTCGTTGACGATATAGTATTATATGAGTTATGTGATTTCTTAACCAAATGTTGTTCGGAGTACCGGATGAGATCACGGACATGACGAGGAGTCTAAAAATGGTCAAGAGGTAAATATTGATATATAGGACAATGGTATTCGGACATCGGAAGTGTTTCGGGGGGTACCGGGTACTTATCGGGTCACCGGAAGGGGCTCCGGGCACCCCCGGCAAAAGATATGGGCCTTATGGGCCAAGAGGGGAAACGCACCAGCCACAAGGGGTTGGCGCGCCCCCCATATGGGCCGGCCTAAGGAGGAGAAGGAAAGGGGAGAAGGGAAAGGAAAGCGTGGATTAGGATTCCCACTTCCTTCCCTCTCCTCCCCTCTTTTCTTCCCCCTTGGGAAAACATGGCAGGGTGAGGCGCAGGGCAAGGCAGGGCCCCGAGGGGGCCGGCGGCCAGCCCTAGGGCGCACCCTAGCCTCTCCCCTCCCCCTCCCACCTATGTATATGTGGGAGGGGGCGCCCAGCACACCCGAGACAATTGCCTAGCCGTGTGCGGCGCCCCCCTCCACCGTTTGCACCCCCGATCATATTTTCGTAGTGCTTAGGCGAAGTCGTGCGGAGATCACTTCACCATCACTGTCACCACGCTGTCGTGCTGACGGAACTCATCTACTACCTCGACGTCTTTCTAGATAAAGAAGGCGAGGGACGTCACCGAGCTGAATGTGTGCAGAACGCGGAGGTGCCATTTATTCGGTACTTGATCGGTTGAAGCGCGAAGAAGTTCGGCTACATGAACCGTGTTTTGAAACGCTTCCGCTTACGGTCTACGAGGATACATAGACACACTCTCCCCCTTGTTGCTATGCATCTCCATGGATAGATCATTGCGTGTGCGTAGAATTTTTTTTGTTTTCCATGCAACGTTACCCAACACTTTGGGCCCTCTCGGTGTTACGGTATCCATCATCGTCTGGCCAGACACATCGTGATTTGATCACAGGGATATCGGAATGCGGGAACGAGAAAATAGAACAAAACCTATAACGAGGTAACTGGCATAGTGGACAAGTTGTTGATCCACGGGGATGCTGATAAATCTCACCTCGGGTGTTTGTAACATACCGCGAAGTAAAAGGAATAGCACACGGCAACTGGAGGTTCACTCGAATATTTATTCGTGTGGGTATAGGGGTCAGTATGGGTGTCCACGGCTCCGATGTTGATCACTAATCGGAAAGTGTTCTGGTCAGGTCTATACCTCATCGAACCTATAGGGTCACATGCTTAAGGGTCATCTATCTACTCAATACTAGACAGGGAGTCTGAGAGAAAGTCACCAGAAAAGTTTCGGAGACAATGGAAGAGTTCCGGAGAGAGAACACCGGAACTATTTTGGTAAAACCGAAAAGTTGTTTCGGAGTATACCATTAATTGAAAATGGTTTCGGCACATGCCTGGAAATTCTTGGAGGGTGCCAGAATTGTTCTGGGAACTTCTGGGATTTTTCCGGAGAAAAAAACCAGAAATGTTCTGGAGCTGCCGGAACCGCTTTGGTTGCTTTTCACTGATGAAAATCACTTATCCGAAATTGTTTCGGAACGCATCCAAAATTATTTTAGTGGGTACTAGACATGTTCTAAAACCTACAGAAATATTTTCGGATTTAACGATCATGAAAAAATATTTTTGTGAATAGTGAAAAACACTTTTTGGTTACTTTTTGGAAAGCCACCTTTTTGAGCTTTCCCCAAAAGATCTAGGGATGACATGGAATGGTGGGAACCCCTTTTTGGGGGTGGGGGGCACAAGGTGGTGGACAGCCATGGGGTGCTCATCCATGGTGCTCCATTGGCCTCCCCATTTTGCCCTTTATGTGTGACATAAAGCATGGGCATTTTGGGTTTTTCATGTACCACCCTACCCCTTGAGTTTTCCTATAAATAGAGGTGGAGAGGCACTCTCCACACTCACTCTTTCTCACATACACATGCCATGCATGATCTGGCTTTCTCTCTCCCTCCCAGTGAAATAGTTTCGTAGACTGGGTTCCGGTGGGAACTAGTTTTGGACGGCGAAGCCCTGCCGGATAGATGACACCGTATGTGTGCAACCCCGTAGAGAGGTCGTAGGTTTGATCTTTTGCCCGAGGGGCTATTCGAGGGTCCTCCCGAAGGACTGTCTGAGTTACTATCCGAGTTTCGAGGGTCGTCCCGAAGGGCTATCCTAGTTACTGTCCGAGTTCCGAGGGTCCCCCCGAAGGGCTGTCCGTGACATCGTCCGGGGGACTGCCCTACCAGCTCCCGGAGGGCTGTCCGAGGGGCAGATGAGGGAGTACATCCTTGCAGTTGGGAGGTTGTAAATCCTAGCTGCGGGGATCTGCACCGACGATCAACATCGACTCTACTTCCGCTGCACTACGAGTCGGTAATGATGAGATCAAACGTATGCATCTCCATAGTGATTCTGGGCGTGCTCGCTGTACCGAATTTTTTTGTTTTCTGTCGCATTCCCCTACATCTCGTCCTTCGATCCAAAAGCTAGAATTCCATTACAGTCAAATGCAATATGCTTGCTTCCATGAGGCCCGAACATAAAAAATTTGGGATAGTTATGTGATATTCATGGAACTGAAAATTATTTTCAGATACAAACAAAGGCTAAAAGATATGAGACATCCAAAGCAATGTTTGTTTGCAAAGTATTAGTAAAGTGTTTACTGGCATTTGACAGATGAGAGGGGATCCAGAAGAATGCCTGTCCTGTAATGAAGGTGAATAAAACAACAACTTAAAGAGAAAGGAAATGTCCAAAGGGTGTTAGTGTGATTTACATGCCTAGGAAGTCCGGGGCTAATGCCACTCTTAAAGTTGGGTGTTTCTTCTGAGAGTAGGAGAAATACTGAAAGTTAAACTGCTAGAAGTATAAAGGCAAAAAGAAAGAAGACTGGAATATCCAGCTCATGTATGAATGTCATACGAGTTATAGATGTATGGAAGGCTGGCTAAAGATACAATTCCTGGGAATTATGATTAAACATGTTAATCACGGATTCTTGGGTATGGTGATTAAAAATTGATCACAAAAATACCCGCTCGATTGCATTCTATTGCGACTTGATGCAAGAACTGCTACGGCCTAAAAGATTTGCTAGTAATGAGGTTAAGATACGCACTGGGAATATAGTAAAACTTACTATACCTTCCATTGGTGTATTACCTCTGTATTTATTTTCATAATTCATTTTAGAGTTTTATTCACTCTAGCCCATTGCATAATGTTTGTTGCAAGAAGGTTATTCATGAGAGAACAATTGTTCTTCGATGTTATGAATAACATAAGGGCCATACTTCCATTATGAATGAGATGTATGTTATGAATATTGATAATAATATAATACATCCATGACACTGATGCTAAATGTCGCAAGACTAAAAGAATACCACATATGTGTGGCACTGCATATGGTCACATTGGGGAAACCCGCATGGAGAAATTCCATAATGATGGATTTTGAAGTCATTTGATTATGAATCATCTAACATTTGCAACTTTCATCCGAAAGGTGAAGTGACTGAAATACCGTTCACATGCCATAAGGAACGAGCAACGAACTTATTGGTGATCATACATTATGATCTATGTAGTCCTATAAAGGTTATTGCTAGCAGTGGATTTGTCTATCTCTAGCAGTGGATTTGTCTATCTTCTGAAATGACTCAAGTAGATATATGGATATTTACTTCATGAGATGTAAGTCTGGTTCTTTTGAAATCATTCAAAAAGTTTTCAAAATGAAGTAGAAATTATTGTAACAAGAAAATTCTGTTTCTGCAATTAGATTGCGGAAAGGAATGTTTGAGTTACAAGTTTAGCGAATGTCTGATGAGTTGTGAAAAGAGTTTCATAACTTACACCTCCCGGAACACCACTGTGAGTGGAATGTCCGTGAAGATGTAATCAAACCATTTGTGACATGGTAAGATCAAAGATGACATAAATCAATTTGCCATTATCCCTTTTAAAGTAATGCTTTAGAGATTGCGGCTTTTACACTGAAAAGAGCGCCATCAGATCTGTTGAAATGACGCCATGGTATGGTACACCCGACCATGTTATATCTTTTCTTAACATTTGGAGTATGGGGCTTGTGTAAAATGTTTACAAACCTATTCCAAATCAGACAAGTGCTACTATGTAGGTTATCCCAAGTTATTGGGCATTCCTCCATCACTATACCGAGGCAAAAATGTTTGCCACAAAGAGCGGTATGATTTTGAAGAAAATGGTTCTTCCAAAAAGGTGAGTGGGAGGACAGTGCAACACGACAAGATAACAGTATCTTCGTCATCAGTTCAAGGGAAAGAAACCTTGGAAGTAACTCCAGAGTTTCCTACTGCGACTGATACGGAAGCCTCTACATGAGATGTATGGACTTTGTTCGAACTTGCAGCTGAAACACGTAGGCAAAACTCGTGCAAACCTCTCAGGTGCGCAAAGGAGATATTGTTGCTAGACAACAGTATACCTACGATACACAAGGAAGCGATGATAGGCCCTGACTCCAGAATTGGCTAAATGCCAATATAATCCGAGATAGTATCCATATAAATAATTCAAGATTATGTCTTGATGAACCCTTCGGAGGACTTGGAGTCTAACGAATATTAATGGAACTATAAACTGATACGGATAAAAATGTTTTATCCATAAAGCTCGACTAGTTGCTTATAACAAATTCAAGGAATTAACTACGGTGAGATTGTCTCTCCGTAGCGATGCTTAAAGCCAGTTCGGGTTAAACTAGCAATTATTACATATTTCAATCATGAGATATGATACATGGATGCCAAAAGGATTTTCATGAGATGGAAATACAACCTAGGACTTGCATGTGATATAGTCCAATGAAATTTTGTCAATCCAGAGGATGCGAGTGAATGTGCAAACTTCAGAGTTCCAGCAATGGACAGAAGAGAGCATAATGGACTTGGAATCTTTGTTTTGATGAAATAGTCAAAAGAGTTTGATTTCATTAATGGATAGCGAAGATGCTTGTGGTTACAAGGAAGTAAGTGGTAGTATAATAATATTTCTAAAAACCTTGTGTGCTTGACACATTGTTAATTAGAAATAATATAAATTTCTTGACACAAATTAGAACTTCACTGAAAATAGTTTTTGTGATGAAGTGCTCACGCTAAGTAGCCTTGATATTAGGCATAATTATCTACAGAGATAGAATTGCCTAATAGTGCTGAGCCAAAATATATATTGACAAGAAGCTAAAACAGTTTAGCATTAAAAACGCCAAGGTGTGATTCTTGCCGAAGTCACATGGAAAGAGTTTTGCAAGACTCGGTGTCCTAAAACACTGATGAGCAAAATACATGATGGATATTCCACACACCTTTTGTGTTTGGATTAATCATGTATTCCATGGTATGTAAAACAACCAGATATGTCCAGTACTCCCAAGTTGTTGCGAGTGAGATACCAAAGTGATCAAAGTATAGATCATAGGACAATAGTGAAAAATGTCATTGAGTACTAAAGTAGCACTAATGACATGTTTTCTTGCAAGCGGAGATCATGAAGAGATCTTTGTAAAAGGTTACATCGATATAGTCTTCACCAATACTCCATGCAATTTTTTATTTAAGTTAAGGGTTTTGTGTAATACACAATATGGTGGCACGGTAAGTTGGAATTGTTCTAAACAAGTTGGAATTGTTCCCAACAGTAGGTCTATGTTTATCTTTTTCATCAGGTTTGGCAATTCTAGCAGCTTCATCATAGAAGTAAATAACATGCCCATCTATATTATCGACCAGGAGATCCTTACCCATAGCAACACTAGGTTCTACCTTGATTTGTTCAGCTGGTTTAGGTGTTCTAATATAACTTTTATTGACCACAGTTGAAACTTTAGCATGTTCCTTTATCCTAACAGGGAAAGGTGGTTTTTCAATATAAGCAGTAGGAACAACTAGACCAACATTGTAGATGATAGTTTCTTCTTTAGCTATTACCGGTTCTTTAATTTCTTCTTTAATAGGTGGGTGATATTTAAACCACTTCTCCTTAGGGAGTTCAACATGAGTAGCAGAAGATTCACAAAAGGAGGCAACTATCTCACAGTCAAGTCCATATTTAGTGCTAAACTTTTGAAAAGCATCGGTATTCATAAAAGATTTAACACAATCAAACTTAAGCTTAATACCTGACTCTTTACCTTCGTCGAGTTCCCAATCTTCAGAGTTGTGTTTAATTCTTTCTAAAAGATCCCACCAGAATTCAATGGTCTTCTTCATAAAGGAACTAGTACAAGAAGTATCGAGCATGGATTGATCATTACGAGAAAGCCGAGCATAAAAGTTCTGGATAATAATTTCTCTTAAGAGCTCATGATTGGGGCATGAATATAACATTGACTTAAGCCTCCCCCAAGCTAGAGCAATACTTTCTCCTTCACGAGGCCAAAAATTATATATATAATTCCGATCACGATGAACTAGATGCATAGGATAAATTTTTTGATGGAACTCCAATTTCTATCGGTTCCAATTCCAAGATCCAATATCATCGCATAGCCTATACCATGTCAATGCCTTTCCCTTCAAAGATAAAGGGAAAACCTTCTTCTTAGCTTCATCTCTGGGTAAACCTGCAAGCTTAAACAATCCACAAATTTCATCCACATATATCAAGTGCATATCAGGATGTTCAGTTCCATCTCCTGCATAAGGATTAGCCAGCAGTTGTTCTATCATACCCGAAGGAATTTCATATTCAATATTTTCAGTAGGTGCAGTAGGTTGAGGGGCATCTAATTGTGGTTCCGGTCGAGGTGAAGATACCCTGAACAAACCCCTCAAAGGATTGTTTTCCATAGTAACAAGTGACAATAAATTTCAGCACGTAGTAATAATTTTTCCTTACCGATTTTCACTTGCCAAGAGCGCTTCACTCCCCAACAATGGAGCCAGAAAAGAGCCTTGATGACCCACAAGTATAGGGGATCAATCATAGTCCTTTCGATAATTAAGTGTGTCGAACCCAACGAGGAACAGAAGGAAATGACAAGCGGTTTTCAGCAAGGTAATGTCTGCAAGCACTGAAATTATAAGTAACAGATAGTTTTGTAGCAAGATAATTTGTAACGAGCAAGTAACGGTAATGGTAACAAAAGTGCAGCTAGGTAGCCCAATCCTTTTGAGGCAAAGGACAAGACAAAACAGTCTCTTATGATAAGCAAAGTGTTCTTGAGGGTACAAGGGAATTTCATCTAGTCACTTTCATCATGTTGGTTTGATTTGTGTTCACTACTTTGATAACTTGATATGTGGGTGGATCGGTGCTTAGGTGCTGTTCTTACTTGAACAAACCTCCTACTTATTATTAACCCCCTCGCAAGCATCCGCAACTACGAGGAAAGTATTAAGAATAAATTCTAACCATAGCATTAAACTTTTGGATCCAATCGGTCCCTTACGGAATAGCGCATAAACTAGGGTTTAAGCTTCTGTCACTCTCGCAACCCATCATCTAATAACTACTCCACAATGCATTCCCTTAGGCCCAAAAATGGTGAAGTGTCATGTAGTCGACGTTCACATGACACCACTAAGGGAATCACAACATACATATCATCAAAATATCGAACACATATCAAGTTCACATGATTACTTGCAACATGATTTCTCTCGTGACCTCAAGAACCAAAGTAACTACTCACAAATAATAATCATGCTCAAGATCAGAGGGGTATTAAATAGCATAATGGATCTGAAAATATAATCTTCCACCAAATAAACCATATAGTGATCAACTACGAGAGACAATCAACACTACAAATCACCCACAAGTACCAATCTATAGTTCCGGTACACAGATTGAACACGGGAGATGAACTAGGGTTTGAGAGGAGATGGTGATGTTGAAGATGTTGATGGAGATTGCCCTCCCCAAGATGGGAGAGTTTTTGGTGATGATGATGACGATGATTTCCCCTTCCGGGAGGGAAGTTCCCCCGGCGAAATCGCTCCGCCGGAGGGCAAAAGTGCTCCTGCCCAAGTTCCGCCTCGAGACGGCGGTGCTCCATCCCGAAAGTCCTCTCCTTATTTTTTCTATGTCAAAATGACTTATATACCAGAAGATGGGCACCGGAGGTGGGTTGGGCTGAGCACAATCCACCAGGGCACGCCCTGGTATCTTGTGCTCACCAGGTGGCCCCCCTCCGGTAGTTATTTGCTCCAGTATTTCTTATTTATTCCATAAAAATTTCCCGTGAAGTTTCAGCTCATTTGGAGTTGTGCAGAATAGGTAGCCTGACGTAGCTTTTTCAGGTCCAGATTTCCAGGTGCCGGAATTCTCCCTCTTTGTGTGAACCTTGCAAATTATGAGAGAAAAGGCATTAGAAGTACTCCAAAAAGCATTATTATGCATAAAAACATTATAAATAACAGTAGGAAAACATGATGCAAAATGGACGTATCACACTCCCCTGGAGCAAGGCAAGCCACACACCCCATTTGTGTGATGGCAATGCAATGCATGGTGTTAATATAAATTTTGGCTCAATTTGAGTTATTTCCAAAATGATTTATTCTTGATTATTTTGGTGTGAACCTTTGATATGCTACTGCCATGTTAATGTTAGGGTTTAATATGACCAGTAGCCTACATGTTAATATAGTCATGAATCAAATGAAATAATGTTATTTTTCTTATGAGTAAGTAGGAATAACATGGCTTAGTTATCCTTGGAAATAGTTTATTCATAATTTCTTTGGTGATAATATTTGGATATGATATTGCCATGCCAACATTGGATTTAATAGGCTCAATAGCTATACATTTGGTATGGTCATGGAACAACAGGAGGATACTTGGAATAAGTATAGATGACATGGCTAAGTTATTCATCGGGTTATTTAGTTGAGTAATGATATGGCTTGGATCATGTTAATAATTAATACGAAGGGAATGTTTATCACCTGAGTAAACTGGATAACATGATTCCTTCATTCATTGATCAAGTCATGGTGCCACTGAACCGAGCTTACCAGTGCAGCCACATTTTCATTTATGGGAAGGCCCGGGCTTGGTCTATTATTATGCCTTTTATTAGTATCACCAAAGAGTGAAGGTTATGTGTGTGTGCTACCCTGATCAGGTAGGCAGCGATAATCTTGTGAGCCCAGTTTAGTTATTGCACATGGGTCCCTATTTGGGGCAGTTAAGCCACAAGCTGGCAGGTGTCACAAGGTGACACAGGGGCCACCCAAGACATGACCTGAGGGTATGTCGGTGATACGGTAAGAGTGTCATAAGGTAGACAAGTCTTGTTGGACGAATTTCCATGGTGTGGGTAAAGTGCGTAACCTCTACAAAGTATAAGAAACTATTTGAATTGTTGTGTCCATGGTATTGGACACAGTTCATACTAAGTCACACTATCTGATCAACACTGATAATGATGGAAGAACTCATTTTTTATAATTGAATAAGTAATAGTTTGGCAGTAAGCCGATGTTGGGATGATCATGAAGTGGTCACGGGATGATCATAAGGATAAGTTGATTGACCGGATGATCTAGAGTAAGACGGTCCGTGTGACTGATACGTCTCCGTCGTATCTATAATTTTTGATTGTTTCATGCCAATATTATACAACTTTCACATATTTTTGGCAAATTTTTATATGATTTATTGGACTAACCAATTGATCCAGTGCCCAGTGCCAGTTCCTGTTTGTTGCATGTTTTTTGTTTCGCAAAAAATCCATATCAAACGAAGTCCAAACGCGATAAATATTTACGGAGAATTATTTTGGAATATTTATGATTTTTGGGAGGTGGAATCAACGCAAACGGGGGCCCACAGTGACCACAGCCCACTAGGGTGTGCCGGGCACCCCCTAGCGCCCAGGTATCTTGTGCCCTGCTTGAACATCCGTTCGGGTCCTTATTCTGGCTCAAGAAAGATAATTTATGGACAAAAATCGTGTAAAAATTTCAGCGCAATCGGAGTTACGGATCTCCGGGAATTTAAGAAACGGTGAAGGGCCAGATCTTGGGAACGTGAAACAGAAGAGAACAGAGAGGGAGATCAAATCTCGGATGGGCTCCCGCCCCTCCGCCGCCATGGAGGCCATGGACCAGAGGGGGAACTCTCCTCCCATCTAGGGGGGAGCCCAAGGAAGAAGAAGAAGGAGGGGGGCTCTCTCCCCCTCTCTCCCGGTGGCACCGGAGTACCGCCGGGGCAAGGATCGTGACAGCGATCTACATCAACAACCTTGCTACCATCAACACCAACTCTCCCCCCTCTATGCAGTGATATAACACCTCTCTTCCCCATTGTAATCTCTACTTAAACATGGTGCTCAACTCCATATATTACTTCCCAATGATATTTGGCTATCCTATGATGTTTGAGTAGATCTGTTTTGTCCTATGGGTTAATCGTGATCTTGGTTGGTATGATTGTATATTTTATTTATGGTGATATCCTACGGTGCTCTCCGTCTCACGCAAACGTGAGGGATCCTCGCAGTAGGGTGTTGCAATATGTTCATGGTTTGCTTATTGTCAGTGTTGCGGGGGTGACAGCAGCCTAAACGCGGATAAGTGTGTTATGGCGTATGGGAGTAAAGAGGACTTGATACTTAACGCTATGGTTGGGTTTCATGACCTTAATGATCTTTAGTAGTTGTGGATCCTTGCTAGAGTTCCAATCATAAGTGCATATGATCCAAGTAGAGAAAGTATGTTAGCTCATGCCTCTCCCTCATATAAAATTACAAGAATGATTACCGGTACTTGTTATCGATTGCCTAGGGACAAATGACTTTCTTGTTGACAAAAGCTATCCACTTTTATTACCTTGCAATTTATTCATAGTTTTATTCTCGCATAGTACTCATAGTTTTATTCTCGCAAAATAGTTTCATACTTGTTCTAGGTAAAGCAAACGTCAAGTGTGCGTAGAGTTGTATTGGTGGTCGATAGAACTTGAGGGAATATTTGTTCTACCTTTAGCTCCTCGTTGGGTTCGACACTCTTATTTATCGAAGAAGGCTATAAACGATCCCCTATATTTGTCGGTTATCAAGACCTTTTTCTGGCACCGTTGCCGGGGAGCAATAGCGTGGGGTGAATATTCTCGTGTGTGCTTTTTGCTTTATCACTAAGTAGTTTTTATTTCCTGTTCTAAGTTGTTCTCTCTCTTTAGTTATGGATATGGAACACGAAACACCAAAAAAATTAGTTGTACTTGCTACTCATGGAGATGGGGAACCTCCTAAAACCCTCGATGCTCGTTATGTGAAAAATATTATGCAATACTTTGATAATCCTGAGAAAACCCCATTCAACTTGATAATGGGAGACACATTGGATCAACATGAATACTTTAGGGATTATCGCTTGACACAAAAAGGGAAACTGTTATGGGATCAAATTCATATGTTGAAATGGTATGCTTGGAATCTATGCTCTAGATATGATTATACTTGTTGCTCTAGGATGAATGCTCCACACCTTCCCTTTTCATGCAAATTTAATGATAATGAAACCTTGGCTTCTTATGCCAATGGTAGATATGATTATTATGATGTGGAACGAATAGAAGAATTTGTTGCTTTTAAGGGTGCTTATGAAATTGAATCTTTGTTTTTAAAGTATGAAGCTTTTGATGATGATGTTTATAGACCTGAAAATTTTGCCATCCTTAAATATTGCTATGAAAATTATAAATACAATTCTGATATTGATATATTTATTGAGAAAGTCTTCGCTGTCCAAGAAGATACTAATATTTTGCAGGAGTCTATGGAAGAAGAAATTGATGAAACTGTGAGCTATTTGGATGAAAAAGATGATGAGGAGAGCGAAGAACAAAAGGAGGAAGAGCGGATTAGCTACCCGTGCCCACCTTCTAATGAGAGTAACCCTCCAACTCATATATTGTTTAATGTCCTTTCGTTCTTACCGAAGGATGAATGCTATGATAATTGCTATGATACCGTTGATTCTTTTGAAATATCCCTTTTTGATGAACTTGATGCTTGCTATGCTTGTGGCCTTGATGCCAATATGAATTATGCTTATGGAGATGAACTTGCTATAGTTCCTTATGTTAAGAAAGAAATTGTTGCTATTGCACCCACACATGATAGTCCTATTATCTTTTTGAATTCTCCAAACTACACTATATCGGAGAAGTTTGCTATTATTAAGGATTATATTGATGGGTTGTGTTTTGCTAGATATATTGCCATGCAACTTCCACGGTTACCAGTCACATGACTTGTGTGTTGATCATCATATTGCTTTGCATGATCATATAGAGCTGACATGATATTTGTGGCAAAGCCACCATTCATCATTGTAATACTTGATAAGCTAGATCATTGCACATCCTGGTACACTGCCAGAGGCATTCATATAGAGTCATATTGTTTCAGTTTATCGAGTTGTAAGTAAATAAAAGTGTCATGATTAGAGCATTGTTCCAGTGAGGTAAAGAATGATGGAGACTGACGAGTCCTCCAAAAAGTGGGGATGAGGTTCATGATACTGTTCTAAAAAAAAGAAAAATGAGAGAAAAAGAGAGAAGGGGCAATGCTGCTATCCTTTTACCACACTTGTGCTTCAAAGTAGCACCATGTTCTTCATGAAGAGAGTCTCCATGATTTGTCACTTTCATATACTAGTGGGAATTTTTACATTATAGCACTTGGCTTGTATATTCCGATGACGGGCTTCCTCAAATGCCTGAGGTCTTCATGAGCAAGCAAGTTGGATGCACACCCACTTAGTTCCAGCTGTGATCTTTCATACACTTATAGCTCTAGTGCATCCATTGCATGGCAATCCCTACTCCTCACATTGATATCGATTGAAAGGCCTCTCCATTGCCTAACGATCCGCCGAGTTGATGCGAGACTTTCTCCACTTTTGTCTTCCCTTATATATCTCTACCACCATATTCTATTCCACCCGTAGTGCTAAGTCCATGCCTCATGCTCATATATTGAGTGAAGTTGAAAATGCTGAAGCGCGTGAAAAAGTACGATACAATTGCTTGATTTGACACCGGGGTACTCATGTTTTGTACTTATGTTAGGAGGATGGAGTCATGCCATGCTTACATAATTCAATAAGTAGGGATAACATTTGTTAAGCATCGTATATTTTGAAGATTAATGATTGTTTACTAGTATTCATGGATATTATTATGTTCGTATCAATTACTTCATCGTTTCTCAATATTTATACCGTAAAAAGATTACATGATAAACATGCTAGGTAGCATTCAACATCAAAAATTTTGTTTTTATCATTTACCTACTCGAGGTCGAGCAGAAATTAAGCTTGGGGATGCTGATACGTCTCCGATGTATCTATAATTTTTTATTGTTTCATGCTATTATATTACCAATCTTATATGCTTTATACATCATTTTATATCATTTTTGGGAACTAACCTATTAACCCAGTGCCAAGTGCCAGTTGATGTTTTCTGCTTGCTTTTGGTTTTACAGAAAATCCCTACCAAACGGAGTCCAAACGCTACGAAACTTTTTGACCATTTTTTCTGGGCCAGGAGGGACCCTAGAAACTTCGGGGGAGGACCAGAAGCCAGACGAGGAGACGACAAGGCAACAGGACGCGCCCTAATGCCTTGTGGCTCCCATGTGGCTCCTTCTAGCCTAATTCCAGTGCTATAAATTCTCAAATATTCCAAAACCCCCAGAACGAGACCCAAAAACAATTCTTCCGCCACCGCAAGCCTCTGTTCTTCCGCGATCCCATCTGGAGGCCTTTTGCGGTACTCTGCCGAAGGGGGAATCGATCATGGAGGGGTTCTTCATCAACCTTGGTACCCTTCCGATGATGTGTGAGTAGTTCCCACAGGACCTACGGGTGCATAGCTAGTAGCTAGACGGCTTTCTCTCTCTCTTTGATCTTCAATACAATGTTCTCTTCGGAGATCGATTCGATGTAATCTTCTTTTGCGGTGTGTTTGTTGGGATCCGATGAATTGTGGGTTTATGATCAGATTATTCATTGCAAGTAATTGAGTCTTTTCTGAAGTTTATTATGTGTGATTGTTATAGCTTTGTATTTCTCTCCGATCTATCTGTTTGGTTTGGCCAACTAGATTGATTTATTTTCAGTGGGAGTGGTGCTTTGTGTTAGGTTCAATCTTGCGGTGTCCTCATCTCGTTATAGCAGAGGTAGCAAGGCACATATTGTATTGTTGCTACTAAGAATAATACGATGGGGTTTAATCATATTGCTTGGTTTTATTCTGTCTACATTATGTCATCATGCTCCAAGCATTACTCTGTTTGTTATGAACTTAATACCTTAAGATGCATGCTCACTACTAGGAAAAGGGCTATAGCTGATATGGACATTAATGGCGCACCATGTATGTGGTGCGCCACTGCTATATAGCAGTGGCGCACCAGATACAGGTGCGCCATTAGTGTCCTCATTACTAATGGCGCACCAGACACACGGTGCGCCATTACTAGCAAATTTTATTTTTTTTATTTTTCCAAAACTACTAATGGCGCACCAGGGCACAGTGCGCCATTACTAGTTTTAACTATTAATGGCGCACCACACGCTCCGTGCGCCACTACTAACAATTTTTTTTTACTTTTTTTTTTCAAAACTAGTAATGGCGCACCTGGGTATAGTGCGCCATTACTAGTTCAAACTAGTAATGACACACCACAACCACGGTGCGCCACTACTAACAATTATATATATATATTTTTTTTGCAAAACTAGTAATGGCGCAAAACGTAACAGGTGCGCCATTAGTAACCAGGGTTACTAATGCCGCATTGGAAAAGTGGTGCGCCATTACTAACTTTCTGAGTCTTACAAAAAATTCACCAAATGCACCCCCCCCCCCCCCCCCCCCCCCCGCGTGGACCGCCTTTTCAGTTTTAAAAAAAATAAAAGAAAATGATAAAAATGTCAAAAAAATAAAAGAAAATAAGATTCCCATGTGATATGTGGTCTAGTTGTTAGCAAAATTTGCAAACATGAATTTTCGACTTTTTTGCAAAATCTCTCGAGAATTTGTAAAATGGGCATAACTTTTGCATACGAACTCCGATGAAAAAGTTTTTTATATGAAAAATCATCTACTCGAAAAGTTACATCCGAATTCAATCGGGGGTAACCCCGTTGAACATTTTCAGAATTCCCAAAAACCTAACAGAACGAAAGATACGGGGCTTTTAAGATCTAGAGGGGGGAAAATGGAAAAAAATTCAACTTACTAGTGGCACACCATTTGCTAGGTGCGTCACTAGTAACAGAAAAAAAATTGGTTTCGAATTTTTTTTCAAAATATGATACGTAATATGACCGGGAAGTTTGAAATATTTTTTCAAAATTTCATCACACTCATGAACATGAACAAAGTCCTAGACATCAACAAGGTTTAATAGGATTGATATAATAGATATATCAACAAGTGCTTGTTAAGTGAGGTGGTGCTGGGGTTGGATAGAACTGTGAAGTTAAGCGTGCTCGGGCTGGAGTAGTGTGAGGATGGGTGACCTTCCGGGAAGTTTGACCATTTAGTGCGATTTGACTTGAGATTAAGCATATTGACCCGAGATTAAGCCATAGTGACCCGAGATTAAGAAAAAAACGAAAAAAAAATTGAAAACAAAATTTTGAAAAAAAATTGTTAGTAATGGCGCACAAATTTTGAAAAAAAAAATTTAGTAATGGCGCACTTCTATGTGGTGCGCCAATACTAAGTCAGAAAAAAAAATTGTTAGTAATGGCGCACTTCTATGTGGTGCGCCATTACTAAGTCAGATAGTAATGGCGCACCGTTTGACATATTAATGGCGCACTGCCAGGTGCGCCACTATTGTCTTGTATACTAATGGCGCATCAGGGGTGCGCCATTAGTATTTGTTACTAGTGGCGTGATGATAGTGGTGCATCTGTAGTGCGCCATTAATGCCAAAACAGGTGCGCCACTAATTAGCCTTTTCCTAGTAGTGGCTGGATAGCGGTCGAGGGGTGGAGTAATAGTAGTAGATGTAGGTAGGAGTTGATCTACTTGTCACGGACGTAATGCTTATGTACTGATCATGCCATGAATAACGTCATAACTATGCGCTTTTCTATCAATTGCCCAACAGTAATTTTTTTACCCACCGTATGCTATGTTCTTAAGAGAGATGCCTCTAGTGAAAACTATGGCCCCCGGGTCCATCTAAATCATATTACTAAAACCCTAGTTTACTTGCTACAATTTATTTCTTTTTACTTCCATTTGCAATTTATACATCTCCCACTATCAGATTCGATCCTTGCAATTAACGAGTACAAGGGGATTGACAACTCTTTTGCCGGCGTTGGGTGCAAGTATTTTGTTTGTGTGTGTAGGTAATGTCAACCTTTGTCTGCGTGAATCTTCTATTGGTTCGATAACCTTGGTTCTCTACTGAGGGAAATACTTATCCGCTACTATATTGTTTCACCCTTCCTCTTCGGGGAAAATCCCAACGCAGCCCACAAGTAGCACCAGCCATTGCCGGTCCACCCCAGATCCTATCGACCGCACCATCGAGCTCCTAGCAGTCCACTGCTTCTCCCTAACCCGCCCAACGCTCGATTCCGTGGAGGGATCGACGAGTTCGTTGACCACCGTGGCTTGCCGTCGCCGGAGAGAAAGGGCCCGACGCCGTTAGGCCACCTCCCAGTGAACCACGGGTATGGGTGGACTCATCGACGAGCGCTCTTTCCATCCCGACCATCTCCCAGTCCAGCCGTCGTCTCTACGCCGGTGAACGGCCGCCGGTGAGCTCGCCTGCCCTCGGTCTCCCCTGTCTCTCCTTTAAACCTGTAGGCCGGCCCCGCTAGTCAGTCACACAGGGCCCTCCCGAAGCGTTTTTTAAGTGGAAACGCACTCTGTGAGTACGCCATCGACATGTCCCTTCCAGAGAATTTCTGGAATTTCTTTTAATTCAGTTTTAAATCCAGCTTTGACCAGAACTTTGACCGGCCACAACTTTTTAACCACAAGTCCAATTGAGTTGAAACTTGTTGCATTATTTTTCTATTGAGCCCCTTTATTTGATGGAAAATTTTGGTATTTTTATAATTTGTCTAGAATTTTTGGACAAATAAAAATACTTTATGTGATATTCACAATTGCTACTTAATTTTTTTTCCAGAAAGATATAAATAGGTGGTCAAGTTCAGAAGTGTTTCTACACTCCCTTGGAGCAAGCCAAGCCACACCCTCCATTTGCATGATGGCAATGCAATGCCATGGTGTTAATTTAAATTTTGGGTCAATTTGAGTTATTTCCAAAATGATTTATTCTTGATTATTTTGGCGTGAACCTTTGATATGCTACTGCCATGTTAATGTTAGGGTTTAATATGACCAGTAGCCTACATGTTAATATAGTCATGAATCAAATGAAATATTGTTATTTTGCTTATGAGTAAGTAGGAATACCATGGCTGAGTTATCCTTGGAAATAGTTTATTCATAATTTCTTTGGTGATAATATTTGGATATGATATTGTCATGCCAACATTGGATTTAATAGGCTCAATAGCTATACATTTGGTATGGTCATGGAACAACAGGAGGATACTTGGAATAAGTAGAGATGACATGGCTAAGTTATTCATCGGGTTATTTAGTTGAGTAATGCTATGGCTTGGATATGTTAATAATTAATATGAAGGGAATGTTTATCACCTGAGTAAACTGGATAACATGATTCCTTCATTCGTTGATCAAGTCATAGTGCCACTGAACCGAGCTTACCAGTGCAGCCACATTTGCCTTTATGGGAAGGCCGGGCCTTGGTCTATTGTTATGCCTTTTATCGGTATCAGCAAAGAGGGAATGTTATGCGTGCATGCTACCCTGATCAGGTAGGCGGCGATAATCTTGTAAGCCTAGTTTAGTTATTGCGCATGGGTCCCCGTTTGGGGCAGTTAAGCCACGAGGTGGCAGGTGTCATGAGGTGACACATGGGCCATCCAGAACATGACCTGAGGGTATGTTGGTAATACGGTAAAAGTGTCATAAGGTAGACAAGTCTTGTTGGACGAATGTCCATGATATCGGTAAAGTGCGCAACATCTACAAAGTGTAAGAAACTATTCGGTTAGTCGCGTCCATGGTATTGGACAAAGTTTATAATAAGGGCATCTACAACCCGGGCGCTAAGCCCAGGCGCCAGGATTTGTTTCCCGGTTGTTTCCTTCCAGTCCGGTTCGATCCTAGGAATTAGGCTGGCATCGATGCCGAGCGTGTCGCCGAGCGCTTAGTTTTTTTCTTTTTCATTTGAACCTTTTGTGCGGCAGCGGGCGTTGGAGAGAATCAGCGCTACACGTTTTTTTAGCCAAAAAAATAATCGTATAAGCGCTCAAACAGGCGCCCAGCGTTGTGGACAGAGACTCTTTCATGGACGCTAATAGATTAATTATTATTTTTAACAGTCTAAGCGTCTACGCAGGCATCGCTGCATTGTAGATGCCCTAAGTGGCTTACAGCTATTGGTACAAGAAAAGGTAACATGGAGATCCAACAATTTTATCATATCCTCCATAAATTCTTCAAAACATGTTTACTCCTTTTTTGAGAAATCGATCTATGATCGCGGTTTGGAATATTTCAGCAACGTCGTTAATCAATCGCCGTCGCTAGCTTGGACTGAAAAGTCCAGAGTAGAATCACTATAAAACCTAGGCAACGTGGCGTGGCGCCCTAACTTTCTTAATCATTCCTTGGCTGTCCAATGTTTGGCCAAAATCATTGTTCTGAACTTTAATCGTAAAATTAGCACGAACTGACTCTCCTCAAAAATTTTAGCACAATTTGACCCTTTTGAGCAACGCCCAGCCCTTTGGCATTTCAACTCTACATAGACATGCCGAGGTGGTCGGCGTTGTGGACATGGCCCACCGCCGGCCGGCTGCTGACGTGCCTGAGCAAGAAACGTATTTGGCGTTTCCTAATCTTACACCAACGCCAAGGAGCATGGCGTTTTCTGCGTATACTTATAATGGCATTGTAGCTGAGCTTAATGTTCGATGAGTATTTATACATTACTAATGAGAAATGATTATTTTTGGGATTTTGATGCAGGTGATATATATAAAGGCATGACTTGATTAGCCTAGCACATGCACGCATCAACTATGCGGCCAAAATCACTGTTTCAACCTTTTTTGGTAACTTTAGCACGATCTGAACCCTTTCAGATTTTTAGTACGATCGGACCCTTTTGGTAACGCCAAGACCCGTGGTGTTTCTGCCCTACATAGAAACGCCAAAGTAGCCAACGTTTCTGCTATGAATAGATAAGTGGTCATGGGCACGCATTACTAGTAACGCTCCAAGCCCTGGCGTTTCTTCTTAGGGCAGAAACGCCAGGGTGTAATGCGTCTCAGTTCGGTGTTTCTGCAAGGCCAGAAATGCCAAGGTTGCCTACGTTGCATCGTGTAATAGAAACGCCATGGTGCTTGGTGTTTCTAAAATGTGTCAAATCGTGACAAAGTTTCCATCGGGGTCCATTTTGTGCTAAAGTTACCCAGAAAAGTCGAAATAGTGATTTTGGCCCAACTATGCCATGCACGTAACAAGGCTTGGCGTGGCTTATAGTTCGTATGCGTACATGTATCTAAATATCCACTTATATGTATACATGTATCCGCATACCCGCGTATATGGATACATGGCTGAATACCCACACCAGTGTAGCATACGTATTTGGGTAACGTGCGCATACATACCTGAATACCCGATATACCTAGCTAACCATGCATACATGTACGACGTGTCTTTCTTTTGCTTTTTTTTAGGATCGTCTTTTTTTTGCTATTTGAGCAGGTGCATGAAACATGTGCACGTATTGGAATTGGGTGCGAACTACACTTAAACACGTATGAGGCCGCAGTCGTCGGTCTTGAACCTTTGAATCGATTCGAATAATCTAACACCAAATCTCGTTGTCGTGTATGCACGATGAGAAAACCTTACCTCGCCAACCCGAGGAGCTGAGAGGAATCTACAGCTAAGCTCCGTCTAATCCGTCTCTGCAGATGAACTTGACGAGGATCAAATCCCAGAAGGTTGACTCGAAGAAGAAGCATCGGCATCCGTCCGAGCGCCGCCACTGGGAGGACTAAAACCCTAGCGTATCTACTAGCCGAAGCTGAGGCACCAGGATTCCCCTCCCCGTCACCGCCCGCCGGAGCGGCGGTCAGATGGGAGGCGAATCCACGGGCTCACCGACGGAGATCGAGGGGAGGAAAGCTTTGCTCTAATCGCCTTGCGAGAGGGGAAAGAAGATTTGTTTGTGATCAAGTATTTGTTTCCCATTTTATTTGTCAAACAAAAAAACCCATAACTGTTTCTTGTTAATATGGGCTAAAATTGAACTTAATGTGTAGTTAAGGATGCACACTTATTTATTGATCAAGTATTTTTCCTGTCGGCATAATTATCCATTTTATTTGTCAAACAAAAATAAATGAAAAAGAAAGACATACATAGAGTTTCAAACTTGCTGAACGCAAGCATCACACGCTAAGCAAAAATCCACAAAGCTAGGTGCACAACCTGTGAGCACGTGTTTTATCTACCACGAATTAGTAAGCTGCTCTGCATCAACACATCAGACGCCATGGTAGTTGGCGTTGGAGTAAGATGTGGAAACGCCAAAGTCAGTGGCGTTTCTTGCCCAGCCACGTCAGCAACTGGCCGGCGATGGGTCAAGTGTGCCACGCCGAAGACTTGGGCGTGTCTACGTCGAGCTAAAACTCCAAACGGATAAGCGTTGCTAAAAATGATCAGATCATACTAAAGTTTTCAGAAAGGATTAATTCATGCTAATCTTGTGATTAAGGGTCAAAACAGTGACTTTGGCCACAATATTTCCTCGTGATATCAAGGCTAGCTGCCGTCACTCCTTGGCGACATAACTTTCTTAACTAGCTTGAACTGAAAAGTCTAAAGTAGAATCAATATAAAAGCTAGCGAGGCAATGTGGCGTGGCTACCTAACATTTCTTAATCATTCTATGGCCGTCCAATGTTTCCACGTGATATCAAGGCTAGCTGGCTCTCTATCCTAGCTTCTCTTCATTTTCCCCGGACACAGGCGAAAAGCGAGGAGAACAGTTTCTCTCCATCGACCCCGGCGACTCCGCGGGTTCTCCTCCCTTCCGTCGGCCGCTCCGGCGGCGGGAGGGCGGGGGAACCCCGGTGCGTTGTTGTTCTTGGCGTGTAGATAGGCTAGAGCTAGGTTTTCTGCCTCGTTGAGGCGAAGATTGCAGGGATCTCCAGGGATCAAGTTGCAAGATTTGGACTTATCGATGGCATGGGGAGTAAATTTTAACCCCTCCAGTGGCAACTCCCATGACGGGCTATACAGATTCCAACACCCGTCTAACTTGTACTACAGTATGAGATAACAGTACCCTGCAAAACAAAAAGTATGAGATAATGATAATGTAGACGGAGTACTCTCGAAGAGCAAACGTTGCGTGCTCATGCCGGCCAACACGTTATAATTCTGGCATAGCCAATGCATAGCTCTAGGGTGATGCCCCGCAGTCCATGTAGGATCGGATGTCAGGAAAATCAGGTTTGGATTGTGTAGCGGGATCCTCGACAGGAGGCGGGTGCTTGGGAAGAAAAAATGTGGTCTGATGCATATAAAACTAAAAAGTTGAAGTGAAGAGTAGGGATGCATGTGTAGTGGGAGTCTACTTTCTATTCTTCGATGAGGTCCACTAATTGTAGATTGCGCTGGTGAGTAAAAATCAATGTAGATGCCTCAAGCTACTTTTTCTCATGGAACATCTGTATCCATATGCCACCATTGTACATGCCCTTAGCTGATCATGGAGGCACCCCATGCATCACCAAACTAACCACCGCAAAAGGAGAAAAACAAACTTTGGAATCCTTATCTAGGCTACAGTGACTAGCGGACATTGGTGTATAAGTTGCCTACAGCTTTTTACAAGAAAAGGTAACATGGAGGTCCAACAAGCTAATCAAATCGTCCATAAATTTTCCAACACATGTACTCCTTTTTTGACAAATCGATCGATGAACGCTGTTTCGAATATTTCAGCAACGTCGTTAATCAATCGCCGTCGCTAGCATGAACTGAAAAGTCCAGAGTAGAATCATCACTATAAAACCTAGGCAACGTGGCGTGGCGGCCCAACTTTCTTGATCATTCCTTGGCTGTCCAATACTTCCACGTGTCTAAAGTAGAATCAGTATAAAACTTACCTAGGCAATGTGGCGTGGCGACCTAACATTTCTTAATCATTCTTTGACCGTCCAATATTTCCACGTGATATCGAGGCTAGCTGGCACTCTATCCTAGCTTCTCTTTCACTTTCCCCGGACACACACGAAAGGGAGGAGAACAGTTTCTCTCCATCCACCGTCGGCGACTCCGCGGGTTCTCCTCCCTTACGTCGGCCGCTCCGGCAGCGGGAGGGCGGGGAACCCCAGTGCGTTGTCGTTCTTAACGTGTAGATAGGCTAGAGCTAGGTTTTCTGAGGCGAAGATTGCAGGGATCTCCAGGGATCAAGTTGCAAGTTTTTTCTTTCTGTAATTGTGTTGGTATATCTTAACTATTAAAGTGGAGTTTGCCGTCGTAATGGTTCGACCTTCCCTCTTTTCACCGCACGTAACGAAAAACGATGAGAAAGGAAACAATGAGAAAAGGGGAAAAAGAAACAGGCACGACCCCACAAAGACACGTCCCACGATCCAATCTCCCCCGACCCCCTCGCCCCCATTCCCCTCACTCCCGAGAGAAATCTCCCCGCTCCGCCCCTGCACTCTTTGTGTCACCTCGCGCCCAATGGACGGCATCGTCTCGCCGGCCACCGTCACCTGAACCCAACCTTCCCTCCGCTCCCGCCCAGATTCCAACCCAACCACCTCACCGGCCCAGTTCTCGATTCGCCGTCGCATGCCCTGCGTAGCCAATCCATGTCTCCCACCGGCGCTCAACCGGTGTGCGGCGCCGCCGCCGCTAGCTCTCCTGGTTGCGACCTAGCTTCCCCGGCTCCCTCTTCCTCCGCACCCAGGCCCCACATCCCTCAGCGCGATGCCGGCCAACGTTTCCCACCTCGACCTCTAATTATGATTGTTGCTTTCTGTAATGTATGTGCAATTCTAATCAATCCTGATTCCTTCCTCTTGTTTAGTGTGTGCTCTCAGTTCATCACTCGCCTCAATCAGGAGGATATCTGCGTTCAGCTGATCGAGGGAGGATGTTCCGTTCTTCTGTCTAGATTTGCCCTCCTATGGGTTATTCTGCAATGATGCGTACTGTCCTCAAGTACCCTGCCGTGTTTTGGCAAGCGATGTGAAACCAGCGTGCTATTTTTTTCCAGGCCATTACTTTAATCTGATTTTGCAAGTGATTTGAAGCCAGAGTGGTGGCAGTTAGAGACCAACATTACCTATGGTGTGCAGTTTAAATGATTTAAGAAAGACTTCATTTGATGCCTCTAACTGAATATATTTTAATTGGATGAATGGATATTAAATAATTGCATCATATTTGGAGGTAGCAGTGACGTGTCGTATGTTTTGGGATCCAGGCAGCAATTTAGCTTACTTACCAAATTACATTACTTTCAAAAGATTTACCTATCACGACAGGAAACCCCATCTATATTGATGGAGCTAGCACAACATAGTACAACCAACATGTCTAGCTCAGAGCCATTGTCATCTCATCCATGTTATGTATGCTTTTATCCTGAAGTTGCCATCAACTTTGCTTTCTTTATTCAGATCAAGTTAGGGTTGTATATACGTCTAAATTTAGATCACAACAGCGCCCTATAGGGAGGGAATTATCTGCGCAAGGGAAGAAGCCTCGAAGGTAATTTTTATTAATTCTGGAATGGTAGGATCATGATGGATGCCGGCGAGCTGCATCTTGGTGAGTATGAATTTTCAGTTTTCTTGGTGTTTGCAGATTTGACTGGATATCATGCAGATTGGTTTGGTACACCAAAAACTTAATCAAACTCTTTTTAGGACAAAAGTATACACATACTACATGGTTTTGATATACTATATGCCTCTTCCTCCGAGTAGTATGCCCCAAATTTTCATTCTTCATGTATATTGCAGCTTGAATAATATTTAATTTCTCTCAAAAATTATGTACTCCACATACTTCAATCTACAAGGTTGGAAATCTGTTGTGCATAGCGAGAATAGGAAATATCTTTTTAATTAATTTGCCCTTCAAAAACATATCATGGAGTTAGGAATATCATAATATATTTGGATAACATAGCAAGATGTGTACCCTTGCCTTTTCCCTAAAAAACACATGCCCTTTTTGAGTTGGAAACATCTGTATATTCTTCTTCAAGTAGAGTCAGGAATATATTTTTGATCAATAAAGAAATTTTGTACGAGGAGGATGGAAGTGCACCGATCAAAAGTTGAGGGTTGCACAACCAGTTGTTGTCATCTCCAAATGGCCCGATATAATTTGCAATGCATGTTTATATATGTTTTATGTATAAATATCATGTTGCAGTCCGTAGCCGGGGGACACTGGGGTCCCTCCATGGTCTGGTCTACTCCTGCTGTGACTTCACACAGAATAGAAAGAGTAACATTATTAGCTTGTATATGCATTCTTTCTAGCTACAGAAGCAAAGATCAAAGTATAGCCATTACAATTCACAATGCTATAAACAATTAAACTGCTCAATTAGTAGTTCAACACATTGTTCTCTAAAATAATAGATTAAACATGCATACTTTTTATTGTACGAAATTGTTGCGACGGCTAGCTACTCTGTATTGTACTAATTTTATCTGGCAGGCGGCAGCTACAAGTAGTTTTAAAATGTTAGGAAGCTTAGTAACGGAGATACCGCAGATGGTTGAATGGTTGCTTGCTGATTCAATTCACGCTTGGTCTTCGTGTTGATGAGATGAAAGGCCTCTTTGCCCCCTCCACCATGGGGTAACTATTGTACTTCTCTCAACGTTTTGTTTTTATTTTCTATTGGACATTTGAATTAAATAAAAGGGTTTATAATGGTCGATGCTTTCGATTTGTGCCTTGTATAGCCAAGTTTCAAATAAACAGTACTTCCATAAATGCATTATACCCCTCCCCCCCAAAAAAAATTAGGTTTATGCTTAGGGAGTTTTCCATTTGCATACAAGATTGACGCGAGGCAGGAAACAAATGATTGGTCAGAAGAATCACTTTGGTTTTTATTGATGTCACTTTGTTGGGAGGGTTTGAAAATGATAGCTGTGGTCATTTTCCAGATTGTATATCTATGTAGCATGAAGAACTTTCATAGATGAATTGTGTTTTCTCTAATAACTTCATTTATTTTGCATCTGCACTCATACCGACCGATGTAAGCTTCTGAATGAAGTAGGTCAATCTCCAACACTGTATTTAGTAGATCAAGTGCTCTATCATATTTGTGTGTCCTTACTATTTTTGTTTATTAAGGATAGGCTACAAGTATGATTGTGAAGAGCTTAGAATGTGTACTGTCTGCACAGATTCATCCAACGAGATATTGTTGCACATCTTTTTCTCTTGTACTCAGCTCACTATTTTTGGTAGAGGCTCGACCAATAGAGGGACTTGGACTTGCCACTCATGGACATACTTGTTGATGTATATCAAGAAGCAACACTTCCCTTGATTCAACAAAATGTTCATCCTAGGATGTTGCAGCATTTGTAATTATAGAAATAACATCATGTTTTTGCGGGGTTAAATAACATCATATTCGATGGAGACAGTATCAGCTATTAACTTGTTTCACGTTATTCAAGGATTTTTTTTTTTACCTTGATTATGCATAGGCCCAACCCCAGGGTGACGATATACAAGGGGAGTTGGTCGTTGTATGCCATTTTTTGGCAGGTCGCTGTGCATTTCCAGTAATACATGAGGACCGGTTCATAGAAAAGTGCCCTATCGATGGTTGGTAGGCGATTGACTTCTGAAATGATGACAATGCTAGAGCAAGGACAGATGAACAGAATGGAAGGGGAGAGACAATGGGAAAGATGCTTGGCCAAGAGACCTCTGAGTTTTTAGGGTTTCCTCCCCATATTGTTTCATGGTAAAAAAAAAGAGACACGATGCTGTCGAGGAGAAAAGAAGCGGGGGAAAAAATCGGTGCTGCTATATGGATGGATACCACGTGCTATCATGTTTGACATACAATCCTAAAATACATCAATTTTTCCACCCCTATTATTTGACATACAATTCTGAAATACATCAATTGTTTGACCAATGTATGTTTATTTTTTCGTTATTCCGTAGCAACACACGGGCATTCAACTGGTACCTATTACGTGTAACTAAACAACTCCAAAGTTTAGGACTCTGTGGCAGTGGGTACAGTTGCTGCACTACCTCTTACAGGCACGCGTACGTGGGGTCAAACCTGCGAGGCCTATGTGGTCTCGATCCGTCACTACTAGCCAAATGAGATGCTACGGACCAACCGGGCATCCACAATGTGATGATGCCAAATTTGTGATGCGGCCAGAATTTTGGCATCGATGTCAAATAGCCCATTTCACCATAATGTACATGGTTCTCAAGTTATACACAATAGGCCCCACTATAGAATCTAATATGTTAGAAAATTGCCACATGCATGCCCCTACCGCATTGCTCGCACCAGTTTACTGAGATTCATATAATATTTTATTGCCTAGAGAAGTTTGGCATCGAAGCATGAAGAAGCATTGGTTCCCATTCATTTGGCTATGGCACTAGTCTCCACAATGTGTACAGGTGGTGCCAAAAGTCAAAAACTAATTTGGCAATGCTATTTGGCATACATTGTGGATGCCCTTAGTGTTTAGCTCTATCAATCATACTCATATGGTTTTGTCAAGACTTTCGAATTTAAAATTATTCCAATGAAACAAAAAGTTCGTTGATTTGTCCAAAATAATTTACATACATTAATTATGCACTATATTTTGTTTTATCTAGAATTTTTAGCTGAAAAATTATTTGAATTCAAACAAAAAATTAGTTGATTTGTTCGAAAAAATTACATACATTCATTCTGCACTATATTTAGTTTTGTCTAGATTTTTACATTTAAAATTATACGAATTCAAACAAAAATCTAGTTGATTTGTCCGACAAGTTTATCTAGAATATAAGTTGTTTTCTTACATAGAAAAAAAGAAAGAAGAATATATAAGAAAAATTGTGTTTATTTTTTTTAATTGTCATTGTGGCCGAGTGGTTGGCTTTCGAACACGCAGCGAGCTTATGAGGTCATAGGTTCGAACCATGACTTCCCCTTTTCCTCGTTTCCCGTTTTGATTTCTATTTTCGTTCGTACGGTTCATCTTATATAAAGTGAATTGTGCTTGGTAAACGTCGAACTTCAGTTGGTCAAGTTACTATCTATGCTAGGCGAATCACCCAGGTCATGGGTTTGAATCCCACCCACCGCACCAGCTTTTTTTTTTATTTTATTTGAGGATTTTCTGCGTATAAATAAATAAAATGCAAGTGTGCTTTCTGGAAGAAGAAAAATAGCGGCCTCAGCCTCTGACAGTGGGCGCCCGCCATGTTGGGATACATCCGGATAAGGTACAAAGGACCGTATATGAACGTCAAGACAAGTTAGATGACCAGAAACACGTATTTTACAAGTTTGTGCACTAAACTGACCGTCGTGTGCAAGTTATGTGACCCTAGTGTATTTACCTCTTTATTTAACTTTCCAAACTAATTCTCTCTCCCCCTTAATTCAACTAGGGTGGACCCCTTCATCCCTTTGTTACCAATCATAATCCTCCATATCTGCTTACCTGTAAAAAACTAAAGTAACCTTTTGTAGATGTAGCATTACTCGTTGGACCATCATGCACGCAACCTTTATTTATTCATGTGCAAGCCAAGCAACCTTCTGGACCGGCCAGTACGCATGCCCGTTCATGTAGGGCATATGCGCATTCAAGTAGTGCAGTACGTATCGCTTGTCATGAGCGGTTCGCTATCTCAAAAAAAAAAAAAGTGCAGTACGTGCCAGTGTGCCACACGCCCGCACCGCACACATTAAACGGCCAGATTCTCTCACGGTAGACGCATGCGTAGCGTACGACCCTAAATAAAAAATATTTCGTCCCATAATGCAAGACGTTTTCTGACACTAGTGTAGTGTAAAAAATGTCTTTCATTTTGGGACTGAGTAGTACATAGTAAAAACATAGGCGCCGGCCTCACTCACTCACGCTCATACGTAGGCGCGTGTCCTGCGTACTTTATTGAGTAGTACTTTGTACATAACCACCAGCTAGTTCGTGGCGTCGTCATCGGGGGAGGCCGGGCGGATCATCTCGATCACCCCTGCGGAGGCGGACGAAGAAGACCGCGCGTTGACGACGCTGCAGTTGAGCCGGATCTCTCCCTGCGTGCCGGTCTTGGGATCGATGTTGCCCATCTTGATCATGGCGGCGATGAATTTCTCCTTCCAGAGCGCCTCGTTGGCGGCGAAGGCGTCAACGGAGGCCTTGAGCGCGGCGTTGCGCACGAGCTGGTCGTCGGAGAAGTGCAGGCCCAGGTTGAGTGGCAGCAGCTTGTAGTAGTTGTCCAGCACCACCGGCGTGCTCAGGTCGATCTCCGTGGTCACGTTCGTGAACTGGCCCGTGTTCGCCGGGCACAGCGCCTCCAGCAGCGCCTGGTACGCCGGGCTGATCGTGCCGCTCGCCAGCCTCTCGCGGTTCCTGAAGATGAAAGAGTTGCAGTGGGAGCGGCCCAGGGTGTGGGAGCCGGACAGGATCACCATCTCCTCCGCGCTGAGGCCCCTGTCTCTGAACCCCTGGATGAGTTCACCCGCCGTCAGGTTCGGGCCGGGGAGGGTGAACGCGCTTTCCTCGGTCGAGATGTTCCCGTCGCGGCGGCCGGCAGGGACCTGGTAGAAGGCGTTGCGGCCGGTGAGGTTCACACTGTCCCGGGCGGCGAAGGCCAGGATGTCGGCGCAGGACACCGTGCGCGGGCAGCTCCTCTCCAGTGCGGCCCTGGCGGCGTCGACGACCTCGAAGCTGCGCAGGCTCGGGTTGTTCGGCGCCGCGACGCGCTCCGTCCGGCCTCCGCCGGGGTTGATGGACAGGAGCACCGACGCATCACAGCCCTGTCGCGTCACATGCATGGATAAGACGTCATAATTAATTAAGTTTCTAAAAAAAGAGCATAATTAATTAATGCTAAAAAAGAGCCCTAATAGTACCATTAGATTATTTTTTTGCGAATAATAGTACCATTAGATTTATCATAAAAATGCTTTTATAATTATCAAATACACGTGCCTACAAAGACTAATGGTCAAGAATGCATATTGAAGACTCGTATCAATGTCTATTGAAATTAGTGATAAAACCATGTATATATTCTTGAAAGAACATAATATAGTAGTATCAACTTTTCTACTCTCCACTTCAAACTGACATTGAGCTTTCATATTTATTTGGCTTATTTTGTTTTTTTGAGGGATTTAATTAAGGTGCTCAATCCAGTTACAATTAAAGGTCATATATGAACACTGACACAGATGTAAAGCTATTAATTATTTGGAAAGTTTCTAGTTATCTTACCAGCTCCGTACACAGTCTGCTGTTTTCTCTTTCCAGGACCAATAATAAAGTTTTTATTTTTGCGGGAAGACCAATAATAAAGTTGTTTAGCTTGTTTTCGGAGTACTTAGCTTGTATTAAAAGATTAATCAGAACTTGTTTGATAGGTAAGAAAGTTAGATGGCAGGCATTGAGCTTGTGATCCGGCAAGTACAAAAGCAAGCAACTACGTATATGCAGCTGCTCTTGGGCCTATCACCTATGCGCGCAACAGGTACGGTCCGCACGTACCCTGACGAAGCAGTCGTGGAAATGGAGGCGGATGAGGCCGGCGGCGATGCCGGGGTTGTTGGCGAAGGCCGCCGTGACGGCCTGCCGGACTATCGCCTCAGCGTTGGGGCAGGTGGTGCTGTAGAACCCCACCCGCAGCTGGGCGCGGCTCGCCGTCGGCAGCTGCAGGCACAGCACGGCGGTGAGCAGCACCGTCAGGCCGGCCAGGCTGCTGCTGCTCGCCATGGTTGTACGTTCTAGCTAGCTGGCTGGTATAGCTCTCCCTCACAAGGACGGTACAATGAGCGCCAACTGCACAATAATGAGTGCTTAACTCGGCTGGTTTTACCAGTGGTACTCGTATTTATAGAGAGCCAGGGGTTGATTGATTTGTTTGACAAGTCGTGCGTGCAATGCTAGCCACACGGGAATAGTAGGCAAACTTTCTCGTTTCACTTTGTCTCGCTTCCTCTAGAATGTATATCTATACCAATATAAAAAGACCCAAAAGGGCAGATTCAACTGATCTCGGTCATCGAACTAAGTCAATCCAACGACCTAGACTGCTTCAATAGCGAGCGTTAAACGTGTTTAACGTGCAATTAATATCATACCAAATATTACACTAATCACAGGATTAACACACAAATAATAGCATACATAATATCCACGTGCAATTAATATATTACCTAAATATTAACGTGGGTTGCACGTGCGCATTAACTAGTCAATATAAAAAAACATAAAAGGGCAGATCCAATTAATCTCGGCCATCAAATCATGTCAATTCAACGACTTAGATTACTTCAATGTCGAGCGCTCAACACATTTAGCGTACAGTTAATTTTATGCCAAATATAGTGTTAATCACACAATAACACGTAAATAATATCCAACTTAATATTCGTATGCATTTAATATACTTCTAAATTAACGTGCATTACACGTACACATCGACTAGTCTCTAGAAAAAAGAGGTAGTAGTTGCGCTGGACCGACCGTCTTACATGGATACACTGCCCCGTCACGTGGCTGCTAAAGCCAACTGTGGCACCCGGATTGATCGTGTCGTGTGCCAGCCAGCAACTCGACGTGGAGTTGGGCGGAGGGAGACGTGTGGGATTTCACGAGGAAGAGTTTGCCAGTCGTGAGGAGACCATACCAAGTTACCAACGGCCAACTTCGCAGAGAATCCTAACATGTGCGGCTCGGGCATACGTGCACACTCGAGTACGGTTGAAAATAAGAACATAAGTTCACATCGAAAATGCACTTTAGAGCTCGGGCTACATGGAGCCCGAATTTTGAACAATTCAAAAAATCATACTTTTAAGTTTCAAAAAATTCTGAAAAGAAATCCACATGTACGCAGAGATGTAATGTAAATTTTCATGATGAAATCACCCCTTGTGAAGGCAGTGATATAAACCAAAAAAGCGAAGGGTTGTGGAGTAGAGCGTTTTGGAGTTCGGGCTCCATGGAGCCCGTTATTTTAAAATATTCAAAAACCAAACTTTTCAGTTTTGAAAACTTCCAAAAAAAAATCCACATGTACATAGGGATGTAATATTCATGTGTGTAAATTTTCATAATGAAAGTGTCTAAAATGAGAGGTACACACAAAAAAAATTGTGGCTTTTTAGCATATGAACTGTTCACAATCAAAATCCACGAATTTGTTTTTTTTGTCCAGCTCGCAATTCAACCTATTTCATCATGAAATTTTACACACATGTACATTACATCCTTATGCACATGTGTATTTTTTTCCAGAAGTTTTTAAAACTGAAAAGTTTGGTTTTTGAATATTCTTAAATAACGGGCTCCATGGAGCCCGAGCTCCAAAATACCCTATTCCACAACCCTTTGATTTTTTGGTTATATCGCTGCCATCACAAGGGGGGCACAAAAGCCCAATGTCTCTCCAATACCATAACCCTACACTCCCACCGGAGTATATTAAATCTATCCTTCTTGTCTCTTCTTTTCGGGATAAGGACGAGGTACACAAAGATGAAAAAGCGACACCCAAAATATCCAACACATCAGAGTGTCTCGGCACTAAGCCTGATCAAAATATACCGCTAGTATAGAACGGGCCACCACTGGTGGGATATCAGTGTCGGACCGGCCGAACCGCCTGTGATACAACCCTATATCAGGCGATTCATGCATAATCACCGCTAGAGAAGGGCCTTCGTTGAACAACCGCTAGAGACGAGAGAACATATCTGGTAGTTCTTTCTTTGGACCGACAGAGACATCGGACATTTCAATCCACAGATGTTTGTATACGTCAAAATGGGCCTCTATTCTCTATTTCAGACAGGTAGGCACGGAACCGCCTGTAGTTATTTCACTCAGGAGGTTTTCCCCCAGTCCTCCAGAATTAAGTTACTTTCTCAGGCGGTTTTTGTTACGATCCTCCTGAGCTCCGTTTGCTGCCACGACTGGGAAGCGCTGCCATGACAACGTTTTCTATGCCAAAAAGCTGCCATCACTACAAGAAACCTGTTAATTCATGACGGATTTCTGGTGACGCCCTTAGAATCCGTCACATATAGGGTGCCATCGATGACAGTTTCTCAAGTTCGTCACGGAAATCGTCACATATTCGGAAGATGAGAATGGATCCCAAAACGGTAACCCCCATTACGATGGACATAAAGGAACCGTCACAGAAACCTCCATGGAATGAGTAGCGGGGCCAAGATTTTTTTTCTTTATAGACCATCCGGACCGTCATGGATGGCTCATACTAATGTGTCATGCGTTTTTCCTTCTTTGGCCCACATGTCAGTCCTGACTACGTCCCACGCTACACGAGTTGCCCAGACCGTTGCCATGTCAGCTTGATGGAGAGCATGGGTCCCACATGTTAGTATGAGAGAGAGAGAAATAACAACAAAAATCATGTCGGTCCTGACTACGTCCCACGGTACACGAGTTGCCTAGACCGTTGCCATTTCACCTTGAAGTAGAGTGTGGGTCCCACATGTCAGTATGAGAGGGAAAGAGAGAAATAACAAAAATAAAATGAGACCGTTGCCATGTCAGCTTGATGGAGAGCATGGGTCCCACATGTTAGTATGAGAGAGAGAGAGAGAGAGAGATTGAGAGAAATAACAACAAAAATCATGTCGGTCCTGACTACGTCCCACGGTACACGAGTTGCCCAGACCGTTGCCATTTCACCTTGAAGTAGAGTGTGGGTCCCACATGTCAGTATGAGAGGGAAAGAGAGAAATAACAAAAATAAAATGAGACCGATGCCACATCATCTTACTGTAGAGTGTCGGTCGGACATGTTAGCACGAGAGAGAGAGAAATATCCGCAAAATAAATTGCGGGCAAGGCGTTTCGAACCTAAGACCCCCAGCTAGGAAACCGAACGAGCTAGTCACCTGGCCAAATCGTGTTTGTTGCCTAACCCTGGGCTAGGAACTTATATAGACAATTCCATGTACCGCTCGCCTCTTTTTTTTTTTTTTTTGAGGGTATCGCTCGCCTCTGGGCTAGCACCGCATATAATTGGGCCGGTCCAAGTTTGTACTCGTTTTTTTAGGGTGTCGCTCGCCTCCAGCACCGCATATATTTACGCCAACCATGCAGTTTCTACTCATTTTCTTTTTTAATTTCTCCAAGTTTGTGTTTAGTTTTCTATTCATATGAAAAAGTTACAATAAGTATTAGTACACAATTATTTTGTATTTTAAATCTCTATTATATTATCATTATTGTGTACCTTGAAGAGGTAGACATTAACTTTTTCTAAAATTTACATGGACTTAAACAGATCAAAATGTATTAAAAATTATTGTGTAAATTTCGTATCTTAATTCAGGACCAAAAGCACACAATTATTCTATATTGTTCAACCTGTATTAAAAATTATTGTTCAATAATATTTTTTTTTAGGAAATGTATTAAAAATATTACACATGTTTGTAGTCTATACACATGTAAGATTAATTGTACATAATATTTTTTTAATACATGTTGAACTTTTTCTAAAAACACACTGAATAAATTTTTTAAATACATGTTGTCTATTTTTTGAATGTATGACGAACATTTTTCAAAAACATGTTGGCAATTTTTTAATACACATGAAACATTTTCCAAAAACATGCTGAACTTGTTTTATAAATGCACTAAAACTTTCTTTAAGTTTTATGGCAATTGTAATTTTTTCTTACATTTCTTTTTTCAAATGGAAAAAATATCCAAAAAAAACCTTGAACTTTAAAAATATTGCGGTATAGAAGTTTTTTTTGGCAAACCTTATAAAGTTTTTATTGCCTCATCTGATGTACACTCGGCTAAGAATTTAATTTCTTTTTTTTAGATGCACACAATGTGTGTCAAGTGCCCGACACTAAGCAATTGGCAGACCTTTTCTTATTTTCCTTTTTTCATTTATTTCTTTTCATTGCTTTGATTTCTTTTCTTTTCTTTTTATTTTATATTTTGATTTCAAATATAATAGGAAATGTGAATGTATTTTTAAAAAGTTCAGACATTTAAAAATATATAATTACATGACAAGAAAAAAATCATGTATTAAGAAAATAACTGTGTTATTAAAATGCCAAACAAAGTTCTAAGAAAATTGAAAAAAAAAGAAACAGAAAAACGAATCCTGAAAAGAATAGTGGGACATACTACGCGTCGGCCGGCGGATCTTTTTAAAAGATTTGCCGCCTTGGCATCCATTAGATCTGGCTCCATATAGCGGCCCTGCCCTTCGTCACCATTGCAACAAAGGTAGTGTTGCATAACCCTTTCCAACACAGACGATGTTGTAGACAAAATTTCAACGGAGATGGTGGTGTAGAAACATGGTCGTCGTTGACTCCGGGATTGTGGCGGTTGTTCACATGTCGTTGGTGGGGCACCGATGACCGTGACGGTGGATGGGCCGGGTCGGTAGATCTCTCCGTCCCCGGCCGAACCAATGCAGCGGACGACGACGGGGTTGCGATGGATGATGTGTGGTGGCTGGAGAGGATCCCAACGCGACACAGTGACGGGGCAACGAGCCGGGGCGCGGGCACGTGCTGCATAGTCATGGGATTGGTATGCAATACCACGTGTGTTGCAAAAGCAACCTCCACAATACGTGCCACGTTACAAAGCTCGTGCGCGTAATGAGGGCCACGTTGCGAAGCTGATACAAATTGCTGAAAAATTGGGCCTCCAGTGTTCTTACGTCCAAAATTGGATGACGGCCGCCGCATACTAGAGGAGGCAAAATTGCCTTGACATCTCTACCGCCAAATCAAAAACTACATACTGAATTAACCATGGCAAATATTGGTTTAAAAATTGCCAACACATCTACCGCACATGTCAAGAAAACATGTATAAATTTTCCATGGCAATATATTGTTCTTCCTTAATAAAAAAAAAATGGCAAATTTGTAGTATGGGTGCATATGAACTTGCCAGTAACTTGCCATGAGCTCCAGACAAACCACATACCTTGCCTCCACACCACGCATCGGACCTCGCAAAGCACCGATGTTGTGCAGTCCCTTCACTTCATCTCCTCTCAGCCGTCACCGCCGTGAAACCGTCGGGTCCCCACGCTCGCGCTCGAGCTCACCAACCGAGATCCTTCGCAGCACAACCAGGGGGTGTCCTCCGCCTCTTTGCCCACGGGCTTAAGCCGCGACACATCAAGGCGGCGCAGCCCACCTCGCCTCCGCCGCTCCTCGTCTCCACCGCCTCGCCCCCTCACCTCTGCTGCTCCTTTCCTCCAGCGCGGAGAGCTCCCGTCGCGCGTGCCCATTGACGGGGACTGCTCCGTAATTGCCTCCAGCCTCCGACCAATGCTCCAAGATGCGACACACCATCGCGGTTGTCGGCGCCGCTCCCCGACTCCGCCGCCTCGCCCCTCACCTCCGCCGCTCCTCGCCTTCAACCCAGAGAGCTTGTCTCGCGCACGACCACCAGAGCGGAGAACGCCGCGGCTGGCTCCGGGCTCTGGTCTCCGGCCCTTGCTCCGAGACGGTATGTGTCATCGTGTACGCCGCCGACTCGCGGCCACATCGGCGGGATCCCCTCCCTTTGCTCTCACTTGCTCTGTGGGGGTCAGCGGAGAGAAAAATACGAGGGTGTTCACGATGTATCGTTTCTTTTCGGAACAAAAAAAGTGTGACGTGACTGATATTCTTGCGCCAAGATGCGCGCGCCTGAACCAGCGGTGACAAGGGCGTTCGGGGCGAGATTCTCAAAATCTAATGTTCGGGAGTTATTGATTCAGTAAGAAAAAGGGGAAATAGAAAAAAAAAGAAAAAAGAAAACACAAAACACAAAACAAAAAATGTTCAGAATTCCTGACCGGTCCCACAAGGGTTTCCCAGCCGAGGAGGCGTGGATCCGGCGTGATACAAATGCTCTATCCTGATTGGTTGATCCGAGCTTCACGCGGATCGCGCATCCTAGCCGCCCGTTCTCGCAGATCTCACGGCGAGCACACGGTCCCTCTATCTCTACTCCTTTATCCTACACCGCACACGCCGCTATCTTTTCTTCCACCGAGCAGTGATTTAGCCTGCCGCTTCCTCTTCCTCCGTCCAGATCTGGCTCCTTCCTTCAGGCGATGGATGTTCAGGTTGATGCGCTCGGACGCCGCTCGGACTTAATTAGTTTAATCCTTCTTCCATGTTAATTCTCATCTCAGCCTCCCGTTCTCCTGATTTGAGTGCAGGTCTAGGCGCCTGGAGACCACACGGAGGAAAGCATCGCCACCGCGACATTCAGGCTGCTTTCACACCGTTTGGGGTTGCCACGCTGGGCCCCTGTGAGTTCTTGGCGGCGGTGGCTTTGGCCGCACATCACTGTCCCCTAGCTTGGCGACGGGTATGTTGCGCTGCGATGGCCTGGTGGCTGCGCCATGACGCCGCCGGGGCCTGCTCCGTGCTGGGCCGCTGCAGCCCATTCGTCGGTGCGGGGCCTGCGTTCGTGGCCTTTGCCGTCCTCGCCGTTAGCTTGTTCGTCGAGTTTTGCAGGTTGAGTCATTTGTCGATTCAGATTCTCCCCTCCCTTTTGCTTCAGATTCTCCCTTCCCTTTTCTTCTGATTATTCGAGGTGTCGTATGGTTCATCGATGTGCAGGTAACCATGATTCCGTTGTCCCTATGGATGGAGAAGGTTGGCTGGACAGGAGCATGGGTCGACGCGAGACCGTGGTGGACATGGCGTATCCCTTCGATGACATCAGCGGACACGGCCAGATCTGTGGCCAGAAAAGCCATGGCGATGAACTCCGATTGACTTCCCGCGAGCGCTGGGCGACGCTTGATGTGGTGACTGCAGATTGTATAGCTGCGGGGAGAGTAGTAGGCCAGATCTGGAAAAACAAATCTGTAATTTCAAGTTTTTTTTGTGTATTTCTTCCTTTTGATTAAAAAAGTTATTTATTTGGTATGTTTATGCGATTTCTATTTTTATTTATAAGGCAATGAGCATATATAATCAGAAAAATTCTTATTACATCAAAGTTTCCATGGACCAAGAGAAACAAAGTGACGGGCTAATGTCTCGACCAAAATTAGTGGGCCTCGGACCGTCTTGAAATTTAATGAGCCAATATTCTCATGGGTTGACCAAAACATGGGCCGATGGTTTTGGATAGAGTGGAAATTAAGTAGGCCAAAATTCTAATTGGGCCGACTACTACATGGGCCTCCATGTTGGCCGCCACGTCATATGATGATGTGGAATGCATGGTTAACGCCGTTATTTTATAGTAAGCTGTGACGGTCAAGAACCGTCATGGATCCATGACGGTTCTGGCGATCTGTCATGGACTGCATGATGGTCAAATTATGACACGATATACATGACGAATTTCAGATCTGTCATGGATGACCTATCTTGACGGTTTTGTGGACATCTATGACAGTTTGCATCTGTCATGTATTAACACATTTCTTGTAGTGCATGACAGAGAAGTTATGACACTGTTGTCGTAGTTGAGAGAACTAGAGATTAGGGGGTGTTAATGGTTAGTGGTTACGATGAGATGTTAGTATGGGTTGTGTATGGGGGCCTTATGCGAAGGTCGTCGTACACCGACAAAGTTGACAAGTTGACCTTTTTTAAATAGGTTCGGTCACTAGGTGAGGTGCGACCTAGAGAGGCGACGAAAGAAGTGGTCGACTAATGGCTCGAGTCGTGAAGACAAGGTCACCTCCAAACTCCCCTCCTCTCCTCGATCTGGGACTTTTGATGTCCCTCGGATCTGATTCCAACCCCAAGCTCTTCTCAAGTCCTTTGGAGGGGGCCTCTCCCCTTGAGTTGATTCAAGTGAGAGTGAATGGTTGCATGCCCCATGTGGGCTAGTTATAGTCTAGAGGTTAATGACGAATAGCCAACGCTACCATTGAGGTGGTCAGCTAGAGGGGTATATGAGTTAATTTATGGTCCACTAGTCCATGGTGGAATAGTGAGTGGAGGAGTGCTTACTAGTCCTTGTATTGGAGAGAAAATTGTTGGGCCCCCAAGTGCAACAGTTTATAGCAAATGGCAATTTTTCTTTAAGTGGGTGACCTACGGTATATCATTCCATGAGAGGTAATGGCAAGGAATCTTATTCCTCAAGCAGCCCTGAAATAAATATAAGGCAACTTCTTGTGCCCCTAACAATTCTAGTATAATCGTCAATTACACTAGTCTTAGTTGCAACAGGATATAAGTAGATAATGGTATGGTAGATATATTTGTATTTTCAGAATAAATAATATATGATAATAAAATAGCAAGTAAAGTATTTTTGGACTGTTTTCTTATGTAGGAAATTGGATCGGGTTCATAGGTTCACTAGTAGCAACTTTCATAAACATGGTGGCATAATATAATAAGCATATGCATGACATTTGATCAATCCAATCATACACCTAGTCATAACAATAACTGCATATCAATTCATATGAGTGGTACGTCCATACATCCAAGATTCCAACACGTGTTAAGTCACTTGACTAATACTCCCCCACCCCCCCTCCCCCATGGTGCCCAATACCAATGCAACACCCAAGTATTAAGTAGCAAGTTACATAGAATTGCATTAATAACTTTGGCATGCCGTTGAGAACTAATCTACTCCCCAAAATAATATTGAGATAATCAGACAGCTTCACTTTTACCCTTAGTGAGGCAAACCAAGAAAGTATCAACGGGCATGAGTGCTTTAACCTTTTCAGCCACTAGGCTAATCACACCCATCGGTCTACTCCATCCAATGCACACTGTTCTCACTGTTGTGCTCTCATCATAATTTGACCAGGATTAGATTAATAGAACGAAAATGCAATATGCATCTACAAACCAATCTTACAATCAAGATGACATCAATATATGGAATTATTCAGCTCATAACAAAAAATCCACCGCAAGAATTATATAGATTATCATAATCATGTATGACAATTCATATGATCTAAATATTAAAGCATATAGAGAGAGACTGCTACATAGCTACAACTATAAACTGTAGTCCAAGAGGTGGACTACTCACACTTCATCGGGGAGCAGCGTGATGATGATCTTGGTGCAGTTTGATGATGGATTCCCCCTTTGGTAGGGTGCCGGAGAAGCAATCAGACTTCTATTCCACTTCTGTTTTCGTGGTTTCCTCTCTGTGGCATCAATGATTTTTTTTCATAAAAAATAATCTGGAAGTTGTGGTTTGTGATATGAGCTATCATAGCCATTCGTTGTGCTTTGTGATCTGTGCAGCAAAAGCTTAATAATTTTTAGTTACATTTTTTGAAATAATTTATGTCCATACTCCCTCTCTCCCTGTTGGACCTTCTCTGCCACCTTTTTCCTATCACCCCTACCTGCCACCTTTTCCCTGTCATCTCTCCCTGACACCTTTTTGAGTTCAAATTTTGAACTGCGAGACGCCAAAATAGTAGCTAAATATTGGTTTATTAAGCACACTAGCTAATTACAGACTTGTATTAATCACACCGTCTAATTATAGTCATACATTAACTATTACACTGTTCATACAAAGTGCCAGCAATTCAAAAAATGCTACTTACACAAAGTGACATACATATAAATACAGAGTGCCATATATAGATCAGGGAAGATATATATATATATATATATATATATATGGAGAGAGAGAGAGAGAGATAGATCAGGGGAGTACCTGCGGGTCAGCGTCGCAGCGGTGGCGGGGAGGCCGTCGATGTGCTGGAGAAGGAAGAGGTAGGAGAAGAGGTTGGAGAGCTGCCTAGATATGCTGATGATGGAGGGCTCGGAGGTGGTAATGGCGATGAGCTTGAAGGTGGTGACGATGGCGCACACTCCAGCCACCACGCATGCTGGAACTCTTCGGCAAGCGATGGATCTCCCTATGTGGCAGCGGTGGAAGGGGAGACGGCGGTGGCCGGCGAGGGGGACTGGTGGCGACAACCGTTGACCGTGGAATTGTGGCGAAGACGGTGACTTCCCGAACTGGGAAGCTCAACCTCTATTCTGTTGGGAAACGCAGTGGAAAACAAAAAAATTGGTCTACGGATCAAGATCCCAGGATCACTATGAAGATGCATACAAGGTTAGATTGGATGGTTACCAACTTTGAGTTGAAGTGGAAGAACAGTCCCATGAACGATCCCTCGAACAAAGATCGAAAGCACGATCTCTCTACGGATTGCACATGTACGGGCTTGACGATCCGGTAGCGCTTCGCCATCTAGAGCTTTGCATCACCGAAGAACCAGAGGAGGGAGAAGAGAGCCTCATGGGGTCTCTCTATTATCTGGGAACTAGAGAAAACTAGAGAGAACTAAAGGGGGCGCCCGGAATGGGAGGGACTTGTGTGTCCTTTGGGGGGTGCCCCCTTCTAGTATATATAGGTGGAGGGGAGGGGTCTCCCCTCCCTTGGTATGCCTCCAACTGGAGGAGGAGTCCTACTCCAACTCCCCACTGCCTCCTTAGCTTATTGGACAAGCTAAAGGGGGGACACACTTATTAGGTCTCTAGGCCCATGTGGCTGTCCCCTAATAGGCTTTAGCCTATTTGGACAGCCCATGGCACCTAGAATAATCCCGAGGGGCTCCCGATAAATACCGGAGCCCTCCTATATTATTATTAGGTCCTCCAGAACTTTTCCACCATTCCGGTTTAACCCGGTTTTCTCTGAAACGCTTCCGATTCTTCCAAAACACTTTCGGTTTTCTCACGAAACTATTTCTATTATCTCCAAAACTTTTTCGGTGATATTTTCTCAAACTCCTAACTTCAGTGGAACTCGACAAATTGTAAACCCTTAAGTGTGTGACCCTGCAGGTTCAGTGAAATATAGACGTGAACGAAAACACCTTTCGTTCAATGATCAATAGCAGAACCGTGGACATCCATATTGGCCCCTATACTCACACGTATGATATTCGAGTCAACCTTTGGTTATCATATGTTATTTATTTTGCTTCGCGATACTTTACAAAACCCGAGGTGAGATATATCGGTATCCGCATGAGACCAACACATGTTCACTATACTGGTCTCCTCGTTATCGGTTTTTTTCACTTTTCTAATTCTCATGTTCCGGCATCCTTCTGATCAATTCACGCTTTGTCTGGCAAGACGATGATGGATGCCGTCACACTGAGAGGGCCCTAACAATATCTCTCCATTGTCGGAGGAGCAAATCCCAGTCTTGAGCTATCTAGTCTCTCGTCATACGTTTCCGATGAACCCGTAAGTTGCCGTTATGATCACCCTGTTACGGATGATGTTAGAACAACCCCAAAGTGCATCGTTCGGTATGGAGTGACTCGATACTCTCGTGGTCTAAGGAATCATACATACGTTAACTTCCTATGTTATGGACTATAGACTTTTGACGATTTCATCTCTAAGTATAACAAATAACTTGGGTCAATTCAACATCAGTGTTCTACCAACATCAGTGTTCTACCAACATCATGCTCTCAAATGTTGTTGGCATTATTGTCATGCCCATGAGTAGGTAAACAAAACCATCAATCAACACTTAAGCTAGTCCTAGAGGCAAGACTAGGAATCTTGTTTTACCGATTATAACTCTACACGTGCTTATGAGTTTCCTCTGAATCGCATATTCGAGAACCATAGCTGTTATAGCATAGGATATAAACATTAATCATAAACCTGGAAATAAATAATAACACAATTATTATTGCCTCTAGGGCATATTTCCAACATCTTCCCTGCAGCAAGACATGGATGCTCTGCAGTGGACGCCAAGGAGGAGCATGGCCTCAGCGACGGTGAGCTCGAGGCCCTCCTCTCGCGGTGGGGAAAGACGGATCCGTGCACGGGGACCTCACCCCACTGCTCACTGGCGCAGATCCGGCCGCCTTGGCTTAAATCTTCAGTGGCAGGAGGAGGGGAGTAAAGGGTACACGTTTGCTGGCTGGGGAGGGAGGGGTGGACTGTAGCCAGCTGGGGAGGAAGGGGTGGGTGGCGGCCGGCCATTTTCATTCTTGTAGTTTCGAGATACCAACATAATAGTATAGAATTTATCAAAAGTCAATATCAATCAGGACTTCTAAACCAATTTAAATTCATTTTAAATGTTGTTTCCTGCTTTCCTTTGTATTTCAGCCTGTAGGGATCTGTATGAGCTTGATAGCGATGTACTAGGTGTTTGATTTTAAGTGGAACAGGGCGAGGAGCCTTTTGATCTAATTTAAAAATAAAAATAGAATTAAGTATGAAATTCTGAGAAAAAAGAAACCGTTGCAAGTTTTAGATCTTGCTTCTAAAATTAAGTAAACCTTATCCTACGTGGCTCCGATTCCTCCGAACACCAACCGGGGCCCCTACGTCCCTTCCTCCGCCTGGCGCCTGTTGTAAGCCGCCACCGCCTGCGTCCTGCTTGCTCACCGGCCACTGAGCTCTCGTCGCTCACACGGGAATGGTGCAAAGAGCCTATGGTAACTGGGAATCAGGAATGACTGCTCGTAGCCTCGGCTGTGTACGTTACTTCGCTTGAACGAATCCAGAATGACTAGGCAACGAGCCACGAAGCCGATCTTGGTGACCGGGCTAGTGGGATTATGTAGTTGGGTGGTGGGACATTGAATTTATTTTTCAGGCTGAATGATTTTTTTAGCGGACATTACTGGGCTAGAGTAATATGGGCTGTCGGGTGCAAAATCTCAAGGTGGTTTATGGACCACCTTGGCCACCTTATGGCTGTGCCAATGCCCAGCCCCACCCACCTTCCCGTCCCGTCCCATCCTGAGCCGGCCACTATCCACCCCTCCTACCCCAGCCGGCTGCAGTCCACCCCTCCCTCCCAAGCTGGCACTCCTTATTGATATGCACCTTTGATAAATTCTATACTATTATGCTGGTATCCCGAAACTACAATAGTGAAAATGGCCAGCCGCCATCCACCCCTCCCTCCCTAGCCGACCATCAATAAGTACCATTTAATCTTGTCTATTCTACAACCAGTTGTAGAATAACTATTCTACAATCACTTTTGAACTGCATCAGAGAGATCCCGAAACCGCAATAGTGAAAACTTGTGAACTGCACATGATTTTTGGTATTGTTTTTTAGATAATTTTTAAACTATTTGTTGGAATGGCGTGTATGATACACCGTTGGAAAGCTATGGATTAGGCAAAACGTTTTCATGTAGAACACTTTTCGAGATTCCTTATGGGTTAAAAGCTGTTTCGAATATGGTGCGATACCCGTCGAGTGGCATAGAGCGTACTTTCGTGAAATTTTTGAAACCGCTTGTCAGAATGATACAAATGATACATCATTGTAAATATATCGACAAGGCAATTTTTTTTCATGTAGAACACTTTTCCTAATTCCTTACGGTTTAAGAGCAGTTTTGATAAAAACATCAGTCTCAAGTTGCATTTTTTTGGCCGGATCCCCAATCAACATTTGAACTGCACCTGCTGAGCAAGCGAACTGTGGTGGTTGAGAGAAGTTTGTTGATCCTGAAACACACGTACTACACTAGATGGACAAGCGAACTGCAGCGAGTTAAGTGCATTTCCCGGCGGGGGAAGTGAACTGTGGCATAAACTAAGTGAACTGCGGGATTTTTTTTTATCTTTTTCCAACATTTTTTATTAATGAGTCTAAACTACCAAGACCACACAAGCGAACTACATTTTTTTTATAATTGGTTATTTTCTTATTCGTTTGCGTTAGATACCAGAGTGAACTACAGAATACAAAGACATTGAACTTTTTCTCCGTACACAGATACTCACAACCATCCATCACTACTGGGAAAAAGTTTATAGGTGGGGTCAAATTAGTGGCGGGCGAGGTTTGGGACCCGCCACTGCTATTTTGGCAAAGTACCAGTGGCAGGTGAAAAATGCCGCTGGCCACTGCTATACGGACAGCAGTGGCGGGCAAAAATAGCCACCTGTCACTCGTAAGTTTTTACATAATTAGTTGTGGGATAAAAGCAGCTGTCGCGAGTAAAAACTTACCGCCCGCCACTGGTTTGTGACGTACCAGTGGTGGGAAGAAAGTTTGCCCACCACATCAATATTTCGCTGACCGGCGCCCAATTTATCCAAAAAATTTAGTTGGCGCCCGCCACAGATATCGTAAGTAAGGAAAGTGATAAACAATCATATTTATTAAACCCACAATAGACTCAAATTTGAGCATGACACTTTAAATGGTGTGTATTAAACATAGAAAAAGTTTGAAGGGGAAATGATGTAAAAAAAATTGAGTTCTTTGTGGAAGGCGACGGTTTTCGTTCAAAACCCTGATGTGATACTTCGAGGAGAGTGTTTAGTTTATACATGAAGTGCATCAGGTTTTTTCTATAATGCTCTCAAATTTTTACCACACCCTATAGGGGTCATATAATGGCACCATGCCAAGTTTCATCCTTTTCTGAGCTCGTGTGCATTTTCTTTTGAATCAAACAACGTTTTGCCCTATTTGATGACCAAAAAAATAATTAATGCTTTAAAAATAGCAAACCAACTAAAAAAATGTCAAATTTGAGCATGGCACTTTAAATGGTTTTCTTAACATAAAAAAAGTTTAATGGGGAAATGATGTAAAAAATTGAGTTCTATGTGCAAGGCGGCGGTTTCCGTTCGAAACCCTGATATTTTGCGGGAGAGTGTTAAGTTTGTACACAAAGTGCATCAGGTTTTTCATGTAACTCTCTCAAAATTTTACCACATCCTATAGGGGGCATATAATGGTATCATGCCAAGTTTCATCCTTTTCTGAGCTAGTTTGCATTTTCTTTTGAATCGAAGAGCGTTTTACCCTTTTTAATGGCCAGAAAATCAATCAATGCTTTAAAAATAGCAAACCAACTCAGAAAGTGGCCAAATTTGAGCATGACACTTTAAATAGTATGCATTAAAAATAGAAAAAGTTTGAAGAGAAAATGATGTAAAAAAATTGAGTTCATGTGGAAGGCGGTTGTTTCCGTTCAAAACCCTGATACTTCGTGTGAGAGTGTTCAGTTTCTACACAAAGTGTATAAGATTTTTGCTGTAACACTCTCAAATTTTGTATCGTAGCATGTAGAGGTCATAAAATGACACCACACCAAGTTTCATCCTTTTCAGACTACATTTACTACTTCTTTAAAATCAAATACAAATTACCCACATTAATTAGCTAAAAATTCATTTAATGCAGTAAATATAGTTAATTAGCTTAAAATCATCCAAAACTTAAACATCAAACTTCAACCGGTGTATATTCAATGTGATAAATAAATTTGACCATAACTACGAACATAAAATAATAAACCTTCACAATTACCAAAAAGTCAAAAACAAAACAACAATGGCTGGCGCTTAAAAACACCCGCTACTAACATGTGATATGTGTCACGGGCACCGCAAAGCACCGGCCACAGCTATGTCGAGTGTATGGCGAGCCGCGTCTTGCGCCCGCCACAGGTAATGTTTTTTCAATCCGCGGGCATGGGAACTTGGCGAAATTTCAGTCAGCGCCGGTGGAGGTGTAGGCCGCACACGAATTAGAGCACACACTCTTCTCACCCATTCAAATTTTGTCTCCGCCGTCTCTGCCCCCGCATACGCTCTACCACCACCGCCCCCACACGAGCTCCACCACTGGTGCGGCCGCTCCCCACTGGCGCCGCGCCTTCACCGATGCTCCCTCCTAACCACGCGCCCCCTTCATCGGCACCCTCCTCCACCGGCGTCGTGGCCCCCTCCACCGGCGCTGCGTCCATCCACCGTCGGCGTCCCTCTCCTCCCTCCAGCGGTGTGGCCCCCCTCCACCGGCACCCCGGTCCCCCTCCATCGGTGCCCCTGCCCTTCGCCGGTGACGCCCTTCCACCTCCGCGAGCTCCGCCACATCGGCATCGGCCGGTACAAAACCATCTCGGTGAGCTCCTCCTCCTACATAATAGAATTGATACAAATTCATTGCCCAGGCTTGTGCTTGTGATCATGACAGTGATAGTGATGGTGATGGCCGGTGATGGTGATGATACATTTGGTTGATCGCGCGCGATGAATTTGGTCGTGCTATGTTGCCTTCTTTTATAGGGAATACAAATGAGTGCCATGGTTTTGATGAAATGTTGATTCATTTCTATTTCGTCAAATTTCTAGCACTCAATATGTCGCGTTTTTAATAAAGGTCATGCCGATTTTTTTAATGAATTTTATTGTTTGTTTAATCAATTACATGGCCAACTACTTATACAATCATTTATTTTTTAGTTAAAACATGGCGAGAGAGACCCCAGCCGCATCATAGATTCAGAGGTAGCCAATAGTAAGGCAGGAGCCATCATTAACCCAACACATTACACGGCGAAGGTGCCAAAGGGTTATGCTTTGTATGAAGACTTCGACGCGGATAAAATATAAGTGAATTTCAAAGAGACCTACTATCTGTTCATGTTCTATAATCTCAAAACTTGCCTAATCAGGCTATGGGTGCTTTTTCAAGCCACGGAGGTCAGGTGCCACTTGGTTTCCGATGTCGCGATAGCCGACCCTTTTCTCATGAACGAGGAGAACCCAAAAGATGAGAACGGTAGGATGTGCATGAAAGACTATCTTCTGTATTTTATGCAACATAACAAGCTGAAAAACTTCCTACTCGTGCCCTACCGACTCAAGTAGGTGCTTCTCTGTCTTATGCTTTCGCACCTTTTTCCTTGATATATGTTTTCTGATACGTCTCAAACGTATTTATAATTTTTGATTGTTCCATGCTATTATATTATCTGTTTTGGATGTTTTATATGCATTAATATGCTATTTTATATTATTTTTGGGACTAACCTATTAACCTAGAGCCCAGTGTCAGTTTCTATTTTTTCCTTGTTTTTTAGCTTCATGGAGAAGGAATACCAAACGGAGTCCAAACGGAATAAAATCTTTGCGAGGATTTTTCTTGGACCAGAAGACACCCAGAAGACTTGGAGATGAAGTCGGAGGAGCCACGAGGCGGCCACAAGGGTGGAGGGCGCGCCCAGGGGGGTAGGGTGTGCCCCTACCTTGTGGGCCCCCCGTGACCCTCCTGTCCTAATTCTTTCGCCTATATATTCACATATATTCCCAAACCACCAGAGGCATCCACGAAAACACTTTTCCACCGCCGCAACCTTCTGTACCCGTGAGATCCCATCTAGGAAACTTTTTCGGCACCCTGCCGGAGGGGGATTCGATCATGGAGGGCTTGTACATCAACCCTATTGCCCTTCTGATGAAGCGTGAGTAGTTTATCTCAGACCTACGAGTCCATAGCTAGTAGCTAGATGGCTTCTTCTCTCTCTTTGATTCTCAATACCACGTTCTCCTCGATGTTCTTGGAGATCTATTTGATGTAATACTTTTTTGCGGTGTGTTTGCCGAGATCCGATGAATTGTGGATTTATGATCAGATTATCTATGAATATTATTTGAATCTTCTCTGAATTCTTTTATGCATGATTTGATATCTTTGTAATTCTCTTCGAACTATCGGTTTGGTTTGGCCAACTAGATTGGTTTTTCTTGCAATGGGAGAAGTGCTTAGCTTTGGGTTCAATCTTGCGGTGTCCTTTCCCAGTGACAGTAGGGGCAGCAAGGCACGTATTGTATTGTTGCCATCGAGGATAAAAAGATGTGGTTTACATCATATTGCTTGAGTTTATTCCTCTACATCATGTCATCTTACTTAATGCATTACTCTGTTCTTCATGAACTTAATACTCTAGATGCAGGCAGGAGTCGGTCGATGTGTGGAGTAATAGTAGTAGATGCAGAATCATTTCGGTCTACTTGACACAGACGTGATGCCTATATTAATCATCATTGCCTTAGATATCGTCATAAATTTGCGCTTTTCTATCAATTGCTCGGCAGTAATTTGTTCACCCACCGTATTATTTGCTATCTTGAGAGAAGCCTCTAGTGAAACCTATGGCCCCCGGGTCTATTTTCCATCGTATAAGTTTCCGATCTACTATTTGCAATCTTTTACTTTCCGATCTATAAACCAAAAATATTTACTTTACCTTTTATTTAGTTTTATCTAGATCTATCAGATCTCACTTTTGCAAGTAACCGTGAAGGGATTGACAACCCCTTTATCATGTCGGGTGCAAGTTGTTTGATTGTTTGTGCAGGTATTCGGTGATTTGTGCGTTGTCTCCTACTGGATTGATACCTTGGTTCTCAAACTGAGGGAAATACTTATCTCTACTTTGCTGCATCACCCTTTCCTCTTCAAGGGAAAAACCAACGCAAGCTCAAGAAGTAGCATTTTCACATCCCAAACTTCTAAACTTTTGTCATATTCGCGGTATGTTTCACCTGTTTGTGCAGAAACCATTGGGTTCTCATAGTGCTACGACAGCAAAGGTGCAATTTTTACTTGATGGATTCCATTAAGAGCCAGAGAAAAGACTGGTCGCTCCTAAAGGACCTTCTGGATGAATGTATCTTTGATGGGAGTTTGACTGAAGGGCGCTTGGTCGAGAAGAACTACAAAGCTGGCAATGCAAACAGAAAAAAAATCTGCTTCAAGGTACACAATATATGTTGTAGGGAACAGCCGCCTCTGACTATGACGTGTGGCTTCTATGTCTGCCTTCACATCGAAGGCTTCATACGGTCGGCGAAAATGTTAAGGCTGCATGAACAAATCATCAAATGGGGTCAGGAAGTACAGAACACGCCATCCAAAGTGGGCATAGAGCTCGAACACATCCAAGCCATGTTCGCAACCATTGTAAACAAGAAGGTCCGCTCATCATCGGGGTTATTCTATAATTACACCGAAGAAGATGAGTCGAACGAACGAGAGAGGCAAAGCTTACAAAAGCGGTCACTATAGAGAAGAACGGAACCAGCAAGACCCATGGCCTTCCTATATTTTGCATGCATGATTATACATATTTGGCCTATTATATAGTATTAACTTGACTGCCACACTAGATTTGATGACTCATGTATTGTTTGTTACTCATTTATTGTTAATGTACTTCTCGTTCTTTGTTATAAGTTACTATCGTTAGTTTTATTTCTGATGCAATCCGATTTACTGATAATGGTTTGCTATTTACATCAGCTTCCACTCTGTGGCAGCAATCTACGTTACCGCGGCAGCGTTTTCGTTGCAGCTTGGAGTACATACCAGTGGCGGGTAGGAGAAAATGCCCGCCACATGTACATCTACTGGCTAGTGGCGGGTGCGAAACATCGCCCGCAATTGGTGCTACTCGAAGTCAGTGGCGGGCGCAAGACAATGCCCGCCACTGATAGGATGTTTACTTGTGGCGGGTGGCCCGCCCGCCACTGATGACCTGTTAGCAGTGGTGGGAGGTCAGTGGCGGGCGCCCCTGAGAGCCTCGCCCGCCACTGATGGACTTTTGGCGCCTGCCACTGCTACGTAGTTCTGCAGTAGTGCATCCTGTTGGAAATATGCCCTAGAGGCAATAAGAAATTGGTTATTATCATATTTCCTTGTTCATGATAAAGGTTTATTATTCATGCTAGAATTGTATTGACCGGAAACTTAAATACATGTGTGGATACATAAACAAATACTTTGTCCCTAGTGAGCCTCTACTAGACTAGCTCGTTGATCAAAGATGGTTAAGGTTTCCTAACCATAGACATGAGTTGTCATTTGATAACGGGATCACATCATTAGGAGAATGATGTGATGGACATGACCCAACCGTAAGCTTAGCATTTGATCGTATCACTTGAGTTTATTGCTATAGCTTTCTTCATGTCAAGTATCTGTTCCTTAGACCATGAGATCGTGCAACTCCCTGACACCGGAGGAATACTTAGTGTGTATCCAAACCTCACTTCATAACTGGGTGATCATAAATGTGCTCTATAGGTATCTCCGAAGATGTCTATTGGGTTGGCATGGATCGAGACTAGGATTTGTCACTCCGTATGATGGAGAGATATCTCTGGGCCCTCTCGGTAATACAACATCGTAAAGAGCTTGCAAGCAATGTGACTAATGAGTTAGTCATAGGATCTTGTATTACGGAATGAGTAAAGAGACTTGCCTATAACGAGATTGAACTAGGTATGGAGATATCGACGATCGAATCTCGAGCAAGTAACATATCGCTAGATAAAGGGAATTGATACGGGATTAACCGAATCCTTGACATCATGGTTCAATCAATAAAAGATCTTCATAGAATATGTAGGAATCAATATGGGCATCCAGGTCCCACTATAGGTTATTGACCAGAGAGGTGTCTCGGTTATGACTACATGATTCCCGAACCCGCAGGGTCGCACGCTTAATGTTCGTTGACCCTAGAGTAGTATTGGGATATTTGATGATTGGTAACCGAATATTGTTCGGAGTCCCGGATGAGATCCCAGATGTCACGAGGAGTCTCGGAATGGTCGAGAGGTAAAGATTTATATATGGGAAGTCATATTTTGGGTTCCGGAAAAAGGTGCAGTTTTTTCGGTATTGTACCGGGAAGATTCCAGAAGGTTCCGGAGGATTCCGGAGGGGTCCGAAAGTCCACAAGTGGGTCCACCACGTCCCAAGGGCTGGAGTGGGCTGAGGGGAGGCTCCCTTGCCTTATTGGGCCAGGCGCACCAAGTCCTCAAAAGCCCATGCGGCTAGGGAAGGGAAAAAGGGGGAGTCCTAGTAGGAATAGGATTGGACTTGGAGTCCAAGTCCTCTCCCCCTTGGCGCCAACTCCTATTAGGAGTAGGGATGGACTCCCAGCCCTCCCACGCATGTAAATATAGTGGAGGGGGTGCAGTAAGGTGTTGGGTAATGATAACCCACAAGTATAGGGGATCGCAACAGTTTTCGAGGGTAGAGTATTCAACCCAAATTTATTGATTCGACACAAGGGGAGCCAAAGAATATTCTCAAGTATTAGCAGCTGAGTTGTCAATTCAACCACACCTGGAAGACTTAATATCTGCATGAAAGTATTTAGTAGCAAAGTAGTATGGAAGTAACGGTAATGGTGGCAAAAGTAACAGTAGCAGTTTTGTAGCAATCGTAACAGTGGCAACGGAAAAGTAACGAAGCAAAGATCAATATGTGAAAAGCTCATAGGCAATGGATCAATGATGGATAATTATGTCGGATGGCATTCATCATGCAACAGTTATAACCTAGGGTGACACAGAACTAGCTCCAATTCATCAATATAATGTAGGCATGTATTACGAATATAGTCATACGTGCTTATGGAAAAGAACTTGCATGACATCTTTTGTCCTACCCTCCCGTGGCAGCGGGGTCCTAATGAAAACTAAGGGATATTAAGGCCTCCTTTTAATAGAGAACTGGACCAAAGCATTAGCACTTAGTAAATACATGAACTCCTCAAACTACGGTCATCACCGGGAAGTGTCCCGACTATTGTCACTCCAGGGTTGCCGGATCATAACACGTAGTAGGTGACTATAACTTGCAAGATAGGATCAAGAACACATATATATTCATGAAAACATAATAGCTTCAGATCTGAAATCATGGCACTCGGGCCCTAGTGACAAGCATTAGGCATAGCAAAGTCATAGCAACATCAATCTTAGAACATAGTGGATACTAGGGATCAAACTCTAACAAAACTAACTCGATTACATGATAAATCTCATCCAACCCATCACCGTCCAGCAAGCCTACGATGGAATTACTCATGCACGGCGGTGAGCATCATGATATTGGTGATGGAGGATGGTTGATGATGATGATGGCGACGATTTTCCCTCTTCGAAGCCCTGAACGGACTCCAGATCTGCCCTCCCGAGGAAGAACAGGAGGTGGCGGCGGCTCCGTATCGTAAAAGGCGATGAATCCTTCTCTCTGATTTTTTTCTCCCCGAACGTGAATATATGGAGTTGGAGTTGAGGTCGGTGGAGCTTCATGGGACCCACAAGCCAGGGGGGCGCACCCAGGGGGTAGGGTGCCCCCCACCCTTGTGGACAGGTGGTGGGTACCCCTCGGTTGATTCTTTCGCCAATATTTTTTATTTATTCCAAAAATATTCTCCGTGAAGTTTCAGGTCATTCCGAGAACTTTTATTTCTACACAAAACAGCGTCAGTCCGGGTTAGTTCCATTCAAATCATGCAAATTAGAGTCCAAAACAAGGGCAAAAGAGTTTGGAAAAGTAGATACGATGGAGACGTATCAGGTAACGCAGCAGAAAACAAAAAAAAATCGACCTACACACCAGCCCAGGACCACTATGGAGACTGCATACAAGGTTTGATCCTTTCGTTACCGACTCGTAGCGCAGCGGAAGTAGAGTCGATGATGATCGGCGGTGCAGATCCCCGCAACTAAGATTTACAACCTCCCAACCGCGAGGATGTATACCCTCGTCTGCCCCCTGGATAGCCCTCCGGGAGGCGGTCGGACAGTCCCTCGGATGGTGTCGCGGACAGCCCTTCGGGAGGACCTTCGAAACTCAGATGGTCACTCGGACAGCCCTCCGGGAGGACCTTCGAAACTCGGTCGGTCACACGGACAGCCCCCCGGGAGGCACTCACGAACTAAGACCAAAACTATGATCTCTCTACAGAGTTGCACACATACGGTGTCATCTATCCGGTAGGGCTTCGCCATTCAGAACTAGTTCCCACCGGAACCCAGACAACCTTTCAGCTCTACGAAACTATTTCGCGGGGAGCGAGAGAGAAGCCAGCTCATGCATGGCACTTGTATGAGAGCAAGGGATGAGTGTTTGGGCAGCCCCCTCCACTCCTTTTATAGGAAAACCAAGGGATAGAGTTGGCACAAAAATAGCAAAACTACCCACTCTTTATGTCATACATAAAGGGCATATGGGGAAAAAGGGGTTCCATGTGGAGCCCCAAGGAGGAACCCCACCCTTGGCCAGCCACCCTCCCCCCAAAGGGGTTTCCTTGGTCCCTAAGTCCTTCTAGAAGCCTTTTTGCAAAAGCCCTAAAAGGTGGCTTTCAAATAAAGTAACCATAAAGTGATTTTCACTATTCATGGAGACAATTTTCCGCGACCGTTAAATCCGAAAATATTTTTGTGGTTCTTAGAAAAATTGCATTACCCACTAAAATGATTTTGGATTCGTTCCGAAACAATTTTGGATTAGCGATTTTCATCTGCGAAAAGCAACCAAACCGGTTCCGGCAGCTCCGGAACATTTCCGGTTTTTATCCAGGAAAATTCCCAGAAGTTTCCAGAATAAAACTAGCACCCTCCAAGAATTATCAGGCATGTGCCAAAACCAATTTGACTTTATGGTATCCCCTGAAACAACTTTTCAGTTTTACCGAAACTATTCCGCTGTTCTCTCCCCGGAACTTTTCCGCTATCTCCGAAACTTTTCCGGTGACTTTCTCTCAGACTCCCTGTCTAGTATTCAGTAGATAGATGACCCTTAAGCGTGTGACCCTATAGGTTCAGTGAAGTATAGAAATGACCGGAAATCTTTCCGATCAACACCCATATTGACCCATATACCCGCATGAATGAATATTCGAGTGAACCTCCAGTTGCCGTGTGCTATTCCTATTGCTTCGCGATATGTTACAAATACCCGAGGTGAGACATGTTGGCATCCCCGTGGATCAACAACTTGTCCACTATGCCAGTCACCTCGTTATCGGTATTGTTCTCTTTTCTCGCTCCCGTGTTCCGGCATCCCTATGATCAAATCACATTGTGTCTAGCCAGACGATGATGGATACCGTAACACCGAGAGGGTCCAGAGATATCTCTCCATTGTCGGAGGAGCAAATCCCAATCTTGAGCTATCAAGTTACTTGACATACTTTTCCATGAACCTGTAAGCCGCCGTAATAGCCACCCATTTACGGATGACGTTTAACAAACCCCAAAGTTCATGAAGCAAGCACGAAGAAACTCGATACTCTCATGTTCTAAGGAATCATGCCAACGTTAACCATCTCTGTGTTATAAACCATTAACTTGTGACGAATGTATCTCATACCATAACATCAATTCAGGTCGATTCAACACAAATGTTCTTCTAACATTGTGCCCTCAAAGTTGCCGGCATAGACATGCCCATGATCAGGAAAACATGACCATTATGCAACACTTGAGCTAGTCTTAGAGGCCAGACTAGGAATACATTTTACCGTTTATTATTCCACATGTGCATATGAGTCTTTCTCCGAGCCTCGTGTTATTGCAGACTCGAGAACCATAGCAGTTATAGCATGGAACATAAACATAATTATGAACAGGGAGATAATCAATAACATTTATTATTGCCTCTAGGGCATATCTCCTAGAGACTCCCAGTTGCACTAGAGTCAATAATCTAGTTAATGCTAATGCACTTTACACCTATGGCACACTGGTGTAAAATATGCTTCACATGTGGTATAGCCTGATGTCCAACGGATCTGACGACTTCAGCTTCGTGTGTATCTTTGCATATCCTCGCGTTTTAACGCTTTCATAAAATTCATATTTTGTGTGGACTTGGGTTTGTATATATGTGAATCACAGGTCGAACCTTGATTCCTCAGACTGAGCCATGGAGCAACTATCTGCAATAGTGTCCCATTGACCAAAGCCTTCTTGGAACCATACTAAGTTCATGAATGAACTATATGATTCAACATCTTGTTTGTCGCTTCGAAAGCGACAACATACTTCGCCTCTGTTATAGAATTCGCCACAGTAACTTGTTTGGAACAATTTCCAACTAACTGTGCCACCATATTGTGTGTTACATAAAACCCTCAATTTAAATCGAAAATCGCATGGAGAAATGATGAAGACTGTATCGATGTAACATTTTACAACGAACTCTTCATGATCACCGCTTACGAGAAAACATGTCATCGGTGCTACTCTAGTACTCAATGACCCATTTTCACTGTTGTCCTATGATCAGTACTTTTGATCACTTTGGTATCTATACTCGCAACAACTTTGGAGTATTGGACATATCTGGTTGTTTTTAGATACCATGGAATACATGATTAATCCAAACACGAAAGTGTGTGGAATCTTCATCATGTATTTTGCTCATCAGTGTTTTTGGGACACCGAGTCTTGCAAAACTCTTTCCATGTGACTTTGACAAGAATCACTCCTTGGCGTTTTAAATGCTAAAATGTTTTAGCATCTTGTCAATATGTATTCATTGCTTAGCCCTATTAGGCAAATCTATCTCCATAGATCATAATGCCTAATATCAAGGCTATTTAGCCCAAGCACTTCATCGAAAAACTATTTTCAAATTAAGTCCTAATTCGTGTCAAGAAATTTATTTCCAATTAACAATGTGTCAAGCACACAAGGTTTTTAGAAATATTATTATGCTCCCACTTACTTTCTTGAATCACAAGCATCTTCGTTACCCATTGATGAAGTCAAACCCCTTTGACCATTTCATCAAAACACGAAGATTCCAACTCCTCTTTGCTCTCTTCTGTCCATCGCTGGAACTCTGAAGTATGCACACTCACTAGCATCCTCTGGATTGACAAAATACCTTGGACTGTATCATATATAAGTCCTTGGTTTCATTGCCATCAGATAGAAATCCTTTCGTCATCCATGTTTCATATCTCATGATTTGAAATATGTATTAATTGCTAGTTCAACCTGAACCGACTTTAAGCATTGCTACGGTGAAACAACCTCATCGTAGTCAACTCCTTGAACTTGTTATTACAACAAGTCAAGCTTTATGGATAAAACATTTTTATCCGTATTAGTTTTTAGTTCCATAAATATTCGTTAGACTCTAAGTCTTCTGAAAGGTGTATCAAGATTTTAATCTTGAATCACTTATATGGAAACTACCTCGGATTGTATTGGCATTTAGCCAATTCCAGAGTCAGGGCCCATCAACGTTTCCTTGTGTATCGTAGGTACACTGTTGTCTAACAACAATATCTCGTATGTGCACCTGAGAGGTTGCACGAGTTTTTCCTACGTGGTTCAGCTGCAAGTTTGACCGAAGTACATACATCTCATGTAGAGGCTTCCGTATCAGTCGCAATAGGAAACTCTAGAATCACTTCCAAGGTCTCTTTCCTTTGATCTGATGACGAACATACTGTTATCTCATCGAGTTGCGCTGTTCTCCCACTCACCTTTTTGAAAGAACCATCTCCTTCAAAAACCATACCGTTCTTTGTGGCAAACCTATTTGCCTCGGTATAGTGAGGGAGGAATACCCAACATTTTGGGATAACCTACAAAGTAGCACTTGCCTGATTTGGAATAGGTTTGTAACCTTTTACACAAGCCCCATATTCCAAATGTTTAAGAAAAGATATAACATGGTTGGGCGTACCATACCATGGCGTCATTTCAACAGACCCGATGAAGCTCTTTTCAGTGTAAAAGCCGCAGTCGCTAAAGCATCACTTTAAATGGTGTAACGGCAAATTTATTTATGTCATAAATGGTTTGATTACATCTTCACGGACATTCCACTCATTGTGGTGTTCCGGAAGGTGTAAGTTACGAAACTCTTTTCACAACTCATCAGGCATTCGCTAAACTTGTAACTCAAATATTCCTTTCCATAATCTAATTGCAGAAACATAATTTTCTTGTTACAATAATTTCTTCTCCATTTTGAAAACCTTTCAAATGGTTTCAAAAGATCCAGAGTTACGTCTCATCAAGTAAATATCCATATATCTACTTGAGTCATTTCTGAAGATAGATAAATCCACTACTTGCAACCACATTTATTGAACTACACACATCAAAATGTATGATCACCAATAAGTTTGTTCCTCGTATCTTATGGCCTATGAACGGTATTTCAGTCACTTCACTTTTCGGAGGAAAGTTGCAAGTGTTAGATGATTCAAAATCAAACGATTTCAAAATCCATCATAATGGAATTTTCCATGCGGGTTTCTCCAATGTGACCAAATGCTGTGCCACACATATGTGGTATTCTTTTAGTCTTGCGACATTTAGCGTCAGTGTTATGGATGTATCATATTACCATCAATATTCATAACATACATCCCATCTTGGATGGAAGCATGGGCCTTCATGTTATTCATAATACTGAACAACAATTGTTCTTTTATGAATAACCCTTTTGCAACAAACATTATGCAATGAGCTAGAGTGTGTAAAACTCTAAAATGAATTATGAAAGTAAATACAGAGGTAATGTATTATTATCAATATTCATAACATACATCTCATTCATAATGAAAGTATGGCCCTTATGTTATTCATAATACTGAACATCAAAAGTTCTCTTATGAATAACCTTCTTGCAAGATACCTTATTCCAAGGGCTAGAGTGTATGAAACTCTAAATGAATTATGAAAGTAAATACAGACAGTAATACGCCGATGGAAAGTATAGTAACATTTACTATGTTCCCTGTGTGTATCTAAACCTCATTCCTGGCTAGTCTTTCAGGCCATAGTAGTTCTTACATCGAGTTGCAACAGAATGCAATCGAGCGGGTATCTTTATGATAAACTCACAATACCCAAGAATTAGTGATTAACATCTTAACCATAATTCCCAAGAACTATATCTTTGACCAGCCTTCTACACATCAAAAACTTGTATGACATTCATATATGAGCTGGATATTCCAGTCTTCTTTCTTTCTGCCTTTATACTTCTAACAGTTTAACTTTTAGTATTTCTCCTACTCTCAGAAGAAGCACCCAACTTAAGAGTGGCGTTAGCCCCGGACTTCCTAGGTGTGATAGTCTTACTAACACCCTTTGGACATTTCCTTTCTCTTTAAGTTGTTGTTTTATTCACTATCATCATATGACAGCGTTCTCCTGGATCCCTCTTTTATCAGTCAAATGGCCAGTAAACACTTTTACTAATATTTTGCAAACAAACATTGCTTTCGATATCCCATATCTTTTAGCCTTTGTCTGTCTCTGAAAATGATTTTCAGATTCCATGAATATCACATAACTATCCAAACTTTCGAAGTTCAGGCCTCATGGAAGCAAACATATTTCACTTGACTGTAACGGAATTTTAGCTTTTGGATCGAAGGACGAGAGTCACATCATCCATAGCATTAGCGGGAGATTACCGAAAGTATGCGATAGGACAAAGTCCTTCTCGGCACTCTTGAGGACAATCCTCACATTACGTTACCAATCGTAAAGTTTTAACCAGATATTTAACATCTATTCAATTTTAAAAGGGAAGGTGGAAACGCGAGCCATTATTCTACAACTATTATGCAAATCACACTTAGACAGAGTCCAAAATTAATTACACTGAGAATTAAACAAGTTAATTCTATAGTGCGCTCCCACTCAAATCAAGATCTCTCATAATTGATTGTGAGTGATACAAGATCCACATTTCAATTCAACGCCATTGATGTGGATCTCACTGATGATGAGAATTTCAATTGGTGGGCAAACATGCCGATCACATCTCTGTGTGACTCCTGTTCATCTTTCGATGGGCGTGTTCCGATCTCAGGACGATCAAGCCAGAACGTCAAGACAACCAAGTGATCTCACTGCGAGGTCTGACCTCACCCGACTCACACTTCTCTAATCATTCGTACCCATGTGGACATGGCGCACCCCGAAAAGTTAGTTGCCGTGACGGTGCTACACTTGGGAGAACACTAACTACTTGATATTTTTGTGAGAGATCACCCTAATAAAAGCGACTACCGCGCAATAAAAAAGGGTGCATCATAAGGGATAAACATCTCAGGCAATTTATAATAGCATGATATGGTATAGCCCTTTCTGACAGAGAAGTCTTTCATTTCTTCGTCTTCGGCATTCGCGTCGGTGTTCACCTTCGCGAAGATTGCCACCACCTTGTCGATGCACCAGATAATATTGCTATCTCTATAGCTAATAAAATAAGTGCATTACTTAAGGTTAACATGCAGGTCATTAAAGTGACAATCATATGGCTCCAGCCATCATGCCGAATCATGACACTTAGGTCATGTTAATTTTACATCATATAGTCATCTCATACATAATCAACTTTATATGAGCACTGCTATACCACATCACATGCACATGCAAACCATCCTGCAAAACCAAGTTAGACGCCTCTAATCGGTTCATAAAAAAATTTATTTTTCGTGGCTTCTAAGGTTTCGAAACAAACCGAAGCTACCAACGTTCATCATCAAGCATGATTATCCAAGTCGCTAGATTAACATTGCGGGGTCTGTGATGTGACGCCCCCGGCCCGATCGTGCACTAACCATACACGCAATTGCACACGATCAAGCCTAAGGACTCACGGGAAGATATCACAACACAACTCTAAAACATAAATAAAGTCATACAAGCTTTATATTACAAGCCAGGGGCCTCGAGGGCTCGAATACATAAGCTTGCGAACAAGCGTCAGCGGAAGCATCAGATATCTGTGTACAGATATGAAACAGAAACAGAAAGGCCTTTAGAAAGGCGGGGCAAAAATAAAACACTACGATCGAAAGGCGCAGGCCTCCTGCTTGGGACCCTCCGATCCTACTCCTGGTCGTCAGTCAACTCGTAGTAGAATCCATCCTCTGGGTAGTAGTAGCGATCGTCGGGGCATCTGTCTCAGGGGGCTCCGTCCTCTGGTCACGTCAAACTGATATGGGGAGAAAAAGGAAAACAAAGCAACCGTGAGTACTCAGAAGTACTCAGCAAGCAAGGATCTACACTACATATGCAACATTTTCAAAGGGAGGCTGTATATGTGGACTGGGCTGCAGAAATGCCAGAATAGAGAGAAGGCCTAGTCCTATCGAAGACTAGCATCTTCAGAGGTCTTGCAGCAGTAGAAGAGAGTAGAACAGTTCAATATAATGTAGCAGTATCATTAAGTCTCAACCTCACCCAGAGATCCTTTCTCGACTCCCTGCGAGAAAGCAATCCCAGAGCCATACGGTCATCAACCTCGTCCGGAGATCCCTTCTCGACTCCCTGCGAGAAGCAATCCCAGAGCCATAGTATCCAAGTATCCAGTTCTAAAATGTATCAATCAAGATACAACTCCGAGTGTCCTTTACCGTAGGACCGGCTATCGATAGAAGTGTTCTTCCCTGCAGGGGTGCACCAACTTACCCAACACGCTCGATTAACTCCGGCCGGACACACTTTCCTGGGTCATGCCCGGCCTCGGCCAAACGACACATCGCAACCCTACCTACAGCTCAGCAGAGAGGTCCCCGTCGGTCTACATCCTAAGCGCAAGGGGGTCTTGGCCATCGCCCCTCGCCCTCCGGGTCGTTGTGAGCAGGGTGGATACCAGCGCCAACGACACGATCCGCCCCGGCCACAATGCTGAACTGGACGTCTGACAAAGCTTTCGGCTGATGCTACGATGCAGAACGCCCATACTATGCCCACGTGATGGTTAGTGCTATCAGGCCAGAGGCCTGCTTGGATCAAATATCCAAATCGTTAATGGACTAGGGCTTGCGGTAACGAGCAGAGACTCACGAAAGATGTGACCCCGTCGCCCCGTCTCGAGGACTTGCTGCAAGGGTTAAGAATGCCCGGCTGCGCCTCGTATTCACCACTCGGGCACCACACTGGCACCCGTCTTCACAACACTCGCCACTCAGGCGCACGCGGGTACCCCTCAGGGTCGACCCGCCTATCCAAGTAACATTGTAAAGTCCAAGTATCCGTGTGTCCATAACATCAGGGAATCCGAGGTATCACCCTCATTGAATTCCCACTCGATGTATCCGTCAAGATGAACTAGGAGGAATCACCCTCACTGGGTCCACACTTGAGGTGTTGTACGACAGCGTCGTTATCGAAAGCGGTGAAGGAGGAATCACCCTCGATGACCACGACCGAATAGCTACTCTACAGAGTTAACATCAAAAGTGCTACAAGAGGTTTCACCCTCGGCACTCGATAGTAACGCTGCAGTGTCGTTACAACTAAAGGGGGTGATGTGCGGTGTCGGGGCCTGGTCTTCAATCCCATTGATCGGGTCTTCTGACGATCCAGCGCGGCAGTCGGGATAAGTGGGGTCACTGATAGGTCTCTACCCAGCCTATACTATGCAGTTTAGGATATGTAGGTAATTATCAACAGCAGGTTATAATAAACAGGCTATGCATCAGAATAGGTAAAGCAGCAGCAGCAGCAATTCTAATGCAAGCATGAGAAATAGAATGGGCGATATCGGGATGATCAAAGGGGGGGCTTGCCTGGTTGCTCGGCGGCAAGGGCAAGGTCTTCAGGGGTCGTCGAACTCCGGAGCTACGTCGGTCTCGGGGACGACGTCGGTGTCGGGGTCTAACGAGAGAGAAGAGGGGGAGGAAACAGTATAAATATAGAGCAAACATAAGCATGACAAATACGATACACGGTGCTAGGGGTAGTCTAACGCAGCATCACACGTATCAGACGGAGCGGGAGAATATCTGACGATATTTCCCCGGGTCTTTGGAATTATCGGACAGAGGATAAGAGGGGAACGGTTGCAAGTTCGGATAGTTAGGGACGCGTGACGGACGAACGGACCGCGTATTCGGATTCGTCTCGTCGTTCTGAGCAATTTTAATGTACAAAGTTTTTCGATCGGAGTTACGGATTAAAAGATATGATTTTCTAAAGTTTTATTAATTTCTGGAATTTATTTTTATTATTTAAATCTAACATTATCCAGAATAGTGCTCGCTGATGTCAGCATGACATCATGCTGATGTCAGCAAGGTTAATTAAGTTAATTAGCATTCAATTAAACTAATTAATTAAATTAGATTAACCTAATCAGGATTAATTAAACTAATTAATTATTTAATTAACTAATTATTTTTATTAATTATTTCTATCTATTTATCTATTTTAATTATTCTTATTTTTAATTTCCTTTTATAAAAACGTTCTGGGGCGGGGCCCCCTTGTCATAGGCTAGGGGGGGTTCGGCCCCACCGGTCGGTGGCACAGAGGGCGACGGGCGTGCGGCGCCCGGTGCGCGCGCGGGCGGTCGGCGGCGAGGGGCGACGCGGGCGCGCGAGCGAGGGCAGTGGGCGGGGCGCACGCGCGTGCGGCAGAGCGTGGCGGGGCCGCGGTGCGTGCGGGAGCGGGCGATGCGCGTGGGCGCGTGCGCGAGCAGGCGCGGGCGACGGGCAGCGGGGGTGGGCGCGGCGACCGTGGGCGACAGCGCGTGCGCGCGGGCGCGTGCGCGAGCAGGCGCGGGCGAGCGCGGGCGGAGCGGCGGCACGGGGCGTGGTGCGGGGCGACGGCGGCGACCTAGGGGAAGGGGAAGAAGAGGGGGTCCTCACGGCGGTCGTAGGGTCAGGGGCAGTGGGCGCGGGGACGACTTGGGGAGGAGCCGTGGACGACGGCGGTGACGGGGAGGGCGCGCCGACGACGGTGGGCGGCGGGGCGCGGGGTCGGCGCGAGCACGTCGGCCGGCGCCCGATCCGGTTCTGGATCGGGTGGGGGGGGGGGGGAGTGAGCGAGGGGGGGGGGGTAGCTAGGGTTTGGTCGGGGCCTTATAGGCCAGGGGGCGAGTGGGTGGGCCGGCCGGCTGGCTTTGGCCCAGTTGGGCCGGGGGGGGGGGTTTCTCTTTTCTTTCCTTTTCTGTTTTCATTTTCTTTTCCTTTTCTTTTCTTTATTTCTACACTCTGTTTTGTAAATAGTTAGGCCACCATTAGTGTTGTTTGCAAAACATGAGACCTAGTTCATAAATACCAGTGCTTTATTCCCTAACACCTAAAATTAGTTTGGACAAAATATAATTTCATATTTAATTTAGATTAAATAAAAGGGCTATTAATTATTATTTTTATCCACTGTTCGAGGATGATTGAGTCACTTATCCAATTCCAATAAGGTTGGTTTCAATTTTAGAAGTGTCTTTGGAATTTTTGTTATTTATTTAACATTTTAGTTTTCATGTTGGTCAACTTTTATTTTCCACTTTCATTTAAATTTGAATCTTGACTTAGGAGTTGAAATGCATTATGATGCAACTGATGATCATGCACTGTTAATCATGCTGACATGGCATAATCAAAATGGGATTACTGTGGCTAACCACTGGGGGTGTTACAAATCTCCTCTACTAACAAGAATTCTCGTCCCGAGAATTAAGAGGTAGAAGGAAAAAGTTCAGGGTATTCGGCACGAAGATTATCCTCGCGTTCCCAAGTGGCTTCATCTTCAGTATGATTGGACCACTGAACTTTGAGGAACTTGGTAACCTTCTGACGGGTCCGACGTTCAGCTTCATCGAGAATGCGGATCGGATGCTCCTTATAAGATAGATCATCTTGCAATTCGAGCACCTCGTGATCCACAGCTCGGTGTGGAGATTCCTTGAAGCATTGACGAAGTTGCGACACATGGAAGACGTCGTGGATATGAGAGAATTGCGGCGGCAATTCCAATTTATATGCCACCTGACCACGTCTAGCAATTATGCGGAAAGGACCAATGTAGCATGGAGCTAGCTTGCCCTTGATTCCAAAACGGTGAGTGCCTTTCATCGGGGTGACTCGCAGATAAGCTTGATCACCAGGTTGATAAGTCAAACCCCATCGTTTGCGATCATAGTTGCTCTTCTGGCGGTCCTGAGCCGCCTTGAGATTTTCCCGGACAATACGAACTTGTTCTTCGGCTTGTTGAATAATATCCGGACCCACGAGCGGTCGTTCCCCAGTTTCTGACCAATTCAGAGGGGTTCGACACTTACGTCCATAGAGTACTTCGAAGGGGGCCATTTTCAAACTGGCTTGATAGCTGTTGTTATAGGAGAACTCGGCATATGGAAGAGATTCTTCCCACTTCTTGCCAAACGATATAACACAAGCTCGCAACATGTCTTCAAGCACTTGATTAACTCGTTCAACTTGGCCTTGGGATTGGGGGTGATAAGCTGAACTCCAGGTGATATGAGTTCCCATAGATGTTTGAAAACTTTCCCAGAATTTGGAAGTGAAAAGGCCGCCACGGTCCGAACTAATCTCCTTCGGAATACCGTGGAGTGATACAATTCTGGAGATATACAACTCTGCTAACTGACTAGCAGTGATAGTCTCTTTGACAGGCAGAAAGTGTGCAACTTTAGAGAGTTGGTCGACGATGACAAGAATAGCATCGTGACCCTTCTGTGACCTGGGAAGTCCTGTAACGAAATCCATCTGAACCTTATCCCATTTCCATAGAGGAATAGGAAGTGGTTGCAGAATTCCAGCTGGTTTCTGATGTTCTGCCTTAACGCGACGACACACATCACATTCAGCAACATATCGAGCAATATCCTGCTTCATTTTAGACCACCAGTAACTTTGACGGAGATCACGATACATCTTGGTGCTACCCGGATGAATAGACAGCGGGGTATCATGTGCCTCCTTCATGACTTTGTCACTCATAAGCTCGAAGCGAGGTACGACAATGCGGTTTCTGAAATACAAGGTTCCATCTTCAGACAGCGAGAAATCCCTGTACTTTACAAGGTGAAGGTCTTTCTTCATCAGATCAACTTCAGCATCTTTAGCTTGCGCATCCTTAACAGCTTTCTCAAGATCTGGTTGTATCACAAGGTTATTAAGAGATCCCTGTGGAACAATACGCAGATTTAGCTTGCATAGTTCTTCAAAAAGACGAGGTTGAGCTCGCCTAACCATGAGGTTGTCGCAATAGGACTTGCGGCTTAAGGCATCTGCCATCACGTTAGCCTTGCCAGGGGTATAGGAAATACCCAAATCATAGTCCGCAATGGCCTCCATCCATCTTTGCCGACGGAGGTTTAGAGAAGGTTGAGTGAACAAGTATTTCAGACTTTTATGATCCGTGTATATCTCGCAACGATTACCGAGGAGGTAATGTCGCCATAACTGTAGTGCATAGATGACAGCAGCTAGTTCTAGATCATGTACCGGATAATTCTCTTCATGTGGGCGCAACTGACGAGAGCCATAAGCAATCACTTTACACTCTTGCATTAGGACACAGCCTAATCCTTCACGGGATGCATCACAATAAATCACAAAGTCTTTGCGGGTATCTGGAGGAGAAAGTACTGGGGCAGATGTCAGCTTGTCTTTGAGTGCTTGAAAACTTTCCTGACATTTTTCTGTCCATTCAAATTTAACGCCCTTGTGAAGCAGATCAGTCAGGGGCTTAGCAATCTTAGAAAAGTTCTCGACAAATCGACGGCAATAACTTGCAAGGCCGAGAAAACTTCTCACGTGCTTGACGTTCTTCGGAGGATTCCAGTCAAGAATAGCCTGAACTCGTTCTGGGTTAACGGCAATTCCATCTTTCGAAATCACATGGCCGAGATATGTCACTTCAGATAACCAGAACTCGCATTTGGAGTATTTGCATACAACTGGTGTTCTCGGAGCCTTTCCAGTACAAGACGGAGGTGTTCGGCATGTTCTTCCTTATTCTTCGAATAAACCAGTATATCATCTAGATAAACCACGACGAACTTGTCGAGGTAATCCATGAAGATGTAATTCATCAGACGGGAGAATGTGGCTGGAGCATTTGTTAAGCCAAATGACATGACAGTGTACTCATAGGAGCCATAACGAGTAACAAATGCAGTCTTGGGAATATCCTCTTCACGAACACGGATCTGATGGTATCCCAATCTCAAATCAAGCTTAGAGAATATTGAGGAACCGGCAAGTTGATCATACAAATCATTGATCCGAGGAAGCGGATATTTATTCTGGACTGTAGCTTGGTTAATGGGCCGATAATCCTGAACCAATCGGTTAGTTCCATCTTTCTTCTTAACAAAGAGTGAAGGTGCTCCCCAAGCAGAGGAACTGGGGCGGATGAAACCTTTCTTGAGTGACGTGTCGATTTCTTCCTTAAGTTCGAGAAGATGATGCGGAGGCATCTTATAAGGGCGCTTCGCAATAGGGGTAGTGCCAGGTTTCAAGTCGATGACGAACTCAACAGCTCTAGCAGGGGGTATTCCTGGAAGTTCTTCTGGAAAGACATCTTGAAAATCACGAACAACTGGAACGTTCTCGATGCCTTCAAGAGGTGAAGCATTCAATGCATTCAGAACATATATCTGAGCTTCGGCGTCCTGCACTGTACGAGCTGAGTATCTGACAGTCTGACCGGAAGGGTGTATGAGGCGGACTGTTTCAGTGGCACAGTCAATCAAAGCTTTATGAGGCTTCAACCAGTCCATACCGAGAATGATGTCTATGTCGGAAGGTCCAAGAGCAATAAGGGAAGCAGAGAACATCAACCCTTCAATTCTGATCTCATTGTTGTGACTTACCATTTTGGTTTGCCACCTGGAACGGGGAGTGATGATTTCTAAAGGAGTGGGTAATGAGCTCATAGCTAACCCATGCATTTGTGCAAATTGCTGGGACACGAAGGAATGTGAAGCACCTGAATCAAACAGAACAGAAGCTGGCACTGAATTCACAGAGAGTGTTCCCATCACGATAGTCGGTTCCTTCTGAGCCTTTTCAGCATTGATGTGATTAGCATGGCCAAGTACAACAGCAGACGGTATGATATTTCGGTTTCTGAATCGGCGGTTTCGACAATTCCTCTTACGTCCATTAGGAGGACGTGGTGCATCCTGAGGAAAAGCCATAGCATCAGGCGGTCCATCATGAACCGTAAGCTGTCTCGGCGGTGAAGGCAGACGAGGTGCAACATAAGACGGTCTTGGTGTTGGAGCAGGTCGGTGATGAACATTGTGAGGGATCCACACTCGACGCTTCTGAACAGGCTGACCCGAGGATGAGCCTGCTTCATGAGTGCGCTTGAGCGACTCCTGGTACTCAGTCAGAGCTGTTTCAACTTGGAAAGATTTGCTGACAAGCGTTGCGAATTCTGTGCAATCATGGACAACAAGTGCAAGTTTTATATCCGTACGCAGTCCTTCACGGAATTTCTCCTGCTTGCGAGTGTCAGTGTCGACGTCATCCGCAGCATAGCGGGATAATTCAAGGAATTTCCTCTGATATTCATCCACAGTCATTGTGCCCTGTGAGAGTTTACGGAACTCCTGCTTCTTCTGGTCCATCAGACCTTGAGGAATGTAACGTGCATGAAAAGCTGACTGAAATTCCTGCCAAGTGGTTACAGTCTCTGCAGGCAACATAGCCTTGTGGCTTTCCCACCATTGAGCAGCTGGACCCTTTAAGTGGAATGTCGCAAAGGTGACGTGACTGTGAGGAGCAACATTAGCCGATTCCATCTCAAACAGGATGTCACGAAGCCAATCATCAGCATCCATAGGATTGGTGGAGTTGCGGAAAACGGACGGATTGAGGCGCACAAATTCTGCCAGAGTTATTGGAGCATTCTGTTGCTGAGCATTCTGATTTGGGAACTGAGCCAATAGTCCGGTCATAAACTGCTACATCATTGCGGCCATATAGGGTGGAGGTGGAGGATCGTCAGCCATCCTGCCAAATCAACAGGGGCAGTTTAGCAAGAAAAACTGCATGTGTATGGAATGATTCATGAAGTATCATGCACAACAGAAGGAAGCGCAATAGATACTTCATCATATTCGCACCAGACATTCAAATCCACACATAGCCTCGGTTAGAATCCGGCATTACGACAGTAGAAAAGGGAGGGCTAGACATCTAGGCGGCGCGCAGGCACGCGGTAGGGGAGTACACAACGAGACATAGCAAAGGCTACATCAACGTCGGAGAAAACTATTGGAGCGAGGAATCTGCAAGTGAAACACAGGGTGCCCTCGATAAAAGGATCCTGTAAGCAAAACCTGGCCCACAATTTAGAAGCAAGGGGGGATATTTTCAGCACTCCGGGTGGATGTGAGCACGAGAACCTAATGTTGGAGTTAGTAAAATTTTAACCCGAATAGGAGAGAGATTAGAGTCCCAGAGTATTGACGAGGAATAAAAGATCCTAATACCACCCAATTGGCGACGTGGGCCCGTAAGCCACACAGCCAAGTTAGTAAAACAGTTTTGCACCACTAGACTCAACTTCGGCCAAGGAGTTGGAAAGGGGGATTCCTAGAGGCAGTCGGCTCTGATACCAACTTGTGACGCCCCCGGCCCGATCGTGCACTAACCATACACGCAATTGCACATGATCAAGCCTAAGGACTCACGGGAAGATATCACAACACAACTCTAAAACATAAATAAAGTCATACAAGCTTTATATTACAAGCCAGGGGCCTCGAGGGCTCGAATACATAAGCTTGCGAACAAGCGTCAGCGGAAGCATCAGATATCTGTGTACAGATATGAAACAGAAACAGAAAGGCCTTTAGAAAGGCGGGGCAAAAATAAAACACTACGATCGAAAGGCGCAGGCCTCCTGCTTGGGACCCTCTGATCCTACTCCTGGTCGTCAGTCAACTCGTAGTAGAATCCATCCTCTGGGTAGTAGTAGCGATCGTCGGGGCATCTGTCTCAGGGGGCTCCGTCCTCTGGTCACGTCAAACTGATATGGGGAGAAAAAGGAAAACAAAGCAACCGTGAGTACTCAGAAGTACTCAGCAAGCAAGGATCTACACTACATATGCAACATTTTCAAAGGGAGGCTGTATATGTGGACTGGGCTGCAGAAATGCCAGAATAGAGAGAAGGCCTAGTCCTATCGAAGACTAGCATCTTCAGAGGTCTTGCAGCAGTAGAAGAGAGTAGAACAGTTCAATATAATGTAGCAGTATCATTAAGTCTCAACCTCACCCAGAGATCCTTTCTCGACTCCCTGCGAGAAAGCAATCCCAGAGCCATACGGTCATCAACCTCGTCCGGAGATCCCTTCTCGACTCCCTGCGAGAAGCAATCCCAGAGCCATAGTATCCAAGTATCCAGTTCTAAAATGTATCAATCAAGATACAACTCCGAGTGTCCTTTACCGTAGGACCGGCTATTGATAGAAGTGTTCTTCCCTGCAGGGGTGCACCAACTTACCCAACACGCTCGATTAACTCCGGCCGGACACACTTTCCTGGGTCATGCTCGGCCTCGGCCAAACGACACATCGCAACCCTACCTACAACTCAGCAGAGAGGTCCCCGTCGGTCTACATCCTAAGCGCAAGGGGGTCTTGGCCATCGCCCCTCGCCCTCCGGGTCGTTGTGAGCAGGGTGGATACCAGCGCCAACGGCACGATCCGACCCGGCCACAATGCTGAACTGGACGTCTGACAAAGCTTTCGGCTGATGCTACGATGCAGAACGCCCATACTATGCCCACGTGATGGTTAGTGCTATCAGGCCAGAGGCCTGCTCGGATCAAATATCCAAATCGTTAATGGACTAGGGCTTGCGGTAACGAGCAGAGACTCACGAAAGATGTGACCCCGTCGCCCTGTCTCGAGGACTTGCTGCAAGGGTTAAGAATGCTCGGCCGCGCCTCGTATTCACCACTCGGGCACCACACTGGCACCCGTCTTCACAACACTCGCCACTCAGGCGCACGCGGGTACCCCTCAGGGTCGACCCGCCTATCCAAGTAACATTGTAAAGTCCAAGTATCCGTGTGTCCATAACATCAGGGAATCCGAGGTATCACCCTCATTGAATTCCCACTCGATGTATCCGTCAAGATGAACTAGGAGGAATCACCCTCACTGGGTCCACACTTGAGGTGTTGTACGACAGCGTCGTTATCGGAAGCGGTGAAGGAGGAATCACCCTCGATGACCACGACCGAATAGCTACTCTACAGAGTTAACATCAAAAGTGCTACAAGAGGTTTCACCCTCGGCACTCGATAGTAACGCTGCAGTGTCGTTACAACTAAAGGGGGTGATGTGCGGTGTCGGGGCCTGGTCTTCAATCCCATTGATCGGGTCTTCTGACGATCCAGCGCGTCAGTCGGGATAAGTGGGGTCACTGATAGGTCTCTACCCAGCCTATACTATGCAGTTTAGGATATGTAGGTAATTATCAACAGCAGGTTACAATAAACAGGCTATGCATCAGAATAGGTAAAGCAGCAGCAGCAGCAATTCTAATGCAAGCATGAGAAATAGAATGGGCGATATCGGGATGATCAAAGGGGGGGCTTGCCTGGTTGCTCGGCGGCAAGGGCAAGGTCTTCAGGGGTCGTCGAACTCCGGAGCTGCGTCGGTCTCGGGGACAACGTCGGTGTCGGGGTCTAACGAGAGAGAAGAGGGGGAGGAAACAGTATAAATATAGAGCAAACATGAGCATGACAAATACGATACACGGTGCTAGGGGTAGTCTAACGCAGCATCACACGTATCAGACGGAGCGGGAGAATATCTGACGATATTTCCCCGGGTCTTTGGAATTATCGGACAGAGGATAAGAGGGGAACGGTTGCAAGTTCGGATAGTTAGGGACGCGTGACGGACGAACGGACCGCGTATTCGGATTCGTCTCGTCGTTCTGAGCAATTTTCTTGTACAAAGTTTTTCGATCGAAGTTACGGATTAAAAGATATGATTTTCTAAAGTTTTATTAATTTCTGGAATTTATTTTTATTATTTAAATCTAACATTATCCAGAATAGTGCTCGCTGATGTCAGCATGACATCATGCTGATGTCAGCAAGGTTAATTAAGTTAATTAGCATTTAATTAAACTAATTAATTAAATTAGATTAACCTAATCAGGATTAATTAAACTAATTAATCACTAATTAATTATTTAATTAACTAATTATTTTTATTAATTATTTTTATCTATTTATCTATTTTAATTATTCTTATTTTTAATTTCCTTTTATAAAAACGTTCTGGGGCGGGGCCCCCTTGTCATAGGCTAGGGGGGGTTCGGCCCCACCGGTCGGTGGCACAGAGGGCCACGGGCGGCGACGGGCGCGCGGCGCGCGGTGCGCGCGCGGGCGGTCAACGGCGAGGGGCGACGCGGGCGCGCGAGCGAGGGCAGTGGGCGGGGCGCGCGCGTGTGCGGCAGAGCGTGGCGGGGCCACGGTGCGTGCGGGAGCGGGCGATGCGCGCGGGCGCGTGCGCGAGCAGGTGCGGGCGACGGGCAGCAGGAGCGGGGGTGGGCGCTGCGACCGTGGGCGACAGCGCGTGCGCGCGGGCGCGTGCGCGAGCAGGCGCGGGCGAGCGCGAGCGGAGCGGCGGCACGGGGCGCGGTGCGGGGCGACGGCGACGACCTAGGGGAAGGGGAAGAAGAGGGGGTCCTCACGGCGGGTCGTAGGGTCAGGGGCAGTGGGGCGCGGGGAGCGACTTGGGGAGGAGGCCGAGGACGACGGCGGTGACGGGGAGGCGGCGCCGACGACGGTGGGCGGCGGGGCGGCGTCGGGGCGCGGGGTCGGCGCGAGCGCGTCGGCCGGCGCCCGATCCGGTTCTGGATCGGGTGGGGGGGGAGTGAGCGAGGGGGGGTAGCTAGGGTTTCGGTCGGGGCCTTATAGGTCAGGGGGCGAGCGGGTGGGCCGGCTGGCTCGGCTTTGGCCCAGTTGGGCCGGGGGGGTGGGGTTTCTCTTTTCTTTCCTTTTCTGTTTCTATTTTCTTTTCCTTTTTCTTTTCTTTATTTCTACACTCTGTTTTGTAAATAGTTAGGCCACCATATGAGTTTTGCAAAACATGAGACCTAGTTCATAAATACCAGTGCTTTATTCCCTAACACCTAAAATTAGTTTGGACAAAATATAATTTCATATTTAATTTAGATTAAATAAAAGGGCTATTAATTATTATTTTTATCCACTGTTCGAGGATGATTGAGTCACTTATCCAATTCCAATAAGGTTGGTTTCAATTTTAGAAGTGTCTTTGGAATTTTTGTTATTTATTTAACATTTTAGTTTTCATGTTGGTCAACTTTTATTTTCCACTTTCATTTAAATTCTGATCTTGACTTAGGAGTTGAAAGCATTTGATGCAACTGATGATCATGCACTGTTATCATGCTGACATGGCATAATCAAAATGGGATTACTGTGGCTAACCACTGGGGGTGTTACAAATCTCTCTACTAACAAGAATTCTCGTCCCGAGAATTAAGAGGTAGAAGGAAAAAGTTCAGGGTATTCGGCACGAAGATTATCCTCGCGGTCCCAAGTGGTTCATCTTCAGTATGATTGGACCACTGAACTTTGAGGAACTTGGTAACCTTCTGACGGGTCCGACGTTCAGCTTCACGAGAATGCGGATCGGATGCTCCTATAAGATAGATCATCTTGCAATTCGAGCACCTCGTGATCAACAGCTCGGTGTGGAGATTCCTGAAGCATTGACGAAGTTGCGACACATGGAAGACGTCGTGGATATGAGAGAATTGCGGCGGCAATTCCTTTATAGTGCCACCTGACCACGTTAGCAATTATGCGGAAAGGACCAATGTAGCATGGAGCTAGCTTGCCCTTGATTCCAAAAACGTGAGTGCCTTTCATCGGGGTGACTCGCAGATAAGCTTGATCACCAGGTTGATAAGTCAAACCCCATCGTTTGCGATCATAGTGCTCTTCTGGCGGCGGTCTGAGCCGCCTTGAGATTTTCCCGGACAATACGAACTTGTTCTTCGGCTTGTTGAATAATATCCGGACCACGAGCGGTGTTCCCCAGTTTCTGACCAATTCAGAGGGGTTCGACACTTACGTCCATAGAGTAATTCGAAGGGGGCATTTTCAAACTGGCTTGATAGCTGTTGTTATAGGAGAACTCGGCATATGGAAGAGATTCTTCCCACTTCTTGCCAAACGATATAACACAAGCTCGCAACATGTCTTCAAGCACTGATTAACTCGTTCAACTTGGCCTTGGGATTGGGGGTGATAAGCTGAACTCCAGGTGATATGAGTTCCCATAGATGTTTGAAAACTTTCCCAGAATTTGGAAGTGAAAAGGCCGCCACGGTCCGAAATAATCTCCTTCGGAATAACGTGGAGTGATACAATTCTGGATATACAACTCTGCTAACTGACTAGCAGTGATAGTCTCTTTGACAGGCAGAAAGTGTGCAACTTTAGAGAGTTGGTCGACGATGACAAGAATAGCATCGTGACCCTTCTGTGACCTGGAGGAAGTCCTTGTAACGAATACATCTGAACCTTATCCCATTTCCATAGAGGAATAGGAAGTGGGTGCAGAATTCCAGCTGGTTTTGATGTTCGCCTTAACGCGACGACACACATCACATTCAGCAACATATCGAGCAATATCCTGCTTCATTTTAGACCACCAGTAACTTTGACGGAGATCACGATACATCTTGGTGCTAACGGATGAATAGACAGAGGGGGTATCATGTGCCTCCTTCATGACTTTGTCACTCATAAGCTCGAAGCGAGGTACGACAATGCGGTTTCTGAAATACAAGGTTCCATCTTCAGACAGCGAGAAATCCCTGTACTTACAAGGTGAAGGTGCTTTCTTCATCAGATCAACTTCAGCATCTTTAGCTTGCGCGCATCCTTAACAGCTTTCTCAAGATCTGGTTGTATCACAAGGTTATTAAGAGATCCCTGTGGAACAATACGCAGATTTAGCTTGATAGTTCTTCAAAAGACGAGGTTGAGCTCGCCTAACCATGAGGTGTCGCAATAGGACTTGCGGCTTAAGGCATCTGCCATCACGTTAGCCTTGCCAGGGGTATAGGAAATACCCAAATCATAGTCCGCAATGGCCTCCATCCATCTTTGCCGACGGAGGTTTAGAGAAGGTTGAGTGAACAAGTATTTCAGACTTATGATCCGTGTATATCTGCAACGATTACCGAGAGAGGTAATGTCGCCATAAATGTAGTGCATAGATGACAGCAGCTAGTTCTAGTCATGTACCGGATAATTCTCTTCATGTGGGCGCAACTGACGAGAGCCATAAGCAATCACTTTACACTCTTGCATTAGGAACCAGCCTAATCCTTCACGGGATGCATCACAATAAATCACAAAGTCTTTGCGGGTATCGGAGGAGAAAGTACTGGGGCAGATGTCAGCTTGTCTTTGAGTGCTTGAAAACTTTCCTGACATTTTTCTGTCCATTCAAATTTAACGCCCTTGTGAAGCAGATCAGTCAGGGGCTTAGCAATCTTAGAAAAGTTCTCGACAAATCGACGGCAATAACTTGCAAGGCCGAGAAAACTTCTCACGTGCTTGACGTTCTTCGGAGGATTCCAGTCAAGAATAGCCTGAACTCGTTCTGGGTTAACGGCAATTCCATCTTTCGAAATCACATGGCCGAGATATGTCACTTCAGATAACCAGAACTCGCATTTGGAGTATTTGCATACAACTGGGGTTCTTGGAGCCTTTCCAGTACAAGACGGAGGTGTTCGGCATGTTTTCCTTATTCTTCGAATAAACCAGTATATCATCTAGATAAACCACGACGAACTTGTCGAGGGAATCCATGAAGATGTAATTCATCAGACGGGAGAATGTGTGCTGGAGCATTTGTTAAGCCAAATGACATGACAGTGTTACTCATAGGAGCCATAACGAGTAACAAATGCAGTCTTGGGAAATCCTCTTCACGAACACGGATCTGATGGTATCCCAATCTCAAATCAAGCTTAGAGAATATTGAGGAACCGGCAAGTTGATCATACAAATCATTGATCCGAGGAAGCGGATATTTATTCTGGACTGTAGCTTGGTTAATGGGCCGATAATCCTGAACCAATCGGTTAGTTCATCTTCTTCTTAACAAAGAGTGAAGGTGCTCCCCAAGCAGAGGAACTGGGGCGGATGAAACCTTTCTTGAGTGACGTGTCGATTTCTTCCTTAAGTTCGAGAAGATGATGCGGAGGCATCTTATAAGGGCGCTTCGCAAAGGGGTAGTGCCAGGTTTCAAGTCGATGACGAACTCAACAGCTCTAGCAGGGGGTTTTGGAAGTTCTTCTGGAAAGACATCTTGAAAATCACGAACAATGGAACGTTCTCGATGCCTTCAAGAGGTGAAGCATTCAATGCATTCAGAACATATATCTGAGCTTCGGCGTCCTGCACGTACGAGCTGAGTATCTGACGTCTGACGGAAGGGTGTATGAGGCGGACTGTTTCAGTGGCACAGTCAATCAAAGCTTTATGAGGCTTCAACCAGTCCATACCGAGAATGATGTCTATGTCGGAAGGTCCAAGAGCAATAAGGGAAGCAGAGAACATCAACCCTTCAATTCTGATCTCATTGTTGTGACTTACCATTGGTTGCACCTGGAACGGGGAGTGATGATTCTAAAGGAGTGGGTAATGAGCTCATAGCTAACCCATGCATTTGTGCAAATGCTGGGACACGAAGGAATGTGAAGCACCTGAATCAAACAGAACAGAAGCTGGCACTGAATTCACAGAGAGTGTTCCCATCACGATAGTCGGTTCCTTCTGAGCCTTTTCAGCATTGATGTGATTAGCATGGCCAAGTACAACAGCAGACGGTATGATATTTCGGTTTTGAATCGGCGGTTTCGACAATTCCTCTTACGTCCATTAGGAGGACGTGGTGCATCCTGAGGAAAAGCCCTAGCATCAGGCGGTCCATCATGAACCGTAAGCTGTTCGGCGGGTGAAGGCAGACGAGGTGCAAAATAAGACCGTCTTGGTGGTTGGAGCAGGTCGGGGTGATGAACATTGTGAGGGATCCACACTCGACGCTTCTGAACAGGCTGACCGAGGATGAGCCTGCTTCATGAGTGCGCTTGAGCGACTCTGGTACTCAGTCAGAGCTGTTTCAACTTGGAAAGATTTGCTGACAAGCGTTGCGAATTCTGTGCAATCATGGACAACAAGTGCAAGTTTTATATCCGTACGCAAGTCCTTCACGGAATTTCTCCTGCTTGCGAGTGTCAGTGTCGACGTCATCCGCAGCATAGCGGGATAATTCAAGGAATTTCCTCTGATATTCATCCACAGTCATTGTGCCCTGTGAGAGTTTACGGAACTCCTGCTTCTTCTGGTCCATCAGACCTTGAGGAATGTAACGTGCATGAAAAGCTGACTGAAATTCTGCCAAGTGGTTACAGTCTCTGCAGGCAACATAGCCTTGTGGCTTTCCCAAATTGAGCAGCTGGACCCTTTAAGTGGAATGTCGCAAAGGTGACGTGACTGTGAGGAGCAACATTAGCGATTCCATCTCAAACAGGATGTCACGAAGCCAATCATCAGCATCCATAGGATTGGTGTGAGTTGCGGAAAACGGACGGATTGAGGCGCACAAATTCTGCCAGAGTTATTGGAGCATTCTGTTGCTGAGCATTCTGATTTGGGACTGAGCAATGAGCAATGTCCGGTCATAAACTGCTACATCATTGCGGCCATATAGGGTGGAGGGTGGAGATCGTCAGCCATCCTGCCAAATCAACAGGGGCAGTTTAGCAAGAAAAAACTGCATGTGTATGGAATGATTCATGAAGTATCATGCACAAACAGAAGGAAGCGCAATAGATACTCATCATATTCGCACCAGACATTCAAATCCACACATAGCCTCGGTTAGAATCCGGCCTTAGACAGTAGAAAAGGGAGGGCTAGACATCTAGGCGGCGCGCAGGCACGCGGTAGGGGAGTACACAACGAGACATAGCAAAGGCTACATCAACGTCGAGAGAAAAACTATTGGAGCGAGGAATCTGCAAGTGAAACACAGGGTGCCCTCGATAAAGGATCCTGTAAGCAAAACCTGGCCCACAATTTAGAAGCAAGGGGGGATATTTTCAGCACTCCGGGTGGATGTGAGCACGAGAACCTAATGTTGGAGTTAGTAAAATTTTAACCCGAATAGGAGAGAGATTAGAGTCCCAGAGTATTGACGAGGAATAAAAGATCCTAATCCACCCAATTGGCGACGTGGGCCCGTAAGCCACACAGCCAAGTTAGTAAAACAGTTTTGCACCACTAGACTCAACTTCGGCCAAGAGTTGGGAAAGGGGATTCCTAGAGGCAGTGGCTCTGATACCAACTTGTGACGCCCGGCCCGATCGTGCACTAACCATACACGCAATTGCACATGATCAAGCTAAGGACTCACGGGAAGATATCACAACACAACTCTAAAACATAAATAAAGTCATACAAGCTTTATATTACAAGCCAGGGGCTCGAGGGCTCGAATACATAAGCTTGCGAACAAGCGTCAGCGGAGCATCGATATCTGTGTACAGATATGAAACAGAAACAGAAAGGCCTTTAGAAAGGCGGGGCAAAAATAAAACACTACGATCGAAAGGCGCAGGCCTCCTGCTTGGGACCCTCTGATCCTACTCCTGGTCGTCAGTCAACTCGTAGTAGAATCCATCCTCTGGGGTAGTAGTAGCGATCGTCGGGGCATCTGTCTCAGGGGGCTCCGTCCTCTGGTCACGTCAAACTGATATGGGGAGAAAAAGGAAAACAAAGCAACCGTGAGTACTAGAAGTACTCAGCAAGCAAGGATCTACACTACATATGCAACATTTCAAAGGGAGGTCTGTAGTGTGGACTGGGCTGCAGAAATGCCAGAATAGAGAGAAGGCCTAGTCCTATCGAAGACTAGCATCTTCAGAGGTCTTGCAGCAGTAGAAGAGGTAGAACAGTTCAATATAATGTAGCAGTATCATTAAGTCTCAACCTCACCAGAGATCCTTTCTCGACTCCCTGCGAGAAAGCAATCCCAGAGCCATACGGTCATCAACCTCGTCCGGAGATCCCTTCTGACTCCCTGCGAGAAGCAATCCCAGAGCCATAGATCAAGTATCCAGTTCTAAAATGTATCAATCAAGATACAACTCCGAGTGTCCTTTACCTGTAGGACCGGCTATGATAGAAGTGTTCTTCCCTGCAGGGGTGCACCAACTTACCAACACGCTCGATTAACTCCGGCCGGACACACTTCCTGGGTCATGCTCGGCCTCGGCCAAACGACACATCGCAACCCTACCTACAACTCAGCAGAGAGGTCCCCGTCGGTCTACATCCTAAGCGCAAGGGGGTCTTGGCCATCGCCCCTCGCCCTCCGGGTCGTTGTGAGCGGGTGGATACCAGCGCCAACGGCACGATCCGACCCGGCCACAATGCTGAACTGGACGTTGACAAAGCTTCGGCTGATGCTACGATGCAGAACGCCCAACTATGCCCCGTGATGGTTAGTGTATCAGGCCAGAGGCCTGCTCGGATCAAATATCCAAATCGTTAATGGACTAGGGCTTGCGGTAACGAGCAGAGACTCACGAAAGATGTGACCCCGTCGCCCTGTCTCGAGGACTTGCTGCAAGGGTTAAGAATGCTCGGCCGCGCCTCGTATTCACCACTCGGGCACCACACTGGCACCCGTCTTCACAACACTCGCCACTAGGCGAACGGGTACCCTCAGGGTCGACCCGCCTATCCAAGTAACATTGTAAAGTCCAAGTATCCGTGTGTCCATAACATCAGGGAATCCGAGGTATCACCTCATTGAATTCCCACTCGATGTATCGTCAAGATGAACTAGGAGGAATCACCCTCACTGGGTCCACACTTGAGGTGTTGTACGACAGCGTCGTTATCGGAAGCGGGAGGTGAAGGAGGAATCAACCTCGATGACCACGACCGAATGCTACTCTAGAGTTAACATCAAAAGTGCTACAAGAGGTTTCACCCTCGGCACTCGATAGGAATGAGTGTCGTTACAACATAAAGGGGGTGATGTGCGGTGTCGGGGCCTGGTCTTCAATCCATTGATCGGGTCTTCTGACGATCCAGCGCGTCAGTCGGGATAAGTGGGGTCACTGATAGGTCTCTACCCAGCCTATACTATGCAGTTTAGGATATGTAGGTAATTATCAACAGCAGGTTACAATAAACAGGCTATGCATCAGAATAGGTAAAGCAGCAGCAGCAGCAATTCTAATGCAAGCATGAGAAATAGAATGGGGATATCGGGATGATCAAAGGGGGGGCTTGCCTGGTTGCTCGGCGGCAAGGGCAAGGTCTTCAGGGGTCGTCGAACTCGGAGCTGCGTCGGTCTCGGGGACAACGTCGGTGTCGGGGTCTAACGAGAGAGAAGAGGGGGAGGAAACAGTATAAATATAGAGCAAACATGAGCATGACAAATACGATACACGGTGCTAGGGGTAGTCTAACGCAGCATCACACGTATCAGACGGAGCGGGAGAATATCTGACGATATTTCCCCGGGTCTTTGGAATTATCGGACAGAGGATAAGAGGGGAACGGTTGCAAGTTCGGATAGTTAGGGACGCGTGACGGACGAACGGACCGCGTATTCGGATTCGTCTCGTCGTTCTGAGCAATTTTCTTGTACAAAGTTTTCGATCGAAGTTACGGATTAAAAGATATGATTTTCTAAAGTTTTATTAATTTCTGGAATTTATTTTTATTATTTAAATCTAACATTATAGAATAGTGGCGCTGATGTCAGCATGACATCATGCTGATGTCAGCAAGGTTAATTAAGTTAATTAGCATTAATTAAACTAATTAATTAAATTAGATAACCTAATCAGGATTAATTAAACTAATTAATCACTAATTAATATTAATTAAATAATTATTTATTAATTATTTTTATCTATTTATCTATTTTAATTATTCTTATTTTATCCTTTTATAAAAACGTTCTGGGGCGGGGCCCCCTTGTCATAGGCTAGGGGGGGTTCGGCCCCACCGGTCGGTGGCACAGAGGGCACGGGCGCGAGGCCCGGGGCGGCGGGAGCGGGGGGCGCGGGGCGGCGCAGCGCGGCGTCGCGACGAGAGAGGAGGGACGGGGGAGCGGGACGAGGAGGGTGCGAGCAGAGAGAGTGGAGGGGAAAGGGGCGTGAGGGGGGGGCGGGAGAGGGAGATGCGCGAGCGGGGGCGCGTGACGAGCAGAGGTGAGGGAGACGGGCAGCAGGAGCGGGGGTGGGCGATGGACCGTGGGGACAGAGCCGTGCGCGGGGCGCGTGCGCGAGAGGCGCGGGGGAGCGCGAGCGGAGCGGCGGCAGGGGCGCGGTGCGGGGCGACGGCGACGACCTAGGGGAAGGGGAAGAAGGGGGTCCTCACGGCGGGTCGTAGGGTCAGGGGCAGTGGGGCGCGGGGGAGCGACTTGGGGAGGAGGAGGACGACGGCGGTGACGGGGCGAGGCGGGACGACGGTGGGGGGGGGGGCGGCGTCGGGGCGCGGGGTCGGCGCGAGCGCGTGGCCGGCGCCGATCCGGTTCTGGATCGGGTGGGGGGGGAGTGAGCAGGGGGTGGGGTAGCTAGGGTTTCGGTCGGGGCTTATAGGCCAGGGGGCGAGCGGGTAGGCGGCCGGCTGGGCTTGGCCCAGTTGGGCCGGGGGGGGGGGGGGGGTGGGGTGGGTTTTCTTTTTTCCTTTTCTGTTTCTATTTTCTTTTCCTTTTTCTTTTCTTTATTTCTACACTCTGTTTTGTAAATAGTTAGGCCACCATAGACTTTGGCCAAAACATGAGACCTAGTTCATAAATACCAGTGCTTTATTCCCTAACACCTAAAATTAGTTTGGACAAAATATAATTGCATATTTAATTTAGATTAAATAAAAGGGCTATTAATTATTATTTTTATCCACTGTTCGAGGAGGATTGAGTCACTTATCCAATTCCAATAAGGTTGGTTTCAATTTTAGAAGTGTCTTTGGAATTTTTGTTATTTATTTAACATTTTAGTTTTCATGTTGGTCAACTTTTATTTTCCACTTTCATTTAAATTTGAATCTTGACTTAGGAGTTGAAATGCATTATGATGCAACTGATGATCATGCACTGTTAATCATGCTGACATGGCATAATCAAAAGGGGATTACTGTGGCTAACCACTGGGGGTGTTACATGTGAAACACGAGATAATAAAATATCGAGCCCCGTACTGAACTTCATCATAAGCATGACCCCCGTGCAGATCATATCAGCATTGCCCTTTCGTCTGCAAAATTTCATCGTTCTTTTTAACTACGGTGGAATTCAATGAACTGTTAGCACTTCGTTGATCAATCAGGATCGCGGATTGCCAGAACATTGAAACTCCACCATGCTATTATCAAGATCAGAAATATGCAAATTCTAGGGAAGCAACAAGAACATCGAGTAACATATTTCATCTGCTACCCGCACAAATAATTTTCAGTAATAGAACTCATCTACTACCTAATTATATTGTGCAACACCCATACATCTCTATGTATTCTAGATCGCAACCTGTATCTACACATAGCACGGCTCTTGATGCCACTGTTGGGTAACGCAGCAGAAAACAAAAAATATCTGACCTACGCACCAGCCCAGGACCACTATGGAGACTGCATACAAGGTTTGATCTTTTCATTACCGACTCGTAGCGCAGCGGAAGTAGAGTCGATGACGATCGGCAGTGCAGATCCCCGCAGCTAGGATTTACAACCTCCCAACCGCGAGGATGTATACCCTTATCTGCCCCCCGGACAGCCCTCCGGGAGGCGGTCAGACAGTCCCTCGGACGGTGTCGCGGACAGCCCTTTGGGAGGACCTTCGAAATTCGGATGATCACTCGGACAGCCCTCCGGAAGGACCTTCAAAACTCGGACGGTCACACGGACAGCCCTCCGGGAGGCACTCATGAACTAAGACCAAAACTATGATCTCTCAACAGAGTTGCACACATACGGTGTCATCTATCCGGCAGGGCTTCACCGTCCAGAACTAGTTCCCACCGGAACCCAGACAGCCTTTTGGCTCTACAAAACTATTTCGCGGGCAGGGAGAGAGAAGCCAGATCATGCATGGCACTTGTATGAGATCAAGGGATGAGTGTTTGGGCAGCCCCCTCCACTCGTTTTATAGGAAAACCAAGGGGTAGAGTTGGCACAAAAATACCAACACTACCCACTCTTTATGTCATACATAAAGGGCATAAGGGGAAAAAGGGGTGCCTTGTGGAGCCCCAAGGAGGAACCCCACCCTTGGCCAGCCACCCTCATGGATCCTCAAAGGGGTTTCCTTGGTCCCTAAGTCCTTCTAGAAGCCTTTTTGCAAAAGCCCTAAAAGATGGCTTTCAAATGAAGTACCCATAAAGTGATTTTCATTATTCACGGACACAATTTTCCACGACCGTTAAATCCAAAAATATTTCTGTGGGTCTTAGAACAATTCAAGTACCCACTAAAATGATTTTGGATTTGTTCCAAAATAATTCCGGATTAGCGACTTTCATCTGCGAAAAGCAACCAAACCGGTTCCGTCAGCTCCGGAACATTCCGGTTTTTATCCCAGAAAATTCCCAGAAGTTTCTAGAATAAAACTGGCACCCTCCAAGAATTATCAGGTGTGTACCAAAACCAATTTGACTTTATGGTATCCCCTGAATCAACTTTTCAGTTTTACCGGAACTATTCCGCTGTTCTCTCCTTGGAACTTTTCCGCTGTCTCCGAAACTTTTCCGGTGACTTTCTCTTAGACTCCCTGTCTAGTACTCAGCAGATAGATGACCCTTAAGCATGTGACCCTATAGGTTCGGTGAAGTATAGACATGACCGGAACTCTTTCTGATCAATGATCAACATCGGAGCCGTGGACACCCATATTGACCCCTATACCCACACGAATGAATATTCGAGTGAACCTCCAGTTGCCGTGTGCTATTCCTGTTGCTTCGCGATATGTTACAAATACCCGAGTTGAGACATGTTGGCATCCCCGTGGATCAACAACTTGTCCACTATGCCAGTCACTTCGTTATCGGTATTGTTCTCTTTTCTCGTTCCCGTGTTCCGGCATCCCTGTGATCAAATCACATTGTGTCAGGCTAAATGATGATGGATACCATAACACCGAGAGGGCCCAGAGATATCTCTCCATTGTCAGAGGAGCAAATCCCAATCCTGAGCTATCAAGTTACTTGACATACTTTTCCATGAACCCGTAAGCCGCCGTAATAGCCACCCATTTATGGATGACGTTTAACAAACCCCAAAGTTCATGAAGCAAGCATGAAGAAACTCTATACTCTCATGGTCTAAGGAATCATGCAAACGTTAACCATCTCTGTGTTATAAACCATTAACTTGTGACAAATGTATCTCATAGCATAACATCAATTCGGGTCGATTCAACACAAATGTTCTTCTAACATTGTGCCCTCAAAGTTGCTGGCATAGACATGCCCATGATCAGGAAAACAGGACCATCATGCAACACTTGAGCTAGTCTTAGAGGCCAGACTAGGAATATATTTTACCGTTTATTATTGTACACGTGCATATGAGTCTTCCTCCGAGCCTCGTGTTATTGCAGACTCGAGAACCATAGCAGTTATAGCATGGAATATAAACATAATTATGAACAGGGAGATAATCAATAACATTTATTATTGCCTCTAGGGCATATCTCCTACACAAGGCACCCCAAGTCATTGGCCTTGGCTGCTGCCCCGTCTCTCCCTCCCAGCATAGTTATCGTCTATGGTTTTTCGCTTAGCGAAGCCCTGCCGGTATTCCGACTCCACCACCACCATCACCACCACGCCATCGTGCTGGTTGTGATCCTATCTACTTCTCCACCTTCTCTTGCTGGATCAAGGAGGTGGAGACATCATCGAGCCGCACGTGTGCTAAACTCGGAGGTGACGTCTGTTCGGCACTAGATCGGTTGGATCGTGATCGGATCGCGAAGAGTATGACTACATCAACCGCGTTATATATGCTTTTGCTTAATGGTCTATGAGGGTACGTAGACACACTCTCCCCTCTCGTTGCTATGCTTCTCATAGATAGATCTTAGGTGTTCGTAGGAATTTTTTTGATTTTCGTGCAACGTTCCCCATATGTGGCATCATGAGCTAGGTCTATGCGTAGATGTGTATGCACGAGTAGAATACAAAAGTTATGGGCGTTGATGCTCAAATTGCTTACCACTCTTGTCTTTTTTGGATTCGGCGGTATTGTGGGATGAAGCGGCTCAGACCAACCTTACATGTCCTCGCACATGAGACCGGTTTCACCGACTGACATGCAACTTGTTTTGCATAAGGTGGCTAGCGGGTGCCTGTCTCTCCTACTTTAGTTGAATCTAATTTGACGAAGGCGGTCCTTATAGAAGGTTAAAAGGCAACTTGATTATCACCGTTGTGGCTTTGCGTAGGTAAGAACGGTTCTTGCTAGTTACCTATAGCAGCCATGTAAAATTTGCAACAACAAAGTAGAGGATGTCTAACTTGTTTTTGCAGGGCATGCTGTGATGTGGTATGGCCAGAACGTGATGTGATATATGTTGATGTATGAGATGATCATGTTTTGTAATAGGTTCACGACTTGTATGTCGATGAGTACGGCAACCGGCAGGAGCCATAGGGTTGTCTTTAATTTATTGTGTGACATGCGAGTCAACTGTTAAACGCCATATAATTGTTTTACTTTATCACTATGCGTTAGCAATAGTTGTAGAAGCAATAGTTGGCGAGACGACCACATGACGACACGATGATGGAGATCATGGTGTCATGCCGGTGACGATGGAGATCATGCCGGTGCTTTGGAGATGGAGATCAAAGGCACGAGATGATAATGGCCATATCATGTCACATATTGATTGCATGCGATGTTTATCGTTTTATGCATTTTATTTTGCTTAGGACGACGGTAGCATTATAAGATGATCCCTTCACTTAATTTCAAGAAATTGTGTTTCCCTAAGTATGCACCGTTGCGAAAGTTCATCGTTTCGAAGCACCTCGTGATGATTGGGTGTGATAGACTCTTCGTTCGCATACAATGGGTGTAAGCCAGTTTTAAACATGCAGAATATTTGGGTTAAACTTGACGAGCCTAGCATGTACAGACATGGCCTCGGAACACAGGAGACCGAAAGGTCGAACATGAATCATATAGTAGATATGATCAACATGGAGATGTTCACCATTGATGACTACCCCATCTCACGTGATGATCGGACATGGGTTAGTTGATTTGGATCATGTATCACTTAGACAACTTGAGGGATGTTGATTTAAGTGGGAGTTCATTAGTAATTTTATTAACTGAACTAATTATCATGAACATAGTCTAAATTGTCTTTGCAAAATTATGTTGTAGATCAATAGTTCGCGTTGTCACTCCTTGTTTTTAATACGTTCCTAGAGAAAGACTAAGTTGAAAGATATTGTAAGCAATTATGCGGACTAGGTCCGTAGTCTGAGGATTGTCCTCACTGCTGCACAGAAGGCTTATGTCCTTGATGCACCGCTCGGTGTGCCAACCCCTCCAGCGTCGTCTATGGATGTTGTGAATTTCTGACAGGCACGTTCTAATGACTACTTGATAGTTCAGTGCGCCATGCCTTGCGTATTAGAAATCAGGGCCCCAAAGATGTTTTTGAACGCAATGGAGCATATGAGATGTTCCAAGAGCTGAAATTGGTATTTCAGGCTCATGCCCGTGCTAAGAAGTATGAGACCTCTGACAAGTTCTTTGCCTACAAGATGGAGGAGAATAGCTCAGTTAGTAAGCATGTGCTCAGAGTGTCTGGGTGCTACAATCGCTTGAATGAAGTGGGAGTTAGTTTTCCAGATAAGACAGCGATTGACGGAGTTTTCCAATCACTGCAACCAAGCTACAAGGGCTTTGTGATGAACTATAATATGCAAGGGATGGAGTAAACCATCCCTGAGATATTCGCGGTGCTTAAGGCCACGAAGGTAGAAATCAAGAAGGAGCATCAAGTGTTGATGGTTAATTAGGACCACTAGTTTCAAGAAGGGCAAGGGAAGGAAAGGAAACTTTAAGAATGGCAAGCCAGTTGCCGCTCCAATGGAGAAACTCAAGACTAGACCCAAACCCGAGACTGAGTGCTACTTTAAGGGGAACGGTCACTCGAAGCGAAACTGCCCCAAGTACATGGCACATAAGAAGGATGGCAACGTCAACGTAGGTATATCTGATATACATGTTATTGATGTGTACCTCACTAGAGCTCGTAGTAGCATCTGGGTATTTTGATACCGACTCAGTTGCTAATATTAGTAACTCGAAGCAGGAGCTGCGGAGTAACGAAAACTAGCTGAGGGCGAGGTGACGATGGGTGTTGGAAGTGTCTCCAAGATTGATATGATCACCATCGGCATGCCCGTAATACATTCGGGATTAGTATTAAACCTAAATAATGGTTATTTGGTGCTTGCGTTGAGCATAAAACATTATATCTGGATATTGTTTATTGCAAGACGGTTATTCATTTAAAGTCAGAGAATAATGGTTATTCTGTTTATATGAGTAATGTCTTTCGTGATCATGCACCCAATGTGAATGGTTTACTGAATCTCGATCGTAGTGATACACATGTTCATAATATTAATGCCAAAAGATGCAAAGTTAATGATGATAGTACCACAAGATTGTGGCACTGCTGCTTAGGTCATATTGGTGTAAAGCACATGAAGAAACTCCATGCCGATGGACTTTTGCAATCTCTTGATTATGAATCATTTGAGACATGTAAACCATGCCTTATGGCAGGATGACTAAAACCCAGTCTTCCAGATCAATGGAGGGGTCCGGAAGTCCACAAGTGGGTCCACCAAGTCCCAAGGGCTGGCATGGGCTGAGGGGAGGCGCCCTGGCCTTATTGGGCCAAGCGCACCAAGTCCTCAAAAGCCCATGCGGCTAGGGAAGGGAAAAAGGGGGAGTCCTAGTAGGAATAGGATTGGACTTGGAGTTCAAGTCCTCTCCCCCTTGGCGCCAACTCCTATTAGGAGTAGGGATGGACTCCCAGCCCTCCCACACATATAAATATAGGGGAGGGGGTGCAGCAAGGCACCTCAAGTCATTGGCCTTGGCTGCTGCCCCGTCTCTCCCTCCCGACATAGTTCTCGTCTACGGTTTTTCGCTTAGCTAAGCCCTGCCGGTATTCCGACTCCACCACCACCATCACCACCACGCTGTCGCGCTAGTTTTGATCCCATCTACTTCTCCATCTTCTCTTGCTGGATCAAGGAGGAGGAGACGTGATTGAGCCGCACCTGTGCTAAACTCGGAGGTGCCGTCCGTTCGGCACTAGATCGGTTGGATCGTGATCGGATCGCGAAGAGTACGACTACATCAACCATGTTATATACGCTTCCGCTTAACGGTCTACGAGGGTACGTAGACACAATCTCCCCTCTAGTTGCTATGCTTCTCATAGATAGATCTTGGGTGTTCGTAGGAATTTTTTTGATTTTCATGCAGCGTTCCACATCACATCCTGGAAAAAAAGACAAAAAAACTGCAGCCGAAGGGAGGCGGGGGCCTCTGATCCAGCCAAACTGCACCAGAACAGGGTGCCGAACTGCAAACGATGGCAACTGAATTGCAAACAGGCCTGCAACCGAACTGCAACCAGCACGCACACAGGGGAGCTCCACCGGCCATCCTGCTCGTCGGGGACGGGCGCGGCGCGGAGGAGGAGTGTTGCCTGGGGAAGCCCATGAACTACACACGCCCGTGCTGCTGAACCACATTCCATGCATCGGCGAACTGCAGCGATGGCTGCTGGGCTAGGTCAATGGATCCAGGACCGTGGTCAACATGCGTGGTGGGGGAGGAGGGCCTCGTTGCCATGCTTGCAGGAGGCCGTCGTTGATGCTTCGAACTGCTTCTTCCCAAGTCATCGAACCGATTCTTTGCCGGATCTGGCTCGCCTCTCCCCCAAGTCCCTCCACCAGAGCACCGGCAGAGGGCCACCATGATCCTGCACATATGAGCGCACTGGAATAGATGATACTGTCCTTGATCCCGCACCCACGAGCGCACATCTCACGTCAGAGGGGGGGGGGAGGTGGTGCGTTGCTGGAGATCTTTTCGGGGGGAGACGGGGTGGACTTTTTTGATGGAGCGGAATGGGAGGGACCTCCATTTGCACTAGCATGATGGTAGGGGGGAAGTTGGGCTGGGGCGACGAGGAGCTCGTCCCCCAATGGAGGCGGTTGAGGAAGGAGGTAGCAGGGTTGGATCTAGTCGTTACCAGCGACGCGCCAGATCCTGATGTGCGCGGAGGAGAGACTTGGACGGATGTGGCGGTTGGAGCTAGGGGTGGTCGACGCGACGCGGGGATTATCGGCACGGCGTAGGGTAGTTGGGTGCGGAGGGAGGCAGAGGCGCCCCTCTCCTCAATTTGGCTGGAGGAGAAGGGAAGCCGGGGGCCACGTGGTGTGTGGTGTGCGGCAGGTTTGGGAGGACCGAGGCGGCGTGGCGTGGCAGGCCGGAGAGGAGCAGGCGGCGCGGCTAGCTAGGAAAGAGATGGGCGGCGCAAGGCGTCAAGCCGGAGAGGGATGGGGCACCGCTGCGTGGCTAGCCGGGGGAAGGGCAGGAAGTGCGGGGCGACGAGTTAGGGAAGGGTAGGGCACCGCGGCGCGGCTAGCCAGGGATGGAGCCGGCAGCGTGGGGCAGTGGAGCATGGGTCGGGGGTCAGGGTGGGTAGACACGATAGAGGAGATGAGGTGGGGTTGGTGCACTAGTAGAAAACAGGGCTTTGGTTGAGGCAGGATAAGGGCATTAATCCCGGTACACTCACGAACCGGGACCAAAGGTGGCATTAGTCCCGGTTCGTGAGGCGCAGGCATCAGTCCCGGTTCGAACGGGACCTTTAGTCCCGGTTGGAGACACCAACCGGGACTAATGGGTCTGCGACCGGCCTCGAACGGTGCCAGCCCCTTTAGTCCCGGTTGGTATCTCCAACCGGGACTAAAGGCCCCCCCCCCTTAGTCCCGGTTGGAGATACCAACCGGGACTGAAAAAAAAATTCAAAATTTTTTTTACAAAATTTTTTTTTCTAATTTTTTTCCCAGCCCTTTAGTCCCGGTTGGTGTCTTCAACCGAGACTAAAAGTCTATCTTTAGTCCCGGTTGGAGATACCAACCGGTACTAAAGGGGGGGCCCCTAAACCCTAAACCCCTTTACCACATTAATGTTAGAAAAATCATAACTAAATCATTGTAATTCAGAAAAATACAAATAATATATCAAAATTTGCAGAAAAAAAAGTTTTGTCCGATGAAATAGCAAGTTTTCCGTTTTGACAAAATTTTAAAATCACCAAATTCCAAAGGGAAAATATAGTTTTTGGACGTTTTAGACATTTTTAGGGTTTAGGGCTAGGGTTTAGATTTCTAAGTTTAGGGTTATGTTTTAGAGTTTGACCCTTTAATGTTTACTGTTTAGAATAGAATTTCGGACGTTTTAAGTCCCGAGTTTAGGGTTTTCAGAGTTCATTTGTAGTGCTTTTCAATTTCAGGATAATTTAGCTCAAAAAATCATTAAATGCATGAAAAAATAGCAAATAAAGTCAAAAAAGGTTGAAATTTAAGGATGTGGCTTTGAATAGTTCATATTGAACACACAAAAATTCTGGAGTTGAAATAAGATTAAAAAAATGAAATGTCTTTGTAACAGCTGAGTTTTCGTCTGAAACCCTGTTACTTCGAAAGAGATGGTCCAGTTTGTACATAAAGTGCATCCAGTTTTTGCCATAACCCTCTCAACTTTTTAGCATAAGCTATTTGGGTGAAATGATGATACCATGTCAAGTTTCAACCTTTTCAGAGTTCATTTGTAGTGCTTTTCAATTTCAGGCTAATTTAACTCAAAAAATCATAAAATGCATGAAAAATAGCAAATGAAGTCAGAAATGATTGAAATTTGAGGATGTGGCTTTGAATTGTTCATATTGAACACACAAAAATTCTTCAGTTAATATAAGTTTAAAAAAATAAAATGTGGTCAAACCCTGGTCAAACAGTGGTCAAACTACTAAATAATTATTATCTTTTAGAATAATAGTTTCAAACTCAAACGGTGAAGCGTGTGACATCATGGTCACATTTTTCTGATAATAATGGATATATTATTTGTCAAATTTTGATTTACAGATTTAAAGATATTAATTATGCCATATTAAATGAATAAACGGCATAATAATAATAATATTACTTATTTTATTTTCATTGAAATTCAATATTATTATTACTTATTTTATTTTGAAATTTTTGTATTATTTTTGATTTTTTTTTTGTTTTTTGAGAATTTTTGATTTTTTTTGATTTTTTGAAGTATTTTTTAGTTTTTAAATTAATCATTGTTGTTTGTTAATCATTGTTGTTTATTTTAATAATTGTTTGGAATTCAAAAAATTAAATCATGTGACATCAAGACCTAAGGGTTAACAGGATTGATAGCTTACTATTGTCAGGAAAACAACAAGTGCAGACTTGGAAACTAGGGGGAATAGAACCTGAAAGTTAAGCGTGCTGGCGCTGGAGTAGTGAGAGGATGGGTGACCTGTCGGGAAGTTAGACGATTTGGAATGAGTGCTGATTAGAGATTAGAGATTAAATTCTGAAGCAGTGAGGAGGGGTGATTAGAGATTAAATTGTCAAATAATTCAAAGATTTGAAAATCGGAAAAAAATTGGAATTTTTTTTTTTAAAAAATTTTGAATTTTTTTTTTCGAAAAAATTCCTTACCGGGACTAAAGACTCCACCTTTAGTCCCGGTTGGTAACACCAACCGGGACTAAAGGTCCTCCAGCCCCCGCCCAGCCAGCGGCCACGTGGAGGGCCTTTAGTCTCGGTTCGTAACAGAACCGGGACTAAAGGGGGGGACCTTTAGTCCCGGTTCCAGAGGCCCTCTGGAACCGGGACTAAATGCCCTTTTTCTACTAGTGGTGGGTGATGCGGTGTTTTTTTATTTGTTTTAGTTGGTTCGGTTTGGGTGTTTGAGGCAGCTCCGAGTGGTTGTAGAATAGACCCACCATATATATATATATAATAAGATATTTTGCACTGGAGGTTTTCTTACGTCATTACATTACGAATTTAGGTTTGATATACAAATAGTTACGTTCATATTGATTCACTACGTAAAAATCGGCATAAGAAAAGTAAGATATGAGTCATAAAACCACAAAAATTACATTTATATGTACATTTTATGCCATGTTTTTACATTCGTAATTTTATATCACTTAAATTTTTTGTTACAACCGATATACATTCTTTTTACGTTCTCCTTTGACTTCCGACGTAAGGCAAAATTTATGGGGCGTAAAAATATGGTGCAGCGATGTAAAAAATTTTTTGGGGGGGGGGGGGGGGGGGGAAGGGGTTTGGATGATAGCACACAAACAAAATATGAGATAATCGAAAGCGAAAGAGCAGTTGGCGCATTGGAAAAATATGTATGAAAAGCGAGAAGAATGAGATACCATACTATGTACGTAAAGCAATGGCAGACGATGCTCAACTCTGCTAGCTAGATGCAGTTGGACCATTGGTTCAGTGTTGATTATTAATTACTTACTCAGATGATTGTAGGTAACCTGCTCTAAAGCTTGTTCCACCTATCTGCCTACATCAACATTTCTGATCTATAATGAAAACGGCCAGTAACAAAATACAGTACATTAAATTGCAACAGCATTTTTTATATTTGGACGGGAACTTAGGGTTCATCCAAGAAACCATGTTTCTGCCTTGCACCTCTCTTGTCCAGAGGTGAAGATCGAGACTAAACTATCAGTACTACACCCTATCAAAACTGAAAAGGAGACAAAGATTTTACATACGTGTGTTCCTAGTTAAGTCTCAACCACCAAATTAATTCAGCATATGCCACATGCTAGCTCCATGTACAGGGTAATGGGTACTGAACAAGATGGGAGTCCAAGTACTTTATTGATTCAGAAAAATCAACACACGTGGTTACAATAATCAAACAAACAAAAACCTTCTAAATTCCAAGGTAGGAAAAAGATCCTAGCTTGTTCCGTCAAGCTTGCCTACATCTCGTCTCTGCTTCAGGAACACCCTTGACAAGAATTCAGTGAACAGCATGCATGATTTGATCTCTCACTGCCACATTACCTAGCAAACAACACTGCTGAGAAAGTCGCCCTCCCCAACAAACCCAACTCCCCGAGACAGTCTCATGCGCGGATATCCTTGCCTTCGCTGCCCGCGTTAGCAGGTAAGAGCATCTCCAAGGCCATGCATGAAATGCCCTCTCCCAGTTGTCTGCCGACACGTCCGCGGACAGCACAGGTTTGTCCGTCAAAACCCGGGTGCCCAGCGGCATCCCCATTAATCCACCCCAGAGAAAGGAGAGAGAGAAGAGAGAGAAAAGTGGCTGGAGTTGGGGACCGGGGTGGGCCAGAGGTGTCCACGGACATGTCCAGACAGCTCCATATCTCCCTTATATATGGGCTGGGTTTGAGGGTGTCCGGACAGTCTGGACATATGGGATGGATTTGAGGGGAACCCACTGGATGACTGTTTTTGTGTCCGGACATGTTCGGATTGTCCGGACGCACATATGATGGAAGAGTAGGGGATGCCCTTGGAGATGCTCTCATAAAGAGACTTTTTACAGTATATCATACTACCACATATAATGGGTAGTATTAAGTTGATCCAATGGCCAGTACGAAATGGTCAGGTTTTAGCTCAAGGATATATTACTAATTCCTTATTAGCGGTAGATTAACTAAACTACCATCTAATTAATTACGGCAATCGAAGCCGACACCGCCTGTAGGCTACCTTCTTCAACCTCCGCCACACTGACGCCCACAATAACCATAGCCCGCAGGCCGCCGCCCCCAACCTCTGCCATCCCTACGCCTGCAGGCCACCGCCCCAGGACGTCTGCTTGCGCTTCTCCCGGCGTGCGGCCGTGCGCCCTCGTATTCATGGCCGTGTGCATGAGCACGTCTGCAGATTGGAGGCAGGCTCATGTAGGTATGGATTGATTGGTTTTCGGTGTCTCATTATCAAATGAAGGTACACAACGAAGGCTTGGTGGTGCTGATCTATAGTACGCAACAGGATAGCATCCATCAAGCACGCACACACGAACACTGAACTAGAAACACACACGCACACATACACACACAGCTACCAGAGGAGAGACAGCGGAACGCCGACGAGGACGGCGGTGTCACGTTGTTGGCGATGATCACCGCCGGGGGAGGGCAGCGGCCGGAGGTGGTGTCCGTGGCTATGGTGCTATGTGCGACGGAGAGAGGTCGGTTATGTGCGTCTGAGTAGACGGCCGACGGCCAGCGTGGGGGCTGCATGGTCGCTGGCCTGCGTCGACCGCAGCGTGTCTCTGTGCTGGCTGAGTTTCAATTGTGAACTACCCAAAATGTCCCTGATGCCTTAATATACTACCCAAAATGTCCCTGATGCCTTAATATACTACCCAAAGTGTGTTGTAGTATTGGTAAATCTGGTGCGTCCGTTAGCTGAAATGTATGGTCAGTATATCTTAGATGTACTGTAAAAGCTCTCATAATATGTTACCCTGCTCATGAGGTGATCCTACGATAAGCTGTGCTAAATAAAAAATGCCAACAGCAGCCAGTTCTTCCCGATGGAACACGACGGCATATGGCATCATCACCCCGACAACAAGTAGGAGTATTATATAGTATGTGATTCTGACAAACAACCTAACCTTGGCCAGATGGACGTCATTGCTTTGACAAGAATAAAAGAAAACATAACAACCGAAGGAAAAGAAAAGATTGCCCTGTTTTCTATCTATTTAGTTCTTACTTGTCCAAATGTTTGATTCACGTCAACCTCAATTGCAGGTCCATGGAAATATCCTATATCTTCGAGATCATTGTGTCAAATTAGGTATGAATGAAAATAGCAAAAGGAGGGTCATGTCAATGCCGTACAATTCCAGATAATGCTAATTTGGTCATAGCTCTGGGAGAATTTGAGCCCAGACATGTTCACCTATTGCTGAATTTTGTGCTATGAGTGTGGTTCAGGTTGCTTACAACATCTTTCTTTTATGCTAGTGAATGGCAACTGACTTGTCATTCCAAGAAAATATTTTAGTAGTTAGATCTTTCAACTCTAGATCTAATACTAGTACTTTTTTTTAGGGAAAACCATCATTGGCGCACTTTGTTAATTCAAAACCATCGTTCACAGGAAGATTGGAGATGAAACTAGGGGCATCATCGTGCCAGATAAAATCATTTTTTCCTATAAAACATCTCCTAGCAAACTCGTGCGCCACCTCGTTGGCTTCCCTATGACAATGCATAAAGTTCACCACGCCGATCTCACGGGCTATATCCGTGCATGCCGCATAAACAGGAGCTGCCTGATCGTACCAAAGCTGCTGGCCTGTCATTGATTCAATGACTTGCAAACAATCTGATTCAGCTACTAGCCGGTGACAGCCTAGTTCATTAGCAAGGGACAATCAATCTCTAAGAGCAAGTGCTTCCATGATCTCCGCTGACGCTGCATGAGATATGTACTTGGTACGAGCAGCAAGAAAGTTACCAGCTGAATCACGAATCATAGCTCCCGTTGCTCTAATTCCATCTTCCTGGTGGAAGGAGACATCAACATTCAGTTTAACACATCCGGAAGCTGGTTTCGACCACCTGGCTCTCACCGGCGCAGTTTCCTTCACAGAGGCTTTGGAATAGTTAGACGTAATGCCCAAGATGGATAGAGCACATTTGGACATCGGCGGAACGGGCTCATTGTGTGTAACCTGGCGGCGCATCCACCAGATGTACCAGCTCGCCGTCAATGCAACCTCCTGCAAACAAAGATTAGGATGTCCTAGCATTTGAGTAACAGGTAACCTGAGAATATGTTCAAGAACCACCGGTCCAGAGCGATCAACAGTACTCATCTCTTCAATGAAAGATCCCAGCCCAAGTTTAGTCTGGATCTCCTTCGCTTGCTTACAACAAAACAAAAGATAGACAATATCTTCAGCGCATTGTGCACAGATCGGACATGCTCCACTAGAATCAATGTGGCGGTTGGTGAGTACAGCTTTGGCAGGAATCAATCCATGTAGCACCTTCCAGCCAATTTTTTTGATTTTAGCAGGGATTTTCAACTTCCATAAAATCGACCAGACCGGATTCGGCCTAGAAGATCCTTGCATAATCGGGTGTACAGCTCTAGCCCCATACTGATGGAACCATTCACAGTGGTAAGCGGATTTAACTGAAAAGTATCCAAACTTTGTATAGTGCCACGCAACAAAGTCATCAAAGCCATTAAACTGTGAAGGAATTTGAAGAATTCTCTCTGCATCAACCGGCCAAAACATCGATCTAATAATACCTTCGTCCCACTGTTTAGTAACAGGATCTATCAGCTCATTAACCTTTGTGATGAGTGCACCTACTCTCGGGGATAGAACCTTTCGGTTTGGGCTTGAGGGGATCCAAGAGTCTTCCTAAATGTTGATTCTCTCTCCATTACCCACTCTCCATATGCAGCTTCTTTTGAATGTGTGAATTCCAGCAACCAAACTTTGCCAGGTAAAAGATGAGCCACTTTTGGGACCAGCAGCTAATAGGTTTCCATCTGAGAAGTATTTTGCTCTTAAAACTTGTGCACAAAGGGAGTCTGGAAACTCCAAAAGTCTCCAAACTTGCTTGGACAACATGGCCAAGTTGAAAGAGTGTAAGTCCCTGAATCCCATACCACCTTGGTCTTTTGGAAAATAGAGCTTCCACCAAGCCCACCAATGGAGCTTTTTTCCTTGATCATCATCACCCCACCAAAATTTTGCAATAGATTTAATACTAGTACTTAAACTACTGTTGGGAGCATTGTTCTTCAACAGAAGTAGTATTGAAAACCACTGTTCAAGATATCTTCCGATATGCCGATAAATCGGCCGATTTATCGCTTATCGTTGTCTAACCGATAAGATAAATCGACCGATAAATCGGCATATATGGCGATAAATTGGCCGATATGCTGATAAACTGGCCGATTTACCCCTTATCTTGGGTCGACCGATAAGTTTCCGATAAGCGATATCCCCAACATTGTTGAAAACTAGTCCGCCACAATGCTAAAGGCCGACTTATCTGCTTCGTTGAGGATCAAATGAGACATCACATTCACATTCAAAGAAAATTAGCATCACTGGGCATTAGCAATCACAGCGGTCCTTTAAGCTATATGAGTATGTGATATAACAAACATCAAAGGAGGCCCCTGTGTCGCTCTCCCAGGGCGGCGACCAGCTCCGCCCGGCCGCGGCCACCCTCCACCCTCCTCCTCGCTCACCGCCGCCGGTGGTCACCTCCAAGCAAAGTTGCCACGTGGTGCGGCGGCGGCGGGGATTTGACCCTCCCGTGCCCCCCGCTCTTGGCTCCTCTCGTGGATGTCTCCTCGCGGCGGCGGCTGCTCGTTTTACGCCCAGCTCCTCTCGTGGATGTCTCCTGGCGGCGGCGGCTGCCGCTTTTTCTCGATGGTTGCTTGGGTTCACGGGTGCGGAGTGGCCTCGCGGCTCGTCTCGCCGCCTGATGCTCCCGGGCGCGACAAATCTCACCCCCGGTGGATCTGACCCTAGGGTGCCCAGTGGCATGGTTTTGGGTACCGGGCGGTAAATTCGGTTACCGCCCGGTAACCGCGTTTCCCGCTCCCCCACGAGAATCATGTATACCGGGCAGAAAATCCCGAACTTTTTGAATTTTTTGAATTTAAACTCCTATCGCCTAGTTAAATATGGTATATCTCTAACTGAAACACAAGCATAGTGGTAAGGATCTTTGACCAGTAGCTGCAGGTCGTGTGTTCGAGTACAGCCAGCAGCACTTTTTCTTTTTGATTTTTGAAGCTGTAATTTATAAAAAAATATGAGCATGGGAGGGTCGAACTCACGACCTGCATGTGCGCAGCATCGGTGCAGACCTCTTAGCGCTGCGCTAGCACTAGTTTAGATAACATTTTGTGCTCAAGTCTTATGTATTCTTGTCTTAAAAATTTTGAATTCAAATTTTGATTTTAAATTTCTCTCGATTTTTTTTCGGAATTCCAGTGGGTCATGGGCTGCCTACCCCGGGTGGGTCCTCTGTTGTTCATTGTTGCCTGCACGTGGCGGCTCTGGCAGTGCTGCTGCGGGATGGGGGAGGGGTGGATGGCCTGCCCAGCTCGGAGGTGTGGAGTGCTTTGCCTGGCAAAAGCCTGTGGAAGATGGTGCTCGAGGGCGTCGTGGCCCTCCCTGGTGGCATCCTCTTTGGCGCTGCGTCTCGTACTCCTCTCGCTGTCTGTGCTCCAAGAGAAATCTCAGATTCGAGGCTCTCCTGATCCGGCGATGATGGCGCTTCTGCGTCATTCTTCCTGAGGCATCGCCTTGTAGCCTGGCATGCGTCGGGTGGTTTTGCCTCTCGCCTTCTTACCTTGCCAGCTATGGGGGGTCATGGTAATGGTCGAGAGGGGGGATGTTGGGAAAAGCGGCAGAAAACAATTTGTTTTTCCGTCCTACACATCAGCCCAGAATCACTATAAAGATGCATACAAGATTATCTCGTCGAGCTACACAGTCCTTCCACTCACTCTTTTGCAAGAAACATTTTCTTCAAAATATACCGCTTTGTGTGGCAAATCTTCTGCCTCGGCTCAGTGATAAAAGAATACCCAACAATTTGGGATAACTTACAAAGTAGCACTTATCTGATTTAAAATAGGTTTGTAAACACTTTACCCATGTTTCATAATCCAAATGTTAAGAAAAGACAAAACATGGTTTGACGTACCATACCTTGTCATATATGGCATCATTTCAACAGATTTGATGTCACTCTTTTCAGTGTAAAAGCCATAGTCCCTAAAGCATCACTTACAAAAAAGATAATGGCAAATCGATTAATGCCATCTTTGGTTTTACCATGTCATACATTGTTTGATTACATCTTCTCGGACACTCCACTCTCAGTGGCGTTCCGGAAGGTGCAAGTTATTAAACTCTTCTCACAACTCGTCAGACATTCGCTAAACTTGTAACTCAAATATTTCTTTCTGCAATCTAGTTGTAGAAACATAATTTTTTTGTTACAATAATTTTTACTTCATTCTGAAAATCTTTTGAACTATTTCAAAGGAACCAGACTTATGTCTCATTAAGAAAATATTCACATATCTACTAGAGTCATCACTGAAGATAGACAAATTCACTGCTAGCACCAACACTTATTGGACTACACACATCAGTATGTATGTTTACCAATGAGTTCGTTGCTCGTTTCTTATGGCATGTGAACGGTATTTTAGTCACTCTACTTTTGGACGAAAGTTGCAAGTGTCAGATGATTCATAATCAAATGACTTCAAAATCCATCACTATGGAATTTCTTCTTGCGGGTTTCTCCAATGTGACCAAATGCAGTGTCACACATATGTGGTATTCTTTTAGTCTTGCGACATTTAGTGTCAGCGTTATGGATGTAATATATTATCATCAACATTCATAACATACATCCCATTCACAATGGTAGTATGGCTCTTATGTTCTTAATAACACAGAACAACAATTGTTCTTTCATGAACAGCTTTCTTGCAACAAATATTATGCAATGGGCTGGAGTGTATGAAATTCTAAAATGAATTATGTAAATAATTACAGAGGTAATACGCTGATGGAAAGTATGATAACATTTACAGAGTTCCCAACACGTATCTTAACCTCATTATCAGCTAGTCGTTTCGACCATAGTAGTTTTTGCATCGAGTTGCAACAGTATGCAATCGAGCGGGTATCATTGTGATCGACTTTTAATCACAATACCTAAGATTTTTATGACTAACAATTTAATCATAATTCCCAAGAATTACATCTTGGACTAGTCTCCTATACATCTATAACATGTATGACATTCATACCTGAGCTGGACCTTCCAGTATTATTTCTTTTTGCCCTTATACTTCTAACAATTTTACTTCTAATATTTTATCCTACTCTCAGAAGAAGCACTCAACTTTAAGAGTGGCGTTAGCCCCAGACTTCCTTGGCGTGTAAGTCTTACTAACACCCTTCGGGCCTATTCTTTTCTCTTTAATTTGTTGTTTTATTCACCATCATCATATGACTTGCGTTTTTCGGGATTTCACTTTCATCAGTCCAATGCACAGTAAACACTTCATTAATAATTTCAAACAAACATTGTTTTGGATATCTCATATCTTTTAGCCTTTGTTTGTATCTGAAAACAATTTTTAGTTCCTCGAATATCACATAACTATCCCAAATGTTTTAAAGTTCAGGTCTTATGGAAGCAAGCATAATGCGCTTGACTATGACGGAATTCTAGCTTTTGAATCGAATGATGTGAGTCATATCATCCACAATATTAGCGAGAGAATACCGAAAGCATGCAATAGGACAAAGTTCTTCTCGGCACTCTTGAGGATAATCCTCACATTACGTTACCAGTTGTAAAGTTTTAACCAGATAAATGATAGCTACTTAATTTCAACAGGGAAGGTAGAAATGCGAGCCATTATTCTACAACTATAATGCAAATTACATTTAGCCAATGTTCATAACTAATTGCACTAAAAATTAAATAATTGTAAAGTACGCTCCCACTCAAACGAATATCTCTCATAATTGATATTGAGCGATTCAAGACCCGTATTTCAATCAACGCCATTGATGTGTACATCACTGATGACGGGAATTTCAATCGGTAGGCCAACTTGTCGATCACACCTCTTTGTGACTCTTGTTCATCTTTCGATGGGCGTGTTCCGAGCTCAGGACGTTCCTGCCATGAACGTCAAGACAACCAAGTTATCTCGCTATGATGTCTGACCTTCATTCGCCTTACACTTCTCTAGTCGTTCATACCCATGTGTACATGGTGCACCCCAAAATGATACGTGCTGTGATGGTGCTACACTTGGGAGAACACTAACTACTTGATATTTTTAGTGAGAGATCGCCCTAATAAAAGCGACTACCGCGCATTCAAAAGGGTGCAAACATAAGAGATAAACATCTTAGGTATTTCATAATAGTATGATATGGTATTGCTCCTTTAGTTAGAGAAGTACTCATTGTCTTCATGAAACTTCAGCCAAAAATGTTGCCATGGCAGCAGTTTCGAAAACTGCTACCGTGGAAACAGAAAATGCTGCCGTGGCAGAACTTTTTCCACCAAGGCCCGTTTCTTTAGCTATTTCTCCTCCGTTTTCATGTATGGCTTTTGCGTCATGGTCCACCTCCACAAAACTTATCACCACTATGTCGATGCATTAAATAATATTGCTATCTCTATAGCGAATAAAAATAATGCATTACAGTAAGGTTGACACACAGGTCATTAAAGTGACAATCATATGGCTCCAGTCATCATGCCGAATCATGACTCGCAAGTCATGTTAAATAATTATGACATATAGAAGTCCCATACATAATCTCATTAATATGACGAAGGCTATACCATATCACATGCATCCTGCAAAACCAAGTTAGACGCCTCTAATCGGTTTACGCAAAAAAAAAAATTACATGGCTTCTAGGGTTCCGAAACAAACCATAGCTACCTCCGTTCATCATCAAGTATGATTATTCAAATAGCCAGATTAACTTGCGGGGTGTATGAAACACGGGACTTAATAAACAATCTTGAGCCCCATACTAAACTTCGTCATATGCGTGATGTAACATCCCCATGTATTAAGCTACAGTGATCACCCTTTTGATAATGCCAAGTCATCATGATTAACAGTGCTAGATCATCATTTGGATCATATCTCATTTCAAATTCCAAATCAAATTGAAATTCAAATGCATGTGAAAATTAAAGTTGCACAAAAGTTGTGGGAAAAATGTTCATCATGTTGGAAATAATCCAAAACAAATATTCTTCAGGAAAACAATATCACCATAAACTCAAAATGAGCCCTAGCCCTTTCAACAGTACCAAAACAGCACCATTTAAGCCCATTTTAATTAAGCAAAGATTAAATGATCTCAAACATTTCCCCAACCAATTTATAACAGTACAAAATATTGCCTAATATTTAATGATACAAGCCTCCTATTTTACAAAAGTCATTTTGGGGTCTAAGAATTTACAAAACAGAAGGGAAAGTGGAAAACAAAGAAAGAAAAAGAAAAGAGGAAGAGCTCACTGGCGCGTTGGGCCGTGAGTGCACAGTGCAGGCCCAGCCCGCCTAGACGGTCATCTCCCTCCTCCGACAGCTGTCGGCTGGCGCGCGCGCGGCCGCAGATCGCCACGCGCTGGCCATCCGAGCCCTCCCCAGCGTGGTTAAGGCCACCCCAGGTCGCCTCCCTCTCCCCGCGAACCGTAGCTACCCGTAGATCCCCCTCTCTTGCTCGCTCTCTTCCTCCCGGCGACAAGCCAAGCCGCCGTCGCCATGGCCAAGCTCAATGCCGTGGCCACAGGCCTCCCCGGCGCCTGAGACCGAGCCCATCCGCTCCGCCTGCCTCCTTTACTTCTTCTCCGACCACGGGATCGAGCCCTGCGCCACCACAACGAGGGGATCGAGCTCCTCCCTGTCTTCGGTCGCAGGCGCTCCTCCGCCAAATGCCGCCGCCCTGCTACTACTATCCACCGCCGGGCCTCCGTGTGCCTTCCTGGTGAGCAGCCCCTCCTTTCCCCTCTATCTGCGTTGCTGTTAGATGCCCATAGCCACCATCGCCATTGCCGCCCGAGCGTTGCTCCGCCGCAGAGCTTGTTGCCATCGCTCCCGGCGATGGCATGCTCCCCCGAGCTCGTGGACGAGCTCCTGCTGTGCCGTAGATCCCGCCTAGCCGCTTAAAACGCTCAAAAACGAGCCGTAGTTGAGCGCCCGTTCGAGCCCGAACTCCGTCCTCCGCCGTCGAGGTCGCCGTCGACGTTGTGGTTCATGTCCGGCCACGCCACCGCCCGGGATTGACGCGGCGTTGAACGCCCGATCGAATGAACCCAACCGCGCTCCTTCCCGTGCCCTGTACACGAAACCCGACCCCCTCCCGTTTATGCCGACGTGTAGTTTGGTCGCCGGAGTAACTCCGGTGGCGGCGCCGATGTGGCGCTGACGCGGCAGCCTCCGGGCCCCACCCTAGGCCACTGACGCTGGCTCCCGCGGCCACGTTGATCGGTCAACGGTCCCGCTGACCGCTGACTGGGCACCCATGTCACTGACATGTGGGTCCCGCCAAATTAAAATGATTTATATATATAAATAAACTGTAATTATTTTGTTAATTATATTAATTGCTAATTAGACACTGACCAGTAGGGCCCACCCTCTGATTAATCTGTAATTAGTTTAATTAATCCTAATTAACTACTGTGACATTGACCAGTGGGACCCACTGGTCAGGTTTGACTCTAACCAGCCAGAGTTGACCACTGATGTCACACCCACGTCATGCTGATGTCACCTCCACTGTTTCGGATAATTCTAATTAAAATTATTCCAGAAATTCATTAAAACTTTGAAAAATCATATAAAATCAACCGTAACTCGGATGAAAATAATTTATATATGAAAAATATGAAGAATCTGAATATGTGGTCAAAATGCTTGACCATCACTCCTATCTAGATGAACATGGAACTTTCCCCTCCGTTTCATCTGACCGATAATTGCCCGAAGCTGGTAAAACACCTCCAGATGTTTCCCGCTCCTACTAACTTGCGTAGTACCGCATTAGGGTACTCCTCGAATAACGTGCTGCCATGCCATGCATCTGTGATTGCATTTGTTGCTTGTATTTATTGTTTCTTCCCCCTCCTTCTCTCCCGATAGACCTCGAGACTGCCAATGACCCTCCTGAGTACAACTACGTCGTCGACGATCAGCCCCTTTCAGCAGAGCTTCCAGGCAAGCAAAACCCCCTTGATCATTCCTATATCGCCTATTCCTTCTCCCTCATGCTTGCATTAGATTTTGCTACTGTAATTGCTTGCTCCTATTCTGATGCAAAGCCTGCTTTTGTAACCTGCTATTGGTTCTTTACCTGTTGTCCTAAATGCTTAGTATAGGCTGGATAGTGATCCATCAGTGACCCTCACCCTTGTCCTTGTTGCCCCGCTTGGTTACGGTGCCCCGATCATTGTGATCGATGTGCAGATACCGTCACATCACCGCACACCCCCCCCCCTTAGTTGTATGACTCTGCAGGGCTACTATCGAGTGCCGAGGGTGATACCTCGTACTGCACTCCTGATGATATCTCTGTAGTATAGCACATCGGTGGTGATTGCAGAGGGTGATTCCTCACTCTCCCCTTCCCGATGATGACTCTGTCGTGCAACCCCTCAAGTGTGAACCATCGAGGGTGATTCCTCCAGGTTCTCCTTGTCGGATTACATTGAGTAGGAATCCATCGAGGGTGATTCCTCGGGTTCCCTTTGATGTTTTGAACACACGGTTACCATGACTTTTACTTCAGACCTTTGTTGCAGGAGGGTCAACCCCGAGGGGTACCTGCACGGAAATGTGAAGTCGGGTTTGCTAGGAGGGCACCCGCGAGAGATTATTGTGGCGAAACAACAGGGCAGGTGGAGACCACCCAGGAGAGAGGTGGGCCTGGTCCCTGGCCATTGGACCACGTGTTACCCAGTCGGAGCGACAGGGATCCTGTTCGTCTCTGCGAGTTACTAAAACACACTTAACGGATTTGGGCATTTGATCTGAGTTGTCCGCTGGCCTATACACATTACCACCACGTGGGATAATGGTTATGGGACCCTGCTACTTGTAGACTGCGTTGGATTTTTATCCCCGAAGAGGAGAGGATGATGCAGCATAGTAGAGTAAGTATTTCCCTCAGTTAAGAAACCAAGGTTATCAATCCAGTAGGAGAACCAAGCAACACCACGTAAACAACACCTGCACACACAACGCAAACCTTCGCACCGAACGCAAACGAGAGGTTGTCAATCTCTCGGCGGTCAAGAAACGAGATTAAATGATATATGATAGATTGATAAATAAATAAAAGATAAAAAAGTGCAGCAAGTATTTTTGGTATTTTTGTATAAGTAAACAAGATAGATCTTATAATAAAAGTAGACCCGGGGGCCGTAGGATTCACTAGTGGCATCTCTCTTAAGAAAATCGCATACGGTGGGTAAACAAACTATTGTTGAGCAATTGATAGAAAAGCAAATAATTATGACGCTATCCAAGGCAATGACCATGATATAGGCATCACATCTAAATCAAGTAGACTGACTCCTGGCTGCATCTACTACTATTACTTCACACATCGACCGCTATCCAGCATGCATCTAGTGTATTAAGTTCATAAGAACGAAGTAATGCATTAAGAATGATGACATGATGTAGTCAAGACAAAAGCATATTAGAATTCATCCCAACTTGTTATCCTTAATGGCAACAATACATGCGTATCAACTCCCCTTCGATCACTAGGACTGAACACCGCAAGATCGAACCCATTACTGAGCACCTCTTCCCATTGCAAGAAGATCCAATCTAGTTGGCCAAACCAAACCAAAACTTTGGAGAAGAAATACAAGGCTATACTAAATCATGCATAAAAGAGATCAACAAAGAACTCAAATAAAACAAGGATAGATCTGATCATAAACTCACAATTCATCGGATCTCAACAAACACGCCGTACAAAGTCATTACATCGGGTGGATCTCCATGAAGATCATGGAGACCATTGTATTGAGAATCACAAAGAGAGAGAGAGAGAGCCATCTAGCTACTTCCTACGGACCCGTAGGTCTATGGTGAAGTACTCACGCATCATCAGAGAGGCGGCAAGGATGATGTAGAGCCCCTCCGTGATGAGTTCCCCCTCCGGCGGAGTACAGGAAGGGGCCTCTAGATGGGATCTTGCGAGAACAAAGGCTTGCGACGGCGGAAAAAGTATTTTGTGGACCCCTCTAGGGTTTCTGGAATATTTGGGAATTTATAGAAGTGGAATTAGGTCAAATGGCGCAAGGAGGGGCCCACACAACACTGGGGCACGCCCTGGTGTTGTGTGGGGCCCTCCAGCATGATCTTCCTTGGCCTCCAACTTCCTGGTGATCCTTATCTCCAATAAAAAATCCTCAAAAAGTTTCAGGACGATTTGATCTTATTTGATATTGATTTCCTGCGAAACAAAAATAGGGCAGAAAACAGGAACTGGCACGTGGCACTAAGTTAATAGGTTAGTCCCCAAAAATGATATAAAAGTGTATAAAATGATAATAAAAACATCCAAGAATAATAATATCATAGCATGGAACCAGCAAAAATAATAGATACGTTGGAGACGTATCAAGCATCCCCAAGCTTAACTCCTGCTCGTTCTCGAGTAGGAAAGTGACAAAGCATATTTTTGATTGTGGAATGCTACCCAACATACTTCAAGTTATTTTCATAGCATAGACATGAGGACTTTAGATGATTCAAAGTAATAGTCTATATTTGACATGAAGACATAGATACTCAAGTGATGCTAACAAGCAACCATGCCTTTCAAAATAACAATGCTAAAGAAAATTATCCCAAGCCCGTTATGCTCAATCATTGATCCATTCATGATGCACACTCGGATATCAATCATACTCCATGCACACACATGACCACATGACCCCCTAGTTGGTGCTTTTAAAGAGAAGGATGAGACTCAACATAAAAGTAAATAGAAAGGCCCTTCGCAGAGGGAAGCATTGATCTATAGAGGTGCCAGAGCTCAAGTTTTGAAAGAGATGAAAAATTTATTTTGGGAGGTATGCTTTTCTCGTCAACGAGAACGACTTAAGGTTCCCAACACTTTCCACATTGGATACATCATAGGCGGTTCCCAAACAGAAAATAAAAGTTTTGCTCCCCATCATCGTTCCATGGTTTTGAGACTTTGTCCCTTTTTTCCATTCACATCCGAAGGAGTTTGTTTACCACCTTTCCTTTCACATTCCATGGCTAGCCGTATTCACGGGTGCCTTCCATACAATCAGATTCCAGGAAATTCAATTTATTTTTGGGACTGGGCATCCCTTTTACCGCCACACTCTCGTGCAATGACAAGTGAATGAACACTCATCGTGAGAATGACATATCCAACATGAAAATCATTAGCCACCCCTCACCGCTTCATGAGCGATACGGGCACACAAAAGAGAAAACATTTTTGAATTTTTTTAGAGATGGCACATGCAAATTTACTTGGAACGGCAATGAAATACTGCATATAGGTAGGTATGGTGGACACAAATGGCAAAAACAAGGTTTAAGGATAATGCATGCACAAGCAGTATTCCCGTTTAGTACAAAATGAAGGCTAGCATAAAGGTTGAGAAGCGCCCAACTAGAAAATCATGATGATGCACATGCATACATAAAACATAACTAACATCGAATAATACACAACAAGTAGGATATAACTTCATTGCATAACTATTGACTTTATGTGCTTGCATAGGGAATCATAAAGCTTAACATCAATATTCATACTAGAGCATAATTAACTCACTAACATAACTCACATATCATCATCCACATATCTCAAAACTATTACAAAGAATCAAGTTTTTTCATGTCCCATAAAAATTTTGTATGCTAGTTTTCATTATTCCTCTTGAATATTCATCACAAAGGGACCAAACATCATATCTTGTACCAATTACCAATACTATTTTCACACTCTCAAAAAGATATAAGTGAAGCAAGAGAGTGAATTTCTTCAAATTTTCTAGCATTCTCAAAAAGATACAAGTGAAGCATGAGAACAAAATTTCTATAAAATTTCTTGCATTCTCAAAAAGATATAAGTGAAGCATGAGAACAAGTTTCTTCAAAACATTCGCACTACCATGCTCAAAAAGATATAATGAAGTACTAGAGCTACCACCTAGCTCAACAAATTTAAGTGAAGCACAAAGAGCAATTCTAATAAATTATGATGCCGTGAAGCCATCTTAAGCAAATATGTTCAGAGGTGATGATTGTGATAAACTAAAAAGCAAACAAAGCAAAGACTTATATCATACAAGACGCTCCAAGCAAAACTCATATCATGTGACAAATAAAAATATAGCCTCAAGTGTGTTACCGATAGTCGTTAGAAGAAAGAGGGGATGCCTTCCGGGGCATCCCCAAGCTTAGATGCTTGAGTCTCCTTAGATATTACCTTGGGGTGCCTTGGGCATCCTCAAGCTTTGGCTTTTGCATCTCTTCATTCCTTCATCCATCGTCGTCACACCCAAAACTTGAAAACTTTAATCACACAAAACTCAACAAAACCTTCGTGAGATCCGTTAGTATAACCAAACAAATCGATACTATAAGTTCTGTCCAAAACCCATTCAAATTTTATAATTGCATTATAGGTACTGTATTCTCACTTTCCCATGTCTTGCACCCCCCAATACAATCCATAGATTCATCAAAATAAGCAAACAATGCAACGAAAACAGAATCTGTCAAAAACAGAAAGTCTGTAGCAATCTGTCGAGAAGACATACTACTGAAACTCCAAAAATTCTGAAAAATTAGGACAACGTGGAAAATTTGTATATAAATCTTCTGTAAAAAATTCAGACACATTCGACGCTCTGATGAATTTATAAAATTCCTGGACTGGGCATCAAAGTTTCGGTTTTTCACAGAATTGCATTCACAAGCATCCACATCATCCCAAAGGTCTTACTTGGCACAAACACTAATTAAAAATATAAAAACCAACTTAAAACAGAGGAAAATAAGGGAAAATCAAAAGAATAGATACAAAAAGTGAAACATAAAAATTTATTTTATTTGTTGGGTTGCCTCCCAACGAGCGCTAGCGTTTTACGCCCTTAGCTAGGCTTAAAGCAATACATCAAGTATTGCCATCCTCCTCGGACTTGGTAGAACAGCTTTTGGCAAGAGGTTTTTCAAAAGCGATATAAAACACATCATCCAAAAGTATCTTAGCATTAGCAAGTTGTGCCTCATAACCTCCTTGGTTACCGGAAATGATCCAAGAAAATTCTTTATTGATGCCATTGAAAATTTGCTGTATGATATGTATAGGAGGCACCTCCTTTTTTGTATTCTCATCAAAAGTGTGATTATCATGAAAAAGATGCCTCAACAGGTAATCCTTATCGTAAATAATATCATCTATTACAGGCTTCTTACGATTCATACCATAAAAATCAAAGATTTCCCTAGCTCACCGCACTATATCATCGAATTCATTCATGAGAACAAGGGTGGCTATTTTCTTAGCCCTAGGATTTTTTATAACAGGAAACTCATAAAATAATCTTTGCAAAGTGGGATGAGTGCGAATAAATTTTCTTTCAAGTTTGAGCACCAAAAGGGAGATAGCATCACCATAATTAGTGGTTCTTTTAAGAATAGAGGCATCATCTAAAGGCAAATTTCTGACACAATTGAAGAACTCTTGGATAATATTTTTACCTAAGAGATTCCCGTGTCCCAATACAAAAACTTTAGCATCCAAATTAGTCAGAATTCTGATCCTTGGTATTTGTCCATCCTCACTTTTCTCCACAACAAAATCTCCCATGGTAGCAAGTGAATAAAGAGGCAAAAGAACGGCGAGAGAAAAGGCAAATATTTTTGTAAATTTTTTTAGAAGTGGGGGAGATGAAAACGAGAGGCAAATGGCAAATAAGGTAAATGCAAAGATAAGAGTTGAGAGTGTAGGTACTTGGTAATGTTGATGATGTCTCCCCGGCAACGGCGCCAGAAATTCTTCCTGCTACTTGTAGACTGCGTTGGATTTTTATCCCCGAAGAGGAAAGGATGATGCAGCATAGTAGAGTAAGTATTTCCCTCAGTTGAGAAACCAAGGTTATCAATCCAGTAGGAGAACCAAGCAACACCACGTAAACAGCACCTGCACACACAACGCAAACCTTCGCACCCAATGCAAACGAGAGGTTGTCAATCTCTCAGCGGTCAAGAAACGAGATTAAATGATATATGATAGATTGATAAATAAATAAAAGATAAAAAAGTGCAGCAAGTATTTTTGGTATTTTTGTATAAGTAAACAAGATAGATCTTATAATAAAAGTAGACCCGGGGCCGTAGGATTCACTAGTGGCATCTCTCTCAAGAAAATAGCATACGGTGGGTAAACAAATTACTGTTGAGCAATTGATAGAAAAGCAAATAATTATGACGCTATCCAAGGCAATGATCATGATATAGGCATCACATCCAAATCAAGTAGACCGACTCCTGCCTGCATCTACTACTATTACTTCACACATCGACCGCTATCCAGCATGCATCTAGTGTATTAATTTCGTAAGAACGAAGTAATGCATTAAGAATGATGACATGATGTAGTCAAGGAAAAAGCATATAAGAATTCATCCCAACTTGTTATCCTTAATGGCAACAATACATGCGTATCAACTCCCCTTCTGTCACTAGGACTGAACACCGCAAGATCGACCCCATTACCGAGCACCTCTTCCCATTGCAAGAAGATCCAATCTAGTTGGCGAAACCAAACCAAAACTTCGGAGAAGAAATACAAGGCTATACTAAATCATGCATAAAAGAGATCAGCAAAGGACTCAAATAAAACAAGGATAGATCTGATCATAAACTCACAATTCTTCGGATCTCAACAAACACACCGCACAAAGTCATTACATCGGATGGATCTCCATGAAGATCATGGAGACCATTGTATTGAGAATCACAAAGAGAGAGAGAGAGAGCCATCTAGCTACTACCTACGAACCCGTAGGTCTGTAGTGAACTACTCACGCATCATTGGAGAGGCGGCAAGGATGATGTAGAGCCCCTCCGTGATGAGTTCTGATGTGTTCCCCCTCCGGTGGAGTACCGGAAGAGGCTTCCAGATGAAATCTTGCGAGAACAGAGGCTTGCGGCGGCAGAAAAACTATTTCGTGGACTCCTCTAGGGTTTCTGGAATATTTGGGAATTTATAGAAGTGGAAGTAGGTCAAATGGCGTAAGGAGGGGCCCACATAACACTAGGGCGCGCCCTGGTGTTGTGTGGGGCCCTCCAGCGTGATCTTCCTTAGCCTCCATGTTTCTGGTGATCCTTATCTCCGATAAAAAATCCTCAAAAAGTTTCGGGACGATTTGATCTTATCTGATATTGATTTCCTGCGAAACAAAAACAAGGCAGAAAACAGGAACTGGCACGTGGCACTAAGTTAATAGGTTAGTCCCCAAAAATGATATAAAAGTGCATAAAATGATAATAAAAACATCCAAGAATAATAATATCATAGCATGGAACAAGCAAAAATAATAGATACGTTGGAGACGTATCAGACCCTCTACGTCATATGTATCAGCCAAAAGCTCTTCAGATGTCACAGTTCAGAGATGCAGGCTGATCGTTGGGGTGAGCTGGTAACGTCTGTGGTGTTTCCACAATCGTGCTTGGGCCCCGGCCAGCCACGGAACGTGTAGGAGTGCAAAGGGCGATGGTCCAAGACCCCTTCGCACTTAGGATTTAGACCGGCGTGCTGACCTCTCTGCTGAGCCTAGGTAGGGCTACGGCGTGTCGATTACCCGAGGCTTTGCATTACCTAGCAAGTGTGTCCGGCCAGATGTAATCGAGCGTGCTAGGTAACAGTAGTGCACTGATACGTCTCCAACGTATCTATAATTTTTTATTGTTCCATGCTGTCATATTATCATTCTTGGATGTTTTACAATCATTTTATAATCATTTTATGGTACTAACCTATTGACATAGTGCCCAGTGCCAGTTGCTGTTTTCTGCATGTTTTTTACATCGCAGGAAATCAATACCAAACGGAGTCCAAACACAGCGAAACTTTTTGTGGATTTTTTTTGGGACCAGAAGACATCCAGTGGGCTGGAGAAGCACCTGGGGGGTGCTCCGAGGGGAGCACAACCCACCAGGGCGCGCCTGGAGGCCCAGGCACGCCCAGGTGGGTTGTGCCCACCTCGGGGGCCTCTCGCACCGCCTCTTTGCTCTATAAATACCCCAATATTCCAGAAACCCTAGGGGAGTCGACGAAAATCAATTCCAGCCGCCGCAAGTTCCAGAGACCACAGATCCAATCTAGACACCATCACGGAGGGGTTCATCACCCTCATTGGTGCCTCTCCAATGATGCGTGAGTAGTTCATTGTAGACCTTCGGGTCCGTAGTTAGTAGATAGATGGCTTCCTCTCTCTCGTTTTATTCTCAATACAATGGTCTCTTGGAGATCCATATGATGTAACTCTTTTTTGCGGTGTGTTTGTTGGGATCCGATGAACTTTGAGTTTATGATCAGATCTATCTTTTTATCCATGAAAGTTATTTGAGTCTTCTTTGATCTCTTATATGCATGATTGCTTATAGCCTCGTATTTCTTCTCCGATATTTGGGTTTTGTTTGGCCAACTTGATCTATTTATCTTGCAATGGGAAGAGGTGCTTTGTGATGGGTTCGATCTTACGATGCTTGATCCCAGTGACAGAAAGGGAAACGACATGTATGTATTGTTGCCATTAAGGATAACAAGATGGGGTCTATTTCTACATAAATAGATCTTGTCTACATCATGTCATTGTTCTTATTGCATTACTCCATTTCTCGATGAACTTAATACACTAGATGCATGCTGGATAGCGGTCGATGTGTGGAGTAATAGTAGTAGAAGCAGGCAGGAGTCGGTCTACTAATCTTGGATGTGATGCCTATATAATGATCATTGTCTGGATATCGTCATGAGTATTTGAAGTTCTATCAATTGCCCAACAGTAATTTGTTTCCACCGTTTGCTATTTTTCTCGAGAGAAGCCACTAGTGAAAACTACGGCCCCCGGGTCTCTTCTTTACTATATTTGCCTTGAAGATCTATTTTGCTATTCGCTCTTTTATTTATTTGCAACTTTTTTTTTCAGATCTATAAATCCAAAACCCCAAAAATACCTCGCTGAATTTTATTTGCTTTTATTTGCATCTTTCAATCTACTACAATTTTATCTATCTTGTTACCCAAAAGGGATTGACAACCCCTTTAACACGTCGGGTTGCATATATTTGTTCTTTGTGTGTAGGAGCTATTTACGTGGTGTTGCGTGGTTCTCCTACTGGTTCGATAACCTTGGTCTCATCACTGAGGGAAATACCTACCGTCGCTGTGTTGCATCATCCCTCCCTCTCTGGGGAAAAACTGACATAGTTCTAGCAGACATCATGCGCCCCTGTAGGGAAGTTATCTATTCGAATAGCCGTGTCCACGGTAATAGGACGCTCAGTGTTTTATCCCAATCTACTACTACTTGAATAGAATACATGTTACTTTAATTGTAAGCTCCGGGATCGCTTCCTCGCAGGGAGTCGAGGAAGGATCTCTGGCCTTTGCCTCTACATGCTTGTTACTTTATTATATGCTACTAATCTGCACTCTTCTAATGCTGCAAGACGCTGAAGATGCTAGTCTTCGATAGGCTAGGCCTCTCCCCCTCTGTTCTGGCATTTCTGCAGTTTAGTCCAATGATATAGCCCCATTCCTTTGGTACCGATGCATACTTAGTACAGTTCTAATGTCAGTCTTGCAAGTACTTTGGATGAGTACTCACGCTTGCTTTGCTACCTCTTTTTCCCCATACCTGATTGCTGCGACCAGATGACGGAGCCCAGGAGTCGGAGATCATCGATGGTGTCTTCTGCTACGTGGAGACCGACGACCAGGAGTAGTTTCGGAGGCCCTAGGCAGGAGGCCTTCGCCTTTTGGATCTAGTGCCGTTGTTTGTGCTAGCCTTCTTAAGGCAAAATTGGCTAACTATATCTATACCCAGATATTATTTGCTTGTATGACTTATGTATTCGGGTCCTCGTGACCCCTGGTTTGTAATATGAAGAATTATGTTTGAAATTGTGTTTAGAGTTGTGTTGTGATATCTTCCCGTGAGTCTCTGATCTCGAGCATGCACGTTTGTGTGTATGATTAGTGCACGGTCGAGTAGGGCCGCCACAAGTTGGTATCAGAGACGACTGCCTGTAGGAAGCCCCCCTTCCAATTCCTTGGTCGAAGTTGAGTCTAGTCTTTGAAAAATGCTTTTACTAACCTAGTTGTGTGGCATACGGGCCCACGTCGCCAATGGATGGGATTAGGATCTTTTATTCCTCCTCCTTACTCTGGGACTCTGATCTCTCTTCTATTCGGGTTAAATTTTTACTAACTCTAACCCTAGGTTCTCGTGGTCACATCCATCCGGAGTTCAGATTATCTGCAAGTTACTTCTTTGAATGCATCATGCAAGAATTCACTCACTGTCATTTGACAACTTTGTAATTTCTTCTGTTTCAGATGGATCGTTTGTTCCCGCCGCATCCCATGACACAGCTTGTATGCCGCACTTGGGCTCGTGATGCGACTGGTTTTCCAGCTATCCTGATCGCCCTCCTGACCAGATTGGGCTATCGCTGGTACCCCGAGTACATGGTTTATGAGGATTTCCGCGAGTTCAACCAGGAGCAGTACCGTGCCGATGTTTGTATCTTTGATCAGCAGCAGAACTCCGACACAGAGTTGCACACCTTCCATGGTATTGGAGTGACTATTGACATGGCAGTCCATGATGCTGCCTATGCTGCTATTGCCCATCTCCGTAGAGAGCACACCAGCTTGGAGGAGTCTGGTTTCTGCTACATCCCGTATGCCCCTGCTGTGGATGGGAGTGGATACTACACTGTTGTCTGTACTCCTTGCGTGACGCGTCGATATGACCCGTAGTTTCTGATACGGCACACTACAGCTTTGGATCGCACTACCCGAGCTCTTGCCGTCGAGCTATACGCCACTCGCGCACGTCGCTACGAGGCTATGACATGGTTCCTACCAGCTGTCCGGGTAGGGATACATCTAGAGTACATCCTTTACCCGCGCAGGACTCAGATGCCGGCAGGTATTGATTGGCCTACTGTTGGAGGTCACACACCTGCATGTGGATCTCTTCTCCCAGTTCGAGATCAGGTTCTGCATCAGAGTAATCATGAAGCGCAGGACCTTTCTGCCGTGCGCACTCATCGTCAGCACCTGCAGTTACTTGGGTTCAGTGGTTGCCTCCGACGTTGATATAGCCTTTGCTATGTCCCGTTGTGTATTCCTCATCGTGTGCCTGCGTGCCACCTAGTATGTCTAGCTGTTTATTTTCCCAACTTATGCTTCCGTGTGTAACTGACTATGTGTATGGATCCGTATGTCTTCATTGACTACTGTTATGTATCTATTGCACTTTTATTCATTGCTCATGTTACCTCACGATTTCATCTGGAAACTATTGCGGTTGCTTTTACTAAACTACCCCCTGTTAAATTTTAGCAGGATGGTTAGGCTAGGTGCTCATGGTCGTGGCCGTGCTGCCAAAAATCCACCACCACTAGACTATATGGCAGCTATGATGTAGCAATTCGATCTAAACAGCTAGTTCATCATTGGAATCATGGCTCAGTTCCCAAACCAGAACCAGAATGCTCAGGATCAGCAACCTGCTCCAATAACTCTGCAGGAGTTTGTGTGTCTCAGCCCTACTACTTTTCGCAACTCTGAACAGCCACTGGATGCGGATGACTGGCTTGGCGACATCACCGAGTCTGCCAATGTCACTCTTGCCAATCTTGTCACCTTCGCGTCCTACTTCTTGAAGGGTCCTGCTACTCAATGGTGGGACACCCACAAGCATTCACTACCTGATGGAACTGTCGTTACCTGGATCGAGTTTTAGACTGCTTTCCGTGCCCGATACATTCCTCAGGGAACCATCGACCGGAAGAAGACAGAGTTTCGCAACCTCACTCAGGGCAATAAGACTGTTGAAGCCTATCAGCGGGAATTCCTTAACCTATCCTGCTATGCCGAAGAAGACATCGCCACTGATGCTCATAGACAGGAGAAGTTCCGTAATGGACTCCACCCAGACCTCAAGCTTGCTCTTGCTGTTCATGACTTTGCCGACTTCGCCACCCTGGTGAACAAGGCTATCCAAGTTGAGACCGCTCAGATGGAGCACAAGGAGTCACAGAAGCACTAGCGTGACATTGGCTCATCTTCAGACTCATCATCGCAGAAGCGCTGTATCTGGATTCCTCACAGCATGTACCCTCCGGCTGCACCTCAGGTTCCACTGCTTCGAGCTCCTGCTCCCCGTCCCAGTGACGGGCTCTGCTTCAAGTGTGGCTGTCTAGGTCACCGTTCCAGAGAATGCCCTCAAAACCAGAATCAGCTTGCACTTCCCCCTGCTGGTCGTGGAAATGGCCGTGGCAACAACCAACCCTGCAACAATAACATCAAACCTCCTTATGGTCGTGGTCAAGCTTACCATGTTGATCTGAATGAAGCTCAAGATCAACTTGCTACTGTGATCGGTACTATCCTTGTTCACTAATGTCTACTACACAAATTGTTCTTGTAGACATGTGTTGGGCCTCCAAGCGCAGAGTTTTGTAGGACAGTAGCAATTTTCCCTCAAGTGGATGACCTAAGGTTTATCAATCCATGGGAGGCGTAGGATGAAGATAGTCTCTCTCAAGCAACCCTGCAACCAAATAACAAAGAGTCTCTTGTGTCCCCAACACACCCAATACAATGGTAAATTGTATAGGTGCACTAGTTCGGCGAAGAGATAATGATAAAAGTGTAGTATGGATAGTAGATATGAGTTTTTGTAGTGCGAACAATAAAAAACAGCAAGGTAATAAATAGTAAAACGGAGCACAAATGGTAATGCAATGATAGAAAATGAGGCCTAGGATACATACTTTCACTAGTGCAATCTCTCAACAATGCTAACATAGTTGGATCATATGATTATCCCTCAAAGTGCAATAAAGAATCACTCCCAAGTTCCTACTAGCAGAGAACATAAGATAGAAATGGTTTGTAGGGTACGAAACCACCTCAAAGCTATTCTTTCTGATCGATCTATTGGGCTATTCCTATAAGTGTCACAAACAGCCCTAGAGTTCGTACTACATTAACACACATCAACCAACTCTAATGTCACCTAGATACTCCAATGTCACCACAAGTATCTGAGAGTTAGTTCTACGATATGCATCAAACAACTTCATAATAATAATATTCAATCAACACAAAGAATTACATGGAGACCCCCAAAGTTTCTATCAGAGAAAAGATAATGAAAACATGCATCAACCCCTATGCATAGATTACCCCAATGTCACCTCGGGAATCCGCAAGTTGAGTGCCATAACGTACATCAAGTGAATCAATATGATACCCCATTGTCACCTCGAGTACTAATTATGCAAGACATAAATCATGTGTTCCCAAATCTGAATATTCAATCCGACAATAACAAAACTTCAAAGGGAAAAGATTCAATTCATCACAACAAGGATAGAGAGGGGTGAAACATCATATGATCCATCTATATTAACAAAGCCCATGATACATCAAGATCATGACATCTCAAGATCACAAGAGAGAGAGATCAAACACATAGCTACTAGTACATACCCCTAGCCTCGAGGGTGCACTACTCCCTCCTCATCATGGTGGCCGCCGGGATGATGAAGATGGCCTCCGGTGATGATTTCCCCCTACGACAGGGTGCTGAAACAAGCTCTAGATTGGGTTTTTGAGGATACAGAGGCGTGCGACGGCAGAGTCCAAGTTCTAGGTTAACTTTTGGGGGGTTCTGTATATATAGGATTTTTTGGTGTTGGAATCACACGAAGGGGGGCGACGAGGGGCCCACATGGCACCGGGGCGTGCCCCAGGGTGGTTGTGGCCAAGTGCCATGTGGCCACCTCCTGACTCTTCTGCTCCTTCCACGAAGCTTCGGGGGTCTCTTTCCTTCTATAAAAAATCGTCAAAAAGTTTCGTTGCATTTGGAGAACTTTTATTTCTTCACAAAAAACAACACCACGGTAGTTCTGCTGAAAACAGCGTCAGTCCGGGTTAGTTCTAATTAAATCATACCAAAACCATATAGAATTGTGATAAACATGGCATGAATACTTCATAAATTATAGATACGTTGGAGACGTATCAACATCCCCAAGCTTAATTCCTGCTCGTCCTCGAGTAGGTAAATGATAATAGAACTAATTTATGAAGTGTGAATGCTAGCATAGTGCATAAGTTTGATCAATGATAATTTCAATCACTCTTCCTAGCATCATAATAGCAACTTATTCTCATAAAACTCATCATGATAAAGTAGCAATCAAGTCACATGTTATGGTTCGAACAATGCATTCTCTTGAAACTCAACAACCTATTTTCTTAGTCACCAAGCAATTGCAATTCAACTTAATTCAACAAAGTCTAAGGAAGAGTTCCACATACTCAATTGTCATTTAGTCTTCCATGATTGCTAGTACTCAAAGCATATTTTTAGAACAAACGACATCCATTGAACACAGAGAAAGATAGGGGCATAATGTTTTGCCTCCCAACTCATTTATCATAGAGATAATTGTCAACAATAATAATTCATGATCAAATATATTTGACTGGTCATATGTGTCTAGATCTTTCCCCACCACATGATGCTTGCCAACAAGAGAATAGGTTGGGATAAGGAAAATTAATACTATTGACTCTTGCATAAAACTAAATACAGAAAAGTAAATAACATGAAGTAAAAGATAGGCCCTTCGCAGAGGGAAGCAGAGGTTGTCATGCGCTTTTATTTATTTGGATGCACAAACTCTTAATGCAAAGGAACGTCAGGTGATATTGCCCCTTGTGATAGCAACCTTTATTATGCAGTCCGTCGCTTTTATTGCTTCACCATCTATTTTCCCTTACAATAAAAGATCGTATTTAATTTAGGAGCAATTTTTATTGCTTTTTGTAGGGTAACGCAGCAGAAAACAAATATTTTCCGACCTACGCACCAGCCTAGGACCACTATGGAGACTGCATACAAGGTTTGATCATTTTCGTTACCGACTCGTAGCGCAGCGAAAGTAGAGTCGATGACGATCGGTGGTGCAGATCCCCACAGCTAGGATTTACAACCTCCCAACTGCGAGGATGTATACCCTCGTCTTCCCTTCGGACAGCCCTCCGGGAGGCGGTCGAACAGTCCCCCGGACGGTGTCGCGGACAGCCCTTCGGGAGGACCTTCGAAACTCGAACGGTCACTCGGACAGCCCTTCGGGAGGACTCACAGAACTCGGACCGTCACTTGGACAGCCCTTCGGGAGGCACTCACGAACAGCCCCTCGGGCACTAAGATCGAAACTACGACCTCTCTACAGAGTTGCACACATACGGTGTCAACTATCCGGCAGGGCTTCGCCGTCCAGAACTAGTTCCCACCGGAACCCAGACAGCCTTTCGGCTCTACGAAACTCTTTTCGTGGGAGGGAGAGAGAAGCCAGATCATTGCATGGCACTTGTATGTGAGAAGGAGTGAGTCTTTAGGCAGCCCCCTCCACCCCAATTTATAGGCCAAGCCCAAGGGTGGCTTCTCCAAGAAGCCAAGGGGAAAAATACCAAAGGACCCTCAAGGTGGCTTCTCCAAGAAGCCACCCAAAAAGCACTTTCACTATTCACGACGACATTTTTCAGCGTCCGTTCAAACTGAAAATATTTATGTGGGCTTAGAACATTTCCAGTACCCACTAAAATAATTTTCAACGCGTTCTGGAACAATTCCAGTTTAGTGATTTCATCTGCGAAAAGCATCTGAAGCGGTTCCGGCAGCCCCGGAACATTTCCGGTTTTTCTTCCAGAAAATTCCCAGAAGTTTCCAGAATGATTCTGGCATCCTCCAAGAATTATCAGGCATGTGCCGAAACCATTTTGACTTAATGGTATCCCCTGAAACAACTTTTCAGTTTCACCGGAACTCATCCGGTGACCTCTCTCTGCGGAACTTTTTCGCTGTCCGAAACTTTTCGGTGTCCGAAACTTTTTCGGTGATTTTCTCTCAGACTCCCTGTCTAGTATTCAGCAGATAGATGACCCTTAAGCGTGTGACCCTATAGGTTCGGTGAAGTATAGACATGACCTGGAACCCCTTCCGATCAATGATCAACATCGGAGCCGTGGACACCCATATTGACCCCTATACCCACACGAATGAATATTCGAGTGAACCTCCAGTTGCCGTGTGCTATTCCTGTTGCTTCACGATATGTTACAAATACCCGAGGTTAGACATGTTGGCATCCCCGTGGATCAACAACTTGTCCACTATGCCAGTTACCCCGTTATCGGTATTGTTCTCTTTTCTCGTTACCGTGTTCCGGCATCCCCGTGATCAAATCACAAAGTGTCTGGCCAGACGATGATGGATACCGTAACACCGAGAGGGCCCTGAGATATCTCTCCATCGTCGGAGGAGCAAATCCCAATCTTGAGCTATCAAGTTACTTGACATACTTTCCCATGAACCCGTAAGCCGCCGTAATAGCCATCCATTTACGGATGACGTTTAACAAACCCCAAAGTTCATGAATCAAGCATGAAGAAACTCGATACTCTCATGGTCTGAGGAATCATGCAAACATTAACCATCTCTGTGTTATTAACCATTAACTCATGACGAATGTATCTCATAGCATAACATCAATTCGGGTCGATTCAACACAAATGTCCTTCCTGACATTGTGCCCTCAAAGTTGCTGGCATAGACATGCCCATGATTGGAAAAACATAATCATCATGCAACACTTGAGCTAGTCTTAGAGGCACGACTAGGAATACATTTTACCGTTTATTATACCACACGTGCACATGGGTTTTCCCCAGAGCCTTTATGGATATACGGGCTCGGGACCCATAGCAGTTATAGCATGGAATATAAACTTAATTATGAACAGGGAGATAATTAATAACATTTATTATTTCCTCTAGGGCATATCTCCTACAGACTCCCACTTGCACTAGAGTCAATAATCTAGTTGATGCTAATGCACTTTACACCTGTGGCACACCGGTGTAAATATACTTCGCTTGTGGTATAGCCTGATGTCCAACGGATCTGACGACTTCAGCTCCGTGTGTATCTTTGCATATCCTCGCGTTTTCACGCCTTCACAAAATTCATATTTTGTGTGGACTTGGCTTGGTATGTATGTGAATCACAGGTCGAACCTGGATTCCTCAGACTGAGTTATGGAGCAACTACTTGCAGTAGTGTCCCATGATTCAACATCTTCTTTGTCGCTTTTAAAAGCGGCAACATACTTCGCCTCTGTTATAGAATTCGCCACAGTAACTTGTTTGGAACAATTTCCAACTACCGTGCCACCATATTGTGTTTTACACAAAACCCTCAAATTAAATCAAAAATCGTTTGGAGCATGGATGAAGACTGTATCGATGTAACCTTTTACAACGAAATCTTCATGATCTCCGCTTGCGAGAAAACATGTCATCAGTGCTACTATAGTACTCAATGACCCTTTTTCACTGTTGTCCCATGATCAGAACTTTTGATCACCTTGGTATCTATACTCGCAACAACTTTGGAGTATTGGACATATCTGGTTGTTTTTACATACCATGGAATACATGATTAATCCAAACACAAGAGTGTGTGGAATCTCCATTATGTATTTTGCTCATCAGTGTTTTGGGACACCGAGTCTTGCAAAAACTCTTTCCATGTGACTTCGGCAAGAATCACTCCTTGACGGTTTTTAATGCTAAAAGGTTTTAGCATTTTGTCAATATGTATCTTTGCTCAGCCCCATCAGGTAAATCTATCTCCATAGATCATCATGCCTAATATTAAGGCTATTTAGCCCAAGCACTTCATCAAAAAACCCTTTTTAAATGAAGTCCTAATTCGTGTCAAGAAATTTAATTCCAATTAACAATGTGTCAAGCACACAACGTTTTTAGAAATATTATTATGCTCCCACTTACTTTCTTGAATCACAAGCATCTTCGTTACCCATTGATGAAGTCAAAACCCTTTTAACCATTTCATCAAAACACAAAGATTCCAACTCCATTTTGCTCTCTTCTGTCCATTGCTGGAACTCTGAAGTTTGCATACTTACTAGCATCCTCTGGATTGACAAAATACCTTGGACTGTAACACATGCAAGTCCTTGGTTTCATTTCCATCAGGTGGAAATCCTTTTGTCATCCATTGTTTTATATCTCATGATATGAAATATGTATTAATTGCTAGTTCAACCCGAACCGACTTTAAGCATCGCTACGGTGAAGCAACCTCATCGTAGTCAACTCCTTGAACTTGTATATTGCAACAAGTCGAGCTTTATGGATAAAACATTTTTATTCGTATCAGTTATAGTTCCATAAATATTCGTCAGACTCTAAGTCTTCCGAAAGGTGTATCAAGGTTTTAATCTTGAATCACTTATATGGAAACTATCTCGGATTGTATTGGCATTTAGCCAATTCCGGAGTCAGGGCTCATCAACGCTTCCTTGTGTATCGTAGGTATACTGTTGTCTAACAACAATATCTCGTTTGCGCACCTGAGAGGTTTGCACGAGCCTTGCCTACGTGGTTCAGCTGCAAGTTCGACCGAAGTCCATACATTTTATTGTAGAGACTTCCGTATCAGTCGCAGTAGGAAACTCTGGAATTGCTTCCAAGGTCTCTTTCCTTTGACCTGATGACGAAGATACTGTTTATCTTGTCGAGTTGCACTATTCTCCCACTCACCTTTTGAAAGAACCATTTTCTTCAAAAAGCATACCGTTCTTTGTGGCAAACCTATTTGCCTCGGTATAGTGAGGGAGGAATACCCAATTACTTGGGATAACCTACAAAGTAGCACTTGCCTGATTTGAAATAGGTTTGTAACCTTTTACACAAGCCCCATATTCCAAATGTTAAGAAAAGATATGACATGGTTGGGCATACCATACCATGGTGTCATTTCAACATACCCGATGGAGCTCTTTTCAGTGTAAAAGCCGCAGTCTCTAAAGCATCACCTTAAAAGGGATAATGGCAAATTTATTTATGTCATCTTTGATCTTACCATGTCATAAATGGCTCGATTACATCTTCATGGACTTTCCGCTCACAGTGGTGTTCCGGGAGGTGTAAGTTATGAAACTCTTTTCACAACTCATCAGACATTCGCTAAACTTGTAACTCAAATATTTCTTTCTGCAATCGAATTGTAGAAACATAATTTTCTTTTTACAATAACTTCTACTTCATTTTGAAAACCTTTCAAATGATTTCAAAAGATCCAGACTTACGTCTCATCAAGTAAATATCCATATATCTACTTGAGTCATTTCTGAAGATAGATAAATCCACTACTTGCAACAACATTTATCGGACTACATATATCAAAATGTATGATCACCAATAAGTTCTTTGCTCATTCCTTATGGCCTGTGAACGGTATTTCAGTCACTTTACTTTTCGGAGGAAAGTTGCAAGTGTCAGGTGATTCAAAATCAAACGACTTCAAAATCCATCATAATGGAATTTTCCATGCGGGTTTCTCCAATGTGACCAAATGCAGTGCCACACTTGTGTGGTATTCTTTTAGTCTTATGACATTTAGCGTCAGTGTTATGGATGTATCATATTACCATCAATATTCATAACATACGTCCCATCTAGGATGGAAGCATGGCCCTTCATGTTATTCATAATACTGAACAACAATTGTTGTTTTTATGAACAACTCTTTTGCAACAAAAATTGTGCAACGAGCTAGAGTGTATGAAACTCTAAAATGAATTATGAAAGTAAACCCAGAGGTAATGTATTATTATCAATATTCATAACATACATCTCATTCATAATGAAAGTATGGCCCTTATGTTATTCATAACATCGAACATCAATAGTTCTCTTATAAACAACCTTCTTGCAAGATACCTTATGCAATGGGCTAGAGTTTGTGAAACTCCAAACGAATTATAAAAATAAATACAGACGGTAATACACCGATGGAAGGTATAGTAACATTTACTATGTTCCCTGTGTATACCTAAACCTCATTTCTGGCTAGTCTTTTAGGCCATAGTAGTTCTTACATCGAATTGCAACAGAATGCAATCGAGCGGGTATCTTTGTGATTGTCTCACAATACCCAAGAATTAGTGATTAACATGTTTAACCATAATTCCCAAGAACTATATCTTTTACCAGCCTTCTATACATCAAAAACTTGTATGACATTCATACATGAGCTGGATATTCCAGTCTTCTTTCTTTTTGCCTTTATACTTCTAACAGTTTAACTTTCAGTATTTCTCCTACTCTCAGAAGAAGCATCCAACTTAAGAGTGGCGTTAGCCCCGGACTTCCTAGGCGTGAAAGTTTCACTAACACCCTTCGGACACTTCCATTCTCTTTAAGTTGTTTGTTTTATTCACCTTTCATCATATGACGGGCGTTCTACTGGATCCCTCTCTTATTAGTCTAATGCATAGTAAACTCCTTTACTAATAGTTTGCAAACAAACATTGCTTTGGATATCTCATATCTTTTAGCCTTTGTCTGTCTCTGAAAATGATTTTCAGATTCCATGAATATCACATAACTATCCAAACTTTCGAAGTTCGGGTCTCATGGAAGCAAACATATTGCACTTGACTAAAAATGGAATTCTAGCTTTTGGATCGAAGGACGAGAGTCACATGATCCATAGCATAAGCGAGAGAATACCGAAAGTATGCGATAGGACAAAGTCCTTCTTGGCACTCTTGAGGACAATCCTCACATTACGTTACCAACCGTAAAGTTTTAACCAGATATTTAATAGCTATTCAATTTTAATAGGGAAGGTGGAAACGCGAGCCATTATTCTACAACTATTAGCAAACCACACTTAGACAGTGTTCATAATTAATTGCACTGAGAATTAAACAAGTTAATTCAACAGTGCGCTCCCACTCAAATCAATATCTCTCATAATTGATTGTGAGCGATTCAAGATCCATATTACAATTTAATGCCAAGGATGTGTCCATCTCAAGTGACGAAAATTGCAATCGGTAGGCCAACTTGCCAATCACATCTCTATGTGACTCTTGTTCATCTTTCGATGGGCGTGTTCCGAGCTCAGGACGCTCCTCCAGAACGTCAAGACAACCAAGTGATCTTGCTGCGAGGTCTCAACTCACCCGCCTCACACTTCCCTAATCGTTCGCACCCATGTGTCCATGTGATGCCCCGAAAAGTTAGGTGCCGTGACGGTGCTACACTTGGGAGAACACTAACTACTTGATATTTTTGTGAGAGATCACCCTAATAAAAGCGACTACCGCGCAATCAAAAAGGGTGCATCATAAGGGATAAACATCTCAGGTAATTCATAATAGCATGATATGGTATAGCCCTTTCTGACGGAGAAGTCTTGTATTTCTTCGTCTTCGGCATTCGCGTCGGTGTTCACCTTCACGAAGATTGCCACCACCTTGTCGATGCACCAGATAATATTGCTATCTCTATAGCTAATAAAATAATGCATTACAACAAGTTTGACACGCAGGTCATTTAAAGTGCAATCATATGGCTCCAGCCATCATGCTGAATCATGACACACAGGTCATGTTAATCAATTTACATCATATAGTCATCTCATACATAATCAAATTAAATATGAGCACTCCTATACCACATCATATGCACATGCAAACCCTCCTGCAAAACCAAGTTAGACGCCTCTAATCGGTTCATGCAAAAACTTGTTTTTACGTGGCTTCTAAGGTTTCGAAACAAACCGAAACTACCAACGTCCATCATCAAGTATGATAATTCAAGTCGCTAGATTAACTTTCCAGGGTGTATGAAAACCGAGATAATAAAATCTCGAGCCCCATACTAAACTTCGTCATATGCATGACCCCCGTGCAGATCATATCTGCATTGCCCTTTTGTCTGCGAAATTTCATCTTTCCTTTTAACTACGGTGGAATTCAATGAACTGTTAGCACTTCGTTGATCAATCAGGATCGCGGATTGCCAGAACTTTGAAACTCCACCATACTGTTATCAAGATCAGAAATATGCAAATTCTAGGGAAGCAACAAGAACATCGGGTAACAGATTTCATCTGCTACCCGCACAAATAATTTTCAGTAATAGAACTCATCTACTACCTAATTATATTGTGCAACACCCATACATCTCTATGTATTCTAGATCGCAACCTGCATCTACGCATAGCACGGCTCATGATGCCACTGTAGGGTAACGCAGCAGAAAACAAAAATTTTCCGACCTACGCACCAGCCCAGGACCACTATGGAGACTGCATACAAGGTTTGATCATTTTCGTTACCGACTCGTAGCGCAGCGAAAATAGAGTCGATGACGATCGGTGGTGCAGATCCCCGCAGCTAGGATTTACAACCTCCCAACCGCGAGGATGTATACCCTCGTCTTCCCTTCGGACAGCCCTCCGGGAGGCGGTCAAACAGTCCCCCGGACGGTGTCGCGGACAGCCCTTCGGGAGGACCTTCGAAACTCGAACGGTCACTCGGACAGCCCTTCGGGAGGACTCACAGAACTCGGACCGTCACTTGGACAGCCCTTCGGGAGGCACTCACGAACAGCCCCTCGGGCACTAAGATCGAAACTACGACCTCTCTACAGAGTTGCACACATACGGTGTCAACTATCCGGCAGGGCTTCGCCGTCCAGAACTAGTTCCCACCGGAACCCAGACAGCCTTTCGGCACTACGAAACTCTTTTCGTGGGAGGGAGAGAGAAGCCAGATCATTGCATGGCACTTGTATGTGAGAAGGAGTGAGTCTTTAGGCAGCCCCCTCCACCCCTATTTATAGGCCAAGCCCAAGGGTGGCTTCTCCAAGAAGCCAAGGGGAAAAATACCAAAGGACCCTCAAGGTGGCTTCTCCAAGAAGCCACCCAAAAAGCACTTTCACTATTCACGACGACATTTTTCAGCGTCCGTTCAAACTGAAAATATTTATGTGGGCTTAGAACATTTCCAGTACCCACTAAAATAATTTTCAACGCGTTCTGGAACAATTCCAGTTTAGTGATTTCATCTGCGAAAAGCATCTGAAGCGGTTCCGGCAGCCCCGGAACATTTCCGGTTTTTCTTCCAGAAAATTCCCAGAAGTTTCCAGAATGATTCTGGCATCCTCCAAGAATTATCAGGCATGTGTCGAAAACATTTTGACTTAATGGTATCCCCTGAAACAACTTTTCAGTTTCACCGGAACTCATCCGGTGACCTCTCTCTGCGGAACTTTTCCGCTGTCCGAAACTTTTCGGTGTCCGAAACTTTTTCGGTGATTTTCTCTCAGACTCCCTGTCTAGTATTCAGCAGATAGATGACCCTTAAGCGTGTGACCCTATAGGTTCGGTGAAGTATAGACATGACCTGGAACCCCTTCCGATCAATGATCAACATCGGAGCCGTGGACACCCATATTGACCCCTATACCCACACGAATGAATATTCGAGTGAACCTCCAGTTGCCGTGTGCTATTCCTGTTGCTTCACGATATGTTACAAATACCCGAGGTTAGACATGTTGGCATCCCTGTGGATCAACAACTTGTCCACTATGCCAGTTACCCCGTTATCGGTATTGTTCTCTTTTCTCGTTACCGTGTTCCGGCATCCCCGTGATCAAATCACAAAGTGTCTGGCCAGACGATGATGGATACCGTAACACCGAGAGGGCCCAGAGATATCTCTCCATCGTCGGAGGAGCAAATCCCAATCTTGAGCTATCAAGTTACTTGACATACTTTCCCATGAACCCGTAAGCCGCCGTAATAGCCATCCATTTACGGATGACGTTTAACAAACCCCAAAGTTCATGAATCAAGCATGAAGAAACTCGATACTCTCATGGTCTGAGGAATCATGCAAACATTAACCATCTCTGTGTTATTAACCATTAACTCATGACGAATGTATCTCATAGCATAACATCAATTCGGGTCGATTCAACACAAATGTCCTTCCTGACATTGTGCCCTCAAAGTTGCTGGCATAGACATGCCCATGATTAGAAAAACATAATCATCATGCAACACTTGAGCTAGTCTTAGAGGCACGACTAGGAATACATTTTACCGTTTATTATACCACACGTGCACATGGGTTTTCCCCAGAGCCTTTATGGATATACGGGCTCGGGAACCATAGCAGTTATAGCATGGAATATAAATTTAATTATGAACAGGGAGATAATTAATAACATTTATTATTTCCTCTAGGGCATATCTCCTACACTTTTTGCACCGATGACAACTTACTTGAAGGATCATATTCAATCCATAGGTAGATATGGTGGACACTCATGGCAAGAAACTGAGTTTAAGGGTTTTTGGATCCACAAGTAGTATCTCTACTTAGTGCGAATTTTTGGCTAGCAAAAGATCCTAAGCAAGCACCACATGTTGGAGGATCCATAACAATATAACTTCTATGCAAATATACCCAAACATAACTCATTGCGTTGTCTTCCTTGTCCAACTTCAACTAATTTGCTCAAGTTTGAAAATAATTAATGGGTGTTCACAATCATAGAGGATGTCCAAGATAATATATTTATATGTGAAAGTTCTCTTCCTCATACTAATCATTCATGAATTGCTTGTATGACCAATATTGTGATTGTCAAGCTTCAAAAGATTTCACCTTCTAAACCCAATGTGAAGCTACTACTAGGCATGATACAAACATATGAGGCTCATATTATTTCAACTTTATGATATTCAATTCTTTCACAATTTACTCATAGGATATAGGTGAAGAACAAGAGTAAATGACAAACTACTCCAAAAAGATATAAATGAAGATCAATGAGTAGGCAGACAATTAAGAAGCTATATGAGGACTCTCTCTAAATAAAGATTTCAGATCTTGATGATCTTAGTAAAACAGAAAACAAAATGAAAATAAAAGGACACACCAAGAATTGCACAACTCATGTGAAGAACTAAAAACTTAGGCTCAAATAAAACTGACTGATAGTTGTTGAAGAAGAATGGTGGGATGCCTACCGGGGCATCCCCAAGCTTAGTTGCTTGAGACTTCTTGGAATATGAACTTGGGATGCCTTGGGCATCCCCAAGCTTGAGCTCTTGTGTCTCCTTAATTCCTCTCATATCACGGTTTTTCTAAATCTTAAAAACTTCATCCACATAAAACTCAACAAGAACTCGTGAGATAAGTTAGTATAGATCAGTGCAAAACCTTATCATTTTCTACTGTAAAAAATCACTAAAATTATAATTTAACATTGCATACTAAATGCCTCTGCATATTTAATACTCCTATCCTTAAATAGAACCATTAAACAAGCCAACATATGCAAACAATGCAAACATAACAGCAATCTGTCTAAACAGAACAGCCTGCAAGGAATGCAGCAAGATCCATACTTAATTAACTCAAAAAATTCTGAATATTTACCACACTGTAGAGAATTTATAAGAGCATGCTTTGTAAAAATTTCAAGATTTTATAACATACTGACTTTTCTAGGGAATTTTTGCACTAACAGCAAACTTTCTGTTTTGAAACAGCAACTCATTCACTTGCAAATTGAGCATGGTAAAGTCTATACTTGACACTTTTATTGAAATAAAGGATACAAAACTTTATTCTACATAACAGAAATAAAAATTCAACAAAATAAATGACGCTCCAAGCAAAACACATATCATGTGACGAATAAAAATATAGTCCCAAGTGAGGTTACAGATAATGTTGAAGACGAAAGAGGGGATGCCTTCCGGGGCATCCCCAAGCTTAGTTGCTTGTGTCTTCCTTGAATATTACCTTGGGGTGCCTTGGGCATCCCTAAGGTTAGGGTCTTTCCACTCCTTATTCTCCTCATATCGATATCTCACCCAAAACTTGAAAACTTCAATCACACAAAACTTAACGGAACTTCATGAGATAGGTTAGTATAATAAATACATCAAAACATTTAGGTACTGTCAAGATAAGATCCAAAATTTATCACACATAAAGCCTACTGTAATCTATCATTTACACAATTTATATCACTTAATATAAGCTATGGAAATGCTAAAACAAGCAAACTATGAAAACAAGGCAGAATCTGTCAAAAACAGAACAGTCTGTAATGATGGAATATTTGACTATGCTTATGTAACTCTAAAATTTCTGACAAATTAGGACAGCGTAAACAATTTACAAACCAATACTGTGTAAAAAAATCATAAGTTTACCACGCTCCAGTAAGAAATAACAATTCCAATACTGGGCACAAAAGTTTCTATTTTTCACAAAATCCAATCAACAAGCATTTGCACTATCCCAAAGGCTTTACTTGGCACATTATTGAAATAAAAGCTATAAAACATGATTAATACAGTAGCTTAATCATGTGAACACACAAAAACAGTAGGTAAAAGTGTTGGGTTGTCTCCCAACAAGCACTTTTCTTTAATGCCTTTCAAGCTAGGCATGATGATTTCAATGATGCTCACATAAAAGATAAGAATTGAAACAAAAAAGGGAGCATCAAAAAGCGTATGACTAGCACATTTAAGCATAACCCACTTCCTATACATAGGGATTTTGTGAACAAATAATTTATTGGAGCAAGAATCAAATAGGAAGGCAAAACAAGCATAGCTTCAAAACTTTCAACACATAAAGATGAAACTTGATATTATTTCAATACCTACAAGCATAAGTTCCTCTCTCATAATAATTTTCAGTAGCATCATGAATGAATTCAAAAATATAACCATCACATAAAGCATTCTTTTCATGATCCACAAGCATAGAAAATTTATTACTCTCCACACAAGAAAATTTCTTCTCATCAATAGTGGGAGCAAACTCAACAAAATAACTATCATGAGACACTTCATTGACATGATCAAATTGAACATAAAAAACATGATCATTATTCTTTATAGCATACATGTCATCACAATAATCATCATAGATAGGAGGCATACAATCATTATAACAAATCTCCACATCAAATCTTGGGGGACTAAAAATATCATCTTCATCAAACATAGTATCCCCAAGCTTGTGGCTTTGCACATCATTAGCATCATGGATATTCATAGAATTCATACTAACAACATTGCAATCATGCTCATCATTTAAATTAAACATTTTATAGAATTCTTCTTCTATCAATTGAGCATAATTTTCAGAATCCTTATTTTCAAGAAAGACATCATAAAGGTAAAGCATTTCATGCAACTTCAATTCCATTTTTTGTAGTTTTCTTTTATAAAACCAAACTAGTGATAAACAAGAAACTGAAAGATTCGATTGCAATATCTAAAGATATACCGTCATTCACTCACCTCCCTGGCAACGGCGCCAGAAAAAAGCTTGATGTCTACTACACAACTTGTTCTTGTAGACACGTGTTGGGCCTCCAAGCGCAGAGTTTTCTAGGACAGTAGCAATTTTCCCTCAAGTGGATGACCTAAGGTTTATCAATCTGTGGGAGGCGTAGGATGAAGATAGTCTCTCTCAAGCAACCCTGCAACCAAATAACAAAGAGTCTCTTGTGTCCCCAACACACCCAATACAATGGTAAATTGTATAGGTGCACTAGTTCGGCGAAGAGATAATGATAAAAGTGTAGTATGGATAGTAGATATGAGTTTTTGTAGTGCGGACAATAAAAAACAGCAAGGTAGTAAATAGTAAAACGAGCACAAACGGTAATGCAATGATAGAAAATGAGGCCTAGGATACATACTTTCACTAGTGCAATCTCTCAACAATGCTAACATAGTTGGATCATATGATTATCCCTCAAAGTGCAATAAAGAATCACTCCCAAGTTCCTACTAGCCGAGAACATAAGATAGAAATGGTTTGTAGGGTACGAAACCACCTCAAAGCTATTCTTTCTGATCGATCTATTGGGCTATTCCTATAAGTGTCACAAACAACCCTAGAGTTCGTACTAAAATAGCACCATATGACACACATCAACCAATTCTAATGTCACCTAGATACTCCAATGTCACCACAAGTATCCGTGAGTTGATTCTACGATATGCATCAAACAACTTCATAATCATAATATTCAATCCACACAAAGAACTACAAGGAGACCCCAAAGTTTCTATCAGAGAAAAGATAATGAAAACATGCATCAACCCCTATGCATAGATTACCCCAATGTCACCTCGGGAATCCACAAGTTGAGTGCCATAACATACATCAAGTGAATCAATATGATACCCCATTGTCACCTCGAGTACTCATTATGCAAGACATACATCATGTGTTCCCAAATCTGAATATTCAATCCGACAATAACAAAACTTCAAAGGGAAAAGATTCAATTCATCACAACAAGGATAGAGAGGGGTGAAACATCATATGATCCATCTATATCAACAAAGCCCATGATACATCAAGATCGTGACATCTCAAGATCACAAGAGAGAGAGATCAAACACATAGCGACTAGTACATACCCCTAGCCTCGAGGGTGGACTACTCCCTCCTCCTCATGGTGGCCGCCGGGATGATGAAGATGGCCTCCGGTGATGATTTTCCCCTCCGGCAGGGTGCCGGAACAGGCTCCAGATTGGTTTTTCAAGGATACAGAGGCGTTCGGCGGTGGAGTCCAAGTTTTAGGTTATCTTTCGGGGGTTTCTGTATATATAGGATTTCTTGGCGTTGGAATCATGCGAAGGGGGGCCACGAGGGGCCCACATGGCACCGGGGCGTGCCCCAGGGGGGCTCGTGGCCAAGTGCCATGTGGCCACCTCCTGACTCTTCTGCTCCTTCCACGAAGCTTCGGGGGTCTCTTTCCTTCTATAAAAAATCATCAAAAAGTTTCGTTGCATTCGGAGAACTTTTATTTCTGCACAAAAAACAACACCACGGTAGTTCTGCCGAAAACAACGTCAGTCCGGGTTAGTTCTAATCAAATCATACCAAAACCATATAGAATTGTGATAAACATGGCATGAATACTTTATAAATTATAGATATGTTGGAGATGTATCATTCACTCAGCACCACCTCCTGTTTTAATTGATTCACAAGTATCGTATTCATTCCTATCATAAGCTTTGGCATACATGCATGGCATTAAATTTGAGGAATTGAAACGTTCCAGTCGCTCGCGACTTTTAAGTGGTATATCCAGAAAACTTCCCGGAATACCTTGACCTTCTCCATTCCACCTCTAAATTCTCGGGACGAGAATTTCTTTTAGAGGAGGAGAATTGTAACATCCCCATGTATTAAGCTATAGTGATCACCCTTTTGATAATGGCAAGTCATCATGATTAACAGTGCTAGATCATCATTTGGATCATATCTCATTTCAAATTCCAAATCAAATTGAAATTCAAATGCATGTGAAAATTAATGTTGCACAAAAGTTGTGGGAAAATGTTCATCATGTTGGACATAATCCAAAAAAATATTCTTTAGGAAAACAACATCACCATCAACTCAAAATGAGCGCTAGCCCTTTTAAGAGTACCAAAACAACACCATTTAAGCCCATTTTAATTAAGCAAAGATTAAATGATCTCAAACATTTCCCCAACCAATTTATAACAGTACCAAATATTGCCTAATATTTAATGATACAAGCCTCCTATTTTACAAAAGTCATTTTGGGGTCTAAGAATTTACAAAACAGAAGGGAAAGTGGAAAACAGAAAAAGAAAAAGAAAAAGAAAAGAGGAAGAACTCACTGGCGCGCTGGGCCATGAGTGCACAGTGCAGGCCTATCCCGCCTAGACGGTCATCTCCCTCCTCCAGCAGTTGTCGGCTGGCACGCGCGCGGCCGCAGATCGCCACGCGCCGGCCATCCGAGCCCTCCCCGGCGTGGTTAAGGCCACCCCAGGTCGCCTCCCTCTCCCCGTGAACCCTAGCTACCCGCAGATCCCCCTCCCTCGCTCGCTTTCTTCCTCCCCATGACAAGCCGAGCCGCCGTCGCCATGGCCGAGCTCAATGTCGTGGCCACAGGCCTCCCCGGTGCCTGAGACTGAGCCCATCCGCTCCGCCTGCCTCCTCTACTTCTTCTCCAACCACGGAATCGAGCCCTGCGCCACCACAACGAGGGGATCGAGCTCCTCCCCGTCTTCGGTCGCCGGCGCTCCTCCGCCAAATGCCGCTGCCCTGCTGCTACTAATCCACTGCCGGGCCTCCGTGTGCCTTCCCGGTGAGCAGCCCCTCCTTTCCCCTCTCTCTGCGCTGCTGTTAGATGCCCGTAGCTGCCATCGCCATTGCCGCCCAAGCATTGCTCCGCCATGGAGCTCGTCGCCGTCGCTCCCGGCGATGGCATGCTCCCCCAAGCTCGTGGACGAGCTCATGTTGTGGCGTAGATCCCGCCTAGCCGCATAAAACACTCGAAAATGAGCCGTAGTTGAGCGCCCGTTCGAGCCCGAACTCCGGCCTCCTCCGTCGAGCTCGCCGTCGATGCTGTGGTTCATCTCCGGCCACGCCACCGCCCGGGATCGACGCGGCGTTGAACGCCCGATTGAATGAACCCAACTGCGCTCCTTCCCGTGCCCTGTAGACGAAACCCAACCCCCCCCCCCCCCCCCCCCGCGTGCGCGCCACCGTGAAGTCTGGTCGCCAGAGTAACTCCGGCGACGGCACCGACATGGCGCTGACGCGGCAGCCTCCGGGCCCCACCCTGCGCCACTAACGCTGGGCCCCGCGGCCATGTTGACCGGTCAACGGTCGCCGCTAACTGGGCACCCGTGTCACTGACATGTGGGTCCTGCCAAATTAAAATAATTTTTATAAATAAATAAATTCTAATTATTTTATTAATTAAATTAATTGCTAATTAGACACTGACCAGTATGGCCCACCCTTTGATTAATCCGTAATTAGTTTAATTAATCCTAATTAACTACTGTGACACTGACCAGTGGGACCCACTGGTCAGGTTTGACTTTGGCCAGCCAGAGTTGACCGTTGATGTCACACCCATGTCATGCTGATGTCACCTCTACTGTTTCGGATAATTCTAATTAAAATAATTCCAGAAATTCAATAAAACTTTGAAAAATCATATAAAATCAACCGTAACTCGGATGAAAATAATTTATATATGAAAAATGATCAGAAAAATATTAAGAATTTGAATATGTGGTCAAAATGCTTGACCATCACTCCTATCGAGATGAACATGGAACTTTCCCCTCTGTTTCATCTGACCGATAATTGCCCGGAGCTGGTAAAACACCTCCAGATGTTTCCCGCTCCTACTAACTTGCGTAGTACTGCATTAGGGTACTCCTAGAATAACGTGCTGCCATGCCATGCATCTGTGATTGCATTTGTTGCTTGTATTTATTGTTTCTTCCCCCTCCTTCTCTCCCGATAGACCCCGAGACTGCCGACGACCCTCTGGAGTACAACTACGTCGTCGACGATTAGCCCCTTTCACCAGAGCTTCCAGGCAAGCAATGTAGGAGATATGCCCTAGAGGCAATAATAAATGTTATTATTTATCTCCATGCTCATAATTATGTTTATGTTCCATGATATAACTGTTGTGGTTCCTGAGCCCGTATATCCATAAAGGCTCTGGGGAAAACCCATGTGCACGTGTGGAATAATAAACGGTAAAATGTATTCCTAGTCATACCTCTAAGACTAGCTCAAGTGTTGCATGATGATTATGTTTTCCCAATCATGGGCATGTCTATCCCAGCAGCTTTGAGGGCACAATGTTAGAAGAACATTTGTGTTGAATCGACCCGAATTGATGTTATGCTATGAGATACATTCGTCACAAGTTAATGGTTAATAACACAGAGATGGTTAACGTTTGCATGATTCCTTAGACCATGAGAGTATCAAGTTTCTTCATGCTTGATTCATGAACTTTGGGGTTTGTTAAACGTCATCCGTACATGGATGGCTATTACGGTGGCTTACGGGTTCATGGGAAAGTATGTCAAGTAACTTGATAGCTCAAGATTGGGATTTGCTCCTCCGACAATGGAGAGGTATCTCTGGGCCCTCTCGGTGTTACAGTATCCATCATCGTCTGGCCAGACACAGGGTGATTTGATCACAGGGATGCCGGAACATGGTAACGAGAAAAGAGAACAATACCGGTAACGAGGTAACTGGCATAGTGGACAAGTTGTTAATCCACAGGAATGCCAAAATGTCTCACCTCGGGTGTTTTTAACATATCGCGAATCAACAGGAATAGCTCACGGCAACTGGAGGTTCACTCGAATATTTATTCGTGTGGGTATAGGGGTCAATATCGGTGTCCACAGCTCCGATGTTGATCATTAATCGAAAAGTGTTCCGGTCATGTCTATGCTTCACCAAACCTACAGGGTCACACGCTTAAGCGTCATCTATCTGCTGAATACTAGACAAGGAGTCCGAGAGAAAGTCACTGGAAAAGTTTCAGAGACAACGGAAAAGTTCCGGAGAGAACACCGAAAAAGTTTCGGTAAAACCGAAAAGTTGTTTTGGATAAAACCATTGATCCAAAAAGGTTTCGGCAAGCACCGGGAACATTTTGGAGGTTGCCAGATTGGTCTGGTAACTTCTAGAATTTTTTCAGAGAAAAAACCGAAAAGAAGTTTCGGAGCTGCCGGAATTGTTTACAGAGTAAACGAAGATGGTTTTAAATTAAACCACCATACCGGAAATGTTCTGGAGCGCATCCAGATAATTTTAGAGGGTGCCGGAAATGTTCTAGGACTTTTCAGAATTTTTCAGAAGTAATAGTCGCGGAAAACATCTTGTCCCAGCATGAGGGGACAAGATCCCACGATACGTGGGGTCTGTTTTGGGGCACCTCCCCTTTGGGAGGCAGCCCCTTGTGGCTGGACAAAAGGTGTTGGGGGGCCCCCCCATGGTGGGGGGCAGCCTCCACAAATGGTGGAGAGTGTTGGGAGGAAGGTGGGGCCCCATGGGGGAACACCATGGACAAGAGAACATGTTTTCTCCATGTTTGGTGGGAACATGTTTTCCTTGTTTGCTTGGTGCATGTTTTGTGGGCTGAATTTCAGCCCCCCTCACCCCTTCCACCACTATATAAGGAGGTGGAGAGCAGCTCTCCATACACACTCCAACTCTCTCACACAAGCCATGCATGATCTGGCATTCTCTCTCCCTCCCACGAAATAGTTTCGTAGTGCCGAAAGGCTGTCTGGGTTCCGGTGGGAACTAGTTCTGGACAGCAAAGCCCTGCCGGATAGGTGACACCATATGTGTGCAACCCCGTAAAGAGGTCGTAGTTTCGTCCTTTTGCCTGAGGGGCTGTTCGAGTGTCCTCCTGAAGGGCTGTCCGAGTAACCGTCCGAGTTTCGAGGGTCCTCCCGAAGGGCTGTCCGAGGGACTGTCCGACCGCCTCCCGGAGGGCTGTCTGAGAGGCAGATGAGGGAGTACATCCTCGCAGTTGGGAGGTTGTAAAATCCTAGCTTCAGGGATCTGAACCGCCGAACGTCATCGAGTCTACTTCCGCTGCGCTACGAGTCGGTAACGAAAAGATCAAACCTTGTATGCAGTCTCCATAGTGGTCCTGGGCTGGTGCGTAGGTCGGAATTTTTTTTGTTTTCTGCTGCGTTACCCAACAAGCAAAACCCCCTTGATCATTCCTATATCGTCTATTCCTTCTCCCTCATGCTTGCATTAGATTTTGCTACTGTAATTGTTTGCTCCTATTCTGATGCATAGCCTGCTTTTGTAACCTACTATTGTTCCTTTACCTGTTGTCCTAAATGCTTAGTATAGGCTGGATAGTGATCCATCAGTGACCCCTCACCCTTGTCCTTGTCGGCCCGCTTTGTTACGGCACCCCGATCATTGTGATCGATGTGCAGATACCGTCACATCACCGTACACACCCCCCCTTAGTTGTATGACTCTGCAGGGCTACTATCGAGTGCCGAGGGTGATACCTCGTACTGCACTCCTGATGATATCTTTGTAGTAAAGCACATCGGTGGTGATTGTAGAGGGTGATTCCTTGCTCTCCCCTTCCCGATGATGACTCTGTCGTGCAACCCCTCAAGTGTGAACCATCGAAGGTGATTCCTCCTGGTTCTCCTTGTCGAATTACATCGAGTAGGAATCCATCAAGGGTGATTCCTCGGGTTTCCTTTGATGTTTTGAACACACGGTTACCATGACTTTTACTTCAGACCTTTGTTGCAGGCGGGTCGACCCCGAGGGGTACCTGCAGGGAAATGTGAAGTCGGGTTTGCCAGGAGGGCACCCATGAGAGATTATTGTGGTGGAACGACAGGGCAGGTGGAGACCACCTAGGAGAGAGGTGGGCCTGGTCCCTGGTTGTTGGACCGCGTGTTACCCAGTCGGAGCGACAGGGATTCTGTTCGTCTCTACGAGTTACTAAAACACACTTAACAGATTTGGGTATTTGATCTGATTTGGCCGCTAGCCTGTACGCACTACCACCACGTGGGATAATGGTTATGGGACCTTCTACATCGTATGTATCAGCGTTCAGAGATGCGGGCTGATCATTGGGGTGAGCTGGTTACGTCTGTGGTGTTTCCACAGTCGCGCTTGGGCCCCGGCCAGCCACGTAACGTGCAGGAGTGCAAAGGGCGATGGCCCAAGAACCCTTCGCACTGAGGATTTAGACCGGCGTACTAACCTCTCTGCTGAGCCTAGGTAGGGCTACGGCGTGTTGATTACCCAAGGCCGGGCATTACCCAGCAAGTGTGTCCGGCCAGATGTAATCGAGCGTGCTGGGTAACAGTAGTGCACCCCTGCAGGGAAGTTATCTATTCGAATAGCCGTGTCCACGGTAACAGGATGCTCAGTGTTGTATCCCGATCTACTACTACTTGAACTGAATACATGTTACTTTAACTGTAAGCTCCGGGATCGCTTACTCGCAGGGAGTCGAGGAAGGATCTCTGGGCTATGCATCTACATGCTTGTTACTTTATTATATGCTACTAATCTGCACTCTTTTAATGCTGCAAGACACTGAAGATGCTAGTCTTCGATAGGCTAGGCCTCTCCCCCTCTGTTCTAGCATTTCAGCAGTTTAGTCCAAAGATATAGCCCCATTCCTTTGATACCGATGCATACTTAGTACAGTTCTGATGTCAGTATTGCGAGTACTTTGGATTAGTACTCACGGTTGCTTTGCTAGCTCTTTTTCCCCATACCCGATTGCTGCGACCAGATGACGGAGCCCAGGAGTCGGAGATCATCGATGGTGTCTTCTGCTACGTGTAGACTGCTACTTCTTGAGCTTGCGTTGGTTTTTCCCTTGAAGAGGAAAGGGTGATGCAGCAAAGTAGAGATAAGTATTTACCTCAGTTTGAGAACCAAGGTATCAATCCAGTAGGATACAACGCACAAATCACCGTATACCTGCACAAACAATCATACAACTTGCACCCAACGCGATAAAGGGGTTGTCAATCCCTTCACGGTTATTTGGAAAAGTGAGATCTGATAGAGATAGATAAACGATAAAGTAAATATTTTTGGTATTTTTGTTTTATAGATCGGAAAGTAAAAGATTGAAAAATAGTAGATCGGAAACTTGTATGATGAAAAGTAGAAGATTATATGATGGAAAATAGACCCGGGGGCCATAGGTTTCACTAGAGGCTTCTCTCAAGATAGAAAATATTACGGTGGGTGAACAAAATACTGCCGAGCAATTGATAGAAAAGCGCAAAGTTATGACGATATCTAAGGCAATGATTATGAATATAGGCATCACGTCCGTGTCAAGTAGACCGAAACGATTCTGCATCTACTACTATTACTCCACACATCGATCACTATCCAGCATGCATCTAGAGTATTAAGTTCATAAAGAACGGAGTAACGCATTAAGCAAGATGACATGATGTAGAGGAATTAACTCAAGCAATATCATGAAAACCCCATCTTTTTATCCTTGATGGTAACAATACAATACGTGCCTTGCTGCCCCTATTGTCACTGGGAAAGGACACCGCAAGATTGAACCCAGAGCTAAGCACTTCTCCCATTGCAAGAAAAACCAATCTAGTTGGCCAAAACAAACCGATAGTTCAAAGAGAATTACAAAGATATCAAATCCTACATAAAAGAATTCAGAGAAGATTCAAATAGTATTCATAGATAAGCTGACCATAAATCCACAATTCATCGGATCTCGGCAAACAAACCGCAAACAAAGTATTACATCGAATAGATCTCCAAGAACATCGAGCAGAACATGGTATTGAGAATCAAAGAGAGCGAAAAAGCCATCTAGCTACTAGCTATGGACCCGTAGGAATGAGGTAAACTACTCACGCTTCATCGGAAGGGTAATGGTGTTGATGTAGAAGCCCTCCGTGATCGAATCCCCCTCCGGCAGGACGCTGGAAAAGGCCCCTAGATGGGATCTCACGGGTACAGAAGGTTGCGGCGGTGGAAAAGTATTTTCGTGGATGCCTCTAGTGGTTTGGGCATATAATAGTATATATAGGCAAAAGAATTAGGTCAGGGGGTGCACAAGGGGCCCACAAGGGTGGGGGGCGCGCCCTACCCCCCTGGGCGCGCCCTCCGTCCTTGTGGCCGCCTCGTGGCTCCTCCGACTTCATCTCCAAGTCTCCTGGTTTCCTTCTGGTCCAAGAAAGATCATCGTGAAAGTTTTATTCCGTTTGGACTCCGTTTGGTATTCCTTTTCTGTAAAACTCAAAAACAGGGAAAAAACAGGAACTGGCACTGGGCCCTAGGTTAATAGGTTAGTTCCAAAAATAATATAAAATAGCATATTAATGCATATAAAACATCCAAAATAGATAATATAATAGCATGGAACAATCAAAAATTATAGATACGTTGGAGACGTATCAAGCATCCCCAAGCTTAATTCCTGCTCGTCCTCGAGTAGGTAAATGATAAAAACAGAATTTTTGATGTGGAATGCTACCTAACATATTTATCCATGTAATTTATTTATTGTGGCATGAATGTTCAGATCCATATGATTCAAAACAAGAGTTTAAATATTGACATAAAAACAATAATACTTCAAGCATACTAACAAGATAATTATGTCTTCTCAAAATAACATGGCCAAAGAAAGCTTATCCCTACAAAATCATATAGTCTGGCTATGCTCCATCTTCATCACACAAAGTATTTAAATCATGCACAACCCCGATGACAAGCCAAGCAATTGTTTCATACTTTTGATGTTCTCAAACTTTTTCAACTTTCACGCAATACATGAGCGTGAGCCATGGACATAGCACTATAGGTGGAATAGAAGGTGGTTGTGGAGAAGACAAAAAGGAGATAGTCTCACATCAACTAGGCGTATCAACAGGCTATGGAGATGCCCATCAATAGATATCAATGTGGGTGAGTAGGGATTGCCATGCAACGGATGCACTAGAGCTATAAGTTTATGAAAGCTCAAAAAAGAAACTAAGTGGGTGTGCGTCCAACTCGCTTGCTCATGAAGACCTAGGGCAAATTGAGGAAGCCCATCATTGGAATATACAAGCCAAGTTCTATAATGAAAATTCCCACTAGTATATGAAAGTGACAACATAGGAGACTCTCTATCATGAAGATCATGGTGCTACTTTGAAGCACAAGTGTGGTAAAAGCATAGTAACATTGCCCCTTCTCTCTTTTCTCTCTGTTTTTTTTATTTGAGCCTTCTCTCATTTTTTTGGCCTCTTTTATTATTATTATTTTTTGTTCTGAGTCTCATCCCGACTTGTGGGGGAATCATAGTCTCCATCATCCTTCTCCTCACATGGGACAATGCTCTAATAATGAAGATCATCACACTTTTATTTACTTACAACTCAAGAATTACAACTCAATACTTAGAACAAAATATGACTCTATATGAATGCCTCCGGCGGTGTACCGGGATGTGCAATGAATCAAGAGTGACATGTATGAAAGAATTATGAACGGTGGCTTTGCCACAAATACGATGTCAACTACATGATCATGCAAAGCAATATGACAATGATGGAACGTGTCATAATAAATGGAACGGTGGAAAGTTGCATGGCAATATATCTCGGAATGGCTATGGAAATGCCATAATAGGTAGGTATGGTGGCTGTTTTGAGGAAGGTATATGGTGGGTGTATGGTACCAGCGGAAGTTGCGCGGCACTAGAGAGGCTAGCAATGGTGGAAGGGTGAGAGTGCGTATAATCCATGGACTAAACATTAGTCATAAAGAACTCACATACCTATTGCAAAAATCTATTAGTCATCGAAACAAAGTACTATGCGCATGCTCCTAGGGTGATAGATTGGTAGGAAAAGACCATCGCTCGTCCCCGACCGCCACTCAAAAGGAAGACAATCAATAAATAAATCATGCTCCGACTTCATCACATAACGGTTCACCATACGTGCATGCTACGGGAATCACAAACTTTAACACAAGTATTTCTACAATCCACAATTACTCACAAGCATGACTCTAATATTACCATCCTCATATCTCAAAACAATCATAAGGAATCAAACTTCTCTTAGTATTCAATGCACTTTATATGAAAGTTTTTATTATATCCCCCTTGGATGCCCATCACATTAGGACTAAATTCATAACCTAAGCAAATTACCATGCTGTTTAGAAAGACTATCAAAATAATATAAGTGAAGCATGAGAGTTCAACAATTTCTATAAAATAAAACCACCGCCGTGCTCTAAAAAGATATAAGTGAAGCACTAGAGCAAAATTGCCTAGCTCAAAAGATATAAGTCAAGCACATAGAGTATTCTAATAAATCACGATTCATGTGTGTCCCTCTCAAAAGGTGTGTACAGCAAGGATGATTGTGGCAAACTAAAAAGAAAAGACTCAAATCATACAAGACGCTCCAAGCAAAACACATATCATGTGGTGAATAAAAATATAGCCTCAAGTAAAGTTACCGATAGACGAAGACGAAAGAGGGGATGCCTTCCGGGGCATCCCCAAGCTTAGGCTCTTGGTTGTCCTTGAATATTACCTTGGGGTGCCCTGGGAATCCTGAAGCTTATGCTCTTGCCAATCCTTATTCCATAGTCCATCAAATCCTTACCCCAAACTTGAAAACTTCACAACACAAAACTCAACAGAAAATCTCATAAGCTCCGTTAGTATAAGAAAATAAATCATCACTTTTGGTACTGTTGTGAACTCATTCTTTATTTATATTGGTGTAATATCTACTGTATTCCAACTTTTCCATGGTTCATACCCCCAGATACTACCCATAGATTAATAAAAATAAGCAAACAACACAAAGAAAAATAGAATCTGTCAAAAACAGAACAGTCTATGAAGATACGAATTATTCTAATACTTCTGTAACTCCAAAAATTCTTAAAAATTAGGAAAACATATGTAATTTATATATCAATCTGTTATAAAAACTTCAGGGTTTTTAAACACATCATTTAATTATTAAAATTCGGAGACTGGATGCAAAAGTTTCTGTTTTGCAGCAAGATCAAATCAACTATCACCGTAAGCCATCCCAAAGGTCTTACTTGGCACAAACACTATTTAAAACATAAAACCACATCTAACCAGAGTCTAGAGGAATTATTTATTGCAAAGCAGAACCAAAAAGCAAAGAACAAAAATAAAATTTTGTTTCCTCCCAACAAGCGATATTGTTTAACGCCATTAGCTAGGCATAAAAACACGAATAGATCTAGGTATTGTCATCTTTGGTACGCAATCCATAAGTGGCTCTCATAATAGATTCATAAGGCAATTTAATTTTCTTTCTTGGAAAGTGTTCCATACCCTTCCTTAACGGAAATTGAAATCTAATGTTTCCTTCTTTCATATCAATAATTGCACCAATCGTTCTAAGGGAAGGTCTACCAAGAATAATAGGACATGTAGGATTGCAATCTATATCAAGAACAATGAAATCTACGGGCACATAATTCCTATTTGCAACAATAAGAACATCATTAATCCTTCCCGTAGGTTTCTTAATGGTGGAATCCGCAAGATGCAAATTTAAAGAACAATCATCAAATTCACGGAAACCTAACACATCACATAAAGTTTTTGGAATCGCGGAAACACTAGCACCCAAAGCACACAAAGCATGGCATTCATAATCTTTAATCTTAATCTTAATAGTAGGTTCCCACTCATTATAAATTTTTCTAGGGATAGAAACTTCCAATTCAAGCTTTTCTTCAAAAGATTGCATCATAGCATCAACGATATGTTTAGTAAAAGCTTTGTTTTGTTTATAAGCATGAGGAAAATTCAACACGGATTGCAACAAGGAAATACAATCTATTAAAGAACAATTATCATAATTAAATTCCTTGAAATCCAAAAGAGTGGGTTCATTGCTACTTAAAGTTTTGACCTCTCCAATCCCACTTTTATCAATTTTTGCATCAAGATCTAAAAACTCCGAATCATTGGGACGCCTTTTAACTAAAGTTGACTCATCTCCAGTCCCATATTTATCAAGATTTATATTGGAAAACAAAGATTCAATAGGAGTCACATCAATCACTTTAAGATCTTCATCATTATTTTCACGGAAACTAGAAGAACATGTTTTTACAAACCAATCTTTTTTTGCATGCATCTTGGCGGTTCTTTCTTTGCACTCGTCAATGGAAATTCTCATAGCTTTGAGAGACTCATTGATATCATGCTTGGGTGGAATAGATCTAAGTTCCAAAGAATCAACGTCAAGAGAAATTCTATCCACGTTCCTAGCCAAATCATCAATCTTAAGCAATTTTTCTTCAATCAAAGCATTGAAATTCTTTTGCGAACTCATAAATTCTTTAACACTATTCTCAAATTCAGAGGGCATCTTATTATAATTTCCATAAGAATTGTTGAAGGAATTACAATAATTATTAGAGGAATTACTAGGAAATGGCCTAGGATTAAAATTACCTCTATACGCGTTATTACCAAAATTGTTCCTACCAACAAAATTCACATCCAAAGATTCATTATTATTTTCAATCAAGGTAGACAAAGGCATATCATTAGGATCCAAAGAAGCACTCTTGCTAGAAAATAATTTCATAAGTTCATCCATCTTTACACTCAAAACATTAATCTCTTCAATTGCATGCACTTTTTTACTAGTGGAAAATCTTTCGGTATGCCATTGAGAATAATTAACCATAATATTATCTGGAAGTTTAGTAGCTTCTCCTAGAGTAATTTCCATAAAAGTGCCTCCCGCGGCCGAATCTAAAAGATTTCTAGAAGCAAAATTTAATCTGGCATAAATTTTTTGTATAATCATCCACAAATTCAAACCATGAGTAGGGCAATTTCGTATCATCAATTTCATTCTCTCCCAAGATTGTGTAACATGCTCATGATCAAGTTGCTTAAAATTCATAATATCGTTCCTAAGGGAGATGATCTTAGAGGGAGGAAAATACTTGGAAATAAAAGCATCTTTACACTTATTCCATGAATCAATACTATTTTTAGGCAAAGATGAAAACCAAGTTTTAGCACGATCTCGAAGTGAGAACGGAAATAGCTTCAATTTAACAATATCATTATCCACATCTTTTTTCTTTTGCATATCACACAAATCAACGAAATTGTTTAGATGGGATGCGGCATCTTCACTAGGAAGGCCAGAAAATTGATCTTTCATAACAAGATTCAGCAAAGCGGCATTAATTTCACAAGATTCCGCATTAGTAGCGGGAGCAATCGGAGTACTAATAAAATCATTGTTATTGGTGTTGGAAAAATCACACAATTTGGTACTCTCTTGAGCCATCGTGACAAAGAAAACAATCCAACACACGAGCACACAAAAAGCAAACGAAGAAGACGAACGAAAGAGGGGCGAAGAAAAGGCAAAGAGAGGGGCGAAGAAAAAGGCAAATCTTTTCGAAAATCGTTTGAGAAGTGGGGGAGAGGAAAACAAGAGACGAATGGCGAATAATGTAATGCGAGAGATGAGAGTTTATGATGGGTACTTGGTATGGCTTGACTTGGCGTAGATCTCCCCGGCAATGGCGCCAGAAATTCTTCCTGCTACTTCTTAAGCTTGCGTTGGTTTTTCCCTTGAAGAGGAAAGGGTGATGCAGCAAAGTAGAGATAAGTATTTCCCTCAGTTTGAGAACCAAGGTATCAATCCAGTAGGAGACAACGCACAAATCACCAAATACATGCACAAACAATCAAACAACTTGCACCCAACACGATAAAGGGGTTGTCAATCCCTTCACGGTTATTTGCAAAAGTGAGATCTGATAGAGATAGATAAACGATAAAGTAAATATTTTTGGTATTTTTGTTTCATAGATCGGAAAGTAAAAGATTGCAAAATAGTAGATCGGAAACTTGTATGATGAAAATTAGAAGATTATATGATGGAAAATAGACCCGGGGGCCATAGGTTTCACTAGAGGCTTCTCTCAAGATAGAAAATATTACGGTGGGTGAACAAATTACTGCCGAGCAATTGATAGAAAAGCGCAAAGTTATGACGATATCTAAGGCAATGATCATGAATATAGGCATCACGTCCGTGTCAAGTAGACCGAAATGATTCTGCATCTACTACTATTACTCCACACATCGACCGCTATCCAGCATGCATCTAGAGTATTAAGTTCATAAAGAACGGAGTAACGCATTAAGCAAGATGACATGATGTAGAGGAATTAACTCAAGCAATATGATGAAAACCCCATCTTTTTATCCTCGATGACAACAATACAATACGTGCCTTGCTGCCCCTATTGTCACTCGGAAAGGACACCGCAAGATTGAACCCAAAGCTAAGCACTTCTCCCATTGCAAGAAAAACCAATCTAGTTGGCCAAACCAAACAGATAGTTCGAAGAGAAGTACAAAGATATCAAATCATGCATAAAAGAATTCAGAGAAGATTCAAATAGTATTCATAGATAGGTTGATCATAAATCCACAATTCATCGGATCTCGTCAAACACACCGCAAAAAAAGTATTACATCGAATAGATCTCCAAGAACATCGAGGAGAACGTGGTATTGAGAATCAAAGAGAGAGAAAAAGCCATCTAGCTACTAGCTATGGACCCATAGGTCTGAGGTAAACTACTCACGCTTCATCGGAAGGGCAATGGTGTTGATGTAGAAGCCCTCCGTGATCGAATCCCCCTCCAGCAGGACGTCGGAAAAGGCCCTTAGATGGGATCTCCCGGGTACAGAAGGTTGCGGCGGTGGAAAAGTATTTTCGTGGATGCCTTTGGTGGTTTGGGAAAATAAGAGTATGTATAGGCGAAAGAATTAGGTCAGGGGGTGCACGAGGGGCCCACAAGGGTGGGGGGCGCGCCCTCCGTCCTTGTGGCCGCCTCGTGGCTCCTCTGACTTCATCTCAAGTCTCCTGGTTTCCTTCTGGTCCAAGAAAGATCATCGTGAAAGTTTTATTCCGTTTGGACTCCGTTTGGTATTCCTTTTCTGCAAAAGTCAAAAACAGGGAAAAACCAGGAACTGGCACTGGGCCCTAGGTTAATAGGTTAGTCTCAAAAATAATATAAAATAGCATATTAATGCATATAAAACATCCAAAACAGATAATATAATAGAATGGAACAATAAAAAATTATAGATACGTTGGAGACGTATCAGAGACCGACGACCAAGAGTAGTTTCGGAGGCCCTAGGCAGGAGGCCATTGCCTTTTCGATCTAGTGCCGTTGTTTGTGCTAGCCTTCTTAAGGCCAACTTGGCTAACTATGTGTGTACCCAGATATTATTTGCTTGTATGACTTATGTATTCAGGTCCTCGTGACCCCTGGTTTGTAATATGAAGAATTATGTTTGAAATTGTGTTTAGAGTTGTGTTGGGATATCTTCCCGTGAGTCTCTGATCTCGAGCGTGCATGTTTACGTGTATGATTAGTGCACAGTCGAGCAGGGGCGCCACACGTGACCCCTGTGTAGATCAAATCTACATGCCCTTTAGTTTGCGAAAATTCATCTTTCTTAACTAAGGTGGAACCCAAAGAACTGAGATAGCACATCGTTGATCTGTCAACTAGCATACTAAGAGCAACATGGAACGATCGCTGTTAGTCAGAACTTTGTTGCAAAATTCCACCATACCGTCAAGATCAGGAAAACGCAAATTCAAGGGAAGCAACAAGAACTTCAAGTAATAGATTGCATCTACTGACATTAGATCTTATCTACTACTCGCACAAAATTTAATCTAGCAATAGATCTCATCTACTACAATAGATCTCATCTACTAAAATATTTTTATGCAATACCCACACATCTCCATGTGTTCTAGATCGTAACCTGCATCTACGCATAGGACGCTCATGATGCCACTGTTGGGAACGCAACAGAAAACAAAACAAAAATCCGTCCTACGCACCATCCCAGGATCACTATGAAGATGCATACAAGGTTAGATCTGATCGTAACCAACTCGGAGCACAGCGAAAGAAGAGTTGAAGAAGATCGTTTGTGCATATTCCCTTAGCTAGGATTTACAACCTCCCAACCATGAGAATTTTTTCCCTCGAATTTAAAGATTGAAAGCACGATCTCTCTACCGGGCTGCACGTATACGGTGTCACCAATCCGACAGTGCTTCGCCATCTAGAACTATTCATCACCGGAGACTATTGAGGGGTGGAGCAGCCTTGCGACACTATGAAACTATTTCGTGCAGAAATGAGAGAGAGAGAGAGAGAAGGCAGATCATTGCATGCCGAAATAGTGCACAACTTGTGTGTTTTGTGTCTCTTTAGTGGCTGCCCTCGTCCTCTATTTATAGGAGGAGCAGGGGACGGGCAGGCATGAAGGAGGCAGCCCCTAAAGCCCCCCCCCCCCAAACAAAGATTGCTCCACTAAAATGGGGAGGTTGCCCCCAAAGAGGCCCCCCCACCCCTAGCCGCACCACCATTGAGGAGGGGAGGAGCTGCACCCAAAGGGGGCCCCCTCCCAACCCTTTCCACACATGGGGGCCCCCCTTCAACACTTTCCACACATGGGAGGGGGGCAGCCCCCCATAGGGGGCGCCCCCTCCAACACTTCCCACAAAAAGGGGTTGGGGGGCTGTCCGAAAAATTCCGGGAGGCCCCGGAACCTTTTCAGAACCCTTCGAAATTTTTCGGACGCACTATGAAACATTTCCAGCTTGATGGTTTTTGTGGTTTTCTCCGAAACTTTTTTGGTTACTCTGAAACACTTTTGGTTTTCTCTCTGAAACATTTTCAGCATCTCGAAAACATTTTCGGTGACTTTCTCTCAAGCTCCTAAACACCTAGTACTCAGCAGATGGATGACCCTTAAGTCTGTGACCCTGCAAGTTCGGTGAAGTATAGACATGATGAGAACTCCTTTCGATCAATGGTCAATAGCTGAACCGTGGACATCCATATTTACCCCTATACCCACGCGAATGATATTCAAGTGAACCTGCAGTTATCGTGTGCTATTCCTTTTGCTTTGCGATACGTTACAAAAACCCAAGGTGAGATTTATCGGCATCCCCGTGAATCAACAACTTATTCACTATGCCAGTTTCTTCGTTACCGGTTTTGTTCTCTTTTCTCGTTCCCATGTTCTGGCATCCCCATGATCAAATCACACTGTGTGTGGCCAGATGATGATGGATATCGTGACACCGAGAGGGCCCAAATAATATCTCTCCATCATCGGAATAGCAAATCCCAGTCTTAAGCTATCAAGTCCCTTGTCATACTTTTTCGATGAACCCATAAGCTGCTGTTATGACCACCCTGTTATGTTTGACGTTTGACAAACCCAAAAGTGCATCATTTGGTATGAAGGAACTCGATACTATCATGGTCTAAGGAATTATGCAAACGTTAACTTTACTGTGTTATTAACTATTTACTTGTGATGAAAGGATCTCATAGTATAACATCCAATTGGGTCTGTTCAACACAAGTGTTCTTCTAACATTGTGTCCTCAAAGTTGTTGGCATACTAACTTATGCCCATGATCAGGAAAATGGAACCATCATGCAACACTTGAGCTAGTCTTAGAGGCAAGACTAGGAATCTATTTTACCATTTATTATTCCACACATGCACATGGGTTTTCCTCTGAGCCTCTTGGATATACAGATTTGAGAACCATTGCAATTATAGCATAGAACATAAACATAATTACGAACATGGAAATAAATAGTAACATTTATTATTGCATCTAGGGCATATTTCCTTCAGGGGAGGTGTGAATAGACCTAACAAAACTTTCTACTCTAAATTTACATTTTGGCAGTTTTAGGCTACACTAATGTGGTTGCCTAACATGCAATTCTAAGATAAGACTAGTGAGCAAACAAGTGGAAGTAATAAGTTGTATGAAAGTAAGGAGTAGAATTGAGAGATGCTAACATAGAGGGGCTCGGCGATGTTTTATCGAGGTTTGAATAGTTGGCGCTATCCTACTCCTCGTTGATGGAGGATTCGAACCACGAAGGCTCTAGGACAACAAATGCCCCAGTTTGTGTCACCCACCAAGGGCCCACCAAGCACAAACCAACATATTCCACCATGGCTTATTGACCAAAAAGGTCAAGCCTCACTCGGGGTAGATCTTCATGAAGTAGGCAATCTCCAGGCCCTTACAAACTCTTGATTCCTTCACAATATGTTGGTTGAAGGCTCTCAAGTAACTCCTAACCATCTAGGAGGCGCACACCCTCCAAGAGTAACATGCAAAGCAATGTCACTTTCTAGAATTGTCGTCATGCATGTGCAGAACACACGCGAGACACAAAGGACAAAGGTGTCCCTTTGCCGATTCGTGGAGTGGGGCGCAAAGCGTGGACCAACACCAACAGAAAACATGTAAAAGCACACAATGATTTACCCAGGTTTGGGCCGCATGTTGCGTAATACCCTACTCCTGCTTTGTGGATTTGGTTATGGTGTGGGACAGAGAGCTACAAGTCTTTCCCGGGTAGGGAAAATGATGCCTCGAGCTCCTATGTGTAATCTACCAAATGTCCCACCCTTCATCCTGGTGTAGATCGCCTAAAATGTCTATCCTTCGAACAACCAAGAGCTCATCCCCACTAGCTCCTATCCCACTGTTTTAGTTGCCAGGTCCTCCTTTTATAATTCAAGGGGTACCACAGTAGCTACAAATAGTCTATATCTAACCTTGATAGTTAGGTAGATGCATTAAATGCTTGATGAGGTGTTGCCGTCTTCTGGCTCCCGGGAATGAATGCCTATCTCGTCACACCGCTTGTGGCCTTAGCCTGGCATTAGTATGACACATACTAATGCAGGTGTCCAGCGCTTGGTAAACGGCATGGTGAATCAGCACTTGCACCACTATACCTCCACTGGCACGTCTGCATACCTGTCGCGTGTCGTAAAAGGCCTGTCTGCATAGAACTAGTATGCCACGCATGGGATGCGGCGGCTTGCTGCTTCTGCTTGCCGATGCGGGCCAGGTGGAATGGGCGTTGCTGGATATTGTGGTCGTTCTTGGGTACCTCTTGCCTTGAGATGCTGTCGATGAAGGGAGAAGGCCATTGCCGGGAGAGCTCCCTAGCCGTTATCGAGGAGGTGATCTCCTCCCATTGCAACCTTGGTCTTGACATGGTCGATAGTGGGAGGTGTTGCCGGGGCAACACCTTGCAGGGCAGCGGTTTGGCGGAGCGAGGCTCGAATGCCACCCGCGTGGCTGTGTATGTGGGTTGCCGGGAACAGGACCCCGACAACCAATACTTAGCCATTCCTGGGGATGTAGAATCCTCTGTCTATGAACTTGGCCTTGCCGTGAAGTACAGCATGGCAGTTTAGGACCATTGTGGCCCATGCTTGGTGGGTCCGTGAGACCCTGGTTCTCACTACACCGACAAGAACCCCTCAAAAAATCTTCAATCAAAGCACTCTCATGAACTCGTAGGGTCTCTCTCTATCACAAAGGATAGGATTTAAGCATGGAGAGATGAACACAAGGAGGGGGTTCAAGAAATGGAGGAGCTTGGCCATTAAGAACTTGGAAACAACTTTCTCAGGTGTGGGAAAAACGGTTGTGAACGCTCTCTCACACGAAGAGGTGTGCAGGTCTATTTATAGAGAAAGCTGAAATCTAACCGTTACTATGAAAAAGTAACTAGCCCGGAAGTACTTGAGAAATAAACTCGAAACTTCTGAACACGTTCAAAATTTGAACGGCCAGGGCATGTCTAGGAAACCTCACTGAAAACATAGTACTAGGAAGTACAGGGGTAAAAAGAAGCGGAGGTTTCAGACAACAAAAATGTGGCTCTTTTCTGCGAGTAATGAATTGGATCAGTAGTACTGGGTAAAACCAATTGCTCGGTACTACTGTAATAGACATAGTAGTTCTGAAAATGAAACTTTGCAAAAAAGCCAGAGTCACAAGTCGGAGGTGTTTGAAGAATTTACTCGGGAGTACCGAACCTATATCATGACTCGATAGAGAAGCAAACCGAGAAGGCTCAGAAGTGCCAGAGAAATTGTTATGCTCGGAGGGGCCAGAGCTAACATATAAGGTTTCAAAGGGAACTTGGCTCGGCAGCACCAGAACAATGATGAGCGGCAGTTCAGATGCTGAGGAAAACTGGATTGCTCTTTGGGCTAACTCACTCCTTAAAGGACTCGTTAGTACCGGGTAGAAATACACAGTGGTACCAAGGCTTTGGAAAACATAGGAGTTGAGTGGCTTGAGTGGATTGTTTGAGTACTTGGGTTTACGATTTTGTCTTAGCATTTAAACCAAAGTACTTTTGCTTGTGCTCCTCTTGATAGTACGGCTGTCCTACACTCAATCTGAATCTTGGATTCACTAAATACAAATAAGTTACATTCTAAAAGCTTGAGGTAGACAACAACTTGAAAAGTTGGAGGTAGGGGTCACCATTGATGTTCCACACAAAGCATGAGGACTATTCTCCTAAAGTAAACTTGATAGGACGTTAGTCTTCTTAATTGGTTTGTCATTAATCATCAAAACCCAATAGGGGTATCTAAGAGATGCACTTTTAGTCTCGCCCTTTTTGGTTATTGATGACAACATAATTGAGTATAGCATGTTTGTGCAAGCTTTAGGTACTTGTCATATATTATGAGCTCCCCCTATTTGTGTTCATTATTTGAAATTTGCTTTTGGAATGCAAATGCACATATCATTAGGTAGTGTGGGAATATCAAGTATATGACACATTCCATGGGAGTGCATTGTGTGTACAAGAAAGTAAACACACTGCTTGTAAACAAAATTATTTACAACAAGGGATACCACTTAAGGAAACTAAACACACAAGAATGCACAAGCAACACACATGGTCCAAACAAGATAACACTTGACGAAATGCACATCACTTGCAAAAAGAAGTTAGTTAACAATTGCTGTGCCTTTCCTTAAGTAACCATGTGAGCAACATGTTTTGCACAAGAATATGTTAATGTAACAACGAGAAACAAGAGTAAACATGCATTGCATAAAGAAAACACACAAAGTAAGAATAGAGTTTTACAAGACATAAAAGATTATCACACATGATAACAAATTAAGAATGAATCTTGTAACTCTCAAAAACTAGAAATACCCCCCCCCCCCCAGCCTATGCTATACTCTTTTTCTCCCCCTTGGCATCAAGATAACAAAAAGTGAGAAAAAAGGCAACTACCCAACAATTATGCTTGGGAGCTTGGAGGAGGATTGGCTTGAGGTCCTTGCACTTATTCATCTCCTCCTTCTTCAGTGGCATTGTATTGAGAAATGGAGACTTCAAGCAATTTCTCTAATTCAGCCATCTTTCTTGCTTTCCTTTCCTCTTTTCCTTTTGATCTTTCTTCATTTTCTTCATCTTCAGCATCATCAAGCTTTAGTTCCTCTTCACCATGCTTCACAAGCAGTTTGTTTAGAGCAATCTTCATGAGCTTATAGTCTGCTCTGAGTTACTCTTGATCTTGAGCAACTTCATGAATTCTTTTTTAGATAATGTATTGGTTTCTGCACATCCTGAGCATGAGGTTGCTATAGTTGCTGATTGAGCTTGATCTCAAGGAGATTCTTCCTGAGGAGCTTTGCCAGTTTTAGCCTTCTTGGTAGAGGGTCCATCTTCTGATATCTAGGCTTATATTCAGTGTGCATTATATCCATCTTGTACTTTTGATCATTCACAAAATGATTGATGAGCTTCTGAACATATGGTGCATAGGGACAACTTCTTACTTGATCATAAGAACTTTCCTTGATTGACTCAAAGATAAACTCCATTAGGTTGTAGGGTTTCACTTCATGGAGATATACCACGAGCTTATCGCAATGCTTCCTTATATATGTAGTGTCTCTATCTTTGGGATCAAGTGTCTATCTGAGAATATAATTCAATATAAACAAGCATGGGAGCAAATCTGTTGTTGTTCCATACATAGCCCCACCAGCAGTCTCTTTGTATAAGCACTTAGTGAAAGTGCATTTATCTCTAAACGATATTTTGGCGTGATGACAATATAGTTAGTGGAACTAATGATGGTTAGTACTTGGACTCCCATCTTGTTCTGTCAAGCTTGACTACATCTCGTCTCGTCTCGTGCTTTAAAGCTTGTTCCATCTATCTGCCAACATCAACATTTCTGATCTATAATGACAACAGCCAGTAACAAAATACAGTACATCAATTTGCAAAAACATTTTTTATATTTGGACGGGCACTTAAGGTTCATCCAAGTAACGAAGTTTGTGGTAGCATTGCCTTGCACCTCACTTGTCCAGATGTAGCGAGTGTTTCGACAGCAAGCACTCACAGAGGGTATCTGTTAGTGCCCCAGGTTTCAGGCTGGTTCCTTTAGAGGATGCATGTATTGTACTTTTCTTTGCCTTTTAATGTGACACGTGCCTACCTTCCAAAAAAAAACTCACTTTCTCCCTTTCCTATCTCATATGCTTTGTAATTGGATTTGTTATTTCCTTTGAGCAATTAATGGAAAAGGAGTTTACCCCGTTGGAAAAAAAAACAGTTGGGTACTATTAGTACTACATGCTAACAAAACTTAAAAGGAAACAAAGATTTTACGTAGATGTGTTCCTAGTTAAGCCTCAGCCACCCAGTTAATTCAGCATATGCCACATGCTAGCTCCATGTACAGGCTAATGGTTACTGAACAAGACGGAGTCCAAGTACTTTATTGATTCAGAAAAATCAACACAAGTGGTAACAATAATAATAAAAAAACCCTGCTAAATTCGAAGGTAGGAAAAAGATCCTAGTTTCTTCTCTCAAGCTTGACTACATGTCATCTCTGTTTCTGGAACACCCTTGACAAGAATCCAAAGAACATCATGCATGATTTGATGTCTCACTGCCACCTTACCTAGCAAACAACACTGCTGAGAAAGTCACCCTCCCCAACAATCCCAACTCCCCAAGACAGTCTCGTCCACGGATATCCTTGCCTTCGCTGCCCGTGTTAGCAGGTAATAGCATCTTAAAGGCCATGCATCAAATGTCCTTCCCCATTTGTCTGTGGACACGCCCGGACGTGTCCGTGGACAGCACAGGTTTGTCTGCCAAAACCCAGGTGCCTAGCGGCATCCCCATTTGTCCGCCCCACAAGAAAGCAAGAGAGGAGAGAGAATAGAGAGAAAAGTGGCTGGGGGTGGGGTTCGGGGTGGGCCAGAGGTGTCCATGAACATGTCCGGACAGCCCCGTATCTCCCTCATATATGGGCCGAGTTTGAAGGAGCCTGGACAGTCCGGACATATGGGATGAATTTGAGTGGAGCTCACTGGATGGCTGTTTTTGTGTCCAGACAAGTTTGGACTGTCCAGGCGGATAAACGAGGGGAGAGCAGAGGGCTAGAGGATGCCCTTGGAGATGCTCTGATGTTTCCCTGCTCACGAGGTGATCCTACGACAAGCTCTGCTCAAAAACATATGCCAACAGCAGCCAGTTCTTCCTGATGGAACACGACGGCCCATATGGATCATCATCCCGGCAACAAGTAGGAGTATTATATAGTATGTGGCTCTGACAACCAACCTAACCTAGGCCAGATGGACGTCATTGCTTTGACATAATAAAAGAAAACAAACATACACAACAACCGAAGAAAAAGGAAAGATTGCCCTGTTTTCTATCTATTTAGTTCTTACTTGTCCAAATGGTTGATCCACGTCAACCTCAATTGCAGGTCCATAGAAATATCCTATAACTGATCATTGCTGTCAAATTAGGTATGAGAATACTCCCTCTGTGCCAAAATAAGTGTGGCTGATTTCGTACAACACTTTGTACTAAACCAGTGACACTTATTTTGGGACGGACAGAGTAGCAAAAGGAGGGCCATGTCAATGCCGACAATTCCAGATAATGCTAATTTGGTCATAGCTCTCGGAGAATTTGAGCCTAGACATGTGCACCTAATGCTGAATTTTGTTCTATGATTGTGGTTCAGGTTGCTTACAACCACTTTCTTCGACTTTGAGCCCTCCTCTTGAGTATCTCCTATGCTATGATTGTGGTCTAGGTTGCTTACAACCTCTTTCTTCGGCTTTGAGCCCTGCTCTTGGCTATCTCCAGCTTCCACACACGTGATTCATTCGGGGTCTTTGAGAAAAACTGTAAATCTGACAATGACATTCATCACCATGTTTTCAGATTTATGTTGGGCACAAGAAACAGATATGCCCCTGTATTTGAACCTCTAAGGTTTATGCTACTGAATGGCAACTGACTTGTCATTTGAAAAAAATATTTTAGTAGTTAGATCTTTCAACTCTAAGATCTAATACCAGTACTTAAACTAATGTTGGGAGCATTCATTCTTCAACCGAACTAGTATTGAAAACTAGTCTGCCACAATGCTAAAGGCCGACTTATCTGCTTCGTTGAGGCCCAAATGAGATATCACATTCAAAGAAAATTAGCATCACTAGCCATTAGCAATCACAGCGGTACTTTAAGCTATATGAGTATGTGATATAACAAGGTTCGAAGGAGGCCTCCCGCATCGCTCTCCCAGGGCAGCTCGGGCGGCGACCAAATCCGCCCAACCTCCTGCACCCTCGCCACCATCGGTGGTCACCTCTGGGCAAAGCTCCTGCATGGTGCGGCGGCGGTGGCGGCGGGGATTCTTCCCACGCGCGCCCCCTGCTGTTGGCTCCTCTTGGGGAGGTCTCCTCGTGGTGGCGGCTGCTCTCTTTGCGCCGCACATCGCTTTTGCTCGATGGTTGCCTGGGTTCGCGGGTGCGGGGTGGCTCTCGCGGCTCTTCTCGCCGGATGCTGCTACCGGGCACGACAAATCTTACCATCGGCGGATCTGGCCTGGCGGTGCCCAGCAGGTGGTTCCTCTATTGTTCGCTGCTGCCTGCGAGTGGCGGCTATGGCCGCCTGCTCTGGCAGTGCTGCTGAGGGGGGTGTGGATGGCATGTCCAGCTCGGAGGTGTGGAGTGCTTTACCGGGCAAAAGCTTGTGGACAACAGCGCTCGAGGGCATCGTGGCCCTCCCTGGGGGCATCCTTTTCGGCACATCGTCCTCTCGCGGTTTGTGCTCCAAGAGAAATCTCAAATTCGGGGCTCTCCGGATTCATCGATGACAGCGCTTCTGTGTCATTCTTCCTCCTTGAAGGCGATACCTTTGATCTGGTTTCAGACGTAGATAGTTTCCCTTTTTCCCTAGAGGTGACCCTAGGTTATCGAACCCATGAGAAGTAATGCTAATAGAAAGGTGGTTCTGACAAGTTCTTGCTATCACTAAGAGTTCCCGTTTCTCAGACCGAAAACGCACAATTTAAAGGATTAAAACAATAATAGGAAAATAGGTCAGGGCTTAAGGTTTCACCTGCAACAGTATACTTGCACTAGGGATCCTATCTTGATATTCAACATGGCTCTGGTAAACACCGTTACATATGTGTTGTCAACGCATATATGTGGGGGATTCATCCTAATAACCTCACGACCGACATGCAGCCACATCGTGATTCTATTGTTCAACCAAATCCTTTACCGTCTTACGGGGTTACCTCGATTATTAAGGATTGCCCCGGACCAACACATTGGGCGCTTAATGACTGCACCTCTTGTATCCCCAAGGAATTGCTTTCAGTTACCGTACTTGCCCTTACTGTCACCGGCTTTCTGTATAGCCTTCCACTCATCCCTGCACTTAACCTCTTCCTTGATCGATCCTTGGGATCCCGGGTTCCTGCGGGGCCTTAGAACGACGTAGAGACAAGAGACAAATCCGTTGCAAAGCACATAGAAATGACATTATCTTAAAGTAAACCAACAATCCCGTTGCGTGAGTACATGGGGCTGCGAGGCTATGCCTTGGCCCTTAGCCCAAAGGGATTACTCGCACATCATGAATAGATCATAGACAATAGACATTGTTGATAAAAGATGAATGAGTGAAAATAGTCTTACAATGTCACCGTATGCAAAGTAACCTTGATTACAAGTTATGGCTATGGCTATGGAGATGGTGCTATAGATGGGAATGGCGGTGGCTGCGAAGGGATGAATTGATGAATGGGCGATTCTCCTCGCCGAAGGGTTTTCTCCACCCTTTTATAGTCCTGGATTGCGGAATAGGGTTTCTGAGGCGGTGCGATGAGAATTGGGCTTCGGGGCCTTCACAGAAGTTGCTTGTGCTGATATCACCAAGCCTGCGGCACGTGATACGAGAGCTGGTATGAGCGCTTGCGCTCGTACTTGGTGCCGTCTACTCCTCTGGAGACTGCTGCACACCCTCGGTTGATTGGAATTGATTGCCTCGCCTTATATCTTCCATATATGACTTGATTTCTCTCCTAAAATTGACCATTCCTACAAGGAACAAAATAAATAAAGGGATTTGCGATCTTTTGCTTTTATTAGTCATTAGTGATCATATCGAAGTGATTATGTCAGAAAACCTAGGATTATCCGGTTTAAACATGCGTAGAAATGAGTGCAAAAATACACACATCAACCACCCAACCTTAAACCTTGATCGTCCTCGAGCAAGAAACAAGACCGTAAGGAACTCAACTGTTTAAACCGAAATAACGAAAAGGTTTTGGTTCACTTACAATCGGTATGCCTAGATAGCCCACCACTTTCTTCACCTGAAAACTTAGCATAGGTCTAGTGGTGGCAATGGTTATTATGTAAGCTTGTTAGGCCAAGACGGTTAGAACACAATTTTCATTAACTTAGACAAAGTAATCAACTAGCAATTATTCTATTTTGACTATCTAACAATTGCTTGCCGGGAACACTTTGGAAGAACTTTTGCAACGAAAACATTATTTACGGGAGTGAAAGGCATGTCAAAGATAGCATGGTGCTACAGTGACTCATTAACACTCACAAGCATCGCCTCATCAAGGCTCAATGGTGCTCCTTCCATTATTATTTGCTGGAACTATTGTTTTATGGTAACGGGACCATGACAAAAAGTGATACATGCAACCATGACAAAAAGTGATACATGCAATTGAGGTTTTGTTGTGGGGGAAGCCGAATACTCTTGACCATTACGGGGATTTTGAATATGTCACATTTGAGCACAATGATCATTGGACAGAGAAGTATCTATCTTTTCATAGAAACACACCCACCCGAGAAAGCCAAAATATTAACCGTTATAACATTTCTGTTACAGACCTTAACCAACTCAATAACCAAAATCAGAGCCGAAACTCTGGTAGATCGTTCATAGGCCAGTGGAGTTGTCAGCATTTCTCAACAGGGGTGACAATGGTTCATAAGACGCGCGTAAAGCAGTATCTTATATATAGCACAACAAGTTTTGGCATGTAATAATCTCAATCACCTCCAACTTGGCTCCTCTGGACAACTCTATCCGCAAGCACTATTGAGTCTATCAAATTAACTACTATGGGGTCGAGTATTGATACGTCTCCAACGTATCAATTATTTTTGCGAGTTCCATGCTATGATATTATTATTCTTGGATGTTTTTATTATCATTTTATACATTTTTATATCATTTTTGGGGACTAACCTATTAACTTAGTGCCACGTGCCAGTTCCTGTTTTCTGCCCTGTTTTTGTTTTACCGAAAATCAATACCAGATACGATCGAATCATTCCAAAATTTTTTGGAGATTTTTTATTGAAGATAAGGATCACCAGGAACTTGAAGGCCAAGGCAGAAAAGTCTGGAGGGCCCCACATGGCACCTGGGCGCGCCCCAGTGCCATATGGGCCCCTCCTTGTGCCAATTGCCCTACCTCCACCATTATAAATTCAGAAGAATTCCAAAACCCGTAGGGGAGTCCACGAAATACTTTTTCCGCCGCCGCAAGCCTCTGTTCTCGCGAGATCCCATCTGGAGGCCTTTTCCGGTACTCCGCCGGAGGGGGAACTCATCACGGAGGGGCTCTACATCAACCTTGCCACCTCTCGATGATGCGTGAGTAGTTCACCATAGACCTACGGGTCCATAGGTAGTAGCTAGATGGCTCTCTCTCTCTTTCTCTTTGTGATTCTCAATATAATGGTCTCCATGATCTTCATGGAGATCCATCCGATGTAATGACTTTGTGCGGTGTGTTTGTTGGGATCAGATGAATTGTGAGTTTATGATCAGATCTATCCTTGTTTTATTTGAGTTCTTTGCTGATCTCTTTTATGCATAATTTAGTATAACCTTGTATTTCTTCTCCGAAGTTTCGGTTTGGTTTGGCCAACTAGATTAGATCTTCTTGCAATGGGAGGAGGTGCTCGGTAATGGGTTCGATCTTGCGGTGCTCAGTCCTAGTGACAGAAGGGGAGTTGACACGCAAGTATTGTTGCCATTAAGGATAACAAGTTGGGATGAATTCTTATATGCTTTTATCTTGACTACATCATGTCATCGTTCTTAATGCATTACTTCGTTCTCTTGAACTTAATACACTAGATGCATGCTGGATAGCGGTCGATGTGTGAAGTAATAGTAGTAGATGCAGGCAGGAGCCGGTCTACTTGATTTGGATGTGATGCCTATGTCATGATCATTGCCTTGGATAGTGTCATAATTATTTGCTTTTCTATCAATTGCCCAACAGTAATTTGTTTACCCACCGTATGCTATTTTCTTGAGAGATGCCTCTAGTGAACTCTACGGCCCTCGGGGCTACTTTTATCATAAGATCTATCTTGTTTACTCATACAAAAATACCAAAAATAGTTGCTGCACTTTTTTATCTTTTACTTATTTATCAATCTATCAATCTATCATATACCATTTAATCTTGTTACTTGACCGCCGAGAGATTGACAACCTCTCGTTTGCGTTGGGTGCGAGGGTTTGCGTTTTGTGTGTAGGTGCTGTTTACGTGGTATTGCTTGGTTCTCCTACTGGATTGATAACCTTGGTTTCTTAACTGAGGGAAATACTTACTCTACTGTGCTGCATCATCCGCTCCTCTCCGGGGATAAAAATCCAACGCAGTCTACAAGTAGCAGGAATAATTTCTGGCGCCGTTGCCGGGGAGACATCATCAACATTACCAAGTACCTACACTCTCAACTCTTACCTTTGCATTTAATTTATTTTCCATTTGCCTCTCGTTTTCAGCTCCCCCACTTCTAAATTATTTTTTTACAAAAACATTTGCCTTTTTTTTGCCACTTTTATTTGCCTCTTTTCCTTCGCCATCTTCTCGTTTGCTTTTATTTGCTTGTTCTCTTCTTGCGTGGACATCATGTCTCAAGAAAACACCAAGTTGTGTGATTTTTCCAATACCAATAATAATGATTTTATTAGCACTCCTATTGCTCCCGCCACTAGTGCGGAATCTTTTGACATAAATGCCACTTTATTGAATCTTGTTATGAAAGATCAATTTTCTAAAAGTCCTAATGAGGACGCGGCATCACATCTCAACACTTTTGTTGAGTTGTGTGACATGCAAAAGAAAAAAGATGTGGACAATGATATTATCAATTTGAAATTATTTCCGTTTTCCTTGCGAGATCGTGCAAAAATTTGGTTTTCTTCTTTGCCTCGCAATAGCATTGATTCTTGGGACAAATGTAAAGATGCTTTTATTACTAAATATTTTCCTTCAGCCAAAATCATATCTCTCTGTAACCAGATTATGAACTTTAAGCAACTTGATCATGAACATGTTGCGCAATCTTGGGAGAGAATGAAATTGATGCTGAGAAATTGTGCTACTCATGGTTTGAACTTGTGTATGATTATCCAAAAAAATTATGCTAGCTTGAATTTTGTGTCTCGAAATCTTTTGGATTCCACCGTGGGTGGAACTTTTATGGAGATTACTTTGGGTGATGCTACTAAATTGCTTGATAATATTATGGCTAACTACTCCCAATGGCATACCGAAAGGGAACCTACTACCAAAAAGGTGAATGCCGTTGAGGAGATTAGCACTTTGAGTGATAAAGTTGATGCTCTTGTTAAGTTGGTTGCTAGTAAGAATGCTTCTATTGATCCAAATGATTTGCCTTTGTCTATTTTGATTGAACAAAATAGTGATCCCATAGATGTGAATTTTGTTTCTTGTAGCAATTTCAATAATAATGCTTATAGAGGGAACTTCAATCCTAGGCCTTATCCTGGAAATTCCTCTAATGTTTTTGGCAATCCTTATGGTAATTCTTCCCATAATAACCAAAGGATGACCTCTAATTTTGAAAATAGTATGAAGGAGTTTATCCATGCTCAAAAAGCATTCAACACTTCGATAGAAGAAAAGTTGAACAAGATTGATGATTTGTCTAAAAGTGTTGATAGACTTTTTCTTGATGTGGAAAATCTCAAGGTGAAATCTTTGCCTTTGAGAGTTGATATTAATGAATCTATTAAGGCTATGTATGTTTCTATTGATGAAAGTAAGAAGAGAACCGCCATGTTGAATGCTACGCGGGAATTGCTTGAAAAAGCCTCTCTTACTAATTTTCGTAGCAATAAGGATGAGCATGTTAAGATGATTGGTGTGTCTTCTATTGATTCCTTGTTTAGTAAAGTTAATCTTGTTGGAAAGGAGACTGAAGAAGAGTCAACTTTAGATAGAGGGCGTCTCCATGATTCGGAGGGTGAAACTCTTGATGCTAAAACTGTTGAAAGTGGGTTTGAAGAGGTCAAAACTTTAGCTAGTAATGCACCCACTATCTTGGATTGCCATGACTTTAATTATGACAGTTGTTCTTTGGTTGAGTGTATTTCTTTATTGCAATCTTTGTTGAACTCACCAAATGCTTATGAACAAAATAAGGCTTTTACTAAACATATTGTGGAAGCCTTAATGAAAGCTTTGGAAGAAAAACTTGAGTTAGAAATTTCTATTCCTAGAAAGTTGTATGATGAGTGGGAACCTATTATCAAAGTTAAGATTAAAAATTTTGAGTGCAATGCTTTGTGTGATTTGGGTGCAAGTGTTTCCACGATTCCAAAGTCTCTTTGTGATGTTCTCGGTTTTACCAATTTGGATGAGTGTTCCTTTAATTTGCATTTGGCGGATTCTACCATTAAAAAGCCATTGGGGAGGATCAATGATGTTCTTATTGTTGCAAATAGGAACTATGTACCCGTGGACTTTATTGTTCTTGATATTGATTGCAATCCGTCTTGCCCTTTGATTCTTGGTAGACCATTTTTATGCACTATTGGTGCGGTGATTGATATGAAAGAGGGAAATATAAAGTTTCAGTTTCCTTTAAAGAAAGGCATGGAACACCTCCCTAGGACCAAAATAAAACCGCCCTATGAATCCATTATGAGGGCTACTTATCGAGTCAAATCCAAGGATGACAATACTTGATGTATTGCTTTATGCCTAGCTAGGGGCGTAAAACGATAGCGCTTGTTGGGAGGCAACCCAACGAATAAAATAAATTTTTATTTTTCACTTTTTTCTTCTGTTCTTTTGATTATCCTTTATTTGCTTCTGTTTTGAGTTGGCTTTTTATATTTTAATTAGTGCTTATGCCAAGTAAGACCTTTGGGATGATGTGGATGCTTGTGAATGCAATTCTGTGAAAAACAGAAACCTTAACGCCTAGTCCAGGAATTTTATAAATTCATCAGAGCGTCGAATGTGTCTGAATTTTTTACAGGTGATTTATATACAAATTTTCCAAGTTGTCCTAATTTTTCAGAATTTTTGGAGTTACAATAGTATGGCTCTTCGACAGATTGCTACAGAATGTTCTATTTTTGACAGGTTCTGTTTTTGATGCATTGTTTGCTTGTTTTGATGAAACTATGGATTGTATCGTGGGGTGCAAGCCATGGGAAAGTGATAACACAGTACCTATAATGCAAAATAAAATTTGAATGGGTTTTGAACAGTACTTATAGTAGTAATTTGTTTGGTTATACTAACGGATCTCACGAAGGTTTTGTTGAGTTTTGTGTGATTGTAGTTTTCAAGTTTTGGGTGTGACGATGATGGATGAAGGAATGAAGAGATGCAAAAGCCTAAGCTTGGGGATGCCCAAGGCACCCCAAGGTAATATCTAAGGATGCTCAAGCATCTAAGCTTGATGATGCCCCGGAAGGCATCCCCTCTTTCTTCTAACGACTATCGGTAACATACTTGAAGCTATATTTTTATTCGTCACATGATATGTGTTTTGCTTGGAGCATCTTTTATGATATGAGTCTTTGCTTTTTAGTTTGTCACAATCATCATCTCTGAACACATTTTCTTGAGATGGCCTCACGTCATCATAATTTGTTAGAATTGCTCTTTGTGCTTCACTTAAATTTGTTGAGCTAGGTGGTTGCTCTAGTGCTTCACTTATATCTTTTTGAGCACGGTGGTGCGAATGTTTTGAAGAAACTTGTTCTCTTGCTTCACTTATATATTTTTGAGAATACTAGATATTTTGTAGAAATGTTGCTCTCATGCTTCACTTATATCATTTTGAGAGGATGAAAATAGTTATGGTAAATTGCACAAGCTATGAGCTTGGTCCCCATGTGATGAATATTCAAGTAGAATAATGAAAACTAGCAGAAAATTTTTTATGGGACATGAAAAACTTGATTCTTTGCAATAGTTTTGAGATATGTAGATGATGATATGTGAGTTATGTTCTTGAGTAATTATGCTCTAGTATGAATAGTGATGTTAAGGTTTATGATTCCCTATGCAAGCACGAAAGTCAATAGTTATGCAATGAAGTTACATCCTACTTGTAGTGCATTATTCGGTGTTGTTTATGTTTTATGTATGCATGTGCATCATTATGGTTTCTTAGTTGGTCGCTTCTCAACCTTTATGCTAGCCTCCATTTGTACTAAGTGGGAATTCTACTTGTGCATCCTTTCCCTTAAAACTTTTTTTGCCAATTGTGTCCACCATATCTACCTATATACGGTATTTCAACGCCGTCCCAAGTAAATTTGCATGTACCATCTCTAAAAAAATTTCAAAATTAATTTCTCTTTTGTGTGCCCGTATCGCTCATGAAGCGGTGAGGGGTGGCCAATGATTCTTGTCTTGGATATGTCATTCTCACGATGAGTGTTTATTCACTTGTCATTGCACGAGAGTGTGGCGGTAAAAGGGATGCCCAGTCCCAAAATAAATTGAATTTCCTTGGAATGTGTTTGTATGGAGGGCACCCGTGAATACGGCTAGCCATGGATTGTGAAAGGAAAGGTGGTAAACAAACTCCTTCGGATGTGAATGGAAAAAAGGGACCAAAGTCTCAAAACCATGGAACGATGATGGGGAGCAAAATTTTTATTTTCTGTTTGGGAACTGCCTATGATGTATCCAATGTGAGAAGTGTTGGGAACCTTAAGTCATTCTCGTTGACGAGAAAAGCATGCCTCCCAAAATAATTTTTTCATCTCTTTTTAAAAACTTGAGCTCTGGCACCTTTGTAAATCAATGCTTCCCTCTGCGAAGGGCCTTTCTATTTATTTTTATGTTGAGTCTCATCCTTCTCATTAAAAGCACCAACTAGGGGGTCGTGTGGTCATGTGTGTGCACGGAGTATGATTGATATTCGAGTGTGTTTCATGAATGGATCAATGATTGAGCATAATGGGCTAGGGATAATTTTCTTTAGCATTGTTATTTTGAAAGGCATGGTTACTTGTTAGCATCACTTGAGTATTTATGTCTTCATATCAAACTATAGACTATTGCTTTGAATCATACAAGTCCTCATGTCTATGCAATGAAATTAACTTCAAGTATGTTGGGTAGCATTCCACAATAAAAAATATGTTTTATCACTTTCCTACTCGAGGACGAGCAGGAGTTAAGCTTGCGGATGCTTGATACGTCTCCAACGTATCTATTATTTTTGCTTGTTCCATGCTATGATATTATTATTCTTGGATGTTTATATTATGATTTCATACATTTTTATATCAATTTTGGGGACTAGCTGTCGGGGCCGGATTTCGGGGACACAACATATCCTAGAAATTAACCCCTCGTGTCATCACCAGCCCAAAATTACTGCTACTGGTGGACACGTCCTTGTTACAAATTACCAAGCTATTACAAGAATTGGATACAAGACAATAAAGGTGCAATGATACAATACTGATATTTGGTGGTGGTTGACGGAATTGACTCGTGGTTCCCCAACGTCGATGGGGCTCCATTCCCACAGGAACAGCTGACCCGGATAATTCCTATCCGCGTGGCTACTATCCTAAGCTAAGCACGGTCGTCGTTGTGGTACTCCTCGCAGAACTCCTGACCTGGCCAAGTAAATAGGGGACAAGCCTGTGAGTACGTTTGAATGTACTCGCAAACATCCTGAACAAGAGATATACCGAATGCAGAAAACAAAATATATGATCATGTCGAACCAAACTATATGCACATGCTCATGCTGACTGAAATTTAAATCATGACAATAAAGTGATATGAACGTGAACATAGCACGTTAGTCATGATCAAACTTATTAGAAATAAAGCAAATGAATGCCACGGGTAGTCTAGCCAGCCCAAGTGACATTCAGCAAAATAAAAGAAATGCCAATCGGGAGTCCACAAGAGTAGTGGCGGGACCACCTGTAAACTCGAGAGACGCCACGAGAGGTCTTGAAGAGAAATGCCAGTCGGGTGTCAAGTGACACCACGGTCGGACTTGAAGAGAAATGCCAATCGGGTGTCCACAAGAGTAGTGGCGGGATAAACCGCCTGTTAACTCGAGAGACGCCACGAGAGGTCTTGAAAATAAAATTGAGTGCCCGGGGTAGTCTAGCCAGCCCTTGAGACACTCAGGAAATTCAAAATAAGAGAAACGGGTTAGTCCTCAATAATATGCATAACCATAATAATACTAACATGCATAAAATATTCATGGTAGCATCAGGGTGTAAAAAATTATCCTGCAAAATATTTCAGGCATATTTAATTATTTTCCTCCGAAGACCGACACTAAGACCAACACTTGACCAATCCAGACTGTAGCCCTTAACCGCAGACATGCGTTTCTAATAGGTTTAAACTCTGCAGAGGGTGTACTCTTTACCCACAAGTAAAGGATTTCTTTAGTCAGTACCGTGACACTGACTAATTCCCATTACGGTCTTTGGGTTGAAAACACACCTAACCAGCACACACCAGATTAACTTTCCGGATGCCAGGAATCACCCAAAGCATCGTTCAAGAAAAACTCTAAGACGGGGAGACCAACGTCCTGCATGGGATCACTATTAATACGCGCGGATTCCAAGGGGTGCCCCCCTCTCAGTCACAACTGGAAACACCCATGCCCCCTGACCCGATGACAGGATTTAGTCCACGGCCGCGGGAAACCCTCATCGTGGCCCTCTGTACGGTGTGTGTGCATGGAAAGGGGTTAACAACTTACTGAACCATACCCTACCTGTGGCAGGGACCTGCGGTAGCACGAAACAAGTATGGGGGTTACCGGAACAAGACTCGATCTACGGTCGACTCAGGAGGCTCAAATATTTCCTGCAGTGGTTAGCACAACAAAGTATTCTCTCAACAGCAGTAACAAACAGGGACACGACCCTTGGATGCTCCAACATGCATAATCAACATGGTATGACCACGTTCCAACATGATCATCCTTCTGTCGGTAACGGTATTTTACTATGCCTGCTCCTGCAAGTTAGTCATGACGAGCACACGATGCATGGTACGATGAAACCTGTCAACACTACATGCATGCGAAATTTATTCGAATTCAAACCATGCATGCACCACTAGCAATATGCCAATTTAATTTGAATTCAACATAGTCATGTTCAAATTATACTAGCAATTAATTCAACCATGCAATCACCATATCAAGTGTTCAAGATGCTTGCCTTGAGCATGCAGAAATATTGGGTGCACTCCAAAAGTTTGAATTATTTATCTCCCCTCCATTTCCTATTTTCAAAAAAAATATTGAAATTACCACATAAAACCAAAACAGTGCCAAAAAGTGTTTCAAATATTTTTGAAATAAATATTAAAATAAACTAGAGGCAAAATAAGGAATACCAGAAAAAGAATCAAATGGTTTGGAGTTGAGATGATTTTCCTAGGGAATTTCTAAGTTGAGATAATTAAGGAAATGGACTATTCAAAATGTCCAGTGGATATAAAGCTTAATAAAAATGTTCACCTAATCTAGATAAATCGAGAATGAATTTATAAGACTGCAAGAATTTGAATCATCAAATTTGGATTTGAAATGGACAATGAGGAATTATTTAAATATTGCTGAAAAAAGATAAAGAAAAAGACTGAGGAACGCCCTGCGCGCATTTTAGCTGTACGGCATCGCAGGGCCGAGCCCAGTTGTTTCGGCTACGCGAAAAACTGCCGACGTCGATGGCGTAGTGCTGGAGTTACGCCTTCCGCGCGCGAAGACGGAGTTAGTGGAAACCGTCTCCACTCAAACGACGGGGCCCGCAGCCTTGTGGCTGATGGGCGGGCTCCACTTGTCGGGTTTATCCCCGTTCTCCCGCGCGTGTCTGGACAGGGGCAAAGGAGGATTCCGGCGATCCTCGTCGGCGAACGGCTGTGCCGTTCGGGGCGCCGAGCATACGCGTGTGCTCCCCTCACCGTGGCGAACCCAAGGAGCTGTGCCACCTCCGGAGGTCACCGAGTTGCCGACGGGGAGCTTTGCTGTGGACGGCGGCCGTCGAAGAAAGAGGGACCCCGTCTCCGAGCTTATTTCAGTGAAATTGACGGGTGGGATGGACTTGCGGGTACTCCAGGAGGTGGGTGGTGGAGAAATATGCAAGGAAAAGGCGTTGTTTGTGTCAGAATCAACCGGAATACCCCGGCGGGTGTGGATGCCAGAGGTGAAGGAGAGGGCCACCTCCGGGTCGAGTGACTACTCCAGGGAGTGCACAGATGATGGCTTGGTGTTGACGAAGAGTAGGGCGAGCTCGGACGGGGGTTTTATAGCGCGGCGAGGTCAGTTCCAAGGCTCCCGAGGATAACCACGGCGGCAGGCGGCCATTGATGGGGCCGCTGAGGCCGTTGGGGTTGGTGGTAGACGGCGGGGTCGGTGGAGAGTCAGTTAAGACGAGGGGCGCGCTGGCGACCTCTGGTTCGAGCCAGGTGGCTCGGGGCGGTGCCGTGTCCGAAGAAATGATGGCGGCGATGGCTCGGGTCGGTGTGGGGCGGCGCCAAGGAAAGAGCTTTGGTGCGGGGGAGGCTGCGGCTGGTGCAGGTGGCAAGTGGAGCGTGCGGGGCAAGCCCGGCAAGGCTGCAGTAGGGCGGCAGGGACTCGGGCGCCGTCGGGGTGCAGTACGGGCGCTCTGGCCATGCCCAGTGCACGCCCGTAGTGTGCTCGATGTTTTGCCAGGGTAATCTAGATGGTTCTAATGCAAGTGGTACTTGCCAGTGTCATGCACCTGAGTAAGGAAGAGCTATTAGACATGCTAGTTTGGCCAACTAACCTAGTGCCCAAAGTAGACTTATGAGTTAGCAGAATTCTGTCATGCACAGAAGCTGTTTGGTGAAATGCCTGGACCACCTAGGTGTCTTTGATGATAGTGAAAATTGGCAGGATTATGTCTCCTTTGATGTTAGGAATGATGGTGGGGTTGGTTTGGCAAAAAGAGAAACTACCCAGTGCAAGTTTTACTGAAATTCATTTCTAGACAAAAACTTTAAAGGAATATTTGATGAACTAAAAAGATTCTAATGGAGCTAAAATTTTGGACTTAAGGGTTTGGTTGGAAGGACTATAAGTGGGAAAAACTTCAGGATTTTTGGAGCAAGGAAAAATAGGGTTGTAGTTATAACTCAGAAATGGGACAGAAATGAAAAGAGATTGTTTTGCTCAAAATTTACAAAAGACCAAGTTATGTTTTTTGCAAAAAAGTGATCTGTGGACATCACATGACCTCCCATAATTTTTGTGGAATTTTGAAAGGATTCTTTGAAATGGTTGTAGTGCAACAGAGGCATTTAAGGTATTGAAAAAGCTATTAAAAGAATTATTTAGAGGCAAGTTTTATTATGAAAATAATTCCTACTGTTATTATAATATAAACGAAATGATTGAAAGAAAACTACCAGAGCCCATAATATTATTTCCAAAAATTTCTATATGGAGGGAAGAATTTTGGAAAACAGAAATAGAAAATACTCTAAAAATAATAAATGACTTAATAAAATTTCAAATTTTATTTCTGGCCATATTTTACTTAATAAAATCATGGTTGAATTTTTGGGGTGTTACAAACTCTACCCCCCTTAAGAAAATCTCGTCCTCGAGATTTGTTAAGGGCGGAGGAACTAAATGCAATCACAACAGACAAGCAATAACACACAAGCACATCATTCAATCAAACTCTACATACTGCTAGAAACATACACATAATCGTCTACGGTACAACGGTGGAATCTACAGGGCAACAAGGTAACTAGGACTCGACAACTACTTTGGAGGACTCAGTCCACTTCGTCGACATCCAGACGGGCGTGTCTCGCGGACGTCGAGGCTTCTCCAGGGGCTTCAACGTCGGAGTTGACTGGAGTGTTATGAGGAGCTGCAGGGTTGGGGTACCAATGATGACCCACGCAGGGTGTGGTGGCTACAGTCCCGTTGGAGAAAATCCCCAAGAGACGACGGAGTTCATCCGGGGAAACGAATGCATTGCCCGGGTGGATGACAGGGGCAGACCTTGGGGGCTCAACTGGCCTCCCAAGCAGCACTATCGGGGTATCGGTGTCGAGTGCAGCTTCACTTCTGGCGGGGGTCAGGAGAGCGAGCGTCCTGCGGGTCTCAATCAGGTCAAAAGTGACCTGATCGAACAGTGCCTCTTGCGCTCTCAGATAGAGCACCAGATGCACCAGAGCAGGATCCGACTCTTGGCCTCCATTGGCGACTTGGGTCGGTCTACCATAGCCTTCACGGTTAGGGTAGTAGTAGAAAGGGCGGCAGTTAACCCTCGGCGACAGATGCCGAAGATGAACTACAGCCTCTCGGGCTGCAAGTTGGATGGCTTGGGGCTCGTCGGAGGTCATCCTCCCAGTGAACCGGTAGGGACGTTCCGATGTGATGCTCCTCTCGTAGATGTGCACCGTGGCCCAGAAGTGATGGATGGAATCACTCGTGTGCTCTTGGTACACAACATACTCCGGCGGCTCTTCCATGCCAAAAGCTCGCCGAGTGAGATTGGCGTGGATGGCTACAAAGCCTTCAAGCTCGACTGCGGTGGTCTCATGGTGCACGATGGGGCCGGGCATCTTGGGGTGTCGGATATCAGGCTGCGAGTGAATGCTGTGATGTGCTGAGTCGAGGCAAGGCTTCACTTATAAGCCAGCGGAGTCTTCCATCACACGCTTGTGGATGGGACAAGGCAGGTGTCGGCCACAGGCACACGGCCTATGGGCTAGGCTGATAGGTTGGGCACCGACTGTCAAAAAGATGTCGGCTGGCCACTGTGCGGTTATCGGATAGGATGGCTTGACTGTGGATAGGAAAGGATGTGAATGGTGTGGAAACCTAGAGATAGCGACCAGGCTAAGATAGGATTAGCCAATGATCAGCCTGGCTCTGATACCAAGGCTGTCGGGGCCGGATTTCGGGGACACAACATATCCCACAAATTAACCCCTCGTGTCATCACCAGCCCAGGATTACTGTTACCGGTGGACACGTCCTTGTTACAGATTACCAAGCTATTACAAGAATTGGATACAAGACCATAAAGGTCCAATGATACAATACTGATATTTGGTGGTGGTTGACGGAATTGACTCGTGGTTCCCCAACGTCGATGGGGCTCCATTCCCACAGGAACAGCTGACCTGGATAATTCCTATCCACGTGGCTACTATCCTAAGCTCCGCACGGTCGTCGTTGTGGTACTCCTCGTAGAACTCCTGACCTGGCCAAGTAAATAGCCAGGGACAAGCCTGTGAGTACGTTTGAATGTACTCGCAAACATCCTGAACAAGAGATATACCGAATGCAGCAAACAAAATATATGATCATGTCGAACCAAACTATATGCACATGCTCATGCTGACTGAAATTTAAATCATGACAATAAAGTGATATGAACGTGAACATAGCATGTTAGTCATGATCAAACTTATTAGAAATAAAGCAAATGAATGCCACGGGTAGTCTAGCCAGCCCAAGTGACATTCAGCAAAATAAAAGAAATGCCAATCGGGTGTCCACAAGAGTAGTGGCGGGACCGCCTGTAAACTCGAGAGACGCCACGAGAGGTCTTGAAGAGAAATGCCAGTCGGGTGTCAAGTGACACCACGGTCGGACTTGAAGAGAAATGCCAATCGGGTGTCCACAAGAGTAGTGGCGGGATAAACCGCATGTTAACTCGAGAGACGCCACGAGAGGTCTTGAAAATAAAATTGAGTGCCCGGGGTAGTCTAGCCAGCCCCTGAGACACTCAGGAAATTCAAAATAAGAGAAATGGGTTAGTACTCAATAATATGCATAACCATAATAATACTAACATGCATAAAATATTCATGGTAGCATCAGGGTGTCAAAAATTATCCTGCAAAATATTTTAGGCATATTTAATTATTTTCCTCCGAAGACCGACACTTGACCAATCCAGACTGTAGCCCTTAACCGCGGACACGGCTATTCGAATAGGTTTAAACTCTGCAGAGGGTGTACTCTTTACCCACAAGTAAAGGATTTCTTTAGTCAGTACCGTGACACTGACTAATTCCCATTACGGTCTTTGGGTTGAAACCACACCTGACCAGCACACACCAGATTAACTTTCCGGATGCCAGGAATCACCCAAAGCATTGTTCAAGAAAAACTCTAAGACAAGGAGACCAACGTCCTGCATGGGATCACTATTAATACGCGCGGATTCCAAGGGGTGTGCCCCTCTCAGTCACAACTGGAAACACCCATGCCCCCTGACCCGATGACAGGATTTAGTCCACGGTCGCGGGAAACCCTCATCCTGGCCCTCTGCACGGTGTGTGCATGGAAAGGGGTTAACAACTTACTGAACCATACCCTACCTGTTTCAGGGACCTGTGGCAGCACGAAACAAGTATGGGGGTTACCGGAACAAGACTCGATCTACGGTCGACTCAGGAGGCTCAAATATTTCCTGAAGTGGTTAGCACAACAAAGTATTCTCTCAACAGCAGTAACAAACAGGGCCACGAACCTTGCATGCTCCAACATGCATAATCAACATGGTATGACCACGTTCCAACGTGATCATCCTTCGGCCGGTAACGGTATTTTACTATGCCTGCTCCTGCAAGTTAGTCATGACGAGCACACGATGCATGGTACGATGAAACCTGTCAACACTACATGCATGCGAAATTTATTCGAATTCAAACCATGCATGCACCACTAGCAATATGCCAATTTAATTTGAATTCAACATAGTCATGTTGAAATTATACTAGCAAATAATTCAACCATGCAATCACCATATCAAGTGTTCAAGATGCTTGCCTTGAGCATGCAAAAATATTGAGTGCACTCCAAAAGTTTGAATTATTTATCTCCCCTCCATTTCCTATTTTCAAAAAAATATTGAAATTACCACATAAAACCAAAATAGTGCCAAAAAGTGTTTCAAATATTTTTGAAATAAATATTAAAATAAACTAGAGGCAAAATAAGGAATACCAGAAAAAGAATCAAATGGTTTGGAGTTGAGATGATTTTCCTAGGGAATTTCTAAGTTGAGATAATTAAGGAAATTGACTATTTAAAATGTCCAGTGGATATAAAGCTTAATAAAAATGTTCACCTAATCTAGATAAATAGAGAATGATTTTATAAGACTGCAGGAATTTGAATCATTAAATTTGGATTTGAAATGGTCACTGAGGAATTATTTGAATATTGCTGGAAAAAGATAAAGAAAAAGACTGAGGAACGCTTTGCGCGCATTTTAGCTGTACGGCATCGCTGGGCCGAGCCAGTTGCTTCGGCTGCACGAAAAACTACCGACGTCGATGGCGTAGTGCTGGAGTTATGCCTTTTCGCGCGCGAAGACGGAGTTAGTGGAAACCGTCTCCACTCAAACGATGGGGCCCGCAGCCTGAGTGGCTGACAGGCGGGCTCCACTTGTCGGGTTTATCCCCGTTCTGCCGCGCGCGTCTGGACAGGGGCAGAGGAGGATTCCGGCGATCCTCGTCGGTGAACGGCTATGCCGTTCGGGGCGCCGAGCATACGCGCGTGCTCCCCTCACCATGGCGAACCCAAGGAGCTGTGCCACCACCTCCGGAGGTCACCGAGTTGCCGACGAGGAGCTTTGCTGTGGACGGCGGCCGTCGGATAAAGAGGGACCCCATCTTCGAACTTAGTTCAGTGAAATTGACGGGTGGGATGGACTTGCGGGTACTCCAGGAAGTGGGTGGTGGAGAAATATGCGAGGAAAAGGAGTTGTTTGTATCGGAATCAACCAGAATACCCCGGTGGGTGTGGATGCCAGATGGGAAGGAGAGGGCCACCTCCGGGTCGATTGACTACTCCAGGGAGTACACAGATGATGGCTTTGTGTTGACGAAGAGTAGGGCGAGCTTGGACGGGGGTTTTATAGCGCGGCGAGGTCGGTTCCGAGGCTCCTGAGGATAACCACGACAGTAGGCGGCCATTGATGGGGCCGCTAAGGCCGTTGGGGTTGGTGGTGGATGGCGGGGTCGGTGGAGAGTCAGTTAAGACGAGGGGCGCGCTGGCGGCCTCTGGTTCGAGCCAGGTGGCTCGGGGCGGTGCCGTGTCCAAAGAAATGACGGCGGCGATGGCTCGGGTCGGTGTGGGGCGGCGCCAAGGAAAGAGCTTTGGTGCGGGGGAGGCTGCGGCTGGTGCAGGTGGCCAGTGGAGCGTGCGGGGCAAGCCCGGGGAGGCTGCAGTAGGGCGGCAGGGACTCGGGCACCGTCGGGGTGCAGTACGGGCGCTCTGGCCACGCCCAGTGCACGCCCGTAGTGTGCTCAACGTTTTGCCAGGGTAATCTAGATGGTTCTAGTGCAAGTGGTACTTGCCAGTGTCATGCACCTGAGTAAGGAAGAGCTATTAGACATGCTAGTTTGGCCAACTAACCTTGTGCCCAAAGTAGACTTATGAGTTAGCAGAATTCTGTCATGCACAGAAGCTATTTGGTGAAATGCCAGGACCACCTAGGGGTCTTTGATGATAGTGAAAATTGGCAGGATTATATCTCCTTTGATGTTAGGAATGATGGTGGGGTTGGTTTGGCAAAAAGAGAAACTACCCAGTGCAAGTTTTACTGAAATTCATTTCTGGACAGAAACTTTAAAGGAATATTTGATGAACTAAAAATTCTAATGGAGCAAAAATTTTGGACTTAAGGGTTTGGTTGGAAGGACTATAAGTGGGAAAAACTTCAGGATATTTGGAGCAAGGAAAATTAGGGTTGTAGTTATAACTCAGAAATGGGACATAAATGAAAAGAGATTGTTTTGCTCAAAATTTACAAAAGACCAACTTATGTTTTTGCATAAAAGTGATCTGTGGACATTACATGGCCTCCCATAATTTTCGTGGAATTTTGAAAGGATTCTTTGAAATGGTTGTAGTGCAACAGAGGCATTTAAGGTATTGAAAAAGCTATTAAAAGAATTATTTAGAGGCAAGTTTTATTATGAAAATAATTCCTACTGTTATTATAATATAAATGAAATGATTGAAAGAAAACTACCAGAGCCCATAATATTATTTCCAAAAATTTCTATATGGATGGAAGAATTTTGGAAAACAGAAATAGAAAATACTCTAAAAATAATAAAGGACTTAATAAAATTTCAAAATTTTATTTCTGGCCATATTTTACTTAATAAAATCATGGTTGAATTTTTGCGGTGTTACACTAAACTGTTAACTTAGTGCCACGAGCCAGTTCCTGTTTTCTGCCCTGTTTTTGTTTTATAGAAAATCAATACCAGATAAGATCAAATCATCACGAAACTTTTTGGATATTTTTTATTGAAGATAAGGATCACCAGGAACTTGGAGGCCATGGAAGAAAAGTCTGGAGGGCCCCACATGGCATCAGGGAGCGCCCCGGGGGGGGGGGGGCGCCCCAGTGCCATGTGGGGCCCTCCTTGCGCCAATTGCCCTACCTCCACCACTATAAATTCAGAAGAATTCCAAAACCCGTAGGGGAGTCCACGAAATAATTTTTCCGCCGTCGCAAGCCTCTGTTCTCGTGAGATCCCATCTGGAGCCCTTTTTTGGTACTCCGCCGGAGGGGGAACTCATCACAGAGGGGCTCTACATCAACCTTGCCGCCTCTCCGATGATGCGTGAGTAGTTCACCATAGACCTACCAGTCCGTAGGTAGTAGCTAGATGGCTCTCTCTCTCTTTGTGATTCTCAATACAATGGTCTCCATGATCTTCATGGAGATCCATCCGATGTAATGACTTTGTGCGGTGTGTTTGTTGGGATCCGATGAATTGTGAGTTTATGATCAGATCTATCCTTGTTTTATTTGAGTTCTTTGCTCATCTCTTTTATGCATGATTTAGTATAGCCTTGTATTTCTTCTCCGAAGTTTTGGTTTGGTTTGGCCAACTAGATTAGATCTTCTTGCAATTGGAGGAGGTGCTCAGTAATGTTTTCGATCTTGCGGTGCTCAGTCCTAGTGACAGAAGGGGAGTTGACACGCAAGTATTGTTGCCATTAAGGATAACAAGTTGGGATGAATTCTTAGATGCTTTTATCTTGACTACATCATGTCATCGTTCTTAATGCATTACTTCATTCTCTTGAACTAAATACACTAGATGCATGTTGGATAGCGGTCGATGTGTGAAGTAATAGTAGTAGATGCAGGCAGGAGTCGGTCTACTTGATTTGGATGTGATGCCTATATCATGATCATTGCCTTGTATAGCGTCATAATTACTTGCTTTTCTATCAATTTCCCAACAGTAGTTTGTTTACCCACCGTATGCTATTTTCTTGAGAGATGCCTCTAGTGAACTCTACGGCCCCCGGGGCTACTTTTATCATAAGATCTATCTTGTTTACTTATACAAAAATACCAAAAATAGTTGCTGCACTTTTTTATCTTTTATTTATTTAATAATCTATAATATTCCATTTAATCTCATTACTTGACCGCCGAGAGATTGACAACCTCTCGTTTGCGTTGGGTGCAAGGGTTTGCGTTTTGTGTGTAGGTGCTGTTTACGTGGTGTTGCTTGGTTCTCCTACTGGATTGACAACCTTGGTTTCTTAACTGAGGGAAATACTTACTCTACTGTGCTGCATCATCCTCTCCACTTCAGGGATAAAAATCCAACGCAGTCTAGAAGTAACAAGTACCTCTAATACTAGCTTCTTTAAACAGATTTTCTCAATACCCATGTCTAGACTTTCTCGTATGCATGCTTATCTTGTTATCATTACTTACTTTTATAAAACTAGTCCCATGACTAGTCTTGGTTAACTAAATGAAATAGAACAAAGGCTACTTAATTAATTTACCCAAGTGGATAAAAACTTCATACTAACTACCAAGACCTACTCCCATGTGGATACACCACACATGCAAGCTACTACTACTAGCATCGATATTTCAAGCTCAAAAAGTGGGACCCACAGGACATACCTCACGTCTATGAATGTTCACGCTTCTCTTCCTTATGACGTGTTGCCTGTTGCTCGGCGTAGATCAACTTCGCTGTAAAAAGAATTAGCAAAAGAAAAAAAACACAATGATAAAAAATGCAAAGGAAGCATTTTTTGTGTGTTATTGGTTTTTGAAAATTAACTTAAAATTGAAAAAAATAAAAACAGCGAACAAAGCAAAGCTTTGAAAAATGAATGAGAAATAAACTAAAGAAAAAGCAAAGCAAAGTCTTGGGACAAGCCAACACGAGTGTCAGGGTTGAATTCAGTGGATCTCGGGTAGGGGGTCCCAAGCTGGTGATCTTTGCTTGATGGTAACAAGACAAAGAGGGACACAATATTTTACCTAGGTTCGGGCCCTCTCGAAGAGGTAAAACCCTATGTGTTGCTTCTGTTGTATTGATTTTGGATGGAGTACAAAGTACAAGATGATCTACCTCAAGATCGTAAGAGAATGATTCTTTCCTTAAGGTCTACAACCCCTTAGCTTATATAGGCACCAGGGGTACCTAGGGTTACCTGTAGATCAGTTACATCTAAGGATAAACATGTCGATGATTCAAATGGGTCTTGGAGTATGCGCCAAGTCTTTGGAGGATTCCATCTTGAATATGCCGTGGAGCAGGGCAAACGTGGCCCACTCATCAGTTGACTGGGGGTCATCAGCCCGGCCCATGATTGGGGGGCCGACGTGGTTAGCACCCCCTTGTCCAGGACACCGTTAGTAGCTCCTGAACCAGTCTTCCAAGCTGAGGATAGGTCCTCGGATGGCTTGCCCTCCATCACTGATCTTCGGCCTTGCAAACTAGTTATTCATTCCTTTCTGCATATTCCTCTATTGTAACCATGTTTTAGTCCGAGAAGTGATATACCTCGGACATCCGAGGAGCTCCAACCAAGCTCCCTACAAAGTGTTCTTCATTTCATCAGATTCGAAGACCCTATCCAGACCCAGGTAGCTTAATGTCGAAGTCTCCCAGTGCTGGTGTGGGCGAATCGATTGGGCCTTATTCTGATAACTTTGACCGAAAACCGAACCATGACCATGTACTATGGAACCGAAAAGTCCCATCAACAGTCATTATGCCGGGTTTTACCATAGCCCGAGGCCGCTGCCATTGGCACGTCTTTTCAATAAAGGGATCATGCTCCAGATTTTCGGCGGCATTATTAACAAAATCACTCGACTCACGTGCGCACATAAATGCACGTCGTGTTGGGAAATGGTGAAATTATCGCGTGGTATCGTGCCTTTTGATATTTTTTATGGTCTTATAAAGGGACATGTGTGAATCCAATCCATTCCATGCTTTCTCCATTGCTTCATGTGTCTGAATCTCTCAAGCTCCAGCGCCTAAAACACAGAGGTCAGCTCCATCCTTTCGTCCTCTCCCCACCTCCTTCCTATCTTCAATGACCGGAAAGGGCAAGGGTGCTGCCGCGGCAGCGTCCGAGGAGAAGGCATAGAGCAAGAGGGGGTTGTGGCTTCCTTCCACCATCACCACTGGCAACATCGTCGAGCTCCAGGCATGGGGTACCTCCCATCGCAGGTCAAGTGCCGCTCCACCATCATCGGGGATGCCATTTGCTCCACCTCCCGAGTTCCAGAACCTCGGGAAGGTGAGCGTGTCGTCTTCGTCTCCCACCTCATCTGAGGTTTGGGCTTTCCGATCCATCCCTTTCTCCAGGGGCTCCTGTATTTCTACGGCCTCCAATTCCACCATCTTGCACCCAACTCCATCCTCCACATCGCCTCCTACATCGTCTTCTGTGACGCGTTCCTCTGCATTGAGCCCCACTTTGGGCTCCAGCTCAAGCTATTCTGTGTCAAACCACAGTCCAATGGCGGCCAGATCACAGAGTGCGGCGGAGCCATGATCAGCAACCTCCATGGTGTGAAGTGGCTGCCTGATATGTCTCCAATGTATCTATAATTTTTTATTGTTTCATGCTATTATTTTATCAATCTTACATACTTTATATGCAATTTTATATCATTTTTGGGAACTAACCTATTAACCAAGAGCCTAGTGCCAGTTCCTGTTTTTGCCTATTTTATTGTTTCAGGGAAAAACTATACCAAAAGAAGTCCAAATGCTATGAAACTTTATGGGGATTTTTTCCGGACTAGAAGACACCCAGGGAACTAAGGGACGAGTCTAGAAGACATGCGAGAGCGCGACAAGCTCACACGGCGCGCCCCTGGGGTGGCGCCACCTGAGCTTGTGGGGCCCTCGTAGGTCCTTTTAACCTAATTCCACTTCTATAAATTCCCATATATCCCAAAACCACCAGAAAGAGCCCCGAGACAATTCTTCCACCACTGCAAGCCTTTGTTCTTCCGCGATCTCATCTGGAGGCCTCCGCCGGTAATCGGCCGAAGGGGGAATCAATCACGGAGGGCCTCTTCATCAACCTTGTTGCCCTTTCGATGATGTGTGAGTAGTTCCTACAGGACCTACGGGTCCATAGTGATGAGCTAGATAGCTCTCTCTCTCTCTCTTGTTATGATCTTCAAGACAATGTTGTCCTCGGAGTTCTACCCGATGTAATTCTTTTGTGCGGTGTGTTTGTTGGGATCCGATGAATTGTGGGTTTATGATCAGGTTATTCATTGAAAGTAATTGAGTCAATTCTGAATTCTATTATGTGTGATTGTTATAGCTATGTAATGCTTTCTGATCTATGAGTTATATTTGGCCAAGTTGATGAGTAGATCTTTAGTGGAAGTGGTGCATAGTAGTAGGTTCAATCTTGCGGTGTCATCACCCAGTGACAGTAGGGGTAGCGAGGCACATATTTGTATTGTTGCTACTAAGGGTAAAATGATGGGGTTTAATCATATTGATTGGTTTTATTCTGTCTACATTATGTCATCTTGCTTAAAGCATTACTCTGTTTGTCATGAAATTAATACCATAGATTTTGGCAGGATTCGGTCGATTGGTGGAGTATAAGCAGCAGATGCAGGCAGTAGTCGGTCTACTTGTCATGGACGTAATGCCTATATACATGGTCATGCCATGAATAATGTCATAACTATGTGCTTTTCTATCAATTGCCCAACAGTAATTTATCTACCCACCGTATGCTATGCTTATGAGAGAGATGCCTCTAGTGAAAACTATGGCCCTCGGGTCTACTTTAATCATATTACAAAAACTAAAAATACCTTGCTGTAATTTATTTACTTTTATTTTACTTTGCAATTTATCTATCTACAACTATGAGATTTAATCCTTGCAATTAACAAGTTCAAGGGGATTGACAACCCTCTTGCCCGCGTTGGGTGCAAGTATTTGTTCTTGTTGTGTGTAGGTGTTGTTGATGGTTGTTTGCGTGAATCTCCTACTGGATTCGATAACCTTGGTTCTCACTGAGTTAAATACTTATCCGCTACTATATTGCATCTTCCTTCCTCTTCGGGGAAAAGACCAACGCAGCACACAAGTAGCAGAAAGAATTTCTGGCGCCGTTGCCGGGGAGGTTTATCAAACAAGTCAAAACACCTTCATACACATTATCCTTTACTTATTCTACTTTTTAGTTGCTTCTGTTTGCTTTTGTTAGTCTCATTAAGAAAAGTTAGGAACACAAAAATATTTTCTTTTGCTTGCTTGCTTGAACTGTCACTATGTCTCAAGATAACACTAAGTTGTGTGACTTCTCGAATACTAATAACAATGATTTTATTAGTACTCCAATTGCTCCTCCCGCCACTAGTACGGAGTCATATGATATTAATGTTGCATTGCTAAATCTTATCATGAAAGTTCAATTTGCTGGAAACTCTAATGAAGATGAAGCTTCCCATCTTAATACCTTCATAGAACTATGTGATATGCAAAATAAAAAAGATGTGGATAATGATAATAGTATTGATTCTTGGGATAGATGTATGGATGCTTTTATTGCTAAGTATTTTCCTCCCGCTAAGATAATATCTCCTAGAAATCAAATCATGAACTTTAAACAACATGATCAAGAACATGTTGCACAATCTTGGGAGAGAATGAAATTAATGATTAAAAATTGTCCCTCTCATGGATTAAGCTTATGGATGATAATACAAAAAATTATACTGGATTGAATTTTGTGTCGAGAAATCTTCTAGACTCTGCTACAGGTGGTACATTCATGGGGATTACATTAGGAGAGGACACAAAGCTTCTTGATAATATGACTGCAAATTATTTCCAATGGTACATCGAACGAGCTCCAACTGGTAAGAAGGTAAACTCTGTCGAAGAAGTTTCTAATTTGAGTAATAAAATGGATGCTATTATGAATATGCTTGCTAGTAAAAATGCTCATGTTGCTCCCAATGATATTCCATTATCTACTTTGATTGAGCTAAATAATGATGCTATTGATGTGAACTTTGTTGCAAGAAATAATTTCAACAACAATGCTTATAGACCAGGAGTGCCCCGGCACGATGTCGTGGAATACCGTCCGGCTGGGCTGGAGCTAGATCTCCTTGATCCCCAGCTTGAGCATGGTGTCGCGGTAGGGGATGTTGATGATGTGCCCGCCAGCGATCAGCACCCGTGAAAAGCGGCAGGTGAGCCTCTTAGAAATGAAGGTGGGGTCGAGGACCAGCGCGTAGCCACCCGGCATGAGCATCACGGCCGGGTGGTCCTCGCGCCCATAGGTGATGGGCCTCTCAGACAAGTGCATGAACTGGAGGACTGGGGGAACGATGGCGTTCACCTCCTGCGTGCGCCTGCGCAGGCTACGCTTTTCATCGCCTTCGCTGGTGAAGACGACATAGGCAGTGTCCTGGCAGGGGAATTCATCGCGGCCGCCTCCGGCTGCTGGAGCCGGCGGCGGAGGCGGAGGCGGAGGCGGAGGCGGACGCGGACGCGGAGGCGGAAGAGTGTTACCCCGCATTAGACACTGGGTCCAGCTACACTGACGGGTGGTGTGTGTGGCCGGCTTCACACCGCTGTGGTGCTTGCACGGCATGTCGAGCATCTGCTTGAAGGTGAGCTTGGGCTGCCAGGGCTTGCCGCCAGTTCGCTGGAGCCGGTTGCCGCCCGAAGCGGCCGGTTGCTGCTCCTCCATGGCAGCGACTTGCCGGCTGCCATAGCGGCTGTCCAACTGCTCATCCTTCTGCTTGCCCTGGTCGTTCTGGCGCCGCCTCGAGGAACCGGGGCTGCCTTCTCCAGCTGGCTGTTGGCCAGCCGGCCAGTCTTGGATTGCCTTGCCGGCTGCGTCGAGCTAGATCAGCACATTCATCGTGGAGTTGGCCATAGCGTACTTGTCCGCTATGACCATGAGCTCTGCCATGGTCGTCAGCTCCACGTGCATGAGCTTGTGCTTGAGCATGGTGCCATCCTTGCATCCAACAGTGAAGTACTGGATCGCCTGCACCTCGTGGACCCATTCGCAGGAGTTGCGTAGCCCTGTCCACCGCGTGAGATAGTCACTGAGAGATTCGTCCCTGTCCTGGACACACAGAGAGAGATGGTGTGGCCGGCCAGGGCACTTGTACGTGCCGGTGAAGTTGTGCATGAAGGCCTCCTCGAAGTCTAGCTAGGTGTTGATGTTGTTGGCCGGCAAACTATTCAGCCACGTCCTGGACGAATTGAGCAGCATGAGGGGCACATAGCGCACCGCCACGCGCTTGCTACCGCCGGTGATGCCGATGGCGGTGGTGTAGTCTGTCAGCCAGTCTTCTGGCTTGGTGGCCCCATTGTACTTGGGGGTGTCGCGGGCCAGCGTGAAGCCTTTGGGAAATGGCTCCTCGCGGATCCGCGGCCCGAAGCATGCCGTGCCAGCAGAGCATTCCTCCTCCAAAGCCAGGGATTGCACTAGCCACTCGAGGCTGTAGCGGGCATCCTGCCCATCGAGGAGGATGCGAGGCCCTAGACGCTCGCTCAGCGTAGGCTACGCAGCCGGACCCGCGGATGCCTGCCGGTCCCGCCGCACAGGCGTGGGTTGCCACGTCGGCTGGGAAGTGGGCTTCGCTAGCTGGCTCATTCACCCGACTGTTGACAACCAATGGGTCGCGGTTGCTCCTACCCCGGCTGCCCTGCACCCGGCTTTCGCGGCGATGGTGGGGAAGACGCTTGCTACGCTTGTCGAGGCCCTCCGGCCAGCTGCCGGTCGGCCACCTGGAGAGGAGGTGACTTCGAGCCGGAACCAGCCGATTTCTGAGGCGGCGCATACTACGCCTGCTGCTGGTTCTAAGCGGCCAGAAGGTCACGAACGCACTACTGCCACTGCTGCTGCAGCTCCTCGCCCTCCAAGTGTGGCAGTTCGGCCGCGGCTGCCTCCTTCGCCCTCATGTTCTTAACGGGGGAGTTGTAGGTGGGCCGGTTCATGCCCAGCATCTGGCCGAGGGCCCTGCCATGGCGCTGCACCTCCCCTATCCAGCTGGGCCTGTCGCTAGTAGGGGTGAGGCCGTGGGCAGTGTCATACTCATGCAGCACAAACGCCATCCAGCGCTGCGAGGCGGCGAGCGCTATGGCCTCGTCGAGCAGGCGCTTACGTGTCTCCTTGAGCTCGACCGCGGTGGCAGCCGGGTCGGTGCTGAGCGTGATGGGCATGAGCAGGTGCTCTAGGCGGGCGTGGGAGTTCTCAACCGCAGCCACATTCTACGAGCCGGTGGTCAGCACCTCCAGGCGAGTGCAAAGATTTGCAACGCTGCAAGGGATGTGGCAGGTGGCGGCCGGGGCGGGTCGGGGAAGGTGAGCACCTCGCGAGGGTACTCGTCGGTGACGACCGCAACATAGACGTGGTACTGGCCGAAAGGGATGATGGAGCCACCCGTAGGGACGGCAACATCTGTAAAGCGCCCCGCGTTGTCATAGATGCAGTGGAATGCTCCGAACCTGCTGACCAGGCCATGTGTGGCCCGCTCGCCAGAGGGAGTGAAGGGTCCCGTTCGGAACGTGACTCCGGTCGGCATCGCGGAGGCCCCACGGTGTGCGCCAACTGTCGTGGTTTTGGCATGGCAGACATACCCAGGTTCGGGGCCCTCCAAGGTGTACATGGTTGCTCCTGGAGCTATTTGGGTGGAGGAAGAAGAGAGTTCTCGCTCTACTCTCTGCCTCGTGTGCGTGCGTGTGGTAGTGATAATTGTAGGAGATATGCCCTAGAGGCAATAATAAATGTTATTATTTATCCCCATGTTCCTAATTATGTTTATATTCCATGCTATAACTCCCATGGTTCCCGAGCCCGTATATCTATAAAGGCTCTAAGGAAAACCCATGTGCACGTGTGGAATAATAAACGGTAAAAAGTATTCCTAGTCAAGCCTCTAAGACTGGCTCAAGCGTTGCATGATGATCATGTTTTCCTGATCATGGGCATGTCTATGCCGGCAACTTTGAGGGCACAATGTTAGGAGAACACTTGTGTTGAATCGACCCGAATCGATGTTATGCTATGAGATACATTCGTCACAAGTTAATGGTTAATAACACAGAGAAAGTTAATGTTTGTATAATTCCTTAGACCATGAGAGTATCGAGTTCCTTCACGCTTGTTTCATGAACTTTGGGGTTTGTTAAAAGTCATCCGTAAAAGGGTGGCTATTACGATGGCTTACGGGTTCAAGGAAAAGTATGACAAGGGACTTGATAGCTCAAGATTGGGATTTGCTCCTTCTATGATGGAGAGATATTCTTTGGGCCCTCTCGGTGTCATGGTATCCATCATCGCCTGGCCAGACACAATGTGATTTGATCACAGGGATGCCGGAATGCGGAAACGAGAAAAGAGAACAAAACCGGTAACGAGGTAACTAACATAGTGGACAAAATTGTTGACCCACAGGATGCTGATAAATCTCACCTCGGGTATTTGTAAACATATCACGAAGCAACAGGAATAGCACACGGCAACTAGAGGTTCACTGGAATATTTATTCGTGTGGGTATAGGGGTCAATATGGGTGTCCACGGTTCCGCTATTGACCATTGATCGAAAAGTGTTCCGGTCATGTCTAAACTTCACTGAACCTATAGGGTCTAATGCTTAAGGTTCATCTATCTGCTGAATACTAGACAAGGAGTCCGAGAGAAAGTCACCGGAAAAGTTTCGGAGATGACGGAAAAGTTCTGGAGAGAAAACCGGAAGTGTTTCGAAGCTACCGAAATTGTTTCGGAGAAAACGAAAATATTTCAGAATAAAACCATCATACCAGAAATGTTCCAGAGAGTGTCTAGAATAATATCAAAGGGTGCCAGAAATGTTCTAGGACCTTTCGGAATTTTTTAGAAGAAATAGTCGCGAAAAACATCTTGTCCCAGCGTGAGGGGACAAGATCCCATGTTACGTGGGGACTGTTTTTTGGTTGTTTTGGGAGCGCCCCCCTTTAGGGGGCAGCCCCTTGTGGCTGGACAAAGGTGTTGGGGGACCCCCCCTATGGTGGGGGCCGCCCCCACAAATGGTGGAGCTAGTTGGGAGGGAGTGGGGCCCCATGTTGGGGCACCGTTGACAAGGGAACATGTTTTCTCCTTGTTTGGTGGGTGCATGTTTTGTGGGCTGAAATTTCAGTCCCCCTCCAACCCCTTCCACCACTATATAAGGAGGAGTAGAGGAGCTCTCCAACTCACTCCAACTTTCTCATGAAATGGCATGCATGATCTGCCTTTCTTCTCTCCCTCCCACGAAATAGTTTCGTAGAGCGGAAAGGCTATCTGGGTTCCGGTGGGAACTAGTTCTGGACAGCAAGGCCCTGCTAGATAGCTGACACCGTATGTGTGCAACCCCGTAGAGAGGTCGTAGGTTCGATCTTTTGCCCGAGGGGTTGTTCGAGTGTCCTCCCGAAGGTCTGTCCGTGACACCGTCCGAGGGACTATCCTACCGCCTCACGAAGGGCTGTCCGAGGAGCGGACGAGGGAGTACATCCTTGCAGTTGGGAGGTTGTAAATCCTAGCTGCGGGGATCTGCACCGACAATCTTCATCGACTCTACTTCCGCTGCTCTACGAGTTGGTAACGATCAGATCAAAAACCTTGTATGCGATCTTCATAGTGGTCCTGGGTTGGTGCATAGGTCTAAACTTTTTTGTTTCTATCACGTTTCCCTACAGTGGTATCAGAGCTGGGCTATGCGTAGATGCAGGTTACGATCTAGAATACATAAGATGTATGGGTGTTGCACAATATAATTTTTTAGTAGATGAGTTCTATTACTGAAAATTATTTGTGTGGGTAGTAGATGAAATCTATTTCCCGATGTTCTTGTTGCTTCCGTTAAATTTAGGTAGTCCTGATCTTGATAGCATGGTGGAATCTTACAAAGTTCTTGCAATCTGCGATCCTTTCATGCTGCTCCTCAGTATGCTAATTGACAGATCAACAAAGTGCTTCATTGTCTTTGGGTTCCACCATAGTTAAAGAAAGATGGATGTTTCGCAGACGAAAGGGCAATGCATATATGATCTGCACGGGGTTCTTGCGTATGACAAAGTTTAGTATGGGGCTCGAGATTTTTTATCTCGTGTTTCATACGCCCCGCAAAGTTCAGTATGGGGCTCGAGATTTTTTATCTAGCGACTTTAATAATCATACTTGATGATAAACATTGGTAGCTTCGATTTGTTTTGAAACCTTAGAAGCCACGAAAAATAAAATTTTGCATGAACCGATTAGTGGCGTCTAACTTGGTTTTGCAGGATGCATGTGCATGAGATGTGGTATAGTCCTTGTCATATTTAACTTGATTATGTATGAGATGACTATATGATGTAAATTAATTAACATGACCTGCGTGTCATGATTCAACATGATGGCTGGAGCCATATGATTGTCACTTTAATGACCTGCGTGTCAACCATATGTAATGCACTTATTTTATTAGCTATAGAGATAACAATATTATCTGGTGTATCGACAAGGTGGTGGCAATCTTAGCAAAGGTGAACACCGACGCAAATGCCAAAGATAAAGAAATTAAAGACTTTTCCGTCAGAAAGGGCTATACCATATCATGCTATTATGAATTGCGTGAGATGTTTATCCCTCTTGATGCACCCTTCTTGATTGTACAGTAGTCGCTCTTTATTAGGGTGATCTCTCACAAAAATATCAATTAGTTAGTGTTCTCCCAAGTGTAGCACCATCATGGCACCTATTTCTTTGGGGTATCACATGGATGCATGGGTACGAACGATTAGAGAAGTGTGCGGCGGATGAGTTGAGACCTCGCAGCGAGATCACTTGGTTGTCTTGACATTTCGGAGGATCGTCCTGAGCTCGGAACACGCCCATCGAAAGATGAATAAGAGTCACACAGAGATGTGATTGGCAAGTTGGCCTACCAATTTAAATTCTCGTCACTTGAGATGGATGCATCCTTGGCATTGAATTGAAATATGGGTCTTGTATCACTCACAATCTATTATGAGAGATATTGATTTTAGTGGGAGCGCACTTTAGAATTAATTCTTTTAGTTCTTAGTGCAATTAGTTATGAACATTGTCTAAGTGAAATTTGCATAAAAGTTATAGAAAATGGCTCATGTTTTCACCTTCCCTATTAAATTGAATAGCTGTTATATATCTGGTTAAACTTTACGGTTGGTAACATAATGTGAGGATTGTCCTCAAGAGTGCCGAGAAGGACTTTGTCCTATCGCATGCTTTCGGTTTTCTCCCGTTAATGCTATGGATGATTTGACTCTCGTCCTTCGATCCAAATGCTAGAATTCTGTTACGGTGAAGTGCAATATGTTTGCTTCCATGAGACCCGAACATCAAAAGTTTGGGATAGTTATGTTATAATCATGGAACTGAAAATTAGTTTCAGATACGAACAAAGGCTGAAAGATATGAGATATCCAAAGAAATGTTTGTTTGCAAAGATTAGTAAAGTGATTATTATGCATTAGACTAATAAGAGAGGGATCCAGAAGAATGCCTGTCATATGATGAGGGTGAATAAAACAACAACTTAAGAGAAAGGAAAATTCCAAAGGGTGTCAGTAATACTTACACACCTAGGAAGTCTGGGGCTGAAGCCACTCTTTTAGTTGGGTGCTTCTTCTGAAAGTAGGAGAAATATTGGAAGTAAAATTGTTAGAAGTATAAAGGCAGAAAGAGAGAAGACTGGAATATCCAGCTCATGTATGGAAGTTATACAAGTTATTGATGTTTGGAAGGCTGGTCAAAGAAATAGTTCTTTGGAATTGTGATTAAACTGTTAGTCAGTAATTCTTGGGTACTGTGATTAAAAGTTGATCACAGGAATACTCGTTTGATTGCATTCTCTTGCAACTCGATACAAGAACTACTACGGCCTAAAACTCTTTCCATAAATGAGGTTTAGATATGCGCAGGGAACATAGTAAAAGTTACTACACCTTCCATCAACGTATTACCTCTGTATTTATTTTTATAATTCATTTTAGAGTTTTATTCACTCTAGCCCATTGCATAATGTTTGTTGCAAGAAGGTTGTTCATGAGAGAACAATTGTTCTTCGATGTTATGAATAACATGAGGGCCATACTTTCATTATGAATGAGATGTATGTTATGAATATTGATGATAATATAATACATCCATAACACTGACGCTAAATGTCATGAGACTAAAAGAATACCACATTTGTGTGGCACTGCGTTTGGTCACACTGGAGAAACCCACATGGAGAAATTCTATTATGATTGATTTTGAAGTCATTTGATTATGAATCATCTGACACTTGCAACTTTTGTCCAGAAGTGAAGTGACTAAAATACCATTCACAGGCCATAAGGAACAAGCAAACTAACTTATTGGTGATCATACATTTTGATGTGTGTAGTCCGATAAATATTGTTGCTAGAAGTGGATTTGTCTATCTTCAGAGATGACTCAAGTAGATATGCAAATATTTGCAAATGAGACATAAGTCTGGATCTTTTGAAATCGTTCAAAAGGTTTTCAAAATGAAGTAGAAATTATTGTAACAAGAAAATTATGTTTCTACAATTAGATTGCGGAAAGGAATATTAGAGTTACAAGTTTAGCGAATGTCTGATGAGTTGTGAAAAGAGTTTCATAACTTACATCTCCCGGAACACCACTGTGAGTGGAATGTCGGTGAAGATGTAATCAAACCATTTATGACATGGTAAGATCAAAGATGACAAAAATCAATTTGCCATTATGCCTTTTCAAGTAAAGCTTTACAGATTGGGGCTTTTACACTAAAAAGAGCACCATCAGATCTGTTGAAATGACGCCATGGTATGTTACGCCCAACCATTTAATTTCTTAACATTTGGAATATGGGGCTTGTGTAAAATATTTACAAACCTATTCCAAATCAGACAAGTGCTACTTTGTAGGTTATCCCAAATTATTGGGAACTCCTCCATCACTATACCGCGGCAAAAAAGGTTTACCACATAGAGCGGTATGTTTTTGAAGAAAATATTTCTTGCAAAAGAGTGAGTGGGAGGACAGTGCAACTCGATGAGATAACAGCATCTTCGTCATCAGGTCAAAGGAAAGAAACCTTGGAAGTAATTCTAGAGTTTCCTACTACGACTGATACGGAAGTATCTACATGAGATGTATGGACTTCGGTCGAACTTGCAGCTGAACCACGTAGGCAAAACTCTCAGGTGCGCAAACGAGGTATTGTTATTAGACAACAGTATACCTTCGATACACAAGGAAGCGTTGATGGGCCCTGACTCCGGAATTGGTTAAATGCCAATATAATTCGAGATAGTATCCATATAAATGATTCAAGATTAGATCTTGATACACCCTTCGGAATACTTAGAGTCTAACGAATATTAATGGAACTATAAACTGATATGGATAAAAATGTTTTATCCATAAAGCTTGACTTGTTACTTATAACAAATTCGAGGAGTTGACTACGGCGAGATTGTCTCACCATAGCGATGCTTAAAGTCGGTTCGTGTTAAACTAGCAATTAATACATATTTCAATCATGAGATATGATACATGGACAACAAAAGGATTTCCATGAGATGGAAATACAACCTAGGACTTGCATGTGATACAGTCCAAAGTATTTTGTCAATCTAGAGAATGCTAGTGAGTGTGCAAACTTCAAAGTTCCAGAAATGGACAGAAGAGAGCATAATGATGTTGAAATCTTCGTTTTTGATGAAATAGTCAAAAGAGTTTGGTTTCATCAAAAGGATAGCGAAGATGCTTGTGGTAACAAGAAAGTAAGTGGGAGCATAATAATATTTCTGAAACCTTGTGTGATTGACACATTGTTGATTGGAAATAATATAAATTTCTTGACACGAATTATGACTTCTTTGAAAAATAGTTTTTTCGATGAAGTGCTTAGGCTAGGTAGCCTCGAAATTGGGCATAATTATCTATGGAGATAAAATTGCCTAATAGGGCTAAGCCGAAATACATATTGACAAGATGCTAAAATGGTTTATCATGAGAACGCCAAGCAGTGGTTCTTGCCGAGGCCACATGGAAAGAGTTTTAGCAAGACTCGGTATCCTAAAACACTGATGAGCAAAATACATGATGGAGCTTCCACACACTTTTTGTGTTTGGATTAATCATGTATTCCATGGTATGTAAAACAACCAGATATGTCCAATACTCCCAAGCAGTTGCGAGTAAAGATACCAAAATGATCAAAATATTGATCATAGGACAACAGTGAAAAATGTCATTGAGTACTAATGTAGCACTGATGACATGTTTTCTCGCAAGCGGAGATTATGAAGAGTTCGTTGTAAGAAGTTTCGTCAATACAGTCTTCATCAAAGCTCCATGCTATTTTCAATTTAATTTAAGGGTTTTGTATAATACACCATATGGTGGCACAGTAAGTTGGAATTGTTCCAAAATAGGTTATTGTGGCGAATTCTATAATGGAGGCTAAGTATGTTGCTGCTTTAGAAGCGACAAAGAAGATCTTGAATCATATAGTTCATTCATGAAATTAGTATGGTTCCAAGATGACTTTGGTCAATGGAACACTATTATAGATAATTGCTCCATAGCTCAGTCTGAGGAATCAACGTTCGACCAGTGACTCACATATATACAAAGCCAAGTCCACACAAAATATGAATTTTGTGAAAGAGTGAAAACGCGAGGATATGCAAAGGTACACATGGCCCTGAAGTTGTCAGGTCCATTAGACAAAGACTATACCACAAGCGAAGCATATTTTACACCCGTATGCCATAGGTGTAAAGTGCATTAGCATTGACTAGATTATTGACTCTAGTGCAAGTGGGAGTCTGTAGGAGAAATGCCCTAGAGTCAATAATAAATGTTATTATTTATCCCCATATTCCTAATTATGCTTCTATTCCGTGCTATAACTACCATGGTTCCCAAGCCCGTATATCTATAAAGGCTCCATGGCAAACCCATGTGCACGTGTGGAATAATAAACAGTAAAAAGTATTCCTTGTCAAGCCTCTAGACTGGCTCAAGTGTTGCATGATGATCACGTGTTCCTGATCATGGGCATGTCTATGCTGGCAACTTTGAGGGCACAATGTTAGGAGAACACTTGTGTTGAATCGACCCGAATTGATGTTATGCTATGAGATACATTCGTCACAAGTTAATGGTTAGTAACATAGAGAAAGTTAACATTTGCATAATTCCTTAGACCATGAGAGTATCGAGTTCCTTCACGCTTGCTTCATGAACTTTGGGGTTTGTTAAACGTCATCCGTAAAAGGGTTCATGGAAAAGTATGACAAGGGACTTGATAGCTCAAGATTGGGATTTGCTCCTCCGACGATGGAGAAATATTCTTTGGGCCCTCTCGGTGTCACGGTATCCATCATCTTCTGGCCAAACACAATGTGATTTGATCACAGGGATGCCGGAGCATAGAAATGAGAAAAGAGAACAAAACCGGTAATGATGTAACTGCCATAGTGCACAAAATTGTTGATCCATGGGGATGCCGATAAACCTCACCTCGGGTATTTGTAAACATATCGTGAAGCAACAGGAATAGCACACGGCAACTAGATGTTCACTCGAATATTTATTCATGTGGGTATAGGGGTCAATATGTATGTCCACGGTTCCGCTATTGATCATTGATCGAAAAGTGTTCCGGTCATGTCTATACTTCACCAAACTTAAAGGGTCACATGGTTAAGGGTCATCTATCTACTGAATACTAGACAAGGAGTCTGAGAGAAAGTCATCGGAAAAGTTTCGGAGAAGAAGGAAAAGTTCCAGAGAGAAAACCAGAAGTGTTTCAGAGCTACCGAAATTGTTTCGGAGAAAATGAAAATGTTTCAGAATAAAACCATCATACCAGAAATGTTCTGAAGAGTGTCCAGAATAATATCAGAGGGTGCCCAAAATGTTGTGGGACCTTCCAAAAATTTTCAGAAGAAATAGTCACGGAAAACATCTTGTCCCAGCGTGAGGGGACAAGATCCCACGTTATGTGGGGGCTTTTTTTATGCTGTTTTGGGGCCGCCCCCCTTTAGGGGGTAGCCGCTTGTGGCCGAAGAAAGGTGTTGGGGGGGCCCCCATGGTGGGGGCAGCCCCCACAAATGGTGGAGCTGATTGGGAGGGGGTGGGGCCCCATTTTGGGGCACCATGGACAAGGGAACATCTTTTCTCCTTGTTTGGTGGGAACATGTTTTCCTTGTTTGGTGCGTGCATGTTTTGTGGGCTGAAATTTCAGCCCCCACCCCTTCCACCACTATATAAGGAGGAGGAGAGGAGCTCTCCAGCTCACTCCAACTCTCTCACCAAATGGCATGCATGATCTGCCTTTCTTCTCTCCCTCCCACGAAATAGTTTCGAAGAGCCGAAAGGCTGTCTGGGTTCCGGTGGGAACTAGTTCTGGATGGCGAAGCCCTACTGGATAGCTCACACCGTATGTGTGCAACACCGTAGAGAGATTGTAGGTTCAATCTTTTACCCGAGGGGCTGTACGAGTGTCCTCTCGAAGGGTTGTCCGTGACACCATCCGAGGGACTGTCCGACCACCTCCCGAAGGGCTGTCCGAGGAGCGGACGACGGAGTACATCCTCATGGTTGGTAGGTTGTAAATCCTAGCTACGGGGATCTACACCGACGGTCTTCATCAACTCTACTTCCGCTGCACTACGAGTCGGTAACGATCAGATCAAAAACCTTGTATGCGATCTTCATAGTCGTCCTGGGCCGGTGCGTAGGTCAGAATTTTTTTGTTTTCTGTCGCATTTCCCTACAAGAATGAGCCCACCCCCTCCTAGGGGTCTCCTAGGAGGCCTTATACTTGGGCCTCCCAGGTTATAAGATGCCTGAAAAGGTGGGTGGGCTCCGGTTGCCAGCTCCTCTGGCCTCCTACGGGGCCCACCAGCTGTGGCGTCCGGTTGGCCGTGGGGCCTGCCAGCTGCTGGGTCCCATCGGCTATGGGGCCTGCCGGCTGCTAATTGCTATAGTGTGTCAGAGGATGGTTGGCGTGACGCTCCTACAGCGCCGGGCCGTCCGGGAGTTGGTCGCCCCGGTCAGCGGCGCCAGTGGCACTATCGCCATGCCCTATATGATGTGGCGGACGTCCTGTCCCTGTAGCTTGTACGGTTGGATTTGACGGGCGCTGACCCTGCCGGCTGCCAGTTGCCGCCAGCCGGCCTAGCCGAGATGCTTCGCACAGCCAGCCTCCAGCGGGTGGAGCCGGCCGAAGGGCCAGCCAGCCATGAGGGTGCCGAGCTGTCCTGATGTTTTGAAATGTTGACTTGTCCCCTTGAGCCTACCGGGGGTCATCCCCCCGACAATATTACAAAACCAAAAATACCTTGCTGCAATTTATTTACTTTTTATTTTACTTCGCAATTTATCTATCTACAACTATCAGATATAATCCTTGCAATTAATGAGTTCAAGGGTATTGACAACCCTCTTGCCCGCGTTGGGTGCAAGTATTTGCTCTTGTTGTGTGTAGGTGTTGTCGATGGTTGTTTGCGTGAATCTCCAACTGGATTCGATAACCTTGGTTCTCACTGATGGAAATACTTATCCGCTACAATATTGCATCTCCCTTCCTCTTCGGGGAAAATCCCAACGCAGCTCACAAGTAGCACTGCCTGGCAAGTTCATCGAGACAGTGAAGCTATGGCAGGAGAGGTGGTTTTACATAGCTGACGTGACATCGGGGGACAGGGTGGGAGTCCCTGAATTCTCGGCCTCACCTTTGAAAAGGTTGCATTCTTGGACAGCCAAGAACTTTGACTGGGGGAACCAGGAGGAAGTCGAGGCCCTCCAGGATCGGGTGAAGTTCCACATCGGCAAGGGCATTACTCTAGTGGATGTGATCCACGTCATGCTTCACCGCAAGGTTCAACCCCTCCAGGCATGTGCATCTCCTCTATGGAGGTACATCCCGAACAGCGAGGTCTCGGTAATCCGAAGCCTCTACAGGCGAAGGACCTCGGCGTGATGTTGATGGTCCTTTTCAAGGCCTTGGCCAAGGAAACACCTTCCGAACGACGGGAGACGACATCGGCTATAGCCGAGCAAAACCAGCTCCCGAGGTGTAACATCCCTCGTCCTTACTCTTGTCATTACCAAATTAATAGGCCATGTCATCATATTTGTCATAATTAAAATGCAATTAAAGAAATAATTCAATTAAAATTTGAATTCTAAATAGAAGTGTAGAAATTATTTCTTCAAATATTAAAATTAAAGTGTTCATAATATTACAAATAATCCCTAGTTAATTGTTGCAAGGAAAACAACATCACCAGAATTCCCTAAATGACCCTAGCATCCAATAATCAGTGCCAACAACACCTGTTTTGCCCATTTAAATACAAACCTAATTTAAATGAATTCAAAATAATCCTAAACTTTTTGTGCTAGTCCAAAAATAATGCAAAGTATTTATGTGACAAGTTTCACATTTAACAAAAATCAAATGGTATGAAAAGAAAATGCAAAGTAGTAGGTAAAAAGTAAAACAGAAAATAGAAAAAGAAAAAGGAAAAAGAACTACTGCTTACCCGGGCCGCAAGTGCACAGTAGCCGGCCCAGCCTGCCAGGGGAGTCGTCCCCCACCTTCGGTAGCTGTCGGCTGTGCGCGCGCCCGGAGCCGATGCCGCTGCCCGATGGCCGACACGGCGTCGCTATAGAGCCGCTAGAGGGCTAGATAACCCCCCCAGTCCACTGCGTCAAACCCTAGCCCCCATTTTCCCCCTCGCCCGCTCTCTCCCTCGATCCCCTCGATGCCCGACGCCGTCGCCGCCATGGCCCTTCTTGGCATCGTGGCTACTGTCCTCCTCGCTGCCTGAGCTTGCGCCAGAAGCTCCGCCGGCCTCGTCCACGTCGACTACAAGCACCAGCTCAAGCTCAGAGCTACCGCATCAACCAGATCGATCTCATCTTCAAGCTCGGGCTTTGCCGCACCATCGCCGTTTCTGCCACCTCTGCTGCTCCTAAGCTCTCGCCGGGCCACCCTGTGCCCTCACGATGAGCTCCTGACCAAAACCCGGCCCCTCTCCTAGCACGTCGAATCCATGCCCCTAGCTGTTGCTACCGTTGCGGCTAAAGCTCGTTGGCGCTGGCCAAATCACCACCGCAGCCACCGCATGCCAAGCACGCGTTCGAGCACCACATCGAGTTCCTGGGCTCCCTAGGAACCCATAGCACCCACTGATATGTCTCCAACGTATCTATAATTTATGAAGTATTCATGCTGTTATATTATCATTCTTGGATGTTTTACAATCATTTTATAGCAACTTTATATCATTTTTTTGGGACTAACCTATTGACCTAGTACCCAGTGCCAGTTGCTGTTTTTGCTTGTTTTTTACATCGCAGGAAATCAATATCAAACGGAGTCCAAACACCGCGAAACTTTTTGTGGATTTTTTATGGACCAGAAGACATCCAGTGGGCCAGAGAAGCTCCTGGGGGTGCCCCGAGGGGGACACAACCCACCAGGGCGCGCAACCCCTCTTTTGCCTATAAATCACCAAATATTACAAAAACCCTAGGGGTAGCCCTAGATCAGAAGTTCCGCCGCCGCAAGGCCTCTGTATCCACGAGATCCAATCTAGACCCCGTTCCGGCACCCTGCCGGAGGGGGAAATCATCACCGGTGGCCATCTTCATCATCCCGATGCCCATCATGATGAGGAGGGAGTAGTCCACCCTCGGGGCTGAGGGTTTGTACCAGTAGCTATGTGTTTAATCTCTCTCTCTCGTGTTCTTGAGATGTCACGATCTTGATGTATCGCGGGCTTTGCTAATATAGTCGGATCATATGGTGTTTTCCCCTCTCTATCTTGTTGTGATGAATTGAGTTTTCCCTTTGAGATTTTGTTTTAGCGGATTGAATAATTTTATGGATTTGAGAGCACTTGATATATGTCTTGCATACGAATACCTGTGGTGACAATGGGGTATTATATTGATTCACTTGATATATGTTTTGGCACTCAACTCGCGGATTCCTGAGGTGACATTGGGGTAATCTATGCATAGGGGTTGATGCATGTTCTTGTCTTTGTTTCTCCGGTAGAAATCTTGGGGCACTCTTTGAGGTTCTTTGTGTTGGATTGAGCATTACAAATCTGAATTTTCTTTGGTGTTATTTTAGTACGAACTCTTGGATAGATCGACCGGAAAGAATAGCTTTGAGGTGGTTTCGTACCCTACAAACAATTTATTCTTATGTTCTCCGCTAGATAGGAACTTTGGATTGATTCTTCATCGCACCTTGAGGGATGGTTATATGATCCAATTATATTAGCATTGTTGAGAGATTGCACTAGCGAAAGTACGGACCCTAGGCCTTGTTTTCAAGCATTGCAATACTGTTTGTGCTCACTTTTGTCACTTGCTACCTTGCTGTTTTTACTTATTCAGATTATATTAATATATTTCTACCATCCATGTTACACTTTTATCACCATCTCTTCGCCGAACTAGTGCACCTATACAATTTGCCACTGTATTGGGTGTGTTGGGGACACAAGAGATTTCTTGTATTTGGTTGCAGGGTTGTTTGAGAGAGACCATCTTCATCCTACGCCTCCCACGGATTGATAAACCTTAGGTCATCCACTTGAGGGAAAATTGCTACTGTCCTACAAAACTCTGTTCTTGGAGGCCCAACACGAGTCTACAAGAATAAAGTTGTGTAGTAGACATCACCCACCAGCACCGCACGCCGTCCTCCCTAGCCTCGGCTTCGTGCATGCCCGAACTCTGGTCACCGCCCAACTTGATGCCGCCACCGCTACAGACCACCTCCGCTTCTGCTGCCACCGCCGTTCGACGCGCGCGAGTGCCTGTGTTCGAACCAGCCCAACCGCGCGTCAATCCGTGGCCTATGGCCGTTTGCCGACGTGCTCCAACGTGTCGCCGCCGTCCATTTGGTCGCCGGAGGCACACCAGCGGTCAAACCGTTGATGGGACACCGATAGGTGGACCCCACTCATTAGATAATTCATTTAGGCACTAATTAACTTTGCTAATAGACGCTGACATGTGGGCCCGCTCTGTTAATTGTGTGTTTGTTAAATCTTGAGCCACTGACAGCGGGCCCCACCATTTAATTAGCCTTTGGATTCAAGTAAATGTTATTAATTAGGTTACTCAATGACAAGTGGATCCCCAGCACTATTCGAGTGGATAAGATCCAGTTAACCCCCTCTCAATGACATGTGGGACCCACTGGTCAGTTTGACTAGTCAAAGTCCACAGTTGACTGCTATTTGGGTAGTCAACTGGGCCCCACTGTCAGCCACATGTGCCATTGCTGGATACACTTCTGGTGTGCCCATAGCAATTTCCATATTAATTTTGAAATTTATTATAATTGCACAAATTCTGGAAAATCATTTAAACTTTGAAAAATCATATAAAATAATTCGTAACTCGGATGAAAATAATTTATATATCAAAGTTGAGTAGAAAAATATAACGAATCTGAATATGCCACCCACATACCTGTCAGCCACCTCCGACATAACAAACCTTGAACATTTGCACCTGGATCGATACAGACAATAATACCTCAAGCAGGGAAAATATTCCCGAATATTTTCCCTCTTCATTTAAAATACTTAGAAATGCATTAGAGCATATCACCACCACATTTTGCCATGCCATGCATTGTGTTGGATTTGTATGCCTTATATTTATTTGTTTCTTCCCCCTCCTTCTCCGGTACACCCCGAGACCACTACCCATGTCCCTGCAATCGACTATGTCGCCGATGATCCATCCTTTTCTTCTGTAGAGCTTCCAGGCAAGCAAAACCCCCGTGATCATTTCTATATCGCCTATTCTTTCTCTCTACTTCCTGCATTATGTATTATTACCACTGTTGTTTGGTAGATCCTATTCTGATGCATGGCTTGATTTTATCGCCTATTATAAATGCTTACCTGTTATCCTAGCATGCCTAGTTTAGCTATGTTGTTGTTCCATCTATTGGCACTACACCCTTGCCGTGTTGCTAGCTATATTACCGGGCCATGATCCCTTCGGGCCATGATCACGGATATACTTATACTCTTAAACTGTTAAAGTCAGGTCGGCTCCAATAGTATCCGCGAGTGATGATATGTTGAAGTCGGGTCGGCTCGAAGAGCACCCGCGAGAATGTGGCGAATAGTTGTTTAGCAGTACCATCCAGGTTGCGGTGGTAGCTCGGGACCTGTCCCAATAGTAGACACGAAACATGCACTTTGGTGGAGCGATAGGGCAGGCAGAGACCATCTAGGAGACAGCTGGGCCTGGCCATGGCCGTCGTTTGTGAATACTTAATAATAATACACTAATGGATTTGGGTATTTGATCTGAGTTGGCCACTGGCTTAAACGCACTAACAACCATTCGGTATAATGGTTATGGTGCCCTCGGTGTCGTACATTCTCCCGAAAGCCCTGTGAGACGTCCAGTTCAGAGATGCGGCATGATGCTAGGCAAGTGCCATCCAGGACAGAGGTGGTACTTGGACCCGACCATGAGCGTAACGACCTGGAGTGCTTAGGGCGATTGGCCCATGACCCCTTCATGCTTAGGATGTAGACCAGCGGGAACCTCTCTGCGGAGTCTAGGTAGGACTATGGCGTGCCGGTTATCCGAGGCTGGGCATTACCCAGAAAAGTGTGTCCGACCAGAGGTAATCGAGCATGTTGGGCTATGTGGTGCACCCCTGTTGGGAAGACAAATCTATTCGAATAGCCATGTCCACGCTAATAGGATGCTTGGATATATGAGACTATCCCAATCTTATATAACTTGAACCAGATACTAGATGAAATACATTACTCAATAAATATGGAATGCCCGCGGATCTTTTCTCGCCGGGAGTCGAGGAAGGATCTTAGGGTATTGTATTGCTGTGTTAATTACCAGTTGGTATCGTATGTGCTCGTACTCCTCCTTTGCTGCAAAATGATCTGCTTCTCTTCTGTTGCTGCAAGATGGTGGCCCTTGTGTTACATAGAGCTTTCTCCCTCTAGTTCTGGCTTTTCTGTAGTATAGTCCACTGATATACCCCTTCCTTGATACCGATGCATATGTAGTATAGATCTGATGTATGTCTTGCGAGTACTTTGGATGAGTACTCATGGTCGCTTTGCTACCCTTTTTTCCTCAACCCAGTTGCTGCTATCAGATAGTAGTGCCCCGGATGCAGGTTTCATTGTTGATGATTACTACATGGAGTTTGACATCGCCGAGTAGTTCGGAGGTCCCAGGCATGAGGCCTTGCCTCTTTCGACTAGAGTCGTTATTTCTTTTCGCCTTCTTAAGGCACAACTTGTCTAACAATGTCTGTACTCAGATAATATTTGCTTCCATGACTGATGTATTATGGGTCCTTGTGACCCTAGCTTGTAATATAAAGATTTATGTTTAAATTTGTGTCGTAGAGTTGTGTTATGAGACTATACAGTGAGTCACCATTCTTGGTCGTGCATTCTGCGTGGATGATTAGTGCATGGTCAGGTTCGGGGGCGTCACAAGCTGGTATCAGAGTCGACTGCCTATAGGAACCCCTTCCAACTCCTTGGTCGATGTTGAGTCTAGTCTTGAAAAACTATTTTCTAAACTACTAACTGTGTTGTGTGGCTTACGGGCCCACATCACCTATGGGCGGGATTGGGATCTTTTATTCCGCTTCTTCACTTTGGGTTCTGATTTCTTTTCTCTTCGGGTTATAAATTTTGCAAACTCTAACTCTAGGTTCTCGTAATGACTTCATTCTGGAGAGCCACTCATTCTCGATCATCCCTGGATATTTCAAGACCTTCCGAAGCACTCTTCGTTGATTCTTCGAGACCTTTTGTGCCTACCGATTTTGCAATTCCTTACCATCGACAAGTCCTAATGGATAGCCATATCGACAAGATGAACCTCAAGATTGTTCCTCATGGTTATCTGAACATCTTGGTCATTGCACCAAATTTTGAACACACAATTAGGACCATGCAATAGTATGACTCTACAGTGCAACACATCAAGCATGATCTTACTGAGGGTGATTCCTCAGATCTTACTGAGGGTGATTCTTTAGATCATACTGAGGGTGGCTCCTTAGACTACATCCTTGGTGATCATGACTCTGTAGTGTAGCCCATCAAGTGTGATCATACTAAGGGTGATTCCCCAGACTTCACCCTCGATGAGCAAGGCACCTTATTCTTTCGAGGTCGCCTAGTGGTACCTAAGTTCAAGAACATGATAGGATGTTCTCAAGGAAACTCTGTGATCCTTATATCAGGAGTTATCCAATGACTTGGCTTCATAACCATTTTCGTGAGCCACCTTCTCTGATATGGTCTATTTCGCTATCAGACGTGACATTTATTCTTTATTGCTCTGAACCCCTTTCACCACCTATTTTAGGCATCGACTAGATGCCTACCTGATTGAAACTTGTTGAACCTCCTTATATCACTCTCGATATGTTTCCTAACACTGCTAAACCTCCTTCCCTGAGATAATTACCGGATGCTAATCCTCTCAGACATCTATCCTTATATAGTTCTCCCTTTTAACCTTTTCGTAAGTACGATGAAATCCCGAAGGAAGGATGACCATTTCATCACGATGCACTGAAGCAGAGAAATGAAGACATCAACGAAAAGGATCAACTTCTTTGAGAAGGGCAACAAGAACCAGAAGATTCGTTAGAATATGAAACCAAACCTTTTACCCCTTACTCTACCTCTTAAATCTCGGGATGAGATTCTCTATGAGTGGAGGAGAGTTGTAACATCCCCAGTCCTTACTCTTGTCATTAACATAATTAATAGGCCATGTCATCATATTTGTCATAATTAAAATGCAATTAAAGAATTAATTCAACTCAAATTTGAATTCTAAATAGAAGTGCAGAAATTATTTCTTCAAATAGTAAAATTAAAGTGTTCATAATATTGCAAATAATCCCTAGTTAATTGTTGTAAGGAAAACAACATCACCAAAATTCCCTAAATGACCCTAGCATCCAATAAACAATGCCAACAACACCTGTTTTGCCCATTTAAATACAAACGTAATTTAAATGAATTCAAAATAATCCTAAACTTTTTGTGCTAGTCCGGAATAATGCAAAGTATTTATGTGACAAGTTTCACATTTAACAAAAATCAAATGGTATATAAAGAAAATGCAAAGTAGTAGGTAAAAAGTAAAACAGAAAATAGAAAAAGAAAAAGGAAAAAGAAGTACTGCTTACCCGGGCCGCAAGTGCATAGTAGCCGGCCCAGCCTACCAGGGGAGACGTCCCCCACCTTCGGCAGCTGTCGTCTACGCGGGCGCCCGGAGCCGATGCCGCCGCCCGATGGCGGACACGGCACCGCTACAGAGCCGTTGGATGGCTAGATAACCTCTCCTCTGTCCCCTGCATCGAACCCTAGCTCCCATTTTCCCCCTCGCCCACTCTCTCCTTCGATCCCCTCGATGCCCGATGCAGTCGCCGCCATGGCCTTTCTTGTCGCCATGGCTACTGTCTACCTCGCTACTTGAGCTTGCGCCAGAAACTCCGCCGGCCTTGTCCACATCGACTTCAAGCACCAGCTCAAGCTCGGAGCTACCGCATCAACCAGAGTGAGCTCATCTTCAAGCTCAGGCTCCACCGTGCCATCATCATTTCTGCCACCTCTGCTGCTCCTAAGCTCTCGCTGGGCCACCCTGTGCCCTCACGGTGAGCTCCTGACGAAAACCCCTCTCCTAGCACGTTGAATCCGTGCCCCTAGCTGCTACTACCATCATGGCCGAAGCTCGTTGCCGCTGGCCATGTCGCCACTGCGGGCACCGCATGCCAAGCTCGTGCTCGAGCACCACATCAAGTTCCTAGGCTCCCCAGGAACCCGTAGCACCCACCAGCACCGCACGTCGTGCTCCCTACCCTCGGCTTCGTGCATGCCTGAACTTCTTGGTCATGCATGCTTCGTGGATGATTAGTGCACGGTCAAGTTTGGGGGCATCACACGAGGTTAGTTTTCTATTCTTCTTTTATATTGAGGTTAAGCCTTTATTCCTTCATCTTCAGCCAAGTAATTGGATTTAATTGCTCCTTTTGCAGGACTGGCGTATGTTTACCAGATCGGTCAAGTCACCGGTGCCACAAAGGGGGGAACCCGTGAGCGCCGAGCTAGAGAATCTACTTACTGAGGACCCATATGTGGTCATGGTCAAGCCGAAGAAGACCAAGGGGCCGAAGAATACCAAGGCTACAAAGGGCCCGGTCATTTGGGACAACATTCCTGAGCTCCCTATTGGGAGCCAGCTGAGCTCGGACTCAGACTCCAGCTCCGAACAACAGGAGGAGTCCAGCAAGGCCCCATCATCCTGAGGTGGGAAGAAATTGCGGGTGGCATCGGGGGATGAGGAGGTGTTGCCCTCTCCCCAGGCTCCTAAGCGCCTGAGGAGATCCAAGGTTCCGACGACGAGCCACTCCTTAGCGCCTGTTGATTAGGACCCCAACTCGAATTACTCCCAGGGGCCCAGGCAACCTGGTCGCCCTCACTGTTGATACATCTCCAACGTATCTATAATTTATGAAGTATTCATGCCATGTTTATCACAATTCTATATGGTTTTGGTATGATTTGATTAGAACTAACCCGGACTGACGTTGTTTTCAGCAGAACTACCATGGTGTTGTTTTTTGTGCAGAAATAAAAGTTCTCCAAATGCAACGAAACGTTTTGACGATTTTTCATAGAAGGAAAGAGACCCCCAAATCTTCGTGGAAGGACCAGAAGAGACACGAGGTGAGCACATGGCAACTGGGCACGCCCCCCCCCCTTGGGCGCGCCCAAGGGCCATGTGGCACCCTCATGGCCCCCCTTCGCCTGATTCCAACACATAAAAATCCTATATATACAGAAACCCCTGAAAGTTAACCTAGAACATGGACTCCGCCGCCGCAACCCTCTGTATCCTCGAAAAACCAATCTGGACCCCATTCCGGCACCCTGTCGGAGGGGGAAATCATCACCGGAGGCCATCTTCATCATCCCGGCGGTCTCCATGATGAGGAGGGAGTAGTCCACCCTCGAGGCTAGGGGTATGTACTAGTAGCTATGTGTTTGATCTCTCTCTCGCTCGTGATCTTGAGATGTCACGATCTTGATGTATCATGGGCTTTGTTAATATAGATAGATCACATGATGTTTCACCCCTCTCCATCCTTGTTGTGATGAATTGAATCTTTTCCCTTTGAAGTTTTGTTATTGTCGGATTGAATATTCAGATCTGAGAACACATGATGTATGTCTTGCATAATGAATACCCGTGGTGACAATGGGGTATCATATTGATTCACTTGATGTATGTTTTGGCACTCAACTTGCAGATTCCCGAGGTGACATTGGGGTAATCTATGCATAGGGGTTGATGCATGTTTTCATTATCATTTCTCCAATAGAAACTTTGGGGTCTCCTTATAGTTCTTTGTGTGGATCGAATATTATGATTATGAAGTTGTTTGATGCATATCGTGTAGTCAACTCACGGATACTTGTGGTGACATTGGAGTATCTAGGTGATATTAGAGTTGGTTGATGTGTGTCATATGGTGCTATTTTAGTACGAACTCTAGGGCTGTTTGTGACACTTATAGGAATAGCCCAATAGATTGATCAGAAAGAATAGCTTTGAGGTGGTTTCGTACCCTACAAACAATTTCTATCTTATGTTCTCCGCTAATAGGAACTTGGGAGTGATTCTTTATTGCACTTTGAGGGATAATCATATGATCCAATTATGTTAGCATTGTTGAGAGATTGCACTAGTGAAAGTACATATCCTAGGCCTCATTTTCTATCATTGCAATACCGTTTGTGCTCCATTTTACTATTTACTTCCTTACTGTTTTTTATTGTTCGCACTACAAAAACACATATCTACTATCCATACTACACTTTTATCACCATCTCTTCGCCGAACTAGTGCGCCTATACAATTTACCATTGTATTGGGTGTGTTGGGGACACAAGGGACTTTTTGTTATTTGGTTGGAGGGTTGCTTGAGAGAGACTATCTTCATCCTACGCCTCCCATGGATGGATAAACCTTAGGTCATCCACTTGACGGAAAATTGCCGCTGTCGTACAAAACTCTGCGCTTGGAGGCTCATCACGAGTCTACAAGAACAAGGTGTGTAGTAGACATTAAGCTCTTTTCTGGCACCGTTGCCAGGGAGGTGAGTTCTTGAAGGTATATCTTTAGATCTTGCAATTAAATTTTTTAGTTTCTTGTTTATCCCTAGTTTGGTTTTATAAAAAAAACTATACAAAAAAATGGATTTGAGGTTGCCTCATATTATGCATCTTTATAATGTCTTTCTTGAAAATAAGGATTCTAAAAATTGTGCTCAATTGATAAAAGAAGAATTCTATAAAATGTTTAATTTGAATGATGAGCATGATTGCAATGTTGTTAGTATGAATTCTATGAATATCCATGATGCTAATGATATGCAAAGCCACAAGCTTGGGGATGCTATGCTTCATGAAGATGATCTTTTTAGTCCCCCAAGTTTTGATGAGAAAATTTATTATGATGAAAGCATGCCTCCTATTTATGATGATTATTGTGATGACATGTATGCTATAAACAATAATGATAACTATGAAACTTGTCATCATAATTTTAATGTTCAATTTGATTATGTCAATCAAGTTTCTCATGATAGTTAATATGTTGAGTTTGCTCCCACTATTATTGATGAGAAAAAATTTGCTTGTGTGGAGAGTAACAAATTTTCTATGCTTGTAGGTCATGAAAAGAATGATTATGTGCTGGTTATATTGTTGAATTCATTCATGATGCTACTGAAAATTATTATGATAGAGGAACATATGCATTTACATATTGCAATAATATCAAGTTTCCTCTCTATGTGTTGAAAGTTTTGAAGTCATGCTTGTTTTGCCTTAATATGCTAGTTGATTCTTGCTCCAATAAATTATTTGTTCACAAAATCCCTATGCATAGGAAGTGGGTTATACTTAAATGTGCTAGTCATATGCTTCATGATGCTCCCGTTATGTTTCAATTCTTTTCTTTCATGTGAGCATCATTGAAATCATCATGAATAACTTAAAAGGCATTAAAGAAAAGTGCTTGTTGGGAGACAACCCAACACTTATACCTACTGTTTTTGTGTGTTAACATGATTAATCTACTGTAGTAATCATGTTTTATATATTTTATTTCAATAAAGTGCCAAGTAATGCCTTTGGGATAGTGTGGATGATAGTTGACTTGATTCTGTGCAAAAACAGAAACTTTTGCGCCCAGTACAGAAATTCTCAAAACTCACCAGAGAGTCAAAATCTTCTGAATTTTTTACACATGATTGATATACAAATTTCCCATGTTGTTCTAAGTTTTCAGAATTTTTTCATTTGCAGAAGTATGGTGGTTTTTCAGATCATTACAGACTGTTCTGTTTTTGACAGAATCTGCCTTGTTTGCATAGTTTGCTTGTTTTAGCATTTCCATAGCTTATATTAAGTGATATAAATTGTGGAAATGATAGAGTACAGTAGGATTTATGTGAAAAATAATTGGATCTTGTCTTAACAGTACCAAAGTGAATGATTTGCTCTTTACCATACTAACCCATCTCACGAAGTTCCGTTAAGTTTTGAGTGATTGAAGTTTTCAAGTTCTGGGTCAAATATCGATATGAGGAGAATAAGGAGTGGAAAGACCCTAAGCTTGGGGATTCCCAAGGTACCCCAAGGTAATATTCAAGGAATACCCAAGCAACTAAGCTTGGGGATGCCCCGGAAGGCATCCCCTCTTTCGTCTTCAACATTATCGGTAATCTCACTTGGGACTATATTTTTATTCGTCACATGATATGTGTTTTGCATGGAGAATCATTTTATTTTGTTGAAATTTGCTTGATGTTATTTATAATAAAGTTTTGTATCTTTTACTTTAACAAAAATGTCAAGTATAGCCTTTACCATGCTCAATTTGCAAGTGAATGAGTTGCTGTTTCAAAACAGAAAGTTTGCTGTTAGTGCAAAAATTCCATAGAAAAGTCAGTATGTTATAAAATATTGAAATTTTAACACAGTATGATCTTATAAATTCTATACAGTGTGGTAAATTTTAAGAATTTTTGGAGTTAATTAAGTATGGATCTTTCTGCATTCTTTACAGACTGTTCTGTTTAGACAGATTGCTGTTATGTTTGCATATGTTGGCTTGTTTAATGATTCTATTTAAGGATAGGAGTATTAAATATGCAGAGGCATTTAGTATGCAATTTTAAATTATAATTTTAGTGATTTGTTACAGTAGAAATGATAAGGTTTTGCATTGATCTATACTAACTTATCTCACAAGTTCTTGTTGAGTTTTATGTGGATGAAGTTTTTAAGATTTAGAAAAACCGTGATATGAGAGGAATTAAGGAGACACAAGATCTCAAGCTTGGGGATGCCAAGGCATCCCAAGTTCATATTCCAAGATGTCTCAAGCATCTAAGCTTGAGGATGCCCCGGATGCATCTCACCTTTCTTCTTCAATAACTATCGGTCAGTTTTCTTTGAGCCTAAGTTTTTGCTTCTTCACATGAGATGTGTTATTCTTGGTGTGTCCTTTTATTTTCATTTTGTTTGCTGTTTTAATAAGATCATCAAGATCTGAAATCTTTATTTAGAGAGAGAGTCCTTACATAGCTACTTAATTCTTTGACTACTCTTTGATCTTCACTTATATCTTTCTAGAGTAGTTTGTCATTTACTCTTGTTCTTCACTTATATCCTATGAGTAAATTGTGAAATAATTGAATATCATAAAGTTGAAATTATATGTGATTCATATGCTTGTATCATGCCTAGTAGTAGCTTCTGTTGGGGAACGTTGCATGGAAAACAAAAAAAATTATACGCACACGCAAGATCTATCCATGGAGATGCATAGCTACAAGAGGGGAGAGTGTGTCTACGTACCCTCGTAGACCATAAGAGGAAGCGTTTGAACAATGTGGTTGATGTAGTCGAACAACTTCACGATCCAACCGACCGAGCACCGAACGTACGGCACCTCCGCGTTCAGCACACATTCAGCTCGGTGACGTCCTCGCCTTCTTGATCCAGCACGATGACGAGGTAGTGGATGAGTTCTGGCAGCACGACGGTGTGGTGACAGTGATGGTGATGCTATCTCTGCAGGGCTTCGCCTAAGTACTGCGAAAATATGACTAAGGGACAGAACTGTGGAGGGGGGCGCCGCACACGACTAAGCAATTGTCGTGGCTATGTGTGGCGCCCCCCTCCCCCCCCGCCCCGCTTATATATATAGGTGGGGGGAGGAGGGAGCAGCCAAGGGGGCGCCCCAAGTAGGCCGAATCCTACTTGGGGTCTTCCCCTAGTCGGCGCCCCCCTCCCCTCCATATTTGCCGGAGGGGGGAAGGAAAGGGGGGGGAGAGGAAACGAAGTGGGAGCCCGACTCCCTCCTTTCCTTCTCTCCCCTTTGGCCGGCGGCCTAGGAAGGGTGCGCCAGCCCCTTGTGAGCTGGTGTGCTCCTCCCCTTTGGCCCATATGGCCCGTTAACCTCCCGAGTTGTCCGGAACCCCTTCCGGTGACCCAATTTTTACCGGGTACATTCTGAAACTCTTCCGGTGTCCAAATATCGTCGTCCTATATATCAATCTTTACCTCCGGACCATTCCGGAGCTCCTCGTCATGTTCGTGATCTCATCGGGGACTCCGAACAACATTCGGTCACCAATTCACATAACTCATATAACACTATATCATCAATGAACGTTAAGCGTGCGGACCCTATGGGTTCGGGAATTATGTAGACATGACCGAGACGACTCTCTGGTCAATAACCAATAGCGGAACCTGGATGCCCATATTGGTTCCCACAAATTGCACGAAGATCTTATCCGTTGAACCGTAATGACAACATACACAATTCCCTTTGTCCATCAGTATGTTACTTGCCCGAGATTCGATCGTCGGTATCTCCATACCTAGTTCAATCTCGTTACCGGCAAGTCTCTTTACTCGTTCCGCAATACGTCATCCCGTAACTTACTCCTTAGTCACTTTGCTTGCAAGCTTCTGTGATGTGCATTACCGAGAGGGCCCAGAGATACCTCTCTGAAACACCGAGTAACAAATCCTAGTCTCGATCCATGCCAACTCAACAGACACCTTCGGAGATACCTGTAGAGCATCTTTATGATCACCCAGTTACATTGTGATGTTTGATAGCACACAAGGTATTCCTCCGGTATCCGGGAGTTGCATGATCTCATCGTCGGAGGAACATGTATTTGACATTCAAGAAAGCAGTAGCAACAAACAGAACGATCATATGCTAAGCTAACGGATGGGTCTTGTCCATCACATCATTCTCCTAATGATGTGATCCCATTATCAAATGACAACTCATGTCCATGGTTAGGAAACCTTAACCATCTTTGATCAACGAGCTAGTCTAGTAGAGGCTCACTAGGGACACGGTATTTGTTTATGTATTCACACATGTATTTAAGTTTCCGGTCAATACAATTCTAACATGAATAATAAACCTTTATCATGAACAAGGAAATATAAAATAATTACAACTTTATTATTGCCTCTATGGCATATTTCCATCAGCTTCACATTGGGTTTAGATGGTGAAATCTTTTGAAGCTTGACAATCATAATATTGGTCATACAAGCAATTCATGAATGATTAGTATGAGGAAGAGAACTTTCACATATAAATATATTATCTTGGACATCTTCTATGATTGTGAATACCCATTAATTATTTTCAAACTTGAGAAAATTAGTTGAAGTTGGACAAGGAAGACAACATAATGAGTTATGTTTGGGTATATTTGCATAGAAGTTATATTGTTATGGATCCTCCAACATGTGGTGCTTGCTTAGGATCTTTTGCTAGCCAAAAATTCGTACTAAGTAGAGTTACTACTTGTCCATCCAAAACCCCTTAAATCCAGTTTCTTGCCATGAGTGTCCACCATACCTACGTATGGATTGAATAAGATCCTTCAAGTAAGTTGTCATCGATGCAAAAAGCAATAAAAATTGCTCCTAAATTAAATACGATATTTTATTGTAAGGGAAAATAAGCGTGGTACGAACTTGTGATGGTAAAGCAATAAAAGTGAAGGACTGCATAATAAAGGTTGCTATCACAAGGGGCAATATCACGTGATGTTCCTTTGCATTAAGAGTTTGTGCATCCAAAATAAAAAGCGCATGACAACCTCTGCTTCCCTCCGCGAAGGGCCTATCTTTTACTTTCATGTTATTTACTTTAATGCTATTTACTTTCATGTTGAGTCAATTCCTTATCCCAACCTATTCTCTAGTTGGAAAGCATCATGTGGTGGGGAAAGATCTAGGCACATATGACCAGTCAAATATATGTGATCATGAATTATTATTGTTGACAATTATCTCTATGATAAATGAGTTGGGAGGCGAAACATTATGCCCCTATCTTTCTCTGTGTTCGATGGATGCCATTTGTTCTAAAAATATGCTTTGAGTACTAGCAATCATGGAAGACTAAATGATAATTGAGTACGTGGAGCTCTTTCTTAGACTTTTTTAAATAAAGTTGAATTGCAATTGCTTGGTGACTAAGAACATAGGTTGTTGAGTTTCAAGAGAATGCACTATTTGAACCATAACATGTGAATTAGTTGCTACTTGGTCATGATGAGTTTTATGAGAATAAGTTGTAGTTATGATGCTAGAGAAACTGATTGAAATTATCATTGATCAAACTTATGCACTATGCTAGCATTCACACTTCATAAATTATTTCTTTTATCATTTACCTACTCGGGGACGAGCAGGAATTAAGCTTGGGGATGCTGATACGTCTCCAACATATCTATAATTTATGAAGTATTCATGCCATGTTTATCACAATTCTATATGGTTTTGGTCTGATTTGATTAGAACTAACCTGGACTGATGCTGTTTTCAGCAGAACTACCGTGGTGTTGTTTTTTGTGCAGAAATAAAAGTTCTCCAAACGCAACGAAACTTTTTGACGATTTTTCATAGAAGGAAAGAGACCCCCGAAGCTTCGTGGAAGGACCAGAAGAGACATGAGGTGAGCACATGGCACCTGGGCACGCCCCCCGGGGCGCGCCCAGGTGCCATGTGGCCCCCTCGTGGCCCCCCTTGGTGTGATTCCAACGCCAAAAAATCCTATATATACAGAAACCTCCGAAAGTTAACCTAGAACTTGGACTCCACCGCCGCACGCCTCTGTATCCTCGAAAAACCAATATGGAGCCCGTTCCGGCACCCTGCCGGAGGGGGAAATCATCACCGGCGGCCATCTTCATCATCCCGGCGGTCTCCATGATGAGGAGGGAGTAGTCCACCCTCGAGGCTAGGGGTATGTACTAGTAGCTATGTGTTTGATCTCTCTCTCTCTCTCGTGATCTTGAGATGTCACGATCTTGATGTATCATGGGCTTTGTTAATATAAATGGATCATATGATGTTTCACCCTCTCCATCCTTGTTGTGATGAATTGAATCTTTTCCCTTTGAAGTTTTTTTATTGTCGGATTGAATATTCATATCTGAGAACACATGATATATGTCTTGCATAATGAATACCCGTGGTGACAATGGTGTATCATATTGATTCACTTGATGTATGTCTTGGCACTCAAATTGCGGATTCCCGAGGTGACATTGGGGTAATCTATGCATAGGGGTTGATGCACGTTTTCATTATCTTTTCTCTGATAGAAACTTTGGGGTCTCCTTATAGTTCTTTGTGTGGATTGAACATTATGATTATGAACTTGTTTGATGCATATCATATAGTCAACTCACGGATACTTGTGGTGACATTGGAGTATCTAGGTGACATTAGAGTTGGTTGACGTGTGTCATATGGTGCTATTTTAGTATGAACTCTAGGGTTGTTTGTGACACTTATAGGAATAGCCCAATAGATTGATCAGAAATAGTAGCTTTGAGGTGGTTTCGTAGCCTACAAACAATTTCTATCTTATGTTCTCCGCTAATAGGAACTTGGGAGTGATTCTTTATTACACTTTGCGGGATAATCATATGATCAAATTATGTTAGCATTGTTGAGAGATTGCACTAGTGAAAGTATGTATCCTAGGCCTCATTTTCTATCACTGCAATACCATTTGTGCTCCGTTTTACTATTTACTACCTTGCTGTTTTTTATTGTTCGCACTACAAAAACTCATATCTACTATCCATACTACTCTTTTATCACCATCTCTTCGCCGAACTAGTGCACCTATAGTCCTATACAATTTACCATTGTATTGGGTGTGTTGGGGACACACGAGACTTTTTGTTATTTGGTTGCAGGGTTGCTTGAGAGAGACTATCTTCATCCTACGCCTCCCACGGATTGATAAACATTAGGTCATCCACTTGTGGGAAAATTGCCGCTGTCCTACAAAACTCTGCGCTAGCTTGGAGGCCCAACACGAGTCTACAAGAACAAGTTGTGTAGTAGAGATCAACTATACATGCCCTGCTACCTACAAGTAAGTTTGTAGTAAACTTTTGATTTAGCAAGGTGATGTAAATCATGGGTTCTCACTTTCCTTCTTCTTCCTTTACAGGGAGCAGTGCGACTCAGTGGACGAGGGGTCCACTGGTCTCCTAGGATCTTCGCTGGCCACGAGCTCGGGGGACTCCTCGAAGACGGAGGTCAATCCCTCCCTCGGGTAAGCCGAGGTAGCAGAGGCCTCATCACACTCTCCACCCTGATGTCTGATGCCGGGGAGGGAGTCCATTCCTCCATAGGAGAGTACCAAACCTTGGCTATGGAGAGTCAAGCTATGGACCAGGGGGAGAACTTCCCGTATTCATGAGGATGCAGAGAATGTTCGCACAGGGTCCCCGGCTCACGTGGTTTTAGAATCACGATGCCTCCTCCTACAGCCGACGGCGGGGCATCGAGCACTTCCCTTCCACCCCTCGGTCATGGAGGGGCCGAGCTGGAGGAGCGCCGGCGTGTGACGGAGACAGCTTTGACAAGCTCCTCCATCCTTCCCGAGCAGCGTGCTCTCCTCGGCGCTGCTATGGACCAGCTTCGGTCCGTCGAGGCTGCTGTCATAGAGGTGTTCCTCAGCCTAGCAAAAGGTTTTGAGGTATGTTAATATGCAATTTGCGCTTATTTATGGCTAATACCAAGTATACCCAGTAGCCCTCATGGAGGATGTCAAAACATCGTCCGAGGACATCAAGAAAATACTCTGTTTAAAAGTCTAAACTAATTAGAATTGCATTTACAGTAACCTCTGAGCCTTAAGTTAGTTTACCAAACTGGCTTGAGGGACAAAATATAGCTTGATGCCTCTATGTTTTATGAACATGAATATCCAGTGGCCCCCGAGACTCATATTGGTTCCACCAGGAACCAACAGGAGTATCGAATCCAGTCTTAAGTGGGTGCCCTTTTATTCACTTCTGTATATCTTGTGTAGGTTTCTACCTCGTATGCCTTGGCCAGCTCTTCGGAGTTGGAAGAGGTGAAACGCCGGCTATCTCAAGCCGAAGAGGAGTCTCTTCGGCTAAGGCAGGAGGCTGACAAGGCACATGGTAAGGATGTTTAACTCATTCCTTACAATCAGTTACCTGTTTACCAAGTGATTGTATATTTAACTTTGCTTGTCCAATATGTAGCAGCTGAGAAGCACCTGACCGAAGTACAGGCCAAGCTTGAAAAGGCTCGGACCAAGGCCGAGTAGCTGAAGGCATCGGCGTAGCAGAACGCCGAGTTGCTCGCCGAGGAGAAAAAGACTTGCGAGGCTGCTCAGGCGCATGTCACTGCTGTGGAAGGGGATCTTTCAGTTTGTGTCACTAAACATGATGCACTAAAGGTTTCCCAGGGGAAGGATGCCGCCGAGCTCAAGTGGCTCGATCGAGAGCGCCAAGAGGCGGCTTCCCGAGCTGCTGCAGTGAAGGAGGAACTGCGGCAGGCAACGGAGATAGCTTCGGGTAAGCCTTACCTTTTGCAGTGTGTCTTCGGTCGTCAAGCAATCCCCTAGATGATGCAAATGTGGCGCATGTCAGGTGCCTTCCTGGACCTACCCCACAGCATGGAGGAGGCGCGCTAGCAGTTCGTGAGTGTGCCGATCCGCCCGACGAGTAGCAGAAGGTGTTCCAGCTTCAGTTCCAAGACCCGGTGCATCCACAAGTCCTCGGCGACAGGCTGAAGCAATTGGTAGAGCTCCAACGGGCTACCAAGCCGGCCATGGAGGATCTTTGCAAGGCCTTGTGGCTGAAAGATCCTTTGCTGACCAGCTTCTTTGGGCTCGTGCGCCGCCTCCAAGCGGCAAGTGCCCAAGCCAACTTGTGGAAGAGGTTGGCATGCATCGAGGGTGCGCGGAAGGCCTTTTGCGGCCGTGCAGGCGTACTGCCCAAAGATGGATATGGAGCCAATTGCCAGCCGGTGCCCGGAGCGGCATGACAAGGAGGTGAAGCCGGAGAAGTACTTCGAGAAGGTGCTGCTAGCTGCTCGGATATCCGAGAAGAAATGCAAGGGTGAGTCTATTCTAGAAAATCTTGATTAGACTTGCACTAAGTTTCCTCGGTACGCCGAGATGGATATGTAAAAGACAAATCCTTAATTTGAGGTTGCCTATTCTGAGCGGGTAAATCTAGTTTGCCACTTTTATTTGCTTTATGCTTTGAATTTTGACTGAACTGTGACCTTTGAGATGCGTAGTTGGTCAGTGGTCGGCTTCCATCCCTAAGTAGAGACTACTTAGGGTGTTTTCTATCTGATCACAACCATTAGCCGATGGCTCAATGCCCGGAGGCGGTTATTTCAGAGAAAACAAGGCAATCAGGCGAATAAGGCTAAAACATACACTTAGTCTAGGAGCATTTGAGATGGGTGGCAAGTAAATAGCCCCCTTTATAATATGAGTCCTCGGGGTTCCCGACCTCGGATTATATTACTTTGGTTTTCTCGAAGACAAGTCCTTCCGCATTACGTAGGTAACCATATTGGTTATTCGTGTGACTGATATGTCTCCAACGTATCTATAATTTATGAAGTATTAATGCTGTTATATTATCATTCTTGGATGTTTTACAATCATTTTATAGCAACTTTATATCATTTTTTTGGGACTAACCCATTGACCCAGTGCCTAGTGCCAGTTGCTGTTTTTGCTTTTTTTTACATCGCAGAAAATCAATACCAAACGGAGTCCAAACGCAGCGAAACTTTTTGTGGATTTTTTATTGACCAGAAGACATCCATTGGGCCAGAGCAGCACCTGGGGGGTGCCCCGAGGGGGGCACAACCCACCAAGGCGCGCCTGGGCCCCCACGCACGCCCCGGTGGGTTGTGCCCTCCTCGGTGGCCTCCCGCACCGCCTCTTCGCCCTATAAATTTCCAAATATTCCAAAAACCCTGGGGGTAGCCCTAGATCAGAAGTTCCGCCGCCCCAAGGCCTCTGTATCCACGAGATCCAATCTAGACTCCGTTCCGGCACCCTGCCGGAGGGGGAGATCATCACCGGTGGCCATCTTCATCATCCCGGTGGCCACCACGATGAGAAGGGAGTAGTCCACCCTCGGGGCTGAGGGCTTGTACCAGTAGCTATGTGTTTAATCTCTCTCTCTCGTGTTCTTGAGATGGCACGATCTTGATGTATCGCGGGTTTGTTAATATAGTTGGATCATATGGTGTTTTTCCCTCTCTATCTTGTTGTGATGAATTGAGTTTTCCCTTTGAGATTTTGTTTTATCGGATTGAATACTTTTATGGATTTGAGTGCACTTGATCTATGTCTTGGCACTCAACTCGCGGATTCCCGAGGTGACATTGGGGTAATCTATGCATAGGGGTTGATGCACGTTCTTGTCTTTGTTTCTCCGGTAGAAATCTTGGGGCACTCTTTTAGGTTCTTTGTGTTGGATTGAGTATTATGAATCTAAAATTGTTTGATGCATATCGTATAATTAACTCACGGGTACTCGCGGTGACATTGGGGTATCTAGGTGACATTGGAGTTGGTTGATGTGTATCATATGGTGTTATTTTAGTACGAACTCTTGATAGATTGATCGGAACGGATAACTTGATGTTATGTTAGTATGAATTCTTGATAGATCAATCAGAAAGAATAACTTTGAGATGGTTTCGTACCCTACAAACAATTTCTTCTTATGTTCTCCGCTAGATAGGAACTTTGGAGTGATTCTTCATCGCACGTTGAGGGATGGTTATATGATCCAATTATATTAGCATTGTTGGGAGATTGCACTAGCGAAAGTACGGACCCTAGGCCTTGTTTTCAAGCATTGTAATACCGTTTGTGCTCACTTTTATCACTTGCTACCTTGCTGTTTTTATTTATTCAGATTATAAAAATATATTTCTACCATTCATATTACACTTTTATCACCATCTCTTCGCCGAACTAGTGCACCTATACAATTTGCCACTGTATTGGGTGTGTTGTGGACACAAGAGATTTCTTGTATTTGGTTGCAGGGTTGTTTGAGAGAGACCATCTTCATCCTATGCCTCCCACGGATTGATAAACCTTAGGTCATCCACTTGAGGGAAAATTGCTACTGTCCTGCAAAACTCTGCGCTTGGAGGCCCAACACGAGTCTACAAGAATAAAGTTGCATAGCAGACATCAAGCTCTTTTCTGGCGCCGTTGCCGAGGAGGTGAGTGCTTGAAGGTATATCTTTAGGTCTTGCAATTGAATCTTTTAGTTTCTTGTTTTATCACTAGTTTGGTTTATAAAAAGCAAACTACAAAAAAATGGAATTGAGGTTGCATCATATTGTTCATCTTTATAATGTCTTTTGTGAAAATGATGTAAAGGAAAATTGTGCTCAATTGATAGGAGAAGAATTCTATAAAATGTTTGGCTTAAATGATGAGCATGATTGCAATGTTGTTGGTATGAATTCTTTGAATATCCATGATGCTAATTATATGCAAAGCCATAAGCTTGGGGATGCTATGTTTGATGAAGATGATATTTTTAGTCCCCCAAGTTTTGATGTTCAAATTTGTTATAATGGTAGCATGCCTCCTATTTATGACAATTATATTGATGAAAGTGGGTTTGGAAGAGTGTCAACTCTAGGTACTCATGATCCCACTATTTTGGAGGGTGTTGAATCTTATTGTGATAATTATGAAAGTGGATTTGGAGAGGTCATGACTTTATTTAGTGATGAATCCACTATTTTGGAAGAGGTTCCAATTGATTATGACAACAAAGTTGCTACCTATGATGATTATGGTGATGGCATGTATGCTATATTGAATAATGATAACCATGAAATTTGTCATCATGATTTTAATTTCCAATCACATGATAGTTATTTTGTTGAGTTTGCTCCCACCGCTATGAATGAGAATAAATTTGCTTATGTGGAGAGTAACAAAATTTCTATGCTTATGCATCATGAAAAGAGTGCTATATGTGATAGCTATATTGCTGAATTCATTCATGAAGCTACTGAAAATTATTATGAGAGGGGAGCATATGCTTTTACATATTGCAATAATATCAAGTTTCCTCTCTTTATGTTGAAAGTTTTGAAGTTGCACTTGTTTTGCCTTCCTATGCTAGTTGATTCTTGTTCCCATAAGTTGTTTGCTCACAAAATCCCTATGCATAGGAAGTGGGTTAGACTTAAATGTGCTAGTCATATGCTTCATGATGCTCTCTTTGTGTTTCAATTCTTATCTTTTATGCGAGCATCATTGAAATCATCATGCCTAGCTAAAAGGCACTAAAGAAAAGCGCTTGTTGGGAGACAACCCAACACTTTTACCTACTGTTTTTGTGTGTTCACATGGTTATGCTACTGTAGTAATCATGTTTTATTGCTTTTATTTCAATAAAGTACCAAGTAAAGCCTTTGGGATAGTGTGGATGATAGTTGACTTGATTCTGTGCAAAAACAGAAACTTTTGCGCCCAGTAACAGAATTGTTTAAATTCACTGGAGCATCTAAAAACTCTGAATTTTTTTACAGTTGATGGGTATACAAATTGTCTACGTTTTTATGAATTTTCAGCAGGTTTGGTATTACAGAATTATGACCTTAATTCAGATCTTTATATACTGTTCTGTTTTTGACAGATTCTGTTTGCAATGCGTAGTTTGCTTGTTTTATGGTTTCTATGGCTTATATTGCTTAATATAAATTGTGGAAATTGTAGAGTACAGTAGATATTGTGTGAGAACAATTATGAATCTTATCTTGACAGTACCAAAGTGAATGATTTGTCTTTATCATACTAACCCATCTCACAAAGTTCCGTTAAGTTTTGTGTGATTGAAGTTTTCAAGTTTTGGGTGAGATATCGATATGAGGAGAATAAGGAGTGACAAGACCCTAAGCTTGGGGATGCCCAAGGCACCCCCAAGTCAATATTCAAGGAAGATCCAAGCAACTAAGCTTGGGCATCCCCTCTTTCGTCTCTGACATTATCGGTAACCTCACTTGGAGCTATATTTTTATTCGTCACATGATATGTGTTTTCCTTGGAGCATCATTTTCTTGTTAGGATTTGCTTGCTGTTATTCATAATAATGTTTTCCATATTTATTTTCAATAAAAATGTCAAGGCTAGCCTTTACCATGCTTATTTTGCAAGTATATGAGTTGCTGTTTCAAAACAGAAAGTTTATCGATGTTGCAAAAATTCCCGAGAAAATTCAGAATGTGTTAAAATGTTGAAACTTTTTGCAAAATAAGCTCTGATAAATTTTCTACAGTGTGGTAAATTTTCATAATTTTTGGAGTTTAAGAAGTATTGATACTCTTGCATTCTTTACAGACTGTACTGTTTGGGTAGATTGCTGTTATGTTTGCATATGTTTGCTTGTTTAATGATTCTATTTGAGGATAGGAGTATTAAATATGTAGAGGCATTTAGTAAGCAATCTTGAATAATAATTTTTGTGATTTGCTACAGTAGAGAATGATAAGGTTTTTGCATTGGTTTATACTAACTTATCTCACGAGTTCTTGTTGAGTTTTGTGTGGATGAAGTTTTTAAGATTTAGGGAAACCGTGATATAAAAGGAATTAAGGAGACACAAAAGCTCAAGCTTGGGGATGCCCAAGGCATCCCAAGATAATATTTCAAGAAGTCTCAAGCATCTAAGCTTGGAGATGCCCCGATAGGCATCCCACCTTTCTTCATCAACAATTATCGGTTAGTATCGGTTGAGCCTAAGTTTTTGCTTCTTCACATGATGTGTGCTATTCTTGGAATGTCATTTTGTTTTGTTTTGCTTGCTGTTTTAATAAAATACATAGATCTGAAAGTTTTAAATAAAGGAGATTCCTCTAATAGCTACCCATTTACATAATTACTCGCTTGATCGTCTCTTATATCTTTTTTGGAGTAGTTTGTCATTTACTCTTGTGCTTCACTTATATCCTATGAGTAAATAGTTGAATGAATTGAATATCATGAAGTTGAAATTATATGTTCATTTCATGCCTAGTGGTAGCTTCACATTGGGTTTAGAAAGTGAAATCTTTTGAAGCTTGGCAATCACAATACTGGTCATACAAGCAATTCCTGAATGATTACTATAAGGAAGAGAACCTTCACATGCAAATACACTATCTTGGAAATCTTTTGTGATTGTGAGCCCCCGTTAACATATTATATGCCAAAATTTTTGACGTTGGACAAGGAAGACCACGTAATGATTTATGTTTGTTCATATTCACATAGAAGTTATATTGTCATAAATCCTTCAACATGTGGTGCTTGCCCCCCATCTTTGCTAGCCAAAAATTCTGCACTAAGTAGAGATACTACTTGTGCATCCAAAAACCCTTAAACCCAAATCTTATTTTCAAGAGTCCACCATACCTACCTATGGATTGAGTAAGATCCTTCAAGTAAGTTGTCATCGGTGCAATAAGGCAATAAAAATTGCTTCTCAAAGTGTAAGATCATTTAGTGTAAGAGAAAATTGAGCGTTGTACGAACTTGTGATGGTAAAGAAATAAAAGCGACAGACTGCATAATAAAGGTTGCCAACACAAGGGGTAATATAACGTGACGTTCTTTTGCACTAAGGGGTTGACCATACAAACAAATAAGCGCATGGCAACCTCTGCTTCCCTCTGCGAAGGGCCTATCTTTTACTTTTATGTATTTACTTTTATGCAAGAGTCAAAGTTTTTCTCTCTATTCCTTTTTATTTTTCTCTTTTGGCAAGCATCATGTGGTGAGAAAAGATCTAGGCACATATATCCAGTTGGATATGGGTAGCATGAGTTATTATTGTTGACGTCACCCTTGAGGTGAATACGTTGGGAGGCGAAATTATAAGCCCCTATCTTTCTATGTGTCCGGTTGAAATGTTTTGCTCATGTGTATGCGGTGAGTGTTAGCAATCATAGAACACTATATGATGGTTGAGTATGTGGAGCTCTTACTTAGACTCTGTTGAATAAGTTGAATTGCAATTGTTTGGTGACTGAGAACATAGGTTGTTGAGTTTCAAGAGAATTCATTGTTTAAACCTTAACATGTGAATTGGTTGCTACTTTAACATAAGAAGTTTTATAAGAAAGAATTGCTCTTATGATGCTAGGAAAAGTGATTGAAATTGTCATTGATCAAACTTGTGCACTTTGCTAGCATTCACACTTCATAAATTATTTCTTTTATCATTTACCTACTCGACGACGAGTAGGAATTAAGCTTGGGGATGCTGATACGTCTCCAACGTATCTATAATTTATGAAGTATTCATGTTGTTATATTATCATTCTTGGATGTTTTACAATCATTTTATACCAACTTTATATCATTTTTTGGGACTATCCTATTGACCCTGTGCCCAGTGCCAGTTCCTGTTTTTGCTTGTTTTTTACATCGCAGAAAATCAATACCAAACGGAGTCCAAACGCAGCGAAACTTTTTGTGGATTTTTTATGGACCAGAAAACATCCATTGGGCCAGAGCAGCACCTAGGGGGTGCCCCGAGGGGGGTACAACCCACCAGGGCGCGCCTGGGCCCCCAGGCACGCTCCGGTGCGTTGTGCCCACCTCGGTGGCCTCTCGCACCGCCTCTTCGCCCTATAAATTTCCAAATATTCCAAAAACCCTGGGGGTAGCCCTAGATCAGAAGTTTCGCCGCCGCAAGGCCTCTCTATTGACGAGATCCAATCTAGACCCTGTTCCGGCACCCTGCTGGAGGGGGAGATCATCACCGGTGGCCATCTTCATCATCCCGGCGGCCACCACGATGAGGAGGGAGTAGTCCACCCTCGGGGATGAGGGTTTGTACTAGTAGCTATGTATTTAATCTCTCTCTCGTGTTCTTGAGATGGCACAATCTTGATGTATCGCGGGCTTTGTTAATATAGTTGGATCATATGGTGTTTTTCCCTCTCTATCTTGTTGTGATGAATTGAGTTTTCCCTTTGAGATTTCGTTTTATTGGATTGAATACTTTTATGGATTTGAGAGCACTTGATCTATGTCTTGGCACTCAACTCGCGGACTCCCGAGGTGACATTGGGGTAATCTGCATAGGGGTTGATGCACGTTCTTGTCTTTGTTTCTCCGGTAGAAATCTTGGGGCACTCTTTGAGGTTCTTTGTGTTGGATTGAGTATTATTTATCTAAAATTGTTTGATGCATATCGTATAATTAACTCACGGGTACTCGCGATGACATTGGGGTATCTAGGTGACATTAGAGTTGGTTGATGTGTATCATATGGTGTTATTTTAGTACGAACTCTTGATATATTGATCGAAAAGGATAACTTGATGTTATGTTAGTACGAACTCTTGATAGATCGATCGGAAAGAATAACTTTGAGGTGGTTTCGTACCCTACAAACAATTTCTTCTTATGTTCTCCGCTAGATAGGAACTTTGGAGTGATTCTTCATCACACGTTGAGGGATGGTTATATGATCCAATTACATTAGCATTGTTGGGAGATTGCACTAGCGAAAGTACGGACCCTAGGCCTTGTTTTCAAGCATTTCAATACCGTTTGTGCTCACTTTTGTCACTTGCTACCTTGTTGTTTTTATTTATTCAGATTATAAAAATATATTTCTACCATCCATATTACACTTTTATCACCATCTCTTCGCCGAACTAGTGCACCTATACAATTTGCCATTGTATTGGGTGTGTTGGGGACACAAGAGATTTCTTGTATTTGGTTGCAGGGTTGTTTAAGAGAGACCATCTTCATCCTACGCCTCCCACGGATTGATAAACCTTAGGTCATCCACTTGAGGGAAAATTGCTACTGTCCTACATAACTCTGCGCTTGGAGGCCCAACACGAGTCTACAAGAATAAAGTTGCGTCGTAGACATCAGGGATACTTGGTCCGGCCTGCCAACCGATTTAGCGCATGTTGTGACAGTCAGCATTCGACTTCACCCACATGAGGTACTTGACTGGTTAAGCCAGAAGTAACAATCACAGAGGTGCTCCCGGTACACCCTTAGCGAAACTAAGTGGAAACGTAAGGGGTAAAAATAGGAGCTAGGCAACCCAACTATTGACCAAACACACAAGTCGAAATCAATGCATATATTGGCGAGAGGTCTGAGGATGTTTTACCGAGGACTCCATGGAGTACCTTGGCTTATGGTGGGTGCAGCTCTTAACGAAGCCCCCGGTTGGTGGTGCCGAAGCTCAAAGGCATCCGGCATGGTACCATAAAAGTTATAGCGATCGTACATTGAAAAGAGAACAAGGACGCACCATGAGTGTATACGTGGCCCAGAAATTTTAGGCGTCTCTTTATTCAATAGTTTATAAGGTCGAACCTAATATCCGTGTTATAACTTAAGACATTAGAGTTGGTTGATGTGTGTCATATGGTGCTATTTTAGTACGAACTCTAGGGCTGTTTGTGACACTTATAGGAATAGCCCAATAGATTGATCAGAAAGAATAGCTTTGAGGTGGTTTCGTACCCTACAAACAATTTCTATCTTATGTTCTCCACTAATAGGAACTTGGGAGTGATTCTTTATTACACTTTGAGGGATAATCATATGATCAAATTATGTTAGCATTGTTGAGAGATTGCACTAGTGAAAGTATGTATCCTAGGCCTCATTTTCTATCATTGCAATACCATTTGTGCTCCGTTTTACTATTTACTACCTTGCTGTTTTTTATTGTTCGCACTACAAAAACTCATATCTACTATCCATACTATTCTTTTATCACCATCTCTTCGCCGAACTAGTGCACCTATACAATTTACCATTGTATTGGGTGTGTTGGGGACACATGAGACTTTTTGTTATTTGGTTGCAGGGTTACTTGAGAGAGATATCTTCATCCTATGCCTCCCACGGATTGATAAACCTTAGGTCATCCACTTGTTGGAAAATTGCCGCTGTCCTACAAAACTCTGCGCTTGGAGGCCCAACACGAGTCTACAAGAACAAGTTGTGTAGTACACATCAACTGTACATGCCCTCCTACCTACAAGTAAGTTTGTAGTAAACTTTTGATTTAGCGAGGTGATGTAAATCATGGGTTCTCACTTTCCTTCTTCTTCCTTTACAGGGAGCAGTGCGACTCAGTGGACGAGGGGTCCACTGGTCTCCTAGGATCTTTGCTGGGCACGAGCTCGGAGGACTCCTCGAAGATGGAGGTCAATCCCTCCCTCGGGTAAGCCGAGGTAGCAGAGGCCTCATCACACCCTCCACCCCGATGTCTGATGCCGGGGAGGGAGTCAATTCCTCCATAGCCGAGGACCAAACCTTGGCTATGGAGAGTCAAGGTATGGACCAGGGGGAGAACTTCGCCGTATTCACGCGGATGCAGAGACTGTTCGCACGGGGTCCCCAGCTCATGTGGTTTTAGAATCACGATGCCTCCTCCTACAGCCGACGGCGGGGCATCGAGCACTGATACGTCTCCAATGTACCTATAATTTATAAAGTATTCATGCTATTATATTATCATTCTTGGATGTTTTACAATCATTTTATAGCTACTTTATATCATTTTTTGGGACTAACCTATTGACCCAGTGCCCAGTGCCAGTTGTTGTTTTTTTGCTTGTTTTTTACATCGCAGGAAATCAATATCAAACGGAGTCCAAACACCGCGAAACTTTTTGTGGATTTTTTGTGGACCAGAAGACATCCAGTGGGCCAGAGAAGCACCTGGGGGGTGCCCCAAGGGGGGCACAACCCACGAGGGCGCGCCTGGTGGCCCAGGCGCGCCCAGGTCGGTTGTGCCCACCTCGGTGTCCTCCCGCACCCCCTTTTTGCCCTATAAATCACCAAATATTCCAAAAACCCGAGGGGTAGCCCTAGATCAGAAGTTTCACCGCCGCAAGGCCTATGTATCCACAAGATCCAATCTAGACCCCGTTCTGGCACCCTGCCGAAGGGGGAATCATCATCGGTGGCCATCTTCATCATCCCGGCGGCCACCACGATGAGGAGGGAGTAGTCCACCCTCGGGCCTGAGGGTTTGTATCAGTAGCTATGCGCTTAATCTCTCTCTCTCGTGTTCTTGAGATGTCACGATCTTGATGTATCGTGGGCTTTGTTAATATAGTCGGATCATATGGTGTTTTCCCCTCTCTATCTTGTTGTGATGAATTGAGTTTTCCCTTTGAGATTTCGTTTTATCGGATTGAATACTTTTATGGATTTGAGAACACTTTGTGTATGTCTTGCTATGAATACCCGTGGTGACAATGGGGTATCATATTGATTCACTTGATATATGTTTTGGCACTCAACTCGCGGATTCCCGAGGTGACATTGGGGTAATCTATGCATAGGGGTTGATGCACGTTCTTGTCTTTGTTTCTCCGGTAGAAATCTTGGGGCACTCTTTGAGGTTCTTTGTGTTGGATTGAGTATTATGAATCTGAAATTATTTGGTGTTATTTTAGTACGAACTCTTGGATAGATCGATCGGAAAGAATAGTTTTGAGGTGGTTTTGTACCCTACAAACAATTTCTTCTTATGTTCTCCGCTAGATAGGAACTTTGGAGTGATTCCTCATCGCACTTTGAGGGATGGTTATATGATCCAATTATATTAGCATTGTTGAGAGATTGTACTAGCGAAAGTACGGACCCTAGGCCTCATTTTTAAGCATTGCAATACCGTTTGTGCTCCGTTTTATCAATTGCTACCTTGCTGTTTTTATTTATTTAAATTATAAAAATATATTTCTACCATCCATATTACACTTTTATCACCATCTCTTCGCCGAACTAGTGCACTTGTACAATTTTCCATTGTATTGGGTGTGTTGGGGACACAAGAGATTTCTTGTATTTGGTTGCAGGGTTGTTTGAGAGAGACTATCTTCATCCTACGCCTCCCACAGATTGATAATCCTTAAGTCATCCACTTGAGGGAAAATTGCTACTGTCCTACAAAACTCTGCGCTTGGAGGCCCAACACGAGTCTACAAGAATAAAGTTGCGTAGTAGACATCAAGCTCTTTTCTGGGGCCGTTGCCGGGGAGGTTAGGTAAGCGGCACTCACACCCCGTCAATGATGCTGTTTTCTGGCACCGTTGCCGGGGAGGTGAGTGCTTGAAGGTATATCTTTAGATCTTGCAATCGAATCTTTTAGTTTCTTGTTTTATCACTAGTTTGGTTTATAAAAAGAAACTACAAAAAAAAGGAATTGAGGTTGCATCATATTGTTCATCTTTATAATGTCTTTCGTGAAAATGATGGAAAGGAAGATTGTGCTCAATTGATAGAGGAAGAATTATATAAAATGTTTGACAAAAAATCCTTGAATGAGCATGATTGCAATGTTGCTAGTATGAATTCTTTGAATATCCATGATGCTAATGATATGCAAAGGTACAAGCTTGGGGATGCTATGTTTGATGAAGATGATATTTTTAGTCCCCCAAGTTTTGATTAGAAAATTTATTATGGTGAAAGCATGCCTCCTATCTATGATAATTATGGTGATGACATGTATGCTATATTGAATAATGATAACCATGAAACTTGTCATCATGATTTTAATTTTGAATCACATGATAGTTATTTTGTTGAGTTTGCTCCCACTACTGTTCATGAGAATAAATTTGCTCATGTGGAGATTAATAAATTTTCTATGCTTGTGGATCATGAAAAGAATGCTTTATGTGATAGCTATATTGTTGAATTCATTCATGATGCTACTGAAAATTATTACGAGAGGGGAATATATGCTTTTACATATAGCAATAATATCAAGTTTCCTCTCTTTATGTTGAAAGTTTTGAAGTTGCACTTGTTTTGCCTTCCTATGCTAGTTGATTCTTGTTCCCATAAGTTGTTTGCTCACAAAATACCTATGCATAGGAAGTGGATTAGACTTAAATGTGATAGTAATATGCTTCATGATGCTCTCTTTATGTTTCAATTCTTATCTTTTATGCGAGCATCATTGAAATCATCATGCCTAGCTAAAAGGCATTAAAGAAAAACGCTTGTTGGGAGACAACCCAACATTTACCCCTACTGTTTTTGTGTGTTCACATGGTTAGGCTACTGTAGTGATCTTGTTTTATAGCTTTTGTTTCAATAAAGTGCCAAGTAAAGCCTTTGGGATAGTGTGGATGATAGTTGACTTGAATCTGTGCAAAAAAAGAAACTTTTGCGCTCAGTCCAGGAATTTTGAAAATTTACTGGAACGTGCTTTTGATCTGAATTTTTTACAGGTGATAGATAAACAAATTCTTTACGTTTTCCTAATGTTTCAGAATTTTTGGAGTAGCAGAAATATGGTTGGAGTACACATTACTACAGACTATTCTGTTTTTGCAGATTCTGTTTTCAATGCATAGTTTACTTGTTTTCTAGTTTCTATGGCTTATATTGCTCAATATAAATTGTGGAAATTATATTCTACAGTATTAATTGTGTGGAAACAATTATGAATCTTGTCTTTGACAGTACCAAAGTGAAATGGTTTGCTCTTTATCATACTAACCTATCTCACGAAGTTCCGTTAAGTTTTGTGTGATTGAAGTTTTCAAGTTTTGGGTGAGATGTCGATATGAGGAGAATAAGGAGTGATAAGACCCTCAGCTTGGGGATTCCCAAGGCACCCCAATTTAAATATCCAAGGAAGATCCAAGCAACTAAGCTTGGGGAAGCCCCGGAAGGCATCCCCTCTTTCGTCTTCAACATTATCGGTAACCTCACTTGGAGCTATATTTTCATTCGTCACATGATATGATTTTTGCTTGGAGAGTCATTTTATTTTATTAGGATTTGCTTGCTGTTAGTTATAATAATGTTTTGCATATTTCAATAAAAGTGGCAAGGATAGCCATCACCATGCTTATTTTGCAAATATATGAGTTGCTGTTTCAAAACAGAAAGTTTATCCCTGTTACAATAATTATCCAGAAAATTCAGAATATGATAAAATGTTGAAAATTTCGGCACAATAAGCTCTGATAAATTTTCTACAGTGTGGTAAATTTTCATAATTTTTGGAGTTTAAGAAGTATTGATACTCTTGCATTCTTTACAGACTGTGCTGTTTTGGCAGATTGCTGTTATGTTTGCATATGTTTGCTTGTTTAATGATTCTATTTGAGGATAGGAGTATTAAATATGCAGAGGCATTTAGTATTCAATGTTGAATAATAATTTTAGTGATTTTCTACGGTAGAGAATGATAAGGTTTTTGCATTGATTTATACTAACTTATCTCACGAGTTCTTGTTGAGTTTTGTGTGGATGAAGTTTTTAAGATTCAGGGAAACCGTGATATAAAAGGAATTAAGGAGAAACAAAAGCTCAAGCTTGGGGATGCCCAAGGCATCCCAAGATAATATTTCAAGAAGTCTCAAGCATCTAAGCTTGGGGATGCCCCGGTAGGCATCCCACCTTTCTTCATCAACAATTATCGGTTAGTATCGGTTGAGCCTAAGTTTTTGCTTCTTCACATGAGTTGTGCTATTCTTGGAATGTCATTTTGTTTTTCTTGCTGTTTTAATAAAATACTTAGATATGAAAGTTTTTAAATAAGAGAGAGTCCACAATTAGCTACCTATTTACTTAACTACTCGCTTGATCTTCACTTATATCTTTTTGGAGGAGCTTGTCATTTACTCTTGTGCTTCACTTATATCCTATGAGTAAATTGTTGAATGAATTGAATATCATGAAGTTGAAATTATATGTTCATATCATGCCTAGTGGTAGCTTCACATTGGCTTTAGAAAGTGAAATCTTTTGAGGCTTGACAATCACAATATTGGTCATACAAGCAATTCATGAATGATTAGTAGAAGGAAGAGAACTTTCAGATGCAAATACACTATCTTGGAAATCTTTTGTGATTGTGAGCCCCCATCAAAATATTATATGCCAAAATTGTTGACGTTGGACAAGGAAGACAACGTAATGATTTATGTTCGTTCATATTCACATAGAAGTTATATTGTCATAGATCCTTCAACATGTGGTGCTTGCCCCCCATCTTTGCTAGCCAAAAATTCCGCACCAAGTAGAGATACTACTTGTGCAACCAAAAACCCTTAAACCCAAATCTTATTTTGAAGAGTCCACCATACCTAGCTAAGGATTGAGTAAGATCCTTCAAGTAAGTTGTCATCGATGCAATAAGGCAATAAAAATTGCTTCTAAAAGTGTAAGATCATTTAGTGTAAGAGAAAATTGAGCGTTGTACGAACTTGTGATGTTAAAGAAATAAAAGCGACAGACTGCATAATAAAGGTTGCCATCACAAGGGGCAATATAACGTGACATTCTTTTGCACTAAGGGGTTGAGCATACAAACAAATAAGCGCATGGCAACCTCTGCTTCCCTCTGCGAAGGGCCTATCTTTTACTTTTATGCAAGAGTCAAAGTTTTTCTCTCTATTCCTTTTTATTTTTCTCCTTTGGCAAGCATCATGTGGTGAGGAAAGATCTAGGCACATATGTCCAGTTGGATATGGGTGGCATGAGTTATTATTGTTGACATCACCCTTGAGCTGAATACGTTGGGAGGCGAAATTACTATTGATCAAACTTATGCACTTTGCTAGCATTCACACTTCATAAATTATTTCTTTTATCATTTACCTACTCGAGGACGAGTAGGAATTAAGCTTGGGGATGCTGATACATCTCCAACATATCTATAATTTATAAAGTATTCATGCTGTTAGATTATCATTCTTTGATGTTTTACAATCATTTTATAGCAACTTTATATCATTTTTTGGGACTAATCTATTGACCCAGTGCCCAGTGCCAGTTCCTGTTTTTGCTTGTTTTTTACATCCCAGGAAATCAATATCAAACGGAGTTCAAACACCGCGAAATTTTTTGTGGATTTTTTATGGACCAGAAGACATCCAGTGGGCTCGAGAAGCACCTGGAGGGTGCCCCGAGGGGGTAACAACCCACCAGGGCGCGCCTGGGGGCCCAAGCGCGCCCAGGTGGGTTGTGCCCACCTCGGTGGCCTCCCGCACCCCCTCTTTGCCCTATAAATCACCAAATATTCCAAAAACCCGAGGGGTAGCCCTAGATCAGAAGTTCCACTGCCGCAAGGCCTCTGTATCCACGAGATCCAATCTAGACCCCGTTCCGGCACCCTGCCGGAGGGGGAATCATCACTGATGGCCATCTTCATCATCCCGGCGGCCACCACGATGAGGAGGGAGTAGTCCACCCTCGGGCCTGAGGGTTTGTACCAGTAGCTATGTGTTTAATCTCTCTCTCTCTCGTGTTCTCGAGATGTCACGATCTTGATGTATCGTGGGCTTTGTTAATATATTCGGATCATATGGTGTTTTCCCCTCTCTATCTTGTTGTGATGAATTGAGGTTTCCCTTTGAGATTTCATTTTATCGGATTGAATACTTTTATGGATTTGAGAACACTTTATGTATGTCTTGCTATGAATACCCGTGGTGACAATGGGGTATCGTATTGATTCAGTTGATATATGTTTTGGCACTCAACTCGCGGATTCCCGAGGTGACATTGGGGTAATCTATGCATAGGGGTTGATGCACGTTCTTGTCTTTGTTTCTCCGGTAGAAATCTTGGGGCACTCTTTGAGGTTCTTTGTGTTGGATTGAGTATTATGAATCTGAAATTATTTGGTGTTATTTTAGTACGAACTCTTGGATAGATCGATCGGAAAGAATAGCTTCGAGGTGGTTTCGTACACTACAAACAATTTCTTCTTATGTTCTCCGCTAGATAGGAACTTTGGAGTGATTCTTCATCGCACTTTGAGGGATGGTTATATGATCCAATTATATTAGCATTGTTGAGAGATTGCACTAGTGAAAGTACGGACCCTAGGCCTCATTTTCAAGCATTGTAATACCGTTTGTGCTCCGTTTTATAATTTGCTACCTTGCTGTTTTTATTTATTCAGATTATAAAAATATATTTCTACCGTCCATATTACACTTTTATCACCATCTCTTCGCCGAACTAGTGCACCTATACAATTTGCCATTGTATTGGGTGTGTTTGGGACACAAGAGATTTCTTGTATTTGGTTGCAGGGTTGTTTGAGAGAGACTATCTTCATCCTACGCCTCCCACGGATTGATAAACCTTAGGTGATCCACTTGAGGGAAAATTGCTACTGTCCTACAAAACTCTGCGCTTGGAGGCCCAACACGAGTCTACAAGAATAAAGTTTCATAGTAGACATCAAGCACTTCCCTTCCACCCCTCGGTCACGGAGGGGCCGAGCTGGAGGAGCGCCGGCGTGTGACGGAGACAGCTTTGACAAGCTCCTCCATCCTTCCTGAGCAGCGTGCTCTCCTCGGCGCTGCTATGGACCAGTTTCGGTCCGTCGAGGCTGGTGTCATAGAGGTGTTCCTCAGCCTAGCAAAAGGTTTTGAGGTATGTTAATATGCAATTTGCGCTTATTTATGGCTAATAACAAGTATACCCAGTAGCCCTCATGGAGGATGTCAAAACATCGTCCGAGGACATCAGGAAAATACTCTGTTTAAAATTCTAAACTAATTAGAATTGCATTTACAGTAACCTTCGAGCCTTAAGTTAGTTTACCAAACTGGCTTGAGGGTCAAAATATAGCTTGATGCCTCTATGTTTTATGAACATGAATATCCAGTGGCCCCCGAGACTCATATTGGTTCCACCAGGAACCAATAGGAGTATCGAATCCAGTCTTAAGTGGGTGCCCTTTTATTCACTTATGTATATCCTGTGCAGGTTTCTACCTCGTATGCCTCGGCCAGCTCTTCGGAGTTGGAAGAGGTGAAACACCGGCTATCTCAAGCAGAAGAGGAGTCTCTTCGGCTAAGGCAGGCGGCTGAGAATGCATATGGTAAGGATGTTTAACTCATTCCTTACAATCAGTTACCTATTTACCAAGTGATTGTATATTTAACTTTGCTTGTCCAATATGTAGCAGCTAAGAAGCGCCTGAACGAAGTACGGGCCAAGCTTGAAAAGGCTCGGACCAAGGCCGAGCAGCTGAAGGCATCGGCGTAGCAGAACGCCGAGTTGCTCGCCGAGGAAAAAAAGACTCGCGAGGCAGCTCAGGCGCATGTCGCTGCTGTGGAAGGGGATCTTTCAGTTTGTGTCACTGAACATGATGCACTAAATGTTTCCCAGGGTAAGGATGCCGCCGAGCTCAAGTGGCTCGATCGAGAGTGCCAAGAGGTGGCTTCTCGAGCTGCTGCAGCGAAGGAGGAACTGCGGCAGGCAATGAAGATAGCCTCTGGTAAGCCTTACCTTTGGCAGTGTGTCTTCGGTCGCCAAGCATTCCCCAAGCTAATGCAAATGTGGCGCTTGTCAGGTGCCTTCCTGGACCTACCCCCCAGCATGAAGGAGGCGTGCAAGTAGTTCGGCGCGTGTGCCGATCCAGCCGACGAGTAGCAGAAGGTGTTCTAGCTTCAGTTCCAAGACCCGGCGACAGGCTGAAGCAATTGTTAGAGCTCCAACGGGCTGCCAAGCCTGCCACGGAGGATCTTTGCAAGGCCTTGTGGCCGAAAGATCCTTTGCTGACCAGCTTCTTTGGGCTCGTGCGTCGCCTCCAAGCGGCAAGTGCCCAAGCCAACTTGTGGAAGAGGTTGGCATGCATCGAGGGTGCGCGGAAGGCCTTTGCGGCCGTGCATGCGTACTGCCCAAAGATGGACATGGAGCCAATTGCCAGCCGGTGCCCGGAGCGGCACGACAATGAGGTGAAGCCGGAGAAGTACTTCGAGAAGGTGCTGCCAGCTGCTCGGATATCCGAGAAGAAATGCAAGGGTGAGTCTACTCTAGAAAATCTTGATTAGACTTGCACTAAGTTTCCTCGATACGCTGAGATGTATATGTAAAAGACAAATCCTTAATTTGAGGTTGCCTATTCTGAGCGTGTAAATCTAGTTTGCCACTTTTATTTGCTTTATGCTTTTAATTTTGACTCAACTGTGACCTTTGAGATGTGTAGTTGGCCAGTCGTTGGCTTCCATCCCTAAGTAGAGACTACTTAGGGTGTTTTCTATCTGATCACAACCCTTAGCCGATGTCTCGATGCCCGAAGGCGGTTATTTCAGAGAAAACAAGGCAATCAGATGAATAAGGCTAAAACATACACTTAGTCATAGGAGCATTTGCGATGGGTGGCAAGTAAATAGCCCCCTTTATAATATGAGTCCTCGGGGTTCCCGACCTCGGATTAAATTACTTTGGCTTTCTCGAAGGCAAGTCCTTCCGCATTACGTAGGTAACCATATTGGTTATTAGTGTGACACTTGGTCCGGCCTGCCAACCGATTTAGCGCATGTTGTGACAGTCAGCATTCGGCTTCACCCACTTGAGGTACTTGACTGGTTAAGGCAGAAGTAACAATCGCAGAGGTGCTCCCGATACACCCTTAGCGAAACTAAGTGGAAACATCAGGGGTAAACATAGGAGCCAGGCAACCCAGCTATTAACCAAACACACAAGTCGAAATCAATGCATATATTGGCAAGAGGTCCGAGGATGTTTTACCGAGGACTCCATGGAGTACCTTGGCATATGGTGGGAGCAGCTCTTAACGAAGCCCCCAGTTGGTGGTGCCAATGCTCAAAGGCATCCGGCATGGCACCATAAAAGTTATAGCGATCGTACATTGAAAAGAGAACAAGGATGCAGCATGAGTGTATACGTGGCCCAGAAATTTTAAGCGTCTCTTTATTCAATAGTTTATAAGGTCGAACCTAATATCCGTGTTATAACTTAAGACACATGATTCGAAGAGTGTTACAAAGTCTGTCTGAAGAGCAAGTGCGCCGAGGTCCGAGCTTCCATCGTCATGTCCACCGTCGTTTTGATGTTTGCGTGTTCTTCCGTGTACCCTTGTCGAACCAAGGACTGCAGCCTTTGTTTTTCTCTGTTTTTCACTGTCCAAGCAATGCCTCCTCATCCAATCCGAGGGGTGCCACCTTTGACGAGTTCACCTTTTGTTCAATGATAATCAGTGGTGAGTAGGTGCATCAAAGTATGCCTCCACGGGGCTTGCTATATTAGTCAAAGCTAAATTTTAGCCCCCCAGTCGAGCTATCGATGTTCTAAACATGTGTTGCGTGATCGCTGGGGTATGGTGCCGTCGAGCTTCCAACAACCTTTGGCTACACGAGCGCTGGTGCCATTACGACACGAACCAACTCTGAGGCAGTGATTTGATATCCTGTCTGAGTTGTGAATTTCTAGCTAGATGCTCGTATTTTGAGGACCTTGACACATGTTTCGGTTTATCCGAAGTGTCGCCTCTGATGGGTTTTTGCTCCACTGCCCCCATGGAATTTTTAGAGCGAAATTGTGAAACCGAGGAACATAATTCTCAGTCATATAGTGGGGAAGGTGGAGCACGTATCCCTATTTAGGGTCACTGCCTGCTGCTCCCGAGGTAGTGTCCATATCATCCTTGTTGTGTGTCTGACGTACATCGGAGTCATTGTTGGATGCACCATGAACTGGCTTTGGATGCTTCATAGGGTCTCGGCTGTTTAATCCAGCTCGGGTCTTAGATGCTTCCTCAGTAGACTGAACCTCTGTCACGAAGGCCGTGGACTGCTCCTTTGTTCGGAGAGAGCGTTCCTTGTTACCATTTACTGTTATGACACTGTGCGGCTGTGGCATTTTTAGCTTTAGATAAGCATAGTGCGAGATGGTGTGAAAACGAGCAGAAGCTATTCTCCCGAGGAGTGCGTGATAGCCACTCCTAAAAGGGACGATGTTGAAGGTTAACTCTTCATTTCGAAAAATTTCAGGTGTGCCGAAGACTATGTCCAGGGTCACCCTTCCCGTGCATTGTGCCTCAATTCCCGGTGTGATACCCTTGAAGGTGTGGGATTGATCCTTGCTGGGTCAATATGTATCTTCTTGACGGTGTCTGCATATATCAAGTTGAGGCTACTGCCACCATCCATGAGGACTCGGGTCGGATGGCAGCCGTCAACTATAGGATCCAGTACCAACGCTGCTGTGCTGCCATGACGGGTGTTGGTCGGGTGGTCTCATCTGTCGAAGATGATCGGGATTTCCGACCATGCGTTATACTGTGGCACAGCAGGCTCTACGGCGTAGACATCATGAAGCGCATGCTTCCTTTCCTTTCGGGTGACATGCGTGACATAGATCATATTCACGTCCTTGGCCTCGAGAGGGAACTGCTTTTGGCCGGCATTGCTCGGCCCTGGCTAGTTTCTATCCTCATTACGAGGTTGACCTTTGCCCTGGTTGTCGGCCGCAATCTTTCCGGCTTGCTTGATTACCCAGCAATTCAGGTTTGTATTCATGGCTGGCTTGTCGGGGGTGCCGTGGATGGCGCATGGTTTATCCAAGATCTTGTCCAACTATTATGGACCATCTTTGCCTCCTTGAAAAGGCTTCCTTTTGTTGCTGCCATGCTGGTTGCTGAAACCGACATTAACCGCGGTCTCCTCAGCATCACTACTGCTTCCTCTATTGCACCGCTTGTTATTCCTGTTACGCCGAGGCTTCCCGTTTCCGTCGCGTACTTCAAAGGTGCCGGGGTCGCCACTATGGCTAGTCTTCCATGCCAACCAGTTGTTTTCACCAGTGCAAAATCGAGTCATGAGCTGTGTGAGGGCTGCCATTGTCTGCGGCTTCTCTTATTCGAGCTCTCTGGCCATCCATTCGTCACTAATGTTGTTCTTGAATGCGGTTATCGCCTTGGCGTCCGGGCAGTCCACTATCTGGTTTTTCTTGGTCAAAAACTGATTCCAGAATTTTTGGGCCGACTCCCCTGGCTTTTGCATGACATGAGCAAGGTTATCGACATCCGGGGGTCGGACATAAGTACCTTGGAAGTTTGCTCGGAACGCATCTTTGAGGTCCTCCCAGACTCCAATTGAGTCCACGGGGAGGCTGTTAAGCCAGTGGCGAGCTGATCCTTTGAGCTTCAAGGGTAGGTATTTAATCGCGTGGAGATCATCACCACCAGCCATGTGTACGTGCATGAGGAAATCCTCAATCTATACTGCGGGGTCCGTCGTGCCGTCGTATTGCTCGATATTTATGGGTTTAAACCCCTCCGGGAACTTGTGCTGCATGACCTTGTCTATGAAGCACATGGGGTGGGCAGCTCCTCGGATCCTGGCAGTAGCACGACGCACGTTAGACATGGTCTCATTCTAGTCGCACATGTAATCGTGCACAATGCCATGATTGCCTAACCAAGCTAGGTATCCAGCCTGCCCAGCAGGTGGGTGCTCCCTAGATTTGTAGATCGATCGAGGTGGAGCTTCTAGCATTAACGGTCTTTTCTCCCTCAGATCATATTTCTTGAACGTCTGAGGTGGATCTACACCACCTCAGCGCCAAGGGGCCTCGGGAATATTCTTGTACCCACCTGCTGGCCTATCTTAGCCCCGAGGAGGGCATTCAGGCTTCTCAGCCTACTCGCGCCTAGATAGCACGCTACCCTTGGCCTCCTCATCGAGCTCTGGATGTAAGTTCCTTCGGGGGTAAAATTTATTAGCCCCGGTTTGCTCAAGTTTGTCCTCAAGTGCCTGCTCAGCCTTGAGGAGCTCGACCCATCTATCGTTTAGTTCATCCTGTTCGGTTCTAATCTGTTAGGACTTTTGCTTGATGCTCTTGGCCATACTGGCCAATCACCTGTGGAGCGTTTTGAGTCAAGGTTCCTCGAAAGAATCATACTCGTCGAGGCCGAGGCTTCTATCTTCCTCGGCATCCGGGTCGTAATCACCATCATCGAGGTCATCTTCATCCCCGTTGATCATATCGTCGCCGTTGTTGTTACTGGTGCCGACGTCATTGCTAGCGTTATGGTTATCATTGCCATCTTGGGCGGCATCTCCATTGGCGGTACCACCATTTCTGGTGCCACCATTACTCGCATCACCATTGCCGTTGCCTCCATTATGGTGGCCCCTTCATCGGTGCTGGGGGGGTTTTCTGCTTCCTCCTCCATCCTTGGGGGTGTCCACCATGTAGACATCGTAGGTGGAGGTAGCTACCCACTTGCCGGTATGAGTGGCGGCAGGTGGCAAAGTAGAGTCTGGCATCTCGCCAACATCTTCATCCATGTCGGTTACCTCCTCGGAGGTGTATGCTAGAATGTCGGTTAAATCCTCGGCAGTAGCGACTAGGTAGGTGGAGGTTGGGTTGAAAATTCTAGCTTCTCCAAATTTCTCCCAAATCCAATCATGAATCGAGCTTTGATCGTCTGAGATTGTGAGGCTCTGAATCTGATCTAACATCTCGTTCACAAGCGCCTTGTCAGCCTCGCCCATATCCTGATTGAAAATTGGGCTTAACTGAAGTTTACCCTAGATCCCATCTGATGTGGCCTCAGGAATTTTGCCGGTCAAACTTGACGTCTGAACCACCAGGGTAATGCTTGGCTCTGTGCTTGAAGCTAGATCCGAGTTGTGATCCACACCGTGGTCCTGATCCGAGATTGAATCTGAGATTGGTACGAAGGCATCGGAGGGGTCTTCGGACTGGTCTGATACCCAGCCCAAAACTGTTAGCTCACCGTGGGCATCCATAGTGTATTCCAGATTTCCAAAACTGATGATCTAGCCAAGAGCAAAGTTTTTGATCTGACTGAGGTGGCCAGTCGAATCGGCGTAGAGTGTGACAATGTCGAAGACAAAAAGTTATCCGGCAATGAAGGTCTTCCCACAGCCAATGCTGTCGTCGATCCAAACATGAGCCATCGAGCCACCTTGACCACACAACGGGACCTGCATGGGCCACCAATGTCGGGGTTGAATCCGGCGGATCTCGGGTAGGGGGTCCCGAGCTGGTGATCTTAGCTTGATGGTAACAGGACAAAGAGGGACACGATGTTTTACCCAAGTTTGGCATGATACGTCTCCAAAGTATCTATAATTTTTTATTTTCATGCTATTATATTATCAATCTTAGATACTTTAAACGCAATTTTATGTCATTTTTTGGGACTAACCTATTAACCTAGTGCCCAGTGCCAGTTGTTGTTTTTTGCTTGTTTTTGGTTTTACAGAAAATCCTTACCAAACGGAGTCCAAACGCTATGAAACTTTTTGATGATTTTTTTCTGGACAAAAGAGACCCTAGAAGCTTCGGGGGAGGACCAGAAGACCTACGAGGAGACGACAAGGCAACAAGGCACGCCCTGGGGGGGTAGGGCACGCCTTGATGTCTTCTGGGCCCCATGTGGCTCCTTCTGACCTAATTCCAGCGCTATAAATTCCCAAATATTCCAAAACCCCCAGATATCAAGAGGAAACAATTTTTCCACCACCGCAAGCCTCTGTTCTTCCGCGATCCCATCTGGAGGCCTTTTCCGGTACTCTGTCGGAGGGGGAATCGATCACGGAGGGCTTCTACATCAACCTTCTGCCTCTCCGATGATGTGTGAGTAGTTCACCATAGACCTACAGGTCTATGGTTATTAGCTAGATAGCTTCTTCTTTCTCTCCGATCTTCAATACAATGTTCTCCTTGATTCTCTCGGAGAACTATCCGATGTAATCTTCTTTTGCGGTGTGTTTGTTGGGATCCAATGAATTGTGGATTTATGATCATATTATTCATTGAAAGTAATTGAGTCTTTTCTGAATTTTATTATGCATGATTGTTATAGCTATGTATTTCTCTCCGATCTATCCGTTTGGCTTGGCCAACTAGATTGATTTATCTTCAGTGGGAGAGGTGCTTTGTAATGTGTTCAATCTAGAGGTGTCCTCACCCAGTGACAATAGGGGTAGGGAGGCACATATTGTATTGTTGCCACTAAGGATAAAATGACGGGGTTCAATCATATTGCTTGGTTCTATTCTATCTACATTATGTCATCATACCTCATGCATTACTTTGTTTGTTATGAACTTAATACGTAGAGAGGCAAGCATAGAAGCGCTCTCGGAGTGGAGTAATAGTAGTAGATGCATGAGGAGTCGGTCTACTTGTCACGGACGTAATGCCTATATACATGATCATTGCCATGAATAACATCATAACTATGCGCTTTTCTATCAATTGCCCAACACTAATTTGTCAACCCACTGTATGCTATTATTATGAGAGAGAAGCCTCTAGTGAAAACTATGGCCCCGGGTCTACTTTTATCATATTACTAAAACTAAATTTACCTTGCTGCAATTTTACTTCTTTTATTTTACTTTGTAATTTATCTATCTATCACTATCAGATTTAATCCTTGCAATTAACGAGTTCAAGGGGATTGACAACCCTCTTGCCCATGTTGGGTGCAAGTATTTGCTCTTGTGTGTGTAGGTGCTGCTAACGAGGCATTTGCATGATTCTCCTATTGGTTCGATAAACCTTGGTTCTCACTGAGGGAAATACTTATCCGCTACTATATTGCATCTCCCTTCCTCTTCGAGGAAAATCCCAACGCTGCTCACAAGTAGTAGAAAGAATTTCTGGCGCCGTTGCTGGGGAGACATCATCAAATACCTACAAGGTTCCTTCACATACATTATCATTTACTTGTTCTACTTTTTATTTGCTTTGCTTGGTCTTGTTAAAAAAATCCAAAATACCAAAAATATTTTGTGTGCTATCTCTGCTTGTGGTGCCATGTGCCTTTTATTAGCTTGCATCTTCGTTTGCTAAAAAAAATTATTGATATGGATCCTCATCCACTTGCTAATCTTTTCAAAAATTCCAATTTTGATGAACCAATTGCTAGTGAGTTGAGTGCACTTGATTATCTTTATGAAGTTTTGCTAATGATTCATGAATCTGAAAATTATTATGAGGTGTCGGAAGAAGAAATTTATAAAACGATTCATGACAGTTCCTTGAATGAAAAGCATGATTCCAATAATGTTTGTATTAATTCTATGAATGTCAATTGTGTTAATGATATGCAAAACTACAAGCTTGGGGATGATGATTTTGTTATTTCCACTACTCATTGTAATCATCATGATTGGGGTGATGCTTCTTATGATCTTGAAAATTTATTTAAGCCTCATGATGAATATGTTATTGATAATAATGTTTGCAATTATATTGAAAGTGGGTTTGGAAGAGTGACAACTTTAGGTAAAAAGAACCCCACATATTCGGAGAGTGTTCAATCTTATGAAATTTTTGATAAAAGTGGGTTTGGAGAGGTCATGACTTTAGTTGATATTAATCCCACTATCTTGGAAGATTATAAAGTTTGCGTGCATGTGGATAATGGAGATATTTTAGATGATAGCTATATTGTTGAATTTGAATATGATCCTACATGTAATGAGAGAGGCAAATATGGTTATAGGAATTTTCATGTTCAATTACCTCTCTTGAAGTTCAAATTGTTATTGTTTTGTTCTTCTTCCTTGCATATGCTAGATATTTCTTGTCTTGATAATTTGTTTGCTTATAAAATGCCTATGCATAGGAAGTATATTAAACTTAAATGTGTTTGTCACATGTTTTATGATGCTCTCTTTGTGCCTCCATTCTTGTCTTTGACGTGAGCATCATTGAAATCTCAAAGCCTGTCGTAAGGGCTTTAAAGGAAGAGCTTGTTGGGAGACAACCCAATAGTTATATTTTCTGTTCTTGTATGCAAACATAATTATTGCTACTGTAATGATTGTGTTTCTATATTTTAATTAGTTTTTGTACCAAGTAAAGCCTTTGGGATGATAGTTGATTTGATTATGTGCAAAAACAGAATGTTTTGCGTCCAGTACAGAAAATACTGTAAATTATTGGAACGTGGGAATAGGCTGAAATTTTTACAAATGATTGATATACAAATTTTCTACTTTTTCCAAATTTTCCAGAATTTCTAGAGATATATAAGTATGGTTTTTATTCATATCATTACAGACTTTTCTGTTTTAGACAGATTCTGTTTTTTATTGCATAGTGTGCTTATTTTAATGATGCTATGGATTATATCGGGGTGTATAAGACATGGAGGAGCTAGAATATAGTAGGTATTATGCAAGAACAATTATGAATGAGTTTACAACAGTAGCTAAAGTTTAGGATTTGTTGATTATACTAACAGATCTCATGAAGTTTCTGTTGAGTTTTGTGTGCTGAAGTTTTCAAGTTTTGGGTGAGATCACGATGGATGAAGTAATAAGGAGCGGCAAGACCCTAAGCTTACGGATGCCCAAGGCACCCCAAGGTAATATTCAAGGAAGACTCAAGAGTCTAAGCTTGGGGATGCCCCGGATGGCATCCCCTCTTTCGTCCACAATTCATCGGTATGTTACTTGGAGCTATATTTTTATTCATCACATGATATGAGTTTTACTTGGAGCGTCTTGTGCCATAGTTTTATTTTGTTTGCTTGTTAGTTTTACACAATCATTGTTTGCTGGACACACCTTTTTGAGAAAGACACACATTCATCATGATTTGTTAGAATACTCTATGAGCTTCACTTATATCTTTTGGGCTAGGCAGTCACTCTTGTGCTTCACTTATATTTGTTAGAGCACGGCGGTGGTTATATATTTTATAGAAATGATTGCACTCTCATGCTTCACTTAAATCTTTTTGAGAGTCTATAAATAGGAAGTGGTAATTAGCATGGGTTATGAGACTAGTCTAAAAATGATAGGAATCTAAGAGGGATATAATAAAAACTTTCATGTAGATCACTAAATATGAAATGTATGATTTAATTATATTGATGTAGTAATATGAAAGGATATTAGTTCATGGTCATTGGTTTATAAGAATATCGATATTAAAGCTTGTTATGACAACTCATTTAAGTGTCGGTCATGGCATGACCGGGATGTTAGAGCACTTTTATTCCTCCTTGAAATCCTTTGTGTTTTTCGAGTTGGGGGGCACATGATGGTTAACTCCTACCAACCTCCTCCCTAGGGGCATGCAAGTAGTACTTTGCTTCAAGGGCTAAAAAAACTTTCACAATAAGTATTTGAGTTCTTTATGACTAATGTGAGTCCATGGATTATACGCACTCTCACCTTCCCGCATATTGCTAGCCTCTTCGGTACCATGTATTGCCCTTTCTCACCTCGAGAGTCAGTGCAAACTTCACCGGTGTATCCAAACCCCGTGATATGATACGCTCTATCACACATAAGCCTCCTTATATCTTCCTCAAAACAGCCATCATACCTACCTATCATGGCATTTCCATAGACATTCCGAGATATATTGCCATGCAACTTCCACCGTTCCGTCTCATGACTTGTGTGTTCATTTTCATATTGCTTTGCATGATCATATAGAGCTGACATGATATTTGTGGCAAAGCCACCGTTCATCATTATTATACATGTTACGCTAGATCATTGCACATCCTGGTACACTGCCAGAGGCATTCATATAGAGTCATATTGTTCCAGTTTATCAAGTTGTAATATCGAGTTGTAAGTAAATAAAAGTGTGATGATCATCATTATTAGAGCATTGTCCCAGTGAGGAAAAAGATGATGGAGAGTGATGAGTCCTCCAAAATGTGGGGATGAGGTTCATGATATTGTTCTACAAAAATGAGAGAGAAAGAGAGAAGGGGCAATGCTACTATCCTTTTACCACACTTGTGCTTCAAAGTAGCACCATGTTCTTCATATCGAGAATCTCCTGAGTTATCACTTTCATATACTAGTGGGAATTTTTCATTATAGAACTTGCCTTGTATATTCCAATGATGGGCTTCCTCAAATGCCCGAGGTCTTCACGAGCAAGCAAGTTGGATGCACACCCACTTAGTTTCAGATTCAGCTTTCATACACTTATAGCTCTAGTGCATCCGTTGCATGGCAATCCCTACTCCTCGCATTGATATAGATTGAAAGGCATCTCCATTGCCCGACGGTCAGCCGAGTTGATGCGAGACTTTCTCCACTTTTATCTTCCCTTATATCTCTACCATCATATTCTATTCCACCCATAGTGCTATATCCGTGGCTCATGCTCAAGTATTGAGTGGAGTTGAAAATGTTGAAGCACGTTAAAAAGTATGATCCAATTGCTTGACTTGACATCGGGGTGATCATGATTTGTGCTTGTGTGAGGAAGACGGAGTCATGCCATGCTTACATAATTCAATGAGTAGGGATAACATTCGTTAAGCATCGTATATTTTGAAAAGTAATGATTATGTTCAAGTATTCATCGGTATTATTATGTTGATGTCAATTACTTCATCGTTTCTCAATATTTATACCATAAAGAGATTACATGATAAACATGCTAGGTAGCATTCAACATCAAAAAAATTGTTTTTATCATTTACCTACTCGAGGACGAGCAGGAATTAAGCTTGGGGATGCTGATACGTCTCCAACGTATCTATAATTTTTGATTGTTTCATGCTATTATATTATCAATCTTAGATACTTTATATGCAATTATATGTCATTTTTTGGGAATAACCTATTAACCTAGTGCCCAATGCTAGTTGTTGTTTTCTGCTTGTTTTTGGTTTTACAGAAAATCCTTACCAAACGGAGTCCAAACGCTACGAAACTTTTTGATGATTTTTTTCTGGACAAAAGAGACCCTAGAAACTTCGGGGGAGGACCAGAAGACCAACGAGGAGACGACAAGGTAACAGGGCGCGCCCTGGGGGATAGGGCGTGCCCTGATGTCTTGTGGGCCCCACATGGCTCCTTCTGACCTAATTCCAGCGCTATAAATTCCCAAATATTCCAAAACCCCCAGATATCAAGACGAAACAATTTTTTCGCCGCCGCAAGCCTCTGTTCTTTCGTGATCCCATCTGGAGGCCTTTTCCGATACTCTGCCGGAGGGGGAATCAATCACGGAGGGCTTCTACATCAACCTTCTGCCTCTCCGATGATGTGTGAGTAGTTCACCACAGACCTACGGGTCCATAGTTATTACCTAGATGACTTCTTCTTTCTCTCCGATCTTCAATACAATGTTCTCCTAGATTCTCTCGGAGAACTATCCGATGTAATCTTCTTTTGCTGTGTATTTGTTGGGATCCGATGGATTATGGGTTTATGATCAGATTATTCATTGAAAGTAATTGAGTCTTTTCTAAACTTTATTATGCATGATTGTTATAGCTTTGTATTTCTCTCCGATCTATCCGTTTGGTTTGGCCAACTAGATTGATTTATCTTCAGTGGGAGAGGTGCTTTGTATTGGGTTCAATCTTGCAGTGTCCTCACCCAGTGAAAGCAGGGGTAGCGAGGCATGTATTGTATTGTTTCCACTAAGGATAAAACGACAGGGTTCAATCATATTGCTTGGTTCTGTTCTTTCTACATTATGTCATCATACCTCATGCATTACTCTGTTTGCTATGAACTTAATACGTAGAGAGGCAAGCATAGAAGTGCTCTAGAAGTGGAGTAATAGTAGTAGATGCAGGCAGGAGTTGGTCTACTTGTCACGGACGTAATGCCTATATACATGATCATTGCCATGAATAACATCATAACTATGCACTTTTCTATCAATTGCCCAATAGTAATTTGTCTACCCACCGTATGCTATTATTATGAGAGAGAAGCCTTGAGTGAAAACTATGGTCCCCGGGTCTACTTTTATCATATTACTAAAACTAAATTAACTTGCTGCAATTTTACTTCTTTTATTTTACTTTGCAATTTATCTATCTATCACTATCAGATTTAATACTTGCAATTAACGAGTTCAAGGGGATTAACAACCCTCTTGCCTGTGTTGGCTGCAAGTATTTGCTCTTGTGTGTAGGTGCTGCTATCGAGGCATTTGCGTGATTCTCCTATTGGTTCGATAAACCTTGGTTCTCACTGAGGGAAATACTTATCCGCTACTATATTGCATCACCCTTCCTCTTCGGGGAAAATCCTAACGCAGCTCACAAGTAGCAAGGCACTCTCAAAGAGGTAAAACCCTACATCCTGCTTCTGTTTTATTGATTTTGGATGGAGTACAAAGTACAGGATGATCTACCTCGAGATTGATGTAAATGAATTTTCCCCTATGGTATACAACCCCTCAGCTTATATAGGCACCGGGGGTACCTAGGGTTACCTGTAGGTGGGTTACATCAAGGGATAACCATGCCGATGATTCAAAAGTGTACTTGGAGTATGCGCCAAGTCTTTAGAGGATTCCATCTTGAATACGCTATGGAGTAGGGCAAACGTGGCCCACTCGTCAGTTGTCTGGGGGTCATCGGCCCAGCCCATGATTGGGGGGCTGACGTGGTTAGCACCCCCTAGTCCAGGACACCGTCAACGAGTGTTTCGAAGATCTCCACGAGCTGAAGTATGACCTCAATACAAGTTTATGACAAATAAATTTGTCACCACATCTTGATGTAGACGTGAAAACAACCTCCCCAAGCTTAGGATTTTGCAATCCCAAACTTGAGAGCTCATTGTGGCAGTGGCTAATAGTATCCTGGAGCCCATGAATGGCTCCATGTGCTGAAGTGGGATGTCATGGCTTCGGTGGTGTCTCACAGAGTTAACGAAGTCGCTCATGTTGTCGATGGAATCTCCGAGCTCGTAGACATTCGTATATGTAGCATATGGCCTAACTCCTTCATCATCATCCTCGGGCTGCACCAGATGTTCCGGCACGAGTTCTTCTACATCCACATCCTCTAGTATGTCTGCCTCGGGGTCTATCTCTTCTTCCTCTCCCTGCACATCATAATGCAAAATACAATCCTCGATCGAGAAATGTTTAGGCATGGGAGTGGGTAGCAAATGTCCCACTCCAGGAATATGGATATAGGGTCTACCATTATGAGTAATGATCATACCAGCACTATGGAGAACTAGAATATTAACATAACGGTTACCTCCCAATGGACGCAAGCCTCTTACGTAGAGGCCAAGTGCGATGGCCAAGACGGTGATGACTTGTGACGAACCGTCTGAGTAACACTGTAGCCAGACGACCGCCGGACACACTAGCCTAGGATATCAGACTGGCGCGTGCATTAACAACATGCATCATGATCATAGGCACACCAACAAGAAGGATTTATAAGCTATTGTTGCTTGAATAAATATAACATAACCATAAATGGTGCTTTACAGAGATGGGGGCATCGGAAAATATTATCTAAGGCAACATGGACTTGGAGCGGCTCCAATCCATAGAGATCTGACTGGATTACTCTTCTAGCTCATGAACGCTCTGGCTTCTCGCTAGTGGAAGACGGATCCTCTGCTGAATCTGGCCATGTTAAAAGCCGCTGAGTACTTTTGAATGTAATCGCAAGCAAACCAAATAACATATACTCCAAGCAAAGCAATCCATGGCATTCAAGCATATATCAACTATCTTAACAACACTATCTATCATGTCATAGCAAGATTATTTAGCAAGATAAATAACTAAAATAAATACAGCATGACGAAGATAAAGCATATCAAGTAAATGGTCCATATTCCAACACATCTCATGATCCATTCCTGATCATGTCCAAGTCATAAGTTCATCCGACCGTCTCTGTCATAGCCAACCCATGGCTATATCTCAAGCTCTTGATACCATCCGATGTCCATTCACCTGCACTGCAAGTCTGCTAAGTCTCACCTTTCTCTGGTTCATTATTACCAATAACATTATATGGTTTATACCTCCAAACCTGACACAGACCAAATAGTGTGAGCTAATACGAACTGTGTCCATGACCGAGGACGGGGCTATTCGAATAGATTTGACACTCTGCAGAGGTTGTGCACTTTACCCACACTATGGAGCTCTTCATCTAGTACCTTGGGACTCATCCCACAGCGGTGGACCAGTGCTGCTCCAATGAAACCCGTCTACCATGTGACACTCTTACCGTATCACCGACAAGCCCCCCAGGTCATGTCATCGGGGGAGAAATTGGGTGCCTACCACCTCGTGGCACTACCACATCCGTGGCAAACTATCCCCGCCGGGATCTGAGCTCCAAAACATACCAACCCAGGCTCCCGAGATTAGCCGCTGCCTACCTGGCCCCAATAGCGCACCCGCCTAACCTTCCCTTTGTGGTGACACCAATAAGAGGCACCTGGATAGACTAAGTTAAGGCCTTCCCATAAAAGGCAAATGTGGTTGCACTAAAAATAGTTCGGTTTGGTGGTCCTATGACTCTACCTAGCCGATGGAGGAGATTGTTATTATTAAGTCAAATTCTTTATCATTGCAACAAATAACCTTTGTTCTACCACAGGTTCAGGTTAATACTATTCAGGATAAAGAATTGTGCATCAATGTAAAAGCATATCAATATATCTGCATGTTAATGTTTCATACGAGTCATTAGTGCGATAATATTCATGATAAACATTAGTGAGTAATGTAAATAATAAGTTCAAACTAGCAGGGTTTCACTTATTCATTTACTTTTAGCATAAACACGATCATAGCTACAAACATACAGAAAAACACATAAGCAATGCTTTAGGGCATATATTAGATGGTTGGCTTGCCTCAAAGGAAAGAGGATTTTCTGAAGCGAAGTGCGATAGCCATGAAGAAAGATTTGTCGGAAAAGACCCTTTCCGAAAAAGGCTGAATATAAGGAGTGGCAAAAGGGTAATTTTAGGGATGTGGTAACCTCATGAAAGTTATACAATTGGAACGGGCTCGGAAAAATATGAACGCGAGCTTTGGAACCACCTCGTTTGGAGTTATGGGTAAAAAGATATGGATGTTTGGTTGCCAGGGGCTTTTCTACAAAAAGAATATTTGCAACTGGGTCCCTTGCCAATTTCCTGAGGAAAAAGAAAAATGATACTATGCTTCTAGGCCGTAGAGGCCGCATCTGGCCGCTGCTGCTGCTACTGGGCCGACCCATCGGCTGACGACGAAGGCGTAGTCTTGGGAATACGCCTTCACCGAAGGAAGGAGCTCCAGCTGAACCCGTCTCCAGTTAACTCGCGCGGACCCGACCATAGTTTAAAACTTCGTCGAAATTTCCTGAAATTTCTGAAATTTTGTCAATTTCGAAGGTGGGCAAAATTTTTGCCTTTCGTTCAAAAAAATTGGTCAGTTTAAATATCTATGTAATATAGACCATGGATCTGCTTTAATGAACATGTGTTCCAGTAGCATAGCGGTAGGACAGTTTTCTTCTGATTGTTAGGTCTAGAGTTCAAATCATGAGGGGCAAACTAATTTTTTATTTTTGCACCGAATATATATTTTTGGCAAAAATATACCCTAGCTAAGATTCGAACCAGCGTCAGCTGATTTACTGTGCAACGGACGAACCATCAGGCCATACATACACTTGGGTTAAATGTGTGCTACATTCTATTTTATCTAGATGTTTAAATTTAAAATTACCTGAATTCAAACAAAAATTTCGGTGATTTGAACGAAACAATTTTTGAAATGTTCAAAATTTCAGAATTTCGTACATTTTGAGGGTGAGCGAAATTTTTGCCGCTTCGAAATAGTAAACTATGGGCCCGATGTGTCACTGGCACATACCCCTCGCCGCTCCCTATGACAGCCGGGGCCCACTGGCAGGGTTGAACGGGAGCGTCTTCAACCTCCCGCTCGCGGCGGCTGACACGACGCCGATGGCGATTGCTGGCGACACAAGCTGTCTCCGGCGGAGCTCCGCCTACCATCGTGCTAAGTGCAACGCAGCTCACCCGCCTAGGTGCTGCACTGTTACCGGGGAGCTCGGAACCGAGCAGAGCATCAGCTACGACAGAAGACGGTGATGGGTAATGGTGGGCTCGGTGCTACAGTTCATCGTGGGAGATGGCGAAGTGCGGTAGAGCTCCGCCTTGTCAATGGGAGTCCTCTTGTGGGTGAACTTGATGCAGTGGAGTGTAGATGGCTCGAATTTGAGCGAGGATTGGCAGCAGCAATGGTGGCCGTAGAGGAGGAATTTGAGCACCTCCGCTCAAGTACTTCTGGCTGGTGTTTGCTGGGTGGTAGGGGAGGAGGTGTGGGGGATCTACGAGCTCGGGGGTGGGTTATAAATAGCCGGCTAATGGAGCGGATAAGCTCGACTACTCAGGTGAGGTGGGTGGCATCCTGGCACTCATGGGACACACATTTGGAGGTTTATAGGCATCAGGAAGCTGCACTGGATAACAGAGGAGGTGAGCTGGCACGTCGGGAGAGCTCGAGCTTGGCTCTATACGGTGGCTCTATACATGAACAGTGGGAGAATGGCGGTGGTTGTCGTGGCACGGCGAGGAAGCAGCCGGCGATGTGAGGTGACCAGACATATTACGTGGATGACGCGGAGCTAGTCGGCACCAGAGGACAGGCTGCGGAAATCGAAGCTAGCCTAACCAATGAGACCCATGCGCAGAGCGCCGGTTCTGCATGCCGTCTGCCTGGTCACCACGTGCAGAGTGTGGCCAAGCCACTGATTTGACACTACACCATGTCTGGTGTGTGACTCATTACTCAAATAGATTGTGGAAATATCTGGAACTAGTTGGAAGGCTTTGATATGATGAATTCTTCCAAAAATAGATTCTAAACAGAAACTTTGATAGATATTTGTGGATAATTGGCTAAATGGAATGTTCTCATTTTTGGTGGGTATCAATGATCTACCAAGGTGAATACCTTGGTTAATTTTTAGGCCATTTGAATACCTTCGCTATATTAAAGGTACTTCCTTCACAAAGCTGGATGATGTTCTCACTATTTGAATTATGGACTTCAATGCTTTGGAGGAAATGGTGAAAGTTTGTCTATGAGAAGTTACACAAATTATTTGGTAACTATTACGGGAACCAAAATGATAGCTCCTTTAGAAAGTGGCAAAAATGAAATATTGGCTTTATAAAGGAAAATACAATTTTTCTTATTTAATTTTGGCCAATATTTTTATGAGAGCTCAATATAGGTACAAAGAACATCTCCACAAGTTTTCATGAACATTAGAGATTTATCTGGATTTAATTGCTTCAAAGGGCAGGCAAAGGAATTAATTTTAAATGAAAAACATTGCATATGTCATGGCAATATTTTTATAGATATGAGGTTTATGTAGGGGAACACAGCAGAAAACAAAAATTTCCGGTATTGCGAGCACGCCCAGGACCACTATGGAGATGCATACAGGGTTTGATCTGATCGTTACCGACTCGTAGCCCAGCGGAAGTAGAGTCGATGTAGATCATCGGTGTAGATCCCGACAACTAGGGTTTACAACCTCCCAACCGCGATGATGTACTCCCTCGTCAGCCCCCGGACAGCCCTTCGGGAGGCAGTCGGACAGTCCCCCGGACGGTGTCACGGACAGCCCTTCGGGAGGCACACACAGAATCTCGGACACTCACTTGGACAGTCCTTCGGGAGGCACTCTTGAACAGCCCCTCGGGCAAAAAGATCGAACCTACGACCTCTCTATGAGGTTGCACACATACGGTGTCAGCTATCCGGCATGGCTTCGTCGTCCAGAACTAGTTCCCACCGAAACCCAGACAGTCTTTCGGCTCTACGAAACTATTTTGCGGGGAGGGAGAGAGAAGCCAGATCATTGCATGGCACTTGTATGTTGAGAAAGAGTGAGTGTGGAGAGCTCCTCTCCACCTCTAATTATAGGAAATGGCAAGGGGTAGGGCTTCCTTAGAAATACCAAAATGCCCCCAAAATGTGTCCTTCACAAGGGCACAAATGAGAAGGCAAGTGGGGCAAGTGGGGCTCCATGGAGGAGCCCATCTTGGCCGGTCACCCCCTATGTGCCCCCCCCCCCCAAAAGGGGTTCCCATCCATCCATGTCATCTCCTAGATCTTTTGAGCAAAGCCCAAAAAAGTGGCTTTTCAAAAAGCAACCAAAAAGTGATTTTCACTATTCACGGAAACATTTTTCCGTGACCGTTAAATCCGAAAATATTTCTATAGGTCTTAGAACATTTCTTGCATCGAATTGTAACGGAAAGCAATCGAGCAGGTATTGTGGAGATCAACTTTTAATCACAATACCCAAGAATCATTGATTAACATGTTTAATCATAATTTCCAAGAACTATTTCTTTGACCAGCCTTCTATACATCAATAACTTGTATGACATTCATACATGAGCTGGATATTCCAGTCTTCTCTCTTTTTGCCTTTATACTTCTAACAGTTTAACTTTTAGTATTTCTCCTACTCTCAGAAGAAGCACCCAACTTAAGAGTGGCATTAACCCCGGACTTCCAAGGCGTGTAAGTCACACTAACACCCTTTGGACATTTCATTTCTCTTTAAGTTGTTGTTTTATTCACCCTCATCATATGACAGGCGTTCCTCTGGATCCCTCTCTTATCAGTCAAATGCCCAGTAAACACTTTACTAATACTTTGCAAAACAAACATTGCTTTGGATATTTCATATATCTTAGCCTTTGTTTGTATCTTAAACTAATTATCAGTTCCATGAATATCACATAGCTATCCCAAACTTTTGAAGTTCAGGTCTCATGGAAGCAAACATATTGCACTTGACCGTAACAGGATTCTAGCTTTTGGATCGAAGGACGAGAGTCACATCATCCATAGCATTAGCAGGAGAATACCAAAAGCATGCGATAGGACAAAGTCCTTCTCGGCACTCTTGAGGACAATCCTCAAATTACGTTACCAACCGTAAAGTTTTAACCAGATATTTAACAGCTATTCAATTTTAACAGGGAAGGTGGAAACGCGAGCCATTATTTTACAACTATTATGCAAACCACACTTAGACAGTGTTCATAATTAATTGCACTAGGAATTAAACAAGTTAATTCTACAGAGCGCTCCCACTCAAATCAATATCTCTCATAATTGATATTGAGTGATACAAGATCCAGACTTCAATTCATCGCCATAGAATCATCATCTCATGACGGGAATTTTAATCGGTAGGCCAACTTACCGATCATATCTCTATGTGACTCTTGTTCATCTTTCGATGCGCGTGTTCCGAGCTCATGACTTTCATGCCTGAACGTCAAGGCAATCAAGTGATCTCGCTGCAAGGTCTCAACTCACCCGTCTTACACCCGTACAATCGTTCATACCCATGCATCCATGGCGCATCCCAAAAGGAAAGATGCTGTGATGGTGCTACACTTGGGGGAACACTAACTACTTGATATTTTAAGTGAGAGATCACCCTAATAAAAAGCGACTACCGCGCAATAAAAAAGGGTGCATCATAAGGTATAAACATCTCAGGCAATTCATAATAGCTTGATATGGTACAGCCCTTTCTGACGGAGAAGTCTTTCATTTCTTCGTCTTCGGCATTTGCGTTGGTGTTCACCTTCGCGAAGATTGCCACCACCTTGTCGATGCACCCGATAATATTGCTATCTATATAGATAATAAAATAAGTGCATTACTTAAGATTGACACGCAGGTCATTAAAGTGACAATCATATGGCTCCAGCCATCGTGCCGAATCATGACTCACAGGTCATGTTAATTTTACATCATATAGTCATCTCATACATAATCAAATTAATATGAGCACTGCTATACCACATCACATGCACATCCTGCAAAACCAAGTTAGACGCCTCTAATCGGTTTATGCAAAATTTTATTTTACGTGGCTTCTAAGGTTTCGAAACTAACCGAAGCTACCTATGTCCATCATCAAGTATGATTATTTAAGTAGCTAGATTAACTTTGCGGGGTGTATGAAAACGAGATAATAAAATCTCGAGCCCCATACTGAACTTCGTCATACGCATGACCCCTGTGCAGATCATATCTGCATTGCCCTTTTGTCTGTGAAACATCCATCTTTCTTTAACTATGGTGGAACCCAAAGACACTGCAGCACTTCGTTGATCTGTCAATCAGCATACTCAGGAACAGCATGAAAGGATTGCGAATTGCCAGAACTTTGTGAGATTCCACCATGCCGTCAAGATCAGGACTACACAAATTCAAGGGAAGCAATAGGAACATCAGGCAACATATTTCATCTGCTACCCGCACAAATATTTTTCAGTAATAGAACTCATCTACTACAAATTAGATTGTGCAACACTCATACATCTCAATGTATTCTAGATCGCAACATGCATCTACGCATAGCACGGCTCTGATACCACTGTAGGGGAACGCAGCAGAAAACAAAACTTTCCGGTACTGCGAGCACGCCTAGGACCACTATGGAGATGCATACAGGGTTTGATCTGATCGTTACCGACTCGTAGCGCAGCGGAAGTAGAGTCGATGTAGATCGTCGGTGCACATCCCCGCAGCTAGGATTTACAACTTTCCAACCGCGAGGATGTACTCCCTCGTCTGCCCCCGGACAGCCCTTCGGGAGGTGGTTGGACAGTCCCCCGGACGGTGTCATGGACAGCCCTTCGGGAGGCACACACAGAATCTCGGATAGTCACTCGGACAGCCCTTCGGGAGGCACTCTCGAACAGCCCCTCGGGCAAAAATATCGAACCTACGACCTCGGGTTTCACACATATGGTGTCAGCTATCCGGCAGGGCTTCGCCGTCCAGAACTAGTTCCCACCGGAACCCAGACAGCCTTTCGGCTCTACGAAACTATTTCACGGGGAGGGAGAGAGAAGCCAGATCATTGCATGGCACTTGTATGTTGAGAAAGAGTGAGTGTGGAGAGCTCCTCTCCACCTCTATTTATAGGAAATGGCAAGGGGCAGGGCTTTCTTAGAAATACCAAAATGCCCCCAAAATGTGTCCTTCACAAGGGCACAAATGAGAAGGCAAGTGGGGCAGGTGGGGCTCCATGGAGGAGCCCCTCTTGGCCGGCCACCCCCTATATGGGCCCCCCCAAAGGGGTTCCCATCCATCCATGTCATCTCCTAGATCTTTTGAGCAAAGCCCAAAAAAATGGCTTTCCAAAAAGCAACCAAAAAGTGATTTTCACTATTCACAGAAACATTTTTCCAGGACCGTTAAATCCGAAAATATTTATGTACGTCTTAGAACATTTCTACTACCCACTAAAATAATTTTGGACGTGTTCCGAAACAATTCCGCCTTAGTGATTTTCATCTGCGAAAAGCAACCAAAGCGGTTCCGGTAGCTCCGGAACATTTCCGGATTTTTCCTCCGAAAAAATCCCAGAAGTTCCCAGAACAATTCTGGCACCCTCCAAGAATTTCCAGGCGTGTGCCGAAACCATTTTGACTTAATGGTATACACTGAAACAACTTTTCAGTTTTACCAAAACCCTTTCGGTGTTCTCTCTCCGGAACTCTTTCGTTGTCTCCGAAACTTTTCCGGCGACTTTCTCTCAGACTCCCTGTCTAGTATTCAGCAGATAGATGACCCTTAAGCGTGTGACCCTATAGGTTCAGTGAAGTCTAGACATGATCGGAACACTTTCTGATCCATGATCAACATTGGAGCCGTGGACACCCATATTGACCCCTATACCCACACGAATAAATATTCGAGTGAACCTCCAGTTGTCGTGTGCTATTCCTGTTGCTTCGCGATATGTTACAAACACCCGAGGTGAGACTTATTGGCATCCCCATGGATCAACAACTTGTCCACTATGCCAGTTACCTCGTTACCGGTTTTGTTCTCTTTTCTCGTTCCCGTGTTCCGGCATCCCTGTGATCAAATCACATTGTGTCTGCCCAGACGATGGTGGATACCGTAACACCGAGAGGGCCCAGAGATATCTCTCCATCGTTGGAGGAGCAAATCCCAATCTTGAGCTATCAAGTCCCTTGTCATACTTTTCCATGAACTCGTAAGCCGTCGTAATAGCCACCCATTTACGGATGACGTTTAACAAACACCAAAGTTCATGAACCAAGCATGAATAAACTCGATACTCTCATGGTCTAAGGAATTATGCAAATGTTAACTTTCTCTGTGTTATTAACCATTAACATGTGACGAATGTATCTCATAGCATAACATCAATTCGGGTCGATTCAACACAAGTGTTCTCCTAACATTGTGCCCTCAAAGTTGCCAGCATAGTCATGCCCATGATCAGGAAAACAGAACCATCATGCAACACTTGAGCTAGTCTTAGAGGCCAGACTAGGAATACATTTTACCGTTTATTACTCCACACGTGCATATGAGTCTTCCTCCAAGCCTCGTGGTTATTGCAGACTCAAGAACCATAGCATTTATAGCATGGAACATAAACATAATTATGAACATGGAGATAAACAATAACATTTATTATTTCCTCTAGGGCATATCTCCTACAGACTCCCACTTGCACTAGAGTCAATAATCTATTCAACACTAATGCACTTTACACCTATGGCATACCGGTGTAAAAAATGCTTCGCTTGTGGTATAGCCCAATGTCCAATGGATCTGGCAACTTCAGTTCCGTGTGTATCTTCGCATCTCCTCGCATTTTCATGCTTTCACAAAATTCATATTTTGTGTGGACTTGGCTTTGTATATATGTGAATCACTGGTCAAACCTTGATTCCTCAGACTGATCTATGGATCAACTATCTGCAATAGTGTCCCATTGACCAATGCCATCTTGGAACCATATATACTAAGATCATGAATGAACTATATGATTCAACATCTTCTTTGTCGCTTCCAAAGTGTCAACATACTTAGCCATTTGTTATAGAATTCGCCACAGCAACCTGTTTGGAATAATTTCCAACTTACCGTGCCACCATATCGTGTATTACACAAAACCCTTAACTTAAATCAAAAATCGCATGGAGCATTGATGAAGACTGTATCGATGTAATTACTTAAAATGAGCACTTCTCGACTACGGCGAGATTGTCTCTCTGTAGCGTTGCTTAAAGTCGGTTCGGGTAAAACTAGCAATTAATACAATTTCAATCATGAGATATAATACATGGACACCAAAAGGATTTCCATGAGATGGAAATGCAACCTAGGACTTGCATGTGATACAGTCCAAGTTATTTGTCGGTCCGAGGATCTATTGAGTATGCAAACTTCAGATTTCCAGCAATGGACAGAAGAGAGCAAATGGAGTTAAAATCTTTGTTTTGATGAAATAGTCAAAATGTTTGATTTCATCAATGGATAACAAAGATGCTTGTGGTTACAAGAAGATAAGTGCGAGATACATATAATATTTCTAAAAACCTTGTGTGCTTGACACATTATTGTTGGAATAATATAAATTTCTTGACACGAATTAGGACTTCATTGAAAATAGTTTTTCGTGAAGTGCTTGGGCTAAATAGCCTTGATATTAGGCATATTTATCTACGAGATTGATTGCCTAATAGGCTAAGCCAAAAATACATATTGACAAGATGCTAAAACAGTTTAGCATAAGAACGCCAAGGAGTGATTCTTGCCGAAGTCACATGAAAGAGTTTTGCAAGACTCGGTGTCCCAAAACACTGATGAACAAAATACATGATGGAGATTCCACACACTCTTGTGTTTGTATTAATCATGTATTCCATGGTATGTAAAACAACCAGATATGTCCGATCTCCCAAGCTGTTGCGAGTATAGATACCAAAGATCAAGTACTAATCATGGGACAACAGTGAAAAATGTCGTTAAGTACTAAAGTAGCACGAATGACATGTTTTCTGCAAGCAGAGATTAATAGTGCTCATTTTAAGTAATTACATCGATACAGTCTTCATCAATGCTCCCGATTTTTTGATTTAAGTTAAGGGTTTTGTTAACACGATATGGTGGCACGGTAAGTTGGAAATTATTCCAAACAGGTTGCTGTGGCGAATTCTATACAAATGGCTAAGTATGTTGACACTTTGGAAGCGACAAAAGAGATGTTTGAATCATATAGTTTCATTCATGATCTTAGTATATATGGTTCCAGATGGCATTGGTCAATGGGACACTATTGCAGATATTTGATCCTATATCAGTCTGAGGAATCAAGGTTTGACCGATTCACATATATACAAAGCCAAGTCCACACAAAATATGAATTTTGTGAAAGCATGAAAATGCAGGAGATGCGAAGATACACACGAACTGAAGTTGCCAATCCATTGACATTGGGCTATACACAAAGCGAAGCATTTTTAACACCGGTATGCCATAGGTGTAAAGTGCTTAGTGTTGAATAGATTATTGACTCTAGTGCAAGTGGGAGTCTGTAGAGATATGCCCTAGAGGAAATAATAAAGTTTTGTTTTATCTCCATGTTCATAATTATGTTTATGTTCCATGCTATAAATGCTATGTTCTTGAGTCTGCAATAACCACGAGGCTTGGAGGAAGACCTCATATGCACGTGTGGAGTAATAAACGGTAAAATGTATTTCCTAGTCTGGCCTCTAAGACTAGCTCAAGTGTTGCTGATGGTTCTGTTTCCTGATCATGGGCATGACTATGCTGGCAACTTTGAGGGCACAATGTTAGGAGAACACTTGTGTTGAATCGACCCGAATTGATGTTATGCTATGAGATACATTCGTCACATGTTAATGGTTAATAACACAGAGAAAGTTAACATTTGCATAATTCCTTAGACCATGAGAGTATCGAGTTTATTCATGCTTGGTTCATGAACTTTGGTGTTTGTTAAACGTCATCCGTAAATGGGTGGCTATTAGAAGTATAAAGGCAAAAAGAGAGAAGACTGGAATATCCAGCTCATGTATGAATGTCATACAAGTTATTGATGTATAGAAGGCTGGTCAAAGAAATAGTTCTTGGAAATTATGATTAAACATGTTAATCAATGATTCTTGGGTATTGTGATTAAAAGTTGATCTCCACAATACCTGCTCGTTGCTTTCCGTTCATTCGATGCAAAACTACTACGGCCTAAAAGACTTGCCGGGAATGCGGTTTAGATACGCGCTAGGAGCATAGTAAATGTTACTATACCTTCCATCGGTTATTACCATAGTATTTATTTTCATTATTATTCATTTAGAGTTTTATACACTCTAGCCCATTGCATAAAGTATCTTGCAAGAAGGTTGTTCATAAGAGAACTTTTGATGTTCGGAGTTATGAATAACAAAGGGCCATACTTTCATTATGTATGAGATGTATGTTATGAAATTGATAAAATATATTACTCTTGTGTTTACTTTCATAATTCATTTTAGAGTTTTATACCTCTAGCCCATTGCACAATGTTTGTTGCAAGAGGGTTGTTCATAAAGAACATTGGTGTTGTTCGGTATCATGAATAACATAAGGCCTGCTTCCATCAAGGATGGGATGTTATGCTATGAATATTGATGGTAATAGGATACATCCATAACACTGACGCTAAATGTCGAAAGACTAAAAGAATCCCACATAGTGTGGCACTGCATTTGGTCACATTGGAGAAACCCACATGGAGAAATTCCATTATGATGGATTTTTGAGTCCTTTGATTTGAATCATCTGACACTTGCAACTTTCGTCCGAAAAGTGAAGTGACTGAAATACCGTTCATAGGCCATAAGGAACGACAACAACTTATTGGTGGTCATACATTTTGATGTGTAGTCTGATAAATGTTGTTAGTAGTGGATTTATCTATCTTCAGAAATGACTCAAGTAGATATGGATATTTACTGATGAGACGTAAGTCTGGATCTTTTGAAATCATTCATAAGGTTTTAAAAAATGAAGTAGAAATTATTGTAACAAGAAAATTATGTTTCTGCAAACTAGATTGCAGAAAGGAATATTTGAGTTACAAGTTTAGCGAATGTCTGATAGTTATGAAAAATTTCATCACTTACACCTCCCGGAGCACCATTGTGAGTGGAATATCCGTGAAGATGTAATCAAACCATTTATGACATGGTAAGATCAAAGATGACATAAATCAATTTGCAATTATCCCTTTTAAGTAATGCTTTAGAGACTGCGGCTTTTACACTGAAAAGAGCGCCATCAGATCTGTTGAAATGACTCCATGGTATGGTACAACCAACCATGATATATCTTTTCTTACATTTGGAATATGGGGCTTGTGTAAACTATTTACAAACCATTCCAAATCAGACATGTGCTACGTTGTAGGTTTTCCTAATTATTGGGTATTCCTCCCTCACTACCAAGGCAAAAATGTTTGCCACAAAGAACGGTATGATTTTGTAGAAAATGGTTCTTACAAAAAGGTGAGTGGGAGGACAGTGCAGCTCGTAGATAACAGTATCTTCGTCATCAGGTCAAGGGAAAGAGACCTTGGAAGTGATTCTAGAGTTTCCTACTGCGACTGATACGGAAGCCTCTACATGAGATGTATGGACTTCGGTCGAACTTGCAGCTGAACCACGTAGGCAAAACTCGTGCAAACCTCTCAGGTGCACAAACGAGATATTTGTTCTAGGCAATAGTATACCGATCACAAGGAAGCGTTGATGGGCCCTGACTCCGAAATTGGCTAAATGCCATATAATCCGAGATAGTTTCCATAAATGATTCAAGATTATACTTGATATACCCTCGGAAGACTTAGAGTTCTAACGAATATTAATGGAACTATAAACTGATACGGATAAAAATGTTTTATCCATAAATCTCGACTTGTTGCTTATAACAAATTCAAGGAATCGACTACGGCGAGATTGCTCTCTGTAGCGATGCTTAAAGTCGGTTCGGGTTAAACTAGCAATTATACATATTTCAATCGAGATATAAACATGGATACCAAAGGATTTCCATGAGATGGAAATGCAACCTAGGACTTGCATGTGATACAGTCCAAGGTATTTTGTCGGTCCAGAGGATGCTAGTGAGTATGCAAACTTCAGAGTTCCAGCAATGGACAGAAGAGAGCAAAATGGAGTTAAAATCTTTGTTTTGATGAAATAGTCAAAAGAGTTTGATTTCATCAATGGATAACAAAGATGCTTGTGGTTACAAGAAAAGTAGTGCGAGCATAATAATATTTCTAAAAACCTTGTGTGCTTGACACATTATTGATTGGAAATAATATAAATTTCTTGACACGAATTAGACTTCATTGAAATAGTTTTTCGATGAAGTGCTTGGGCTAAATAGCCTTGATATTAGGCATATTTACTACGAGATTGAATTGCCTAATAGGCTAAGCCAAATACATATTGACAAGATGCAAAACAGTTTAGCATAAGAACGCCAAGGAGTGATTCTTGCCGAATCACTGAAAAGAGTTTTGCAGACTCGGTGTCCCAAAACACTGATGAACAAAATACATGATGGAGATTCCACACACTCTGTGTTTGTATTAATCATGTATTCCTGGTATGTAAAACAACCAGATATGTCCGATACTCCCAAGCTGTTGCGAGTATATGGTACCAAAGTGATCAAAGTACTAATCATGGGACAACAGTGAAAAATGTCGTTAAGTACTAAAGTAGCACTGATGACATGTTTTCTTGCAAGCAGAGATTATGAGTGCTCTTTTAAGTAATTACATCGATACAGTCTTCATCAATCTCCATGCGATTTTTGATTAAGTTAAGGGTTTTTGTAATACACGATATGGTGCACGGTAAGTTGGAAATTATTCCAAACAGGTTGCTGTGGCGAATTCTATAACAAATGGCTAAGTATGTTGACACTTTGGAAGCGACAAAGAAGATGTTGAATCATATAGTTCATTCATGATCTTAGTATATATGGTTCCAAGATGGCATTGTCAATGGGACACTATTGCAGATAGTTGATCCATAGATCAGTCTGAGGAATCAAGGTTTGACCAGTGATTCACATATATACAAAGCCAAGTCCACACAAAATTAAATTTTGTGAAAGCATGAAAATGCGAGGAGATGCGAAGATACACACGGAACTGAAGTTGCCAGATCCATTGGACATTGGGCTATACCACAAGCGAAGCATTTTTACTACACGTATGCCATAGGTGTAAAGTGCATTAGTGTTGAATAGATTATTGACTCTAGTGCAAGTGGGAGTCTGTAGGAGATATGCCCTAGAGGAAATAATAAATGTTATGTTTACTCCATGTCATAATTATGTTTATGTTCCATGCTATAAATGCTATGGTTCTTGAGTCTGCAATAACCACGAGGCTTGGAGGAAGACATATGCACGTGTGAGTAATAACGGTAAAATGTATTCCTAGTCGGCCTCTAAGACTAGCTCAAGTGTTCATGATGGTTCTGTTTCCTGATCATGGGCATGACTATGCTGGCAACTTTGAGGGCACAATGTTAGGAGAACACTTGTTGAATCGACCCGAATTGATGTTATGCTATGAGATACATTCGTCACATGTTAATGGTTAATACACAGAGAAAGTTAACATTGCATAATTCCTTAGACCATGAGAGTATCGAGTTTATTCATGCTTGGTTCATAACTTTGGTGTTTGTTAAACGTCATCCGTAAATGGGTGGCTATTACGACGGCTTACGAGTTCATGGAAAAGTATGACAAGGGACTTGATAGCTCAAGATTGGGATTTGCTCCTCCAACGATGGAGAGATATCTCTGGGCCCTCTCGGTGTTACGGTATCCACCATCGTCTGGGCAGACACAATGTGATTTGATCACAGGGATGCCGGAACACGGGAACGAGAAAAGAGAACAAAACCGGTAACGAGGTAACTGGCATAGTGGACAAGTTGTTGATCCATGGGGATGCCAATAAGTCTCACCTCGGGTGTTTGTAACATATCGCGAAGCAACAGGAATAGCACGACAACTGGAGGTTCACTCGAATATTTATTCGTGTGGTATAGGGGTCAATATGGGTGTCCACGGCTCCAATGTTGATCATGGATCAGAAAGTGTTCCGA